>OW052226.1:26320000-27801666 GCA_932527175.1 Operophtera brumata | reverse complement strand
TACCTCAGATATGTATAAACTTATTCGAAGCTCTTGCTTTTAACAATCTCATATATAAAAGGCAATGTCCTGACTGACTGACCGAGGTCCAACGCACAGCCTAAACCGTTGGTCATAGAGACTTGAAATTTGGAGGGTGTGTTCGTCTTGATGCGTAGGGTTGTACTAAGAAAGGAATTTTGAAAATTCGCATCCTAAGGGGTTCAAAATGGGGTTCTAACGTAAAACAAAAATGCTCTGTATTTCGGAAACCGTTAGTAGTAGATACTTGAAAATTCACAGGTAGATTCCTTAAATAAATTTTGCAAACATATGTTTCAGCAGTATCTGAAATTTTACTGAAAAAAGGCATGGGCACGTTTTCTTTGTTAATAAATACACGTTACGTTTTAGCCAGATTTCAGCGTATTTTGACGATTTAAAAGTTGGTTACACGGCGTAGTTATTGAGATCAAAATATTTTCAGGACCTCATAGTTAAAATGGGACCCCTGAATTGAAAACCTTGAGTATGGTGTCGTTTCAAAGGTCGTTTCACGGAGTAGTTATAGAGATAAAAAAACAGGACCTCAAGGTTATAATGTGACTCCCAAATTGAAAAACTTGAGTGCGGTGTCGTCTCAAAGGTCGTTCCACGGCGTGGTTGTTGATTTTAAAGTTGTTGACTGAATGCTGGGGCAGTTTTTTGAGTACGCGCGGACGAAGTCGCTCGCGGGCCCTCTAGTGAGATATAATGTCATTAGGTATATCATTGATAGATCGCATTGAAGATTATTCAAGGGCAATATGTCTCTTAATAATAATCTCGTGATGATATTCAACTCGTCTCGTTTTATTTTTATTACTTTATTATCTAAGGTTAGCTTTTATTTAGTCAGTATAAAGCTGGCGCCCACGTAAACTACATCGGTAAAGTTACTCATAAAAAAAATCGTGTTTGAATAATTTTATTTTTGATTAATAAATACGGTTGTCATATATGTCTATTTTTTTATTTTATATATGTTTTTAGTTAGATAACGGATTTAGATTTCGTGGGCACTGGCTTTAAACTGATCAAAAACTAACATAGACAAATGTTTGGAAGTTTGTTATTCAATCACGTCGAAAGGGCCTTACCGATATCCATAAAATTTGGTACATTGACAGTTTATGACCTGGACTGAGCTATAGGCTACCTTTACTCTGGTAAAATGCGAGTGAATTGGCAGGCGGACACTAGTTATGCATAAACCTTCCGGAATATATTCTCTAAATGTAAGCGTAAACTTTATCAAAATCAGTTGCGTAGTAGAAGAACTAAGCATACTACTATGAAATAAGCTTTTTTGAACAATATATTTTTCAACCCAAAATTTAAGAAAAATAGTATTGGTAAGAATTTAATCGTGTGCTGATCAAAATGAGCCTAAACAAGGCCAGTCTACTATTATCCCTCGAGGAGTTCCGTTGTCCACCTTCCGTCTTCTTCATCAGATAAGCTCGCTGTCACCATAATATTACATTGTCATAGAAACTTGACAGGTTTGCAAAATATCATCTCAATCGGTTAAGGATAACTGCTTTAAAATTCAGTTGCAAGATTCCACCCGGACAAACATTTGCAAGATTACACCCGGACAAACATTTGCAAGATTCCACCCGGACAAACATTTGCAAGATTTCACCCGGACAAACATACATACATTGCAAGTTAAATAAAAGCTTGTAAATAGCTTTTTCAATCACTGGCAATCATATTTCTGTTTCGATAAGCCGATGTTTGCCGAGGCCATTTACTTACCCATTACTTTAACAAGTAATTAATATTGTAAAAATTAAAAAACCGTCAACGGAATGAAACAGCTGAACCGATTTTGATCAAACATAGTTAGGAACACCCGACAAATTCACCTTTCAAACAAAAAAAAAAGAAAATCGGTTCATCCGTTCGGGAGCTACGATGCCACATACAGACAAACACACACACACACACAGACACGTGAAACTTACAACACCCCGTCGTTTTTGTGTAGGGGGTTAAAAATAGACTTTGTTTTATACTTTGTAGTGACATTGTTTTGGGGCAGGAAGTTTTAAATAAGGACAGAAAATAATCAGAATTGCTGTTTGTGACGTAACTGCCCACAGCGCGATGCATACAAAACTTGAGACACATCTAGTTACATACCTACCTACTTTACTTTCTGTGTCGTAGGCGGGGTTCTGCTTAGTATATAAAAGAGTAGTCAGAGTATAAACACGCGTATTAAAGAGATCCCTCTAGCTCGCCATGAAGGTACTGTGCTCTTAACCTTGGAATTAAAACAACAAAAGCTTTGGTCGTGCGTTATGTGATATTATTCAGTGCTTAATTAAGAAGTTTGATATTCAAAGTTTTGTGTTGACTGGTTTGTCTTGTTCATTAATGCCAATTGGGTTGGTGCGTTATTGGATTAAAACCAGTTACAGATGATAAAATTGGGCTCAAAATTAATATAAAAAATGTAACATAATGTCAGTTATATTATAAGTGCTCAGTGATGAACAACGTGTTTCAAATCTGCCCGCGATATCGTATGCGAGTAATTTTTCAAATTCCCATCAATTTTGATGTTCAATTATTTTTCATTACCATGTGAATGTGATAAAAGTCTAAAATGGCATTGATTTCTGAAATAGAATTTCCATGTCTCTATAAGATTCAATTTGGCTCAAAGAATTTCTGTCTAAAGGTTTGGCTGAATATATTTTTTCATGCAAACATATTTTTATGTGTATATTAGGTACTTACAACGCAAACATAATTACACTCCTTTTAGGCTAGGGCCAAAAACGGTCGAATTTCGTAAAATTATTTCCTGTTTAGCACCTGAGAAGCCATAGAAATACTCGTGGCAATTTGTAATTTATATTATCGTTTTTGGTTTCGCTTTATAGATGTGTAATAATATTTTTATTAATTATCAAATGACTGCACTGGCTTTTAGTGAACTGTGAATGTGATACAAACTATAAGTTTTTGCTTATTTAATATTAAATATTAGCAATGAGGAGCTCTGAGTGTACTGTGACCAATTCTTACATAGTGGTGCTTGTTTTTTGAATATGTAAAAAAAAACAGACAATGTGAAACAACGAAGTACTACAAACACATTTGGGTTCGATGATACTATTGGACCCTTAGACCAATTTAAAAGAAAAGACGGAACATTCCACGCTACAAAATGAGGCAAGAAATACGAAGACTGTAAGCAGCGCTCTTGCTTACTTGCAGCAAAACTGAAATAGTAGATTGTATCATAAGGGAGCAACATAATATTTTTACGGCGAGGGCGCTTTTTTGAATCCAGAGCGAAGTGAGGGAGTCTAGAGTAGAATCCCGAACGTAGCGAGGGATTCAAAGTACGTCGCCCGAGCCAAAAATATATGTTGCGCCCGTGTGATACACTCTGTTTTTCATCATCCACTATGAGAAAATAAAAGGCGCCTCATATGTTATTGTAATATTATTATTAAATAAAACAAATGGTTGTTTTTTTGTGTTTTTTTGTTGTGTTTTTGTATTTTTTTGTGTTTTTTGTGTTTTGTGCTTTTTTGTGTTTTTTTTGTGTTTTTTTTGTTGTGTTTGTGTTTTTTTTGGGTGTTTTTTTGTGTTTGTCTTTTTTGTGTTTTTTTTGTTTTTTGGTGTGTTTTGTGATTTTTGTGTGTATTGTGTTTTTTTGTGTTTTTTTTGTATTGTGTTTTTTGTGTTGGGGTTTTTGTGTGTTTTATGTTTTTTTGTGTTTTAGTGTTTTTTTTGTGTTTTGTGTTTTTTGTGTGTTTTGTTTTTTTGTGTTTTTTTTTGTGTTTTAGTGTTTTTTTGTGTATTGTGCTTTTTTTTTGTTTTTTTGTGTTTTGTGTTTATTGTGTGTTTTGTTTTTTTTTTGTTTTGGATTTTGGGCCGTCGTACCAGCCAGTATTTATTCAAAAAATATTTGCGTTCGAATTATTTGGCGCTGGTTCCAAATTCAATAAGTGCGCCGCAATTATCTTTGCCGCGCACTTTTTGAATTAGGAACTTAATAAGTGCGCCGCAAAACTCATTACTGCCCGCTAAAAGTTTCTCATAGAAAACACCACCGAAAAAGGCGAACCCAATCGTCCTTTTCGAATAGATGGGATGAAAAAGCGCTTTCTTTCTTTCCGTCGTCTGTCTTTCCTGAAAACTATAATATGGGTATCTTCAAGTCTAGAGTGAATAGGTGCCTTCTAGACCTTTGTGCTCCATCTTCGGCCGCATCGTCACTTACCAACAGGTGAGATAGTGGTCAAACAAAAGTCTATCAATGTTAATAAAAAAAAAAGTCTTCCTATTCCGTGCCTCACTTATTTGACGTGGAATGCTCTGTCTATTATTTTTGCTGGAAGAGTCTCGTATATTGTTACATTTTAAATATAACATACAGGTGCTAGTATTGTCGACGCTATTCGCGGCGCTGTCGGCCGTTTCAGCGGGGACAGCTGTGGCCTGGCCCGGGGCTAGAGACGCTACCCTACTCAGCGCCCATGCTCACTCCCCCGTCGTCTTGAAGACGGTGGTACCGCCGCAGACGAAGGTCTTCGGTTTCTCCACCACACAGTACATTAACTCGGTGAGTTCGGCAGTAACGATGATCAAAAGCAGATAAACTAGTGGTTCACCCCGAGCTGAGAACTCGCGAATACACGCAATGTAGGTATACCGACATTCATAGCCTTTTTAAAAACTTCCAATAAACCTTTTGTCAAGAATATAGTAATAGTAGTTTATGCAACTGTCCTATATAAGAAGGGGTATTAAAACACGAGAGTCTGTTTATCGCATGAGGCGAAGCGCTATTCTTAATTTTATGTATATGCGTCTATAAAGTGCGTCTGTATAGAACCGTCTTTGAATTCGTAATTCGAATTTTTCGATTTGAGTGTAGTTAAAAGCTTTTATAAAATTCGTGATCGGAACCGTGTGCTGATCAAAATGAGCCTAAACACGGCCAGTCTATCCATCGATGAGTTGCGTTGTCCACCTTCCATCTTCATATCAGCTCGCTGTCATCAAAATTTTGTATTGTCATCGGAACTTGACAGGTACCTATGCCAAATTTCAGCTCAATCGGTTGAGGTTAACTGATTCAAAATTCAGTTTCAAGAATTGTCCCACACTAACATAATATACTAACAGGTAACGTTAAATAAAAACTTTTAAAAATATTAAACGGGACTTATAAGTGCCACTACATACTTAGCTAAGGCGCTGTCTCCACGAGCGAGAGAATCGCGGCGATATTAACGTCGTGCCATGTATTTCTATGAACGCGTTTCCACACGGCGATGTTATCGCGGCGATAATTTGTATGGGCGAGCGCGGACTCGTCGCGATTCTCTCGCTCGTGGAAACAGCGCCTAATAGTATAGGTGCCTTCTCGTACATATGGACGAAATTTATTGATAACATCCCTTTTTGAAGTCAGTTAAAAAACTAGCCATTATGGGATGCGAAACTATATGCAAAATTTTAAAAGTAGTCTATCGAAGAAATTCGTCTATAAATCCTCTTGGTGGACAATGTGGACATACTCGTATCTCTGCTTCGGTACGTGTTTCCTTGAACCTACTAGGAGTAGAGAGGCAAGCCCAAGCATTAGGTATATATGTATGGCACTTGCTCGCTTTTTGCATAGTACCAGTTTTTTAGTACCTATAGTTTGAGCATTTCACGTGACAGGTTACAAGAACCTCGTCACTTCATCAATATCATCAGCAGCCTTTACATGTCCACTGCTAGACGAGGCCTCCCCTATATAATGCAATGGGGGAATTTGCGATAATCACCACGCTTGGGCAGGTGGATTGGTGATCGCAGTATTTGTGTTACCTCAGTTGTGTGCTGCTGCCCATCCCCTGGTATAATCACTTAGTTGGCTTTTACGACATCACGGGAGGGAACTGAGGGTCTATTCTTAAGTTGGACACGCCACGGGATTAGCCCTCGCCATCGTTGCTTATTGGAGTACTAACCGATGTCACATGCCTTTGAATTTTTGGTTCTGTGGCTCTAGGATATTGTATGCTGTTCCCACACCATGTTCTCCTTTACTGTTTTAGCACAAATATGCGTACATATTTATTTCCCGTGGAAAAATCCGTTGGGCAACCGCCAGGGGTCCACGACCTTCAGACCAGATCACGCGTACCTCCCGCTGGACCAACATTCACATTAACAACTATGAAAGTTATTGATATTGAATATTCATACTCAAATCTTTGTGTTCCAGTTTCCATCATCAGTGCCGATTGCACTGCAACCGCAAGTGCACTATCAAGTACCACAGGCCCACTTCGCGCCAGTGCACAGCCATACCACATTCTACCCCATAGCTGGAGGCTCCTACTACCCCAGCAACGTCTTCTACCCGCCCTTTGCCTTCGCACCGTCAGCACCTGCCTACCCTGCGCCGCCGATAGCTCCAGCTCCTGAACTACCAGCACATGAAATACCTAGCTTCCCGCAAGGAACCCCTGCATTCCCCTCTCACGACACACCTAATTTCCCGTCTCAACCATCTGGAGACGCTGACACAGCTGTAGTGGACTCGGCAGATTTCCCTCAACAACAGGCTCAAGATGAACCTGAAGAACAGAGCTCACCCACTGAAACTCCTCAGCAAGACCAGCCTTCGACTCCACAGCAAGACCAGCCTTCAGCTCCTCAGCAAGACCAGCCTTCAGCTCCTCAACTCCCTCCTGCAGGAAATTTCCCCTTTCCATCGTTTCCTCAAGGTCAACCACCCTCTTTCCCGTCGTTCCCGCAGTTTCCTCAAGGATCTATCCCGCAGTTCCCTCAGGGAGGAGAAGCTCCAGGTTTCCCATCTTTCCCCCAGTTTCCACAGGGTGATGGACAACCTTCCTTCCCCTCGCTCCCACAGTTCCCTCAAGGTTCTTTGCCGCAATTCCCCCAGCAGCCCCAGTACCCGTCAAACCCTAGCATCCCACAGTCACCAACCCCGGCCCCGCCCTCTTCATTCCCCGGTGCCGCCGGTGGAGACGTGGGACTCAATGACGAAGACACGATTTCAGTAGAATCGGCCTAAGATTTAATTATTTTGATACAAGTTAAGAGTTAAATAGCTGCATGTTTACACTTATTAATTCAAGCAAATGCAGTGTTCAAATACATAGTTCATGTATTTTAAGATCACTGTTGATCACAAACTACAAGTCAATAAGTAAACTTATTTATTCTCTTATAAGGTTAGAAAACTCTGGACTTTTTTCAGCGGAATCACCAATAAAATATTTCTCTGATGTCAACTTTTATTTCAAACATTTCACCAAAATCCTTCGCTTTGCTAAAACATCTAAGTTTTCAAGTCTAGTAGACGTCTTAGTAGAACGTCGCAAACAGTCGGAACTGAAGTTACCGATTCCAGGTTCTAACTGTTTGGACATACGAGTATACAAGGCATCCTAAGACTATGAAGGGAACGTATCTTAAATATTGTAGATAGGATATTTTGCGGAAAGGAGACTTTATTTTATTTTTATAAGTTAGTGATAGTTCAGTTAGTGGTCAAAGATTTTCTAAAAATTACTTGTTTCGTCTGGGAATCGCACAGTGGGGTTTTTCATCAATGTCAATCCATATTGGTTTTGAAATTTTTATTAGAAACATTACCAGTGACCTTCGCTGCGTTCATCTACCCAAGCTTCAAAGTTTGCTCTGGTAGTGTTCTTTCCAAAGAGCATCAATGTGAAAGTAAACCTCGTCGGAAAACTTAGCGTGGCGAACTCAATAGTGATATTGTAGCGCCCGATGCCTTCGATAGATGGCAACACGAATCTGTTGGGGAGATTTAGACGAGCACAGACTATCGTACATTCTATGCCAGCTGAGACCTAAAACAAAACAGAAAAGACACAAGTTAATTTGATATGTTTAATTTTTTAGGTTCCAACTTCCAGAACTTCCAGAATTGATATTTGCAGATCATGCAAACATTTGTCCCGCAGCGGGTATCGAACGCACAACCTCTCGCATCTCAGCTGGCTATTCCCGCCACGGCTCGCAGTATCTCAAATGGCTACTATAGACGCCATGAAATCTACGAGCGTTTTCCAACGCATCAGGCAGTAACCGCGCATTATAGGTACCATTAAATGGTCTTTGAAAATCCGCAAAAAAATACTTGCTAACTGCACATAGTTAAAGTGTCTCCCAGGTATATGTGACTTATGAGGTAGGTAATGCATAATTAAAGGAGAGGTTACCGCTTAAGACGATATGTTAAAAAAATTAAGTCGTTGCGTTACATGCTCACTCAGTAACAGTAAAGGTTACAAACTTGATGTTTATACAGTAATTACTTGAGGATGTAATCTAAATAAATCATAGACAAGAAAAACGATTAGTGAAACTTTTCTCCATAGCTTTATTTTTTGAACTTGGCCTTCCTAAAACCCGTTTTAGGTCCCTCCTTCGATTAGAGAAAATATTAAGCGTTAATTTGTATACTATTCAGTGGGTAATCATCTTACTTAGATAAATATAAGACATTTTTTTTTATATTTGCTAATTTACAAGCAAAACAAAGTTTTATCATTTCTTTTTTACGACAGTTACTTCCGAGCTGAAGAAATCTATACCTATATCTTCCCGGGTTCAGGTGAGCAATAGCGCTGTCACTTTCTTGCAGCTATTGTTTTCTTGACTCCGCCCATTCGGTATTTGAACATATTGCCTTAACATCAGGCTTGTTCCTCAGAGTTTTTTTTTGTCTGGCTGGATATATAATCAAAGGCTTGTTAATTCCGACATTCAGGAAGGACAACTAACATTTTTTTTTCATCATACCCATACGAGTGGATTATCTATGGATAGGTCTTTAAAAATGATATTGAGGTTTCTAATATAATTTTTTTCTAAACTTAATATTTTGCGCGAGAGACACTTCCAAAGTGGTAAAATGTGTGTTCCCCCCACCCGTAACTTCTAAAATAAGATAATGAAAAAATAAAAATAAAAATATGATGTAAATTAACCATGTAAACTTCGACCGAAAATTGGTTTGAACGAGAAGTAGTAGTTTTTTTTTTTTTTTTTTTTGAAGTAGTTTTTTTTAATACGTCATAAATCGTAAACCATCCAAGTACTTTTATATTATGTTACTTGCTGCTACGGAACCCTTCATGGGCGAGTCAAACTCGCACTTGACCGCGTTTTTTTAAACAAATGCTTGCTTTCTGTCGTACCTTCAATTGCACAGTTAGCGAATCAAGTGGAGTAGAAATGACATCAAATCTCTCGTGGTAGAAGACGGAGGACCTCCTGAACAGCTTAGCATCAGATTTGAAGCAGTAGTTCCCGGCCATGAAGGTGCGCCCGCGCCACCCAAATTTTGGAGTTTTAGTTGATCTGAGGTGGTCTTTCTTCATTCCAATGCCTGGAAAAAATACATAATACAATACAGGGTCTTCTTAGGGTTCCGTACCTCAACAAAAAAAAGCATTATTTATTTATTTAGTTTTTTGTCCGCCTGTTTGTCTGAACGGCTAAAGTAGTGTTCAGGCTACGATAAATAAAACAGCAAATCGATGTTTAAGATAGCCGTTTGGTACACGGGTACTTTTTGAGTGGTAGTTCTTTTTAAATATTTCCATTGGTGGAGGCAGTAATGACGTCATCAATTATTTGTAAGGAAACCTTGTGTGGTATCAAATGAAAGGGATCCTTGAGCCAGTTCTAAAAATATAGTTCACCATCACCATTCGGCCACCTGTTTTCTAAGAAACCAAGAAATATTTTCAAAACATACCAAGTTTGGTCCCTCCCAGGTAGGTTAATGTTAAAGAACTCCCTTTTCCGCATTCGAACTCTATATCGGTATCGTGTTCAATGATCGTGTTCCTATTACAATTAGCTTACCTCACAGCTAAACATCACCAAGTAGGGTATTCTTAAGATCAGTAGATCTTAAATCATAATGTTATTTGAAGTCGGTTACAATGTTAAAGGCACTAGGCAGTAGGTAGCCTAAATCGCGTGTACTCACAATCATCAGTTATTTATTAAGACAAAATGTAAATATGAATTTGGAGATCCGCTTTGGCAAACTGATGGGTACTTCTAGATCTTCTGCTTTCGTGTCGATGTCTCATTCAAAGCCATTTTGACCAATAGGTTGCCACAGCCACGGCTTTTTCGGAGCAGCTCATAAAATCTTCCATCGTGCAGGAGTCAGGGCAGGATGGACATACAAGGGCGTGTGGCATGGTTTGGGACTGGGCACCACAGTCGCATTGCGTCGCAGATGCTGCGATCATGCCCCACCTGCAGCGGCCGACTTGAGTGCGCAGTTTGTTAAGGGTCTTCCACACTGGCCAGGGTAGTTGGCGGCCAGGGGGTACTTCCTCTGCAGGTGTTATATAGCCAGGTGGAGGGGCTTTTTTTAACGTCCATAGGTCGAGGCGAGCATCACTTGCAGTAGTTGCATTACTTGAGGTGGCTGAAGTGGAGCGTAAAAAACTTTTGCGGCTTATTAAGCTCTTTTTTGGTAGAACGGCGCCATACAGAGAATGTCGATGATTTCTTGGTACTTACTGGGATTTACCTGAATTCTATAGCTAAGCAAACGTTTTGATGCTGGAGAAGATAACTAAAAAGTTATATATATATATATATATATATATATTACGGTTGGCTGCAAACAAAATGTAAGTAAATTGTGATTTAGAATAGAGCATGTTGGAAAACAGAGAAATAATAAAGGTATACTACTTTGGGGGAATCTCGGTATCCAATAATCCAAGCGTGTTGAAGTTGACATACCTATTCCTCATCATGTTAGCTTACGTGGATGTGGAGCATTGTTTATTTTATCACACGAACTTCGGAACCAGTAACAACTTTTTTTTTTATACTACTTGGATTGACGGGTCAAGCAGATGGCCCACCTGATATTAAGTGGTACCATCTGCCTATGAACAGTGCATTACCTCACAGGTCACGTCCACCTAGGACGCACCCTATGTGGCATTGCACTGCGCCCGCCACCCTGAGCCATAAAGATGAAAAGTCTTATGTGCCTGTAATATCAAAGGTAACCCTTCAAACCGGAACACAGCAATGCGAGCACTACTGCTTTGCGGCAGAAATAGCTATGGTGGTAGTACTTCCCCGGACGAACCTATTAACAAAGAAGCTCTACTACTACTAAAACTATCTGAATTGCTTGTTAAATTTCAACTTACTAGATCCGCTATCGGTCCGCCTGAAGTTTTGTGGGTACGCCAGAGGCAGCTCGTAAGCGGTGATGAAGTTGGTGATCCACGTATTATAAGGGTACACGTCGATGTAGAATGGGGGGTCCGTGGTGAGACGTCGACGCATAGACTGGTTGACGCAAGGGGCGCTCCCCGCTGCTATGCCTAAATGTATAAAAAAGTTATTGGGGGAAATTGGAACAGTTGCTGTGCCTAATTTATTTTTTGGAAAATATAAAGTTAAAGATAAATATAAAAAGATATTTATTTTGTAACCACATACAACAAATTCGAATATTTTAGGCGTCAAAATCGGTTACAAGAAAGGCAACACAGCATGTGCTTTGGCAGAATTAGTGCCATAGCGCATAATATTATGATGTGACACCATTCATATTGCACCTATTATTGGCTTGCTTTGCCTGTCCCTATTTTTTCGTCCTACATGTGGGGTACCTCATACTTCAAGCTGGTCTTTTATCTAACTCAGAGTGAGCAAGAAAGAACCGATGGCACGAAGTAGTAGTAGCAGTACGATAGACGTGTGAGGGGTTCCTGAAAACATCTTTCGGCGTTCAAGCGGACCTCGCCGGCTGCTCCGGACCAATGAGCGAGGTCAGGCAAAATTAACTACGAGTGAACTACTAATGAACGAACTAACTACTAATGAACGAATGAACTACTACTAACTACTAATGAAGGGCGTATATTTAAACCTCTTCAACGATTGTTAAAATATACGCACAAACTTTTGCCTACAACTGTGCAAGAAATACAAAACTTCAACGACTTGAGAAAGTTGAGCTATTTAAAATATTGTCTACCGAACCATCTTTGCGACTTCAATGCGAAACTAGGTACCAATAAGCACCCGACAAACACTCTATGCTTTGTTAATTTGGCCTTGGGAGATTTTCGATGACTTTAGGAGACTTACCAATCAGTTCGAAGGGGCCTTCTGCATTGTGGCTGACGATAGGTGTGCCAGCCCTGACTCCGCATCCAGTGCTGCACAGCACGTGAGTCATCATGCCTTCGTTGCCCGAACTCTGCAACACGAGGTATAGGTACACTAGTACTTTTGCGAACTGTCGACGTCGTTCAAAATCGAGCCATTAATTCCTAACATCACTTTTCGATAACTCTCACGGTTTCAAACTTAACCTAACCTGGAAAGACTTTTTTTTTATCTTGACTACCTCTTGACCAATTTTGCTCATACTCGAAATTCTTGATTGGAACTGAATACCAAATGCTTCTGCCAAATATTATCGAATCAATAATAGTGTGTTACCTAAAATAATTAATATAATAAAATACCGTAGTAATTAGTAGTACATAACATACACCCAACAGTCACATAGGATTCCTTGTATCGTGGGTATCAGGAACTACGAGTACCATGGTACCACAACACCCAGACCTGGAACAAATATTTGCAGATCATACAAACATTTGTCTCGCAGCGGGAATCGAACCCTCCTTAGTGGCCGTAGTAACCTACCGTTACCGATCGACGTGTGTAGCATTCGTTGTGAGTATACAATTTCAGAGTTTTCTTTCCCATTCTTTCTGCATCGAGTTCCCGGGGCACGCCTAGAAAATAAAAATAAAAAGCAGCTAAGTGCTTGTCAGCAGGTCTAAAATGGCCACTTTGGGTGAATCATCTCTAATATGTTTCATTAGCAGCTTTGCAGCAGAACATAATTGTGTTCCTCTATTATTCGTAAAATGGCACTCATTTTAGATGAATCGGATACGAAACATTTCATATTATGAATCATATTAGGGCCAACTATTGCCAGCACTAAAAAAATTAGAGATGTGCTCTATCGGAACTTTACGGTTTACATTTTAGACAAGTTATTACCCCTAAACTGTAAAAAAATTGAGCTAAACACACCAAATAATTAAATTAAAACATTTTCTGCATAAGTAACAACTTAATAGTGAACAAAAAATTATCAAAATGCTAAAAGAGTAAAAAAAAATATCACTATATCTGGCAATAATCTGCGTACCAAACATGTCAAAACAACAGTGATGCCAACTTATCCACTTTATAGCCTAGAACTAGCGACTATTCAAGACATACTCGTAGGTACAAAATAAAATATTTTATTGTCAGACGGAGGTTTCACTTATTATCAATGATTAATCTATCCTTGAAGCTGAAAATAAATTCAGAAATTGCTTTATATTTAAGATAAATTTAATTTTCAATATTATTTGAATGCAAATCAAATGTTTGGTTGTTCAGTTGTTGAAACTGCCAAATAAATTATGAAAACGTTATTTTTCCTTACAATTCCTGTATCACGGGATAAGGAATATGAGGAATCTAGCCACTTTTTAGGACAAATCTAGCTACTTTAGTCAAGGATCCGATGGCAACAGATCACACACAGTGAAGTACCTAATAAGACTTTGTCACTTGAAGAATTCTGTGATCGCAGTTGAAGAACAAATAAAATTGGTAAAGCTTCTGAGAATCGATTAGAAACACGAGGTACTACTAAATTGTAGACTACTAAATCAATCAATCAATATATTTATTTCAGGGTTAATGGGAACTATACAAAACCTAAACAATAAGCCCATAGCAACATAAAATACCTTATGATACACTTTATTAAAGCCTTAGCTGTGATAATTTGTTTATAACTTCATTATTATAAGCTGATATTTTAAATATTTTTTAGTATTAGATTCAGCTTTACGTCTATAGCGGATGGGGACACTTGACTCTAACAAAAATACCACATTATTAAACGTATCCGTAGGGAAGGTTGCGGTTATAAAAATAGACATCAGCAGCCATTTTTAAAACCTCACGCAAAAATAAGTAAGTGTTATAAGTTTGACCCCTACGTGTGTCTGTGTGCCTGTCTGTGGCACCGTAAGTACCGATTTGAATCCATTCCTTTAATTTAAAAGCAGGTTTTCTTGCGATGGTTCTTAGACATCTCATATATAAAAGGCAATGTCCTGACTGACTGACTGACTGACTGACTGACTGACTGACTGACTGACCGAGGTCCAACGCACAGCCTAAACCGCTGGTCGTAGAGACTTGAAATTTGGAGGGTGTGTTCGTCTTGATGCGTAGGGTTGTATAGGGTTGTACTAAGAAAGGAATTTTGAAAATTCGCATGCTAAGGGGTTCAAAATGGGGTTCTAACGTAAAACAAAAATGCTCTGTATTTCGGAACCCGTAAGCAGTAGAACTTTGAAATTTTACAACGAGATTTCTCAAACAAAATTAACAAACACGTGTTTCAGCGATACCTGAAATTTTCCTGAAAAACGGAAGGGGAACGTTTTCTTTGTAAAAAAATAAAAAAACATTAGTTTTTACAACGCACAGCCTAAACCGCTGGTCGTAGAGACTTGAAATTTGGAGAGTGTATTCCTTTTAGGGTTTAAAGGTGTACTTAGAGAGGTATTTGGAAAATTTGCCCCCTTAGGGGTCCAAAAAGGGCTTTTAATGTATACACTTTGCGTTTTGCAACGCACAGCCTAAACCGCTCGACCTAGATACACGAAATTTGGAGGATGTATTCCTTTTTGGGTGTAGGGGTGTATTATGAAAGGATTTTGTAAAATTCACCCTGTAAGGGGTCCAAAACGGCTTTTAATGTAAAACGAAAATGCATTTCGGCAAGCCTTGGTAGTAGATACTTGAAAATTCACAGGTAGATAGATTCCTTAAATAAAACTAGCAAACATATGTTTCAGCAGTACCAGAAATTTTACTGAAAAAAGGCATGAGAACGTTTTGTTTGTAAATAAATACACTTTACGTTTTAGCTAGATTTCAGCGTAAGTCGACGATTTAAAAGTTGGTTTCACGGTGAAGTTATTGAGATCAAAATATTTTCTGAACCTCAAAGTTAAAATGGGACCCCTGAATTGAAAAACTTGAGTATGTTGTCTTTTCAAAGGTCTTTTCAAGGAGTAGTTATTTAGATTTAAAATAAACAGGACGCCAAGCTTATAATGGGACCCCTTAATTTAAAAACTTGAGTATGGTGTCGTTCCAAAGGTCGTTTCACGGTGTCGTTGTTGAAATCAAAATATTTTCAGGACCTCGGGGTTAAAATGGGACCCTTAAATTGAAAAACTTGAGTATGGTGTCGTTTCAAAGGTCGTTTCACGGTGTCATTGTTGAGATCAAAATATTTTAAGGACCTCGGGGTTAAAATGGGACCTCTAAATTGAAAAACTTGAGTACGGTTTCGTTTCAAAGGTCGTTTCACGGTTTCGTTTTTAAGATTAAAATATTTTCTTTTAGCCAAGGTTCAAATGGGACTCCTAAATTTAAAAACTTGAGTATCTTGTCGTTTCAAAGGTCGTTTCACGGTGTCGTTGTTGAGATTCAAATATTTTCAGGACCTCAAGTTTAAATGGGATGGGACCCCTAAATTGAAAAACTTGAGTTCGGTGTCGTTTCAAAGGGCGTTTCACAGTGTCGTTGTTATGATTAAAAAATTAAGGGTAAAATGTGACCTCTCAATTGAAAAACTTGAATGTGGTGTCGTTTCAAAAGTCGTTTCAAAGGGTGGTTGTTGATGTTTAAGTTGTTGTCTGCACGCCGCGCCGGGAATGTTTTCAAACTACGCGCGGACGAAGTCGCGGGTCATCTAGTATTTTATAAAAATCGGTTCAGCCGTTTAAATGCTGCTCTTACAATGTTTTATTAAATTTTTACAAAATTAAATTATTATGAAATAAACTTATATGTTCGAACAACATACTGACTAGACATTTGTATGGAAATATTATAACACAATGCTTGGGAACTGACAAACCACCGACAATAGTAGATTGTATCATAAGGGAGCAACATAATATTTTTACGGCGAGGGCGCTTTTTTGAATCCAGAGCGAAGTGAGGGATTCTAGAGTAGAATCCCGAGCGTAGCGAGTGATTCTTAGGAGATTCAAAGTACGTCGCCCGAGCCAAAAATATATGTTGCGCCCGTGTGATACACTCTGCTTTTCATCACCCACTATGAGAAAATAAAAGGCACCTCATATGTTATTGTAATAATTATTATTATTTAATAAAACAAATGGTCGTTTTTTTGTTTTTTTTGTTGTTTTTGTTTTTTTTTAAAGTGGTTTTGTGTGTTTTGTGTTTTTTGTGTTTTGTGCTTTTTTGTTTTTTTTTGTGTTTTGTGTTTTTGTGTTTATTGTGCTTTTTTGTGTTTTTTTTGTATTGTGTTTTTTGTGTTTTATGTTTTTTGTGTTTTTTTTTGTGTTTTTGTGTTTTTTTTGTGTTGTGTGTTTTTTGTGTGTTTTGTATTTTATGTGTTTTTTTTATGTTTTTGTGTTTTTTTTTTGTGTTTTATGTTTTGTGTTTTGTGTTTTTTGTGTGTATTTTGTTTTTTTTTGTGTTTTTGTGTTTTGTGTTTTTTTGTGTTTTTGTGTGTTTTTTTGTGTTTTAGTGTTTTTTTTGTGTTTTGTAATTTTTGTGTGTATTGTGCTTTATTTGTGTTTTTTTTTGTATTGTGTTTTTTGTGTTGTGTTTTTTTGTGTTTTATGTTTTTTGTTTTTTTTTTGTGTTTTTGTGTTTTGTTTTTGTTTTGTGTTTTTTGTGTGTTTTTTATTTTTTGTGTTTTTTTTATGTTTTTGTGTTTTATGTTTTGTGTTTTGTGTTTTTTGTGTGTATTGTGCTTTATTGTTTTTTTTGTATTGTGTTTTTTGTGTTGTTTTTTTGTGTTTTATGTTTTTTTTTTTTTTTTGTGTTTTTGTGTTTTTTTTGTGTTTTGTGTTTTTTGTGTGTTTTGTATTTATTGCGTTTTTTTTGTTTTATGTTTTGTGTTTTGTGTTTTTTGTGTATTTTGCTTTTTTTTTGTGTTTTGTGTTTTTTTGTGTTTTTGTATTTTTTTTTGTGTTTTTTGTGTGTTTTGTGTTTTTTTGTTTTGGGTTTTGGGCCGTCGTACCAGCCAGTATTTATTCAAAACAATATTTGCGTTCGAATTATTTGGCGCTGGTTCCAAATTCAATAAGTGCGCCGCAATTATCTTTGCCGCGCACTTTTTGAATTAGGAACTTAATAAGTGCGCCGCAAAACTCATTACTGCCCGCTAAAAGTTTCTCATAGAAAACACCACCGTTGGGTGCACTTAAAGGCGAGCCCAGTCGTCCTTTTCGAATAGATGGGATGAAAAGAATAAATAATAGCATAAGTAGCACAGGTCTAGACATTAATTTCTAAATTGTGAATAGAAAACTTCAATGACTTTAATTAATTTACCTCAACGTAAAGTAAAGCGTTATCTCTTTAGGCACATTAACTTGTATGAAACTCCCTAGGGAATAAAGTGATTTGAATTTACCTACGAGTATGTATATACCTACAAACGAGGATCAAACTTCCTATTGTATAGTGCGGGCTAGCGGTACACTTTCCCTCAGTGAGGCTTACTTGTGCACCCGTTAGAGATAAAACTTGGTCGCACTTACTGTTTATATAGTCTACGATGAACACAGACTTGTTTTTTAACTTTTTATTTCGTTCTCGTATTGATGGCAAGCAAATCGGCAGCATGTAATCTGAAAAATAAATCATAATTATCATGTTGATACCACATAAAGATCTCTGCCTAAGAGTATGACTCCATGCTTACTCCAAATCCTTCCATGGATATCGTAAATGTCAACTTTAATAGTCATTTATAGTTATTTATTACGTCAAAAATATAATAGAACACAATACAATATTAGATAAAGTCAATTTTGTAGATAAGTACGTACTGTACGTACGTACAGGAAATAGTTACAAATACCAATGACACAAAATACAAATATAAATAATTGTTTCACACCACCTGCTCGACAATGTCCAATTACATATCATGCAACCTCAACGTGCATTATCTCTTAAGGGATATAAAGTTGTATGAAATTCCCTAGGGAATAAAGTGATTTTAATTTGGAACGTCTAACTCGTGTTTATTATTTATTCTGTGCTCGTGTGTAAACTTGTAGAAAACTAAAACTTTTGAGTAAAAAAATGCCCATATGGCATTGTAAAGAGGTCAGTTCGAAAATAGAAAAAAAAAAGCGGCCAAGTGCGTGTCGGACTCTCCCATGAAGGGTTCCGTAGCAGCAAGTAACATAATATAAAAGTTCTTGGATGGAATACGATTAATGACGAATTCAAAAAAAACTACTTACTAGATCTCGTTCAAACCAATTTTGAGTGAAAGTTTACATGGTAATGTACATAATATATTTTTTTTAGTTTTATCATTCTCTTATTTTAGAAGTTATGGGGGGGGGGGGGGGGGGGGGGACACACTTTTTACCACTTTGGAAGCGTCTCTCGCGCAAACTATTCTGTTTAGAAAAAAATGATATTGAAAACCTCAATATCATTTTTGAAGACCTATCCACAGATACCCCACACCTATAGGTTTGATGAAAAAAAAATTTTTTGAGTTTCAGTTCTAAGTATATATTTTAAGTAACCCCAAAAATAAAAAACTACTTACTAGATCTCGTTCATACCAATTTTGAGTGAAAGTTTGTATGGTAATGTACTTGTTTTTTTTAGTTTTATCATTCTCTTATTTTAGAAGTTATGGGGGGGGGGGGGGGGGGGGGCACACACTTTTTACCACTTTGGAAGCGTCTCTCGCGCAAACTATTCAGTTTAGAAAAAAATATATTAGAAACCTCAATATCATTTTTGAAGACCTATCCACAGATACACCACACGTACAGGTTTGATGAAAAACATTTTTTTGAGTTTCAGTTCTAAGTATGGGGAACCCCAAAAATAAAAAACTACTTACTAGATCTCGTTCAAACCAATTTTGAGTGAAAGTTTGTATGGTAATGTACATCATATATATTTTTTAGATTTATCTTTCTCTTATTTTAGAAGTTACGGGGGGGGGGGGGGGGGGGGGGGACACACTTTTTACCACTTTGGAAGTGTTTCTCGCGCAAACTATTCAGTTTAGAAAAAAGTGATATTTGAAACCTCAACATCATTTTTGAAAACCTATCCATAGATACCCCACACGTATAGGTTTGATGAAAATTTTTTTTTTTGAGATTTAGTTCTAAGTATGGGGAATCCCAAAAATAATTGTTTTATTTTCAATTTTTGTGTAAAAATCTTAAGGCGGTTTACAGAATACATCTACCTACCAAGTTTCAACAGTATAGCTCTTATAGTTTCGGAAAAAAAAGGCTGTGACATACACGGACAGACAGACAGACATGACGAATCTATAAGGGTTCCGTAGTTTTTTTACGGAACCCTAAAAAGTGTGTTTACAAAGAATGTGAAACAAAAGACGTTGTTTGGTGCTGTGATTTTCATTGAATTTTTATTATGAAAAAGTCATCGTATTATAAAGTGTTGTCGATAAGCCAGCGACATCGAACAACGCAGGCCTTCCGTGTTGCTCGATGGCCAGCGATTCAGTCTGGGGACTGAAACTAAGGGTCAATAAGGGCTATGCTAGGGGATGGGCAGCAGCATCCATCTGAGTACGTAAAACATGTACTGCCATCACCATCCTTTGGGGAGGCCTCATCCAGAAAATAGTCACTGTAAATAGAACGTATGTTGACAGAATTTCTTTAGTTTTATTTTATCTGTGGTTTTATCATTTTCCTCATTTCTCTTGGTCCGCTTGTCAAAACGTCCCAACCGTAAGATTCTGAAACGAAACTGAAAGATTGCGTCCTACGTGGACGTGACCAATTAGGTAATGCATTGTTAAAGGCAGAGGTTACCGCTTAACATCAGGTGGGCCATCGGCTTGTTCCGTGATTCACGTAGTTAAAAAAACAAAACATTAAACAGTTATACGGAAGTTACGGACGAGTAGGACCCACGTAGTGCGCCCAGAGGTTTCCGTAAATACTTACCTGATTTTATCGGCCGGATGAGTTTAACTAGTGCCAAGCTGTTTTCTATACCGAATCTAGAACAAGGAAATAAATAAAAGTTATTAGATTGTCACCGCCTTCGTGTGTCGCCTCCGTCTCCTCCCGTGGATGTCGTACGAGCCGACTCAAGGATTACACCAGGGGATGAGAAGCAGCATCTACCTGAATAGGAATCCGTATACCAAGCTGGTGATTATTGTAAATCCCCCAATGCATTCTATGATAATAAGCGGAACAGGTGATGATGCTGGACCTCCAGCGGCTTACCAAAACATCGAACAGGTGATGATGCTGGACCTCCAGCGGCTTACCAAAACATCGAACAGGTGATGATGCTGGACCTCCAGCGGCTTACCAAAACATCGAACAGGTGATGATGCTGGACCTCCAGCGGCTTACCAAAACATCGAACAGGTGATGATGCTGGACCTCCAGCGGCTTACCAAAACATCGAAACTGGTGCAAATTATGACAATAATTTGTCATATTTGTCATAATGTTATGGTGGGGCTTCGTCCAACAGTGGAATGTAAAGGCTTGATTATGATTGTCATGTAGTGATCACCGTTTACTGAAAGTTTCATTGAATCCTGCTTACTTTTCGCCCAAGTGTGAGATTTCAGGTGTTACTTTAATAAGTTATTTGTATTTTTGTTTTGTTAAAAGCTTTTATAAAAGTTATCGGTACCGTGTGCTGATTAAAATGATCCTAGCCTACTATTATCCATCGATAAGTTCCGTTGTATCATCAGATCAGCTCGCTGTCACCATAATATTGCATTGTCATTGGAACTTCACCGGTATACAATATTTCAGCTCAACCGGATGTTCTAATTCAGGTTGCAAGATTGTAACTAAACAAATACACATTGCAAGTTAATTAAAATAGCTCGAATACCCTTAAAATTACCTGGAATACTCAGGGTGCGGAGTGATATCGACGAAGGGCATCTCGAGGTATGCGTCAGGACACCTCACTCCCATCTTCAGCTGCTCCAAAGAAATACCACACTCGTCCTCCACTCTCTCGTATTCGCCGAAAATCACGTTGCCCCTGTGTTGAACAAATAAACACGGACAAGTGCGAGTAGGACTTGCGCCCAGAGGTTTCCGTACCGCTGTTTTGGCATAACATGCCAAAATAAAGTGATTTTGTAATTTTTTTCTAAAAACTTCACAATCTCATTCTATAAGTAAAAAAGTGGCCAAGTGCGAGTCGGACTCGCCCATGAAGGGTTCCGTAGCAGCAAGTAACATAATATAAAAGTTCTTGGATGGATTACGATTTATGACGTATTAAAAAAAAAACTACTTACTAGATCTCGTTCAAACCAATTTTTGTTGAAAGTTTACATGGTAATGTACATCATATATATTTTTTGTTTTATCATTCTCTGATTTTAGAAGTTACGGGGGGGGGGGGGGGGACATACATTTTACCACTTTGGAAGTGTCTCTCGCGCAAACTATTCAGTTTAGGAAAAAAATATATTAGAAACCTCCATATTATTTTTGAAGACCTATCCATAAATACCACACACATTTTTTTTTGAGTTTTAGTTCTAAGTATGGGGAACCCCAAAAATTTCTTGATTTTTTTCAATTTTTGCGTGAAAATCTTACTGCGGTTCACAGAATACATCTACTTACCAAGTTTCAACAGCATAGCTCTTATAGTTTCGGAAAAAAGTGGCTGTGACATACACGGACAGACAGACAGACAGACAGACAGACAGACATGACGAATTCATAAGGGTTCCCTAGTTTGGTTACGGAACCCTAAAAAGTAAAAATTCTGAGCGTTTACTGTCTCATACGTCACACGTTTAGTGTATAAGACATGAATGACGAACATATTGATAGCTCCGTACAAAAAAAATATGCACAGAACCGAATGCAACAGAGAACTATTAATCGTATAATTATATCACAGAATAATACAACTGAAGGCCGGCTTCATACAACAAGCAAACAGACGCACGCAAACATAGACACGTACCGACGACGATCTCGGGGAAACTCGGAGCAACGCTAGTTGCGAGTGCCCGCTCTTTGGAGGTACACTTAACTTAATATAACACATAGCACCCATCGAGCAACACGGAATGGAGACGCCATCAAAGGCATTCCCCGCTGTAGTTCCCCTCTAAATTTAATGCCCTCGAGGGCATACAGCTTATAAAAAACTAGCTGTCGCCGATCGCTCTGTCAGACTGAATCGACTCGCGTGGGAGATAGTGCTCTAAGAAAAATGCCGAATTGTTCAGTTTTATCACAGAGTAAGGAATAATACTAACGTACAAGTTTTATGCTGTAAAAAATGATTGGATCATCAAATTTACAAAAAGATAGTGTTTCCTTTCACATGTACCTGAATTTCAATTAAATTATTATAACTTATTGCATGAAAATTGACCAAGTAAAATTAATAGAAATAGAAATTAGTAGATTTTGTAATTTTTGAGTTCGTGTTCGGGGTAAAATAATAAAACTGAACGGTTTAACAAAACAAACCGTGAATATTTTATTCAATAACACTGGTTCACTCTTCACTGCGACTGCACTTCAGTACACTGGTCATTCATTACTCTGAAATCACTGCCAAGTTACGTGATTTATTCGCAATGAAAGCCAATTCCCTTACGACTGCCCTGCTCGTACTTCAATCGAGCTCCACTTAATCGTGTGACACAGGGGCGACATAAAAGTGACCAAAAGCGTAGATATAAATGTGTATAATACATCAATGTGCATTTCAGGATTTATTCTGCTGACGTAAACATGTATATAACGTATAATGTCAGTAAGCCAAGATGTGGATGATTACTTAATATCCTTGATTACTAAATACTATTCATTAAACACGTTCGACATCATGTGACTTGTGGAATAACGTGTATTTTTATTTGATGGCTATGTAACCACTAACTAACCGGTAACTACTAACTACTACTACTTCGTGTCACGGGCTCTTTCTTGGTTCACTGACCAGCTTGAGATATAGTGTCCCTGAAAGGGGCCTAGTGACCAATGGTGAAAGAACCAGTATGGTAAAAGGATTAATTGTGCCTCGCAGAGGTGTATGATGATATGTCAACGTAAATGTCATGTGCAACTATATTTAAAGAAATAGAATTAAATCACACTACTATTAACAACAAGTGTAACATGAAAAAGTTTGTACATTTGGGAAATGTGATTACAAGAGATGGCAAGCATGAAGATGATATTTAAATGAGAGTAAATTCTGGAAACCAGGTGAACTTAACGCCTTATTATCAGCCGGAACGTATCCAAAAAGGCACGACTGGATGTGCATAGAGGAGTGTTAGTGCCAAAACTAATGTATGGTGGTAGCGAAAGTTGCTAAGGCAGAATAAACATGAAAGTAAAATAAATGCACTGAAGATGAGAGGTTTGAGAAGTATGTATGGTGGACTTTGAGAGATAGAATAAGAAACTGTGTGTTAAGAAAGCATTGTAAAATAAAAGAGCACGTGTATAGTAACAAGGATTGAGAAAGATATGCTTGGATGGTTTGGGTTATTGGTTAAAGGATGAATGATAGTAGATTGACGAAACTAGTTCATAAGATAAGCATGAATGGGACAGTTGGAAGGGGGAGACCTCGTTGAAGGTATTCAGACTAGATCAGGGTCGATCTGGAGCATGGCCAGGCCAAGAGCGCCCTTAACCAATGAGCATATATGAAGAATGTGATGTGAGTGAATCAAGCAAAACAGGCATGCCAGGATCGTAGCAAGTGGAAATACATGGTCTCTGCCTACTTCTCTGGGAAACAGGCGTGAGTTTACGTATGTGTGTATGTATGTAATATTATAAATGCAAAATTTTCTAAGGGTTGGATGAAATTTAAGAACGGCGATAGCTGGACCATAAAATTTTATTTAGATGTTCCCACAGGATCAAGACTTATGCGAGTGAAACCGCGGGTTGCTTCTAGTTTATAATAAGAATAAAACTGCGTGGTTAATTTGATCAAAATCGGTTATATTGATCATACTTAAATAACTTTACTCTTTTCAGTTAAAAGTAAATAAAGATGCTTTAAAAAAATCGTTAATCGCCAATTGTTAGGTTACTGTACAATCTTCGCACGTTGTGTTTGCCTATAATGAGGGGTTTTCACGGCCATATCACATCATCTATAAACCCTTGAAAATAGATGTCGCTGCTGTGTACTTAACTGTATAAATAAAGTGACATGTAAAAGTCAACAACGTAGTGATATATTTTTGTGGTATTTTGTTACTATCACACAAAATAACAGACGATGCATTTGTTAATTTTGACAACCACAGTTGAGTCAGGGCCATCAATTGACCCAAATCAAACTACATTTTTTTTATTTGAAAATGAAAGGCCCTTATTGGTTTCTCCTGTAGCTAAAGATAGGTATATAGTTTGTACCTCATATATACATGTGTAGACTGTTGGTAACCATGATAAAAAATAATTAAATAAGCAACTGCTAACAATAACAATAACGTTAGCTGAGTCAGTCGTGGGAAGCAATGGCAGGGATGAGCTCACTATTTGTCACGTCTATCTCCCACGATGGTGCAACCCACTGTGAAAAGAGGCCCATTAAGGCTCTGCCTACCCCTTCGGGGAAAGAGGCGTGTGTGTATGTATGTATGTAACAATAACAGCCTCAATGCACACTGAAATAGCTTTGTGCTCATTTAACTGTTTTTTTTTTATTTCTCAAAAATTCCTGAAAGTAAGTTGCCCGTGTTTTCTTATATACTACTAAATTAGTGATGTGCCTCAATATTAAAGTAGATTTTTTATCGATAAAATAAATGCTCGTTTATTATGTTTTACAAACTATTGAAATTTGATTTATATTTTTGGGAGACGCCATAGCCTAACCTAACCTAACTTTCTAACCGTTAATCCAATCACCATGAAGGTATTGGTATGTAACAAGGTAGGTAACTGTTATGATTTTAATTTGAAATTATTCATTTTATGCCATAAATTGACGCCCTCTGTGGCGCGGTGGACGAAGGTTCGCCTGTAACGCAGGAGGTTGCGGGTTTAATTCCCGCCTAAGAACAAATATTTGTACGATCTGCAGATATTTGTTCAGGGTGTTCTGGATATTTTCTATGTTAATACAAAATAAATATCTATGTAATGTACTGTATTAGGGATATCAGTTATCTAGTCCATAACACAAGCTCTGCTTGGCTTGGGGCTAGATAATAATGTGAAAACTGTGTCCAACATCAAAAAATAAAATAAAAATAAATATATATTATTGAGAACTGGTGAAAACCAAGGTGAAAAGAAGCCCATTTAAGGCTCTGTCTACCCTTTCGGGGGAAAAGGCGTGTGTCTATGTATGTATGTATATAAATATATATATATATATATATATAATGAAATTCAGTTAGGTACAATGTGAAAGAAAGCACCATCTTTTCGTAAATTCGATGTTCCAGACCTTGATTTACAGCAGAAAATGTAACGATTCGGCATTTTAGTATTTGTAGCACTGTCACACTTTTTACTCTATGCGTCACACGATCGATTCAGTCTGACAGAGCAATCGGCCCATCATGATACAATTTTATTACTAGCAAAAGCAAAACATGCTTGGTGAGGGCTAGCAAGCTTCGTTTCCTTGATTTTTTATATTTAAACACAGACATGAATTTAAATTACTATGTTAAATTACAACGGATACTTTTTAAAACAGTTAGTAAAACAGTTTTACTAACGCGTATGCCCAAATGAAATTGTGCATAGCCAGAGGGGAACGCCTTTACTTGATGTCGCCCCCCGCCGCGACCTCCTCGTGTCTCTCTCGTGTGACCTCCAGCGGCGGCCGTGTTGCTCCAAGATATTACTAGCTAGGCTTGCAAGGGCTTCCAAGTTATTTTTACTAGTTTTTTCATGTGTGAACTTATCTAGACATGAATTTAAATTACTATGTGATATTACAAATCTAGAGGTGTGATAGTTTTTCGTAAAAAGTTGCATGCCTACCTAGGTTGTGGGATACGTGATCACGATAAATTAACAAAAGCATTTCCCAGTTTGAACTCGTTTACTCCTTTTCAAGAAAAGTCGTGTCATGAGTGTCCGTCCTGTGTCGTGGGATTTTCCTATTCAAATCCTATTTGATTGACAAAAGAATGAAAAAAAAAAATATAGCTAGGTATAATTTTTTCAACGCGATATTCTGTTCACTATTTATAGCGCTAAGTATTACTTTACCTACCATCGTTTAGCATCAACATAACTTAACACACCCAACACGTACCTACATAGTTCTGATCCCACACTAGGATCCCCTGTGTCGTGGGATAATCATGCCTGAAATAAAAAAAAAACTATTATAAATTTTAATGACTAATCTAGTTTTTTGGCACTTAGGATCATGATTTTTGGTTTTTGACAATAACAGTGAATGACAGATATATATAATACATTGTATATTTCGAGGCCAGAACCGTCATGGATTATGTAGGTTAGTAGGAAGACGGGAGCTAAGTAAAGCGTTTTTTCCTTTTCTTTCCTTTCGTCTCTTTTGACTTGCCAGCCCATAGTTTTATGAAATTATTAAGCTTTGAACAAAATTCTAATTCAATTTTCCCAAGAACTAATCATCTCATGAGTTGTTGTAAAGTAAGGTTGTACCTGGGGTACTCAAAATTTTCTTGATTTTTCTCTATACTCTAAGTTTCCGCGTTTACCCCCTCTCTCTCCAGCCTACTACTACCTTTTACTAATCTAAAATATCATAGTTATCCACAAAATGATCTCTATGCTATCCTCGAAAAGTGGGGAGGTTCCACAACTCCCCCTTCACAGAGAGCGTTCAACCCCTCCCCTCATCCCTAGCTGCCATTAAATCCTTTAAATGACCCTTGGTGGTAGGCAAAGTAAGTTCTTACCAAAAAGTTATCGATACTATTCATTTATCGACTTGAGTGCTGGAAGTCCCTAGAACGGATGTTACTGTCAATTTTGTGACATAACATGATGTTTGTACACAGAAATTATCTATGTGTGTATAAAGATTTTTGATGTGTTGCTGTTTATAGATGTGTGCGTTTATAGCGATAGAACGACTGGTTACAAAAGTGTGCATTAAACTGTAAGTGAGTGCGTGAAGCCCCCCCCAAATATTTCTGAATAGATATGTATCGGTTGACAGCTCTATGGCGTCTCCCCTCCGGTACGGAGGCCTGCGTTGCTCGATGCATAGCACCCAACAGTCATATACATAGTACTGATCCCACACTAGGGTCCCCTGTGTCGTGGGTATCTGGAACTACGAGTTCCATGGTCTCACAACATCCAGACTCGGAACAAATATTTGCTGATCATACAAACATTTCTCCCGTAACGGGAATCAAATCCGCAATCTCTAGCATCTCAGCCACTTGCGTGATATTGATTTATAATTGTCATATAATTAATGTATATGTAATTTAATTTGATTTCGGAAATCTAAATTTTTCCAAGAATATTGTATGTGCCAGCCCTAGCGTACGGTCAAGCGTAGGTTATCAAAATTAAAATAAGCTGGAGAAGCTTTTTTAATTTAAATTCCCAAATATAAACTTTTCACAGAATATTGCAGGTACCAGCCCTAGCGCCACGGTTGAGCGTGGTTAATTAAAATCAAGGCTGGCTGGAGCGTGCCTTCTGTACTCATATATTTTGTGGCAATATGTATTTCTGCAATATTTTGCTAAATATACGTTGTTCTGGACCAGTCTGACCCAACTAGATGGGCCAGCCAGCGTGTACAAGAGTGCATGGCGTAGTTTTGGTATTGGCGACCATTGTCGGTGCAACAGCCGTACCTTGTCGGTTTTTCATCCCACAGCAAAGGAATTTGTTTAGAGCCCGGTAACGCAGTCTTGACCCCAGGAGGTCAGATGCATTTAAATACATTCGAAAGTGCCAAGTGTGTTCATCCAAGTACTGTATTCACGGGCGTGCGTCGAGAGTGCGGGTGTGTTTTTACCTAGGCAACAGTTTAAACGTTTGGCTCAGCCCCTGGCCCAATAGTTAGGTCAACGTCAGTGTCACTAATGCTGGCCCAATTATTGCGCCAGCGTGTACAAGGCCCATCTATACAATATGATGAACCCTGAACTTACAGCTTGTAATTTTTAGGCAAGTGAAGCAAATCTACTGCAGTTCCGAGAACGAAGTGTTTGTGTATCATTATGACCCTGGGCGCTTTGGATTGATACGGCAGTTCAGTGGTTACTGAAAAATAAAAGTAAACTTCTTGATGGCAACTCTATAAAGGGTAGACGTTACAACAAAATTAGTCAGAACCCTAAAGGAATGGGGGCAGTGTATTAGAACGGGGCCAGTTGAGACCAGCGGTCTTATTTTTTAACAGACTGAAGTTCAATTTAGATTACCATTTTGCTGTTCAATGCGCTGCGCGTTTCAAATACTTTTGCTCCTGTGAAAAAGCTAAAACACGCAGTGCAATGAACAGCATAATGGTAATCGACATCGATTAGGCAATAGCCATGCTGGTAACCTAAATTATCTAGAGCACCTCTACGTGAGTGAGATAACTTTGAACTAACCATGCCGGTACTGCATAAAGCCGAGCCAGCCGAATGTGTTTTTGAGTAGCAATCCGTCTGCGGGCTTCAGGTCCAAATGGTCCTGGCATGTCGCCAAGTTGCGAAGGGCATGCGTAGACCTTCGAACTGATACTTCAAAAACAAATAACATAAACAAAAACACCCCAACAGTCACGTACATAGTCCAGATCCCACACTAGGATTCGGTATGACGTGGATATCAGGAACTACAAGTACCACAACACCCAGACCCAGTTTCTTTTTGCAGATCATACAAACATTTGTTCTGCAGCGGGGATCGAACCTGCAACCTCTTGCGTCTCGAAAGCTACTCACCCGCCGCACTACGGAGGTCATCTCATTGTTAATGTTGTACAACAGTAGATAGATAGATAGATAGAAAATACTTTATTTCACACCATAATCTAAAACAATTTACAAATAATAAAACTAAAACTAACTATGTTGTACAATGGGCGGTCTTATCGCTTAGTAGCGATTTCTACCAGACAACCTTTGGATGGATAGGACTGTATACAATTAACACGGGGTATCAATGGTACTTATATAAAAAATAAATATATATGCGTTGATGTGCAGCGACAAACATACATACTAATAATAATAAACAAATACCTACTATAATATACATATACCTACTATGCACATATTATAAATTTCATATTATATACATAACGGTACATATAACAGTACATAACGGTAATAAGTTAAATTATAATATAATCATTTCTACAGAAGCTTAAAGGAAATTTTGATCGGAACCGTGAGCTGATACAAATGAGCCCATATACTGCCAAGCTACTATTTATCATAGAGTTCTTTCCGTCCATCATCAGATCAGCTCGGTGTCAACATAATATTTTAAAGTCATCAGAACTTGACAGATATACCAAAAGTCCACCTAGGACGCGCCCTATGTGGCATTGCACTGCGCCCGCCACCTTGAGACATAAAGATGAAAAGTCTCATGTGCCTGTAGTTTTAACCAAAATCGTCAATTGCAAAAAGTGGCTTCATTTGACGCGTGATTTTATTTAGTTGTTTGCCGTTTGAGTTGTACCTACCCAAACCCCATATACATATACATAAACATAAACAAACTTACGGATGATCACAAAAAATCGTATTGAAAAAACTAAAGTGTTCATTTCACACACTTGAATCTGAAACTGGTAAGTAACTACATATTCACTTGATATCGAATGTTTGTTTGGGTAATTATGACACGTCATGGCTTGTTGCAATATTGTCATTCTTTAACGAGAGATGCAACTCAAAACATAGTGTTGTTAGCGCTATGTAAAAACAAGTGGACAGCTACAAAAAACATAGCTGTAATAATTCTTCGTCAGAGGTCAGCCTACGAGTCCAACTAGGATGGGGAGGGTTTGAAAAACTGCACCATATTTTCTCGTCACCAATACCGCAGTGTCTCAGGATAAAAGTGATATGAAGGACTATAACCAGTGACCCACAACACGGAATCCTTTTTTTAGGATTTTGGATCTCAAACGGTTACAACGTAAGCATTATAGGATCACTCTCATGTCTGTCTGTTAGTCACAGCCTATTTTCTCCAAATCGACCCATTTATACAAGTAGATAGACGATACTCTCACCATAAAGGAATGAAAGTTCACTTTATGCTCCTCAACCCTCATGGTGAGCCTGGACTTCTGCTTAGATTTCTACGCAACAAATTCAATCCGCTAGATGCGGCGGTTCCGCACAGATTTTAGCAAATGGGTTTCTTCCGTTCCACTCTGATGAAACCCTCCTTGTCACATCCTTCAAGGACCCAGAAGTACAGCGCCACGATCGTGTTGTACTTTTTTTTGTAACTGGCTATGTAAATGTTTCTGATGGTATATGATTGCAAAATTCAAATGGATTAGGGTCTTTTCGTCACTACACCATTTTTTGTGCTACTTTTGACTTCCAAACTTAGAGGGTAAACTCGTCACTACTAACATTTTCTCAGGTTTTGTACAGACGGTGTGAGATTATTGTTGAATAAAACATACGCATAGGTTCACAGTAATTTAGTAGGTGCGTTGCTATAGGAGTTGCTGTAGGCGCCTCCAAACCTTGTTTTGTTGCAACATTCCAATATTTGTTTCAGTATTTGGGCATACTCTGAATTTTATACATCCTATCTGGTTCACTTATCTTTACAGGTAATTATTAGTTTTTTGTTTAATCAAAAAACCTAGTGCTTCTTATAAACGCAAAATATCCTTCGCGTAGTTACACCGTGTTTCCTCTCTTTCGATCGAATTTGTAAATGCTTGTCAATGCAAAAGACAAAACACTGTGCAACTATTCCAAAGATAATTCGAATTTTATAGTATTACGGTACGTCTCTAAAGGTATGGAAAATGAAAAAGCATACTCTCTTTTAATTTGTTTTATTAATTTTGTACCTACACGATGAAATATACAATTAAATAGGTGCCTTGGAAGTAAAACTATTTTGTTTTATACTTAAGTTATATGTGTATAGTATTTACATGATTCTTTGATTTATATAATAAAACGCCTTTTTTATAAGGGCACAACATTTTTTTAAGGCCTTGTCGTGTGTTTTGAATGAGGAAACAAAATACGGTTTTATTGGTGACTAAGTGCACAGAGTGGAGAGGGAGCCACAGTGCACACGCCAACATCGCCACAGTGTTATTTTTATAAATAAATTTATATAAGTGTGTAAATTCTGATCGAAGACATTATTAACACCTAGAAAAACATTCATTTCATGAACGAGAGTGTTATCCAAGTGATTAAATGCGAGAAAAAACCAGTAATATCAAAAGTTAATCGTAACGGACTGTAACAAAAAACAAGACAAAACAGTGAATATCAGGAATATACTAAAGTTTAATGGGCTAAAAAGCTATTTCTCTGTAACAACTGTGAGTAAAACCTGAATAGCCTTTGAAAAGTGGAAGATTTTGATAAAGACAACCTCAAAGTTTTGATTAGTCATACAGTAAAATCGATTATCAAAAATTATATTGCACACCATCTATTTGCTGTTTGATTGCAATACTACAAATAACAGCAGTTACGAACCCCAACTGCTAGGAACGAGCTTCTGCTACTCAACACTAGATGGCTCAGTTAAAGTTGAAAAAGTAATAGAGGGCGCTGTATACAGATATAATACATACGTTTAGAAAAACTCACCTAGATCCTAAGGAGGTAGCCAGAAGCAAAACAAAAATGGATGAAATGATGAGAATACTGAAAGGCATAGAAGAGGAAATGCACAAACAACGTCAAGATATGAGCAAAATGAAAGATATCATCATACAAGATATAAACGACAATATAAACTCAAAATTCGAAAATATTGACATAAAAATTCAATGTTTTAGAGAAAAAGATTGAAGAACAGCAAATATCTATTGACAGAATTGAACAACATATGAAAAAGAGAAATGTAATACTTTTTGGCGTAGAAGAAAAGGAAAAGTCATATCATGAGCTAGAAGGAACCGTACTGGAAATAATTACAGGCAACATGAAAATATCTTGCGAGAGACGAGACATAGAGTCAGTAAGAAGAATCGGCAAACAAACAGGTACTAATATCAGACCAATTATATTGGCTTTGTGTACACTAGGTCTGAAAATTAAAATACTGAAAAATAGAAAATATTTGGAGGAATCAAGTATCTACCTAAAAGATAAAATACTAGAAAGACGGAAAGAATTACAGGAAGAGCTCAGATCACGAAAGGAACAAGGCGAAAATGTAGCGCTAAGATTTGACAAAATAATCACACTAAGAAGCAAACACCCAGCACAGACGCTTTCTGCTAAACAAAACCAATGGAACCCTTGTATACGAAATCAGAAAAGAAGGCCAAACTCACCTCCTGAAGTTCTATCTAAAACACCACAAAGAATTACTTTTCATACCGCAAAGAAAAAGAAAATTACAATGGACTCCTATATAAAAACTAGAACTAGCTCGCTGTCGTCCGCCACATCTGAAACCGGGACGAGAACAAACAATTCCGACAATAACATACAACAATAGCAACCACAGACGGCCTCTCTCCAGAATAAACATATTAAAATATGTATACCTACCAGAACAAGTCTCTCCCAATACGGTTGGTCACCGTGGGAGTAGTAGACCAGAACCCTCCATCATACACAAAGAAAAGAAAGAGTTCCTACTACCCAACACACATAATATGATGAAGGAGGCCTTCGTCCAAAAAATGGGCATTCCAAAATGATTAGGATAGTTACTATAGTTAAATGCACAGTTTAATTAAGAAAATTAATTATTACTTGAAAACTTATTAATCAATCTTATTAGTCAATGAAAATTATAATAATTTTATATAAATTTATAACTAAAATTTGATAGAATTTATTTGCATGTTATTTAGTCGAATAGAACTGATTAGTGTTATGCTTAGTTATGATTGTTGAATAATTTTTTTGGAAATAAATGGCTTTATTATTAAGTGCACAGATAAAATAATACCTAAGTGTAACAATGTGTTGCTCCGTGCTGTAGTGGAACGCCCGCGACTGAGTAAGGGCTATGACATATCATGCGGAAAGTACGCGACGGAATTACCTCCCAGTTACGCTCACAATTCTTTTTTAGTTACCTATGATACACTGGTCGAAATTCCGTCGCATTTTGGCGTACAGCAGAATTTCGCTTGTGCGGAAGTTCGGCAACAACGCATTCTATGCATTTTGTATATGAAGCGACACATTATTCACGGCGGAAAGATCCGCGCAGAAAAACCATCGACAACGTCGGTCGCGCGCGCTTCCATATATTTCTAAACACTCTGCAATTGCTATTGAAAAATAATCAATAATTTCTGGACAATACGATACGACCAGTGCAAATTCTATAGACACACTGCCGTGAACTTCGTCCATTCCGCAGAAGCGCAAATTCCGTCGGGCGGATAATTCCGTTTGGCGTAAATGGCGTGTCATCTCAGCCGAATACGTCGGAACGGAAAATCAGCCGTCGATATTCCGACAAGAACTGTGTCCCGACACTTAGAGTGGTGTTTTTTCCATATAAACTCAACACCTCTTTTTACCCCTTTTTTGTTTTTTACCTTTTACACAAAAATAATGTACCCTGTTAAATTTGTCTAGAGAATTTACGGTTTATATGCGTTGATAGTCTGTCAGCCAGGCACCGTTTGAACTTATTATTGACTAGATGACCCACTAGCGACTTCGTCCGCACGTAGACCGAAAACTTCCCCGGCGTTCAGATAACAACTTTAGCATCAACAACCGCGCCGTGAAACGACCTATGAAACGAAACGAAACTCAATTTTTTAACATTAGGGGTCCCATTTTAACCTTGAGGTCCTGAAAATATTTTAATCTTGTACCGTGAAACTAAATTTTACAACTTCGAAATACGTTGAAATCTAAAAGTGTTCTTAAAGTGTATTTCTTTACAAAGAAAACGTTTCCCTGCTTTTTTTCAGGAAAATTTCAGGTATCGCTGAAACATATCCTTGTTAATTTTATTTGATTTTATCTCCTTGTAAAATTTCAAGATTCTACTACCAACGGTTTCCGAATAACAGAACATTTTTTTTACGTTAGAACCCCATTTTGAATCGAATTGCGATTTTTTAAATTCCATTCTTAGTACAACCCTAAGCGTCGAGACGAACACACCCTCAAAATTTCAAGTCTCTACGACCAGCGGTTTAGGCTGTGCGTTGCCAGTCAGTCAGTCAGTCAGTCAGTCAGGACAAAGCCTTTTATATATGAGATGAAGATTTAAGAGAGGGCGATTTAAATTAAAAAAACTTTCTATGGTTTTAAACTTTATAAATCAGCGTAGAGCCAGAAGCTCCTACGGAGATCCTGAAGCAAAATGAACACATAAGACTTCACGGTCTTGTGTGTTCATAAGCAAAGCAAAATACCCTTATTACAAAATAAAACGATATCTGAGTGTTGTGGATCTCTGTAATCACTGCTCATGAATCTGATGTCAGAATTTAACAAGTTATTAAATAAAAATCTAAAACCTCAGTGACACCGACCAAAAAAATTGCTTACAATTTTTACTATCCATAGCCTCCTTTTTTTAGCTATCTTTTTTACCATACCTTTTATCTTTTATTCTTTTTTGATACTTGCGACACAGTATTTTACTTCTGGGTATCATCGTTTTTCATTGTTTGTTGTTCCAAATAAAGATATTTTGATTTGATTTTGTTTTTGATACGGCCTCTTTCCGTGTTGCTCTATTTTTTCATACAAATCTTCTCCTTTATTTTCTGTGTATCATCTATTGCAATGACGTTTGACTTTTCTAAGAACCTCGAAGATACACAAAACAATTTTAAAAACCCCGTGCAAGTGTGGCGTATCTTTTTCTCAAAGTCATACAATATTATTAACCATGGACTTAACTAAGTCCATGATGGTAACAGACAATATACACACACACACTCGCACACACCCTTACACACATACACCTACACGCACACGCCCACGCACAAAAAACCCCTTGTCTAAATACATTAACTTGGCTCCTTCTTTTTTGCGGATAAAATAAGAATTTATTACAAATTTTACGAACTAATGCTAGTAATGCTATTCCTTGAGGAGTTGGTATTAAAAGGCGGTTTCACTAAAGCTATCCACATGTTTCTAGTAGCTGGATCACAAACTATAAAATATATAAATAAAACAAATCCTTGCAACGTCGCCGTTAAACAAAAAAGATAAGACCAAATTAGATTACTAGTAAAAGAGAAAATTCCAAAGATCCATGTTAAGCCCAACAAGAAAAACAAAAATATTGATAACCTCAACTGAGCACCAACGAGATCCATATCTGTTGGTTTCATTTTCTCATTTGAACCTCGAGATATAGAATATAAGACCAATATGAACAGGATAACATTCACTAATAGTATAATGCAAATGGGAAGCATTATACCTAATATAAAATAATAACCTTTTGGATAACACAAGGGTTTGTAGGTCGACGTACTGGGGACATAACTTTCAAAGTCGGTGGATAAAACTACAATTACAGGTATCAGTGGAATACCCCACCCTATTAAAGCAAATTTAAACATAAACCTAGATGGTCTGCTGACACCTAAGACCCGAACATATCTAACAAATTGGAGAACAGCCGTTATAAGCATCCACATGAAACTCGCAAGTATAGAATAATGTAATAGAGCTCCCAAAACAATACATGCTGGTTTATTTTTTTCAGTAATTATGTAGCCATCTTCTACTTTTACAAATATTCTATCGTCTATGTTTGAAATTACTATGAATACAAGAGGCAAAGCGATAGCAGTAGAAAGTTGTAGTAGTACTTTCGTACCAGCTTTTCTTCTCCAATTTGAAAACACCATTGCTGTGATCCATATCCCAATTATACCCAATAGTGATAGAAAGCAACCTACCAAAGTTATAGTATTCAAAGCCTTGGCATGCCTCTTATCCTGAGAGTTATGTACATAAGTATCGGTATTAGCCGGTATTGATATTAACTGACTAAAATGGGTCAGGTGATAGCATTCACAAATTGTAAAATTTTCGGTAGAGTATACTGATTTGACTGGATAACAACCTTTGGTTTGCCATAAACCAAGTGATTTAGCTGAATTCGTAGATTGAAAATCCCAGAAACTACACATTTTTTTAGTTTTGGTTTGGTTCAGTTGCCTAAATACGATTGGTAAGGGATATTTCAAATTGGATATGTGGCCTGGTATAGAAACTCCCACTATGCGACTGTTTATTAGATGGTCTTGTTCTTTGAGCTCTTGAAACACTACATCATTTTGAAATATACTAATTATAACATGTAAGAGACTTTTTGGTATAGATTCCTCTTCAGTTTCGTTATTGTTTAATTTAAGAGACATTAATAGTCTAGCAGGCAACCAAGTAGCAACTTCCAAATTTTCAATTGTGAGAACGTCATCTAAGGACGTATTAGCATATAAAGGCTTTATAACCATATCTTTATCTGACGGTGACACTTTATGTATAGCTATACCCGTTACATTACTGAGCTCTGGGTATGAAATTTGAACTATAAATTGAGGTTTCACAGCCAATTGGTAGGCATGTTCAACTGAGTGCAATTTTGGTACATACGTTTTTACATCTATAGTTTTATTTACATTTTCGCTAGCAATCATTTCAATTATATTATTTACTGAATTTAGAATTACGTTTGTTGAATTAAGAGTTTGAGCAAGTCGCATGTAGTCACAGTCCAGATTCAAAACTCTATCCATTACCCAAGCTATATTCTGAATATCGCCTATATCAACACAAGTTTCATTTTTTTGAGCCATATTTAAAACCTCTTGTAACGACATTGAAAGGTAATATATATCCGCAGGTATTATTGATCCTACGTCACTTAGAACAAAACTTAAACCATCAGTTAGAAAACGTGCCGTATAGTTAGGGGCGTGACCTTTTACAATATTGTATAGAAAAGTAGTCGTTTCTGATGGCATATAGCTACTGTCGCACTGACCTTCTACGGGACCCCACATTCCACCTACATGATATGATCCTTGGCATTGTCGTTTTACTGGTAACCCGTTAGATTGCAGGCAGAATTGCTTGGGGGCTGAGATATGACCTATTGTTGTCAATTCCCAATCAAGAGCAATATAGTCATTTGAATTTGTAGGCAAGCAGTATACTGAACTTGTCAAATTGACAAAAGTGCAATTGATAAATGGCAAGTTTTGCATGGCTGTTTTCTTTAAATTATTGTATTTTTCTACTATATTTTGAACTTCATCTTCATAAATTTCAGCTACTGCGGCATGTACATGGAGCAGAACCGTAATGTATTTGTTAGTAAGCTCTAAAATGTCCATTAGCAGAACTTTTTGAACATTCAATGTTTCAGTAATAATGGATAATACATAATCTATATCTGGCAGATATTGCACTTCATTGGTGATATTGTAACAAATTAAAGTCAAAGAAAAAACGTGAACTTCTTTGCCCTTAGGATTAACGATGATTTTATCGGTGCTTATCAAAGAAAAGTTAAACGTGTGTCCTTCACACCAATATTGAGCAGATCGATCGGTTACAAGATCAATAGTGTATACAGTTTTTTCAATATAATGATTATTTTCGTCTGTCTGTTGCTGCACAAGCATGTAAGGCAAATTACTAATATTTACTACTTTAACAAATCCTTTAGCATCAGAAAAGCATTGAATACCTTTATCGTCGTAGTTGTATTTCCATAATCCAGACGGAAAATATATTGTTAAGTATATTTTGTTTTCCTCCAAACTATATTCAAATATTAGCTCAGTTTGGCCGTAAATAACTTCAGCTTCGCAAGCTATACAAGGTAGCGTTGATGATGAATTGATAAGTCCTAATGTCCCAATATTATTGATGATGCCTTCTAAATCAACACTTTTAGATTTGTCTATATGATTATCCCAATCACTGTCGTTCAATGTTTTAAACCAACACCATGCATTATCAGGAAGACCATTTAGTTCAGCAATTTTGGTGAAAATAAATCTATGCAGAGAATTTGTATTATCACTCATAGGTTTTTTACATTTGGTTTTGGTAAAGTCATTGAATGATAACCCGGTTTTAGAGTCTGCTTTTTCAATGCCAAAACAGGTACCATTATCGGGCTTGTACCGAAAAGCATGATAGCCCTCCGGACACACGGCGGGGTAGTGAATATTATTTATATAAAAGCATAAGCTGGGATATATTTCGGCACATGAGTCTGTTATTATTAATCGCAGTTCAACATCTAAAACCAAGCAATTTTTCCAGAATAAGTTTTGGAATTTCAAATGCTCGTTGGTATTCACATATTTTCCCCAATTAGGTCCTGGAATGAACCATACAACTGGATTAAAAACTTTTTGTCTCTGGGCCGGGAGCCAGAAGTACCGTGATTGATTAGTAGCAACGAGGGAATCGATCAATGAATCTATCTCGTCTTCATCCAGGTCAGTGATGACGGAAGCGCCACCGCTGGTAAAACAAGGGAAATTCCAGGAGGATGCGGAACTGATTTTGTAACAGTAGTCGGTATTATTTTCAGATATTTTGTGAAATCCCGGCGGGCATGACGTCAGGTCAAAGAACTTTATAACTTTTACACATGGTTCTACGTCATCTGCAGCCGGACTCCATTCACCATAGTCGGTACAGTTCCTCCTCACTAAGCTATTTTCTCTGAAGCAAACCGGATCAAACTCGTCGGTACAGTTTCTCCTCAATAAGGCATCTTCACTCATACAAAGAGGATCAGACTCTACATTGAATGCGGTGGGACTCTTGCCCCATTTCACCCTTATTCCATTGCGAGAGTACTCTTCAGGACAATCCTGTAAAGGTTATTTAAGACTCAATCAACGAATAAAAACGCAACTATGAAAAAATCTGACTATGAAAATAGCTGTAATTTGGTTAAAATAAGTAAGTTTTTGTAGAATAAAATCATATTAAAAAGTTTTGATATCTACTACTGACTAGATCTTACAGATCCTATTCATGATGATGACGATGAAGATAACAAGATGAGCTGATTAAAATAAGCCCAAACACTACCAATCTACTATTAACCATTGAAGAGTTCTGTTATCCACCATCTGCATTAATTTTGTCTCCAATGTATTTTCATCAGAACATGACAGGTATGCACACAATATAGCTACACTATTGTGGAATTGAAAAGAATAGAGATGGCCTTCCTCATAGTTTACAGGAAAACCTAAGCGAAAATACAGTCTTAAAATTCTCACGGGAAAAATAAAATATTGATATAGAGAAATTCGTATAAAATGTGTTGTATAATTTCACCGAGAGGTAACATACAATTCCTTTGGTATAATGGTTACTACAAGTACGGAACCTTTCCGGGCGAGTCCGACTCTTAAGATGACCGGCTTTAGGGTTCCTCAAAAGGTACAAACGAAGCCATTATAGGATCACTATGTTTGTTTTCCGTCTGTCTGTCTATCAAGTCCTTTTTTCGCAGGAACGGCTAAGGTATCACTTAAGGAATAACTTTAAATTTATATCAAATGTAAAGGTTTTTGAGCATATAGCTGTTCTCAATGCGTTTAAAAGATATACTTGTCACAAAAATATAGAAAAATGACGACTATACACTCTCTCTTATTGGACTTTACTTTTTTTATAGTAGTAGTAGAGCTTTTTTGTGCAAGAGTTCCTCTGGGGAAGTACTACCTCCATAGCTATTTGTGCCACAAAACAGTAGCACTCGCATAGCTGTGTTCCGGTTTGAAAGGTATTGGTGCCGGTGCAATTACAGGCACATGAGACTTTCCATCTTTATGTCTCAGGGTGGCTGGCGCAGTGCAACGCCATATAGGGCGAGTCCTAGGTGGACGTGACCTATGAGATAATGCATTGTTAAATGCAGAGGTTCCCGCTTAACTTCAGGAGGGCCAATCTTCTTGAACCGTCATTCACGTAGTTAAAAAAAAAAAGTTTTCTCTTTCTTACGTTTCGTTAACCATTTAGAGGTTCTTCTATACATACATAAATTGCCATATACATATATGTAAATATTTTGTATGGAAATCTCGAAAATGAAAAAGCTCTACAATATTTCAAGAAACCTCTGAATTTTGAAAATTGGAATGGTAGGGGTACTTACTTAAATAAATACTTTGGCACACAAATAAAAGTCTAAAATTGAGGAATTTCGTCTTTTTACCCATAAATTGGCCAGATAAATTCCAGAATAATTTACGGATCGGAACTCTCAGTGCGAGATTTCACTCGCTCATGTCCGTTTTAAATTATTATTGTTTATTTATGTTTAATTGCATTCTGTCCCTCGGACAAAATTACAATCCGGGACAAACCAGATTGATCCTAGTAGTGTAAAATAAACTTTTATTTTATTTACCTCCAAACTTTGATGAAAGACGGCAAGTATCAAAAATAAATCCATAAACTTTTTCATTGTGGCTCTTGTAGGGTTACATAATGTATACCAAAATATATTGCTAACACATTTCAGCGCTAGCCAACGCTTCATTTACAACTGTGATTTCGAGTAGGTACGGCAACCGAAGTATTATGTGATATGATGAGTTATCTGTGTAATTATGTCTATATACATGGTGTCGGAAATCTTTCATCATGTCGTGAGTTTCGTTACATAGAAAGATGTCATAAAAATATGAAAACATATTTATTTGTCACATCGGAAAAAGGAGCCTGACAGTAGTCGCATATGATGTGTAACATCGTAACATCTAACATCTCACCTCCTTGTTGATAAGCAACATGGCTGATAGTACCACCTCTCGGAAAAATGCGCGGTACCATCCTCTCGAAAAAATGCGTGCTTCCTGTTTTCCTTCCCTTTTCACGAAATCACTCCCGCAGATGCAGGAAAGCGAGAGGAAAGATATTACACATCAAAAAAGTCAAGTGCGAGAGGGACTAGCGTGGAGAGAGTTCCGTTCAAGTAGGTTATCATAGTAACCACTAGACAAATTAAATTTATTAGTCCTTGGTGGCAGGACCATATTTGATGCGAATTTTTGATTAGCTTTTCCTAAGGCCCTAAGCTATTTCCGTTTTATTCCAAGTCTTTGACTCAGTAGTTTTGGAGATAAGGGGGCGGAGGTGGATTGCCAAATTTTCATATATTTTCTTTAACTATCCATATTATATTAATATAAAAAATCGAGATAGGTACAATTCGGGCTACTACCACTAGTTATTTTTCGTGTATTCGAATATTTCTAAGGAGGTTTATCAGGTTTATTAGGGGATCTCCTCGGATGGCGCTCAGTGCCTCTATACCTCGCGCCTCTGTACCCCGCACCCCTTGCACCGCCGGGTAGACACAGCCCTGACCGTGAGCTGATTAAAATGAGCCCAAACACTGTCGGGCTGTTATGAGAAGGTTGTCAAGAGTCAAATAGGCTTCTCTTAAACGTATTCGTATTTTTAGCAAAATCTACACAGTTTATGACACCAAAAAATATATATGTTAATCTTCATCTATTGCTTGTGACAGAGCCCAAAACACGATTGCGATATTTTTTTTTGGATTACTCTGTCTCATTTAAAAAATCCTTTTCATAGATACATAGGTAAAAGAAGATAAAAAATACTTTATTGCACACCATAATACAAAACAATTTACAAATAATAAAACTAAAACTAACTATGTTGTACAATGGGCGGTCTTATCGCTTAGTAGCGATTCATAGTACACAAACAAAAGAAAACACATAAGTAAGTACATAAGTAAGTAAGTACAGTAGTTTCTACATAAGTAAAAGAAGATAAAAAAACAACTCGCTTTTACATGGTTGCACTAAACATTAAAATTTTAAGACGTTTTATTTTCTTGAGACATAAGTTTATCTAACCTAATCTTGTAGGTCATCAAGATTAGATTGGTCTTGTAGGTGTAGGTAGGTCTTGGGTTGGCACGGTCATCAGCCGCCATTTTGACGTTATCTCAAATCAGCGGCGCAGCGTCTGAAACCCGTTTCGTATGGGTAAAGGATACTTATACCACAGTGCATGGATCAAAAACTAATAAATGTGTCCATTTAGTGTCAGATTACCAAGATATTTAAAGGTAAAGTTAACTTTACGTCTGTTTTCAATAAGTTATAAATAAATAAATAAATAAATAATGCTGGACAAGTTCACACAACATTATCTAGCCCCAAGCTAAGCCAGAGCTTGTGTTAGAAAGAATTAAGTTAGAACGTAATTATCAATATCAAACCATAAATGTACAGGAGTGCGGGGTGGTATAGAAAATAAAATAATTAAAACTTCAAAATGGCAAATGCAATTACCGTGCGGTGCCAATCATAAAGAAAAATATACCCAATGGGTGTGTCACGGACTCAAAGTATGGAAAATCCTACACGCGGACGAAGTAGTGGGCTGTCCACTAGTAGTGACTTTACGATAGAAATAGGCTGCGCAACAAACATTGTTTTCAGTAAACATCAACAAAAATGTGGATTTGTAAACAACTTGATTATGCCAAATTATGCACTGTTTGTCCACTCTAGTTATCTTCTTTTGAGTATGGGCTCAGGGTGTGCAGCGCGCAGTTTGGTTCCTCGTTTTGATATGTGTTTCATCCTTAAATCTTTGTTCTTGGCTATTTTATTCAGTAAGTGTGGAGTAAAAGTTATCTTAGTTTTAAATAGGCGGGTACACACATGACAAAATAACCGCGCTATCATCGTTGTTAGGTTATTAATGTTTAAAGAGTAAAACCACCTACTGCACCACCTAATGCACCGTTAATGCCGCATCAATCTTTACACTCTGATACATTAACTCACAAAGAAATACAAAAACTTCTATTTTATTACAAGCTTTAATTTAAATTGCAATCTATGTCCTGGTGGATACTTGCCACTGAATTTTAAAGCAGTAAATCCTTAACCGATTGAGATGATATTTTGCATACTTGTCAAGTTCCAATGACAGTGCAATATTATGGTGACAGCGAGCTGATCTGATGATGGAGACGGAAGGTGGACAACGGAACTCCTCGAGGGATAATAGTAGACTGGCCGTAATTAGGCCCATTTTGATCAGCCCACGGTTATCACTAATTTTATAAAAGCTTGTATTTAAAAATATATTTTTCACAAAACACTTATCATATACAGCTTAATGTTTACAGGTAATGTGTTATGTCAATTCAACAGTCTATACAGCATCCTATTCACAACTAATGAAAGTCCGTCAGGTAAAGATATTATAATGTTTTATTTTGGTGATTAAAATGTATGTAACTTTTATTAAGATACAATTTAAAAAACATGTACACGAGTACTCTAATTTTTGTGAGGTGGGGCCTGTTCCATCGTCGAAGCTGAATAATTAAGCTATTGGTTTAAAATGCCTTGTGCCGCGAATGCACACGCTAGTGCAACGGATTATTGAGAGGAAAATTCTTGATCTTAGCCAATCCTTCAGGGATGTTGACCCGCGGAGTCCTGCAATGCTCTAAGATATTGACAGCCCGGCCCATGAATTTAATCAATTTAATCACGCTTTAATCATCTTTAATGTTTTATTATGTGTAGTTTATTTTGAGCAACCTGGCCAGTGACCTCATAATGAAAATTACATGCTCTGACATACCCTCATCAGATAGCTAAGTGTTTAAAGTGGCTGCCCGACCAACATTGCGGTTATACGCGGAAGCGCACTTTACCTGGCCGTGGTTAGGACAAGATGCAGTAGGTATTGCCGCCAATAAAAAATATAAAAAAATAACTTACGGCCAAGCTGCGGAATTAGTCACCGAAAGGCGCACTCTCCATATATGTTATATGAAGCCCGAATATGTCCTTGGAGCTCTCGGGAGTGGCTGAGGACCGTGAAACTGAACGCATGACTTGAATGCCTACCTAAGGCTTTTAAGTTGGTTTTACTTTTTTCTTTGAATAAGCTTCCACTTGTTCTCGAGGAACCACACAGGCGCTCCTCACCTAGTAGTAAGAAAGATCTTAAAAAAAGCCGACCGTGTTTGTTGCCTGATTCTTCTAGATGTGGTTACGTTGGAACAGGAGTAATTTTTTTTTAAGTCGATTCAAAATGATCCTTATGATTTCAATGAATAAAATACTTTTGACTTTGATTTATTGACATGAAACCGTTCGTGTGGGGTGGTCGTTCGGTCAGGTACTTGATATGACGGCCGCTGGCAACGGATGTGCGGCCAGCCTTAGGCCTGTGATAACTCCTGCTCAGGCTGCTTTGGGGTGTTCCTGGTTGTTCTCGTGTAGACCTGTCACTTTTATAATTGTGAATCTAATTTTCAGATAACTATCACAGTGAATATTACTTTGGAAAATGTGCTTACAAGGAAAAAGAGTTAGTCGCCTATCATGTTTATGAATACAAAGACGTCAGAGACTACGCAATTTTACGGGTGAGTGAATATGGTGAATCGTCGGTTAATAATAACATATGTACATGGACGTTACGCCTTTTTAATCGTTTAGAATCGCTATATTAGCAATAATGTCTTTGTAACTTGTGAGACAGGTAATTACAAACATAACGCCATTGTGTTATTAATAATATTCTAGTAACATCAATGCACAACACTATGGCCGCGGTCCGAATCAGGCCATAATCGATATTAGCGCGATCCGATTCAGCAAAAGCTTATGAAATAAAGCTTATGAGCGCGTTAGTATCGATTATGGCCTGATTCGGACCGTGGCCTACAACAACAACGCACGCTCAACTAGGTATAACCCGCGTAGTATGAATAGCATATCGAACAAAATTCTGTACACATCGCGCTAAAGTTATCGGTGACCTTTTATTTCAATCTATTAGAAAGAACGTGCGATAATTTTAGCGTTATTTTCAATTTAGAGTACAGAACATAATATAAATTACTCAAAGGCACAGAATCACTACTAATGGGAGTGAATAATTGGGGCTTTTGAAAGTTACTCGCAGACGTAACGTCGCCTAAGTAACGTATATTTACAACGCAGTTTGCAAACTTCACATTTACAACGTCAGTGAAGCTCAAGGACCCTCTACTATAATAACAAACTGTATGTGCTAAACCTTCTCTCCATTTTTTTTTCAGGCCGTGCTCTACGTTAGGAAGACTCCAGATTGCATTTACATGAGAGCCCGTTCTGATTCCTACGGCGGTTCAATAAGATACCACGCCTTCAAAATAAACATTTGCGTGTGTCGCTTGCTATATTGCTACGGCGCGAGACTATTCCAACATTACTACTACGAGTGGTACATCCCTGTGGAGATGCAAGAGACTTTACAGTGGCAACTGTACTTTTACATTACTGATTAATCATCATTTTTTCTAATAGTTCGATGCTACGCGCGGAATAACTACCTATTAGGTATTTACTAGGCTTCTTTTATCTAACATTTTTATTATTTTTGTTTCAAGTTTATTCTTTTTCAAGCGTACACCACACTTTATGGATAATACTAAATTTAAATGTAACCCAAAAATTCAGTTTCAGCGGGACTCAAACCCGCATCCTCGCCTGTGATCGGCTATGCCTTTGCCAATTTGGTCATAGAACGTGCTATGACGCTGAAAATGAAATTTGTGGGTAATATCAACTTGGCTATAGCGCCGATGGTAGCCATCTTCATTTGGAAACCTTTATTATTTTTGTTTGTTTGTGATTTCCGGAAACGGAAATTTCTTTGGTCATCGAAATATTCTTACTATGGTTGAATAATATCATAAAGAAATAAATTAATAGTAATACTATTCTTTAAATTTCTATTCTTTCCTAATTTATCACTCAACGGCTATGTTTTTTTTTATAATTGGCGTCGCACGGCTTGTGCATTTGCCATTTTCGAGTATATTTATTATATTTTCAAAATAATTTTCAACGTCACTCTCCGTCCAAGTCGTCAAAGTATCAGTCAAGTCATGTTTTAGTAAGACACCCCGTAACGGCCCCGTTTGACTAAAAATTTGGTAGACAGTTACCACCAATTGGAAAAGTCACGCAATACACTTCCATTAATTTCACTTTACTTGTGCTCTTAAGAAAGCTACAATGGTTAAAATGCCACCAAAATAAAACAAAAAAACACCAGGAAAATAAATAAAATAAAAGTAGACAAGTCTCCGTCCGAGTAGACGTCTCTTTTCAAAAATGGCGTAGATACCTCATTTGTCAAAATCGGTTCAGTGGTTTTCTACTCCTGAAGATTCATCCATACAAACAGACACACATACATAGGGGCCAAACTCTTTATCCTATTTACTGAAGCGAGATATAGCTTCGCTATGCCTCACTAAAGTAGTCGGTCAGAAAATACAAGGTAAAATCACTACCCGATGGAAGCGTCTCTAAGATGCTGGCTGCATTCGCTGAATGGCATATAAATGCGTTGAACCATATAACAGCCCGGTATCGTTTCGCGTCGCTTCGACCAGACACAATGAAATAATTTTAAAAACGCAAAGGGCTCTGGCATCCCTGTCACACAGAGTTTTGTCTCCGAAAGGATGAATAACAAGTAATTATCTTTGTAAAAATTAAAAAACCCTCAACGCAATGAAACGGCTGAACCGATTTTGATCAAACATAGCTAAGAACAATCCCGACAAATTCACCTTTCAAATATAAAAAAACTAAATCGTTTCATCCGTTCGGGAGCTACGATGCCACAGACAGACACACACACACACACACACACGCAGAGACATGTCAAACTTATAACACCCCGTCGTTTTTGCGTCGAGGGTATTGGACACCTTACAAACAAGTTAAAATAAAAAAATAAAAACACAACAATTAAATACTGTCGAGACTTGCATATTTGCGTCTTTTGAGGTCCTCAGCCGTATCGGCCGCTGCACCGGCCCTAACTGAGGTCCTGGATAGATAAGATGGCGGAAAGGTATGACCGCACGTAGCGTCCCATACCAAAGGCCTACCCTTCTCTTACGTCACGTCAAGTAGCAGACCATTCAGCTCTAGAACGGTTGGAACGCGTTGACGCTGGTAAGGGTCTGTCAGGAAATCCTTCCGGCGGCCCTGGTGCAAGCTAATCCGTGCTGTTCAGCCATCTTCCCGTATTGAAACTGATGAGGAGCACGAGAGGTACTTATTTTTCAGATCAAGCTTAACAATATTCTTAAACAAGGTATAAGCACAGATAAAATAATACTATAGGTATAAGGTATGTATATACATATGCTGTTCTATAGTCATAATTTATTTCTAATTATCTCGAGTACCGTCGGAGAATGACGTATTTTTAGCTAAATCTACCCAGCTTATGATAACAAAGTTTTTTTTTAAATCTCTATGTTATTTCCATATGCATGATAGAGCCCATAGGTAACGCGATTTCGATACATTTTCTCGATAAAAAAAATTTAAACAAAGTACTTATAACGTATATATCTCTATTACCTTTCAACGATTGATAAACTTTAAAAGATTTATTTATGTAAGAGGACAAATTAGGTTTATATTTTCAATTATGCAGCAAATATTTTTTTAAATACAGTTTTTCGTTCACTTTTCGTTGAGCGAGTGCTACTCTGTTACTTTCTAACTTACCTGAGTTAGAATAGGGACGGAATTTGGCATTTGTCTGCCTCTTCTATATCTTCTTCCTCTTATGGAAACTTCACCCTGTATAGGCCACGACCAAATATATTAGCGCTAGTGTCACTATCCCTTGCATGTCAACATTGATATCATATCGCCACAGGTGAGTATATTCATTGATTTTACGCCATACATTATACGTATCTATACGGATTACCTGAAACCTTTTATCTCAGTTGCTAGATAGGCCATAGCTTTTAGCTGTGTCAATATAATATGAGAAATTGTTTAGGTATATTATAGTCCACTAGAAATGTAACAGGTACTGCAACTGATACCATCACGTTGAGTTTACCCAGGAGGTAATCTGGCATGTGATTTTCCAGACTCCATGTATTTAGGCCCACTATAGCTGCCAGGGTCTGCAGCAGAACAAGTTGTGTGTGAAAGAACAGTGACCAGCTTCACCCTCCCAGCCTCAGATCAAAAGTTAAATGTATACAGGTCAATTTTCGTAATTTAAGTATTTAAAAATGTTGGTAGCGATCTGAAGGTAGTTTAACTGATTCAAATCACTACCAGACGGAAGCGTCCCTAAGATGCTGGCTGAATTGCCATGCTTAATGGCAATACTAATGCGTTGAGTCAGATAAGAGCCAGCTTTCGGGTCAAGCATCGCTTCGACCAGACGCCCTGAAAGAATTTGATAGAAGCTAGATCAACTGTTTCATTGTAAGCTAAAAAGTTAAAGGGGGTGAAACGAATCAACTACATTGGTTCAACTTCGAGAAAGTGATCAGCCGGTGAAGCCAACTCTGAATGAGGAGAGCTGTAGATGAACAAGACCAACGTCATAGTTCTCAGAATTAGCAAGTTGAAGTGGCAATGGGCAGGCTATATAGCTCTAAGAACGACACAACCCAGACATGAAAATGAAAAAATCAGATGGGGTAAATTTTAATAGACGGTCAACTAGGAGTTATTCCGAACGTAAAATACGTAGCAAAGTACGTAAATTGAATATAGCAAAGAAAATCCGTAAAATCTAGAAGACACGTTCTTAAGACACTAATTCAAATATATGTTAAATATGAAATTATTTGAATTTGAATTGTGTCTCATACAGACACACAATCCTTATCTGTATTATTATTATTAACCATCACCAAAAATCTAAAAGAAAGGCATTTAGTTTTTTTTTATTTTTTTTTATTATATCTTAAAAAATTAACACAAACAAAGTATTATACACTCAAAAGACCCTTATGGGTTTGTTCAGAGTGTATACAAACCTCCTTAGGTATAAATACATAATCTTACTCTGTAATACAGTATCCTCTTCACCGCTTAAAATAGGTAAATACATAAATAAGTTAGGTAATTTAGGTAGGAACTAGTTATGTTTGTCGTACAAAAAATTGTTGCATTCTGACTGAACCGATAAACAGGTTACCGGCCGGCATACGGCCATCAGTTGAGTCGAGTAATGCGCGCTAAACACGTGAATACAGGCTGTTCATAAAAAATGTGACTTTTATTTTTTTAACTCTGTAAGTACTGTATTATTTATATATATATTTTTTATATTTATATTAGGTAGATTTTATGACTTTTAAATATTCAATTTTTTCATTTTTATTAAATAAAACTTTTTTAAACTGTTTTTTATATTCTTATTTGTTAATTTATCTTTAGTGACTTTCGGAGTTTTATTTATTAATCTAGGCACGATATAATTTGTTAACCTTTCTCCATACATATTTTTAGAACTAATAATCTTTAACTGTTTATAAAATAATGTAATAATAATAATAATAATAAAAAAAAAAAAAAAAAAAATATAAATAATAAATAAATAATATAATTATATGTAATAATTTTTTGTAATTTGTCTGGTCGTTATAGAATGGCTCTTAAATGTCTCATTAAAGTTGTAATAGTTTTCTACAAGCAATGATAGCTCAATTCTATCGTGTATAGGTAAAATGTTACACTCTCTAAATAGTCCGTCGTAATCATTATAATGTTTCTCTTTTAGTTTTTTTGGCACAATCGCCTTGAGCAATCTTTTCTGTATGTTATATATTTTATCAATATATGTTTTATACGTTCGCCCATAGCTACTCAATCCAAACAACATAATACTTTCCGCCAGAGCTTTATACAGAGTCATTAATATACTGTAAGGGATTTTGTATTTAAGTATATAAAATTTGGCCAAGATAGCACGTAGCTTATTGCATACATTGGAGATGTGACAGCCCCAGTTGAGTCTGTTATCAATAGTAAGTCCTAGGTATGTTTGCTCTGTCACTAGTTCTATTGAGCCGCAGTTGCATGAACTGCTGTTGGAGTGTAAGCAAATGTGATCGTGGGCTAATAATTGCAAAGGAGTGTTAAGGTGAGTCTTATTTTTATTTGAACATATGTGTAGCAATTTGGTTTTTTGGGGATTTAATACCAGACCTGCATCATGGGACCATTTGTTTATAGATGTAAAATCCTGCTGTAGTTGGTCCATAGCTATATTAATATCCTTATCGTCTGCCAACAAACACGTATCGTCAGCATATTGGAAGACAGTGCAGTGTTTAATGACATTTTCCATGTCGTTAACGTAAGCCAAATAGTGCAATGGACCCAAGACTGAGCCTTGAGCTGTGCCTTGTGTCACCCTTACTTTATCACTAAACGCTGCACCTACTTTAACACAGCACGACCTATTCCGAAGATATTCTGAACACCAGGCAAGTAACGGACCTCTCACGCCGCTATTTTCCAACTTACTTTCAAGCAAGTCATGTTTTAAAGTGTCAAAAGCCTTACTATAATCGATAAACACCATCACAACATGTTTTTTGTTGTTTAGGCAATTGTTGACATAGTCAGTGAAACGGGAAAGTAGTTGCGACGTACTTTTGTTGGATTGAAATCCGTACTGTTTATTGGACAGTACGTTATTTTCTCTGTAAAAGTTGTGTATTTCATTACATATATATTTTTCGATGACTTTATCAACTATTGGCAGTATTGTTATCGGCCGATAATTGTTATAGTTATTCTTTGGGCCTTTTTTATGAATAGGTCTTACTATACCTGTTTTAAGTTCGTCCGGATATATACCTTTCGATATACTGGTGTTGATTAGTTTAGCAATTGCAGACACAATTTTATCAGATAGGGTTTTAATATCTATGGGGCGAAGTAGATCTATGCCGGGTGATTTGTTATGATTCAGTTTAGTGATAATTTTATGAATATCTTTAGGTTTCGCTTTTTTTATGTACATCGACACCTCAGTTTGTCTTATGTAAGTGCATGAATCAAGAAGTCGATTTTGGCAACTCGGAATAATTGATTTAACTTCATTATCGAAGCCGAGGGCAAAATTATTTGCAATATCTTTTTCCGACATGCAACTTCGATTAAACGCTTTAATTATGATGTCATCTAATGACGACGAAATACGTCCGGTCATCACATTTAAAATAGACCATAATTTTTTAGTGTTCCCTTTATTATTGCTTATATCCTTTTTATAATAAGAGTTCCTGCTTCTTTCTATTAATTTATTAGTTTGGTTACGTAGTTTGTTATATTGTAGTTTTAGTATTTTATTCGTAGAATCTTTTTTTAATTGAATTCATATTTCATCCTTTTCTTTACTTGATCTTATTATTTTATTGTTTATCCAAGGCTTAATATCTCTACAAGAATGTTTAACTTTAACATCATATTTCGATTTATTATAGCAATTATGAATAGTTGATTTTATGTAGGTATAAATATCGTTAGGACAAGTCATACTTTCTACTATATCCCAGTCTGTTTTATTTAATTCTTGTTTAAGTACATTCTGATTGCATCGGGTCGCAAATTTTGGAACAACCTGTATGTGGTTTACTAAGTTGGCGGAGGCTACCGTAACGCGATGGTCCGCCAGTACGGTGCCGAGCGCCGCACAGTGCACATCTTGTGAACGGGATCGAACAAAAATGTGATCAATACAACTTTTGGTAATCAAACCTTTTCGTAATTCAACTCTCGTGTAATCGCTGATCCCGCACACAAGTCCGTGCTCGTACATCAAGTTAATGTATTGCTGTTGTATGTTATTGTCTATTTTCAGGTTTATATTTATATCACCTAACAACCACAAATCGTTCCTCGGATAGTCACAAAGTGTGCTACGTAGCTCGCTAATAAACAGTGTTTTACATGACGAGGGTGGTCTATAAAGTGCACACAAATCTAATGAATTATTTCCATGTAGATTAAGTTTCCCTATTAGAGATTCACAACTAATCATCATTGTTTTATGTTCAATAAACTGATGTTTGCATAAAGTGTAAATAATAATCCCGCCTCCTTTACGAACTTTTCGTAGTCTTGTGTGCATGTTATAGCCCGGTAAGTGAAACAAAGAGCTAACACAATCCGAAATACCCACTTTTGTTAAAACAATGACATCAATTTGTTCCCTTATTGTACCAATTAAAAGTTCCAACTTACCAAAATTTTTAATAATTGATTGTATGTTAACGTGTAAAGCTATGAAAGTGTTTTTATCATACGGTATTTGTTTGATGTAATGCGACATGCTAGGACAGTTCAATATCTCGCTAATATTGTTTTGTATATCATCCATGATGGTTTTGCAGCAGCAATGGACCGCCAGCTAGGTTTCCTTTTGGGGATAGTTACATCAGATTCTTGACGTCAGCAGCGCATCGAATGATAGTAATTCTTTCCTTGTCGCTTTTTCGGGCCAGTACCCTTCCGTCCTTGCACCACACATATTTGTATGTATCTTTGAGCTCCTGCTTTGCGACCCATAGTAAGTTTTTATAGTGATGGGTTAGAGCTTTGCGTACAAAGATCTTTGTTCTCGCATCTTTTTCTGGCAGATGGGACACAATGTCACTCGAAATTAAGTTAGCGCTACGGGCTGCTGCAACCCACTCACTAGTCTTCTCTTCATCGCACAATTTTATTTGAATGAAGGCAGGTTTTCCAGGCTTCGTCGGCATACGTTTGGCAGTTTTGATATGGTCAACGCTTACTTGTAGTTTACGCGCCAGGACCTTGGAGACTTCCATTATGTTTTCATTCTCAGCTGATGGTATGCCTTGAATCTCCAGTACTTTGCTGAGCACTTTCTGCTCGCTCTCATTGACGCGCTGTTCCAGAGCTTGCATATGGAGCTCCAAATGTTTATTTTTGTTATTCAAATCGATGTTTTTTTTCTCAAGCTCCTTTATTTTCTCCTTGAAAGTCTCCATAAACTCGAGGCAGTCATCTACTTTTCCACAGCAATACTGGATAGCTTTGTTCGTCTCCTTCATCTCCCTTTTCAGGAGCTTGTCCATCTCTGCTGAGATTTCAGCAAGGAATTTTTTAGTATCAACTGAAGAGTTAATAAACCGTGGTGAACCAGCAAATTCTTCATCTTCTTCAGCATCTTCTTCGGGAATTACGTAAGAACCCCTTCTTAATGATTTTTGGATACACGGATTGCAAGTCCAATCAAGATTATCTGCCGAACGCACCACATTCAGCTGCTTGTTGGATAACTCCGTACATGTCGTGTTGGCATGTACCATGGATCCACATTTGTTGCATTCCAGCCCTGGATTCTTCTTAGTAATTATTTTACTACAATGAATACACTTCGACATTATTATATTCGCGGGTAGATTTGGATAACGCGATGAGTAAGACGTACGCGTGGTTATGGTTCAACCGTAAGGTGAGGAATGTTCAATCAACGCAATGATCAATGCAAGATCAACTTTCAATGAAACTAAGCAACGTATCCGAAACTATTGTACGTCTTATAAAATAAAGAGTGCGGCACACAAATTTGAGCAAGACACTTGACACAATTTATTTGAAAATAAAATTACCTAATCTACACACATTTATAGCCACATAATTTCTATTTATCAGACTTAAGGCCTCCTTGCGGCAGAGGAGGGGGTGGTACGTTGGGTATGGCGGGGTCCTTGAACGAGTAGTTGAGGACGGTGAGATCACTGGGCTCGGGAGGCGGGACTTGCGACGACAGCCCAGCGGGGGCAGCCGCGGGGTTGGGGGCGGATACTTGTGCAGGGACCAAAGAAACACTCGGACTTCCGTAGCTTGGACCTCCAAGCCCTAGCAAGTTCGGCAGAGGCCGATAGAACGGGAACCCGTAAGGCCCCAAGGTGAATGGGTCATATGGATCGTACAATCGCACTCCAGGGTATGAGTACGTGAAGGGTCCTAGTTGTGTGAAGCCATTGTATGCCGGATTAATTCGTCCGAGTGGTACAACCTGAGGTGGAAGGCCGAAGTCGTTCAAGGGGATAGGCGATTCTGTCTTTGGTGGTGGAGGGGGCGCTAGGGTTATGCTGTCAGCGTCAGGTGCTGGACTCGGCGGAGGAGCCGGTTCTTTGGCAAGGGCCTGCGCAGGTGGATCTTCAGGCACTGCTGCTGGCGATGGTGCGAGTGCTTCAGCGTCTTTAGCCGGCACTGGTTGAGGAACCAAGCCCTGGAACATTTAATTGGAATTTTTAACAAAGAAAATTTTCCGTTAACTTACAAAAGATTTTATCCAGGGTATTTTATTCGTGCACTTAAACCAAAGTAGAGCTGCTAGAGGCAACATTTGGGAGTCCTTGAGTTTTTACCTCCACGTAAATAGCGATTGAGCTTATTAGGATGAATTTTAAATAACGTCCTATTTTTTGTATACTACTAAGGTAACAAGCAACGGGCCACCTGTTGGTAAGCGGTTACCGTAGCCTATGGACGCCTGCAATACCAGAGGCATCGCACGCGCATTGCTGACCCTTTAAACATTTCCAAACACCTCTTTTGAAGAACCCCATACTGTAGTCGCTTGAGAAATCCTCAGCTGGGAGATCATTCCACAACCTGAGTGTTCGTGGGAGGAAGTTCCTCTGAAACCGCACAGTCCGGGACCACTCTGGACGAAACGGGTGTGGATGAATCCTCTGCCTATGGCGAGCGGTGCGGTGAAAAAAGGTTGCTGTAGGCATCATGTCAAACAATTCTTCGGAACAAATCCCATTATACAAACGGTAGATCACGCAGAGAGAGACAAAGTCTCTCCTTAGACTTAAGGGGGCTAAATACCGTTCGCGAGCTTGGGATTGTCGACAATTCTCATTGCACGCCTTTGAACCGAGTCAAAAGGTCCAAGCTGGTAGCCAGGTGCTACTGCCCAGAGATGACAGCAGTAGGAGTACTGTTGTCATCTAAGCAAATGTAAGGTTGCTTCTGATGTGGGGCCGGACTTGCGACTTATAGAGAAGCCCGCAGTGAAGTACAGCTTCGCTCTGTTAAGCACTCCAAGCTTTTTGGCAGCCAGCTTGACCTTATGTTCTAAGTGACTACGGTACTGGACGTCGCTAGAGATGTCGACGCCTAGAATCCCAATGCTCATAGAGATGGTGAGGGGAATGTCCTGGAATTGTGGAGCCACAGTAAATCGTTTTTTTTTGCGGTGAACTCGCAAACTTGTGTCTTTGTAGGGTTAAACTGAATCAGGTTTTGCCCTCCCCAATAGGAGACTCTGGTCCTCTGACTCTGGTCTTATAACGTTATCGCTCTTTCTACGGTCAACAGAGAATAGCCAGTACACCGGTTGCGACCAGCTGGCTCCAGGTTCTGGTTTGAGGTGATGAAAGCGTGTGACCTTCGGGATGCGACTCAGCGATAGATCAACACTTGCTGCTACTACCAAACTGTATACTGTATAGGTACATATCAATTGCTATGAGCTCCTAGTAATTATTGGAACAACGCAAGACTGAATTGCTAGTCAACGCCGGCAGGTGCTGAATAGTACACAGATATTCTACTGAAATCTTCGCTAAACAGTCGTACGAAATCTGATTTGAGCCAGAAATCTAACAATCTTCTTTTTAATTTTTTATTTTTATCTATGACAGACCTTTGTTTGACCACGATCTCACGTGTTGGAAAGTGAGTACTAATGATAAACTAATGACTAAAGATTGACGATGGTAGGCTGTTAGTATTTTTTTATTTGTACTTTCTTTGAAACGTTACAGATTTTGTCCGCACATACACAGTTTGGCCACTCGTGACCCAGAACAATATATGCAGATCATTAAATTTATCTCGCAGCGGGACGTGGCTCAGCCGGCTTCTCGCCCGCCGCACTACAGGGGTCATATGATAACTAAACGAAATAAACTTACATTGCCAAAAGGAACTTCTCCTCCATAGAGAACTGAGGGCTGCACAGAGAACCCGAAGGGATCGTGCAACACCGGCTGGTAAACTGGATATGACTTGCTGGGTTCCAGGTTCTGGTTCGAGGTTATGAGTGCATTGTAGACCTTCGGGATGCGACCCGGGGCTGGGACAGCACTGACTGCTACAAATAATGCGGTCAGCAACTGAAAAATTACAGAACGATTTTCACAATTAAATTATTTTTAACATTGAATGGAGCCCGGATTGCTAAGGTATTAATTAAATTATATAAAATGTAAGAAACCAAAATAATCCGTTTTAAAAAGTCTCAGTAGATCAATTGTACTGTCAAACTACTGAGAATGTATGCACTTGTACAATCATAGACTTAGAATTTTTGCTACGATCTAGATCTATGTGTACAACAGTCTCGTAAAAACATCAAATAAACACAGATCCTAAGACCGTGCCAATGACTTCACTACAAATACCATCAAAATCCGCTAACCGGAGTTGAGTGGAACTACACATAACGCGAGCATAGCTGTGAGCGGAAGCTAATCTAATAAAACGTAACCTATTAGCACTCGGCGATAATGTAGCTTCATATAAGACGTCATAGAAGATAAGTTAAATCATTTTTGGAATCTTAACGGTTAGTTCCGCAAATACAAAGCTGTATTTGTTACTTGTTTTTTTTAGCTGTATTTGTTGTAAAGTGTACTTTTTGTTAGTTATAGATACATAGATAAAGGATAGATATATAGTATTAACGACGAGTATCATATCAAATGCCCATGTCGCACCCACAAAGGTCAAAATAGGTACATAGTAAGAGACACGCTTAGCAAAATTACATCAAGGTTAGCATGTCTCAATTGTATAGATCCATATTGGCTAACCTCATTGTCGAAGTTCTGAAGGACTAATAAATCAAACTTAAGTCTAAGAACGAGCATGTCCAATAATGTATTTTTTGGTGTACCCAATCGTTCTTAAAGCTCAGTAATGTTATTTTACATCTCTCATATTCGGTAAGTAGGTCCTTATTACCCCCAAATGGGGCTTGTAGGTGACCAATTAGCGCTCTAGGGTAATAATGTAGCTAGAAAAGCCCTAGGGCGGTAAGTAATTAAAAAAAAAACTTCCCTCTTTAAAAAAGTTCGCGTACATCTAACCATCATACTGGCAATAGACATCACGCATTCAGCCAAATGACAAAAGAGGTCGCTTCGCTATTCAGCCTTGTCTTCGTATGAGTATAATAGTCATCAATTTTAAATATCGAACGGCGAAGCTCAATTTCGTTTTTGAAAAAAATTATTTAAAGATAAAATGCGGGAATAGAAAACTTTTACTTTAAATATTTTTTTTTTTGGGATTTTTTTATAATTACGTGCTAATTAGGAAAAAAACATGAGTTCTGCAAGTGATGAAGATATAAGCTGCACTCCCGATTCAATGAAAATGGAAGCTGAAGCAGCAATTAACAATATTTTGCCTGAAAGTTCTAAAGAGAGATATTTGAAAACTTACGACGAGTTCATGAAGTGGCGAAAAGAAAAACGACTAAAGTCTTTATCTGAGACTGTATTCTTAACATACTTTAACTAATAAAATGTTTTATTCTTGTAATGCCGGTTTTTTTCTACTTACCTCACAATCGAGATGTAAAGCAGAGTAGTTAGCTCGGGTGTAAGCATCAATGGCACCCTCGAACTATAGGCGCCCTCGCTGCGCTCGTGCGCCTAAATATCTCGGGCTGCAATTGATGCCTTACAGCCCTTGGCTACTAATCTACTATTAATACAGGCCTAAGTACCGGTGTTCTACCCGCTTTCAGAGGCTATGTCGTTATACCGACCTCCAGGTATTTGAGAGCCGTTTAGATCTCGTATCTAGACTGACGTCTGGGATATTATCCTCAGTCACATATAAAATAATACTATACTCCTCAGTATAGTGGCGGGTGAAAAGGATATCGCTATTTGTGCCACAGTCTCATTTAATTTTGCCTGTAGCAACTAAAACCTAAACCAATCCACCACGGTGTCCAAAATAAACGGTCCAGAAGAATCAAATCCGTATCTTATGCCATTTGCATAAGACCCAATCTTAGCTGTTCTTGAATAAATGTCTAATTAGTCAGGCAGATAGAGTAGGCACGTTCCATTTCTTAGACCTTGAAGGTAGGTGCGGCCGGCATTGACTGCCTTCCGGTACAGCCGGACACTGTCTGCCAATTATTTATGCGAGAATAATGGCGTGCCTTGACCCAAGAATTACCCTTCATTGAACTTCGACAAAGATGTAAGCACGTTTCAACGTTCGTTGTGGCTTTGCCATTTTCGTCTTTAGGTAATTATAAATAGACAACCTCTGATATTACGAATACCTCTTTAGTGCACCCACCATGCATGTGCTCTTAGAAGACACTGATATATTCACGTAAGACGGCTTATCTTCTGGTACTTTTTAGTGGCATTTCAAGCATTGTCACCTTTTTCATCTGCTCGTCACAATTGAATAACAGGAGACCTCAATATGAAATTATTTTAAAGCCGATGACACCGCCGTGGACAGCACATACATTACCCATGTACTCCATGTATGGAATTGCGTTCGTAATGAGACAAAGGATCGAAGTCTGAGAACGTTGTGATACATAAAATTGATCTCATTCGTTTAAGGCAAAGACCTTGCATTCACTTTCGCACATATTAGTATCGAAAAAGACTTGCTTCAAAGTTTTGTTCCAAAACTGGGCGTAGGTACTGCTAGCTCCGATATGTTAACACAAAGAATAGGGCACAACAATACGAAAATACACTAGGAGTTGTTTCGCAAACGCCCTTTATTGCAATGGAAAGATGTACGGGTCCTATAGCAGTGATATTTGTATTGCATACAAGTGAAATAAACGTTGACATTTGCAACGAGCTTGTGCATTATTGTGCATTCTCGAGGTCAGTGACCCAGGACTATTATTTATTCTGTGGATATAAGCACAGGGCATAGCCAGCGTAATAGCGAGAAGAGCTTTACGTAACCACGTTCGCGAGTGTTTGGAATACGTAAATAATGATTATTTTCGAAGTTCTTTATCCAAGAATTGGTGCAATGCAATTTGGCAAGAAGCTATGATTAATACTAGCTTATATTTATTCGTAGCAGTACATTTTTGTGAATGATTTCGTCCGGAGATGTACTACCACCATACCTATTCCTGCCGCAAAGCAATAGTGCCTCGCATTGCTGTGTTTAAGTTTGAAGGGTATGTAGGGGTGCCGGTAAATTTACAGTTCACATGAAACTATCTGCCTTTTTTCTCACTTTAAGTCTCAGGGTGACAGGCGTAGTGCAAACAAAAATTACCTAATCGACTTATAAAACTGACTCGAAATTATAAATGATGATTTAAGTTCGCAAAATTCGTTATGCAAACTTCTAAAATTAACTTTCTTAAATTATAAATTATGGTTTACTAAGTTTGCATCAATTAACTACTTCTATTTTATTAAACTATTTTATTTTGCAATTATAATCTACACAGACACACAGGTATGCCAAATTTCAGCTCAATACAAGTAATTAATTTTGTAAAAATTAAAAAAACCTTCAACGTAATGAAACGGCTGAACCGATTTTGATTTTGAGCTAAGAACACTCCCGACAAATTCACATTTCCAACAAAAAAAAACGAAATCTGTTCATCCGTTCGGGAGCTACGATGCCACAGACAGACAGACACAAACACAGACACACACACACACACACACACACAGACACGTCAAACTTATAACACACCGTCGTTTTTGCGTCGGGGGTTAATAAAATAACCCGTGAAATACTTGTCGTTGAGGTTGCTTAATTTGTTGCTGAAAATACCAAAATCGCTATATAAAGTAAAGTATAAAGTTTACAAAAGGTTTCGTTATCATCAAGTAACATAACACGTGCATAATATCTATAATATTTGAGGATTTCTCTCAATTCCTCATGGATCCCATCATCAGCACCAGATTTTGATGAAAATTGGGACCAATCTGGAAGTATATATCCTTACAAATGAAAAATATTATTCCATGTTTATATTTATATTTATATTTATTTGAAGGAAAACCAAAGGCTTAAAATTAACAGACTTACAAATTAATAAATATCAGAAAGCTTATTGAAATTAAAGTTTATTAATACAACCGCAAATAGTGCCAAAGAGTAAGATGATGAAAACTTTGTGAACGCTTCTGTTTTGGTTGGTCAGAGGGCTTAGTACAGTTTGTAATTTGGAACCACTCGGAAAAACAAAAACCGAATTGCGGGTCGAAATCTCGTTTTTGTATGCAGCAAATGATAAGAGACAGACAGACAAAAAAACATGATAGTGATCCTATAATGGTTATGTTAGTATCTGTTGAGGTACAAATCGAAGCCTAAAAAAAAGCTACACGTATAACCTAATCATCAGCCAGTTTAAATCTACTGCTGGACATAGGCCTCCCCGATAGTATTCCACGACGAACGGTATTGTGCAGCCTCCATCCACCGAATTCCTGCGACCTTTAAAATGTCGTCGCTCCATCGAGACAACTATCTGATGAAATACCGCAAACTATCCATTTCGTCAGATAAAAAATCAAAGCGTCTCTGACGTAAATTGATCATGACGAAAGACGTTGGCTTATACTAAAACATTAGGGAAATTACATGGTTTTAGGTGTAATCATACGTCCCCAATTACATGGTTTTAGGTGTAATCATACGTCCCCAATTACATGGTTTTAGGTGTAATCATACGTCCCCAATTACATGGTTTTAGGTGTAATCATACGTCCCCAATTACATGGTTTTAGGTGTAATCATACGTCCCCAATTACATGGTTTTAGGTGTAATCATACGTCCCCAATTACATGGTTTTAGGTGTAATCATACGTCCCCAATTACATGGTTTTAGGTGTAATCATACGTCCCCAATTACATGGTTTTAGGTGTAATCATACGTCCCCAATTACATGGTTTTAGGTGTAATCATACGTCCCCAATTTGTGCATATTTCGCAGTCGTTGTTCTCTCTGCGTGACCCCACCTCTTATTGTTTCTTTGTAATGAAACTGGTTAATAATAATAAATTATAATAATAAAATAATACTGGACAGTTCACATAACATTTTCTAGCCCCAAGCTAAACAAAGCTTCTGCTATGGGTACTAGATAACTAATATACTTAATACAATACATTACATAGATACTTATTTTTTTTATTATGCATAGAAAATACCCAGAACACCCTGAACAAATATCTGTAGAGCTTACAAATATTTGTTCCGAGGCGGGAATCGAACCCGCAACCTCCTGCGTCGCAGGCGAACCTTCGCCCGCCGCGCCACAGTGGTAGTCCCAAATTAATTGGGACCAAGTAGTAATTAATTGGTATTAATTAGATTTTACTCAAATTAAAACACTAGTGATGAAAGTGATGAAGTGATCACTAGTGGTGATCTATTCTATCACCATCTTTGGTTACTCAAAGTTTGTAAGGTAAACGGTTTTGTACCTTCCAACGTAATAATTGTTTGTGTGTTACATATCAGTTTAATCTCATTTATAGGCGGTTTTGTAATTTAAATTTATAGCAAAATGCGGATAAAATATGCGGCATACCTACATAGCCTTCGCAAACAAAATTAAATACTTATCTAAAGCATAACTTAAGTGTGGTCCTTGATAAATGATAACATGCACTAACAAAAGGGAATATGAATAATAAATTTTAACGCAAAAAATATATTATGTGGAATATTATTCAGTTTTTAGAGATTTTTATTGTACGTCTTTTAAAGTTTCATCTTTGATGACTTTGAGTTATTGAGTTGCATAAAACACCAATACCTACCAATCAGTTTTTTAGGGTTCCGTAACCAAACTACGGAAGCCTTATAGATTCGTCATGTCTGTCTGTCTGTCTGTCCGTGTATGTCACAGCCTTTTTTTTCCGAAACTATAAGAGCTATGCTGTTGAAACTTGGTAAGTAGATGTATTCTGTGAACCGCATTAAGATTTTCATACAAAAATAGAAAAAAAACAATAAATTTTTGGGGTTCCCCATACTTAGAACTGAAACTCATATTTTTTTTTTCATCTAACCCATAAGTGTGGGCTATCTATGGATAGGTCTTCAAAAACGATATTGAGGTTTCTAATATAATTTTTTCCTAAACTGAATAGTTTGCGCAAGAGACACTTCCAAAGTGGTAAAATGTGCCCCCCCCCCCGTAACTTCTAAAATAAGAGAATGATAAAACTAAAAAAAATATATGATGTACATTACCATGTAAACTTCCAACGAAAATTGGTTTGGACGAGATCTAGCAATTAGTTTTTTTTAAATACGTCATAAATCGTAATCCATCCAAGAACTTTTATATTATGTTACTTGCTGCTACGGAACCCTTCATGGGCGAGTCCGACTCGCACTTGGCCGCTTTTTTTGTTGTACAAAGCGCTATAAATATATTTTTTAAGGTTTCGTACGTCAATAGGTTACAGCGTAAATATTATAGGATCACTCTCGTGTCTGTCGGTCTGCCTGTTTATCCATCTATTACGAAATATTTTCTCAGAAACTACTGGATGTTTTTTTTTTTAATTATGTGACCCAATCACTAAATACCGTAAATAAACGAATTCTGATTTTAGGTATAATTTATGGGGAAAACGAAAAAACAAAATAAAAAACTCTTTGGCATCATGTGACATATCATGTCAAACGAAAGGGTTCATTATAAGTTTTTTAAGTAATTTTATGGTTTAAATTTTAAACCATAAAATTATTTAAAATATTCAAGAAAATATACGAAAATCGTTATCTCCGAAACTACAGACCCTCAGTGAAGTGACACTCAAGAGCGATCTCACGAGAGTACTGGCGAGACCCCATACCGGAGTCCGACATTAACAATTTTAAATTTTCATGCTTAACTTTTATAATTGCTATACTTTTCTGCGTGCTTGAAATCAGTTAAATTTCATCAACCAGAAGACAAATTTATCAACCGGAAGACGAATTCATCAACCGGAAGGCAAATAAATTAACCGGAAAACAAATTTCACTTCCCGCAAAATTAGGATACAAAATTATGACCCCCTACGCATTACACCGTGTAGAGACACACTTCAATAGCTTTGATTGGAGATTTGTGAAGACTGAAGGTATCTCTTAGGACGCATCTCGTATTGTTTTAGTACAGATAAAGACAGATAAACACACCGGACAAGCTATGACGAGTACTATGTATGTATAGTAACTACAATAACTAGGTATCAATAAAATTACTGGCACTAATTAATCAATAATTATACAATTGTTGCGTGACTGACTGACTCACTGTCTGACTATGAACCCACAGCCTAAACCGGAAGTCCTAGAGACCCCAAGAGACCTGAAATTACAGGAGGGTGCGTTCCTGTTGTGGTATAGGAGTGCACTAAGAAAGGAATTTACGAAATACACCTCCTAAAAGGGGGAAAGGGGGGTGTTAAAATTTGTATGGAAAAACTACACGCGGACGAATTCGCGGGTGTCTCTATTGTAAAATACAAGATGTCTGTGAAAAAAGGCACACCTAACATCTCTTCAAGTGGATAAGGTTTTGTAATGAGAGGTAAACTTGAAGGCGTGTGTAAATGAAACGAAAAAATATATATGCAATTCCGTTGTCTATTGACCAAGAGATCGAAAGAGATACCACTTGCTGCCCTTCAAATAAGTACTTATAAACAAAGTTGCTTCTTGCTCGCGACCAATCACAGTGACTACTGAAAGGTTGTGTCCAATAGTATCCACAAAAAAGAATAATTTGCAAAGTTTTATGGGTAGGTATTATTGGCACGTATATAAAGCCGGTAATGTATGTAATGTAATAAAATATAATGATCGACTCACGCGCAGGGAGAGAAGGTTGGCGGCCATGCTGGCGCTCCGGCGAATAGTCGTGGAGTGGCCGGCGGTCGCGTGGAGGCAGCGCTTGCGCACCTTGCTTGCGAACAAAGAACTTGAAGACTAGAAGTGATAGGGGAACGCGATTAGAGTTATTCCCACCTGTACAGCTTTTTTTAAATTATACAAGATTTTGTGTATTATCATCAAATTCCACAGAAATTTAGATACTTATACTTATGTAATATATACATCAATGCTGATTTACAACTCATTTATGTTAATTTTGACACTAATAACAGAGTTGACTAAAGCTAAGGCCAAACCAAGGCGTTCAGCCCGCGTCCGCGGTGGCGTGCACGGTGGCGATCCATTGTCTTACCATTGATCGCCACCGTGCACGCCACCGAAGACGCGGGCTGAACGCGTTGGTTTGGTCTTAGCTTAAAGTTTCTCGAGTGGCAACTACAAACCGGATCGAAGTAGATAGAGGAAGGTCTCCCTGTCGATGGTCTAACTTTAGAAAGGATTACTGTCGCCAGCTCTAATAGCTTTTAAGTTGATATCCGAAATGAGCTTCAACATTGCCTTCAACCGATTTAAATCTTTGTCTTTAACCTACTACGCCAATCAGAGAGTACATTTTTTAGAACTTCATGTTTCTGTACGTCGCTTTTCTTCGCATTTTTTCTTTAGCAAAAAGCTACAGTTTACTGATAATTTTCTATCCTCGGCGATCGACCTTAAAACATCTCGCGATCGACCGTATGGGCACTTCTGGTCTAAAGACTTGGTCGCAGGAAGTCGGTGGATGGAGGTGGCTCCAGACCGTTCGTTGCGGCATTCTCCATATAATGCCACGGCGAAGAGTCTTGATGGTTGTGTTCGTTTGGATTTTGGTGATTTGGGGCTCCCCCATGGGCCTATGTACAGCAGTGGACTTATTCTGTAGGCATTATACAAAAACCATCCATAATTTTCTAGTATGGAAAACATACAGCGCCATCTGTTGGCATGACTTTACTAGGGACAATTAACGTTTAACCATGTAGGTTTGTCACGGTACAATGTGTTCATGACCTCTGTGGCGCGGCGGGCGAAGGTTCGCCTGCGACGCAGGAGGTTGCGGGTTCAATTCCCGCCTTGGAACAAATATTTGTACGATCTGCAGATAGTTGTTCAGGGTGCTCTGGGTATTTTCTATGTACAATAAAAAAATATCTATCTTTGTAATGTATTTGTATTAAGTAGGTATATCAGTTATCTAGTTCTCATAACACAAGCTCTGCTAAGCTGTGAACTGTCCAGCATTTTTTATTATTTATTTATTTTATTTTATATTACAAATCAGAGACCAACCAATTACTAAGTTAGTAATTGGTAAGAATCATTCATTCGTTCAATGTAAATGTTTACTATGGTCACAGATAAAATAATAATATACATATGGGGCATTAATAATATAAAAAAGCGATACTTCATTCAATTCATTCCTATACCAGTGCCCACCCGCGATTTCGCTCGCTTTTTACCAGGATTAAAAATACTTAACATATGGCTCAGTCCGTCATAATCTACCAATGTACCTACCAAATTTTATCGAAGTAGGTAGCCGTTTCGGTGTAATTGAGTTTATTGCAATAAAAATTGGTTTTGGTGTTTGTTCATCAAAGTTTTTATTGGCAAATCCCTATAGATATTTATTATATTTACGCCGACTGTACTTCACTAACAAAATTGTCAAGGCATCTTTGAGGAATTTGAATGTGGCCTAAAAATTTAAAGGATCTATGAAGATGATCAAAGTGTGACCTCTGTGACGCAGCGGCCGAAGCTTGGCCTACGACGCAGGAGGTTGCGGCTACGATTCCCGCCTCGGAATAAATATTTGTGCGATCGCAGATATTTGTTCAGGGTGTTCTGGGTATTTTCTATGTATAATAAAAAATATCTATCTATGTAATATATTGTATTTAGTATATCAGTTATCTAGTACCCATAACACAAGCTCTGCTAAGCTTGGGGATAGAAAATGTAGTGTGAAAAAAAAAACAGGATCATAGCCAAGCTCCGTTACGGAGGCCTGCAATGCTCTAAGTAGCCAAGGGATCTTTCAGGAACTACTCGTTTGAGGTTATGCGTTATTTCAACTACACGTTGTATAAATAGTATGTACAGTATTAGCCAAAATATAAGTTGCCCCGATGTACCTACCTGCACCGTAGACCAATTTCTATCTATCACCCTTCTTTCTACCAATTAGCAATCGCGCGCTAAAATCTTGCGCTGTTATTGGTTAATCGACTTCGCGGCAAAATCGCGGTCAGACGTGCGCCATCTTGTTCTTCTTCTTTTCTTCATAAAATGGCTTCTGAGGAGAGCTCTATAATCAGATTACACGCCGAGCAAATATTTGGGCGCAAGTCAAGGGTCATGTCAGAAAATTCAACGTCAGTATCAGTGTCAGTATCTTACTGAAGTTTGACGACTTGACTATAAAAATATTATTAAATAAATATAATAATAATTTAATAATAATTGGCTAAATTGTTGCAAATAATGCACAGAAGCCATTACCTAAGATAAGAAGAACAAAAGACTTTAAGACAAAAAAAAAACATATATCTCTTCAAGAAGATTGGCGCAAAGTTGTCGATCACAGCATATAATGTGAGAAGGAATTTTTAACGAGAGAAGATGCACTTGACCGTTGTCTCGATGAATTTATTATTAATACAAATGAGTCGTCGTCATCATCGTCAATCGATTCAAATGACGACAGCATGAGAGACAGGTAACTGAAAGGCGTTCATCCTTTAAATTGATATATTCTATTTTTGATTTCGTTTAGTACGTATCCTAATATTATTATTACTAGTCTGCGGTGTCAAATAATATAAATAATATAAACTTGTGAAAGTCTATAATTTTACTCTGAAAAATAGTGTCCTCACTAAAACTAAATAAATAACCCGTTTAAATGTCCGACAGTGTACGAATCATGTGACGTTCGGCTACTGTCGGATATCAGTTGCGATCTTCTGGGCAAATGAAAACAGTCGATCGGACTTATATTTTGGGTAAAACTTTACTGTACTCAATTCATTTACATTCATTCATATTTTTTTTTTTACATTCATTCAATAATACAAATTATCCCACTAATATTATAAATGCGAAAGTTTGTGTGTGTGTTTGTTACTTCTTGACGCTGAAACGGCTGGACGGATTTGCATGAAATTTGGAATGGAGATAACTGGACTCCCGGAATAACATATAGGCATTTTTTATCCCGATATTCCCACGGGATCGAAACTTACGCGGGTGAAACCGCGGGGCGCTGCTAGTTAAGAAATAATTCAAAGATGTGACCACATCTAGAGAGCTCTACATCTGCGGCCGCGTCCTTGCTAGCGAATGCAAGTGCTGTGCTTTGCCCTACAAACTGATAAGCTCTACAAGTCTTATTTGGAACTTATCGTTGGATCTGCGCTTGTAATTTCCAGTTTATTACTAGGGACATTTGAATAGTACGCTTGCCTGATCACTGTCTCAAGGATATAGTTGCTAGGTAATCTCAATCAGCTGTTAGCTACTGATAGGCGACTTTGTGAGAACCCTGACATCAAACAAAAGTTTACTTAAGGTATAACTTACTAGAAGTTTGGAAATGTTAGGAAGTGTGTATCTGCCACAGATACAAACCTTTTTGTAATAAACCGACATTACGTATAATTTTAGCTTATCGAGGTCGAGACTCTGGGTCCGTGGGGTACCGGGGCCCTTCGTGCTTACAAAATTAGTTCAGGGGTTTGGCTAAAGCGACATTTCAAGCTGGCTTTAATCTGGCTCAACACATTGGTATTGCCATTCAGCGTAGCAATGCTGAATAATTTGTTTTTTTTGTGCCAGGCCGAAATAAACGACAACCTATTATTTTAATTATTTAATCTGAATCAGCTCGGCTCCGCAGATCCGAAAAATATCGCACGGGCCTAGGCCAAGTACGCACCAGATTAGAGATTTTTTATGCAATTGTGCTTTTTGTGCGGTCTATACTTAAGTTTATACTTTAATCTGTCTGTATTTGCGTCAGTACCTATGTGTTTCAAAGCTGTGTAGGTAATAACCGTTGGATATGTTTGGAAGTAGATTCAGAGCAAGACAGAACCTGACTGATAGCATCGCCTTGGAAAAGTCGTTGTTTTATCTGAATGGGATCAGTTTCAATTAGGCTGCTAGATGATTGTGCGCGTAGGCGAGTTGTCCATCTGTTCATGGAATTTTCTATGAATAAAACGAGCTGTGGATAGACTTTATCGATCGCCAAAATTTTTATGATTATTATCCAGCATCTTAGGGAAGTTGTCGTCTGGTAGTGAATAAGATCAGTTGAGCTATCTTTAGATCTTTTGCAACTGTCTTTAGATAGGTCAACTCTTTATCTATTTTTTAATTTTTGATAAACCTACTACCAAATACCTAGTTGTGTTATTTTTCAGAATTTAAGTTATAGACGTACCTATACGTCTATAACTTAAATTCTGTTATTTAATAGGTAGAGTATACTCTACTTAAATAACACAATTCTAAGACTTTTTTTGGGTAATGTTTTGGTGTATCGGTGGTAGCGGAACAGTGGTTTTAGTCAATTTCTAATATACCTACTCTGCTTATAAAATTGTGATAAGAGCACTCTGTTGCAAATGTCGTGCATTACGTTAAACGCTCACGTACCAATGTTCAACGTTTGAATTGTTTACAGTTTTCTAAACTCATGTTTCTTGGCGATACAAGAGCATTACGATAGATGGCGTGGCTAAAGGTTTATTATTTTCCTCAAAACCCAAGCCCAAGGCATAAAATCCCTCGTGTCCGGGCTACATCGCACGGCATTCTAGTCATTCTACCCTATCAAGAGTGAAAAGGTGCCTTCTAGACCATCGTGCTCCAACCTTGGCCGCATCGTCACTTACCAACACTGGGAGTTTAATGAAAATATTGTGATATCATGGTTCACTGAAGTGTTCGGGTTTTATTTTTTTACTTCCCAACTGCTAACGTGTATGGTACCTAAGTATTTACAGTGGTGGCCATATAATTAAGAACGCTGATATAAAGGCAAGATTTTTTCCAACTAAGATGCAAAACTAATTGTATGCATTTGTTTTTATTTCTCTCGGTATCGTAAAACATTTCCATATTACCACTGTATTCATTGATACACATGATTGGCTAAAAATCAATAGGCAAACTTTTTACACTACTTTTAAACAAAGTATTCCTTATTACTGGCTGGTCACGTAATTAAGAACGCTAAGTAGTTTATACCTTTATTCAAATTTAAATAGAGAACACTCAGTCGATTTGTTACTGTTTGTATAATTTTGGCGCCATTACGTGCTGTAAAAGATTAAAGGTGATTGCTTCTTTAGAAAAAACAATGGGAAAAAATAAAAGTTGTGATAAATCTACAAGGGAAGTAATAATAAAACTTCGCCGGAAGAATTGGTCTTATAAAAAGATAGCCGACCATCTGCAATGTTCAAAAACGATGGTTTTCCACGCTGTAAAGCATTTTGCTACGTATCAAACTACTTCGAATGTTCCACGTGTACCTAAACAGAGAAAAACAACTCCTCGAGATGACCGAAACATCATTCGTATGGCAAAACAAAATCCTTTTAAAGGGTCCAATGAGCTTAGAAAATAATATTTTGGTGAAAACAACCCTTCAGCAATCTCAGCACGCACTATTCGAAGACGTTTGGTAGAAGAAAAATTGCACGGTAGGATAGCAAGAAAGGTACCCATGTTAAAACTTTGCCACAGGCAAGCCCGGCTTGCATTTGCGAGAAAGTATGAAAACTGGACTGTGCAACAGTGGAAAAATGTACTTTTTTCTGACGAGACGAAAATAAACAGAGTATGTTCTGATGGAAAACGATATGTACGACGTCCCCCGAATAAAGCATTCGACCCAAAGTACACGAAAGTTACATTAAAGCACGGTGGTGGAAATGTGAAAATTTGGGGTTGCTTTTCTGGACATGGTGTAGGACCTGAAAAGTTGATAGAAGGTAACATGGATCAGTTCCAATACAAAAATATACTGGAAGAAACAATGTTACCATACGCTGAAGACGTTCTACCGGTAATTTGGACATTCCAACATGACAATGATCCAAAGCACACTGCACGCACCGTAAAGGAATTTCTTACAGCGCAATTAGTTTCTGTCTTAGACTGGCCTGCTAACAGTCCAGATCTAAACCCAATAGAGAATCTGTGGTTTGAAGTAAAGAAAAAGGTTTCAAATACAAAGTGTGGAAATTTAAGAGAGCTGTATGACGTTTTTTTTGAAGAATGGAACTCTATTTCTCTTGCAAAATGTCAAAAATTAATAGAGTCAATGCCTCGCCGGTGTAAAGCTGTAATTAAAAGCCGTGGATATGCTATTAACTATTAATTTTAGTTAAATATTTATTAAATTTATTTTTATGTTTCCTGTGCTTCATAATATTGTGATTTTTTAAATCTAAGTGTCATACAAAACAATTCCCGAGCAGTTAAATAAATCGTTCTTAATTATTTGTCCAGTTTCAGTACTATTTGAATGTGTTACTTTGATAAAATCAATAAAATGTGCAAAAAATAGTTAGCGATTTCATACTTTATTCTTAAGTCAGGTTGCTCTATTAATGTGACTATTATATAACATAACTAGTTGCTTCTCAGAAGGTACACATCTCTGTGTATGATACGATTTAAATAAAAAACTTCTAGAACTTCAAATCGTTCTTAATTATATGACCACAACTGTATATTGTACCTACCTACTTTACTAAGTTTGGTCAGAAATAAAATAATACTTTAGCTATTATATAAAAAAAAACTCTGACCATAGTTTGGTCAAGATTGGTCAAGGATATTTTTGAAGGAAGTCGGAGAGTAACAGAGTGTAAAACCGAAGGAATCACTTCAAACACTTTTCAAAAAGTACAATATATTACTACACTCTTTGCGAAGGTTTTCAGAATTTATGACATAACTTTTTGGAACTCGTGTTAGATGACGGAACTGACGGATTTTTGTGCAGTTTCCACTGTCATGTAGATAATTTACCTAGGAAGGTTTTAGTGTCTAATATCCTTAATAGTACTTACTTTGGTGGTCGTAGGCAGAGCCGCGGGCATTCTAGCATCTTCATAAGTGAGCGCATGCTAGCCATGCTTCTGGAATAGTCACGTCCGGCCATACCAATCAACATCGACCAATTTAACTTGTTATGTGATCTAAATCGGTCCATATAGGTAACCATTATGTTGACGGTATAGCTAATTGGTAACCTTCACGTGCTAAATAACTAATTAACTAGTGGTTCGCCCCGAACGGAGAGCTCGCGAATACACGCGATGAAAATAGGTAGAAAATAGGTACCTAGGTAACCTACCTAGGCTACGTACCTTCCTATTTTCTACCGTAGGTACTTACTTATAAGTAGGTATAAGTACGCACAGGGCCTTGGCAATCATCCGCTTTTCAAAATAAGCGATAATAGACACGAACGACGGTTGCCAAGGCATATATTTTCCTAGTAGTAGGTACTGTTAGTAGTGTTTAAACGCAATGATAGTAAAGCATAGCAAGTAGGATTTTTATTCTGTACTATAACATTATGTTTTGTGTAATAGTTCAGGGCATTGTCGCTGTACAATTGGTGTGGTGAAACCGCTACGAAACAATCACTTAGTTCACAGTGTTCGAGTGAGGCAACTTGAAGTACGCATAACGCTCCAGTTACTACAACATGAAACACTTGAAATAAAAACAAATTTGTTCTCACTTAAGGTAGCATTCGGATCCTGGTGACTTCGGCGACCGGCGAGGGCGACCGACAACCGCGACCGTAAGTTGTTGACAACTGTGACCTATGTTCAAGTTCAGTTTATTCAAGAATAACATTCTATGATGCCAGATGGGACAATCACACGCATAGACAAAATATTATTCTTCTCGCAGTTTATTTTTACGGTTCACACATCGACAGTTCTGGAGGAGTGGCGCCGTACGACCGCGTTCGCTAGCTCGCCCTGCCCACTAGCCGATCAACGCTCCATATAAATTTATACTAAGCAGTGGGTCGGATAATTCCGGTCGCGGTTGTCGGTCGCCGTCACCGGTTGCGGTCGTAGGTCACCGTCGGTGGTCGCAATCGTCAGTCACCGTCAACTGTCGCCGTCGCTGGTCACGGTCGTCAGTTACCTTCGCTGGTCGTGTTCGTCGGTCGCGGTCGTTAGTCGCCGTTGGCAGTTGCGGTCGCTAATATTGGACGGCTACTTTTAGATCCTCCTCCTCCTCGCGTCGTATTCCTCAATGCTGAGGGTCGTGAACCCCTCCATGGATCACTTTCTGCCGGACGATGTTGCGCCAATGAGATATGTTGCCAGCGAGCTACACGGCTTCGTGGAATTTCGAATCGAGAGTGGTGCGGATCTGGTCTGACCAACGTATTGGGCTACGGCCTCGTGGCCTCTTTCCCTCAATTTTACCAGTGATAATCAGCTTCTCTAAGTTGTCACTGCCTTTCCGTGCTATATGACCAAAATTCTCAAGGACTCGCTGGAGGCAGATGGAAGAAAGTCTAGTAGTTATCTTGAGTTCCTTGAGTATTGACACGTTCGTCCTACGGGCTGTCCAGGGGACTTTTAGAAACACCAAAGTTATTAAAAACAGTAGGTTGCATGACAATAGCATCGCAACCTTATTAGGGAGACGAAAAAGAGTGGAAGAAAAAAAATATTTTGAAAAATAGTTAAGAACCTCTGTGTCGCTGTGGGCGAAGCCGGCTGAGGTACGAGTGGTTGCGGGTTCAATTCCCGTCACGGGACGAATGTTTTTATGATCTGCATTTATTTGATCCGGGTCTGGGTGTTGTGGTACCATGGTAGGTACTCGTCGTTCCTTATACCTACGACACAGGGACTCCTAATGTGGGCTCCGGAGTATGTATGTGACTGTTGAGTGTTATGTTCAATAAAATAATAATCAAAGTAGAAATATTTTATTCATAGATTAGTATTAACTTATTTACAATTTTACACTTTTTAACACAAATCATTACAAAATTATTAATCATTCATCAATATCAATCCAATCTAAGTACATACATCGAATATTATGCCCAATTGCAACAACTGTGCCAGATTACTGCAACACGATATAAGGCTGACACCAGCTATATTAAACCTTACATCGTGAATCAGTAAACCTACATTAAAATTGAGTTCAATGACTGAAACACGACACTGTGTCAAATATACTCGAATGGTATATGGCAGGCCCTCCTAACGACTAGAAGGGGTAGTTGCGGCAGGCAGATCACAAAGAAAATTGCGAAAGGGCTAAAAAGCAGGCAAGCTCCGATCCACGCCATCACTAGCCACGCGGGTAAGAGCGCCACTTGGTCGAACATTATCACTTCACTATGAGCAGTGTTTGAACATCATAATTTCACTGCTAACCGTGAATTTTTCACAACAAACATTGCTTTACACTAACATCCGTGAACGTGTTTCATAATTCGAGTAGAGTTCGTCGGTTTGCAGATAACAGCGCTTGGCCGAGCGTCGGTCAGCGTGCGGCTATGAACGCCACCTAGAACAAAAGGAAAATATTGTAATTTACCGTTCTAGTTTCAATGCCTTGCGGTAGTCTATTAGAAATAAATTAACAGTGCAAATATAAACACAAAGTAAACTTTATGAACAGTGAATTAATGAGCAATGAGACAGTCGTCGAGGGAATAGTTGGTTTTTGTTTCAATAGAAAATGCACAGTCGTTTATGAATAACTAGCAGCACCCCGCGGTGTTACCCGCATATGTCTAGATCCCGTAGGAATATCGGGATAAAAATGTGATTATGTGTTATTCCGGGAGTAAAGCTATCTCCATTCCAAATTTCATCCAAATCCGTCGAGCCGTTTCAGCGTGAAGAAGTAACAAACACATGCACAAACTCAACACTCACAAACATTCACACAAATAATATGAGTAGGATAGGAGTATCTAATAAATAAAAATAAACACCTCTAGTTACTTTCCGATATCATTTCCGCTACTATTTTTAGTAAGAATAGGCAGGCTTTATTGGAGTTTAAGAATCGATTTTCATATAAGGCCCACTACGCAAATGCCAAATAGATGGAGAGTAAAATGTCAAAATCGAGCGTTAGCAAATAGTGAAGTCGATGTCTTTCCGCGTTAACAAAAAAGTGAAGTCGTTGTGTAGTAAACTCCAGGCGCGCGTGTTGGAACTGCCACACATTTTTTTTTCTTTATCTAGCAATTAAACTGGCTATACAATTATCATTTATCACCATCAGCCAAAATTTGTCCACTGTTGGATAAAATTAGGCCTCTCCTAATGTGTGGCAAGTTACGCAGATTGCCGTTCCTCTAGCCAGGGGGCGCCCCACATTAAGTGTACCTATCAAGACGGGTCTCAACTCTAGAACACGTTTACCCCAGCGATTGTCGGTTCTTTGGCATTATATGCCCAGCCCATTCCCACTTCGGCTTGCTATCTCTGCGAGCTATGTCTATGACCTTAACTATTATAACTTGAATCAAAGTAGACCTCATCAGCATCCTTTAGACATCCAATTCTGGCCGAGGCCTCCCTCAAAGAAAGCAATGGGGGTTTTGCCATACGATTTGATAAGGATTTGGACACGCCTGGTTAGATTTTTTATAGTAGTTTTGCACAATAAAGTGATTTCTATCTTATGGCGGATTGGTAATCGCAGTATTGGTGTTGAGTACTCAGTTTGCTGTCCATCCCCTGGTGTAATCCCTTAGTCAGCTTTTAAGACATTCACGGGAGGAGACGTAGGTCTATTCTTATGCCAGACACACCACGTCACTATAGCCTATGTTATATTTGTACCTCAGTTAAATCGCTATAGAAAAAACAAAGGGATCCTAAAGATTTCAAAAGAGTGCTCTTGGCTTCGACCAAAGTTAAAATATTTTGGTCGAAGGCTCTTGGCATGCTATCAGATAAACAAGGAAATGTTTTTTTTAAATACAGGCCTGTTCCGTACATAATTTTGGCAAGAAGTTCCATCACCCATCGATCAAGCTTAGGCCGTGGCATTCTGCCAGACATGACATTATTAATTAAAATTCGATCGCTATTTTAATCTATTTTCTTTTTAAGGCCTTGCCATTCTACATTGGAAAACGTATGCCCGTAATAAAATAATGTACTACTTGAACATTACAAAAACAATGTTCTGTACTTTAAAAACTTGAGTTGCATGATGGTTCTAATTAATTTTATAAAATATGCCAAACATTTGTATGAGTAGTTCCTAAAAGATTCCTTGGCTATGATCCTGTGGACTTTGATCTTTTTAATAGATCCCTTAAATTGTTAGGCCACTTTTATACGTAGGTACCGAATACTTACACTTAATACTTACTTTGTATAATATTTCTAACAGTCCCGAGTAATTTTCGAAAGACCCTTAAAACTTAAACTTTAAAATTCAATTTTGATTTTCCATTGTTTTCGTTATCCGAACTTACTGGTAAAACATATTTATGTCTCAGGGTGGCGGGCGCAGCACCATACCACATAGGGTGCGTCCTAGGTGGACGTGAACTATGTGATAATGCACTGTTTATAGGCAGACGGGTGGGCCATCTGCTTGACCGGTCATTCCAAGTTGTATAAAAAATAAATAAAAAATAAACGATTTTACTTTTGACAGACTCCAGAATCGGCTTTCAAATCGAATATCCATATGTCATATAGAAAGACATACTCCTTTTTCCTCGGAAGGGTAAGCAGAGCCTTAGAGGCAGCCAGTCGCTAACTATTTAACTCAGTAAAGTTCAGGTAAGTTAGAAACTAACAGAATAGCGCTTGCGCAACGAAAAATCGAATAATTGCTTATTTTAAAAGAAAACTATACAACTTATCAAACAACTGACTTTACAGTTTTAATAAATTGTTATTACCTACTAGTTGTAGTAAAATGTATCTTGAAATATCGTAGGGTTCCTGAGATCTCATTCAAAACTATACAACTTATCAAACAACTGACTTTACAGTTTTAATAAATTGTTATTACCTACTAGTTGTAGTAAAATGTATCTTGAAATATCGTAGGGTTCCTGAGATCTCATTCAAAACTATACAACTTATCAAACAACTGACTTTACAGTTTTAATAAATTGTTATTACCTACTAGTTGTAGTAAAATGTATCTTGAAATATCGTAGGGTTCCTGAGATCTCATTCAAAACGTGTGCGAAAGAATGAGTTTCATATTCATTTTTGATCGAGCTGCTTTTTTTAACGCAAAAACGACGCCGACGCACAAACGACGGGGTGTTATAAGTTTGACGTGTCTGTGTGTCTGTGCCTAGGAAGATGTACTATGTCTGTGTGTGTGTCTGTCTATGGCATCGTAGCTCTCGAACGGATGAACCGATTTCGTTTTTTTTTGTATGAAAGGTGAATTTGTCAGGAGTGTTTTTAGCTATGTTTGATCAAAATCGGTTTAGCCATTTCATTGCGTTGAGGGTTTTTTCATTTTATAAAATTAATTACTTGTTTCATATCGTGCTTTAATTCTTACAGATCAAACAACATACCAAATCATATTCCAAAATATTTGACACGTTGAACCCGAAGAAGTTCTAGGACGATTTTGGTGGGAAATAACATATTACAGCCTCTTAAAGGGCCTCTTTTCACAGACGTCCTGGAGGCTAGCTTATGACAGCGATGAGCTCCAAAGGGAGAACTCATCGCCGCCATTGCTCCACGACTGACTCAGCTAACGCTTTCTTCCAGTAATAGGTCATACATTCCCTAATAAGCTAGCAGCCAGTACAAATCTTACGAATCTTACTAACAAGTTCGGGTAATACGGGTAGTCGGCTTTTAAGGACACCCAGAGGAGACATAGGTATATATATATTCATAAGCTGGACAACCACGGCAGGTGGAGAGGGTTGAAGGGTTGAATTTCTTAAAATCCTTTCTTCGTGAAGAAAATTCATACCAAAATTCAGGTTTGTAGGCTTTATTAAGTAAGTAGCTAAGTATGATTCAGTTTCGGTGATCTGAGGATAAGTCATATAGATATAAATAAGATAAATGTAACAGTTTGTATGTTAGTTTCATTGTTACTCAACCACATATCGTACCGTCTGAACCGACGTTGATGTCATTTGTTACACAGATAGATTATGCTTTTTTAATACATATTTGACATATTTTCTACTAGTCATAGTAGGTAGACAAAGATCAAGTAATACTCATAATTCAAACAGTGTCAAGAACATGAACATGTTAATGACTAGTCATAGTAGGTAGACAAAGATCAAGTAATACTCATAATTCAAACAGTGTCAAGAACATGAACATGTTAATCGAATTCACCTTGAGGTCCATACTCGCGTTGAAACAGCTAAATGTTTATAATGTTGTGAAAGGAATCCAGTTTTTATTGAAGGATACAAACTGCTGTGGTATACTCGTTCGTGCACTTTTTCATATCAACAGTTTACAGTTTACACCGGCTATAACACACAAACTACCAATCGACGCAACGCCTATCTTAACACACAGGAGAAACTTCGTTAATTACTAAAATCAGTTTTTAAAAGATACACAAACGTAGTTTCGGCTCGAGCGAATCAAGGCCAATGATGTATACGCTACTTTAGCTGAACAGCAGATTACGCAGCCGGAGTAATCACATAACCGGTTCGGATGACATTGAAGGCCATTGTTGATGACGGCGTCTGCGCATCACCTTTGTTCAAGTAATGCCCTTCTTTTTAATGCAATTCTTCTGCACAAAGCATACGGAAAAAGATTTACCGGCTTATCTTATTAAAATATAGTCACAGAACTAACCGAAGCTGGTCAAGACAATTTAGCTCTTAGATCCACTATCCTGGCGTCTCCGTTTCGATCAACACGTGGTTCATTATAAACAATATCACTTTTGATCACTAGACTAATAGCCCGGGCTGGTATTCGTGTGGTCCGAATGCTGACTGCGGCGGTGGCCATGGAGTCGCTCGCGCTTGCAACCTGAGGTTTCGACATCGCTCGCCGAGAGGGGAAGTCGAGACGCAGTTGGTTCGTCTCTTTCATACGCGCTGGTGAGGCAAACCGGCGAGTGATACCGACCACTACAGCTGCATCTGCAGATACAAGATAGAACGCACGGATCGCAAGCTGTCGACCTTCTAGATCCAGTTGCTAAACTTTTGCAATCGTCCGTAAATTCCTTAATGCCAGGCACACAAGACATCAATATTTACAGATGCTAGTAGGTGCGGTTGCGAAATGATAATGCTCACACATCTCAGAGTTCAAGGGTGAAAACAAATAGGCCTGTCGCTTTGAAGCGGTCTCAATTACAAGGGAACCTCAGTACGGTGACAAATTAACTAATTTCAGTGGGTTCTGTGGATGAATCGTCTTAGCGAGACATGTTAAATAGCGCTCTCCGTTTTCTTTTAATGTTCAATAAGGATACTCAATTATAGTACCTAACTGCCTCGATTAATTTAAATTCTGTACAGGTAATGTTAATACTGTGACCATATATGTCCTTGTTTTGGTTTTCGGACGATGAACCTCTGTTTTTGCCCAACTGATTACTGAAGAAAAGCTTAGAGAATTAAATTATCAAAGTCAGAACATGATAATATGTCTGTAGACAAGATTTTTATAAATAGGTTTTTTGTGAAAAAATTATTTTTCAACAAGCTTTTACGAAATTAGTGACTTGAACCGTGTGCTGATGGAAATGAGCCTAAACACGGCCAGTATACTATTATCCGTTGAGGGGTTCCGTTGCCATCATGTTCATCATTCATGTTCATCTCCATATCAGATCCAACGATATATTAAATCAGATCAGCTCGCTGTTACCATAATATTTTATTGTCATCCTTGGAAATTATGAAAAATTTCATCTCTATCGGTTGAGGATCACCAAAACTGAATCACACTTAGCTACTTACTTAATAAAGCCTACAAACCTGAATTTTGGTATGAATTTTCCTCACAAAGAAGAGATTTTAAGAAATTCAACCCTTCAACCCTGTCCACCTGCCGTGGTTGTCTAGCCTATTAATATATCCCTACGTCTCCTCTGGATGTCGTAAACCCGTCTAAGGGATTACCCGAACTTGTTAGTAAGATTCGTTGGTATAAGATTTTTACTGGCTGGTGGAATGTATGACCTATTACTCGAAGAAAGCGTTAGCTGAGTCAGTCGTGGAGCAATGGCGGCGATGAGTTCTCCCTTTGGAGCTCATTGCTGTCATAAGTTAGCCTCCAGGACGTCTATATTCCCACGATGGTGCTTTTAAATTCAGTTGCAAGATTTAACTCGAATATACATACAAACATTGCAAGTTAAATAAAAGCTTGTAAAAAGGCCTGGCTTCGCTTGAGTTGATATGTTGGCATTAACAGAACTCGAAAACCACTGAACCGATTGTGACCAATGAGGTGTCCTAATATGATCGTATTATTAGCATGGGTAGAGGAATAATATAAATGCTGGATGTTGTTTCTTTATTTTAACTTTTTGACGTGTACTACTACTTTGTGTCACCGGTTCTTTCTTGGTAACTTGAACAAATACATTATTTTTTTTATATTTTTCTTGGTCACCCTTCATTAGGTCAGGGTAACAAGCTTGAGGTAAGGTGTCCCTGAAATGGGTCTAGTGAACAATGGTGAAAAAACCAGTGTGCTGAAAGGATGCAGTGCACCTCACAGAGGCTCTTTTCATACACATGTAATAATGCGCACATATATTTTTAAAGTCGAAAAATCCATTGAACCGCACTATGTTCTATTCTTAAATAACTTGCTACGAACAGCACACATTAGGTGACTATTCAGTGCGCATATCCTTAAACCTTGCCAAAGAACCAAGCTATCCAACGGGGACATCCTCGTCCGAATCCATCTAGTGGTTTTGGAAGCTGGAAGCGACGAGTAACACCACAAAACGCAACTCTCTTTTTTAAGTAATTGCAATATATACGTACTTACCTACTTATTTACCTAATACGTAGGTAAGATACATCAATCTACGTATAATATAATAAGATAAGGTATAGGTTATCAAAATTAAATTGTTTACAAAGACTGATCGTCCTTTGGTTATCAATTTACTTAAAATTCTAAAGTTATTGAAATATGTTTCAGACCCTGCCCACGCATTTATTGCGAATTAAAAACATCAAAGCTGTTCTGATGAATACCTATTAACTGCTTTTTAACCCCCGACGCAAAAACGACGGGGTGTTATAAGTTTGACGTGTCTGTGTGTGTGTGTGTGTGTGTCTGTGTGTCTGTCTGCCTGTATGTCTAATCGTAGCTCCCGAACGGATGAACCGATTTCATTTATTTATTTTGTTGTTTGAAAGGTGAATTTGTCGGGAGTGTTCTTAGCTATGTTTGATCAACATCGGTTCAACCGTTTCATTGCATAGAAGGTTTTTTTAATTTTTACAAAATTAATTACATGTAATATCAGTGTTGACCGTGTATCTTGGAATTTATCTCGCTTAATAATGAAAATCACGCAGACACTGAACCATTACACAATGCTTGACTTTCAGACAAGCATTGGGCAAAGTTTGCGATAATATTAACCACAAGCACACTCGTTTATTTAAAGAATATTGTTTTTATTTTCACAAATAAGAGCTTAATTTACTATATTTGTGTTGTATGTAATCCTACTTGGCAAAGTTTTTACGTTCGCTAAAAAAATAATGTTTCCTATACCACAGATAAAATAATACTATACTATAAACTATAAACAGTTTTTTTCGAAATGGTGGATTTTTTCCTGTAAAAACTCAGTTTTTCGGCCACCATTTATACTGGGTTAGGACTTGACGGAGACTCTTGACGACTTGACTATAAAACTATAACAATTATATCACTTGACATTGGCTAAATTGTTGCAAATAATGCACAGAAGCCATTACCTAAGCTAAGAAGAAGAAGAAGTTTTCACCCTTCAGTGATACGTGACAGGTGGTGAAGTTTCATTTTGAGTTGACCAGAGCCATCTCCACATAGATTTTTGAACGTGGAAAAAATAGGCATTCTGCTGGCATAATATTACCTAAAGAAAAAAAAAGTAGAACTTTAGAAAAAGTTAGATGAAAACACTGGGTATTTGCTTGGATTTAGAAATCATGCACTCCAGCTTGAATAAAGAGAAATAGGCTCGTCTAATCCAGGCCGTAGATTTTCCTAAGTCATTCTTGAGGGGTCCTCCTTATCCCACTGGTCGGTTTGGATCAACCCACCAGTTACCACACACACACACACACGGTGCACGGGTCGTACTTTGTTAGAACAGGCATCTAACTAAGAGGAACCTGCAGAACAGCTAAAGTTCAACTTCGGTCTGTTGAGAAAGCGTACCATCAGATGACAGATAGTATGATGTCTCTCTGAAATACAATCGAACCGGGATTACAAATACTGAAAGGCTACAAATCGAAAATAAAATTATCTGACCGGTAACAGACTTCTTTGTCTAGCTACTTATTTTGCTATTTAATTTATGAATGAGCCGCTCAGAAATATTTGGATAAGAATAATCAGTTTTTGTTATCAATTATTGATTAATTTACCAAGCTCACGTTTTATCAATATAAGAAGTAGCCAAAGAAGTTGCCCAATCCAGGTCATAATTTAACTGTGTACTAAGTTTCAACGAAATCGGTTCAGCTGTTTCGACTTGATTGAGTAACAACATCGTAACTTTGACATTGGACGTTAGTGGTATGATGTCAGCAGTCTATAAATTATCTAAGGATGTCAGTTTATCCTTGGTTCGTTTTGTGCACGTTTCCGTTTATTTATTTTGCAATGTACGTATGTTTGTTCAGGTCAAATCTTGCAACCTGAATTAGAAACACTTCTCGACATCCGATTGAGCTGAAATTATCCATACCTGTCAAGTTTCGATGACAATATAATATTATGGTGACAACGAGCTGATATGATGATGAAGACGGAAGGTGGACAACGGAACTCCTCGATGGAAATAGTAGACTGGCCGTGCTTAGATTGGCTCATTTTGATTAATTAGCACACACACAAAACAAAACACTTATTACATTTTATAATCATCATGAGAGCTACCTATAAACCACTGACCTTTATAAACAAACAAATGAATTTGACATTTAAAATGGTTAGTTTCAGTTAGGTTGGGGTGCATTACGGTACTAAAGGTACTGTTATGTGGTTTGTCGGGTTATGTTGGGTTCCTTGTAAGTTTTTGTAATGAGACCAAAGGAATCAGGGCCATGGTAATGTAATGCCAGGGTAATGTTTAGAACTGTTGTATTTCATAACCCCAGCGCAGTTTAGGGTTAAGTATGTACTCAGGTAATAATAATACGTAACTTATTTTCTGTTTTAGAGTCAATATTTTCGATGCAACGAACAAAGATTTAAAATCTGCAACGAAATTGTACCGAATTTTAAGAATAAGAATAATAATAAGAATCATTTATTTGTCCGAAACACAGGTTTACATAGGTACAGATGTTATATAAAGAAAGTATCACCATGTTTCGCCTTGTCAAGGCATACAAATAACGCAACAACTCAGACCGATAGGAAATTACCCGTTAAATTCAAAAAACTTACTCTATTGTGATTCTACCTACTTACGTAATTTCAACAATTGAAGAAATATAAGAGCATAGCGGCGCGGCTGCAGACGATCAATATGTTTGTGGAAAGCCCTTAAGTAGTTCTAATAAGACTGAAAGTGATATTTTCTAAAATAATAATAACCTGTTTTTTTTCAGTAATAAAGACCTATTTATATGGTTATACACCTAGAAGCGAGGGATAGGGTAATCAGAGGAAAAAGTTAATCAAGGAGAACTCGAAGAGCGTCCAAGCGACCATTGATGTCTATCCTTGTATGACGTTTTTTACGTAAAATCCTACGGCTAGGGCACAACTGAGCTCGTTTCATTCTTTGTAGGTCGTCACGTCAACCGTAACACGCGAAAAGCATTTATAAGGTTCTGCCTTCTATAGTGCGTAATAGGTACCTACACCTAATTACTCTAAATGGGATCCTAACCACGCGGAAAAGTATCTGCCCTGCCTACACTGAGCAGACATGAATTATACGTGGGTATACCTGATTGTTCCATTTCTGTTTTGCAATGACATTGCCAAATGTCTGAGATTAACCTAGATATAAAATTGGAATGGCATGGTGTTATAAAGTAGTTTACACAATACTCGTAGCATCATATAGCGTTTAAGCTGTTGTTTTGGAACTGCAGGTAATGACCGTCTATTACAATATCATAAAATAGTAAAAACGCCCGTCCATTTTTGGGTGCGTCCGTATTCATCCCACAAGCATAAGTAATAATACTTATTCCACACTCTGCCCACGTGATTTTTGGAGTCCATATTCTTCCCACCTAGAAGTAATTGTGAAAATTATAATCGGAATATCGGAGTATAATAATAATAATGTGACATTAAGACTACATGACATGTCTTTCACTTTAAGACTACATGACATGTCTTTCACTAGAAAGACATGTCATGGAGTCTTAATTTGAAGTAAAAACTAGGTGATTCAGCTTCGGCAGGAGCCTAGACCCAGTTCACCTTATGCTGGTCTTAATCAGACTCTGGAACCTGCAGTCAAGCATAATGTCGCCGAAATTTAAAATTTTGAGCTCACTCTGGAGGTTCTCTAATTTCAACAAGTTTATTGTTAAATTACAAATCTAGAAGTGTGATAGTTTTTTCGTATAGTGTACCACAAAATGCTTACGTTGTGTGATAGTAGAGGACTCGCTTCGCTCGCCCTAACTTGCAAAAAGCACATGTTTGTGAGGGCTCGCAAGTTTTTTTTACCTGTTTTTATTATTTTTTATATTATAATACTTATAAAGATGAATTGAAATGACTATGTTAAATTACAAATTTAGAGGTGCGGTAGTTTTTTCTTAATGTGTACCACAAAATGCATACGTAATGTGATAGTAGAGGACTCGCTTCGCTCACCGTAATAAAAAGTTTATTTACAAGTAATTAATTTTGCAAAAATTAAAAAAATACCTTAACGCAATGAAACGGCTGAACCGATTTTGATCAAACACAGTAAAGAACACTGCCGACAAACTCAACTTTAAAACAAAAAAAAAACTAAATCGGTTCATCCGTTTTGGAGCTATGATGCCACAGACAGACACACACACAGACACAGACACACAAACACACACACACACACACACACAGACACGTCATACTTATAACACCCCGTCATTTTTGCGTCGGGGTACTAGTATAGTATTATTTTATCTGTGGTCGGGGGTTAAAAAGCGTTTGTAAGTCTTTCGTGCTTAGGAGTGGTTTAAGTATTAAGATTAGGTATTGTCATTATTTAAGATCTTGTCAATTCTTGTCCAACTGGATCCATAGTGCATTAACATTCCAGATCATTAACATCATCATCATCAACCTGTAGATGTCCACTGATGATCATAGGCCTATAGAAGCCACGACGAACGGTCTTGCGCTACCTCCATCCACTGACTTCCTGTGACCTTTAAATTGTCATCGATCCATCCGGACATTCAGATGCATCAGTTTTATTCATTGGACGATATCCAAATGACGGGTTCACACTATCAGACGTAGATTCTTCTAAAGATAACTCTCGTGATATAAACATACGTAATAATATCATAGTTTTATTATATTAACTCACATCATCCATAAGTACTCTTCGTTCTTGCTCGTCTGTCTCTGCAGCGCTCCAAATTGAGGAACTGACAAAAAAAACATTGTTTTAATTTATGAGAAAGACATGGCTACTCCAACTACACTACACAACTACTCCAACTACACTACACAACTACTCCAACTACACTACACAACTACTCGTATTAGAGTATCCATGCAGCAAGCATATTTTATGAATACTTGTGAACTTCACAAGTACCTATTCTTAAAATATGTATTTTGATAATAATATGGGTGTCCTACATTAGATTATTATCTTAACCAGACAATAATAAATGACTAATCGTCAACATAGATAGGTTTGTGTAATCATTTTATCAATAAGTGAGAAGACTCAAAAGAACTAATATTTTTGAGTTAGTGTATTAAAAATAACACAAGAACAAAATGCTACCTCTAAGAAAAGTGCTGTTGGACATATTCTTAATAATACATTTGTAAAATTAAGTCAAACTCAGTAATAAGGCCCTGCAGTGGGAAACTACAGAATAATAATAAGTAATAAGAATAAATAACGCAAACTATTATAGCATTACCTGGCTAGAATGCCATGATTATAATTTTTCAAATAGGTAACTAAGTAGGTAGTTACTTTATAATTCATAATATATTTATATAGGTAATACTTACACTATAAGTTAACGAGGTAAGGTAGGTAAGGTATAGTTAACTAATTGAACTCATTTAAATATTTTGTTTATATAAATATCTATAAATGTCTATTCAAGTACGTAGTTACAATTGTTATACTAGTATAGTATTATTTTATCTGTGGTTATACTAATCTAATACGTCGAACTAAGGAACATAATGTCCAAGAATCGTGAATAACAACTTAAAAATAAATGTTTGCCGGTATAAGGAAGTTAACATGTTTATGTAAATGAACTCGATCTATAGGTAGGGGTAGCGTTTAATATATTATGGATAAAATATGAGGCTGAATGTGTGGACTAAATATAAAAATGTAAACATACCTACCCAAATTATCTAATAGACAAGAATACAAATCTTTTATTTACTTTTAACTGGTGTAATGGACCTTGCATAGCATTGATAACGCTATTTAGAGTAGGTATAATGTTTGTTATATGACGTTGTTTATGTTCAAGACTGGTAAAACTCTAGTTATATACTCATTTTGTAGTTTACGCAGTTGTTACCGACATTTAAATACAATAATAGACGACTATATTAGGGCTCTAAGACCGAAAGAGATAAATACACCTGTACTAATGCTTAGCATTGTCCCTTTCTCTCTTTCACATGGGATTTAAAATTTGTGTGACAGTGAAAGGGACAAAGCTAATCATTAATATGTATGTGCTAAGTTACGTCTATTTATCTCCGCCTTAGTATACCTACTGTTATGTAGTACTGTAGTGTTGTAGTACTTATTAGGTACGCAGTTTTAATACAATATTATTCGGCATAGTAAACTTTTTATAATATTGTATTAGGCCACGTAAGAACGCTTCCAATCTCTGTTGAAGATTGCGTGGCTTAGCTATAGTCATTACTTTTGAGTTTGGGTGATGGAGGATTCTCGCCATGTGGGGATTTGTTTACATAATAAAGCGGCTGTCATTGTTAGTTCAAATGTTTCGATCAAGTATAATAGTATAAATAAATCAATGGGATAAAATATCTAATTTAAGAAAAGTAGTAAGTACACATGTTTTTGTGGGTAGGTACCTAAGTTATTAGACTTGTCTTTTGTTGACGGAAAAGCTTCTCTGATGAGTAAGGCACAACCCAATGACTTTCTATTACAATGATATTGAACGACAAGTCAAAACAATGATAAAACAGTGCGAACACAAAAACTATCTTATGAATGTTATTCATTACCTGGGCCTGGCTGGCAGTTCGTTGAATTAGAATTGACACTGCTGACGCTACTCTCACTCACAGTGCGGTTTCTTGGATTGAATATTAAATTCCACGGATTGTAGCTAGTAGCTTGCGGGGTACTATTACGATTATTCGATGATGAATTTTTGCTAGAAGAATCCATTATTTATAAATTGAAACGTTTAAGAATGCACGCGCACGCCAGGCGATAATACAGTGTTGGAACGAATGACACAACAACTAACAAGCAAGCGTGCGTGGACTCGGCATTCATTGAAAGAAGCGAGTCAGCGTTGTATGATCCGAGTGCGCACGAATGTCAGCGGAAATACCCGAAGTTATATTTACGGTATGCTGCTTATTATGGTGTTATTGGACTTTGCACAGTAAACTGTTTACACAAAGAAGTGAATTGCTATTCCTAAGTAGGTATACCCACTTGATTGACCTCGCTTGGAGAATGGTGTCACAAAATTGTTACGCGACAGACTTATTAGTCATTGAGACACTTTAAAGTGTCTAAATTACCTACCTCTAAGCAACGCTTCATCTGAGTAATAGGTAGGTAATAAAGTAAAATTTAAAAAAACAAATGAACCTAGTTTTACACGTAGTTACGTCAAAGTTTCAATTTGACCCAAAGAGCACTATCACATTTCTAAAGAGATCATTTGCAACGTAGGTACGGAGGCCTGCAATGCTCGTAAGTTTGCAAGAACCAACATCGACACCAACAGACCAAAGAGTTTAAGTAAGTACCTAGGTACCTACCTACCTACTACACATTTAGTTTTTTAACTTCGACGTCTTGACAGTTTGTAGTCGTAGACGCAAGTTCACGAACAAATAAATCGGTGGTTACCGTAATCAAAGTGAAAGACAACGTATGAAAACACCAGTCAAAAAGAGTTGTTTAAGCTAAACAGCCGTTTAAACGTCCGTTAATGTGTTGGTGAAAAGGCATCTGTACCGGAGTGCTCGATGGGCGTGTGTGTATGCTGAACGAGCTGTAGGTACCTACCTACTTTTATTTATTTTCTTAAAATTATTTCGTGCACACATAAATCAATTATTGACAACCAATAATAGTTTTCATAAGCAATCCTTTTACGAACGAAAACGGATGGGAAAAGAATAAAGAGGATTTCATACTCCTTTTCTTTGTGAATAAGTTTTATTTGTGATTTTGGTGGTATTTTAAACAATGTAGCGTACATATTATAGTGTAAGAATATAGTGCAAGAAATAAAGTTAAATAAAATAAACGTGTGCATCTTTTTAAATTGATGATAATTTAACACTTTATTTAAAACTGCCACCGCTTTACCAAACCCTTAGAGCATTGCAGCTTGCAGGCCTCCGTACCGGAGTGCTCGATGACCAAACCATAAACTTGCGACTTGGCCATTGCATAAACCATTATTTTGGCTTGAAAATATAAGAAAACATGACTAAATATATCACTAGTCATGTTTTCTTATATTTTCAAAACAAGTGAATATTGCATAGGTACTTAACAACGATAGAGAGGGTGGAAAGATGAGATGGGGCATCAAGGGCAGCAACCAGAACAATTTAAGCTACCGTGCTCCTATGAAAGTTTTCTGGTAGCTACAACAGTTGCTAGCTATCCTATAGTTTTTTCTCTAATTGAGCTATGAGACTTATTCAAATGAAACCCTGGCAACAAATTCAATTCCTTCATGCCAAATTGCAAAACGCTTGGGGTTTTGATATGACTGATTAAGAGAGTTGCATGAAAATGCACTTGAAAAATAATCTTGACGGGCAAGAAAGTAATCCCTTAGTTGTTCAGTTGGGTAACGCTACCTTCTAATCTTAGAGCAATGCACGGTGTTGCTATATGCTTCCAAGTTTTTGAGGAACAATAAAAAATCCTTAAAAAGTCCATCCTATTTCGGCTAGACCTCTACCAAAGAGACCTGGAACTTTTTTGACTGACATATTACTAAAATCTCCTAAAGACAAGCAAATGTCACTAAAAAATTAACAAAATATTTTTCAAAAACAATTGCGCATTAGCGGTTTCGTGTTTGAAAAATTGAAATATAAAACAAATATGAAGGTACCTTACTTGGTGTCGGCAAACACGAGACAGGCGTATACCACGTCGGGACTCATGGGGCTATCAGCTGGTGAGGCCACCCGCAAGATAGTCGCTGAAGACTTCGAATGGGATGATGGGTTCACCCCAGCACCGCTGTCATACTTCGCCGCCCTGGCTTTGTCAAGAATCTTTCATAGGATCAACCCGTTACACAAAATACTGCAAAAGGAAGTAAACATGCTAATGGATCTGTATCCAGCTGACATACCTTTGAAGTACAGCGTTCCTTTTATTAAGGTAAGTATGGAGGTCGGCATTAGAATCGGGCATCTGAAAATCGGGGTTAATTTTTGTTGCATTATATTGGGGTTGGTTACCCCTTACCATCCAACCCCCTCCCCATCCGAGGAGATGTCTTTTTTTGTTAGTTTTTTCTTAGGAAACGCGAATTGAATTAGTTACAGGCACGTAATTTATGTAGGTAGTGATCTTGTATCTGTCAAAAAATCACCAATCCAATAAAATAAGTGACAGAACCGACACGGAGCATCCCGACTCCACGTGGTCTTGAGCGTCACGCCCCTTGAGTTTATATATAAAAACACAAAGCCAGTAGCTCGCGTGCGAGGTCCTGAGTGGATCAAGCCCGTGAGGCCGAGCGTAGCGAAGGTCGAATGGGTGAAGCGACACTCGGGGGCAACCACGCGAGAGTACTGGCGAGAGCTCATACCGGACCCAGAGTCCGACACTTCCAAATGTAAATATCTATATCAAATGTTCTACGGAGTGTGTTTAGCGAGCAACATAACCTCAAACTTTAAGTATGAATATCTCTGGAACCATGCATCTCCGCGGGGCGGGGGTAGTAACGGGGGGTATCCCCCCTCCCCCATACCCCTCCCCTATACCCCTTCCCCTCCCCCTCCCCTTAAATTTCGGGATGCCCGATTCTTATGCTATACCAAGTATGGTTCAATTTTCTCTCAATATTAAACAACTGTTTAGTAGGTAAAAGCATCTGGTTTGGCATCTGTAAATTATAATAATTAATGTATGAATTCCTTCATTAAATTTCAACTCAGGACGATCAATATTGGAAGAGATCTTACGCCACAAAGTATCCATCGAGGCTGGAGATCGGAGTGAAGTTTTGGAAAGGAAAGTTTTTGTCTGCAGTTCTTCAAGATTATCTGGAGTATGCAAACCCTGACGTTTTCATTGAGGAAGATGCTGTGGAGCTCGCTTCACTGGTAATTCATAGTGATATTCTAGCTGAGACCACATTTTTTGCAAGGCCATATTTTGTCAGGTTTTGCACTAAAGTGTATTGGTTTCAGGTCAGTCCCTACATATATGAGCTAGGTCTGAACCAGCTGCAAATTGCTCGTCAACCATTGCCACCTATACCTAACGATACAACTGTAGAAGACACGTGTCCTTTCAGTGTCATCAAGGTATTCGATCATATTCCTTTAGAACCAGTGTTGATGAAACTCTACAATCTTGAAGAAATATCTCTAGTCTTTGGACTTAACGGCATTAATGAAAAGTATCTAACGAGATATTTTGAATTCTCAATGGGAGACTGTGAATCCCTTTGCCGAGGCATGGAAGATTTGAGAAACCTTCGTATATTTCGTATCAATCGGAGCAATTTAGACTGTTCCAAAGTAAAAGTGATACTCCAATATTTGGTCAAGATGGAGAGCATTGAAGAGCTAGATTTCAATCATTGTAAGATTGGTGATTATGGCATGAAAGCTTTGGGTGGATTTATACTCATCCACAAAAACGTGAAGAGAGTTAGAATTGCCAATAACAGATTTAAGGAAGTAGGAGTGCAAGGGATTGCTTACGCTTTGCAGATGAAACCTGCTGCACCGATAGAGTTACTGGGTAAGTTGGTAAAAAGCACCCCCAAAAGCAATTTCACTGAAAAGGTGCTATGAAAAATGTTACGCTCCGTCTATAGAAACAGCAATTATTAAGCGTCGATACAATCGGTCTCACCAAGCTGGTCTAATTTAACTGTTATTCAGATACTTCACATTACTTTTGTAAGTTACCTTAAATACCAGCAACTGCATAAGTGACAACAGTAGATAGTGGTTGAATCCAAACTGTGATGAATTCAGTATGGTTTAGAGGTTGTTAAGTATTACTTAGCTTTTTGACAGATTTCAGCTTAAACCCGCTATCAGTTGAGTGCGCAACAATGTTCGCTGCCGCATTTGTCCGTTGCAAGGAAAAACCGCAAACGCTGATTGTTAACTCGTGTGGTTTTTATGGCGCTTCGGCTGAAAAGGTACTACCTGACAATATTTGGGTGACCCCTCAACAAAAAAAAGTATTATTATGATAATACTTTTTTGTTGAGGAGTATGCCCTTTTGCCTATGTGTAATAATACATAGACAAATTCTTAAATTACATTGATAATCTCCCGATAGTGTTATATCATGCACAGTAACCGTCTGATAAGAATCCAGTTCAGTTGTTTTGTAAACTTAGACTCTTATCGTTGTAAGTAACCCAGTGTGTACTTTGTTATCTGTTACAAAGGCACCTTGGTGTCACTACTTATACGTGCTCAACAATATTACTACGCTGAGATTTTAAAGTGATCAAATACCCCTCGAGAGAGATTGGCATTAGAGAAGACTTTGATCGATCAATTCATTCAAATATCTTATAACAGACACTTATTCCTGATTGCACGTATTGTCTACGTTGTCGAGGATTCGTTGATATCAAGAAAAAACAGAGTCATGGTACAACACCCAGACCCTAATCAAATATTTGGGATCATGAAAACATTTGTCCTGCAGCGGGAATCGAACCCAGCTGGCCACGACCAAGCCACGGAGTCGTCAATTTCAATAAGTTAGGGAGCTGGCGAACAAAATTTGTATATGATTTGGTCATGTGGTAGACATCATTCGTAGCGATAAAAGTACCATCACAAACATTAAGGAACGTGTCTGCCACCATGGAAACGCTGCGTCGTCAAATAACAGCGCTCCGAATTTGTTAAAAAAGGGGGTGCTATCAGAATCTTTCTGAAAACTAAAGAAATCGAAGAGACAGTCATCCAGGGCTCTGACCTTTGTGGTAATAATTTTTAAAGCTTTTTATGATTTGAAGAACTAAAATGAAGTGCATAGTTGTCAGACCTGAGTTTTTCGTTTAAAGACAATGTGAAGGACCCATCAGCTCCAGAGGCAGACATGAGTAAATAATATAGCATTTTTTTTCAAATTTGATGCACTGTATTGCGAAAACGCAGCGTCGTATGACCTTAATTGCCATGACCAAATTGATTTGTCTTGATCTGAACTTGAATCCCTATCAATATGAAACATGACCAATCATATACGAATACGAGTACCAAAATGCTCGCCAGCTCCCTAACGAAATCTTGATGACAATGATTTAAGAGAAGAGAAATGGTTGAGATCTTCGATAGCATAGCTCTCTCTCTCTCTTTTTCGGAGAAAATATCTACCCACAAACATTTTGCTTAATCCATACTGGTATGATTAGATGGCGGGTATCCTGAGCCTCAATCGAGGACTGACCAGGCTCGATATGGCTGCCAATGACTTGTCTGGTGATGCAGAGAAAACTCTCATTAGTGCTCTTGAAAAGAACAAGGTTGTACAGAGAGTTGACTTACGTAGAACCCGTAAGTCTACCTACCTGTATAAGAAGTCAACAAGTTATAATGAACAGTTTATTGACAAGCGAAGCGAGTCAACTTGGAAGAATCGACGGTTGTATGTTTGTATGTATGTGTTTGTCTGTATGTATGTATGTTTGTTCGAGAATAACTTCGAACTGCGATCTTCATGAAATTTGAAGGGCGGTAAATAGTATTGGTACAATTTGTGAGTAGTTTCTGATAGATCCCTAATCCCTTGGCTATGATCCTGTGAACTTTGATTAGGTAAGGCTATGAGCTATATCGGTCGGGGGGTTGTTGAGATATTGGGATCCAAGCGGGAGTGAAAAAAGGGTTTGCTTTATGAACATTGTCATATAAAAACGCTTTGCTTGACATTTCAAAACCATTTAGTTTTTTTGAAACTTTGTAGTTTTTAAGACATAAATACAAGGGAAAACTCGAAAAATTAAGCATTTCCAAAGTTGTTGGCCCGTAGAGCCTCTGCCTACCATTTCGGGGAAAAATGTGTGTGTCTATGTATGTATGTATGAGTGTAGATTAAGCACCTGCACCTCAACATTTCCAAATGAATAACTGTATTTTATCTTTACGTATCTATAGTATATCTTGTACGGTCATGTGCTGTGTTTTTTTTGCAATTTATGTCAAGAAGCAATATTATCTTGAATGTTCGCATCACTGAATAAACAATCATAACTTATTAATTTATTTATTACCTACATATCATTTGGTTCATCTTATTTGATTTTAGTAGGTTCCAACAAATTAAACCCAAAATATTCGTTTCTAGATATCTCTGAAAAAACTCAATCAAAAGTTGATGAACTTCTGGAAAGAAACAAGAACCTGCTTGGCCTCGAACGAGAGCCGAGTGATGAGATACCACCCCTCTACCTGAACGAACCAGAGTACTTGATCTGGGAGTACAACCCCAACAACCCTGATTACATACCTGGGCGGTACCCACCACGAGAGATGGAAGTGTAGCGTGAGAAAATACAAAAAAAATAGCAAAATCATGAACATTGGGGACGTCTTCAATATTGGGGGGACGTTGACTATTCAATATCCTCCTTTTTAAATTTACTAAACCTTCAAAAAGTAACATTCCTTCATATAATCGCGGGCTGAGAGAGGTCTGGGCTGAGTTAACCAAAACGTGAAAAAAAACACATTTCAAAGGGGCCGATATGGCCCGCGGGCTGAGTTGACCATACAAAAATATAAATAAATTTCGTAATGGACATTTCGGCCCGCGGGCTGAGTGAGGTGTAGGCTGAGTTGACCAAAGAATCAGGGTTTATCCGGTCTGGTCACGCGAAACCAGTCAAGTCCGCGGTCTGAACAAGCAAAATTACGGTAGAAGCTTCTAATATGAATTATTATACTTCTAAAATTACTTGAATTGAACATTTGTTATCTAAAACAGAGAACAAAATTAATAATGGTTTAAAACAAAGATATTATCGTCCGATTCATAATCACCGTGTCTATTGTACAAGCAACATGCGTCACTGTTGTACCTAGTATTGACAAAGTAACACATAAGTAACACTTCCAGTGGTGCCGAGACGTGGACACTCGCGGTACGGCTAATCCACCTGAGCCTACCTGATTAGCAAGCTGAAGTGGCAATGGGCTGGCTAGATATGGCGTAGAACCGACAACCGTTGGGGTAGGCGAGTTCTTGAGTGCAGATCGCGTCATGGCAAACGTAGCGTAGGGCAAGGTGGAGGGATGACTTAGGACAGGGGGCGGATAGAAAGTGGATGAGAAGAACCGAACACCGGACTTAGTGGCGCGTATTGGGAGAGGCCTATGTCCGGCAGTGGACTAGTGTGGGCTAATAATGGTGACGATGAATACATTTTTTGCAGATATTTTAAAGTTATATCAAAAATAATTTCACATACCTGTTTATCAAGAACATATTAACCAATAAAAATCCACACAGTGGTCTCTGCTTTTTGCGTCTTTCATTCCTGTTCATTTCTTATATCAGATATGTAGGTAATCCTAAATTTTACCTAGACGAATTACATAAACGCATTTATTTATGATTATTTAGGGTCATCGCGCCAGCGTGGTAATTATAGCAAATTGCATTCTATGGGGGAGACGTCAGCAGTTACGTCTAAAGGCTGTTGTTGATGCTGATGATGATGATAAAGGTTATCAAGTTATATTCGACCATACTCATACAACGCGCTCAAACACATAGTCTAACATAAAACTGTGCGCGGATTGAATAAAAGGCGACTCTGCTGCTAGTATGAGGGACCCGGTATTCAGCCACAAATCTGCAGGGTGGGCTGCGGGGACTCGGATCGCGCGGGGCGGAGAGTGGCCGTTCTGTACGTCGTATTTAATATATATCTGTGACATTACGTAGTTTATTCTATTCAATATTTAATTCTGTAGTTTTCCTTTCATTAGACAGTAAACTAGTTAATAATAGACGTAGAGGGTTAAGTGGCTTGAACCATACAAAGTCCAAGCTACGAGGCATTTTGTTATGTTCTTACATATATTTTATATCATAAGTTTTTACTTATTTTTAATTTGTTGTATTGTTCTGTACCTTCTTTTTATTATTTCAATAAATAGATAAAACAAAAAAAAAAGCAAATTAAGATAATAACAGCCACATAGGTGTATTAAATGTGGACTACGCAATGTAGGAATATTTTATAGGTAGCAGAAAATAGGTCGACGGATGCAGCTCGAGAGTTGTCGTGGCGTTCTATAAGGGAGGCATATGTCCAGCAATAGACTTCTATAGGCTGATGCAGCTCGAGAGTTGTCGTGGCGTTCTATAAGGGAGGCATATGTCCAGCAATAGACTTCTATAGGCTGATGCAGCTCGAGAGTTGTCGTGGCGTTCTATAAGGGAGGCATATGTCCAGCAATAGACTTCTATAGGCTGATGCAGCTCGAGAGTTGTCGTGGCGTTCTATAAGGGAGGCATATGTCCAGCAATAGACTTCTATAGGCTGATGCAGCTCGAGAGTTGTCGTGGCGTTCTATAAGGGAGGCATATGTCCAGCAATAGACTTCTATAGGCTGATGCAGCTCGAGAGTTGTCGTGGCGTTCTATAAGGGAGGCATATGTCCAGCAATAGACTTCTATAGGCTGATGCAGCTCGAGAGTTGTCGTGGCGTTCTATAAGGGAGGCATATGTCCAGCAATAGACTTCTATAGGCTGATGCAGCTCGAGAGTTGTCGTGGCGTTCTATAAGGGAGGCATATGTCCAGCAATAGACTTCTATAGGCTGATGACGATGAGGTATATAACGTGGCATTGCTCAGCCCCGTCACTCTGAGACAAAGATGGTAGTCTCATGTGCCTGTAATTTAACCACCGCCATCCATATCCTTCAAACTGGAACACAGCAATGCGGCACTACTGCTTTGCGGCAGAAATAGGTATGTTTTTTTAGTACTTCTGACGAACTCTCGCAAGGAGCTCTACTAACCCAATTCCAATAGTTCTTCACCAATTCCGCCGTTGATCGAGTTGATTGATGAGTTCAGCTCAAACTTGAAGATTCAGCTTCAATGGTACCCTAGATCCTGTTCATCATATGCTGGTCATCATCATATCCTGGAGCCTGATTTGGTTGAGAAACACAATTTTGAGCTTAAAAACATTAGGAAAAAAATGTGTAGCAGCATCTCTTATCCTAAATTGCTCGGATATATCATTTTCCTGTAAAGGGCTCAATGTTTCTTTAAATTGAAATTAGTTAATGGATACGCAGCTGCTGTTTTCTGAGGGTAATTGATTCTTTCCCAAAATATTCATGGCTTGTCAATCACGCTCCGGTTTTGCTTGATGTTGTTGGCAAAGCTTCCAACGTATCGGGTAAAGTCTCTTTGTTTTTGCAAACGGTGTAGTTATTTTTAATATTCAACGAAAATAATGCAAAATGGGACGCAGGGCCACAAAATCAACATACACGTATCTTGTAATTGTTTTATAGCAAGAGCAACTAGCCCTCAATAAACCTTCTTTGTTTAACGCAGTCGAGTAAATTTTTTTAGATACGGGTTTCGTTTTCAGAGACAGATTACAGTTTTATGGATAATATACTAGAGGATAATATAATAGGTACCTAGAGATTAACTAGAGACAAACTCGCACAGTAAGCAATCTCACAGAAATCTCTGTTAACAAAAGCGCCTATCTCATTTAAACGAGCACGATGGGCCGCGCCGCTATCGAATCCTCTATTCTCCCAGCGAGGTAATATTCGATCGAGTCACAATCAACTACGCTTTGATCATGGTTTCAACAAAAAGTAAAATTCATCGCACACAAATCACTTCGAGCTTCGCTTTGGATATTCTGAGGTCGGTTGCAGTAGTTGTTATAGTAAGATACGAATAGAGCAAGGAGCTTAGAATACGGCCTCCGTTCCGTGTTGCTCTATGCAAGCGATCAGGGTGTGTGAATACACTCTCTGATGCACAATGCACATGTACAATACACATGTACAATGCACATGTACAATACATATGTACAATGCATATGTACAATGCATATATACAATGCACATGTACAATGCACATGTACAATTTACATGTACCTACAATGCACATGTACAATTCACATTTACAATACAAATGTACAATGCACATTGTACATGGACGAATACTAAATGATACACAGTCTAACATACTTAATAATATATGTAGTTGAATAGTTTAAAGCAAAATCGATATTTTATGAATTGTTCATGTCATGCTGTGCATACCCGTGTTGTATAGAAGATAAACCGGATGTCTCTGATTATATTTCTACGCATCCCTAATAATTTTGGGGACTTATGAATACGTTAAGCATTTCCTTTGTCAAGCCTATCTAAATCACAAGAAAATGGATTATTATCTGTAACACACTATAAAATAGGATAACAGTCTAATGTGAAATCTATGCACACCATGAGGGAGCATGTTCATCCGTGCTGACGCATAATGCATACAATCTATGCACACCATGAGGGAGCATGTTCATCCGTGCTGACGCATAATGCATACAATCTATGCACACCATGAGGGAGCATGTTCATCCGTGCTGACGCATAATGCATACAATCTATGCACACCATGAGGGAGCATGTTCATCCGTGCTGACGCATAATGCATACAATCAACATCTCCAACATGATAACGTAAATAATTAGCTCTGTAGGTACAATGGATCGAACATGACAATGGATCGAACAGGAACTATTTTTGATAATTCTATAATTTATAATTTTTATTACAGAACTTTTCACTGTTACTTATTCTGTAAGATCTATGCACCAATATTTCTATAGAGTTACATTAATTTGCCTGAATTACATGAAAAATAAATCTCAATGTCGTTGATAGGGCATAGTTGTAACATATCCCGTGGACCATCCAATACAAACACTGCACAGCACTTCCTTAGTAACAGAGTGGTCCATAATTGGAATCATTTACTAGAAGATGTTGCTATTTCAATAAATACTTTCAAAAACAAATTGGATAATTGCGAAGGAACAAACTGCTATTATTAAAAGACATTAAAGTGTAATCAGTGCAGCAAGTGAAACTAAGACATTTCAACACTCTGACATAGAGACATCAGCGAAAGCTGCTCATCTATAATTAATTTTATTAATTTTTATTTTATTTTTTACTTTTTTTTAAAACAGTATTGTATGAAATTAGCGATCTAAACCGTGAGTTGATCCAAATAAGCCCAAACACTGGCAGGCTACTTTTAATCATCGAGGAGTTCAGTTTTACCGACGCCGCTTCCACCATCAAGTCAGCTTGCTGTCACCATTGTATTGTGAACACATTTCGTTACGATGTTACCTGTCAATTATGTGTCACTACAGCGTACTACCAGAAAATCATAAGTACTCATAATTATGAGGGTTCACGTTTTCCTTACGGCTTAGAACTTGCTAAACAAATAATTTATTTGAGAGCAAAACTGTATCAAACTTATTACGAACCATCAGGCTCACCCTTGTCTGTCTAACCCTTTTCCCGAGCTAAAGTTTTCAATCGAAGTTTGTTCTCTTTTTTTATACATTCTTACAAAATAGCCTTACATAAAAAGTTTCTAAAAGAATCTTTGTACCTACTGCCAAGGTCTCCCCCCATTTGATTCTATACTTACCTAACTATTATGTGACCTATTACTAGCTATTAACTGGTAACATTTGCTTTCATCTGTCTGGATCTAGTCGAATTCAAAATTGTATTGGTAGGTACACACGGTTGACCGTTAGATGTCTCCTGCCTTGGTTGGCACTATTCCCAAGCCACGGACATCTTACGGTGAACAGTCTATAGGTTTTGTCTACCACGGTCAAAAAGTAATTGTGAAAACTCTCTGGATTGATTTAGGATTATATCGCATAATGCTGCTTCTAATAAATCTTTTTTCCATCCATTCTTTTTTAATTTTTAATCGTAACGAAGTTTTTCTCAACTTCCGGCAGCAGCTGTAACGTAACACGGAATTTACTCTCCAAGGCAATAATAGGACCCGCAAGTTAGGGAAATGTGCCGAATGTACGGAATAGACAAACCGGGGAATTCTTGAATCACATTACATTACCAAGCCACAATATCGCTTTATAAGGCCAGTGGTTATGAAACTTTTTCTATAGTTAACCTAAAGCCTCCATTGAAACCTACAAAAGACCTTACTTTATCTTGAGTTACAGACTACAGACAAAGTATGAGTAAGTATTTAGCAAAACGCGTATTCTGAGAACTCGTTCTCAATATCAAATGATCGTAGTTTTAAGAGGTTCAAAAACTTCAAACAGCAAGCACTTAACTTGAGAAGAATGTAAAGAAGGTAAAGAAGGAAAAGAAAGAAAACAAATTGATTTTTCAATCGATTTTTGAAATTGATTTTGACTAAAACACTATTATTTATTCTGTGCCAAAACTGTACACAGGATCAATAAAAATAACACACACACTTAGATTACGTACGTACATTTCCTCTGTAGTTCAGTCTTTGCCTATAGGCAAAGACTATAGGCAAAGACTGTTATAACAATGCATTATCTCATAGGTCACGTCCACCTAGGACGCGCCCTATGTGGCATTGCATTGCGTAGCCACCCTGAGATAAAGTTTTTTTAACCTTCGTTTGATCACGATCTCGCCCTTGTACTATTATTTATTCTGTGCCGTTGGTAAGTGACGATATGTCCGAAAATGGAGCACAAAGGTCTAGGAGGCACCTATTCACTCTAGCCTTGAAGAGACCCAGATTATAGTTTTCAGCAAAGACAGACGATGGTAGTGTATTCCACTTCTTAGCAGTTCGCATTATAAAGGTAGAACCTTGTATTGATAAAATTATTTTTAATGTTTTATTTATCACTTGGTTCACTAGCTAAGAAACACTGGTCCCAATTCCTCGAGCTATTACGACTCCTACTCAGACACTAAGCGATTCAGCAGGGGTAGCCTCCGCGGCTGCGAGCGGTCGAGTATGGCTGAATCATGCGCTGGCCTAACGATTTGGCTAGTAGTTGGGAAGAACATTGATGATACCGTTATCACGTTGGCTTTTGGGCCAGTGGCTTGATCAAACGGTGGGCAATGTTTTGCTAAGGTAAAACACCTGCATCGCCGACGTATGCTCGCGAATTGAGCACATGTGGGCAATGGTGGGATTTGCCATAAACACGCTTGGCAGGCGGATTGATCCACGTGAGGAAACGGAGGGGTCTATTCTTAAGCCGGAAATGCCCTGGCCGAACATAAATACCTACAAATATATTAAAGACAATGCATCTCCCTAGCATCTTCCTTTTGACTGCCTACCTAACTCTTAAGTTGGCTTTTAAGTTTTCCTTTTTTCTTTGAATCATTCCACTTGTTCTCGAGGCACCACATAGGCGCTACCCACCTAGTAGTAAGAAGGATCCTCAAATAAAGCTGAGCCGTGTTTGTAGCCTGATTCTTCTAGGTTAAACAAATAAATAATGCTGGACAGTTCACACAACATTATCTAGCCCCAAGCTAAGCAGAGCTTGTGTTATGGGTACTAGATAACTGATATACTTAATACAATACATTACATAGATAGATATTTTTTATTATACATAGAAAATACCCAGAACACCCTGAACAAATATCTGCGATCGCAGAAATATTTGTTCTGAGGCAGGAATTGAACCCGCAACCTCCTGCGTCGCAGGCAAATCGTCGCCCGCCGCGCCACAGAAGTCGTCGAGGTTTGGTCGCGTTGGAACAAGAGTAAATTTATTTTATAAGACTATTCAAAATGATCCTTTTGATTTTAATGAATAAAATACTTTTGATTTTGACTTTGACTTTGAATGATTTTTGGATGTTTTTTTGCTTGAAAACCAAAACAAATAGGCCAATTATGATGAAATTTGTTACAGAGCTAAATTAAAACCTGGATTAAAATATAGTACACAAGAAATACAGTTCATAAGGAAGAATAATGCGGGTGAAACCGCGGGTGACCGATATTAGGTATGCAATAAATACCTACTATCTAAATATATAAAAGAGAAGTACACTCACTGACTGACTGACTGACGAATTCACGAAATCTCGAAAACTACACTGGGCTGAGAGGTCTGAAATTTGGCACAAACACTCATTGAGGGGTGTAGGTGCGCACTAAGAAAGGATTTTTGAAAACTCGTACCCTAAGAGGATGAAAAAGGGTGTTAAAGTTTGTATGAAAGTCCCAGGTTTTTAAAGTTAGAGACGTGAATTTTGGCATGCATGTTTCTTTTGACTTCCGGGTACTCCCTTAGAAAGGGTTTTACGAAATTCAGCCCTTAAGGGTATAAAAGGAGGTATTTAATGTTTGTATGAAAAATGTGAAGGAATCCAAATTGAATCTTACCGCAACGCGTTATTGTATATTTTACATTGAAATTAAGATTGAAATTATAATTTGGAAACCCATAAAAAATCAAATTGAATCTTACGACCACGAGTTAATGCATATTTTACATCGAAATTAGAATTTGGAAGCCATACATGTTTGAAAAGTTCCTTGAGGTTCAAGTTTGTCGTCATGACAGTTTTTTTTGCTAATTTCTAGATGGCTAGTACGTTTCATTCTACGACTTTTTTGAAAATATTTAATGGTTTCGTGCAACTTAAGTACTTATGTATAATTTATTTGTTTCTTTGTCTGTCTGTTGGTACAAATTATCTCGAAAAACTGCTCTTACGATTTTGACGAAATAGGGTAGGGTTGAACCGTTCTAACTTAGTCCCACAGCTAGGAAAAATAAAAATCCCAAATCCTGAGCATAGTCCTTTGTTCTATATCATCTAAAATGGGGTTGTATGGGATTATGAGTGTTTCAAGGGTTTGTAGGAGTTGTAAAAAAATAGGAGTCTCACAAGGAGTTTAATGGCAGACAAAACAATCAAACACGGTTCCTGGTAAAAATCCCGGCTCCCAAGAAATTCTCCTGAGCAAAGGGTTTGTAGGAGTTGTAAAAAAATAGGAGTCTCAGGCAGAGAAAAGAATCTAACTTGGGTCCTGCCTCAGCTGGTAAAAATCCCGACTCCCAAGAAATTCTTCTGAACATAGGGTTTGTAGGAGTTGTAAAAAAATAGGAGTCTCACAAGGAGTTTAAAGGCAGGGAAAACCATCTAACTTGGGTCCTGCCTCAGTTGGTAAAAATCCCGACTCCCAAGAAATTCTCCTGAGCATAGGGTTTGTAGGAGTTGTAAAAAAATAGGACTCTCAGGCAGAGAAAATAATCTAACTTGGGTCCTGCCTCAGCTGGTAAAAATCCCGACTCCCAAGAAATTCTGAACTTAGGGTTTGTAGGAGTTGTAAAAAAATAGGAGTCTAACAAGGAGTTTAAAGGCAGAGAAAACCTTCGACCAAAGTAAAATAAATTTATTTACGTCGATGGAGAAAACTTCATTTTATTTACGTCGATGGAGAAAACCATCTAACTTAGGTCCTGCCTCAGCTGGTAAAAATCCCGACTCCCAAGAAATTCTCCTGAGCATAAGGTTTGTAGGAATTGTAAAAAAATAGGAGTCTTACAAGGAGTTTAAAGGCAGAGAAAACAATCTAACTTGGGTCCTGCCTCAGCTGGTAAAAATCCTGACTCCCAAGAAATTCTCCTGAGCATAGGGTTTGTAGGAGTTGTAAAAAAATAGGAGTCTCAGGCAGAGAAAACAATCTAACTTGGGTCCTGCCTCAGCTGGTAAAAATTCAGACTCCCAAGAAATTCTCCTGAGCATAGGGCTTATAGGCGTTGTAAAAAAATAGGAGTCTCACAAGGAGTTTAAAGGCAGAGAAAACAATCCAACTTTGGTCATGCCGCAGCTGGTAAAAATCCCGACTCCCAAAAATTATCATGAGCTAGGTCCGTCGTTATGGATTTGTATGGGTTTGTACGAGGTTTTAAGAATTTCTCAGAGTTTAAGGCATTGTATGATTTGTATGAACTCCAAGGAGGTAGGGTAGGGTGTAAATAAACCATGTGTTTTTATGAGTTTGAATATCTTTTTAGAGGTTTGTAGGGCTTCTTTGGTTGAGATAGTTTTAAGGGGGGTGGGGGGGGGGATTCAACTAGGAAGGTGTTGGATCTTCTATGATGAGGTTAGCCGATGAATCCATCTCAGAGGAGCAGCTATCAGGAAACTACGCTATGCCTTCACATCACAGACACTGGAGAGCCTCAAGATGAAAGTCTGTTATAGGGGCATGTTGCCAGTGATTACTTACGGTACTGAGACGTGATCACCAACTATTAGCATCATACACAAGCTCAAAACCACGCAGCGGGCTATGGAAAGAGCTGTGCTCGGAGATTCCGTACTTTTACCTGAATCCGAAACGAAGAGATCCGTAGAAGCATCGGGACCACTGTCATGGCTCTCAAAATTAGCAAGTTGAAGTGGAAATGGGCAGATCATAAAGCTTGCAGAACCAACAACCGTTGAGGAATATTTGCTCTCGAGTAACCTTGAACCAGACGAGTAGAAAGCCCTTCGATGGGCCGACGACATGTTACAAGTCGCAGGAAGTCGTTGCTTGGAGGCAACTCAAGACGTTCATTGTGGCATTCTATGGTGGAGGCCTATGGCCAGCAGTGGACTTATACCTACAGGCTAACATTTGCACTAGCAACTATTTACAGAATGCATAGTACGAGTAGGTAGGTAGGTACTACCTAATCCACGCGCGGACCAAGTCGCGAGCGGGTCAGCTAGTATCATTAATATATATTATTCTTCTGTACGTGTGTTTGTCACTGAACTCCTCCAAAACGATTATCGATATTTATGTTTTTTTGTGTGTTTAAGTGGTTCCCTTGATGGTTTAGTTTCGCAACTGGACCCAGTAGGTAGGTAGCGCTGCAGTCGGGTCACCGGACACACCGGGACCACGCGGACGAAATCGCGAGTGGGCCCGCTCGTAATCAATCAATCAATATATTTATTTCAGGCTTATTGGGAAATGCCGTAATGCCACCAGCTAACACCATAATGAAATACCAAATGGCGATGCAACAATATCGTCTCACTGATTGTATTAATAAAGGCCATAACACAAAATGGGCCAATATCTCACCAGCACCGACAGGCTTTATCTTTCCAAACCTTCGCCCCGTACAAATGTTTAGGAATTTATCACCTTGACGTTGGGTAAAGATGCGGAAAAAGTAGAAAACATTCAGAACCCCAAATTATCTTAATAAAAAAATATCTTAAAAAACACGACTTTCAACTCAAAAGTGCAAATATATTCAATATTAATTTTGACAAGGTATACATGATGCACAGACTGAATACAAAAGTTTGTGTTTGCGAGGTCTACTGTTCTTAGAAATACTAGTGTAATAGGTTCATGTAATGCTTCTCTGAACTTATAAGCATTTTAGTGTTCCAACATGTCTCACCACGATCTGTTCCAAATGTATTATTTTCTGTCAGAGCATCCCTTCTTAACCGTGGTCCGGTTGTGTAGTCCGGCCAGCCGGACAGCATAATCAAGGTCTTGAACCGACACAGTTAAAAGTCATCGCAACGCAAGAATCGCTTAATATTTCTACTATTTTAATCGCCGATTTCTGCTTTTCTACGTCGCGTCGTTTTGATATATGTTGGCAGGAGTAACGTAAAAAACCCAGGTTGACTCTATAAGGAGGGCGCGTGCCGCGTGCACTGCTACAAAGTGCTAAGAAGTTCTCAAGGTTTCCACTAGTAACGGCATCATGAACTTGTTTATTCCTAAGTGTTTTTTTTTCGGTGAGGAGCACTCCATTGCTTTACCAAAAGTGTAACCTTGGCTGCCGCTCCCGGATAGGTAGATATTTACTTGCGAAAGCAAGAGCTTAACTCTCTTTGCATTTAATAAATGTAAGTAATCAACATTATGAGTAATTTATCAAATGAGCCTGTAGATAGGTATAGTCCAAGCAGATAAGGTTGGAGTGCGAGTGAGCCATCGAACGGCCCGCTAGCAGGCCCCCATAGCGCTGATTCTGAACGATCCAACCAAAGTTCAAACGTTCGAATTTTACTACGTCTGTATTGGCCAATTTTGGCGGCGGCAACAAGCTTGGCCAATCCAGACGCAGTAAAGTTCGAACGTTCGAACGTTTAAGCTTTAGTCGGAACGTTTGTAATTAGCGCGAATGCGGACAAGGTTTGTGTGTGATTATTGTTATCCGTCAGACTCGCTATTCTATTTGTTACTTTGTGTACTTATCTACTTATTTGATATTTATGATCCACTATGGATCTGGACAATGGATCTACTGAAATTGAACGATAAATATGTACTTACAACCTAATTTAAAAATGAGGAATGTATTAGAGCATTGCAGGCCTTCGATTAGGTCTTAAACAAACCTAATAATGTTTTTTAGACGTGTTAAGTTATATACAATTTTAAAAACAGAACTTAAAACTGACCCTGTTTAAATCATCTTCCGTCGATGAAGGTCCAATGTGATAATTATGAAACAAAGGCCTCTTCGGGTCGCGGAGAGAAACAATTTATCACAGATAAAAATTAATAATACTATACGTTTTATCAAGGCGGTAGAGCGTTCGAGCGACGCATGAATCTAGAAACTTGGGTTTGGGTTCTGCGAACCTACGCTAACGACAATTTCACGGAAACTTAGGCTTAGAAAAATAACCTCATATTCCCAATGATCTTCCTTGCTCCAAGAGTGATGGCTTTATCGGCTGCTTGATTTATTTTCAATCGTGCCGTTTGCCAATGCTTTGTATACTAACTGCAAACCGGCTGCATCGATATTTCATTTACGAGGCCCACCCATTGTTGTCACTATGTGTTTAAGTTTGGTCCATGTATCTAAATGCTTTTGAAATTTATTTTAGTAAAATTGTTGCTGTAGTCTTGTTTTTAGGGTTCCGTAAAAAAACTACGGAACCCTTATAGATTCGTCTGTCCGTGTATGTCACAGCCACTTTTTTCCGAAACTATAAAAGCTATGCTGTTGAAACTTGTTAAGTAGATGTATTCTGTGAACCGCAATAAGATTTTCAAACAAAAATAAAAAAAAACAATAAATTTTTGGGGTTCCCCATACTTAGAACTGAAACCCAAAAAACTTTTTTTCATAACACCCATACGTGTTAAATGTTTTTTTTTTTTTTTTTTTTTTTTAACATTGATAGACCTTTGTTTGACCACGATCTCACCTGTTGGTAAGTGACGATGTGGCCGAAGATGGAGCACAAAAGTCTAGAAGGCACCTATTCACTCTAGACTTGAAGAGACCCAGATTATAGTTTTCAGGAAAGACAGACGACGGCAGTGTATTCCACTCCTTAGCAGTTCGCATTATAAAGGTAGAACCGAAACGTTTTGTGCGAATAGAAGGTATACCAATGAGGTAAGGATGGTACTGATCTGTACGCCTGCTCGTCCTATGATGAAAAGGAGATGGTGGGATCAGATCGTGGAGTTCCTGGGAGCATTCCCCGAAATGTAACCTATAGAAGATTGAAAGGCATGCAACCTTACGGCGGTGCTCGAGACTCTGGATCTTAGTCTCCGCCATATGTTGCTCACCTATAAGCCTGAAAGCTCTACGTTCGATCGAGTCCAAGGCAGCAAGCTGGTATTTGGCCGAACCATCCCAAACATGGCAGCAGTACTCCATACCAGCCCGGACTTGTGCTTTATATAAACTGAGAAGCTGTCCTGGTGTGAAGTAACGCTTTACCTTATTCAGGATGCCTAGCTTCATGGCAGCTGTTTTTGCCTTAGACTCGATGTAAGAGCCAAAGTTGAGAGTAGGCGTGAGCGAAACACCCTAAGAGCTCGAGGTGATCTCCTATAGCTACAGGTACATCACGGAATACAGGAACTTGGAGAAACGGACTTTTTTTCGCCGAGAAGTGACAAGCCTGCGTTTTAGAGGCATTGAACTTGACTAGATTGGCATCACCCCAGTCGGATACAGCCTTGAGAGTCAAATTCAGATGCTGCAGCATCTCATCTCTTAACACCTGAATTTCATTCTGCCTAGCTCGCGCAGTAGAAACATATCTCTCCACAACTGTAATGTCGTCTGCATACCCAATGATACCGGGCAATAGCAGATCGTTAATGTGCAATAGAAACAGTGTGGCACATAGCACTGACCCCTGAGGTACCCCGGCGTTAATAGCCAATTGATCCGACGAGCAGCCGTCAATAACTACTCGAATGGATCTTTCCCTCAGAAAGTCTGCGAGCCAGGAGCAGAGTTGAACTGGCAGTCCGTAGGCAGGAAGCTTGCCAATAAGGCTAGCGTGCCAAACCCTATCAAAGGCCTTCGAGACGTCTAATGAAACAGCTAGTGCTTCACCGTATTTCTCGATGGCCTCGCTCCAAATGTGCGTGGCATACACAAGAAGGTCCCCAGTAGACCGGTTTCGGCGAAATCCGTATTGGCGATCACTGAGGAGGTCGTTACCTTCGAGGTATGCAAGGAGCTTCCTATTCAGTACACGCTCCATACATTTACAAAGTAGGGAGGTGACCGAAATAGGGCGTTAGTTTGAAGGGTCAGCACGACTGCCTTTCTTGGGTACAGGCTGCACGTTTGCGAGCTTCCAAGATTTAGGGACTTCACCAGTTTTAAAAGAGAGGCGGAAAAGTCGCGTTAATACTGGAGACAACTCAGGGGCACAGGTTTTCAACACTATAGCCGAGATACCATCCGGACCGCTAGCTTTATTCACGTCAAGACTACGTAGCGTTCTGAGCACTTCCTTTTGCTGGATGCGAATTTCCTGCATTGAAGCTTCGCACCGAGGAAGGCTGGGTGGAGTTTTGCCAGAAGTGTCAAGACGTGAAGCCTCCGCAAATTGAGTAGCAAATAAATTTGCTTTCTCAACCGCAGCGTGAGCTAGGGACCCGTCCGGTTTCAGTAGTGGAGGGAGTGAAGGGCGGCTGAAGTTCGCTTCCACGGACTTAGCCAGAGACCAGAAAGCTTTACTTCCCGCAGGGTATGCGGCAAGCTTAGCCCCCAGACGGCCAATCCGATCGAAGCGAGCCTTCCGTATCACCTTCTTGCAAGACTTGGCGGCTTTGTTAAAGGCTTTCTTCTTAATCCGTGCATCCGAGGTTTTACCGTTTCTTGCGTCAACCCAGGCTAGGTAAGCCACATGTTTTAGCGCTTCTGCACTAGCACACGCGGGACTGAACCATGGGCGAGCATTGCCTGAAGGTGAAGCATCGGAGAATGGAATAAAATACTCCATTGCTCTTTTGATCACCTCCGAAACAGCATCAGCACAGACCGTCGGGTCACAAGAAGAAAAGCAGGTTTGCCGCCAAGGATAAGAAGCGAAGAAATGTCGCATCTCATCCCAATCTTATGATCGATCATAACTCGTACTATATTATATTGTTCGCACAGAGCAGTGCGGCCTCCGTACCGGAGGTTATTGATAAAGTTTAAAGTGGATTGAATTTCTGTAATGAACACCAGATCCAAGACACGGAAAATGTTGGAATGTAAGGAAGATGATACCAATGAAAGTTCACTTAAAAAGTACATTTTAATAATTGAAAGTTTGAAAGAAAAGTTAGAAGAAAAAGATAAATTAAATTGCGTACTTTTAGGTGAACAAGAAATTAGCGCGAAAGAATTCGAAAATATATGCAAGCAGATAAATTCTTTGAAAAAGAAATTTTGTGAAGAGGAGGTAAAAAATTCTGAACTCCAAGGGAGTTTTATTAATTTGCAAAATGAGAATTCTAATTTGATTAAAGAACGAGATACTTATGAAAACTTTGATATATTAAGTGGACTTAAAAGAAATCTTGATTCAAAACATAATGAACTTCAGGAATTACAGTTAAAATACAACGAATTAAAAAATACTGAGCTTCAGGGACTTCAAACTAGATACAGTGAGTTACTGGTTAAGTCACTTTACCCGGCAATCCTCAAAAGAGGAGTAAAAATTATGAAAACTAGTAGGCGAAAGAAGAGAACCATTGAAAGAAGACACATCAAAAATAGTCAAATAATATACCGACTTACTAAAACAAACAGATTGATCAAAGATGAGTTAGATCAAAGGGAAAAGACTATCATGGCCCTAAAAGAAGAAAGTGAGACATTTCTAAACATGATTTGCAAGTATGAAGAAGAGTTAAGAAGTCAAGAAGTTACACTAGATAAAGTTACATTTCTTGAAAGTCGGCTGAAAACTTTGCAAAAAATCATAGAAGATAAATTTAATAAAGTGAGAATCGAAGGAAATGAAAAGGAGGAAATAAACAATGAGAGTAACATACCCTTACAGTTTCCTTTGAAAATGACAAAAACAGGTAGCAAATCGAACAAAATTGGGCACAGAAATAAATTTGAAAAATATGTGACCATGTTTTCCGACAGTTATGGCAGGGACATGGCCAGCAAAATTTATAAATTTTTGCCTAACCTTTTTAGACTTATGAATATTTGCGAAACAGGGAAGAATTACAACGATATTATTGATGAAGACCTTGCATTGAACGCAAATAATGATGCGGTAATTATAATGATTGGTAATTACAAAACCGTTAAGGGGAATGACAGCGGGTATTTATCCAAAATAGACCAATTAGCATGTAGAATGAGGAAAGCTGGGCATAAATTAATAATTACGACTATCAGATATGAACGACACTCTTATTCGAATGATAAAATCTGCAAGCTAAATAGCAAGTTATTTAGTTTGGCGTCTACGCACAAAAATATAAATATCGTTGAACTGAACGAGGAAGATGGGTCGCTAATATATTCTGCGAACGCAAAAGACTCTACAGCAAACTGCATTGCCACAGCTTGTGTGCATGGAGTCAACAAGAGCAACTTGAAAGTTTTGTATGAAGATGACGCTTCGTCCTGCAAAAAGGACAAAATGGATACCCTACCCCAAAATTTTCTCATGGTGTTAAATCCAGAAGACGTAAAATAAATATATGCCATCAAAATGTCGAGGGTGTCTCTAAAAAAGAAAATACTTTAAGCTTATTTCTGGCACACGAACGCATCGATATCATGTGTATTACTGAAACATGGCTATCCCATAGTAATATAAATTTATTAAATATAGAGGGCTACAAGGTAACTTCATTTTTCTGTAGAACAAAATATATACGTGGAGGCTGCCTCATTTTAGCTAAAACCAATATTAAATTTAAAAAACGAAAAGACATTAATAATATGTCTATAGAAAAAGTATTTGAAGTAAGTTGTATTGAAATTGATGATGCTTTCATACTAGTTGTGTACCGGTCACCTAGTGCCGATGTAATTGTTTTTCTGGTTAACTTAGAACGATGCCTAGATAAAATTACTAATTTTAATAATAAAACTATAATCTTAAGTGGAGATTTTAATATACATTTTTCTTTAGAGCAGGAATCAAAAAATAACTTATCTGATATACTTGAAAGTTTTCTGCTAAAGCAGCAAGTATATGAATATACCAGAGTCTCTAAATTTAGTAAGTCCTTTATTGACAACATCTTCACAGACTCTAAAGTTAACAGTGTTAGTGTTCTCCAAGGTATTAAGTCAGATCACCTTGCACAAATGGTTGAAGTAGAATTGAATGTTGAATATAGTACTGCACCTAAGAGGTCTTTAAGAAAAGTTACTGATGATAAGTTACGATGTTTGAAAAGGAGTTTATTTGAGGTCTTACATAAACCAGAACTATATTGTGACTATGAGACCTACTTTAAGTGTTTTTTGAAGAAATTAAATGAGAATATTCCTATATCTGAGTCACAAATAGGATGTCCAAATAAATTTAATCAGTGGGCAACTAAAGGCATTATTATCTCGAGAAGGAAACTGTTTAACCTATATGCAATTTCAAGAGAAGGTAATAACACTCTCCTTAAAGACTTTGTAACTAGGTACAGTAAAAAATTTAAAAGCGTTTGTGTGAATGCGAAGCAACTGTATTATAGGGATAAAATAGAGTTTTCTCAAAATAAGATCAAGTGTGTCTGGCAGATTATTAAAACTGAGACAGGAAAACAATCTAACTTTGATATGACATGTGATAAGATTTTAGATAATGGTAATAATATGATTAGTAATAAGAATTACATTTGTAATTATTTTAATGACTATTTTGTTAATGTATCTGTAGATTTAACAAAAAAATTGACGAGTTCACTGAATGTGTCGATGCAATATTTAAATGAATATATACCAAAACAGAAGAATACATTTACCCTATGCCCTGTTACGTTGACACGTGTAGTTAAAATTATAAGACAATTAAAACCAAAAAAGTCAAATGACTACTGGTATATTACACCATGCTTGGTAAAAAAATTAGAAATAGAGATTGCAGCACCAATGATGCAGATTATAAACAACTGCATTAGTAGGGGTTTGTTCCCAGATGAAATGAAAATTGCCAAAGTAGTGCCCTTGCATAAAAAAGGAGACACTCATAGCTGTAACAATTATAGGCCTGTATCAGTACTTCCGACATTAAGTAAAATTTTTGAAAAATATCTAGCTGAGGAGCTTTCAAATTTTCTAATAAAGATGGGAACACTGTGTGAAAGGCAGTTTGGGTTACAGAAAGCAAAGTCGACCAAACACGCCATTCTGAAACTTATTGAGGATGTTTATTCAGGCTTGGAGCAGTCACAAAAAACATACGGTGTTTTCTGTGATTTATCCAAAGCTTTTGACTGCGTGTCCCATACAATTTTGATAGGGAAATTACAGCATTATGGTTTGGGTGGAAATGAGTTGGAAGTTTTTAGATCTTATCTCAAAAGTAGAAGGCAAATCACTGAGATAAATGGATGTCGATCTAAAGAGTGTACAATTAATTTAGGTGTTCTTCAAGGATCAATTTTAGGGCCTTTGCTCTTCTTAGTTTATATTAATGATGTGTCCGTTGTGCTTAAGAACGTAGATGTAATCTTGTTTGCTGATGATACTAGTCTAATCATTAAAGATAAATCGATCCATAATGTGAGTAGGACGATTCTAGAATCTATCAATAACATTAAAGTCTGGTTCTCAGCAAACAACATGCTTTTAAATGTGGACAAAACTAATATTATACAATTTTCTTTAAGCACTAGACACAATGACACTCCTAAATGTATGGAAAATGTTTTTGATAATTTAAAGGTGTCACCAACGAATTGCGTAAAATTCTTGGGTGTGTGGCTGGACACTAAATTAACATGGGCAATCCATCTTGACATTCTGCTCAAAAAGTTGTGGTCAGCTACTTATGCCATAAAAAAAATCAAGGAGCTAGGAGGGATAAAAGCTGCTCGTGACGTCTATTTTACTTATTTCCACTCTTTAATGATTTATGGCATTTTGTTCTGGGGGACTGCCGTAGATGCCAACAGAGTATTTTTACTGCAGAAACGGGCAATACGTTACATTTTAGGAATGGGCTACATTGATTCTTGTCGGGATAAATTTAGGGAATTAGGCATAATGACAATGACTGGGGAATTTATACTACAGAATGTTCTTCATGTAAGAGAAAATATATATGAGATGACTAAACATACAGATGTACATAATTATAATACTAGACATAGAAATCGCCTTGTCTTACCCAAAATTAGATTAGCTAAGGTAAGCAAAAGTTATTACTGCACCTCACTAAAATTGTATAATAAAATACCGGACAATGTACAAAATATGTCAGATAACTCATTTAAATTATTTATAAAAGGACATTTAATTAATAAAAGTTATTATAAGTTGGACGAAGCTTTTGCTGACAAAACATTGTTTTTGGAAATGTGATTAATGAAATATTTTAATGGTTTATTGGTTTATATTTAATATTATAATTGACGATGCTTTTGCAGATAACTTATCGCTTGTTTTATATAACTGGGTATTGTTAATAAGTAATTATTAGTTTTTTCTATTTTTTGTGTATAAACTGAGGTACCTACTTACCTACTTACTTTGTTAATTTGACTTGTCCAAGCACATGCAATATGTCAAAGGACATGAATAAATGAAATGAAATGAAATGAAGTCTGCTGACTTGTAACGCCACACCCGCCTACTTCCTCTGGGTGAGGGATCGGGTGGCGAGTATGACGATACAGACCTCACCACACAGTGATCTGATGTACCCAAAGGAGGCAAAACTGATACTGAGTGGTGATCAGGCTCGTTCGTCAGCAGAAGGTCCAAGCAGTTGGCTATGTGGTCCTCAACGTCTGGAATTCTGGTTGCCTCATGGACCAGCTGAGTGAGATTTATGAGTGCAAGTTTGCACGCCTCTCTCCCAGCATGGTCGGTGAGCTGGTATGGGAACATCCACTGTTGATGGTGGGCGTTAAAGTCCCCCAGAATCACAAGTTGGGCATCAGGAAAACGTTGTTGGGCCACATCCGCCGCTTCACATATGTAGTTGAACAACCTGGTTGTCTCGTAGTCTCCAGAGTGAGACCGATATAAGCCAGCATAGATAATTTTATCTAAGCCGGTGTCCACCAAAGTCCATAAAACTGAAAAATTGGGTTCTTCAAGGTCACGAAGACGCAGACAGCAAATGTCTTCCCGGACAAATAGACAGATACCAGCTTTGGGTTTAAAGTTGTGCTCCAGAGCATAGCCTGGGTATGTGAGGTATGCTGTATCGGCAGGACATAGAATCTGCGTCTGAGTCTGAATCTGTACCTGTGTATAGGTCTTCAAAAATGATATTGAGGTTTGTAATAGAATTTTTTTCTAAACTGAATAGTTTGCGCGAGGGACACTTCCAAAGTGGTAAAAAGTGTGTGTCCCCCCCGTAACTTCTAAAATAAAAGAATGATAAAACTAAAAAAAAAATATGGTGTACATTACCAAGTAAACTTCCACAGAAAATTGGTTTGAACGAGATCTAGGAAGTAGTTTTTTATTTTTGGGGTTCCCCATACTTAGAACTGAAACTCAACAAAAAATAACATCAAACCCATACGTGTACGTCTATGGATAGGTCTTCAAAAATGATATGGAGGTTTTTAATATAATTTTTTTCTAAACTGAATAGTTTGCGCGAGAGACACTTCCAACGTGGTAAAAAGTGTGTCCCCCCCCTCCTTAACTTCTAAAGTAAGAGAATTATAAAACTAAAAAAAAAATATGATGTACATTACCATATAAACTTCCAACCAAAATTGGTTTGAACGAGATCTAGTAAGTAGTTTTTTTAATACGTCATAAATCGTAATCCATCCAAGAACTTTTGTATTGTTACTTGCTGCTACGGAACACTTCATGGGCGAGTCTGACTAGCACTTGGCCGCTTTTTTATTTCACTTTAAATACGGTCTATATAACCGTAGTACCTCTATTATGTCTTATTTTTTTTTATATAATTCCAAATTTAGTAATTTATGACCGAAAAGCAGAAGTTATGCTCGGCACAGCCCTTTTCTCTAAGAGTCCTCCTTTTAAACTTTAAAAATGAATGAGTTGTTCACGTTTTGCTTTTAATGTTCCACGTGCTCAAAGAGTCTCAAAGCGGCCTCCCTGAGCTATAAAGAGCAAAACTACACGAGATCTTACAGTGTACTTAGGTGCCTCCTGTGGTAGAGTACTAGTAGCTAACAAGGAATAAGATGTATAGGATGTTATTAGAATCTCTGTTGTAAGGGAAAATCGAGTCTATTAACAAGTTTTTAACCCCCGACTAAAAAGAGGGGTGCCATACGTTTGCGTCTGTCTGTATGTATGTATGTATGTTTGTGTGGAGCCTCGAAGCTCCGGAACGGGTGCCCGGGTTTAATTGCGGTTCTTTTTGGCCGTTTGCGAGATGCTTCTTAGCTATGTTTTATGGAAATTGGTGCAGCCATTTCTAGGATCATCAGCTCGCAACACGTTTTTCGAAGGGATCTCAGGCATTTTTGCATTTAAAAACTTCAGCTTGAGCACAAAATATTAGACTAAATCAGCATTAAAACGACATGCCATGTCTTTCTCCCGCAGACTCAAGGGTCTGACAATGACCACGGCCCCAATCGCACAAACATAAAGGTTCCTGTGCTGTTAGGCCACAGATAAACAGACCAACATTATAGGCTGATGAAATTATAGGCACATGAAACTTTTCATCTCTATGTCTCAGGGTAGTGGGTATTAATGCCACATAGGGCGCGTCCTAGGTGAACGTGACCTATGAGGTATGCATTGTTATAGCGTCCTCCTTTTAGTCGATGGTTAATTATTTTTAGGACGTTACGTAACAAATAAATAAATAAAGCAATATTGCTAGACAGTTCACACAACATTATCTAGCCCAAGCTAAGCAGAGCTTGTGTTATGGGTACTAGACAACTGATATACTTAATACAATATATTACATAGATAGATATTTTTATTAAATATAGAAAACATCCAGAACACCCTGAACAAATATCTGCGGATCGCAAAAATATTTGTTCCGAGGCGGGAATCGAACCAGCAACCTCCTGCGTCGCAGGCGAACGTTACTAATTTGTTACTAGCTTGTAGGTATCAGTATTGCAAACAAAATTATGCTGATGACGTGTTCAAAATACGCTATCTCTTATGCAATAGATACTTAAACGCCTAGAACCTTAGCCTAGAACTAGACCGATAGTTTGCACATGAGTAAGTTTTAATCCACGTCCATTTATTACAAAGCAAACATCGTTTCTAAAGAAGAAATCGTCTCATTCTACGTATTTATAAGTACGGGTACGTATCGCCTATTATCGTTGGATATTTCATCCATAATTAAACAAGATTTCCTTAAAAATTCTTTACTTCCTAAATTAATTTTGTACTACAATTCGAATACTTAATCAAGGAGTCGAGTTGAATCTTTTCGTTGAAAAGGTTTTCTGTGAATTGAAAAATATTTTCCGACAACGAAATGAATAAAATGAATGTAAGGTTTCAAATACTTCATTTTTTTTTGTGTCGCAAAAACAAACTATTAAAATGTATATGAGAATGCAAGTCTTTATTTGGTGAGTAAGAAAAAGTGTAGAATTTCTATAACGAGGTGTACACTTGTGTGTGTTGAAATATATTATACCATAAACCTCTCATTTTTACTCGTAATTTGTTAACTCTCTGTTTATTATAGAGTATAGTAGAGCTTTTTTGTGAAAGAGTTCATCCGGGGAAGTACTACCACCATACCTATTTCTGCCGCAAAGCAGTAGTGCTCGCATTACTGTGTTCCGGTTTGAAGGGTAAGGGTGCCGTTGAAATAACAGGCACATGAGACTTTTCATCTTTATGTCTCAGGGTGGCGGGCGCAGTGCAATGCCACATAGGGTGCGTCCTAGGTGGACGTGACCTATGAGGTAATGCACTGTTCATAGGCAGAGGTTACCGCTTAACATCAGGTGGGCCATCTGCTTGTTCCGTCACTCAAGTAGTATAAATATATATATATACATTGAACCCTTTACGGTAAATGTTGATCCAGTATGAAGTCTGAACAAATGTTGATCCACACATTGCTCATGTATACTTTACTCCCTATCGAGCTAACGGATATACTTTGATCTGACGTTATAGTGCGCGAGGAAACGCTGGATCTGCATTGATTGGTGTTCAAGATACTCGTTTTCGAATCGTCCAACTATCGTTGATCCACTAACGGCCAAAAAAATTATACTGAAGCGTCATTTTTAGATCCATATCATATATAATTTATACGCGAAGTTGGCCTATATAAAGTTGATCTGGAGCCACAAATGCATTGTGGGTGCTAAAAGGCAAAGCGGCAACGTCGCATTTTGTGTGACAAGTAAGAAACTTGATAAAAAGAGATAGCATAATGGACGGAAGGACATCAATCAACAAGCCCCGCGCGGGCCGTCTTTTTTCGCGTCTTACCTACCTACATATGTTTTAGTTTTAATTTGTTATGTTTGTTGATTGTGTTAAATAATTATGTAACTTAGTTCTTGCCCGAGAGGAATAGGTAAATAAGATGGGTTTTTAATTAAGTATTTATTAAAATATATTTAATAAAATAGGGCCAATTGGAATTAAAGCAGCATGTTCCGTAACAATCGCAAGGTAAAAAGCAAGGACTTTCACTGGTGGAGCCACGTAAGTTAATGGAGATGCATAGGTATTGGACTAGTAAAATTCTGTACTTTGAGATTGTTACAGAACACGTTTTATTTTTATTTTTTTAACATTGATAGACCTTTAGTAGTAGTAGAGCTTTTTTGTGAAAGAGTTCGTCCGGTGAAGTACTACCACCATACCTATTTCTGCCGCAAAGCAGTAGTGCTCGCATTGCTGTGTTCCGGTTTGAAGGGTAAGGGTGCCGGTGAAATTACAGGCACATGAGACTTTTCATCTTTATGTCTCAGGGTGGCGGGCGCATTGCAATGCCACATAGGGTGCGTCCTAGGTGAACGTGTCCTATGAGGTAATGCACTGTTCATAGGCAGAGGTTACCGCTTAGCATCAGGTGGGCCATCTGCTTGTTCCGTCATTCATTAGTATAAAAAAAAAAAAAAAAAAAATACCTTTGTTTGACCACGATCTCACCTGTTGGTAAGTGTCGATGTGGCCGAAGATGGAGCACAAAGGTCTAGAAAGCACCTATTCACTCTAGCCTTGAAGAGACCCAGATTACGTTACGTTGATTGGAGTCACATGTTTTTTTAATAAATATTTTATTTGATCAACGTCTAGGCTCATTTGAGACCGAAAATACATTGTATCTTGATCCAGTTGGAGCCACATTTGTGTAAGGTATGAGGTTACCTACCTACTAATGTATGGTTTTTATTGTTTTTTACTTTTATTGATCCAATATATAGTACCTCCATTTAAAATACTCTTGTCACCTCATCAAATATGTGTTTTATTTTCTTAGAATAGCAAATAATTCCTATCAGCTTCTGCCCGTAACTCTCGCTTATAAGAAATAAGGGTGAGTGAAGGGTGGGTTTAAAGGATCTACGTGATATAATATGAAATGAGTAGACCAACCAGAGGGGAATAAACGTTCTCGAGTGGCAACCAAAAACCCGAAAAAAAAGGGAAGCTCATGGCATCACATATTATATTAACAAACTCGCAGGTAGTCGATGGATAAGGCAGCACAAGACCATTCGTCGTGGCATTCTATGGGGGGTGCCTGTGTCCAGCAGTGGACTTCTGCAGGCTGATGAAGATGATGAATTAAGTAATCATACTAACTAAGATGATATGAATGAAAGCCACTGTTGGGAATAAGTCTTTTCCATCATATGCACTCCAAACTCCAACTCCCCCGGTGTAGTAACTTGTACTATTGGTATGGTGACTGGGTCTGACCGCTTCTGGTACATGTCGAGCTAGGTTTCTACTGTGAATAAAGATGGCTGACGCTAGGGTAGTATTTTTCTACTGCAGTGTGCTCGGGTTAGTTAGGTATTTGAGGCTTAGTGTACGCATTCAGGCAAAATGACAACTTGCTTCAAATAGTTCTTATTGTTAGAGAGCTTTTATATGAAAATGTTTGCCTGGGGAAGTACTACCACGGTGCATTAAACCCTAGTCCTACCAAAATACATAATTCTGCCAAAAAACATTAGTGCTCTCATTGCTGTGTTTCGGTTGAAGGTGCCGGTGAAATTATAGGTACATGAGACTTTTCATCTTTATGTCTCAGGGAGGTGGGTGCCAAATAGGTAAATCCTAGGTAGTCGTAACCTGTGATTTAATGCATTGTTAAAAGCAGAGGTTACATGAACAGTGGGTCAAGAATGACCGGGTTGGCTGCTCCTAAATGAACCAATCACTTACTATAGCGTCAATAACAAATTCTGATTTTGGGAGCAAATTGTAAATGTATCGTGTGACAAATCAAACAAAAGGTCTTGTTGCTTGTAATGTGGTGTTCAAATATATTACGTTATTATAAACTTCAACACAAAACGGCAGATCATACCGTTTCATTACATTAGGCTATTTCTATTCCTATTATGTTAGGTACCTATTTGAAAAATATCTACAAAATCCTACCTCACACAGGGGGTAACTTAGTTAATGGAAATACGAGTACATATTGGATCAACAAAAGTCATCAACTTGCCAATGTTACGAAACATGTTGATCCGATTCTAAAGAGTAAGTTTTAGGATACCGTACCTACCTCAAAAGTTACCAACGGAACCAATATAGGATCACTCTCATGTCTGTCTGGCTGTCTGTTTGTCCATCTTTCACAGCCTTTTTTCTCTAAAAGCTCTAGATGAAAAAAGCTCGGTTCATATATTTCAGGCATGTACCACCTACCGTCGAACAGGGTTAGATTTATTGGTATTGAAATTCAATCGCATGTAACTTCTTTAGCTTTAAGATTCCGTAGCAAACGCAAGGTAAACGCCATGGACTTTTGGTGATCTAATTCGTATCTCCATAAGTTAATGTTGCTCCAACATGAAAAACGTGTAGGCTCAGTTGGCACTGAAAAAACTCACCCAATTTCATGGTAATTTAATTAACTGTTCGTAAGTTATTCTAGGAAAGACATACCACAAAAAACTATTCATCCAAGTTTAATCGGAGAACTCGCTTCACTCGATCATTAAGTCTATTCAGTGTGAACTACATTTGTTAATGAAGATACATGTTGGATCAACCAAAGTAGGTAGGTACTACATCGCATGCGTGAAGTAGTGAAATGAACCCGTCATGTGTGTCTCCTCTTGAACCAAGGACAGTGTAAGGGTTCCGTAGTCAATTCACAATCCCGTAGTTACCAGAAAAGTATTCGTCACAATGTGTTCAAGATATTTTTTAAGAAAACCACTTTGTTTTGTTTTATGTAAAACTACAATAAAATTTGTCCTCAATTATAAAACCCAAACTCAACGCCCAGATTATTTTAGAGCCAGTTGCCATACCAATTAGTACCTACAAATTACAACGGTGGCGTTTGCGTTTGTATATAAAACCTAGGCCCAAAAGTGGAATTCATTCAGATCATCTTAGTTAGCCTGAGCTACTGGTCCCCCCCAGTTTTAATTTAACTTTGGCTACCCACGTCTATGTTTTATTTTATGTGTTATGTTTGTTGACGAAAGTAATTTTGTTACCAAGTTTCAGTAGCCATGCAATAATTAAGATGGTTTTCTCTGTATTTTATAATAAATTAAAAAATGGCTCACTTAAACCAAATTAACATATTCCATAACATCGATCCCTTAACGGTAAATGTTGATCTGGCGTGACTTCACCCGAGCACTTTGTTGATCCAAAAACAAGAATATGTTTTCATTATGCGATATTAACATGACAACCTCTTTTTTATCGTGGCATTGGCATTAGACAGAAGAGGTGGAGGAGAACAACGTTTTCATAGACCACTTTTTTGTGAAACTCCGCTCCAGAATTTTTTGAAAGATAAAATTAAAATTGCTTTAACATATTAAAGGGTGGGAAGGGGTTGTTTGACACAAAAATAGTCAATACAAACGTTGTTTCCCCCTACTCCCTCTGTGTTATGCCGTGATAAGAAAGGGGGGTTATGTTGTCATCGTAAGCCTATATAAGCCTATGTTATATCGGTGTCTCATACTTCAGAACGAGTGACAGTCCGACATGGATTTATAACATTAGAGAACAGTGATCACCACGTGAGCTGCGAGCGAACCGAAGGCGAGAGTGGCCCGGTAAGGCCCGCAGCAAACCTGAACCGACACCTGTACGCCAATACCCAATAACCTATGTAATATCGGTGTCACAACAAACACACTAAGACACTCACACACAAACTTTCACCTTTATAATATTAGTGTGATGTTATTTAAAAATGGCTTATTTAAACCAAATTAACATGTTCCATAACATCGATCACTTTACGGTAAATGTTGATCAGTCGCGACTTCACGCGAGCACTTTGTTGATCCAAAAACACAAGTTGATCCAGGTGACTTTTGTTGATTCAATATGTATCTCCATTAACTAATGTGGCATCTATATGATTCACGATTTTTTAAATGAAATTGATTACATTGGCTACCCACCTCTATGTTTGATTTTATGTGTTGATTTTGTTACAAAGTTTCAGTAGCCATGCAATAATTGAGATGGTTTTTGTCTCTGTATTTTATAGTAAATTAAAAAATGGCCCATTTAAACCAAATTAACATATTCCATAACATCGATCCCTTTACGGTAAATGTTGATCAGGCGCGACTTCACGCGAGCACTTTGTTGATCCAAAAACACAAGTTGATCCAGGCGACTTTTGTCGATCCAATATGTATCTCCATTAACTAATGTAATGTGTGAGTGTGTTTTAGTAGTAGTAGACCTTTTTTGTGAAGAGTTCGTCCGGGGAAGTACTACCACCATACCTATTTCTGCCACAAAGCAGTAGTGCTCGCATTGCTGTGTTCCGGTTTGAAGGGTAAGGGTGCCGGTGAAGTTACAGGCACAAGAGACTTTTCATCTTTATGTCTCAGGGTGGCGGTCGCAGTGCAATACCACATAGGGTGCGTCCTAGGTGGACGTGACCTATGAGGTAATGCACTGTTCATAGGCAGAGGTTACTGCCTAACATCAGGTGGGCAATCAGCTTCTTTCGGCAATCGGTAGTATAAAAAAAATGTGGATCTTAGATGTTTCACGATTTTTTAAATGAATTTGTTTACATTGGCTACCCACCTCTATGTTTGACTGTATGTGTTATGTTTGTTGACGAAAGTAATTTTGTTACAAAGTTTCTGAATGAATGAAAAGAATGGAATGAATGGAATGAATGGAATGAATGGAATGAATGGAATGAATGGAATGAATGGAATGAATGGAATGAATGGAATGAATGGAATGAATGGAATTAATGGAATTAATGGAATTAATGGAATGAATGGAATGAATGGAATGAATGGAATGAATGGAATGAATGGAATGAATGAATGAATGAACTGAATGAATGAATGAACTGAATGAATGAATGAATGAAAAGAATGAAATGAATGAAATGAATGAAATGAATGAAATGAATGAAATGAATGAAATGAATGAAATGAATGAAATGAATGAAATGAATGAAATGAATGAAATGAATGAAATGAATGAAATGAATGAAATGAATGAAATGAATGAAATGAATGAAATGAATGAAATGAATGAATGAACTGAATGAACTGAATGAACTGAATGAACTGAATGAACTGAATGAACTGAATAAAATGAAGGAAATGAATGAAATGAATGAAATGAATGAAATGAATGAAATGAATGAAATGAATGAAATGATTGAATTGAATGAAATGAATGAAATGAATGAAATGAATGAAATGAATGGAATGAATGGAATGAATGGAATGAATGGAATGAATGGAATGAATGGAATGAATGGAATGAATGGAATGAATGGAATGAATGGAATGAATGGAATGAATGGAATGAATGGAATGAATGGAATGAATGGAATTCATTTCATTCACTTCATTAATTTCATTCATTTCGTTCATTTCGTTCATTTCATTCATTTCATTCATTTCATTCAATTCAATCATTTCATTCATTTCATTCATTTCATTCATTTCATTCATTTCCTTCATTTCATTCATTTCATTCATTTCGTTCATTTCGTTCATTTCGTTCATTTCGTTCATTTCGTTCATTTCGTTCATTTCGTTCATTTCGTTCATTTCGTTCATTTCGTTCATTTCGTTCATTTCGTTCATTTCGTTCATTTCATTCATTTCGTTCATTTCGTTCATTTCGTTCATTTCGTTCATTTCGTTCATTTCATTCATCATTTATTCATTCATCATTCAATCATTTCATTCATTTCATTCATTTCATTCATTTCATTCATTTCATTCATTTCATTCATTTCATTCATTCATTCCGTTCATTCCGTTCATTCCGTTCATTTCATTCATTTCATTCATTTCACTCATTTCGTTAATTTCATTCCATTCATTACATTCATTACATTCATTCATTTCATTCATTTCATTCATTCATTTTATTCATTTCATTCATTTCATTCATTTCATTCATTCATTTCATTCATTTCATTCATTTCATTCATTCATTTCATTCATTTCGTTCATTTCGTTCATTTCGTTCATTTCGTTCATTTCGTTCAATTCGTTCATTTCGTTCATTTCGTTCATTTCGTTCATTTCGTTCATTTCGTTCATTTCGTTCATTTCATTCATCATTTGTTCATTCATTATTCAATCATTTCATTCATTTCATTCATTTCATTCATTTCATTCATTTCATCATTTCATTCACTTCATTCATTTCATTCATTTCATTCATTTCATTCATTTCATTCATTTCATTCATTTCATTCATTTCATTCATTTCATTCATTTCATTCATTTCATTCATTTCATTCATTTCATTCATTTCATTCATTTCATTCATTTCATTCATTTCATTCATTTCATTCATTTCATTCATTTCATTCATTTCATTCATTTCATTCATTTCATTCATTTCATTCATTTCATTCATTTCATTCATTTCATTCATTTCATTCATTTCATTCATTTCATTCATTTCATTCATTTCATTCATTTCGTTCATTTCGTTCATTTCGTTCATTTCGTTCATTTCGTTCATTTCGTTCATTTCGTTCATTTCGTTCATTTCGTTCATTTCGTTCATTTCGTTCATTTCGTTCATTTCGTTCATTTCGTTCATTTCGTTCATTTCGTTCATTTCGTTCATTTCGTTCATTTCGTTCATTTCGTTCATTTCGTTCATTTCGTTCATTTCGTTCATTTCGTTCATTTCGTTCATTTCGTTCATTTCGTTCATTTCGTTCATTTCATTCATTTCATTCATTTCATTCATTCATTCCGTTCATTCCGTTCATTCCGTTCATTTCATTCATTTCATTCATTTCACTCATTTCGTTAATTTCATTCCATTCATTACATTCATTACATTCATTCATTTCATTCATTTCATTCATTCATTTTATTCATTTCATTCATTTCATTCATTTCATTCATTCATTTCATTCATTTCATTCATTTCATTCATTCATTTCATTCATTTCGTTCATTTCGTTCATTTCGTTCAATTCGTTCATTTCGTTCATTTCGTTCATTTCGTTCATTTCGTTCATTTCGTTCATTTCGTTCATTTCATTCATCATTTGTTCATTCATTATTCAATCATTTCATTCATTTCATTCATTTCATTCATTTCATTCATTTCATCATTTCATTCACTTCATTCATTTCATTCATTTCATTCATTTCATTCATTTCATTCATTTCATTCATTTCATTCATTTCATTCATTTCATTCATTTCATTCATTTCATTCATTTCATTCATTTCATTCATTTCATTCATTTCATTCATTTCATTCATTTCATTCATTTCATTCATTTCATTCATTTCATTCATTTCATTCATTTCATTCATTTCATTCATTTCATTCATTTCATTCATTTCATTCATTTCATTCATTTCATTCATTTCATTCATTTCATTCATTTCATTCATTTCATTCATTTCATTCATTTCATTCATTTCATTCATTTCATTCATTTCATTCATTTCATTCATTTCATTCATTTCATTCATTTCATTCATTTCATTCATTTCATTCATTTCATTCATTTCATTCATTTCATTCATTTCATTCATTTCATTCATTTCATTCATTTCATTCATTTCATTCATTTCATTCATTTCATTCATTTCATTCATTTCATTCATTTCATTCATTTCATTCATTTCATTCATTTCATTCATTTCATTCATTTCATTCATTTCATTCATTTCATTCATTTCATTCATTTCATTCATTTCATTCATTTCATTCATTTCATTCATTTCATTCATTTCATTCATTTCATTCATTTCATTCATTTCATTCATTTCATTCATTTCATTCATTTCATTCATTTCATTCATTTCATTCATTTCATTCATTTCATTCATTTCATTCATTTCATTCATTTCATTCATTTCATTCATTTCATTCATTTCATTCATTTCATTCATTTCATTCATTTCATTCATTTCATTCATTTCATTCATTTCATTCATTTCATTCATTTCATTCATTTCATTCATTTCATTCATTTCATTCATTTCATTCATTTCATTCATTTCATTCATTTCATTCATTTCATTCATTTCATTCATTTCGTTCATTTCGTTCATTTCGTTCATTTCGTTCATTTCGTTCATTTCGTTCATTTCGTTCATTTCGTTCATTTCGTTCATTTCGTTCATTTCGTTCATTTCGTTCATTTCGTTCATTTCGTTCATTTCGTTCATTTCGTTCATTTCGTTCATTTCGTTCATTTCGTTCATTTCGTTCATTTCGTTCATTTCGTTCATTTCGTTCATTTCGTTCATTTCATTCATTTCACTCATTTCGTTAATTTCATTCCATTCATTACATTCATTACATTCATTCATTTCATTCATTCATTTCGTTCATTTCGTTCATTTCGTTCATTTCGTTCATTTCGTTCATTTCGTTCATTTCGTTCATTTCGTTCATTTCGTTCATTTCGTTCATTTCGTTCATTTCGTTCATTTCATTCATTTCGTTCATTTCGTTCATCATTTATTCATTCATCATTCAATCATTTCATTCATTTCATTCATTTCATTCATTCATTCATTCATTCATTCATTTCATTCATTTCATTCATTTCATTCATTTCATTCATTTCGTTCATTTCGTTCATTTCGTTCATTTCGTACATTTCGTTCATTTCGTACATTTCGTTCATTTCGTTCATTTCGTTCATTTCGTTCATTTCATTCATTTCGTTCATTTCATTGTTTTCGTTCATTTCATTCATTTCATTCATTTCATTCATTTCATTCATTCATTCATTCATTTCGTTCATTTCGTTCATTTCGTTCATTTCGTTCATTTCGTTCATTTCGTTCATTTCGTTCATTTCGTTCATTTCGTTCATTTCATTCATTCATTTCATTCATTTCGTTCATTTCGTTCATTTCGTTCATTTCGTTCATTTCGTTCATTTCGTTCATTTCGTTCATTTCGTTCATTTCGTTCATTTCGTTCATTTCGTTCATTTCGTTCATTTCGTTCATTTCGTTCATTTCGTTCATTTCGTTCATTTCGTTCATTTCGTTCAATTCATTCATTTCATTCATTTCATTCATTTCATTCATTTCATTCATTTCACTCATTTCGTTAATTTCATTCCATTCATTACATTCATTACATTCATTCATTTCATTCATTTCATTCATTCATTTCATTCATTTCATTCATTTCGTTCATTTCGTTCATTTCGTTCATTTCGTTCATTTCGTTCATTTCGTTCATTTCGTTCATTTCGTTCATTTCGTTCATTTCGTTCATTTCGTTCATTTCGTTCATTTCGTTCATTTCGTTCATCATTTATTCATTCATCATTCAATCATTTCATTCATTTCATTCATTTCATTCATTCATTCATTCATTTCATTCATTTCATTCATTTCATTCATTTCGTTCATTTCGTTCATTTCGTTCATTTCGTACATTTCATTCATTTCATTCATTTCATTCATTTCATTCATTTCATTGTTTTCGTTCATTTCATTCATTTCATTCATTTCATTCATTTCATTCATTCATTCATTCATTTCGTTCATTTCGTTCATTTCGTTCATTTCGTTCATTTCGTTCATTTCGTTCATTTCGTTCATTTCGTTCATTTCGTTCATTTCATTCATTCATTTCATTCATTTCGTTCATTTCGTTCATTTCGTTCATTTCGTTCATTTCGTTCATTTCGTTCATTTCGTTCATTTCGTTCATTTCGTTCATTTCGTTCATTTCGTTCATTTCGTTCATTTCGTTCATTTCGTTCATTTCGTTCATTTCGTTCATTTCGTTCAATTCATTCATTTCATTCATTTCATTCATTTCATTCATTTCATTCATTTCACTCATTTCGTTAATTTCATTCCATTCATTACATTCATTACATTCATTCATTTCATTCATTTCATTCATTCATTTCATTCATTTCATTCATTTCGTTCATTTCGTTCATTTCGTTCATTTCGTTCATTTCGTTCATTTCGTTCATTTCGTTCATTTCGTTCATTTCGTTCATTTCGTTCATTTCGTTCATTTCGTTCATTTCGTTCATTTCGTTCATTTCGTTCATTTCGTTCATCATTTATTCATTCATCATTCAATCATTTCATTCATTTCATTCATTTCATTCATTCATTCATTCATTTCATTCATTTCATTCATTTCATTCATTTCGTTCATTTCGTTCATTTCGTTCATTTCGTACATTTCGTTCATTTCGTACATTTCGTTCATTTCGTACATTTCGTTCATTTCGTTCATTTCGTTCATTTCGTTCATTTCATTCATTTCGTTCATTTCATTGTTTTTGTTCATTTCATTCATTTCATTCATTTCATTCATTCATTCATTCATTTCATTCATTTCATTCATTTCATTCATTTCATTCATTCATTCCGTTCATTCCGTTCATTCCGTTCATTTCGTTCATTTCGTTCATTTCGTTCATTTCGTTCATTTCGTTCATTTCGTTCATTTCGTTCATTTCGTTCATTTCGTTCATTTCGTTCATTTCGTTCATTTCGTTCATTTCGTTCATTTCATTCATCATTTGTTCATTCATTATTCAAATTATTCAATCATTTCATTCATTTCATTCATTTCATTCATTTCATCATTTCATTCATTTCATTCATTTCATTCATTTCATTCATTTCATTCATTTCATTCATTTCATTCATTTCATTCATTTCATTCATTTCATTCATTTCATTCATTTCATTCATTTCATTCATTTCATTCATTTCATTCATTTCATTCATTTCATTCATTTCATTCATTTCATTCATTTCATTCATTTCATTCATTTCATTCATTTCATTCATTTCATTCATTTCATTCATTTCATTCATTTCATTCATTTCATTCATTTCATTCATTTCATTCATTTCATTCATTTCATTCATTTCATTCATTTCATTCATTTCATTCATTTCATTCATTTCATTCATTTCATTCATTTCATTCATTTCATTCATTTCATTCATTTCATTCATTTCATTCATTTCATTCATTTCATTCATTTCATTCATTTCATTCATTTCATTCATTTCATTCATTTCATTCATTTCATTCATTTCATTCATTTCATTCATTTCATTCATTTCATTCATTTCATTCATTTCATTCATTTCATTCATTTCATTCATTTCATTCATTTCATTCATTTCATTCATTTCATTCATTTCATTCATTTCATTCATTTCATTCATTTCATTCATTTCATTCATTTCATTCATTTCATTCATTTCATTCATTTCATTCATTTCGTTAATTTCATTCCATTCATTACATTCATTACATTCATTCATTTCATTCATTTCATTCATTCATTTCATTCATTTCGTTCATTTCGTTCATTTCGTTCATTTCGTTCATTTCGTTCATTTCGTTCATTTCGTTCATTTCGTTCATTTCGTTCATTTCGTTCATTTCGTTCATTTCGTTCATTTCGTTCATTTCATTCATTTCGTTCATTTCATTCATTTCGTTCATTTCGTTCATCATTTATTCATTCATCATTCAATCATTTCATTCATTTCATTCATTTCATTCATTCATTCATTCATTCATTCATTTCATTCATTTCATTCATTTCATTCATTTCATTCATTTCATTTATTTCGTTCATTTCGTTCATCATTTATTCATTCATCATTCAATCATTTCATTCATTTCATTCATTTCATTCATTCATTCATTCATTCATTCATTTCATTCATTTCATTCATTTCATTCATTTCATTTATTTCGTTCATTTCGTTCATTTCGTTCATTTCGTACATTTCGTTCATTTCGTACATTTCGTTCATTTCGTACATTTCGTTCATTTCGTTCATTTCGTTCATTTCGTTCATTTCATTCATTTCGTTCATTTCATTGTTTTCGTTCATTTCATTCATTTCATTCATTTCATTCATTCATTCATTCATTTCATTCATTTCATTCATTTCATTCATTCATTCATTCATTCATTGTTTTCGTTCATTTCATTCATTTCGTTCATTTCATCCATTTCGGTCATTTCATTCATTTATCATTCATTCATTCATTCATTCATTCATTCATCATTTATTCATTTCATTCATATCATTCATTTCATTCATATCATTCATTCATTCATTCATTCATTCATTCATTCATTCATTCATTCATTCATTCATTCATTCATTCAATTATTCATTCTTTCATTCATTTCATTCTTACTTTTGACTGCCTACCTAAGTAAGGCTTTTAATTTGGTTTTCCTTTTTCCTTGAATCAGCTTCAACTTGTTCTCGAGGCACCACACAGGCGCTCTCCACCTAGTAGTAAGAAGGATCATCAAAAGAAAAACAGACCGTGTTTGTTGCCTGATTCTTCTAGGTCTGGTTGCGTTGAAACAGGAGTAACTGTAAATATATTTTTTAAGACGATTCAAAATGATCCTTGTGATTTCAATGAATTCAAAAAAGTAATCTTTAATCTTTATTCATTTCATTCATTTCATTCATTTCGTTCATTTCGTTCATTTCGTTCATTTCGTTCATTTCGTTCATTTCGTTCATTTCGTTCATTTCGTTCATTTCGTTCATTTTGTTCATTTCGTTCATTTCGTTCATTTCGTTCATTTCGTTCATTTCGTTCATTTCGTTCATTTCCTTCATTTCATTCATTTCATTCATTTCGTTCATTTCATTCATTCCGTTCATTTCGTACATTTCGTTCATTTCGTTCATTTCGTTCATTTCGTTCATTTCGTTCATTTCGTTCATTTCGTTCATTTCGTTCATTTCATTCATTTCATTCATTTCACTCATTTCGTTAATTTCATTCCATTCATTACATTCATTACATTCATTCATTTCATTCATTTCATTCATTCATTTCATTCATTTCATTCATTCATTTCATTCATTTCGTTCATTTCGTTCATTTCGTTCATTTCGTTCAATTCGTTCATTTCGTTCATTTCATTCATTTCGTTCATTTCGTTCATTTCGTTCATTTCGTTCATTTCGTTCATTTCGTTCATTTCGTTCATTTCGTTCATTTCGTTCATTTCGTTAATTTCGTTCATTTCGTTCATTTCATTCATTTCATTCATTTCACTCATTTCGTTAATTTCATTCCATTCATTACATTCATTACATTCATTCATTTCATTCATTTCATTCATTCATTTCATTCATTTCATTCATTCATTTCATTCATTTCGTTCATTTCGTTCATTTCGTTCATTTCGTTCATTTCGTTCAATTCGTTCATTTCGTTCATTTCGTTCATTTCGTTCATTTCGTTCATTTCGTTCATTTCGTTCATTTCATTCATCATTTGTTCATTCATTATTCAATCATTTCATTCATTTCGTTCATTTCGTTCATTTCGTTCATTTCATTCATTTCGTTCATTTCGTTCATTTCATTCATTTCGTACATTTCATTCATTTCGTTCATTTCATTCATTTCATTCATTTCGTTCATTTCGTTCATTTCGTTCATTTCGTTCATTTCGTTCATTTCGTTCATTTCGTTCATTTCGTTCATTTCGTTCAATTCGTTCATTTCGTTCATTTCGTTCATTTCGTTCATTTCGTTCATTTCGTTCATTTCATTCATCATTTGTTCATTCATTATTCAATCATTTCATTCATTTCATTCATTTCATCATTTCATTCACTTCATTCATTTCATTCATTTCATTCATTTCATTCATTTCATTCATTTCATTCATTTCATTCATTTCATTCATTTCATTCATTTCATTCATTTCATTCATTTCATTCATTTCATTCATTTCATTCATTTCATTCATTTCATTCATTTCATTCATTTCATTCATTTCATTCATTTCATTCATTTCATTCATTTCATTCATTTCATTCATTTCATTCATTTCATTCATTTCATTCATTTCATTCATTTCATTCATTTCATTCATTTCATTCATTTCATTCATTTCATTCATTTCATTCATTTCATTCATTTCATTCATTTCATTCATTTCATTCATTTCATTCATTTCATTCATTTCATTCATTTCATTCATTTCATTCATTTCATTCATTTCATTCATTTCATTCATTTCATTCATTTCATTCATTTCATTCATTTCATTCATTTCATTCATTTCATTCATTTCATTCATTTCATTCATTTCATTCATTTCATTCATTTCATTCATTTCATTCATTTCATTCATTTCATTCATTTCATTCATTTCATTCATTTCATTCATTTCATTCATTTCATTCATTTCATTCATTTCATTCATTTCATTCATTTCATTCATTTCATTCATTTCATTCATTTCATTCATTTCATTCATTTCATTCATTTCATTCATTTCATTCATTTCATTCATTTCATTCATTTCATTCATTTCGTTCATTTCATTGTTTTCGTTCATTTCATTCATTTCGTTCATTTCATCCATTTCGGTCATTTCATTCATTTATCATTCATTCATTCATTCATTCATTCATTCATTCAATTATTCATTCTTTCATTCATTTCATTCTTACTTTTGACTGCCTACCTAAGTAAGGCTTTTAATTTGGTTTTCCTTTTTCCTTGAATCAGCTTCAACTTGTTCTCGAGGCACCACACAGGCGCTCTCCACCTAGTAGTAAGAAGGATCATCAAAAGAAAAACAGACCGTGTTTGTTGCCTGATTCTTCTAGGTCTGGTTGCGTTGAAACAGGAGTAACTGTAAATATATTTTTTAAGACGATTCAAAATGATCCTTGTGATTTCAATGAATTCAAAAAAGTAATCTTTAATCTTTATTCATTTCATTCATTTCATTCATTTCGTTCATTTCGTTCATTTCGTTCATTTCGTTCATTTCGTTCATTTCGTTCATTTCGTTCATTTCGTTCATTTCGTTCATTTCGTTCATTTCGTTCATTTCGTTCATTTCGTTCATTTCGTTCATTTCGTTCATTTCGTTCATTCCGTTCATTCCGTTCATTCCGTTCATTTCGTTCATTTCCTTCATTTCATTCATTTCGTTCATTTCATTCATTCCGTTCATTTCATTAATTTCATTCATTTCATTCACTTCATTAATTTCATTCATTTCGTTAATTTCGTTCATTTCGTTCATTTCGTTCATTTCGTTCATTTCATTCATTTCGTTCATTTCGTTCATTTCATTCATTTCGTACATTTCATTCATTTCGTTCATTTCATTCATTTCATTCATTTCGTTCATTTCGTTCATTTCGTTCATTTCGTTCATTTCGTTCATTTCGTTCATTTCGTTCATTTCGTTCATTTCGTTCAATTCGTTCATTTCGTTCATTTCGTTCATTTCGTTCATTTCGTTCATTTCGTTCATTTCATTCATCATTTGTTCATTCATTATTCAATCATTTCATTCATTTCATCATTTCATTCACTTCATTCATTTCATTCATTTCATTCATTTCATTCATTTCATTCATTTCATTCATTTCATTCATTTCATTCATTTCATTCATTTCATTCATTTCATTCATTTCATTCATTTCATTCATTTCATTCATTTCATTCATTTCATTCATTTCATTCATTTCATTCATTTCATTCATTTCATTCATTTCATTCATTTCATTCATTTCATTCATTTCATTCATTTCATTCATTTCATTCATTTCATTCATTTCATTCATTTCATTCATTTCATTCATTTCATTCATTTCATTCATTTCATTCATTTCATTCATTTCATTCATTTCATTCATTTCATTCATTTCATTCATTTCATTCATTTCATTCATTTCATTCATTTCATTCATTTCATTCATTTCATTCATTTCATTCATTTCATTCATTTCATTCATTTCATTCATTTCATTCATTTCATTCATTTCATTCATTTCATTCATTTCATTCATTTCATTCATTTCATTCATTTCATTCATTTCATTCATTTCATTCATTTCATTCATTTCATTCATTTCATTCATTTCATTCATTTCGTTCATTTCATTGTTTTCGTTCATTTCATTCATTTCGTTCATTTCATCCATTTCGGTCATTTCATTCATTTATCATTCATTCATTCATTCATTCATTCATTCATTCAATTATTCATTCTTTCATTCATTTCATTCTTACTTTTGACTGCCTACCTAAGTAAGGCTTTTAATTTGGTTTTCCTTTTTCCTTGAATCAGCTTCAACTTGTTCTCGAGGCACCACACAGGCGCTCTCCACCTAGTAGTAAGAAGGATCATCAAAAGAAAAACAGACCGTGTTTGTTGCCTGATTCTTCTAGGTCTGGTTGCGTTGAAACAGGAGTAACTGTAAATATATTTTTTAAGACGATTCAAAATGATCCTTGTGATTTCAATGAATTCAAAAAAGTAATCTTTAATCTTTATTCATTTCATTCATTTCATTCATTTCGTTCATTTCGTTCATTTCGTTCATTTCGTTCATTTCGTTCATTTCGTTCATTTCGTTCATTTCGTTCATTTCGTTCATTTCGTTCATTTCGTTCAATTCATTCATTTCGTTCAATTCATTCATTTCATTCATTTCATTCATTTCATTCATTTCATTCATTTCATTCATTTCATTCATTTCATTCATTTCATTCATTTCATTCATTTCATTCATTCATTCATTCATTCCGTTCATTCATTTCATTCATTTCATTCATTCATCATTCAATCATTTCATTCATTTCATTCATTTCATTCATTTCGTTCATTTCGTTCATTTCGTTCATTTCGTTCATTTCGTTCATTTCGTTCATTTCGTTCATTTCGTTCATTTCGTTCATTTCGTTCATTTCGTTCATTTCGTTCATTTCATTCATCATTTATTCATTCATCATTCAATCATTTCATTCATTTCATTCATTTCATTCATTCATTCATTCATTCATTGTTTTCGTTCATTTCATTCATTTCGTTCATTTCATCCATTTCGGTCATTTCATTCATTTATCATTCATTCATTCATTCATTCATTCATTCATCATTTATTCATTTCATTCATATCATTCATTCATTCATTCATTCATTCATTCATTCATTCATTCATTCATTCATTCATTCATTCATTCAATTATTCATTCTTTCATTCATTTCATTCTTACTTTTGACTGCCTACCTAAGTAAGGCTTTTAATTTGGTTTTCCTTTTTCCTTGAATCAGCTTCAACTTGTTCTCGAGGCACCACACAGGCGCTCTCCACCTAGTAGTAAGAAGGATCATCAAAAGAAAAACAGACCGTGTTTGTTGCCTGATTCTTCTAGGTCTGGTTGCGTTGAAACAGGAGTAACTGTAAATATATTTTTTAAGACGATTCAAAATGATCCTTGTGATTTCAATGAATTCAAAAAAGTAATCTTTAATCTTTATTCATTTCATTCATTTCATTCATTTCATTCATTTCATTCATTTCGTTCATTTCGTTCATTTCGTTCATTTCGTTCATTTCGTTCATTTCGTTCATTTCGTTCATTTCGTTCATTTCGTTCATTTTGTTCATTTCGTTCATTTCGTTCATTTCGTTCATTTCGTTCATTTCGTTCATTTCGTTCATTTCCTTCATTTCATTCATTTCATTCATTTCGTTCATTTCATTCATTCCGTTCATTTCGTACATTTCGTTCATTTCGTTCATTTCGTTCATTTCGTTCATTTCGTTCATTTCGTTCATTTCGTTCATTTCGTTCATTTCATTCATTTCATTCATTTCACTCATTTCGTTAATTTCATTCCATTCATTACATTCATTACATTCATTCATTTCATTCATTTCATTCATTCATTTCATTCATTTCATTCATTCATTTCATTCATTTCGTTCATTTCGTTCATTTCGTTCATTTCGTTCAATTCGTTCATTTCGTTCATTTCGTTCATTTCGTTCATTTCCTTCATTTCATTCATTTCGTTCATTTCATTCATTCCGTTCATTTCATTAATTTCATTCATTTCGTTCATTTCGTTCATTTCGTTCATTTCGTTCATTTCGTTCATTTCGTTCATTTCGTTCATTTCGTTCATTTCGTTCATTTCGTTAATTTCGTTCATTTCGTTCATTTCGTTCATTTCGTTCATTTCGTTCATCATTTATTCATTCATCATTCAATCATTTCATTCATTTCATTCATTTCATTCATTTTATTCATTTCATTCATTTCATTCCATTCATTTCATTCATTTCATTCATTTCATTAATTTCGTTCATTTCATTCATTTCGTTCATTTCATTCATTTCGTTCATTTCATTCATTTCGTTCATTTCGTTCATTTCATTCATTTCGTACATTTCATTCATTTCGTTCATTTCATTCATTTCATTCATTTCGTTCATTTCGTTCATTTCGTTCATTTCATTCATTTCGTTCATTTCGTTCATTTCATTCATTTCGTACATTTCATTCATTTCGTTCATTTCATTCATTTCATTCATTTCGTTCATTTCGTTCATTTCGTTCATTTCGTTCATTTCGTTCATTTCGTTCATTTCGTTTATTTCGTTCATTTCGTTCAATTCGTTCATTTCGTTCATTTCGTTCATTTCGTTCATTTCGTTCATTTCATTCATCATTTGTTCATTCATTATTCAATCATTTCATTCATTTCATTCATTTCATCATTTCATTCACTTCATTCATTTCATTCATTTCATTCATTTCATTCATTTCATTCATTTCATTCATTTCATTCATTTCATTCATTTCATTCATTTCATTCATTTCATTCATTTCATTCATTTCATTCATTTCATTCATTTCATTCATTTCATTCATTTCATTCATTTCATTCATTTCATTCATTTCATTCATTTCATTCATTTCATTCATTTCATTCATTTCATTCATTTCATTCATTTCATTCATTTCATTCATTTCATTCATTTCATTCATTTCATTCATTTCATTCATTTCATTCATTTCATTCATTTCATTCATTTCATTCATTTCATTCATTTCATTCATTTCATTCATTTCATTCATTTCATTCATTTCATTCATTTCATTCATTTCATTCATTTCATTCATTTCATTCATTTCATTCATTTCATTCATTTCATTCATTTCATTCATTTCATTCATTTCATTCATTTCATTCATTTCATTCATTTCATTCATTTCATTCATTTCATTCATTTCATTCATTTCATTCATTTCATTCATTTCATTCATTTCATTCATTTCATTCATTTCATTCATTTCATTCATTTCATTCATTTCATTCATTTCATTCATTTCATTCATTTCATTCATTTCATTCATTTCATTCATTTCATTCATTTCGTTCATTTCATTGTTTTCGTTCATTTCATTCATTTCGTTCATTTCATCCATTTCGGTCATTTCATTCATTTATCATTCATTCATTCATTCATTCATTCATTCATTCAATTATTCATTCTTTCATTCATTTCATTCTTACTTTTGACTGCCTACCTAAGTAAGGCTTTTAATTTGGTTTTCCTTTTTCCTTGAATCAGCTTCAACTTGTTCTCGAGGCACCACACAGGCGCTCTCCACCTAGTAGTAAGAAGGATCATCAAAAGAAAAACAGACCGTGTTTGTTGCCTGATTCTTCTAGGTCTGGTTGCGTTGAAACAGGAGTAACTGTAAATATATTTTTTAAGACGATTCAAAATGATCCTTGTGATTTCAATGAATTCAAAAAAGTAATCTTTAATCTTTATTCATTTCATTCATTTCATTCATTTCGTTCATTTCGTTCATTTCGTTCATTTCGTTCATTTCGTTCATTTCGTTCATTTCGTTCATTTCGTTCATTTCGTTCATTTCGTTCATTTCGTTCATTTCGTTCATTTCGTTCATTTCGTTCATTTCGTTCATTTCGTTCATTTCGTTCATTCCGTTCATTCCGTTCATTCCGTTCATTTCGTTCATTTCCTTCATTTCATTCATTTCGTTCATTTCATTCATTCCGTTCATTTCATTAATTTCATTCATTTCATTCACTTCATTAATTTCATTCATTTCGTTAATTTCGTTCATTTCGTTCATTTCGTTCATTTCGTTCATTTCATTCATTTCGTTCATTTCGTTCATTTCATTCATTTCGTACATTTCATTCATTTCGTTCATTTCATTCATTTCATTCATTTCGTTCATTTCGTTAATTTCGTTCATTTCGTTAATTTCGTTCATTTCGTTCATTTCGTTCATTTCGTTCATTTCGTTCAATTCGTTCATTTCGTTCATTTCGTTCATTTCGTTCATTTCGTTCATTTCGTTCATTTCGTTCATTTAATTCATCATTTGTTCATTCATTATTCAATCATTTCATTCATTTCATTCATTTCATCATTTCATTCACTTCATTCATTTCATTCATTTCATTCATTTCATTCATTTCATTCATTTCATTCATTTCATTCATTTCATTCATTTCATTCATTTCATTCATTTCATTCATTTCATTCATTTCATTCATTTCATTCATTTCATTCATTTCATTCATTTCGTTCATTTCATTCATCATTTATTCATTCATCATTCAATCATTTCATTCATTTCATTCATTTCATTCATTTCATTCATTTCATTCATTTCATTCATTTCATTCATTTCATTCATTTCATTCATTTCATTCATTTCATTCATTTCATTCATTTCATTCATTTCATTCATTTCATTCATTTCATTCATTTCATTCATTTCATTCATTTCATTCATTTCATTCATTTCATTCATTTCATTCATTTCATTCATTTCATTCATTTCATTCATTTCATTCATTTCATTCATTTCATTCATTTCATTCATTTCATTCATTTCATTCATTTCATTCATTTCGTTCATTTCATTGTTTTCGTTCATTTCATTCATTTCGTTCATTTCATCCATTTCGGTCATTTCATTCATTTATCATTCATTCATTCATTCATTCATTCATTCATTCAATTATTCATTCTTTCATTCATTTCATTCTTACTTTTGACTGCCTACCTAAGTAAGGCTTTTAATTTGGTTTTCCTTTTTCCTTGAATCAGCTTCAACTTGTTCTCGAGGCACCACACAGGCGCTCTCCACCTAGTAGTAAGAAGGATCATCAAAAGAAAAACAGACCGTGTTTGTTGCCTGATTCTTCTAGGTCTGGTTGCGTTGAAACAGGAGTAACTGTAAATATATTTTTTAAGACGATTCAAAATGATCCTTGTGATTTCAATGAATTCAAAAAAGTAATCTTTAATCTTTATTCATTTCATTCATTTCATTCATTTCGTTCATTTCGTTCATTTCGTTCATTTCGTTCATTTCGTTCATTTCGTTCATTTCGTTCATTTCATCATTCAATCATTTCATTCATTTCATTCATTTCATTCATTTCGTTCATTTCGTTCATTTCGTTCATTTCGTTCATTTCGTTCATTTCGTTCATTTCGTTCATTTCGTTCATTTCGTTCATTTCGTTCATTTCGTTCATTTCGTTCATTTCGTTCATTTCATTCATCATTTATTCATTCATCATTCAATCATTTCATTCATTTCATTCATTTCATTCATTCATTCATTCATTCATTGTTTTCGTTCATTTCATTCATTTCGTTCATTTCATCCATTTCGGTCATTTCATTCATTTATCATTCATTCATTCATTCATTCATTCATTCATCATTTATTCATTTCATTCATATCATTCATTCATTCATTCATTCATTCATTCATTCATTCATTCATTCATTCATTCATTCATTCATTCAATTATTCATTCTTTCATTCATTTCATTCTTACTTTTGACTGCCTACCTAAGTAAGGCTTTTAATTTGGTTTTCCTTTTTCCTTGAATCAGCTTCAACTTGTTCTCGAGGCACCACACAGGCGCTCTCCACCTAGTAGTAAGAAGGATCATCAAAAGAAAAACAGACCGTGTTTGTTGCCTGATTCTTCTAGGTCTGGTTGCGTTGAAACAGGAGTAACTGTAAATATATTTTTTAAGACGATTCAAAATGATCCTTGTGATTTCAATGAATTCAAAAAAGTAATCTTTAATCTTTATTCATTTCATTCATTTCATTCATTTCGTTCATTTCGTTCATTTCGTTCATTTCGTTCATTTCGTTCATTTCGTTCATTTCGTTCATTTCGTTCATTTCGTTCATTTCGTTCATTTCGTTCATTTCGTTCATTTCGTTCATTTCGTTCATTTCGTTCATTTCGTTCATTCCGTTCATTCCGTTCATTCCGTTCATTTCGTTCATTTCCTTCATTTCATTCATTTCGTTCATTTCATTCATTCCGTTCATTTCATTAATTTCATTCATTTCATTCACTTCATTAATTTCATTCATTTCGTTAATTTCGTTCATTTCGTTCATTTCGTTCATTTCGTTCATTTCATTCATTTCGTTCATTTCGTTCATTTCATTCATTTCGTACATTTCATTCATTTCGTTCATTTCATTCATTTCATTCATTTCGTTCATTTCGTTCATTTCGTTCATTTCGTTCATTTCGTTCATTTCGTTCATTTCGTTCATTTCGTTCATTTCGTTCAATTCGTTCATTTCGTTCATTTCGTTCATTTCGTTCATTTCGTTCATTTCGTTCATTTCATTCATCATTTGTTCATTCATTATTCAATCATTTCATTCATTTCATCATTTCATTCACTTCATTCATTTCATTCATTTCATTCATTTCATTCATTTCATTCATTTCATTCATTTCATTCATTTCATTCATTTCATTCATTTCATTCATTTCATTCATTTCATTCATTTCATTCATTTCATTCATTTCATTAATTTCATTCATTTCATTCACTTCATTAATTTCATTCATTTCGTTAATTTCGTTCATTTCGTTCATTTCGTTCATTTCGTTCATTTCATTCATTTCGTTCATTTCGTTCATTTCGTTCATTTCGTTCATTTCGTTCATTTCGTTCATTTCGTTCATTTCGTTCATTTCGTTCATTTCGTTCATTTCGTTCATTTCATTCATTTCATTCATTTCATTCATTTCATTCATTTCATTCATTTCATTCATTTCATTCATTCATTCCGTTCATTCCGTTCATTCCGTTCATTTCGTTCATTTCGTTAATTTCGTTAATTTCGTTAATTTCGTTAATTTCGTTAATTTCGTTAATTTCGTTAATTTCGTTAATTTCGTTAATTTCGTTAATTTCGTTAATTTCGTTCATTTCGTTCATTTCGTTCATTTCGTTCATTTCGTTCATTTCGTTCATTTCGTTCATTTCGTTCATCATTTATTCATTCATCATTCAATCATTTCATTCATTTCGTTCATTTCGTTCATTTCGTTCATTTCGTTCATTTCGTTCATTTCGTTCATTTCGTTCATTTCGTTCATTTCGTTCATTTCGTTCATTTCGTTCATTTCGTTCATTTCGTTCATTTCCTTCATTTCATTCATTTCATTCATTTCGTTCATTTCATTCATTCCGTTCATTTCATTAATTTCATTAATTTCATTCACTTCATTAATTTCATTCATTTCATTCATTTCGTTCATTTCGTTCATTTCGTTCATTTCGTACATTTCGTTCATTTCGTTCATTTCGTTCATTTCGTTCATTTCATTCATTTCGTTCATTTCATTCATTTCGTTCATTTCGTTCATTTCGTTCATTTCGTTCATTTCATTCATCATTTATTCATTCATCATTCAATCATTTCATTCATTTCATTCATTTCATTCATTTCATTCATTTCATTCATTTCATTCATTTAATTCATTTCATTCATTTAATTCATTTCATTCATTTCGTTCATTTCGTTCATTTCGTTCATTTCGTTCATTTCGTTCATTTCGTTCATTTCGTTCATTTCGTTCATTTCGTTCATTTCGTTCATTTCGTTCATTTCGTTCATTTCGTTCATTTCGTTCATTTCGTTCATTTCGTTCAATTCGTTCATTTCATTCATTTCATTCATTTCATTCATTTCATTCATTTCATTCATTTCATTCATTTCATTCATTTCATTCATTTCATTCATTTCATTCATTTCATTCATTTCATTCATTCATTCATTCATTCCGTTCATTCATTTCATTCATTTCATTCATTCATCATTCAATCATTTCATTCATTTCATTCATTTCATTCATTTCGTTCATTTCGTTCATTTCGTTCATTTCGTTCATTTCGTTCATTTCGTTCATTTCGTTCATTTCGTTCATTTCGTTCATTTCGTTCATTTCGTTCATTTCGTTCATTTCGTTCATTTCATTCATCATTTATTCATTCATCATTCAATCATTTCATTCATTTCATTCATTTCATTCATTCATTCATTCATTCATTGTTTTCGTTCATTTCATTCATTTCGTTCATTTCATCCATTTCGGTCATTTCATTCATTTATCATTCATTCATTCATTCATTCATTCATTCATCATTTATTCATTTCATTCATATCATTCATTCATTCATTCATTCATTCATTCATTCATTCATTCATTCATTCATTCATTCATTCATTCAATTATTCATTCTTTCATTCATTTCATTCTTACTTTTGACTGCCTACCTAAGTAAGGCTTTTAATTTGGTTTTCCTTTTTCCTTGAATCAGCTTCAACTTGTTCTCGAGGCACCACACAGGCGCTCTCCACCTAGTAGTAAGAAGGATCATCAAAAGAAAAACAGACCGTGTTTGTTGCCTGATTCTTCTAGGTCTGGTTGCGTTGAAACAGGAGTAACTGTAAATATATTTTTTAAGACGATTCAAAATGATCCTTGTGATTTCAATGAATTCAAAAAAGTAATCTTTAATCTTTATTCATTTCATTCATTTCATTCATTTCATTCATTTCGTTCATTTCGTTCATTTCGTTCATTTCGTTCATTTCGTTCATTTCGTTCATTTCGTTCATTTCGTTCATTTTGTTCATTTCGTTCATTTCGTTCATTTCGTTCATTTCGTTCATTTCGTTCATTTCGTTCATTTCCTTCATTTCATTCATTTCATTCATTTCGTTCATTTCATTCATTCCGTTCATTTCGTACATTTCGTTCATTTCGTTCATTTCGTTCATTTCGTTCATTTCGTTCATTTCGTTCATTTCGTTCATTTCGTTCATTTCATTCATTTCATTCATTTCACTCATTTCGTTAATTTCATTCCATTCATTACATTCATTACATTCATTCATTTCATTCATTTCATTCATTCATTTCATTCATTTCATTCATTCATTTCATTCATTTCGTTCATTTCGTTCATTTCGTTCATTTCGTTCAATTCGTTCATTTCGTTCATTTCGTTCATTTCGTTCATTTCCTTCATTTCATTCATTTCGTTCATTTCATTCATTCCGTTCATTTCATTAATTTCATTCATTTCGTTCATTTCGTTCATTTCGTTCATTTCGTTCATTTCGTTCATTTCGTTCATTTCGTTCATTTCGTTCATTTCGTTCATTTCGTTCATTTCGTTCATTTCGTTCATTTCGTTCATTTCGTTCATTTCGTTCATCATTTATTCATTCATCATTCAATCATTTCATTCATTTCATTCATTTCATTCATTTTATTCATTTCATTCATTTCATTCCATTCATTTCATTCATTTCATTCATTTCATTAATTTCGTTCATTTCATTCATTTCGTTCATTTCATTCATTTCGTTCATTTCATTCATTTCGTTCATTTCGTTCATTTCATTCATTTCGTACATTTCATTCATTTCGTTCATTTCATTCATTTCATTCATTTCGTTCATTTCGTTCATTTCGTTCATTTCATTCATTTCGTTCATTTCGTTCATTTCATTCATTTCGTACATTTCATTCATTTCGTTCATTTCATTCATTTCATTCATTTCGTTCATTTCGTTCATTTCGTTCATTTCGTTCATTTCGTTCATTTCGTTCATTTCGTTCATTTCGTTCATTTCGTTCAATTCGTTCATTTCGTTCATTTCGTTCATTTCGTTCATTTCGTTCATTTCGTTCATTTCATTCATCATTTGTTCATTCATTATTCAATCATTTCATTCATTTCATTCATTTCATCATTTCATTCACTTCATTCATTTCATTCATTTCATTCATTTCATTCATTTCATTCATTTCATTCATTTCATTCATTTCATTCATTTCATTCATTTCATTCATTTCATTCATTTCATTCATTTCATTCATTTCATTCATTTCATTCATTTCATTCATTTCATTCATTTCATTCATTTCATTCATTTCATTCATTTCATTCATTTCATTCATTTCATTCATTTCATTCATTTCATTCATTTCATTCATTTCATTCATTTCATTCATTTCATTCATTTCATTCATTTCATTCATTTCATTCATTTCATTCATTTCATTCATTTCATTCATTTCATTCATTTCATTCATTTCATTCATTTCATTCATTTCATTCATTTCATTCATTTCATTCATTTCATTCATTTCATTCATTTCATTCATTTCATTCATTTCATTCATTTCATTCATTTCATTCATTTCATTCATTTCATTCATTTCATTCATTTCATTCATTTCATTCATTTCATTCATTTCATTCATTTCATTCATTTCATTCATTTCATTCATTTCGTTCATTTCATTGTTTTCGTTCATTTCATTCATTTCGTTCATTTCATCCATTTCGGTCATTTCATTCATTTATCATTCATTCATTCATTCATTCATTCATTCATTCAATTATTCATTCTTTCATTCATTTCATTCTTACTTTTGACTGCCTACCTAAGTAAGGCTTTTAATTTGGTTTTCCTTTTTCCTTGAATCAGCTTCAACTTGTTCTCGAGGCACCACACAGGCGCTCTCCACCTAGTAGTAAGAAGGATCATCAAAAGAAAAACAGACCGTGTTTGTTGCCTGATTCTTCTTGCGTTGAAACAGGAGTAACTGTAAATATATTTTTTAAGACGATTCAAAATGATCCTTGTGATTTCAATGAATTCAAAAAAGTAATCTTTAATCTTTATTCATTTCATTCATTTCATTCATTTCGTTCATTTCGTTCATTTCGTTCATTTCGTTCATTTCGTTCATTTCGTTCATTTCGTTCATTTCGTTCATTTCGTTCATTTCGTTCATTTCGTTCATTTCGTTCATTTCGTTCATTTCGTTCATTTCGTTCATTTCGTTCATTCCGTTCATTCCGTTCATTCCGTTCATTTCGTTCATTTCCTTCATTTCATTCATTTCGTTCATTTCATTCATTCCGTTCATTTCATTAATTTCATTCATTTCATTCACTTCATTAATTTCATTCATTTCGTTAATTTCGTTCATTTCGTTCATTTCGTTCATTTCGTTCATTTCATTCATTTCGTTCATTTCGTTCATTTCATTCATTTCGTACATTTCATTCATTTCGTTCATTTCATTCATTTCATTCATTTCGTTCATTTCGTTCATTTCGTTCATTTCGTTCATTTCGTTCATTTCGTTCATTTCGTTCATTTCGTTCATTTCGTTCAATTCGTTCATTTCGTTCATTTCGTTCATTTCGTTCATTTCGTTCATTTCATTCATCATTTGTTCATTCATTATTCAATCATTTCATTCATTTCATTCATTTCATCATTTCATTCACTTCATTCATTTCATTCATTTCATTCATTTCATTCATTTCATTCATTTCATTCATTTCATTCATTTCATTCATTTCATTCATTTCATTCATTTCATTCATTTCATTCATTTCATTCATTTCATTCATTTCATTCATTTCATTCATTTCATTCATTTCATTCATTTCATTCATTTCATTCATTTCATTCATTTCATTCATTTCAATCATTTCATTCATTTCATTCATTTCATTCATTTCATTCATTTCATTCATTTCATTCATTTCATTCATTTCATTCATTTCATTCATTTCATTCATTTCATTCATTTCATTCATTTCATTCATTTCATTCATTTCATTCATTTCATTCATTTCATTCATTTCATTCATTTCATTCATTTCATTCATTTCATTCATTTCATTCATTTCATTCATTTCATTCATTTCATTCATTTCGTTCATTTCATTGTTTTCGTTCATTTCATTCATTTCGTTCATTTCATCCATTTCGGTCATTTCATTCATTTATCATTCATTCATTCATTCATTCATTCATTCATTCAATTATTCATTCTTTCATTCATTTCATTCTTACTTTTGACTGCCTACCTAAGTAAGGCTTTTAATTTGGTTTTCCTTTTTCCTTGAATCAGCTTCAACTTGTTCTCGAGGCACCACACAGGCGCTCTCCACCTAGTAGTAAGAAGGATCATCAAAAGAAAAACAGACCGTGTTTGTTGCCTGATTCTTCTAGGTCTGGTTGCGTTGAAACAGGAGTAACTGTAAATATATTTTTTAAGACGATTCAAAATGATACTTGTGATTTCAATGAATTCAAAAAAGTAATCTTTAATCTTTATTCATTTCATTCATTTCATTCATTTCGTTCATTTCGTTCATTTCGTTCATTACGTTCATTTCGTTCATTTCGTTCATTTCGTTCATTTCGTTCATTTCGTTCATTTCGTTCATTTCGTTCATTTCGTTCAATTCATTCATTTCGTTCATTTCATTCATTTCATTCATTTCATTCATTTCATTCATTTCATTCATTTCATTCATTTCATTCATTTCATTCATTTCATTCATTTCATTCATTTCATTCATTTCATTCATTTCATTCATTTCATTCATTTCATTCATTTCATTCATTTCATTCATTTCATTCATTTCATTCATTTCATTCATTTCATTCATTTCATTCATTTCATTCATTTCATTCATTTCATTCATTTCATTCATTTCATTCATTTCATTCATTTCATTCATTTCATTCATTTCATTCATTTCATTCATTTCATTCATTTCATTCATTTCATTCATTTCATTCATTTCATTCATTTCATTCATTTCATTCATTTCATTCATTTCATTCATTTCATTCATTTCGTTCATTTCATTGTTTTCGTTCATTTCATTCATTTCGTTCATTTCATCCATTTCGGTCATTTCATTCATTTATCATTCATTCATTCATTCATTCATTCATTCATTCAATTATTCATTCTTTCATTCATTTCATTCTTACTTTTGACTGCCTACCTAAGTAAGGCTTTTAATTTGGTTTTCCTTTTTCCTTGAATCAGCTTCAACTTGTTCTCGAGGCACCACACAGGCGCTCTCCACCTAGTAGTAAGAAGGATCATCAAAAGAAAAACAGACCGTGTTTGTTGCCTGATTCTTCTAGGTCTGGTTGCGTTGAAACAGGAGTAACTGTAAATATATTTTTTAAGACGATTCAAAATGATCCTTGTGATTTCAATGAATTCAAAAAAGTAATCTTTAATCTTTATTCATTTCATTCATTTCATTCATTTCGTTCATTTCGTTCATTTCGTTCATTTCGTTCATTTCGTTCATTTCGTTCATTTCGTTCATTTCGTTCATTTCGTTCATTTCGTTCATTTCGTTCATTTCGTTCATTTCGTTCATTTCGTTCATTTCGTTCATTTCGTTCATTCCGTTCATTCCGTTCATTCCGTTCATTTCGTTCATTTCCTTCATTTCATTCATTTCGTTCATTTCATTCATTCCGTTCATTTCATTAATTTCATTCATTTCATTCATTTCATTCATTTCATTCATTTCATTCATTTCATTCATTCATTCATTCATTCCGTTCATTCATTTCATTCATTTCATTCATTCATCATTCAATCATTTCATTCATTTCATTCATTTCATTCATTTCGTTCATTTCGTTCATTTCGTTCATTTCGTTCATTTCGTTCATTTCGTTCATTTCGTTCATTTCGTTCATTTCGTTCATTTCGTTCATTTCGTTCATCATTTATTCATTCATCATTCAATCATTTCATTCATTTCATTCATTTCATTCATTTTATTCATTTCATTCATTTCATTCCATTCATTTCATTCATTTCATTCATTTCATTAATTTCGTTCATTTCATTCATTTCGTTCATTTCATTCATTTCGTTCATTTCATTCATTTCGTTCATTTCGTTCATTTCATTCATTTCGTACATTTCATTCATTTCGTTCATTTCATTCATTTCATTCATTTCGTTCATTTCGTTCATTTCGTTCATTTCATTCATTTCGTTCATTTCGTTCATTTCATTCATTTCGTACATTTCATTCATTTCGTTCATTTCATTCATTTCATTCATTTCGTTCATTTCGTTCATTTCGTTCATTTCGTTCATTTCGTTCATTTCGTTCATTTCGTTCATTTCGTTCATTTCGTTCAATTCGTTCATTTCGTTCATTTCGTTCATTTCGTTCATTTCGTTCATTTCGTTCATTTCATTCATCATTTGTTCATTCATTATTCAATCATTTCATTCATTTCATTCATTTCATCATTTCATTCACTTCATTCATTTCATTCATTTCATTCATTTCATTCATTTCATTCATTTCATTCATTTCATTCATTTCATTCATTTCATTCATTTCATTCATTTCATTCATTTCATTCATTTCATTCATTTCATTCATTTCATTCATTTCATTCATTTCATTCATTTCATTCATTTCATTCATTTCATTCATTTCATTCATTTCATTCATTTCATTCATTTCATTCATTTCATTCATTTCATTCATTTCATTCATTTCATTCATTTCATTCATTTCATTCATTTCATTCATTTCATTCATTTCATTCATTTCATTCATTTCATTCATTTCATTCATTTCATTCATTTCATTCATTTCATTCATTTCATTCATTTCATTCATTTCATTCATTTCATTCATTTCATTCATTTCATTCATTTCATTCATTTCATTCATTTCATTCATTTCATTCATTTCATTCATTTCATTCATTTCATTCATTTCATTCATTTCATTCATTTCATTCATTTCATTCATTTCATTCATTTCATTCATTTCATTCATTTCATTCATTTCATTCATTTCATTCATTTCATTCATTTCATTCATTTCATTCATTTCATTCATTTCATTCATTTCGTTCATTTCATTGTTTTCGTTCATTTCATTCATTTCGTTCATTTCATCCATTTCGGTCATTTCATTCATTTATCATTCATTCATTCATTCATTCATTCATTCATTCAATTATTCATTCTTTCATTCATTTCATTCTTACTTTTGACTGCCTACCTAAGTAAGGCTTTTAATTTGGTTTTCCTTTTTCCTTGAATCAGCTTCAACTTGTTCTCGAGGCACCACACAGGCGCTCTCCACCTAGTAGTAAGAAGGATCATCAAAAGAAAAACAGACCGTGTTTGTTGCCTGATTCTTCTAGGTCTGGTTGCGTTGAAACAGGAGTAACTGTAAATATATTTTTTAAGACGATTCAAAATGATCCTTGTGATTTCAATGAATTCAAAAAAGTAATCTTTAATCTTTATTCATTTCATTCATTTCATTCATTTCGTTCATTTCGTTCATTTCGTTCATTTCGTTCATTTCGTTCATTTCGTTCATTTCGTTCATTTCGTTCATTTCGTTCATTTCGTTCATTTCGTTCATTTCGTTCATTTCGTTCATTTCGTTCATTTCGTTCATTTCGTTCATTTCGTTCATTCCGTTCATTCCGTTCATTCCGTTCATTTCGTTCATTTCCTTCATTTCATTCATTTCGTTCATTTCATTCATTCCGTTCATTTCATTAATTTCATTCATTTCATTCACTTCATTAATTTCATTCATTTCGTTAATTTCGTTCATTTCGTTCATTTCGTTCATTTCGTTCATTTCATTCATTTCGTTCATTTCGTTCATTTCATTCATTTCGTACATTTCATTCATTTCGTTCATTTCATTCATTTCATTCATTTCGTTCATTTCGTTCATTTCGTTCATTTCGTTCATTTCGTTCATTTCGTTCATTTCGTTCATTTCGTTCATTTCGTTCAATTCGTTCATTTCGTTCATTTCGTTCATTTCGTTCATTTCGTTCATTTCATTCATCATTTGTTCATTCATTATTCAATCATTTCATTCATTTCATTCATTTCATCATTTCATTCACTTCATTCATTTCATTCATTTCATTCATTTCATTCATTTCATTCATTTCATTCATTTCATTCATTTCATTCATTTCATTCATTTCATTCATTTCATTCATTTCATTCATTTCATTCATTTCATTCATTTCATTCATTTCATTCATTTCATTCATTTCATTCATTTCATTCATTTCATTCATTTCATTCATTTCATTCATTTCATTCATTTCATTCATTTCATTCATTTCATTCATTTCATTCATTTCATTCATTTCATTCATTTCATTCATTTCATTCATTTCATTCATTTCATTCATTTCATTCATTTCATTCATTTCATTCATTTCATTCATTTCATTCATTTCATTCATTTCATTCATTTCATTCATTTCATTCATTTCATTCATTTCATTCATTTCATTCATTTCATTCATTTCATTCATTTCATTCATTTCATTCATTTCGTTCATTTCATTGTTTTCGTTCATTTCATTCATTTCGTTCATTTCATCCATTTCGGTCATTTCATTCATTTATCATTCATTCATTCATTCATTCATTCATTCATTCAATTATTCATTCTTTCATTCATTTCATTCTTACTTTTGACTGCCTACCTAAGTAAGGCTTTTAATTTGGTTTTCCTTTTTCCTTGAATCAGCTTCAACTTGTTCTCGAGGCACCACACAGGCGCTCTCCACCTAGTAGTAAGAAGGATCATCAAAAGAAAAACAGACCGTGTTTGTTGCCTGATTCTTCTAGGTCTGGTTGCGTTGAAACAGGAGTAACTGTAAATATATTTTTTAAGACGATTCAAAATGATCCTTGTGATTTCAATGAATTCAAAAAAGTAATCTTTAATCTTTATTCATTTCATTCATTTCATTCATTTCGTTCATTTCGTTCATTTCGTTCATTTCGTTCATTTCGTTCATTTCGTTCATTTCGTTCATTTCGTTCATTTCGTTCATTTCGTTCATTTCGTTCATTTCGTTCATTTCGTTCATTTCGTTCATTTCGTTCATTTCGTTCATTTCGTTCATTCCGTTCATTCCGTTCATTCCGTTCATTTCGTTCATTTCCTTCATTTCATTCATTTCGTTCATTTCATTCATTCCGTTCATTTCATTAATTTCATTCATTTCATTCATTTCATTCATTTCATTCATTTCATTCATTTCATTCATTTCATTCATTCATTCATTCATTCCGTTCATTCATTTCATTCATTTCATTCATTCATCATTCAATCATTTCATTCATTTCATTCATTTCATTCATTTCGTTCATTTCGTTCATTTCGTTCATTTCGTTCATTTCGTTCATTTCGTTCATTTCGTTCATTTCGTTCATTTCGTTCATTTCGTTCATTTCGTTCATTTCGTTCATTTCGTTCATTTCATTCATCATTTATTCATTCATCATTCAATCATTTCATTCATTTCATTCATTTCATTCATTTCATTCATTCATTCATTCATTCATTGTTTTCGTTCATTTCATTCATTTCGTTCATTTCATCCATTTCGGTCATTTCATTCATTTATCATTCATTCATTCATTCATTCATTCATTCATCATTTATTCATTTCATTCATATCATTCATTCATTCATTCATTCATTCATTCATTCATTCATTCATTCATTCATTCATTCATTCATTCAATTATTCATTCTTTCATTCATTTCATTCTTACTTTTGACTGCCTACTTACTTTTGACTGCCTACCTAAGTAAGGCTTTTAATTTGGTTTTCCTTTTTCCTTGAATCAGCTTCAACTTGTTCTCGAGGCACCACACAGGCGCTCTCCACCTAGTAGTAAGAAGGATCATCAAAAGAAAAACAGACCGTGTTTGTTGCCTGATTCTTCTAGGTCTGGTTGCGTTGAAACAGGAGTAACTGTAAATATATTTTTTAAGACGATTCAAAATGATCCTTGTGATTTCAATGAATTCAAAAAAGTAATCTTTAATCTTTATTCATTTCATTCATTTCATTCATTTCGTTCATTTCGTTCATTTCGTTCATTTCGTTCATTTCGTTCATTTCGTTCATTTCGTTCATTTCGTTCATTTCGTTCATTTTGTTCATTTCGTTCATTTCGTTCATTTCGTTCATTTCGTTCATTTCGTTCATTTCGTTCATTTCCTTCATTTCATTCATTTCATTCATTTCGTTCATTTCATTCATTCCGTTCATTTCGTACATTTCGTTCATTTCGTTCATTTCGTTCATTTCGTTCATTTCGTTCATTTCGTTCATTTCGTTCATTTCATTCATTTCATTCATTTCACTCATTTCGTTAATTTCATTCCATTCATTACATTCATTACATTCATTCATTTCATTCATTTCATTCATTCATTTCATTCATTTCATTCATTCATTTCATTCATTTCGTTCATTTCGTTCATTTCGTTCATTTCGTTCAATTCGTTCATTTCGTTCATTTCGTTCATTTCGTTCATTTCCTTCATTTCATTCATTTCGTTCATTTCATTCATTCCGTTCATTTCATTAATTTCATTAATTTCGTTCATTTCGTTCATTTCGTTCATTTCGTTCATTTCGTTCATTTCGTTCATTTCGTTCATTTCGTTCATTTCGTTCATTTCGTTCATTTCGTTCATTTCATTCATTTCATTCATTTCACTCATTTCGTTAATTTCATTCCATTCATTACATTCATTACATTCATTCATTTCATTCATTTCATTCATTCATTTCATTCATTTCATTCATTCATTTCATTCATTTCGTTCATTTCGTTCATTTCGTTCATTTCGTTCATTTCGTTCAATTCGTTCATTTCGTTCATTTCGTTCATTTCGTTCATTTCGTTCATTTCGTTCATTTCGTTCATTTCATTCATCATTTGTTCATTCATTATTCAATCATTTCATTCATTTCGTTCATTTCGTTCATTTCGTTCATTTCATTCATTTCGTTCATTTCGTTCATTTCATTCATTTCGTACATTTCATTCATTTCGTTCATTTCATTCATTTCATTCATTTCGTTCATTTCGTTCATTTCGTTCATTTCGTTCATTTCGTTCATTTCGTTCATTTCGTTCATTTCGTTCATTTCGTTCAATTCGTTCATTTCGTTCATTTCGTTCATTTCGTTCATTTCGTTCATTTCGTTCATTTCATTCATCATTTGTTCATTCATTATTCAATCATTTCATTCATTTCATTCATTTCATCATTTCATTCACTTCATTCATTTCATTCATTTCATTCATTTCATTCATTTCATTCATTTCATTCATTTCATTCATTTCATTCATTTCATTCATTTCATTCATTTCATTCATTTCATTCATTTCATTCATTTCATTCATTTCATTCATTTCATTCATTTCATTCATTTCATTCATTTCATTCATTTCATTCATTTCATTCATTTCATTCATTTCATTCATTTCATTCATTTCATTCATTTCATTCATTTCATTCATTTCATTCATTTCATTCATTTCATTCATTTCATTCATTTCATTCATTTCATTCATTTCATTCATTTCATTCATTTCATTCATTTCATTCATTTCATTCATTTCATTCATTTCATTCATTTCATTCATTTCATTCATTTCATTCATTTCATTCATTTCATTCATTTCATTCATTTCATTCATTTCATTCATTTCATTCATTTCATTCATTTCATTCATTTCATTCATTTCATTCATTTCATTCATTTCATTCATTTCGTTCATTTCATTGTTTTCGTTCATTTCATTCATTTCGTTCATTTCATCCATTTCGGTCATTTCATTCATTTATCATTCATTCATTCATTCATTCATTCATTCATTCAATTATTCATTCTTTCATTCATTTCATTCTTACTTTTGACTGCCTACCTAAGTAAGGCTTTTAATTTGGTTTTCCTTTTTCCTTGTTTTCCTTGAATCAGCTTCAACTTGTTCTCGAGGCACCACACAGGCGCTCTCCACCTAGTAGTAAGAAGGATCATCAAAAGAAAAACAGACCGTGTTTGTTGCCTGATTCTTCTAGGTCTGGTTGCGTTGAAACAGGAGTAACTGTAAATATATTTTTTAAGACGATTCAAAATGATCCTTGTGATTTCAATGAATTCAAAAAAGTAATCTTTAATCTTTATTCATTTCATTCATTTCATTCATTTCGTTCATTTCGTTCATTTCGTTCATTTCGTTCATTTCGTTCATTTCGTTCATTTCGTTCATTTCGTTCATTTCGTTCATTTCGTTCATTTCGTTCATTTCGTTCATTTCGTTCATTTCGTTCATTTCGTTCATTTCGTTCATTCCGTTCATTCCGTTCATTCCGTTCATTTCGTTCATTTCCTTCATTTCATTCATTTCGTTCATTTCATTCATTCCGTTCATTTCATTAATTTCATTCATTTCATTCACTTCATTAATTTCATTCATTTCGTTAATTTCGTTCATTTCGTTCATTTCGTTCATTTCGTTCATTTCATTCATTTCGTTCATTTCGTTCATTTCATTCATTTCGTACATTTCATTCATTTCGTTCATTTCATTCATTTCATTCATTTCGTTCATTTCGTTCATTTCGTTCATTTCGTTCATTTCGTTCATTTCGTTCATTTCGTTCATTTCGTTCATTTCGTTCAATTCGTTCATTTCGTTCATTTCGTTCATTTCGTTCATTTCGTTCATTTCGTTCATTTCATTCATCATTTGTTCATTCATTATTCAATCATTTCATTCATTTCATTCATTTCATCATTTCATTCACTTCATTCATTTCATTCATTTCATTCATTTCATTCATTTCATTCATTTCATTCATTTCATTCATTTCATTCATTTCATTCATTTCATTCATTTCATTCATTTCATTCATTTCATTCATTTCATTCATTTCATTCATTTCATTCATTTCATTCATTTCATTCATTTCATTCATTTCATTCATTTCATTCATTTCATTCATTTCATTCATTTCATTCATTTCATTCATTTCATTCATTTCATTCATTTCATTCATTTCATTCATTTCATTCATTTCATTCATTTCATTCATTTCATTCATTTCATTCATTTCATTCATTTCATTCATTTCATTCATTTCATTCATTTCATTCATTTCATTCATTTCATTCATTTCATTCATTTCATTCATTTCATTCATTTCATTCATTTCATTCATTTCATTCATTTCATTCATTTCATTCATTTCATTCATTTCATTCATTTCATTCATTTCATTCATTTCATTCATTTCATTCATTTCATTCATTTCATTCATTTCATTCATTTCATTCATTTCGTTCATTTCATTGTTTTCGTTCATTTCATTCATTTCGTTCATTTCATCCATTTCGGTCATTTCATTCATTTATCATTCATTCATTCATTCATTCATTCATTCATTCAATTATTCATTCTTTCATTCATTTCATTCTTACTTTTGACTGCCTACCTAAGTAAGGCTTTTAATTTGGTTTTCCTTTTTCCTTGAATCAGCTTCAACTTGTTCTCGAGGCACCACACAGGCGCTCTCCACCTAGTAGTAAGAAGGATCATCAAAAGAAAAACAGACCGTGTTTGTTGCCTGATTCTTCTAGGTCTGGTTGCGTTGAAACAGGAGTAACTGTAAATATATTTTTTAAGACGATTCAAAATGATCCTTGTGATTTCAATGAATTCAAAAAAGTAATCTTTAATCTTTATTCATTTCATTCATTTCATTCATTTCGTTCATTTCGTTCATTTCGTTCATTTCGTTCATTTCGTTCATTTCGTTCATTTCGTTCATTTCGTTCATTTCGTTCATTTCGTTCATTTCGTTCAATTCATTCATTTCGTTCAATTCATTCATTTCATTCATTTCATTCATTTCATTCATTTCATTCATTTCATTCATTTCATTCATTTCATTCATTTCATTCATTCATTCATTCATTCCGTTCATTCATTTCATTCATTTCATTCATTCATCATTCAATCATTTCATTCATTTCATTCATTTCATTCATTTCGTTCATTTCGTTCATTTCGTTCATTTCGTTCATTTCGTTCATTTCGTTCATTTCGTTCATTTCGTTCATTTCGTTCATTTCGTTCATTTCGTTCATTTCGTTCATTTCATTCATCATTTATTCATTCATCATTCAATCATTTCATTCATTTCATTCATTTCATTCATTCATTCATTCATTCATTGTTTTCGTTCATTTCATTCATTTCGTTCATTTCATCCATTTCGGTCATTTCATTCATTTATCATTCATTCATTCATTCATTCATTCATTCATCATTTATTCATTTCATTCATATCATTCATTCATTCATTCATTCATTCATTCATTCATTCATTCATTCATTCATTCATTCATTCATTCAATTATTCATTCTTTCATTCATTTCATTCTTACTTTTGACTGCCTACCTAAGTAAGGCTTTTAATTTGGTTTTCCTTTTTCCTTGAATCAGCTTCAACTTGTTCTCGAGGCACCACACAGGCGCTCTCCACCTAGTAGTAAGAAGGATCATCAAAAGAAAAACAGACCGTGTTTGTTGCCTGATTCTTCTAGGTCTGGTTGCGTTGAAACAGGAGTAACTGTAAATATATTTTTTAAGACGATTCAAAATGATCCTTGTGATTTCAATGAATTCAAAAAAGTAATCTTTAATCTTTATTCATTTCATTCATTTCATTCATTTCATTCATTTCGTTCATTTCGTTCATTTCGTTCATTTCGTTCATTTCGTTCATTTCGTTCATTTCGTTCATTTCGTTCATTTTGTTCATTTCGTTCATTTCGTTCATTTCGTTCATTTCGTTCATTTCGTTCATTTCGTTCATTTCCTTCATTTCATTCATTTCATTCATTTCATTCATTTCATTCATTTCATTCATTTCGTTCATTTCATTCATTCCGTTCATTTCGTACATTTCGTTCATTTCGTTCATTTCGTTCATTTCGTTCATTTCGTTCATTTCGTTCATTTCGTTCATTTCGTTCATTTCATTCATTTCATTCATTTCACTCATTTCGTTAATTTCATTCCATTCATTACATTCATTACATTCATTCATTTCATTCATTTCATTCATTCATTTCATTCATTTCATTCATTCATTTCATTCATTTCGTTCATTTCGTTCATTTCGTTCATTTCGTTCAATTCGTTCATTTCGTTCATTTCGTTCATTTCGTTCATTTCCTTCATTTCATTCATTTCGTTCATTTCATTCATTCCGTTCATTTCATTAATTTCATTCATTTCGTTCATTTCGTTCATTTCGTTCATTTCGTTCATTTCGTTCATTTCGTTCATTTCGTTCATTTCGTTCATTTCGTTCATTTCGTTAATTTCGTTCATTTCGTTCATTTCGTTCATTTCGTTCATCATTTATTCATTCATCATTCAATCATTTCATTCATTTCATTCATTTCATTCATTTTATTCATTTCATTCATTTCATTCCATTCATTTCATTCATTTCATTCATTTCATTAATTTCGTTCATTTCATTCATTTCGTTCATTTCATTCATTTCGTTCATTTCATTCATTTCGTTCATTTCGTTCATTTCATTCATTTCGTACATTTCATTCATTTCGTTCATTTCATTCATTTCATTCATTTCGTTCATTTCGTTCATTTCGTTCATTTCATTCATTTCGTTCATTTCGTTCATTTCATTCATTTCGTACATTTCATTCATTTCGTTCATTTCATTCATTTCGTTCATTTCGTTCATTTCGTTCATTTCGTTCATTTCGTTCATTTCGTTCATTTCGTTCATTTCGTTCATTTCGTTCAATTCGTTCATTTCGTTCATTTCGTTCATTTCGTTCATTTCGTTCATTTCGTTCATTTCATTCATCATTTGTTCATTCATTATTCAATCATTTCATTCATTTCATCATTTCATTCACTTCATTCATTTCATTCATTTCATTCATTTCATTCATTTCATTCATTTCATTCATTTCATTCATTTCATTCATTTCATTCATTTCATTCATTTCATTCATTTCATTCATTTCATTCATTTCATTCATTTCATTCATTTCATTCATTTCATTCATTTCATTCATTTCATTCATTTCATTCATTTCATTCATTTCATTCATTTCATTCATTTCATTCATTTCATTCATTTCATTCATTTCATTCATTTCATTCATTTCATTCATTTCATTCATTTCATTCATTTCATTCATTTCATTCATTTCATTCATTTCATTCATTTCATTCATTTCATTCATTTCATTCATTTCATTCATTTCATTCATTTCATTCATTTCATTCATTTCATTCATTTCATTCATTTCATTCATTTCATTCATTTCATTCATTTCATTCATTTCATTCATTTCATTCATTTCATTCATTTCATTCATTTCATTCATTTCATTCATTTCATTCATTTCATTCATTTCATTCATTTCATTCATTTCATTCATTTCATTCATTTCATTCATTTCATTCATTTCATTCATTTCATTCATTTCATTCATTTCATTCATTTCATTCATTTCGTTCATTTCATTGTTTTCGTTCATTTCATTCATTTCGTTCATTTCATCCATTTCGGTCATTTCATTCATTTATCATTCATTCATTCATTCATTCATTCATTCATTCAATTATTCATTCTTTCATTCATTTCATTCTTACTTTTGACTGCCTACCTAAGTAAGGCTTTTAATTTGGTTTTCCTTTTTCCTTGAATCAGCTTCAACTTGTTCTCGAGGCACCACACAGGCGCTCTCCACCTAGTAGTAAGAAGGATCATCAAAAGAAAAACAGACCGTGTTTGTTGCCTGATTCTTCTAGGTCTGGTTGCGTTGAAACAGGAGTAACTGTAAATATATTTTTTAAGACGATTCAAAATGATCCTTGTGATTTCAATGAATTCAAAAAAGTAATCTTTAATCTTTATTCATTTCATTCATTTCATTCATTTCGTTCATTTCGTTCATTTCGTTCATTTCGTTCATTTCGTTCATTTCGTTCATTTCGTTCATTTCGTTCATTTCGTTCATTTCGTTCATTTCGTTCATTTCGTTCATTTCGTTCATTTCGTTCATTTCGTTCATTTCGTTCATTTCGTTCATTCCGTTCATTCCGTTCATTCCGTTCATTTCGTTCATTTCCTTCATTTCATTCATTTCGTTCATTTCATTCATTCCGTTCATTTCATTAATTTCATTCATTTCATTCACTTCATTAATTTCATTCATTTCGTTAATTTCGTTCATTTCGTTCATTTCGTTCATTTCGTTCATTTCATTCATTTCGTTCATTTCGTTCATTTCATTCATTTCGTACATTTCATTCATTTCGTTCATTTCATTCATTTCATTCATTTCGTTCATTTCGTTAATTTCGTTCATTTCGTTCATTTCGTTCATTTCGTTCATTTCGTTCATTTCGTTCATTTCGTTCAATTCGTTCATTTCGTTCATTTCGTTCATTTCGTTCATTTCGTTCATTTCGTTCATTTCATTCATCATTTGTTCATTCATTATTCAATCATTTCATTCATTTCATTCATTTCATCATTTCATTCACTTCATTCATTTCATTCATTTCATTCATTTCATTCATTTCATTCATTTCATTCATTTCATTCATTTCATTCATTTCATTCATTTCATTCATTTCATTCATTTCATTCATTTCATTCATTTCATTCATTTCATTCATTTCATTCATTTCGTTCATTTCATTCATCATTTATTCATTCATCATTCAATCATTTCATTCATTTCATTCATTTCATTCATTTCATTCATTTCATTCATTTCATTCATTTCATTCATTTCATTCATTTCATTCATTTCATTCATTTCATTCATTTCATTCATTTCATTCATTTCATTCATTTCATTCATTTCATTCATTTCATTCATTTCATTCATTTCATTCATTTCATTCATTTCATTCATTTCATTCATTTCATTCATTTCATTCATTTCATTCATTTCGTTCATTTCATTGTTTTCGTTCATTTCATTCATTTCGTTCATTTCATCCATTTCGGTCATTTCATTCATTTATCATTCATTCATTCATTCATTCATTCATTCATTCAATTATTCATTCTTTCATTCATTTCATTCTTACTTTTGACTGCCTACCTAAGTAAGGCTTTTAATTTGGTTTTCCTTTTTCCTTGAATCAGCTTCAACTTGTTCTCGAGGCACCACACAGGCGCTCTCCACCTAGTAGTAAGAAGGATCATCAAAAGAAAAACAGACCGTGTTTGTTGCCTGATTCTTCTAGGTCTGGTTGCGTTGAAACAGGAGTAACTGTAAATATATTTTTTAAGACGATTCAAAATGATCCTTGTGATTTCAATGAATTCAAAAAAGTAATCTTTAATCTTTATTCATTTCATTCATTTCATTCATTTCGTTCATTTCGTTCATTTCGTTCATTTCGTTCATTTCGTTCATTTCGTTCATTTCGTTCATTTCGTTCATTTCGTTCATTTCATTAATTTCATTCATTTCGTTAATTTCGTTCATTTCGTTCATTTCGTTCATTTCGTTCATTTCGTTCATTTCGTTCATTTCGTTCATTTCGTTCATTTCGTTCATTTCGTTCATTTCGTTCATTTCGTTCATTTCGTTCATTTCGTTCATTTCGTTCATTTCATTCATTTCATTCATTTCATTCATTTCATTCATTTCGTTAATTTCATTCATTTCGTTCATTTCGTTCATTTCATTCATTTCATTCATTCAATTCGTTCATTTCGTTCATTTCGTTCATTTCGTTCATTTCGTTCATTTCGTTCATTTCGTTCATTTCATTCATCATTTGTTCATTCATTATTCAATCATTTCATTCATTTCATTCATTTCATCATTTCATTCACTTCATTCATTTCATTCATTTCATTCATTTCATTCATTTCATTCATTTCATTCATTTCATTCATTTCATTCATTTCATTCATTTCATTCATTTCATTCATTTCATTCATTTCATTCATTTCATTCATTTCATTCATTTCATTCATTTCATTCATTTCATTCATTTCATTCATTTCATTCATTTCATTCATTTCATTCATTTCGTTCATTTCATTCATCATTTATTCATTCATCATTCAATCATTTCATTCATTTCATTCATTTCATTCATTTCATTCATTTCATTCATTTCATTCATTTCATTCATTTCATTCATTTCATTCATTTCATTCATTTCATTCATTTCATTCATTTCATTCATTTCATTCATTTCATTCATTTCATTCATTTCATTCATTTCATTCATTTCATTCATTTCATTCATTTCATTCATTTCATTCATTTCATTCATTTCATTCATTTCATTCATTTCATTCATTTCATTCATTTCGTTCATTTCATTGTTTTCGTTCATTTCATTCATTTCGTTCATTTCATCCATTTCGGTCATTTCATTCATTTATCATTCATTCATTCATTCATTCATTCATTCATTCAATTATTCATTCTTTCATTCATTTCATTCTTACTTTTGACTGCCTACCTAAGTAAGGCTTTTAATTTGGTTTTCCTTTTTCCTTGAATCAGCTTCAACTTGTTCTCGAGGCACCACACAGGCGCTCTCCACCTAGTAGTAAGAAGGATCATCAAAAGAAAAACAGACCGTGTTTGTTGCCTGATTCTTCTAGGTCTGGTTGCGTTGAAACAGGAGTAACTGTAAATATATTTTTTAAGACGATTCAAAATGATCCTTGTGATTTCAATGAATTCAAAAAAGTAATCTTTAATCTTTATTCATTTCATTCATTTCATTCATTTCGTTCATTTCGTTCATTTCGTTCATTTCGTTCATTTCGTTCATTTCGTTCATTTCGTTCATTTCGTTCATTTCGTTCATTTCATTAATTTCATTCATTTCGTTAATTTCGTTCATTTCGTTCATTTCGTTCATTTCGTTCATTTCGTTCATTTCGTTCATTTCGTTCATTTCGTTCATTTCGTTCATTTCGTTCATTTCGTTCATTTCGTTCATTTCGTTCATTTCATTCATTTCATTCATTTCATTCATTTCATTCATTCATTCCGTTCATTCCGTTCATTCCGTTCATTTCGTTCATTTCGTTCATTCCGTTCATTCCGTTCATTCCGTTCATTTCGTTCATTTCCTTCATTTCATTCATTTCGTTCATTTCATTCATTCCGTTCATTTCATTAATTTCATTCATTTCATTCACTTCATTAATTTCATTCATTTCGTTAATTTTGTTCATTTCGTTCATTTCGTTCATTTCGTTCATTTCGTTCATTTCGTTCATTTCGTTCATTTCGTTCATTTCGTTCATTTCGTTCATTTCGTTCATTTCGTTCATTTCGTTCATTTCGTTCATTTCGTTCATTTCATTCATTTCATTCATTTCATTCATTTCATTCATTTCATTCATTTCATTCATTCATTCCGTTCATTCCGTTCATTCCGTTCATTTCGTTCATTTCGTTCATTTCGTTAATTTCGTTAATTTCGTTAATTTCGTTAATTTCGTTAATTTCGTTAATTTCGTTCATTTCGTTCATTTCGTTCATTTCGTTCATTTCGTTCATTTCGTTCATTTCGTTCATTTCGTTCATTTCGTTCATCATTTATTCATTCATCATTCAATCATTTCATTCATTTCATTCATTTCATTCATTTCATTCATTTCATTCATTTCGTTCATTTCGTTCATTTCGTTCATTTCATTCATTTCATTCATTTCGTTCATTTCGTTCATTTCGTTCATTTCGTTCATTTCGTTCATTTCGTTCATTTCGTTCATTTCGTTCATTTCGTTCATTTCGTTCATTTCGTTCATTTCGTTCATTTCGTTCATTTCGTTCATTTCGTTCATTTCGTTCATTTCGTTCATTCCGTTCATTCCGTTCATTCCGTTCATTTCGTTCATTTCCTTCATTTCATTCATTTCGTTCATTTCATTCATTTCATTCATTTCTTTCATTTCATTCATTTCATTCATTTCATTCATTCATTCATTCATTCATTCATTTCATTCATTTCGTTCATTTCGTTCATTTCGTTCATTTCGTTCATTTCGTTCATTTCGTTCATTTCGTTCATTTCGTTCATTTTGTTCATTCCGTTCATTTCGTTCATTTCCTTCATTTCATTCATTTCGTTCATTTCATTCATTTCATTCATCATTTATTCATTCATCATTCAATCATTTCATTCATTTCATTCATTTCATTCATTTCATTCATTTCATTCATTTCATTCATTTCATTCATTTCATTCATTCATTCATTCATTCATTCATTTCATTCATTTCATTCATTTCATTCATTTCGTTCATTTCGTTCATTTCGTTCATTTCGTTCATTTCGTTCATTTCGTTCATTTCGTTCATTTTGTTCATTCCGTTCATTCCGTTCATTCCGTTCATTTCGTTCATTTCCTTCATTTCATTCATTCCGTTCATTTCATTAATTTCATTCATTTCATTCACTTCATTCATTTCATTCATTTCATTCATTTCATTCATTTCATTCATTTCATTCATTTCATTCATTTCGTTCATTTCGTTCATTTCGTTCATTTCGTTCATTTCGTTCATTTCGTTCATTTCGTTCATTTCGTTCATTTCGTTCATTTCGTTCATTTCGTTCATTTCGTTCATTTCGTTCATTTCGTTCATTCCGTTCATTCCGTTCATTCCGTTCATTTCGTTCATTTCCTTCATTTCATTCATTTCGTTCATTTCATTCATTTCATTCATTTCTTTCATTTCATTCATTTCATTCATTTCATTCATTCATTCATTCATTCATTCATTTCATTCATTTCGTTCATTTCGTTCATTTCGTTCATTTCGTTCATTTCGTTCATTTCGTTCATTTCGTTCATTTCGTTCATTTTGTTCATTCCGTTCATTTCGTTCATTTCCTTCATTTCATTCATTTCGTTCATTTCATTCATTTCATTCATCATTTATTCATTCATCATTCAATCATTTCATTCATTTCATTCATTTCATTCATTTCATTCATTTCATTCATTTCATTCATTTCATTCATTTCATTCATTTCATTCATTTCATTCATTTCATTCATTCATTCATTCATTCATTCATTTCATTCATTTCATTCATTTCATTCATTTCGTTCATTTCGTTCATTTCGTTCATTTCGTTCATTTCGTTCATTTCGTTCATTTCGTTCATTTTGTTCATTCCGTTCATTCCGTTCATTCCGTTCATTTCGTTCATTTCCTTCATTTCATTCATTCCGTTCATTTCATTAATTTCATTCATTTCATTCACTTCATTCATTTCATTCATTTCATTCATTTCATTCATTTCATTCATTTCATTCATTTCATTCATTTCATTCATTTCATTCATTTCATTCATTTCATTCATTTCATTCATTTCATTCATTTCATTCATTTCATTCATTTCATTCATTTCATTCATTTCATTCATTTCATTCATTTCATTCATTTCATTCATTTCATTCATTTCATTCATTTCATTCATTTCATTCATTTCATTCATTTCATTCATTTCATTCATTTCATTCATTTCATTCATTTCATTCATTTCATTCATTTCATTCATTTCATTCATTTCATTCATTTCATTCATTTCATTCATTTCGTTAATTTCGTTAATTTCATTCCATTCATTACATTCATTCATTTCATTCATTTCATTCATTCATTTCATTCATTTCGTTCACTTCATTCATTTCATTCATTTCATTCATTTCATTCATTTCATTCATTTCATTCATTTCGTTCATTTCGTTCATTTCGTTCATTTCGTTCATTTCGTTCATTTCGTTCATTTAGTTCATTTCGTTCATTTCGTTCATTTCGTTCATTTCGTTCATTTCGTTCATTTCGTTCATTTCGTTCATTTCGTTCATTTCGTTCATTTCGTTCATTTCGTTCATTTCATTCATTTCATTCATTTCATTCATTTCATTCATTTCATTCATTTCATTCATTTCATTCATTTCATTCATTTCATTCATTTCATTCATTTCATTCATTTCATTAATTTCATTCCATTCATTACATTCATTCATTTCATTCATTTCATTCCGTTCATTTCGTTCATTTCGTTCATTTCGTTCATTTCGTTCATTTCGTTCATTTCGTTCATTTCGTTCATTTCGTTCATTTCGTTCATTTCGTTCATTTCGTTCATTTCGTTCATTTCGTTCATTTCGTTCATTTCGTTCATTTCGTTCATTTCGTTCATTTCGTTCATTTCGTTCATTTCGTTCATTTCGTTCATTTCGTTCATTTCATTCATTTCATTCATTTCATTCATTTCATTCATTTCATTCATTTCATTCATTTCATTCATTTCGTTCATTTCGTTCATTTCGTTCATTTCGTTCATTTCGTTCATTTCGTTCATTTCGTTCATTTCGTTCATTTCATTCATCATTTATTCATTCATCATTCAATCATTTCATTCATTTCATTCATTTCATTCATTCATTCATTCATTCATTGTTTTCGTTCATTTCATTCATTTCGTTCATTTCATCCATTTCGGTCATTTCATTCATTTATCATTCATTCATTCATTCATTCATTCATTCATCATTTATTCATTTCATTCATATCATTCATTCATTCATTCATTCATTCATTCATTCATTCATTCATTCATTCATTCATTCATTCATTCAATTATTCATTCTTTCATTCATTTCATTCTTACTTTTGACTGCCTACCTAAGTAAGGCTTTTAATTTGGTTTTCCTTTTTCCTTGAATCAGCTTCAACTTGTTCTCGAGGCACCACACAGGCGCTCTCCACCTAGTAGTAAGAAGGATCATCAAAAGAAAAACAGACCGTGTTTGTTGCCTGATTCTTCTAGGTCTGGTTGCGTTGAAACAGGAGTAACTGTAAATATATTTTTTAAGACGATTCAAAATGATCCTTGTGATTTCAATGAATTCAAAAAAGTAATCTTTAATCTTTATTCATTTCATTCATTTCATTCATTTCATTCATTTCGTTCATTTCGTTCATTTCGTTCATTTCGTTCATTTCGTTCATTTCGTTCATTTCGTTCATTTCGTTCATTTTGTTCATTTCGTTCATTTCGTTCATTTCGTTCATTTCGTTCATTTCGTTCATTTCGTTCATTTCCTTCATTTCATTCATTTCATTCATTTCGTTCATTTCATTCATTCCGTTCATTTCGTACATTTCGTTCATTTCGTTCATTTCGTTCATTTCGTTCATTTCGTTCATTTCGTTCATTTCGTTCATTTCGTTCATTTCGTTCATTTCATTCATTTCATTCATTTCACTCATTTCGTTAATTTCATTCCATTCATTACATTCATTACATTCATTCATTTCATTCATTTCATTCATTCATTTCATTCATTTCGTTCATTTCGTTCATTTCGTTCATTTCGTTCAATTCGTTCATTTCGTTCATTTCGTTCATTTCGTTCATTTCCTTCATTTCATTCATTTCGTTCATTTCATTCATTCCGTTCATTTCATTAATTTCATTCATTTCGTTCATTTCGTTCATTTCGTTCATTTCGTACATTTCATTCATTTCGTTCATTTCATTCATTTCATTCATTTCGTTCATTTCGTTCATTTCGTTCATTTCATTCATTTCGTTCATTTCGTTCATTTCATTCATTTCGTACATTTCATTCATTTCGTTCATTTCATTCATTTCATTCATTTCGTTCATTTCGTTCATTTCGTTCATTTCGTTCATTTCGTTCATTTCGTTCATTTCGTTCATTTCGTTCATTTCGTTCAATTCGTTCATTTCGTTCATTTCGTTCATTTCGTTCATTTCGTTCATTTCATTCATCATTTGTTCATTCATTATTCAATCATTTCATTCATTTCATTCATTTCATCATTTCATTCACTTCATTCATTTCATTCATTTCATTCATTTCATTCATTTCATTCATTTCATTCATTTCATTCATTTCATTCATTTCATTCATTTCATTCATTTCATTCATTTCATTCATTTCATTCATTTCATTCATTTCATTCATTTCATTCATTTCATTCATTTCATTCATTTCATTCATTTCATTCATTTCATTCATTTCATTCATTTCATTCATTTCATTCATTTCATTCATTTCATTCATTTCATTCATTTCATTCATTTCATTCATTTCATTCATTTCATTCATTTCATTCATTTCATTCATTTCATTCATTTCATTCATTTCATTCATTTCATTCATTTCATTCATTTCATTCATTTCATTCATTTCATTCATTTCATTCATTTCATTCATTTCATTCATTTCATTCATTTCATTCATTTCATTCATTTCATTCATTTCATTCATTTCATTCATTTCATTCATTTCATTCATTTCATTCATTTCATTCATTTCATTCATTTCGTTCATTTCATTGTTTTCGTTCATTTCATTCATTTCGTTCATTTCATCCATTTCGGTCATTTCATTCATTTATCATTCATTCATTCATTCATTCATTCATTCATTCAATTATTCATTCTTTCATTCATTTCATTCTTACTTTTGACTGCCTACCTAAGTAAGGCTTTTAATTTGGTTTTCCTTTTTCCTTGAATCAGCTTCAACTTGTTCTCGAGGCACCACACAGGCGCTCTCCACCTAGTAGTAAGAAGGATCATCAAAAGAAAAACAGACCGTGTTTGTTGCCTGATTCTTCTAGGTCTGGTTGCGTTGAAACAGGAGTAACTGTAAATATATTTTTTAAGACGATTCAAAATGATCCTTGTGATTTCAATGAATTCAAAAAAGTAATCTTTAATCTTTATTCATTTCATTCATTTCATTCATTTCGTTCATTTCGTTCATTTCGTTCATTTCGTTCATTTCGTTCATTTCGTTCATTTCGTTCATTTCGTTCATTTCGTTCATTTCGTTCATTTCGTTCATTTCGTTCATTTCGTTCATTTCGTTCATTTCGTTCATTTCGTTCATTTCGTTCATTCCGTTCATTCCGTTCATTCCGTTCATTTCGTTCATTTCCTTCATTTCATTCATTTCGTTCATTTCATTCATTCCGTTCATTTCATTAATTTCATTCATTTCATTCACTTCATTAATTTCATTCATTTCGTTAATTTCGTTCATTTCGTTCATTTCGTTCATTTCGTTCATTTCATTCATTTCGTTCATTTCGTTCATTTCATTCATTTCGTACATTTCATTCATTTCGTTCATTTCATTCATTTCATTCATTTCGTTCATTTCGTTAATTTCGTTCATTTCGTTCATTTCGTTCATTTCGTTCATTTCGTTCATTTCGTTCATTTCGTTCAATTCGTTCATTTCGTTCATTTCGTTCATTTCGTTCATTTCGTTCATTTCGTTCATTTCATTCATCATTTGTTCATTCATTATTCAATCATTTCATTCATTTCATTCATTTCATCATTTCATTCACTTCATTCATTTCATTCATTTCATTCATTTCATTCATTTCATTCATTTCATTCATTTCATTCATTTCATTCATTTCATTCATTTCATTCATTTCATTCATTTCATTCATTTCATTCATTTCGTTCATTTCGTTCATTTCATTCATCATTTATTCATTCATCATTCAATCATTTCATTCATTTCATTCATTTCATTCATTTCATTCATTTCATTCATTTCATTCATTTCATTCATTTCATTCATTTCATTCATTTCATTCATTTCATTCATTTCATTCATTTCATTCATTTCATTCATTTCATTCATTTCATTCATTTCATTCATTTCATTCATTTCATTCATTTCATTCATTTCATTCATTTCATTCATTTCATTCATTTCATTCATTTCATTCATTTCATTCATTTCATTCATTTCATTCATTTCGTTCATTTCATTCATTTCGTTCATTTCATTCATTTCGTTCATTTCATCCATTTCGGTCATTTCATTCATTTATCATTCATTCATTCATTCATTCATTCATTCATTCAATTATTCATTCTTTCATTCATTTCATTCTTACTTTTGACTGCCTACCTAAGTAAGGCTTTTAATTTGGTTTTCCTTTTTCCTTGAATCAGCTTCAACTTGTTCTCGAGGCACCACACAGGCGCTCTCCACCTAGTAGTAAGAAGGATCATCAAAAGAAAAACAGACCGTGTTTGTTGCCTGATTCTTCTAGGTCTGGTTGCGTTGAAACAGGAGTAACTGTAAATATATTTTTTAAGACGATTCAAAATGATCCTTGTGATTTCAATGAATTCAAAAAAGTAATCTTTAATCTTTATTCATTTCATTCATTTCATTCATTTCGTTCATTTCGTTCATTTCGTTCATTTCGTTCATTTCGTTCATTTCGTTCATTTCGTTCATTTCGTTCATTTCGTTCATTTCATTAATTTCATTCATTTCGTTAATTTCGTTCATTTCGTTCATTTCGTTCATTTCGTTCATTTCGTTCATTTCGTTCATTTCGTTCATTTCGTTCATTTCGTTCATTTCGTTCATTTCGTTCATTTCGTTCATTTCATTCATTTCATTCATTTCATTCATTTCATTCATTTCATTCATTCATTCCGTTCATTCCGTTCATTCCGTTCATTTCGTTCATTTCGTTCATTCCGTTCATTCCGTTCATTCCGTTCATTTCGTTCATTTCCTTCATTTCATTCATTTCGTTCATTTCATTCATTCCGTTCATTTCATTAATTTCATTCATTTCATTCACTTCATTAATTTCATTCATTTCGTTAATTTTGTTCATTTCGTTCATTTCGTTCATTTCGTTCATTTCGTTCATTTCGTTCATTTCGTTCATTTCGTTCATTTCGTTCATTTCGTTCATTTCGTTCATTTCGTTCATTTCGTTCATTTCGTTCATTTCGTTCATTTCGTTCATTTCGTTCATTTCATTCATTTCATTCATTTCATTCATTTCATTCATTCATTCCGTTCATTCCGTTCATTCCGTTCATTTCGTTCATTTCGTTCATTTCGTTAATTTCGTTAATTTCGTTAATTTCGTTAATTTCGTTAATTTCGTTAATTTCGTTAATTTCGTTCATTTCGTTCATTTCGTTCATTTCGTTCATTTCGTTCATTTCGTTCATTTCGTTCATTTCGTTCATTTCGTTCATCATTTATTCATTCATCATTCAATCATTTCATTCATTTCATTCATTTCATTCATTTCATTCATTTCATTCATTTCATTCATTTCGTTCATTTCGTTCATTTCGTTCATTTCATTCATTTCATTCATTTCGTTCATTTCGTTCATTTCGTTCATTTCGTTCATTTCGTTCATTTCGTTCATTTCGTTCATTTCGTTCATTTCGTTCATTTCGTTCATTTCGTTCATTTCGTTCATTTCGTTCATTTCGTTCATTTCGTTCATTTCGTTCATTCCGTTCATTCCGTTCATTCCGTTAATTTCGTTCATTTCCTTCATTTCATTCATTTCGTTCATTTCATTCATTTCATTCATTTCTTTCATTTCATTCATTTCATTCATTTCATTCATTCATTCATTCATTCATTCATTTCATTCATTTCGTTCATTTCGTTCATTTCGTTCATTTCGTTCATTTCGTTCATTTCGTTCATTTCGTTCATTTCGTTCATTTTGTTCATTCCGTTCATTTCGTTCATTTCCTTCATTTCATTCATTTCGTTCATTTCATTCATTTCATTCATCATTTATTCATTCATCATTCAATCATTTCATTCATTTCATTCATTTCATTCATTTCATTCATTTCATTCATTTCATTCATTTCATTCATTTCATTCATTTCATTCATTCATTCATTCATTCATTCATTTCATTCATTTCATTCATTTCGTTCATTTCGTTCATTTCGTTCATTTCGTTCATTTCGTTCATTTCGTTCATTTCGTTCATTTTGTTCATTCCGTTCATTCCGTTCATTCCGTTCATTTCGTTCATTTCCTTCATTTCATTCATTCCGTTCATTTCATTAATTTCATTCATTTCATTCACTTCATTCATTTCATTCATTTCATTCATTTCATTCATTTCATTCATTTCATTCATTTCATTCATTTCGTTCATTTCGTTCATTTCGTTCATTTCGTTCATTTCGTTCATTTCGTTCATTTCGTTCATTTCGTTCATTTCGTTCATTTCGTTCATTTCGTTCATTTCGTTCATTTCGTTCATTTCGTTCATTTCGTTCATTTCGTTCATTTCGTTCATTTCGTTCATTTCGTTCATTTCGTTCATTCCGTTCATTCCGTTCATTCCGTTCATTTCGTTCATTTCCTTCATTTCATTCATTTCGTTCATTTCATTCATTTCATTCATTTCTTTCATTTCATTCATTTCATTCATTTCATTCATTCATTCATTCATTCATTCATTTCATTCATTTCGTTCATTTCGTTCATTTCGTTCATTTCGTTCATTTCGTTCATTTCGTTCATTTCGTTCATTTTGTTCATTCCGTTCATTTCGTTCATTTCCTTCATTTCATTCATTTCGTTCATTTCATTCATTTCATTCATCATTTATTCATTCATCATTCAATCATTTCATTCATTTCATTCATTTCATTCATTTCATTCATTTCATTCATTTCATTCATTTCATTCATTTCATTCATTTCATTCATTCATTCATTCATTCATTCATTTCATTCATTTCATTCATTTCATTCATTTCGTTCATTTCGTTCATTTCGTTCATTTCGTTCATTTCGTTCATTTCGTTCATTTTGTTCATTCCGTTCATTCCGTTCATTCCGTTCATTTCGTTCATTTCCTTCATTTCATTCATTCCGTTCATTTCATTAATTTCATTCATTTCATTCACTTCATTCATTTCATTCATTTCATTCATTTCATTCATTTCATTCATTTCATTCATTTCATTCATTTCATTCATTTCATTCATTTCATTCATTTCATTCATTTCATTCATTTCATTCATTTCATTCATTTCATTCATTTCATTCATTTCATTCATTTCATTCATTTCATTCATTTCATTCATTTCATTCATTTCATTCATTTCATTCATTTCATTCATTTCATTCATTTCATTCATTTCATTCATTTCATTCATTTCATTCATTTCATTCATTCATTCATTTCGTTCATTTCGTTCACTTCATTCATTTCATTCATTTCATTCATTTCATTCATTTCATTCATTTCGTTCATTTCGTTCATTTCGTTCATTTCGTTCATTTCGTTCATTTCGTTCATTTAGTTCATTTCGTTCATTTCGTTCATTTCGTTCATTTCGTTCATTTCGTTCATTTCGTTCATTTCATTCATTTCATTCATTTCATTCATTTCATTCATTTCATTCATTTCATTCATTTCATTCATTTCATTCATTTCACTCATTTCGTTAATTTCATTCCATTCATTACATTCATTACATTCATTCATTTCATTCATTTCATTCATTCATTTCATTCATTTCGTTCATTTCGTTCATTTCGTTCATTTCGTTCATTTCGTTCATTTCGTTCATTTCGTTCATTTCGTTCATTTCGTTCATTTCGTTCATTTCGTTCATTTCGTTCATTTCGTTCATTTCGTTCATTTCGTTCATTTCGTTCATCATTTATTCATTCATCATTCAATCATTTCATTCATTTCATTCATTTCATTCATTCATTCATTCATTCATTCATTTCATTCATTTCATTCATTTCATTCATTTCGTTCATTTCGTTTATTTCGTTCATTTCGTTCATTTCGTACATTTCGTTCATTTCGTACATTTCGTTCATTTCGTACATTTCGTTCATTTCGTTCATTTCGTTCATTTCGTTCATTTCGTTCATTTCGTTCATTTCGTTCATTTCGTTCATTTCGTTCATTTCGTTCATTTCGTTCATTTCATTCATCATTTATTCATTCATCATTCAATCATTTCATTCATTTCATTCATTTCATTCATTCATTCATTCATTCATTGTTTTCGTTCATTTCATTCATTTCGTTCATTTCATCCATTTCGGTCATTTCATTCATTTATCATTCATTCATTCATTCATTCATTCATTCATCATTTATTCATTTCATTCATATCATTCATTCATTCATTCATTCATTCATTCATTCATTCATTCATTCATTCATTCATTCATTCATTCAATTATTCATTCTTTCATTCATTTCATTCTTACTTTTGACTGCCTACCTAAGTAAGGCTTTTAATTTGGTTTTCCTTTTTCCTTGAATCAGCTTCAACTTGTTCTCGAGGCACCACACAGGCGCTCTCCACCTAGTAGTAAGAAGGATCATCAAAAGAAAAACAGACCGTGTTTGTTGCCTGATTCTTCTAGGTCTGGTTGCGTTGAAACAGGAGTAACTGTAAATATATTTTTTAAGACGATTCAAAATGATCCTTGTGATTTCAATGAATTCAAAAAAGTAATCTTTAATCTTTATTCATTTCATTCATTTCATTCATTTCATTCATTTCGTTCATTTCGTTCATTTCGTTCATTTCGTTCATTTCGTTCATTTCGTTCATTTCGTTCATTTCGTTCATTTTGTTCATTTCGTTCATTTCGTTCATTTCGTTCATTTCGTTCATTTCGTTCATTTCGTTCATTTCCTTCATTTCATTCATTTCATTCATTTCGTTCATTTCATTCATTCCGTTCATTTCGTACATTTCGTTCATTTCGTTCATTTCGTTCATTTCGTTCATTTCGTTCATTTCGTTCATTTCGTTCATTTCATTCATTTCATTCATTTCACTCATTTCGTTAATTTCATTCCATTCATTACATTCATTACATTCATTCATTTCATTCATTTCATTCATTCATTTCATTCATTTCATTCATTCATTTCATTCATTTCGTTCATTTCGTTCATTTCGTTCATTTCGTTCAATTCGTTCATTTCGTTCATTTCGTTCATTTCGTTCATTTCCTTCATTTCATTCATTTCGTTCATTTCATTCATTCCGTTCATTTCATTAATTTCATTCATTTCGTTCATTTCGTTCATTTCGTTCATTTCGTTCATTTCGTTCATTTCGTTCATTTCGTTCATTTCGTTCATTTCGTTCATTTCGTTCATTTCGTTCATTTCGTTCATTTCGTTCATTTCGTTCATTTCGTTCATCATTTATTCATTCATCATTCAATCATTTCATTCATTTCATTCATTTCATTCATTTTATTCATTTCATTCATTTCATTCCATTCATTTCATTCATTTCATTCATTTCATTAATTTCGTTCATTTCATTCATTTCATTCATTTCATTCATTTCATTCATTTCATTCATTTCATTCATTTCATTCATTTCATTCATTTCATTCATTTCATTCATTTCATTCATTTCATTCATTTCATTCATTTCATTCATTTCATTCATTTCATTCATTTCATTCATTTCATTCATTTCATTCATTTCATTCATTTAATTCATTTCATTCATTTCATTCATTTCATTCATTTCATTCATTTCATTCATTTCATTCATTTCATTCATTTCATTCATTTCATTCATTTCATTCATTTCATTCATTTCATTCATTTCATTCATTTCATTCATTTCATTCATTTCATTCATTTCATTCATTTCATTCATTTCATTCATTTCATTCATTTCATTCATTTCATTCATTTCATTCATTTCATTCATTTCATTCATTTCATTCATTTCATTCATTTCATTCATTTCGTTCATTTCATTGTTTTCGTTCATTCCATTCATTTCGTTCATTTCATCCATTTCGGTCATTTCATTCATTTATCATTCATTCATTCATTCATTCATTCATTCATTCAATTATTCATTCTTTCATTCATTTCATTCTTACTTTTGACTGCCTACCTAAGTAAGGCTTTTAATTTGGTTTTCCTTTTTCCTTGAATCAGCTTCAACTTGTTCTCGAGGCACCACACAGGCGCTCTCCACCTAGTAGTAAGAAGGATCATCAAAAGAAAAACAGACCGTGTTTGTTGCCTGATTCTTCTAGGTCTGGTTGCGTTGAAACAGGAGTAACTGTAAATATATTTTTTAAGACGATTCAAAATGATCCTTGTGATTTCAATGAATTCAAAAAAGTAATCTTTAATCTTTATTCATTTCATTCATTTCATTCATTCCATTCATTTCATTCATTTCATTCATTTCATTAATTTCGTTCATTTCATTCATTTCGTTCATTTCATTCATTTCGTTCATTTCATTCATTTCGTTCATTTCGTTCATTTCATTCATTTCGTACATTTCATTCATTTCGTTCATTTCATTCATTTCATTCATTTCGTTCATTTCGTTCATTTCGTTCATTTCATTCATTTCGTTCATTTCGTTCATTTCATTCATTTCGTACATTTCATTCATTTCGTTCATTTCATTCATTTCATTCATTTCGTTCATTTCGTTCATTTCGTTCATTTCGTTCATTTCGTTCATTTCGTTCATTTCGTTCATTTCGTTCATTTCGTTCATTTCGTTCAATTCGTTCATTTCGTTCATTTCGTTCATTTCGTTCATTTCGTTCATTTCATTCATCATTTGTTCATTCATTATTCAATCATTTCATTCATTTCATTCATTTCATCATTTCATTCACTTCATTCATTTCATTCATTTCATTCATTTCATTCATTTCATTCATTTCATTCATTTCATTCATTTCATTCATTTCATTCATTTCATTCATTTCATTCATTTCATTCATTTCATTCATTTCATTCATTTCATTCATTTCATTCATTTCATTCATTTCATTCATTTCATTCATTTCATTCATTTCATTCATTTCATTCATTTCATTCATTTCATTCATTTCATTCATTTCATTCATTTCATTCATTTCATTCATTTAATTCATTTCATTCATTTCATTCATTTCATTCATTTCATTCATTTCATTCATTTCATTCATTTCATTCATTTCATTCATTTCATTCATTTCATTCATTTCATTCATTTCATTCATTTCATTCATTTCATTCATTTCATTCATTTCATTCATTTCATTCATTTCATTCATTTCATTCATTTCATTCATTTCATTCATTTCATTCATTTCATTCATTTCGTTCATTTCATTGTTTTCGTTCATTCCATTCATTTCGTTCATTTCATCCATTTCGGTCATTTCATTCATTTATCATTCATTCATTCATTCATTCATTCATTCATTCAATTATTCATTCTTTCATTCATTTCATTCTTACTTTTGACTGCCTACCTAAGTAAGGCTTTTAATTTGGTTTTCCTTTTTCCTTGAATCAGCTTCAACTTGTTCTCGAGGCACCACACAGGCGCTCTCCACCTAGTAGTAAGAAGGATCATCAAAAGAAAAACAGACCGTGTTTGTTGCCTGATTCTTCTAGGTCTGGTTGCGTTGAAACAGGAGTAACTGTAAATATATTTTTTAAGACGATTCAAAATGATCCTTGTGATTTCAATGAATTCAAAAAAGTAATCTTTAATCTTTATTCATTTCATTCATTTCATTCATTTCGTTCATTTCGTTCATTTCGTTCATTTCGTTCATTTCGTTCATTTCGTTCATTTCGTTCATTTCGTTCATTTCGTTCATTTCGTTCATTTCGTTCATTTCGTTCATTTCGTTCATTTCGTTCATTTCGTTCATTTCGTTCATTTCGTTCATTTCGTTCATTCCGTTCATTCCGTTCATTCCGTTCATTTCGTTCATTTCCTTCATTTCATTCATTTCGTTCATTTCATTCATTCCGTTCATTTCATTAATTTCATTCATTTCATTCACTTCATTAATTTCGTTCATTTCGTTCATTTCGTTCATTTCGTTCATTTCATTCATTTCGTTCATTTCGTTCATTTCATTCATTTCGTACATTTCATTCATTTCGTTCATTTCATTCATTTCGTTCATTTCGTTAATTTCGTTCATTTCGTTCATTTCGTTCATTTCGTTCATTTCGTTCATTTCGTTCAATTCGTTCATTTCGTTCATTTCGTTCATTTCGTTCATTTCATTCATTTCATTCATTTCATTCATTTCATTCATTCATTCCGTTCATTCCGTTCATTCCGTTCATTTCGTTCATTTCGTTCATTTCGTTAATTTCGTTAATTTCGTTAATTTCGTTAATTTCGTTAATTTCGTTAATTTCGTTCATTTCGTTCATTTCGTTCATTTCGTTCATTTCGTTCATTTCGTTCATTTCGTTCATTTCGTTCATTTCGTTCATTTCGTTCATTTCGTTCATCATTCATTCATTCATCATTCAATCATTTCATTCATTTCATTCATTTCATTCATTTCATTCATTTCATTCATTTCGTTCATTTCGTTCATTTCGTTCATTTCATTCATTTCATTCATTTCGTTCATTTCATTCATTTCATTCATTTCATTCATTTCATTCATTTCGTTCATTTCGTTCATTTCGTTCATTTCGTTCATTTCGTTCATTTAGTTCATTTCGTTCATTTCGTTCATTTCGTTCATTTCGTTCATTTCGTTCATTTCGTTCATTTCGTTCATTTCGTTCATTTCGTTCATTTCGTTCATTTCGTTCATTTCGTTCATTTCGTTCATTTCGTTCATTCCGTTCATTCCGTTCATTTCGTTCATTTCCTTCATTTCATTCATTTCGTTCATTTCATTCATTTCATTCATTTCTTTCATTTCATTCATTTCATTCATTTCATTCATTCATTCATTCATTCATTCATTTCATTCATTTCGTTCATTTCGTTCATTTCGTTCATTTCGTTCATTTCGTTCATTTCGTTCATTTCGTTCATTTCGTTCATTTTGTTCATTCCGTTCATTTCGTTCATTTCCTTCATTTCATTCATTTCGTTCATTTCATTCATTTCATTCATCATTTATTCATTCATCATTCAATCATTTCATTCATTTCATTCATTTCATTCATTTCATTCATTTCATTCATTTCATTCATTTCATTCATTTCATTCATTCATTCATTCATTCATTCATTTCATTCATTTCATTCATTTCGTTCATTTCGTTCATTTCGTTCATTTCGTTCATTTCGTTTATTTCGTTCATTTTGTTCATTCCGTTCATTCCGTTCATTCCGTTCATTTCGTTCATTTCCTTCATTTCATTCATTCCGTTCATTTCATTAATTTCATTCATTTCATTCACTTCATTCATTTCATTCATTTCATTCATTTCATTCATTTCATTCATTTCATTCATTTCATTCATTTCATTCATTTCATTCATTTCATTCATTTCATTCATTTCATTCATTTCATTCATTTCATTCATTTCATTCATTTCATTCATTTCATTCATTTCATTCATTTCATTCATTTCATTCATTTCATTCATTTCATTCATTTCATTCATTTCATTCATTTCATTCATTTCATTCATTTCATTCATTTCATTCATTTCATTCATTTCATTCATTTCATTCATTTCATTCATTTCATTCATTTCATTCATTTCATTCATTTCATTCATTTCATTCATTTCGTTAATTTCGTTAATTTCATTCCATTCATTACATTCATTCATTTCATTCATTCATTTCATTCATTTCGTTCACTTCATTCATTTCATTCATTTCATTCATTTCATTCATTTCATTCATTTCGTTCATTTCGTTCATTTCGTTCATTTCGTTCATTTCGTTCATTTAGTTCATTTCGTTCATTTCGTTCATTTCGTTCATTTCGTTCATTTCGTTCATTTCGTTCATTTCGTTCATTTCGTTCATTTCGTTCATTTCATTCATTTCATTCATTTCATTCATTTCATTCATTTCATTCATTTCATTCATTTCATTCATTTCATTCATTTCATTCATTTCATTCATTTCATTCATTTCATTCATTTCATTCATTTCATTCATTTCACTCATTTCGTTAATTTCATTCCATTCATTACATTCATTACATTCATTCATTTCATTCATTTCATTCATTCATTTCATTCATTTCATTCATTTCGTTCATTTCGTTCATTTCGTTCATTTCGTTCATTTCGTTCATTTCGTTCATTTCGTTCATTTCGTTCATTTCGTTCATTTCGTTCATTTCGTTCATTTCGTTCATTTCGTTCATTTCGTTCATTTCGTTCATCATTTATTCATTCATCATTCAATCATTTCATTCATTTCATTCATTTCATTCATTCATTCATTCATTCATTCATTTCATTCATTTCATTCATTTCATTCATTTCGTTCATTTCGTTTATTTCGTTAATTTCGTTCATTTCGTACATTTCGTTCATTTCGTACATTTCGTTCATTTCGTACATTTCGTTCATTTCGTTCATTTCGTTCATTTCGTTCATTTCATTCATTTCGTTCATTTCATTGTTTTCGTTCATTTCATTCATTTCATTCATTTCATTCATTTCATTCATTCAATCATTCATTTCATTCATTTCATTCATTTCATTCATTTCATTCATTTCATTCATTCATTCCGTTCATTCCGTTCATTCCGTTCATTTCGTTCATTTCATTCATTTCATTCATTTCATTCATTTCGTTAATTTCATTCCATTCATTACATTCATTACATTCATTCATTTCATTCATTTCATTCATTCATTTCATTCATTTCGTTCATTTCGTTCATTTCGTTCATTTCGTTCATTTCGTTCATTTCATTCATTTCATTCATTCATTTCATTCATTTCGTTCATTTCGTTCATTTCGTTCATTTCGTTCATTTCGTTCATTTCGTTCATTTCTTTCATTTCGTTCATTTCGTTCATTTCATTCATTTCATTCATTTCATTCATTTCATTCATTTCATTCATTTCATTCATTTCATTCATTTCATTCATTTCATTCATTTCATTCATTTCATTCATTTCATTCATTTCATTCATTTCATTCATTTCATTCCTTTCATTCATTTCATTCATTTCATTCATTTCATTCATTTCATTCATTTCATTCATTTCATTCATTTCATTCATTTCACTCATTTCGTTAATTTCATTCCATTCATTACATTCATTACATTCATTCATTTCATTCATTTCATTCATTCATTTCGTTCATTTCGTTCATTTCGTTCATTTCGTTCATTTCGTTCATTTCGTTCATTTCGTTCATTTCGTTCATTTCGTTCATTTCGTTCATTTCGTTCATTTCGTTCATTTCGTACATTTCGTTCATTTCGTACATTTCGTTCATTTCGTACATTTCGTTCATTTCGTTCATTTCGTTCATTTCGTTCATTTCATTCATTTCGTTCATTTCATTGTTTTCGTTCATTTCATTCATTTCATTCATTTCATTCATTCATTCATTCATTTCATTCATTTCATTCATTTCATTCAATTCATTCATTCATTCCGTTCATTCCGTTCATTCCGTTCATTTCGTTCATTTCGTTCATTTCGTTCATTTCGTTCATTTCATTAATTTCATTCATTTCATTCACTTCATTAATTTCATTCATTTCGTTAATTTCGTTCATTTCGTTCATTTCGTTCATTTCGTTCATTTCGTTCATTTCGTTCATTTCGTTCATTTCGTTCATTTCGTTCATTTCGTTCATCATTTATTCATTCATCATTCAATCATTTCATTCATTTCATTCATTTCATTCATTTCATTCATTTCGTTCATTTCGTTCATTTCGTTCATTTCATTCATTTCATTCATTTCGTTCATTTCGTTCATTTCGTTCATTTCGTTCATTTCGTTCATTTCGTTCATTTCGTTCATTTCGTTCATTTCGTTCATTTCGTTCATTTCATTCATTTCGTTCATTTCATTCATTCCGTTCATTTCATTAATTTCATTCATTTCATTCACTTCATTAATATCATTCATTTCGTTCATTTCGTTCATTTCGTTCATTTCGTTCATTTCATTCATCATTTATTCATTCATCATTCAATCATTTCATTCATTTCATTCATTTCATTCATTTCATTCATTTCATTCATTTCGTTCATTTCGTTCATTTCGTTCATTTCATTCATTTCATTCATTTCGTTCATTTCGTTCATTTCGTTCATTTCGTTCATTTCGTTCATTTCATTCATTTCGTTCATTTCATTCATTCCGTTCATTTCATTAATTTCATTCATTTCATTCACTTCATTAATTTCATTCATTTCGTTCATTTCGTTCATTTCGTTCATTTCGTTCATTTCATTCATTCCGTTCATTTCATTAATTTCATTCATTTCATTCACTTCATTAATTTCATTCATTTCGTTCATTTCGTTCATTTCGTTCATTTCGTTCATTTCATTCATCATTTATTCATTCATCATTCAATCATTTCATTCATTTCATTCATTTCATTCATTTCATTCATTTCATTCATTTAATTCATTTCATTCATTTCGTTCATTTCGTTCATTTCGTTCATTTCGTTCATTTCGTTCATTTCGTTCATTTCGTTCATTTCGTTCATTTCGTTCATTTCGTTCATTTCGTTCATTTCGTTCATTTCGTTCATTTCGTTCATTTCGTTCATTTCGTTCATTTCGTTCATTTCGTTCATTTCGTTCATTTCATTCATTTCCTTCATTTCATTCATTTCATTCATTTCGTTCATTTCATTCATTCCGTTCATTTCGTACATTTCGTTCATTTCGTTCATTTCGTTCATTTCGTTCATTTCGTTCATTTCGTTCATTTCATTCATTTCATTCATTTCATTCATTTCACTCATTTCGTTAATTTCATTCCATTCATTACATTCATTACATTCATTCATTTCATTCATTTCATTCATTTCATTCATTCATTTCATTCATTTCGTTCATTTCATTCATTTCATTCATTCATTTCATTCATTTCGTTCATTTCGTTCATTTCGTTCATTTCGTTCATTTCGTTCATTTCGTTCATTTCGTTCATTTCGTTCATTTCGTTCATTTCGTTCATTTCGTTCATTTCGTTCATTTCGTTCATTTCGTTCATTTCGTTCATTTCGTTCATTTCGTTCATTTCGTTCATTTCGTTCATTTCGTTCATTTCGTTCATTTCGTTCATTTCGTTCATTTCGTTCATTTCATTCATTTCCTTCATTTCATTCATTTCGTTCATTTCATTCATTCCGTTCATTTCGTACATTTCGTTCATTTCGTTCATTTCGTTCATTTCGTTCATTTCGTTCATTACGTTCATTTCGTTCATTTCGTTCATTTCGTTCATTTCGTTCATTTCATTCATTTCATTCATTTCACTCATTTCGTTAATTTCATTCCATTCATTACATTCATTACATTCATTCATTTCATTCATTTCATTCATTTCATTCATTTCATTCATTCATTTCATTCATTTCGTTCATTTCGTTCATTTCGTTCATTTCGTTCATTTCGTTCATTTCGTTCATTTCGTTCATTTCATTCATTTCCTTCATTTCATTCATTTCATTCATTTCGTTCATTTCATTCATTCCGTTCATTTCGTACATTTCGTTCATTTCGTTCATTTCGTTCATTTCGTTCATTTCGTTCATTACGTTCATTTCGTTCATTTCGTTCATTTCGTTAATTTCGTTCATTTCATTCATTTCACTCATTTCGTTAATTTCATTCCATTCATTACATTCATTACATTCATTCATTTCATTCATTTCATTCATTTCATTCATTCATTTCGTTCATTTCGTTCATTTCGTACATTTCGTTCATTTCGTTCATTTCGTTCATTTCATTCATTTCGTTCATTTCATTCATTTCGTTCATTTCATCCATTTCGGTCATTTCATTCATTTATCATTCATTCATTCATTCATTCATTCATTCATCATTCATTCATTTCATTCATTTCATTCATTCATTCATTCATTCATTCATTCATTCATTCATTCATTCATTCATTCAATTATTCATTCTTTCATTCATTTCATTCTTACTTTTGACTGCCTACCTAAGTAAGGCTTTTAATTTGGTTTTCCATTTTCCTTGAATCAGCTTCAACTTGTTCTCGAGGCACCACACTCTCCACCTAGTAGTAAGAAGGATCATCAAAAGAAAAACAGACCGTGTTTGATGCCTGATTCTTCTAGGTCTGGTTGCGTTGAAACAGGAGTAACTGTAAATTGATTTTTTAAGACGATTCAAAATGATCCTTGTGATTTCAATGAATTCAAAAAACTAATCTTTAATCTTTATTCATTTCATTCATTTCATTCATTTCATTCATTTCATTCATTTCATTCATTTCATTCATTTCATTCATTTCATTCATTTCATTCATTTCATTCATTTCATTCATGAAATTCATTGAAATGAATGAAAATTCATTTCATTCATTTCGTTCATTTCGTTCATTTCGTTCATTTCGTTCATTTCGTTAATTCATTTCATTCATTTCATTCATTTCATTCATTTCATTCATTTCATTCATTTCATTCATTTCATTCATTTCATTCATTTCATTCATTTCATTCATTTCATTCATTTCATTCATTTCATTCATTTCATTCATTTCATTCATTTCATTCATTTCATTCATTTCATTCATTCATTCATTTCATTCATTTCATTCATTTCATTCATTCATTCATTTCATTCATTTCATTCATTCATTCATTCATTCATTCATTCATTTCATTCATTTCATTCATTTCATTCATTTCATTCATTTCATTCATTTCATTCATTTCATTCATTTCATTCATTTCGTTCATTTCGTTCATTTCGTTCATTTCGTTCATTTCATTCATCATTTATTCATTCATCATTCAATCATTTCATTCATTTCATTCATTTCATTCATTTCGTTCATTTCGTTCATTTCGTTCATTTCGTTCATTTCGTTCATTTTGTTCATTTCGTTCATTTCGTTCATTTCGTTCATTTCGTTCATTTCGTTCATTTCGTTCATTTCGTTCATTTCGTTCATTTCATTCATCATTTATTCATTCATCATTCAATCATTTCATTCATTTCATTCATTTTATTCATTCATTCATTCATTCATTAATTTCATTCATTTCATTCATTTCATTCATTTCATTCATTTTGTACATTTCGTTCATTTCGTACATTTCGTTCATTTCGTTCATTTCGTTCATTTCATTCATTTCGTTCATTTCATTGTTTTCGTTCATTTCATTCATTTCGTTCATTTCATCCATTTCGGTCATTTTATTCATTTATCATTCATTCATTCATTCATTCATTCATTCATCATTTATTCATTTCATTCATATCATTCATTCATTCATTCATTCATTCATTCATTCATTCATTCATTCATTCATTCATTCATTAATTCATTCATTCATTCAATTATTCATTCTTTCATTCATTTCATTATTACTTTTGACTGCCAACCTAAGTAAGGCTTTTAATTTGGTTTTCCTTTTTCCTTGAATCAGCTTCAACTTGTTCTCGAGGCACCACACAGGCGCTCTCCACCTAGTAGTAAGAAGGATCATCAAAAGAAAAACAGACCGTGTTTGTTGCCTGATTCTTCTAGGTCTGGTTGCGTTGAAACAGGAGTAACTGTAAATATATTTTTTAAGACGATTCAAAATGATCCTTGTGATTTCAATGAATTCAAAAAAGTAATCTTTAATCTTTATTTATTTCATTCATTTCATTCATTTCATTCATTTCGTTCATTTCGTTCATTTCGTTCATTTCGTTCATTTCGTTCATTTCGTTCATTTCATTCATTTCACTCATTTCGTTAATTTCATTCCATTCATTACATTCATTACATTCATTCATTTCATTCATTTCATTCATTTCATTCATTTCATTCATTTCATTCATTTCATTCATTTCATTCATTTCATTCATTTCATTCATTCATTTCATTCATTTCGTTCATTTCGTTCATTTCGTACATTTCGTTCATTTCGTTCATTTCGTTCATTTCATTCATTTCGTTCATTTCATTCATTTCGTTCATTTCATCCATTTCGGTCATTTCATTCATTTATCATTCATTCATTCATTCATTCATTCATTCATCATTCATTCATTTCATTCATTTCATTCATTCATTCATTCATTCATTCATTCATTCATTCATTCATTCATTCATTCAATTATTCATTCTTTCATTCATTTCATTCTTACTTTTGACTGCCTACCTAAGTAAGGCTTTTAATTTGGTTTTCCTTTTTCCTTGAATCAGCTTCAACGTTCATTTCGTTCATTTCGTTCATTTCGTTCATTTCGTTCATTTCGTTCATTTCGTTCATTTCGTTCATTTCGTTCATTTCGTTCATTTCGTTCAATTCGTTCATTTCCTTCATTTCGTTCATTTCGTTCATTTCGTTCATTTCGTTCATTTCGTTCATTTCATTCATTTCGTTCATTTTATTCATTTCGTTCATTTCATTCATTTCGTTCAATTCATTCATTTCATTCATTTCATTCATTTCATTCATTTCATTCATTTCATTCATTTCATTCATTTCATTCATTTCATTCATTTCATTCATTTCATTCATTTCATTCATTCATTCATTCATTCCGTTCATTCATTTCATTCATTTCATTCATTTCATTCATTTCATTCATTTCATTCATTTCATTCATTCATTCATTTCATTCATTTCATTCATTTCGTTCATTTCGTTCATTTCGTTCATTTCGTTCATTTCATTCATCATTTATTCATTCATCATTCAATCATTTCATTCATTTCATTCATTTCATTCATTTCGTTCATTTCGTTCATTTCGTTCATTTCGTTCATTTCGTTCATTTCGTTCATTTCGTTCATTTCGTTCATTTCGTTCATTTCGTTCATTTCGTTCATTTCGTTCATTTCGTTCATTTCGTTCATTTCGTTCATTTCATTCATCATTTATTCATTCATCATTCAATCATTTCATTCATTTCATTCATTTCATTCATTCATTCATTCATTCATTAATTTCATTCATTTCATTCATTTCATTCATTTCATTCATTTCATTCATTTCATTCATTTCATTCATTTCGTACATTTCGTTCATTTCGTACATTTCGTTCATTTCGTTCATTTCGTTCATTTCATTCATTTCGTTCATTTCATTGTTTTCGTTCATTTCATTCATTTCGTTCATTTCATCCATTTCGGTCATTTCATTCATTTATCATTCATTCATTCATTCATTCATTCATTCATCATTTATTCATTTCATTCATATCATTCATTCATTCATTCATTCATTCATTCATTCATTCATTCATTCATTCATTCATTCATTCATTCAATTATTCATTCTTTCATTCATTTCATTCTTACTTTTGACTGCCTACCTAAGTAAGGCTTTTAATTTGGTTTTCCTTTTTCCTTGAATCAGCTTCAACTTGTTCTCGAGGCACCACACAGGCGCTCTCCACCTAGTAGTAAGAAGGATCATCAAAAGAAAAACAGACCGTGTTTGTTGCCTGATTCTTCTAGGTCTGGTTGCGTTGAAACAGGAGTAACTGTAAATATATTTTTTAAGACGATTCAAAATGATCCTTGTGATTTCAATGAATTCAAAAAAGTAATCTTTAATCTTTATTCATTTCATTCATTTCATTCATTTCGTTCATTTCGTTCATTTCGTTCATTTCGTTCATTTCGTTCATTTCGTTCATTTCGTTCATTTCGTTCATTTTGTTCATTTCGTTCATTTCGTTCATTTCGTTCATTTCGTTCATTTCGTTCATTTCGTTCATTTCCTTCATTTCATTCATTTCATTCATTTCGTTCATTTCATTCATTCCGTTCATTTCGTACATTTCGTTCATTTCGTTCATTTCGTTCATTTCGTTCATTTCGTTCATTTCGTTCATTTCGTTCATTTCGTTCATTTCGTTCATTTCGTTCATTTCATTCATTTCATTCATTTCATTCATTTCACTCATTTCGTTAATTTCATTCCATTCATTACATTCATTACATTCATTCATTTCATTCATTTCATTCATTCATTTCATTCATTTCGTTCATTTCGTTCATTTCGTTCATTTTGTTCATTTCGTTCATTTCGTTCATTTCGTTCATTTCGTTCATTTCGTTTATTTCGTTCATTTCGTTCATTTCGTTCATTTCGTTCATTTCGTTCATTTCGTTCATTTCGTTCATTTCGTTCATCATTTATTCATTCATCATTCAATCATTTCATTCATTTCATTCATTTCATTCATTTTATTCATTTCATTCATTTCATTCCATTCATTTCATTCATTTAATTCATTTCATTAATTTCGTTCATTTCATTCATTTCGTTCATTTCATTCATTTCGTTCATTTCATTCATTTCGTTCATTTCGTTCATTTCGTACATTTCATTCATTTCGTTCATTTCATTCATTTCATTCATTTCGTTCATTTCGTTCATTTCGTTCATTTCATTCATTTCGTTCATTTCGTTCATTTCATTCATTTCGTACATTTCATTCATTTCGTTCATTTCATTCATTTCATTCATTTCGTTCATTTCGTTCATTTCGTTCATTTCGTTCATTTCGTTCATTTCATTCATTTCGTTCATTTCGTTCATTTCGTTCATTTCGTTCATTTCGTTCAATTCGTTCATTTCGTTTATTTCGTTCATTTCGTTCATTTCGTTCTTTTCGTTCATTTCATTCATCATTTGTTCATTCATTATTCAATCATTTCATTCATTTCATCATTTCATTCACTTCATTCATTTCATTCATTTCATTCATTTCATTCATTTCATTCATTTCATTCATTTCATTCATTTCATTCATTTCATTCATTTCATTCATTTCATTCATTTCATTCATTTCATTCATTTCATTCATTTCATTCATTTCATTCATTTCATTCATTTCATTCATTTCATTCATTTCATTCATTTCATTCATTTCATTCATTTCATTCATTTCATTCATTTCATTCATTTCATTCATTTCATTCATTTCATTCATTTCATTCATTTCATTCATTTCATTCATTTCATTCATTTCATTCATTTCATTCATTTCATTCATTTCATTCATTTCATTCATTTCATTCATTTCATTCATTTCATTCATTTCATTCATTTCATTCATTTCATTCATTTCATTCATTTCATTCATTTCATTCATTTCATTCATTTCATTCATTTCGTTCATTTCGTTCATTTCATTGTTTTCGTTCATTTCATTCATTTCGTTCATTTCATCCATTTCGGTCATTTCATTCATTTATCATTCATTCATTCATTTCATTCATTTCATTCATTTCATTCATTTCATTCATTTCGTTCATTTCGTTCATTTCGTTCATTTCGTTCATTTCGTTCATTTCGTTCATTTTGTTCATTCCGTTCATTCCGTTCATTCCGTTCATTTCGTTCATTTCCTTCATTTCATTCATTCCGTTCATTTCATTAATTTCATTAATTTCATTCATTTCATTCACTTCATTAATTTCATTCATTTCGTTAATTTCGTTCATTTCGTTCATTTCGTTAATTTCGTTCATTTCGTTCATTTCGTTCATTTCATTCATTTCATTCATTTCATTCATTTCGTTCATTTCATTCATTCCGTTCATTTCATTAATTTCATTAATTTCATTCACTTCATTAATTTCATTCATTTCATTCATTTCGTTCATTTCGTTCATTTCGTTCATTTCGTACATTTCGTTCATTTCGTTCATTTCGTTCATTTCGTTCATTTCATTCATTTCGTTCATTTCATTCATTTCGTTCATTTCGTTCATTTCGTTCATTTCGTTCATTTCGTTCATTTCATTCATCATTTATTCATTCATCATTCAATCATTTCATTCATTTCATTCATTTCATTCATTTCATTCATTTCATTCATTTCATTCATTCATTCATTCATTCATTCATTTCATTCATTTCATTCATTTCGTTCATTTCGTTCATTTCGTTCATTTCGTTCATTTCGTTCATTTCGTTCATTTCGTTCATTTCGTTCATTCCGTTCATTCCGTTCATTCCGTTCATTTCGTTCATTTCCTTCATTTCATTCATTTCGTTCATTTCATTCATTCCGTTCATTTCATTAATTTCATTCATTTCATTCACTTCATTAATTTCATTCATTTCGTTAATTTCGTTAATTTCGTTCATTTCGTTCATTTCGTTCATTTCGTTCATTTCGTTCATTTCGTTCATTTCGTTCATTTCGTTCATTTCGTTCATTTCGTTCATTTCGTTCATTTCGTTCATTTCGTTCATTTCGTTCATTTCGTTCATTTCATTCATTTCATTCATTTCATTCATTTCATTCATTCATTCCGTTCATTCCGTTCATTCCGTTCATTTCGTTCATTTCGTTAATTTCGTTAATTTCGTTAATTTCGTTAATTTCGTTAATTTCGTTAATTTCGTTAATTTCGTTCATTTCGTTCATTTCGTTCATTTCGTTCATTTCGTTAATTTCGTTCATTTCGTTCATTTCGTTCATTTCGTTCATTTCGTTCATCATTTATTCATTCATCATTCAATCATTTCATTCATTTCATTCATTTCATTCATTTCATTCATTTCGTTCATTTCGTTCATTTCGTTCATTTCGTTCATTTCGTTCATTTCGTTCATTTCGTTCATTTCGTTCATTTCGTTCATTTCGTTCATTTCGTTCATTTCGTTCATTTCGTTCATTTCGTTCATTTCGTTCATTTCGTTCAATTCGTTCATTTCCTTCATTTCGTTCATTTCGTTCATTTCCTTCATTTCATTCATTTCATTCATTTCGTTCATTTCATTCATTCCGTTCATTTCATTAATTTCATTAATTTCATTCACTTCATTAATTTCATTCATTTCATTCATTTCGTTCATTTCGTTCATTTCGTTCATTTCGTACATTTCGTTCATTTCGTTCATTTCGTTCATTTCGTTCATTTCATTCATTTCGTTCATTTCATTCATTTCGTTCATTTCGTTCATTTCGTTCATTTCGTTCATTTCATTCATCATTTATTCATTCATCATTCAATCATTTCATTCATTTCATTCATTTCATTCATTTCATTCATTTCATTCATTTCATTCATTTCATTCATTTCATTCATTCATTCATTCATTCATTCATTTCATTCATTTCATTCATTTCGTTCATTTCGTTCATTTCGTTCATTTCGTTCATTTCGTTCATTTCGTTCATTTCGTTCATTTTGTTCATTTCGTTCATTTCGTTCATTTCGTTCATTTCGTTCATTTCATTCATTTCGTTCATTTCATTGTTTTCGTTCATTTCATTCATTTAATTCATTTCATTCATTTCGTTCATTTCGTTCATTTCGTTCATTTCGTTCATTTCGTTCATTTCGTTCATTTCGTTCATTTCGTTCATTTCGTTCATTCCGTTCATTCCGTTCATTCCGTTCATTTCGTTCATTTCCTTCATTTCATTCATTTCGTTCATTTCATTCATTCCGTTCATTTCATTAATATCATTCATTTCATTCACTTCATTAATTTCATTAATTTCGTTCATTTCATTCATTTCGTTCATTTCGTTCATTTCGTTCATTTCGTTCATTTCGTTCATTTCGTTCATTTCGTTCATTTCGTTCATTTCGTTCATTTCGTTCATTTCGTTCATTCCGTTCATTCCGTTCATTCCGTTCATTTCGTTCATTTCCTTCATTTCATTCATTTCGTTCATTTCATTCATTCCGTTCATTTCATTAATTTCATTCATTTCATTCACTTCATTAATTTCATTAATTTCGTTCATTTCGTTCATTTCGTTCATTTCGTTCATTTCGTTCATTTCGTTCATTTCATTCATCATTTATTCATTCATCATTCAATCATTTCATTCATTTCATTCATTTCATTCATTTCATTCATTTCATTCATTTCATTCATTCATTCATTAATTCATTCATTTCATTCATTTCATTCATTTCGTTCATTTCGTTCATTTCGTTCATTTCGTTCATTTCGTTCATTTCGTTCATTTCGTTCATTTCGTTCATTCCGTTCATTCCGTTCATTCCGTTCATTTCGTTCATTTCCTTCATTTCATTCATTTCGTTCATTTCATTCATTCCGTTCATTTCATTAATTTCATTCATTTCATTCACTTCATTAATTTCATTCATTTCGTTAATTTCGTTCATTTCGTTCATTTCGTTCATTTCGTTCATTTCGTTCATTTCGTTCATTTCGTTCATTTCGTTCATTTCGTTCATTTCGTTCATTTCGTTCATTTCGTTCATTTCGTTCATTTCATTCATTTCCTTCATTTCATTCATTTCATTCATTTCGTTCATTTCATTCATTCCGTTCATTTCGTACATTTCGTTCATTTCGTTCATTTCGTTCATTTCGTTCATTTCGTTCATTTCATTCATTTCATTCATTTCACTCATTTCGTTAATTTCATTCCATTCATTACATTCATTACATTCATTCATTTCATTCATTTCATTCATTTCATTCATTTCATTCATTTCATTCATTCATTTCATTCATTTCGTTCATTTCGTTCATTTCGTACATTTCGTTCATTTCGTTCATTTCGTTCATTTCATTCATTTCGTTCATTTCATTCATTTCGTTCATTTCATCCATTTCGGTCATTTCATTCATTTATCATTCATTCATTCATTCATTCATTCATTCATCATTCATTCATTTCATTCATTTCATTCATTCATTCATTCATTCATTCATTCATTCATTCATTCATTCATTCATTCAATTATTCATTCTTTCATTCATTTCATTCTTACTTTTGACTGCCTACCTAAGTAAGGCTTTTAATTTGGTTTTCCTTTTTCCTTGAATCAGCTTCAACTTGTTCTCGAGGCACCACACAGGCGCTCTCCACCTAGTAGTAAGAAGGATCATCAAAAGAAAAACAGACCGTGTTTGATGCCTGATTCTTCTAGGTCTGGTTGCGTTGAAACAGGAGTAACTGTAAATTGATTTTTTAAGACGATTCAAAATGATCCTTGTGATTTCAATGAATTCAAAAAACTAATCTTTAATCTTTATTCATTTCATTCATTTCATTCATTTCATTCATTTCATTCATTTCATTCATTCATTCCGTTCATTCATTTCATTCATTTCATTCATTTCATTCATTTCATTCATTTCATTCATTTCATTCATTTCATTCATTTCATTCATTTCATTCATTTCATTCATTTCATTCATTTCATTCATTTCATTCATTTCATTCATTTCATTCATTTCATTCATTTCATTCATTTCATTCATTTCATTCATTTCATTCATTTCATTCATTTCATTCATTTCATTCATTTCATTCATTTCATTCATTTCATTCATTTCATTCATTTCATTCATTTCATTCATTTCATTCATTTCATTCATTTCATTCATTTCATTCATTTCATTCATTTCATTCATTTCATTCATTTCATTCATTTCATTCATTTCATTCATTTCATTCATTTCATTCATTTCATTCATTTCATTCATTTCATTCATTCATTCATTCATTCATTTCATTCTTTTCATTCATTTCATTCATTTCATTCATTTCATTCATTTCGTTCATTTCGTTCATTTCGTTCATTTCGTTCATTTCATTCATCATTTATTCATTCATCATTCAATCATTTCATTCATTTCATTCATTTCATTCATTTCATTCATTTCATTCATTTCATTCATTTCATTCATTTCGTTCATTTCGTTCATTTCGTTCATTTTGTTCATTTCGTTCATTTCGTTCATTTCGTTCATTTCGTTCATTTCGTTCATTTCGTTCATTTCGTTCATTTCGTTCATTTCGTTCATTTCGTTCATTTCATTCATCATTTATTCATTCATCATTCAATCATTTCATTCATTTCATTCATTTCATTCATTTCATTCATTAATTTCATTCATTTCATTCATTTCATTCATTTCATTCATTTCATTCATTTCATTCATTTCGTACATTTCGTTCATTTCGTACATTTCGTTCATTTCGTTCATTTCGTTCATTTCATTCATTTCGTTCATTTCATTGTTTTCGTTCATTTCATTCATTTCGTTCATTTCATCCATTTCGGTCATTTCATTCATTTATCATTCATTCATTCATTCATTCATTCATTCATTCATCATTTATTCATTTCATTCATATCATTCATTCATTCATTCATTCATTCATTCATTCATTCATTCATTCATTCATTCATTCATTCATTCATTCAATTATTCATTCTTTCATTCATTTCATTCTTACTTTTGACTGCCTACCTAAGTAAGGCTTTTAATTTGGTTTTCCTTTTTCCTTGAATCAGCTTCAACTTGTTCTCGAGGCACCACACAGGCGCTCTCCACCTAGTAGTAAGAAGGATCATCAAAAGAAAAACAGACCGTGTTTGTTGCCTGATTCTTCTAGGTCTGGTTGCGTTGAAACAGGAGTAACTGTAAATATATTTTTTAAGACGATTCAAAATGATCCTTGTGATTTCAATGAATTCAAAAAAGTAATCTTTAATCTTTATTCATTTCATTCATTTCGTTCATTTCGTTCATTTCGTTCATTTCGTTCATTTCGTTCATTTCGTTCATTTCGTTCATTTCGTTCATTTCGTTCATTTCGTTCATTTCGTTCATTTCGTTCATTTCGTTCATTTCGTTCATTTCGTTCATTTCGTTCATTTCGTTCATTTCGTTCATTTCGTTCATTTCGTTCATTTCGTTCATTTCGTTCATTTCGTTCATTTCATTCATTTCATTCATTCATTCATTTCATTCATTTCATTCATTTCATTCATTCATTCCGTTCATTTCGTTCATTTCGTTCATTTCGTTCATTTCGTTCATTTCGTTCATTTCGTTCATTTCGTTCATTTCGTTCAATTCGTTCATTCATTCATTTCATTCATTTCATTTATTCATTCCGTTCATTTCGTTCATTTCGTTCATTTCGTTGATTTCGTTCATTTCGTTCATTTCGTTCATTTCGTTCATTTCGTTCATTTCGTTCATTTCGTTCATTTCGTTCAATTCGTTCATTTCCTTCATTTCCTTCATTTCGTTCATTTCGTTCATTTCCTTCATTTCATTCATTTCATTCATTTCGTTCATTTCATTCATTCCGTTCATTTCATTAATTTCATTCACTTCATTCATTTCATTCATTTCATTCATTTCGTTCATTTCGTTCATTTCGTTCATTTCGTTCATTTCGTTCATTTCGTTCATTTTGTTCAATTCGTTCATTTCCTTCATTTCGTTCATTTCGTTCATTTCCTTCATTTCATTCATTTCGTTTATTTCGTTCATTTCGTTCATTTCGTTAATTTAGTTAATTTCGTTCATTTCGTTCATTTCGTTCATTTCGTTCATTTCGTTCATTTCGTTCATTTCGTTCATTTCGTTCATTTCGTTCATATCGTTCATTTCGTTCATTTCGTACATTTCGTTCATTTCGTTCATTTCATTCATCATTTATTCATTCATCATTCAATCATTTCATTCATTTCATTCATTTCATTCATTTCGTTCATTTCGTTCATTTCGTTCATTTCGTTCATTTCGTTCATTTCGTTCATTTTGTTCAATTCGTTCATTTCCTTCATTTCGTTCATTTCGTTCATTTCCTTCATTTCATTCATTTCGTTTATTTCGTTCATTTCGTTCATTTCGTTAATTTAGTTAATTTCGTTCATTTCGTTCATTTCGTTCATTTCATTCATTTCGTTCATTTCGTTCATTTCGTTCATTTCGTTCATTTCGTTCATTTCGTTCATTTCGTTCATTTCGTTCATTTCGTTCATTTCGTTCATTTCGTTCATTTCGTTCATTTCGTTCATTTCGTTCATTTCGTACATTTCGTTCATTTCGTACATTTCGTTCATTTCGTTCATTTCGTTCATTTCGTTCATTTCGTTCATTTCGTTCATTTCGTTCAATTCGTTCATTTCCTTCATTTCGTTCATTTCGTTCATTTCGTTAATTTCCTTCATTTCATTCATTTCGTTCATTTCATTCATTCCGTTCATTTCATTAATTTCATTCATTTCATTCACTTCATTAATTTCATTCATTTCGTTCATTTCGTTCATTTCGTTCATTTCGTTCATTTCGTTCATTTCGTTCATTTCGTTCATTTCGTTCATTTCATTCATTTCATTCATCATTTATTCATTCATCATTCAATCATTTCATTCATTTCATTCATTTCATTCATTTCATTCATTCATTCGTTCATTCATTCATTCATTTCATTCATTTCATTCATTTCATTCATTTCATTCATTTCATTCATTTCATTCATTTCATTCATTTCATTCATTTCATTCATTTCATTCATTTCATTCATTTCATTCATTTCATTCATTTCATTCATTTCATTCATTTCATTCATTTCATTCATTTCATTCATTTCATTCATTTCATTCATTTCATTCATTTCATTCATTTCATTCATTTCATTCATTTCATTCATTTCATTCATTTCATTCATTTCATTCATTTCATTCATTTCATTCATTTCATTCATTTCATTCATTTCATTCATTTCATTCATTTCATTCATTTCATTCATTTCATTCATTTCATTCATTTCATTCATTTCATTCATTTCAATCATATTCATTTCATTCATATTCATTTCATTCATTTCATTCATTTCATTCATTTCATTCATTTCATTCATTTCATTCATTTCATTCATTTCATTCATTTCATTCATTTCATTCATTTCATTCATTTCATTCATTTCATTCATTTCATTCATTTCATTCATTTCATTCATTTCATTCATTTCATTCATTTCATTCACTTCATTCACTTCATTCACTTCATTCACTTCATTCATTTCATTCATTTCATTCATTTCATTCATTTCATTCATTTCATTCATTTCATTCATTTCATTCATTTCATTCATTTCATTCATTTCATTCATTTCATTCATTTCATTCATTTCATTCATTTCATTCATTTCATTCATTTCATTCATTTCATTCATTTCATTCATTTCATTCATTTCATTCATTTCATTCATTTCATTCATTTATTCATTCATCATTCAATCATTTCATTCATGTTCATTTCGTTCATTTCGTTCATTTCGTTCATTTCGTTCATTTCGTTCATTTTGTTCAATTCGTTCATTTCCTTCATTTCGTTCATTTCGTTCATTTCCTTCATTTCATTCATTTCGTTTATTTCGTTCATTTCGTTCATTTCGTTCATTTAGTTCATTTCGTTCATTTCGTACATTTCGTTCATTTCGTTCATTTCGTTCATTTCATTCATCATTTATTCATTCATCATTCAATCATTTCATTCATTTCATTCATTTCATTCATTTCATTCATTTCATTCATTTCATTCATTTCATTCATTTCATTCATTTCATTCATTTCATTCATTTCATTCATTTCATTCATTTCATTCATTTCATTCATTTCATTCATTTCATTCATTTCATTCATTTCATTCATTTCGTTAATTTCGTTCATTTCGTTCATTTCGTTCATTTCGTTCATTTCGTTCATTTCGTTCATTTCGTTCATTTCGTTTATTTCGTTCATTTCGTTCATTTCGTTCATTTCGTTCATTTCGTTCATTTCGTTCATTTCGTTCATTTCGTTCATTTCGTTCATTTCGTTCATTTCGTTCATTTCGTTCATTTCCTTCATTTCGTTCATTTCGTTCATTTCGTTCATTTCCTTCATTTCATTCATTTCGTTCATTTCATTCATTCCGTTCATTTCATTAATTTCATTCATTTCATTCACTTCATTAATTTCATTCATTTCGTTCATTTCGTTCATTTCGTTCATTTCGTTCATTTCGTTCATTTCGTTCATTTCGTTCATTTCGTTCATTTCGTTCATTTCGTTCATTCCGTTCATTTCATTAATTTCATTCATTTCATTCACTTCATTAATTTCATTCATTTCGTTCATTTCGTTCATTTCGTTCATTTCGTTCATTTCGTTCATTTCGTTCATTTCGTTCATTTCGTTCATTTCGTTCATTTCGTTCATTTCATTCATTTCATTCATCATTCAATCAATTCATTCATCATTCAATCATTTCATTCATTTCATTCATTTCATTCATTCATTCATTAATTCATTCATTCATTTCATTCATTTCATTCATTTCATTCATTTCATTCATTTCATTCATTTCATTCATTTCATTCATTTCATTCATTTCATTCATTTCATTCATTTCATTCATTTCATTCATTTCATTCATTTCATTCATTTCATTCATTTCATTCATTTCATTCATTTCATTCATTTCATTCATTTCATTCATTTCATTCATTTCATTCATTTCATTCATTTCATTCATTTCATTCATTTAATTCATTTAATTCATTTAATTCATTTAATTCATTTAATTCATTTAATTCATTTAATTCATTTAATTCATTTAATTCATTTAATTCATTTAATTCATTTAATTCATTTAATTCATTTAATTCATTTAATTCATTTAATTCATTTAATTCATTTAATTCATTTAATTCATTTAATTCATTTAATTCATTTCATTCATTTCATTCATTTCATTCATTTCATTCATTTCATTCATTTCATTCATTTCATTCATTTCATTCATTTCATTCATTTCATTCATTTCATTCATTTCATTCATTTCATTCATTTCATTCATTTCATTCATTTCATTCATTTCATTCATTTCATTCATTTCATTCATTTCATTCATTTCATTCATTTCATTCATTTCATTCATTTCATTCATTTCATTCATTTCATTCATTTCATTCATTTCATTCATTTCATTCATTTCATTCATTTCATTCATTTCATTCATTTCATTCATTTCATTCATTTCATTCATTTCATTCATTTCATTCATTTCATTCATTTCATTCATTTCATTCATTTCATTCATTTCATTCATTTCATTCATTTCATTCATTTCATTCATTTCATTCGTTTCATTCGTTTCATTCGTTTCATTCGTTTCATTCATTTCATTCATTTCATTCATTTCATCAGAAACCCATGGTATAAAAAAAAATATACTTCGATCATACGACACCTCAGCGACCACTCACCGTTACCAGATAATCAGAACATAAAACCTACAAAAATGATGTGTCAGGTACCTTATAATTTTATTACGAATCCTTTAGTGGATTTGGAAAGATTTACGTTCTTGGATGTACAATCTTGGAGAAATCTTACAATTAAGTAATGTGTTTATTTACAAAAGCTGGTGAGGGTGTCGCAAGCACTTTGAAGTAAAATATTGTTGCCGATTTAATAGAATTAGCAACATAGCCGCTGTAATAAATAATAAAAAATAATTTCGCCCCTCAAGCGAGACGAAATAAGTCATTATAATGTGTAGATCTAATGAATAATGACTATTGTATGTTTAGAAATAAAAAGGTGCATAATGTGTTTGAAAACGTTGTTTTACTAACAATAGCCAGGCACCTAGCTATCGCTATATATGTATGCCTATTTACTACAGAGGCATACATATTATATAGCGATAGGCACGTAGCTAGCTATATATATAGTATGAAAAATTCAAGCTATAGGTATATTTATATATATATATATATACTAGCTGTTACCCGCGACTTCGTACGCGTAATATTAATTTAACCATAATAAATAATAATACCTAATAACTATAACTGGTTTTTTGCTTGACTTAGTGTGTGTGTAATCTTAGTAGAAAATCAAATTTGACACTATTACTTAATCTGTGGTATGTATGTAACTTATTCTCCCGCGCGCAGTTTTTACTCGCAAATCTCACAATCTGTAATATTATAAAGAGGAAAGATTTGATTGTTTATTCGCATTGAATAAAAAAGAAACTACTGAACCGATTTGAAAAAATATTTCACTGCTGGGTAGCTACACTATCTCCGGGTACCATAGGCTATATTATATTTCCGAAAAATTAGGGATCCTTACTCCAATAATGTAACCCAAGGTGTAAAATAATTTTGTTTGTATGGATAAACTAAAAAACGTTTCATGTGCCTAAGTCCAGCGGTTTATACTGTGCGTTGCAAAACGCAAAGTGTATACGTTAAAAGCCCATTTTGGACCCCTAAGACGGCGAATTTTCCAAATTCCTTTCTAAGTACACCTTTACACCCTAAAAGGAATACACTCTCCAAATTTGAAGTCTCTACGACCAGCGGTTTGTAAAAAATAAAGTTTTTTTATTTTTTTACAAAAAAACGGTCCCTTTCCGTTTTTCAAGAAAAATTCAAGAATCGCTGAAACACTTGTTTATTAATTTTATTTGAGGAATCTCCATGTAAAATTTTAAGGTTCTACTGCTAGCGGTTTCTGAAATACAGAGCTTTTTTGTTGTATATTAAAAGCCCATTTTGGACCCCTTAGCATGTGAATTTTCAAAATTCCTTTCTTAGTGCACCCCTAGACTACAAAAGGAACGTACCCTCTAAATTTCAGGTCTCAAGGACTTACGTTTTAGGCTGTGCGTTGCAAAACGCAAAGTGTACGTATATTTGTATACGTTAAAAGCCCTTTTTGGACCCCGAAGACGGCGAATTTTACAAATTCCTTTCTACGTTCACCTTTACACCCTAAAAAGATTACACACTCCAAATTTTAAGTCTCTACGACCAGCGGTTTAGGCTGTGCGTTGTAAAAACTAAAGTTTTTTTATTTTTTTACAAAGAAAACGTTCCCTTTCCGTTTTTCAAGTAAAATTCAGGAATCGCTGAAATACATGTTTCTATATTTTATTTGAGGAATCTCCATGTAAAATTTTAAGGTTCTACTGCTAACGGTTTCTGAAATACACAGCTTTTTTGTTGTATATTAAAAGCCCATTTTGGACCCCTTAGCATGCGAATTTTCAAAATTCCTTTCTTAGTGCACCCCTAGACCACAAAAGGAACGTATTCTCCAAATTTCAGATCTCTAGGACTTACGGTTTAGGCTGTGCGTTGATTGTCAGTCAGTCAGTCAGTCAGTCACGCAACGATTTTATATATATTGATATATATGTATTTTATTTTAATATATTTAATTTTAAGAAGATTAATTACCTGGTGCAGCCGAACTACGCTCCGCGTTTATTTTTAAAATCGTATTTACTAAGTGAATTATCTTGTCGTGTTTACTTGTGTTTAACCCTTATCGTGTTTACTAAGTGTCTACCCGTACAATCTCTTCTGTCCGTCTTCAGCCAGTATTTGAAAATCAAATTCTTCAAACTTACTAGTAAACTATTCAATATTCTGTGATTGACAAATGTTAGCGAATAGCTAACCGTTAAAAAAAATTGTCTGAAAAAACTAATTTTCCCAGAGATTAAAACTAGCTAGATCGATTTTTCGCCTCCAAAATCCCATCGAAATCGTTAGAGCCGTTTTAGAAAACATGATTACAAATATATTTACAAATCCTTGCTCGTTTAATAGTCTATGATAATATACATCATTTACATAGGTATCTAATAGCACATCATGTATAATAAAGATACCTAGAGAGGTATGAACACAGCTAATTATTTCGTACCCAAAAGTTTCGGATGGTTTACGGTAAACTTTTCAGAGAATTGGAAAAGTTACAGCACTTATTGCAAGCATTGTTTCATAAAAATCTGACGAATTGATGTATTATCAATATAAAAATGTGAAGTGTTTAGTTAGGGTCTGCTTCAAATTACGTCGCTATGGCAATGCTTGCTATTTAGTTATGTTCTTAGAGGATTCAAAAAAATTGTCTGGCACTTTATTTTGTAAAGGGCAAACTACGTTACCATGTCTGCTGTTTGGCAAACCTGTCAAGTTCCAATGACAATACAATATTATAGTGACAGCGAGCTGATCTGATGACGGAGATGGAAGGTGGATAGCGGATTTCCTCGATGGATAATTAGTAGACTGGCAGTGTTTAGGCTCATTTTGATCAGCACACTGTTCCGATTACTAATTTAATTAAAGCTTGTTTTAAAAAAACACAATCGTAACTTGTATATTTTCTAAAACATGGCCCATCAGGAATGTTATTGGAAGTTTTTCCTATAATTGACCCCCATTTCCCCCTTTTTCTCTGATCTATTAAATTTTTATTACAAACACCTCATTTTGACTCTTCATTTCTCAAAACAGCCGAATATTAAGAGTTTTAAAAGCAATGTCGGTGAAGTCTGGCCTTCGGTGCTGAACCTAACACAAAGCTTGTGGCCTTGCGAGTGTTCTGCTTCAAGTGAAGTAGTTCAAAAGTTAATTTTATCGATACAGATGAAATATACTTAGTTAATGCATTTTTTTAAATCAAGATTAGATTTTCTGAGTGGACCATAGACACTGCAATCTGAGGAATGCCCCCTTTCGATGGACAAAGAGATTCTAGGTTGAAATTAAATGAAATGAAATGGTTTATTCGCTTCAAACATGGTTAAAAAGTTCTTATAGGTAATTATGTTCACATGTTTCACCAAAAACATCGGCATGCTAATTTTAAAATACTTAAATAAAAAAAATGAAAAAAACATATTTCATCACTTGAATATTGTTAAATTTAATTGGGTTGAATAATAAGCAGTTAAATTAAATTCGGATTGCGCGAAGGTGGTGGATGGAGGCGACTCAAGGCCATTCTTCATGGAATTCTATGGGGGAGGCCTCTGTCCGACTGTAATTTCAAATTTACCGAACAATCGACAAACTGCCCATCACTACATAACACATGTGCAACATGGCCGGCCTCGTAGGCTTTCCTGATTGTTCTGCACACCGACATATTCTCGTAGTTTATACTCCACGTATTCATTCGGAGCGGCTGCAACCATTCACACCTTGGCACTAGGAGATACAGTAGTGTCGACGCTACCCGCATTCTTCAGGAAGTGATTATGTTACCTGGGCACGCGTGGTTGTTGAATGCATTTCATGGTTGAAAGCATTTTGTACTTAGAATTAGAATTTAGGGACAGAGTTTTGAGCAAAGATTTTTAAGGTGAAGTGAGTTCGCAATATTAGCAATGCGTTTTGAGAGAAACATGGATCGTAACGTCGTAGATTTAAAGACCAATTTCTTCGAACTTCTGGATACACCACGGTCACATGACCGTGGTGTATCCAGTGCAGTGTAAGTGTGCAAATGTAAGTTACTTTATCAAAATATGATGACGATGATATAGCATGATGCGTCTATTTTAGGCATAGTATGTTCCAAAAAAAACTGAGATTTATATTTTAAAGTGTATAAAGATGCTATCAAGACTATTTTGAAATACTTCACTTCATTTAACTTTAGTGTACCTACTCGAGCTCAACTCTATCATATTCAAATAGATTAGATATTGATTCAATCTATGCAGAGAAGCACTTTGCAAATTGATTGAGAAGGGTGATATAATTTCTCCTAATTTACGCGGTATGTACAGCATAACTACCTACTGATTTACTCAATTTGAAGATACCTACCCAGGGAAACGCTCAAAATAAACTAGTTACACCTAAGAAAAACAACCCAATTTGGCATCACTATATATAAACTATTGTAGGCGCTACAAAAGCAGAGAAGGAGATACTGGTGGATTTGAACAACATCTACGGATTCCAGAAAATTTCAAACTACAGATGCATCCAAACACAATGCGGAAAAGACCGGTATCCTCACACCGGCTGCTAAAGCCTGGGACAAGCTGCTCAACTATCTGTCTACTTGTGTCTAAGAAAATACAACTACTCGTATTATTACAAAATAATACATAAAACAGCAGAAAAAAGATTTCTTCATAACTTCATATGTAACATAATTTTCAGTAGAAACGGGATATTTACTCGATATTTATTATCGATTATTTTTTATTTTATTTATATACTAGCTGTTACCCGCGACTTCGTACGCGTAATATTAATTTAACCATAATAAATAATAATACCTAATAACTGTAACTGGTTTTTTGCTTGACTTAAGCGTGTGTGTAATCTTAGTAGAAAATCAAATTTGACACTATTACTTAATCTGTGGTATGTATGTAACTTATTCTCCCGCGCGCAGTTTTTACTCGCAAATCTCACAATCTGTAATATTATAAAGAGGAAAGATTTGATTGTTTATTCGCATTGAATAAAAAAGAAACTACTGAACCGATTTGAAAAAATATTTCACTGCTGGGTATTTACACTATCTCCGGGTACCATAGGCTATATTATATTTCCGAAAAATTAGGGATCCTTACTCCAATAATGTAACCCAAGGTGTAAAATAATTTTGTTTGTATGGATAAACTAAAAAACGTTTTAACCGATTTTAAAAACTCTTTCACCTGTAGAAAGCTTCATTATCAGCAAGTAACATAGGCTATGGTTTATTAACTTTCAAACTAACTGGTTTATTGAAAAACTCAAGAACGACTTGACCGATTTAAAAAATTATTTAACCCATAGAAAGCTACATTATGGCTATAGGATTAAGGGGCGGGAGGGGGGGGGGGGGAGGGGGTAGAGGAACTGTTTTAACTGTTTTTTGCTTGACTATGTCTCATACTTAAGTTTTTAAATTTAGGGATCCCATTTTAACCTTGAGGTCCTAAAAATGTTTTAATCTTAATGACTTCACCGTGAAACTAAATTTGAAATTGTCTAAATACGCTGAAATCTGGCTAAAACCTAAAGTGTATTTATTTACAAAGAAAATGTTCCCATTCCTTTTTTCAGCTAAATTTCAGGTACTGCTGAAACTTATGTGAGCTATTTTTTTTTTTAATTAACTTGTGAATTTTCTTGTATCTACTACCAACGGTTTCCGAATTACGAATCATTTTAGTTTTACATTAAAAGCCATTTTGGACCCCTTCCAAGGTGAGTTTTCAAAAACCCTTTCTTAGTACACCCCTACACCCAAAAAAGAATACATCCTCCAAATTTCATGTGCCTAAGTCCAGCGGTTTATACTGTGCGTTGCAAAACGCAAAGTGTATACGTTAAAAGCCCATTTTGGACCCCTAAGACGGCGAATTTTCCAAATTCCTTTCTAAGTACACCTTTACACCCTAAAAGGAATACACTCTCCAAATTTGAAGTCTCTACGACCAGCGGTTTGTAAAAAATAAAGTTTTTTTATTTTTTTACAAAAAAACGGTCCCTTTCCGTTTTTCAAGAAAAATTCAAGAATCGCTGAAACACTTGTTTATTAATTTTATTTGAGGAATCTCCATGTAAAATTGTAAGGTTCTACTGCTAGCGGTTTCTGAAATACAGAGCTTTTTTGTTGTATATTAAAAGCCCATTTTGGACCCCTTAGCATGTGAATTTTCAAAATTCCTTTCTTAGTGCACCCCTAGACTACAAAAGGAACGTACCCTCTAAATTTCAGGTCTCAAGGACTTACGTTTTAGGCTGTGCGTTGCAAAACGCAAAGTGTACGTATATTTGTATACGTTAAAAGCCCTTTTTGGACCCCGAAGACGCCGAATTTTACAAATTCCTTTCTACGTTCACCTTTACACCCTAAAAAGATTACACACTCCAAATTTTAAGTCTCTACGACCAGCGGTTTAGGCTGTGCGTTGTAAAAACTAAAGTTTTTTTATTTTTTTACAAAGAAAACGTTCCCATTCCGTTTGTCAAGAAAAATTCAGGAATCGCTGAAATACGTGTTTCTTTATTTTATTTGAGGAATCTCCATGTAAAATTTTAAGGTTTTACTGCTAACGGTTTCTGAAATACACAGCTTTTTTGTTGTATATTAAAAGCCCATTTTGGACCCCTTAGCATGCGAATTTTCAAAATTCCTTTCTTAGTGCACCCCTAGACCACAAAAGGAACGTATTCTCCAAATTTCAGATCTCTAGGACTTACGGTTTAGGCTGTGCGTTGATTGTCAGTCAGTCAGTCAGTCAGTCACGCAACGATTTTATATATATTGATATTCAGGTTTCGATTGTTGTCATTATTTTGGGCGGTGCCCAATAAATTAAGTGCATAACCATGATAGTTTCAAAAGTTATTTCATATGTAACATCCATTTAACTGCGACCAATACTCCTAGGTATGTTTAGTATCTCAAGGCCATATAGTGCCATTCTATGGGGGAGAGTTATTTTCCGCAGTGGACTTCAACAGGCTGATAATGATGATGAAAGCATTTATCAATATATATAAAATCGTTTGTGACTGACTGACTGACTGACTGACTGACTGACTGACTGACAATCAACGCACAGCCTAAACCGTAAGTCCTAGAGATCTGAAATTTGGAGAATACGTTCCTTTTGTGGTCTAGGGGTGCACTAAGAAAGGAATTTTGAAAATTCGCATGCTAAGGGGTCCAAAATGGGCTTTTAATATACAACAAAAAAGCTGTGTATTTCAGAAACCGTTAGCAGTAGAACCTTTAAATTTTACATGGAGATTCCTCAAATAAAATAAAGAAACATGTATTTCAGCGATTCCTGAATTTTACTTGAAAAACGGAAAGGGAACGTTTTCTTTGTAAAAAAATAAAAAAACTTTAGATTTTACAACGCACAGCCTAAACCGCTGGTCGTAGAGACTTAAAATTTGGAGTGTGTAATATTTTTAGGGTGTAAAGGTGAACGTAGAAAGGAATTTGTAAAATTCGCCGTCTTCGGGGTCCAAAAAGGGCTTTTAACGTATACAAATATACGTACACTTTGCGTTTTGCAACGCACAGCCTAAAGCGTAAGTCCTAGAGACCTGAAATTTGGAGGGTACGTTCCTTTTGTGGTCTAGGGGTGCACTAAGAAAGGAATTTTGAAAATTCACATGCTAGGGGGTCCAAAATGGGCTTTTAATATACAACAAAAAAGCTCTGTATTTCAGAAACCGCTAGCAGTAGAACCTTAAAATTTTACATGGAGATTCCTCAAATAAAATTTATAAACAAATGTTTCAGCGATTCCTGAATTTTTCTTTAAAAACGGAAAGGGACCGTTTTTTTGTAAAAAAATAAAAAAACTTTATTTTTTACAAACCGCTGGTCGTAGAGACTTCAAATTTGGAGAGTGTATTCCTTTTAGGGTGTAAAGGTGTACTTAGAAAGGAATTTGGAAAATTCGCCGTCTTAGGGGTCCAAAATGGGCTTTTAACGTATACACTTTGCGTTTTGCAACGCACAGTATAAACCACTGGACTTAGGCACATGAAATTTGGAGGATGTATTCTTTTTTGGGTGTAGGGGTGTACTAAGAAAGGGTTTTTGAAAACTCACCTTGGAAGGGGTCCAAAATGGCTTTTAATGTAAAACTAAAATGATTCGTAATTCGGAAACCGTTGGTAGTAGATACAAGAAAATTCACAAGTTAATTAAAAAAAAAATAGCCAACATAAGTTTCAGCAGTACCTGAAATTTAGCTGAAAAAAGGAATGGGAACATTTTCTTTGTAAATAAATACACTTTAGGTTTTAGCCAGATTTCAGCGTATTTATTAGACAACTTCAAATTTAGTTTCACGGTGAAGTCATTAAGATTAAAAAATTTTTAGGACCTCAAGGTTAAAATGGGATCCCTAAATTTAAAAACTTAAGTATGAGACATAGTCAAGCAAAAAACAGTTAAAACAGTTCCTCTACCCCCTCCCCCCCCCCCTCCCGCCCCTTAATCCTATAGCCATAATGTAGCTTTCTATGGGTTAAATAATTTTTTAAATCGGTCAAGTCGTTCTTGAGTTTTTCAATAAACCAGTTTGAAAGTTAATAAACCATTGCCTATGTTACTTGCTGATAATGAAGCTTTCTACAGGTGAAAGAGTTTTTAAAATCGGTTAAAACGTTTTTTAGTTTATCCATACAAACAAAATTATTTTACACCTTGGGTTACATTATTGGAGTAAGGATCCCTAATTTTTCGGAAATATAATATAGCCTATGGTACCCGGAGATAGTGTAGCTACCCAGCAGTGAAATATTTTTTCAAATCGGTTCAGTAGTTTCTTTTTTATTCAATGCGAATAAACAATCAAATCTTTCCTCTTTATAATATTACAGATTGTGAGATTTGCGAGTAAAAACTGCGCGCGGGAGAATAAGTTACATACATACCACAGATTAAGTAATAGTGTCAAAACTGATTTTCTACTAAGTGTCCGCGACTCGCGATGTTGACTAGATGATCTTAAAAGTAATCTTGAATAGGTATTATAATTTTAAAATAGTTGGCTGAAGGAAAAATAAACGATTCTCTTTATTTTTAACCATAGGCAGGCTTTAGTTACTTAGAACATTGTGAATAAAGGACGTTGGTGCCACCATAGGTTAGGGGTAGGCAGGTAGATGCGTTTCTTTAACCTCACCTTCCTGTAGGGGTATGAACCGCCCGGTATACCAGACAGGTAACCAGACGCGAAGGTCTGGAGGTAAGTCTGGGGGCAAGGTTCTGGTCAAGGTGCCAGAGTACCACAGGTAGTACCTACTGGTACACAGGTACCAGCAGGTAAAAAGTAAAAGTAGGTACAAAGGTAACTAAAGGTAATTGGCACAGACTTGGTAAAGGATTCTCAGCTGGTGGTACGTGGGCACGTCAAGGGTGAAGACCTGGTGAGCTGCTAAGCCCAGGATAGCTGGTCTCCGTCAGTAGTGGCACGCGCGAAGGTCTAGCGCATACTGAGCGGAGACGCGATGGACCGCTGCTAATATTTATAAACTCGGTACGGCGCGCCCACTGTACCAAGGTTGCATCGTTGAAGTCCTTCTACCAAGGCCAATTATCGTCGAGTCAGCGTCACGCTAGTGTCGACGCGTGCGCAAGAGTAGGCAGCGTCTTGTTGACCGGACAAACCGAATGGCAAGTCCGGCCAACAAGAAATATAAGACTTTCTAAGTACATTGACTATGTAACAATGTAAAACTAGCGGTTAAGAATCGATATAGCCACCTAACGAGGGACCTATGTACAAAGATTAAACATATGGTAGGAAGCTATACCTAATAGGTACGTAGAAATAGTAACCAATGTACTTAGATGTAAGAAAATAAAGAGATATGGGCAGAAAGGTTGGCATACTGAGGTCCAAGGGACAGCAAAAATAAGGCTGTTTAGGTTCAACTTTCACCGCTCTCGTTGCGGTAACGCCCAGGGGTTCCTAAGCAAATTGGCTTGTGAAAGTAGCAATGAGTGTTTTTCTATATGCGAGAAGAAGAAAGAAATAGTCTGGAAGAGCGAAACAGTATGAGGTGCAGCCCATTGAACACGTTCACAAGTCATCCAGTACTACGAACAGGAACGGACCCGACGAATGCACGGTCTGCCAGCCTCGCTAAGCACCATTCAGCCAACGGAAGTATCGTTTCATTTCGGAAGAATCCCACACCCCAATCGACTGTAGGCAGGACGAGGCATCACGGCTCGGGGCGATACAGGCTCCCTGAAGGTCATCTACCTTCCTGTCTCCCATCATCTACTCCGGACAGCGGAACGGGACCAGCCAAAACTAGGCAGGCGCCATCACCATCTACGCCTGGAGCTCGTACCTACGGCAAGCAATATAGGTATCGTAGCTCGGCGCTACCCTGCCGCCCCACAATACTAAGATTACACACACACTTAAGTCAAGCAAAAAACCAGTTATAGTTATTAGGTATTATTATTTATTATGGATAAATTAATATTACGCGTACGAAGTCGCGGGTAACAGCTAGTTCGTATATATAATATGTACGTTGGTACTTCCAAAAGGTAAATCACTACTTTCACACAGCAAGGGTAGGTATAATGCGCGTCATGTAAAAAGAACGCTGACGGTCATACTACTTCAGGCGTTCCAGCGTTCTTTTTACATGACGCGTACTCTATACGGTAATACGTATCAAAGAGATATTAGCGGTGCCCAATAAATTGCCCTGAGGCCAATCAGTTTGAATTGAGGCCTATAGGTACGATAAAGATTATTAGGGCATCAATTGTATCCTATTCACGGAACGGTCGTTTCCAAATCAATAGTCCAGAATTATATTGGGGTACGTTTTTCTGTACCGTGACCGGAACCGTTTGCTGATCACAATGAACCTAACACGGCTAGTCTACTATTATCCATCGAGGACTTCCGTTGTTCACTTTCCGTTTCTATCATCATATCAGCTCGCTGTCACCATCATATTGTCATCGGAACTTGACAGGTATGCCAAATTTCACCTCAATCAGATATCGGAAAGTCACCCTTATCGCCTTCGACCAAAGTTGCCACCCGTGAAATACTTATCATTGAGTAGTTCCATGGCCATCTCTGGTCTTCTCCATCAGTTCCACTTCATCAAATGAAACTTTCTGAATGCACATGCTTTACTTGTTGCTGAAAATACTGAAATCGCTATATGATGTGCCTATAATATTTGAGGAGTTCCCTCAATTCCTCATGGATCCCATCATCAGAACCAGATTTTGATAAAAATAGGACCAATAAAGAAGCAAATTGAGCCAAATAATAATTTTTTTACAAATCGGTTCTCAAATGACGGAGATATAAGGTAACTAACATTTAAAAAAAACATTAAAAAAAATCTCTTCCTATTTTTAAAGTCGGTTAAAAAGGGTGATACATAGATAAACCTAAGATAAACTTTACCGAGTAGGACACGTGTATTTAAATAATACGGTTCATGAATAAAGTGTTCAACTTCAAAGCTCTGAGACTCTTCAACACTGTGACCCCTCAATCTAAATCCTGCTCCGTGGCTTCAAGGAGCTGGGCTGACAAGGGTATCGTTAGTATAGGGGTAAATTAGGCAATAACAATATTAACATAATACGCTACAGTCACACATAGTCCATACTCACACTAGCATTTCCATCGTGGGTATAGGAACTACACCTAAACACGCAACAAATATTTGCAGTTTTTTTTTTTATACTACTTGGTATGACGTATCAAGCAGAAGCTGATGTTAAGCGGTACCTTCTGCCTATGAACAGTGCATTACCTCATAGGTCACGTCCACCAAGGACGGACCCTATGTGGCATTGTACTGCGCGCCACCATGAGACATAAAGATGAAAAGTCTCATGTACCTGTAATTTCCCCGGCACCCTTACCCTTCAAACTGGAACACAGCAATGCGAGCACTACTGCTTTGCGGTAGAAATAGGTATGTTAGAGAGAAGTAGAGTTTTGGTAGAGTAGTTTTTTGAGAGTTAAATCATGTACTTACCTATGTGTATAAAATCTCTGCGTGACTGACTGACGACTGACTATCAACGCACAATCTAAGACGTAAGTCCTAGAGACCTGAAAGTGCAAGATACTACTTTTGTGGTTTAGGGGTGCATGAAGAAAGCCATTTTCGAAATGCACTTAGCGGGGTGTTAATGTTTGTATGGAAAAAAACTCCACGCGGAAAAGGTCACGGGCGTTTAGGTGGTTAGTACAAAATCCTTACAACATTGCTTAAAATTTTCCATATATACGTTAATACTGCTTTAAGAAATTTTCTAATCTAAAATCGCATAGAAAACTTTCAAGGCAACGCTCATACAAATCGTATCAAAAAAGTTTGAGAAAGTTAGCGTAAAGAGTAGATATTCATTGCCTTCGTTTTATTCTAGAGCTTATTTAGTTCCATGTGAGAATATCTTAAGTAGTAGGTAAATATGCTAACATTTTTCTTAGAACTAGGAATGTTTCTACAAAATTATTTTGTAACGAAGAACTTTTTCTTTGTCAGGGGCATTTACCATGGTGTTGAGTACTCAGGTAGATGCTGCTGCCCACCCCATGGTGTACCTAATACCTTAGTCGGCTTGTACGATATCCATGGGAGAAGACGGGGAGGTTTTTTCTTAGGCCGTACATGCCTCAGCCACCTGAATATAGATTACAATGACATATAACTAGGACCTAAGCCAGTATAATATAAGGCAAACAAGTTGAGACCCACATCACTTGCGTAGCAGCAATTTTGAACAGAAAATCTTGTGGTTGGTAATAGGTATATATCTTGTACCAATGTCTCTTTGCTGTAACAAAGTCAAGGACAAAAGTATTTTATTAATTGAAATCACAAGGATCATTTTGAACTAAAACTCCAATTCCAACGCGAACAAACATAAAATAATTTAAAAAAATTAATGCTGGACTATTCACACAACATTATCTAGCCCCAAGCTAAGCAGAGCTTGTGTTATGGGTACTAGATAACTGATATACTTAATACAATATACATTACATAGATAGATATTTTATTATACATAGAAAATACCCAGAACACCCTGAAAAAATATCTGCATATTGCACAAATATTTGTTCCGAGGCGGGAATCGAACCCGCAACCTCCTGCAAGAATCAGGCAACATTTTGTTTTTATTTGTTGATTCTTCTTTACCTATAGAGAGTACCTATACAACCTTATCACCCTATATACCAACAACATAATCCAGCATGGACTTCTACAGGTTGATGATGATAATTATAAGTGGTGATAAACAAGTGGACAATCCTATCACATTTCCGCTGAGTGAGTACCTATATAAATTAATATCCACAGATAAGTCGCAAACCGTTCCGGTATTGAAGATACCCCTTAATTTATCGCTACTTTCGGTAACTAATTGTCACTTTACCGCTGTGGGGAAGCCTCGTTGGAACGTTTTAGCTAGTGGAAGTAGGGTTGCCAACTGTGGGCCTATTGTCCAATTTTCAATCCGATTCCCAGAGTACTCAAATCGAACTTCAGTGTTCATCCCAGTCTACCGCCTAGAGGAATTACCAAAGGGTTTTTCGATGTTCAGTGGTGTCAGACTGAGCTTTGGTTTCGGAACGAATGACACTGAATCCAATTATACTCATTGACGGTCTCTCTAACGTTTCGTTTCTGGAAATAAGATTCGAACGAACCTCGTGCGAGTCTTGTGCGAGCAATTAGTCTGGTCGGGATTCGTCTGAATGATTTATTTGTTCTTAAAATTCAGTTATTTTTGTGGTTCGCTTCGCTCTCCTATGTTTTCTAAAACTTGCTGTTTCGCGCTTAATTACTGAAATTCCCGCTTGCCGGTAACTGCACCTGTTGATCGTTTATATCGCTCACCGGTAACTTCTAATTTGTCTTTGAATTTGTATTACTAGTTTCGATACCCTTAGTGCGCGCGCCGGCAACTTTAGTTTCACTAAATGCTCTTTTATCCTAAAAATCACTGAAATTGATTCATAATATTTATTTTTCTGGACAATTTCTATCACAAAGCAGTAGTGCTCGCATTGCATTTTGTATTTTGTGTTCCGGTTTGAAGGATACCGGTGAAATTACAGGCACATGTGATCTTTATGTCACAGGGTGGCGGGTGCAGTGCAATGCCACATAGCGCGCGTCCTAAGTGGTCATGATCTATGTGGTAATGCATTGTTTAAGGCAGAGGTTACCGCTCACCTGCTTGTTCCATCATTCAGGCAGTGCAAAAAAACCTTATTTGTCCCAGAGACCCTGGCTCGATAAGAAGTCACTGCTTGCACGATACTGTGTTGCCAATATTAGCTACAAATGAAACTGTGGAACAAACTATAGAATGAGCTTCCATCTGAGGTTTTCCCGCTTGGTTACGATAAGTGTCGCTTCAAGTTTTTTTTTCATAAATTCCTTCAAGGTAAGCAGCGCATCGACAGTACCCTCGGTGTTGCCGGTGTCTGTAAGTGACAGTGACCACTTTACATCAGGTGGGCCGTATGCTAGTTTGAAAATTTGTTTCAACAAAAAAAAAAGTACCTTCAGTATGTAGGGTGCAGGTTCCATTCCCGCCTCGGAACAAATATTTGTATATATTCGATCTGCAGATATTTGTTCAGGGTGTTCTGGGTATTTTCTTTGTATACTAAAAAATATCTATCTATGTAATGTATTGTAATAAGTATATCAGTTAGCTAGTAGAAAGATAGAAGATAGAAAATACTTCTACCTTCTTCTTTCTTCTTCTTCTTTATAGGACCCATAATACAAGCTCTGCTTAGCTTGGGGCTAGATAATGCTTTGTAAACTGTCCAGCATTATTTATTATTTTATTACTATCTTCTTCAGACATCAATAGCACAGTGTAAACAAGCCTTACCAGCCCCGTTTCTGTTTGGCTACCCTTTAACAGTTCAAGGTGAACACAAGTTGCGCCCTTACGAGTTTCGAGTGATCCAAATTGGGTCGACAGGCGTCATGAATAAACTGTTATTACCAAGTCCTATTATTCCAAGTGCGGTCGAATATCTGCCATTTTCGTCGCTCGATGTAATTTGTGTAGTTATAATGATTGAATATGGCTGATATAGAGATCTACAATGTGTGTTAGATGAACATGACATCTCGTCCTGTTGTCCGAAATAGTTTACAGGGTCTTTCATTATTACTGACGACAATCAAAAAGCTTATCTCTTATCTGGCTCAACGCATTAGTTTTGCCATTCAGCGCGGCAATGCAGCCAGCATCTTAGGCACCCTTCCGTCTGGTAGGGATTTGGATCAGTTGAGCTACCTTTAGATCGCTAGCAGCGGTCTTCAGGTAGCACAACTGTTTCATATGTATTTTGTACATAACTTGTATTATTTTTTCTGTAAATAAATGTATTTTTCAAAAAGGTACTAATATAGTTATATTCTTCGACCAAAGTAAAATAAATTTACGTCGATGGTTATATTATCAAATTGTGAAGACAATCAACAAAGTTTAGGTGATCAGTTCGATACAAAATCTTCACTTTGGTTGATACTGGCTCGGAAACGCCCAGAAATTGTAGAACAATGTGCGCATATAAATAATACTTAGGTCAAACGACGTCAGTGAGCATGTTATTTTAGTATTATCATTGTCGACCTAGGCCGACAAGGCTAGTTTATCACCAAGAAGGTTCTCGAAATAGTGTTTGAATATCCAAGCATGTTTGAGAAAGTTCTTTTAAAATATAATACATAGATACCAGGTTTTAGGTGATCACAAAAAGAAATAAATATTCCGACTGAATAAAATGCTATATTGGTTTCATTCGAACCAAACAATTCATTTCAAATCAACCGTATAATAGAATGATAGATGAAACGAAAATATTGGATGGGACGGTGTTAGTTTCGCTACATCGCTATCCACTTAATGAAATGAGATCTAAGAATGTATATAAACTTATTTAATATCATAAGTACTCATACAAATGCCTATCCCATATAAAAACACGTTAGTCTACAGGTACCTAATCAAACATGCTTAATAAAATGCACCTATAGATCTCCTCGTTTCGGATTCTGTCACGTAGTGAAACTCCGAGCATAGCTCTCTCCATAGCCTCCGCGACTTTGATCTTGTGTATGAGGCCAATAGTTAAGAGACAGCCTCTTAACTAGTCAAATAGGCATCTCTTTTAGCATAGCAAAATCAACAGTTAGTGGGTTGCACCATCGTAGGAATATAGACGTGACAAGTGGTGAGCTCATCGCCGCCATTGCTTTCTTTCAGACTAACTGACGCTTGCTTCCAGTAATAACACATTCCTTAATAAGCTAGCAGCCAGGACAAATCTTATACAAACGAATCTCAGTAACAAGTACGGGTATTAATCATAATTAGTAGAAAAGTACATAACCCTCCTTCTGGATAGTCGGTTACAGTAGGGGGATTTGCGATAATCACCACGCTTGCATGACAGGTGGATTGGTGAACGCAGTTTGGTGGTAAGTATCTACTCAGGTGGATGCTGCTGCCTATCCCCTGTTCTAATCCTTTAGTAAGGTTTACATGCATGGGAGGAGACGGAAGGGTACATTCTAAGGCCGGACACCCCACGGCAAAGAATGCACTTAGGTACTTATCGAACAGCCTTTGTGTTAAAGTGACCTACTTTGATTGTAAACATTTGTTTTGTATCTAAAATGAAACAACAATTTCAGTAATTTTATTTTTATTTTATGAAATATGAACCTTAACAACTTTTACTTTACTAGCGATAATACTTATTTACATTCATCTTTATTACAAATGGCAACAATCTTGAGCATAAATACGCCTCGAAACATAACTAGCTAAGTAGCGATGAATTTAATAAAAGAGCTATGTATACATTTGATTATATTGAATATTTCGTTTCTAATAGCCAGGCCTAGGAGTTATGATGACTATTATAATATTTATGTGACGACTAGTCTGCCCACGGCTTTACTCCCCGGGATAAAAAGTAGCCTTGAGTATCCAGGTATCGGTGTTCATCGAAATCAGTTCAGCCGTTTTGATGTGATTGTGTAACACACTTCCAAACATTGACATTTATGGTATGAGCGGAATTTCACTAATTACCCTGAGAGCACTGATTGTCTATATTGTAAGGGGTCTATACTTCCAATACTGCGGTTGTGGGTTCAAATCCCGGACGTGCACCAATGGACTTATCACTTAAAAAATGTATGAACGCAATATAAGAGATCTCGCATGGTGTAGGAAAACAACGTGAGGAAACCGGCATAGTCCTAGGACCAAAAATTCGAAGGCATGAGACATGAGCATGAAAAGAGCCTCTGTAAGGCCAAAGAAAAAGGGTCTTTTCCGCTTTTTCGAATATTTTCAATTTCAATTCAATGATTTTACAAAAAAAAAGTTTAGGGCCCTTCTTTGCTAAACTATTGATATTAATGAGAAACTATCAATGAGAAAATGTGCGTTAGGTTTCCTAATTTCTCCAAAATCAATCAGTTATCGCTATCTCAAGAAGTGTTGAAGAGCTGTGAAAACAAACTAAAATTTAAATTACGCGTTTCTTGCGAAACGTTCACCCTAAGAGAATCACAAAATTAACTGTTTAACACACCTTGGGCTCAACCACAAAAATTAGTTAAAAACAAAGCTAGTGAGTATATCATCGTCGTTACTAAGTATATCAAAACGCAGTTTATATCAATAATGGTACTTATAACTTAATTGACATACAACATTTGGCACAAACCACTAATCATTAGCTAGTTTACGAACGTCATTGGTATCTATTAAAAACTTATATTTACATCCTAAGAGCTTGTCCAGACGCGGTGATTTACCCGCGATTCCACTTGCGCGATTCCAGACGCGCGATTGTGCGATACTAGAGCTTCTTCATTCCATCCACTTGCAGTCGCGCATTTGGCCGCTCGCGTGTAAATCGCGTGCAATACGCGAGACTCTAGACTCTCGACTCACGCGTCTGAAGCGCGTTTGACGCGCGAGTCATGATAATAAGGGACCCCATTGATCCGTCCAGTACGCGCGCGATAGTTGCCGCGAGTCGACGTACGCAGAGTCACTGAATAAAATAATACAGAGTGTAGAACGTTCGCGCGTAACTCGCGCCAAAAACGCGTCATCTGGGCGCAACATAAATTCACACGCGCGAGTCGAATCGCGCGTAAATCGCCTCGTCTGGACAAGCTCTTAACAATCAAATAAACGTCGCGCTTTCCGACACTACGATTTGGCATTTTTTTAGCAATCAAAATATATTTACATAATTCTTAAAAGGTCGTAAATAATAAATACTGCATTTTCAAAATAGCATAGTTTATTACGGGCTTTCGAAGAAAATTGTCTACGGCGTAGCACAATCGTAGAGTTTCGTAGCAAAATAATTTGTATGGTTTAAAAGCCTAGAAGATGACAGTATAGTACTTTCTTTACAAAATCAGCCCACATTGCGGTACAAAAACCTCGTCTAATCTATAATAGATTTTTAATACACTTTTCATAAAGATAATTCGTTGGAGTTTATTGGAGAATATAATTTCTTCTTTATCTCCCGAAAATTATTTATGAAATAACTTGGCACTTTTCGTTGGCATATACAAAAATGCATTAAACCATAGTAGGTTGTTAGATGGATATATACTCATAATTGAAAAAACCGGTAATAACACACGTAGGTACTTGTTGCGAGTAAAACACCCGACTCGAGTTTCTGGGACTTAATACCCCCTTCCTCAAGGTGTATACGCGACGGCTTCCCGGCGATAACTACGGATGCGCGCCCGGAGCTCACGACTGGTAGGTACCGGAACTTCGGCAACGCTCGCACTCCCGTCATCACCCGAATGGCATGAATCATCGTCCGTACTGCGCCGATCATCGTAAAGGCGGGAACACACGTAACTCACAGTGTCTGGATTATTGACTATCGCAGTCAAAGACTTTGCAGGTCCGGTGTCAAGAATTGGTTTCCAAGCATGCGGCAACATCCATCCCTGGTCTCTGTTGAAATTCGAATGGCGGTGAATTTCTATAGCCTCGCGTATTTTCCTTGGCACCCAAAACTTCTCTCTTGCCAGTACAGAAGCTTGGTCAAACCTAATAAAATGAACCGCATCCGGGAGACACGCATGTTCAGCTACAGCCGATTTTACCACATTCACATACTTGATACTACGTATATGTTCGGCGAGTCGGATCTTAAGGCGCTATAGGTTCAACGAACATTTTTGTATGAGGCGAAGAAGGTGAGCGCACGTTCTGATACCGTGTTTGTATGTATAAAAAATTTATATTAAAAAGTCGTTCAAAGTTTTGTTTAATTTTGTTGATGAATTCACTAACTCAAATAATAACTAACATGTAACCAAATGTTTCAAAAATTAAAACGTGAGAGAAGTGAGTGAAAAATAGCATTTATATTTTAAAAAGGAGGTATCTTTGTTATTTTTTTTTATCGATAGAAGTAATTCAAATATAGTATTGAATTATTGATTTCACCAGATAAAAAGCTCAAGAATATCATATATTTTTTTCTTCATAGAAAACTATGAAAATTCTTATCAAAAACTTTAAAATTCTAGAGACATTTGAGAACCTATCGCGCCTTAACATTACGACGTGTTTCCCCTATATAGGATTTGCCGCAATCACATGGTATTTTATACACCCCAGGCACATTTAATGGGTCCTTATCCTTTGGTGACCGCAGCATTTTCCTCAGTTGCCCCGGGGGACGAAACACTGTTTTAATATCGTACCGTCGTCTTAACAGGTATCCGATTCTGTCCGTTACTCCTTTAACATACGGCAGATAAACAGGACATCGTTCCACTCTAGCTGGTCGTCTTTGTTCACTACCACTAGCCCAACGGGAACATTGGCGCCAGTTGTACCCATTAGCCTCCAGTACCGATCTCACATGTTCCAGCTCAGTCGTTACATGTCGTTCGTCACACAACGCCAACGCCCTATTTATAGTGATCTGGGCACTGCAGATAGCTGTGACGGATGGTGATGAGAGTCTGCCTTCAAATACCTGTCTGTGTGGGTTGTCTTACGATATACTGCGTGGGATAGTCTGCCACTGGCCTCCCTAATAACCTTTACATCCAGAAAAGGTAAGACACCGTTCTGTTCCTCCTCAACCGTAAACTGTATCTTTCTATGTACCGTGTTTAGGTATGAAACAAAGTCCACCAGGGCGTCCCTCTCTATAATGGCAAAAATATCATCTACGTAGCGCCACCAGTATCGCGACTTCTGTTCACCATTTCTTGACACCTCCTCCTCAAACCATTCCATAAAGATATTCGCCGCCACCAAGATATTTGTTTTACTCGGAACAAGTACCTACGTGAGTTATTACCGGTTTTTTCAATTATGAATATTACTCACGGAAGTTTTAATAGGATATATACTCCATATTTTAAGAGTAATAGCCACGGAAGTAAAACCCCTGATATCCTATTATCTTGAAATTATTAAAGGTACCAGTTCTACGTGTTACTTCGACGTTACGACCCGTGTTTCCAGTTCATTCGGATTCCTTTTTTATATTCCTGGCTGCGCAGCAAACAGATCACTTTGATCCTACAAAAGCTACCTTATTACCAGAAACCTGATACATTTGGCACAACTAAACATTCGAACACGCTCAAAAGATCCATTTATCTCAGTTATTCCTAGGTAGGCGGTTTGAGAGGCGTGTTCCCCACATGTAAGTTGTTGAGCTGTGGTAAGAGAATTGCGGCTGTGGATATCACGGTGATTATAACGAACACGGCGAGTAGAGCTCTGTCGGCGACTACTGCTACCTGTAACAAAAATAGGATATTCAAAACATATTTATAACAGAGCCTTAATTGGCCTCTTTCCACTGTGGGTCGCACAATCGTGGGAATATAATAAATAAATACATAATGCTGAACAGTTCACACAACATTATCTAGCCCAAAGGTAAGCAGAGCTTGTGTTATGGGTACTAGATAACACTAGATAACTGATAAACTTAATACAATACATTACATAGATAGATATATTTTATTATACATAGAAAATACCCAGAACACCCAGAACAAATATCTGCAATCGCACAAATATTTGTTCCGAGGCGGGAATCGCACCCGCAACCTCTTGCGTCGCAGGCCAACCTTCGCCCGCCGCGCCACAGAAGTCGTCTAAGTTTGGTCGTCGAGGTTTGGTCGCGTTGGAACAAGAGTAAATTTATTTTTAAGACTATTCAAAATGATCCTTTTGATTTTAATGAATAAAATACTTTTGATTTTGAATTTGACTTTGAATGATTTTTGGATGTTTTTTTTTTGTTTTCAAGCTAAAACAAATAGGCCAATTATAATGAAATTTGCGTCCTGCGTCGCAAGACCAGGAGGAATATAGACGTACCTAGTAGATAGATCATCCCCGCCATTGATATTTATTTAAAAAAACTAATTAATTAATTTTATTTAATTCGTTTCCAGCTTTACGATGATGATTATTTTCTTTAATTAATTTTTTTTAATGAGCCCAATCACGGCCACTCCTTTTTATCCATGAAGAAGTTCCACTGTGAGAGAGCTGATCTGATTATGAAAACGAAAGGGGGACTTTCGTTTTTACATTGTCAGCTCACTATTACAATAATATTGTATTGTCATCAGAACTAGACAGCTAATTCATTATATGAAATTTCAGCTCAATCTGAAATCGGGAAGTTTTTATACTGCATGAATGACCGGACGTGCAGATGACGCTTCTGATGTTAAGCGGTAACCTCTACCGTTAACAATGCATTACTGCATAGGTCACGTCCATCTAAGACGCACCCTATGCGGCATTTCACTGCGCCTGCCACCGTGAGACACAAAGATGAAGAGTCTCATGTGTCTGTAATTTCACCGGCACCCATATCCTTCAAGCCGGAACGCAACCATGCGAGCACTACTGCTTTGCGGCAGAAATAGGTATGGTGGTAGTACTTCCCCAGACGAACACTTTCACAAAAAGCTCTACTACTACTAAAACTTGTTCGTCTGAACATACATAGATTAACATATAATTAGTATCTACAAAAGCTTGTAAAAAGTCGTTAGTTTGTGATTAAATATTGTAGATTAACTTAACCAGACTAAATCGGTGGCTTATCGACAACACTTTTTATAGATATGATGACTTCATACAGTCGTAATATAATGTATTTCAATTTGTGATTAGTATTAATGGTATTTATATTTTTAGCTACTTTTTGCTGTAGGTATGTTTGTACTTATGTAGGTGCCTATTTACCTATAAATGTTGTTATCGACTTTTTATTGTTTTACACTATGTTTTTGACGTATAATGATAATTTATCAATAAATGAGTATAAATTACTATAGATTTCAGTAAGATTGTAGTTTGTATTCAACTTTCTATCCAGGAATAGATTGGAATAAAACGAAACGATACGCTAACGTTAGCTTAGTCTGTATTTACTTGTTTTATATAAACCACGAAGTCGACAGATACATGGCCATTTTATAAAACCAATACTTTTTTACTGGCTACATTTTTTTTTCAAAGGTTTTTATGAAAATCTGTCTTGTTTGAAATGCGAAAAGTGTCACGCAGGCGTTTGGTGTCCCGCAATTGCTTGGTGTCCCGCAATTGCTTGGTGAAAATGAGAATTACTGTCCTACGAGTATCTTAGTTTTGGGAAATATCACAGAAGAGCTGATAAATAACTATTATCATTCGTAAGTTGGTAAGTACATACAATTAAATTATCCAGTTTTAAATTTATGTTCATATCTATTTCCGAACTTCGGTCTCAAGAGACATCGCTTATAACGTATCGGTAAACTTGACCTAAGCGTACATATGACCATATACACGTCATTTTTATAATATTAACATAACATAACACCCAACAGTCACATACATAGTCTTGATCCCACACTAGGATTCCCTGTGTCGTGGGTATCAGGAACTACGTGTACCATGGTACCATAATACCCAGACCCGGAAAAAATATTTGCATATCATACAAACATTTGTCCCGCAGCGGGAATCGAACCCGCAATCTCTCGCATCTCAGCCGGCTACTCGCCTGACGCGCTACAGAGGTCTTCAATTAGTGGGATTATGTCAATGTATGAAACGAAATAGAAGTCTACCACAGATAATGATAGTTACCAAGGACGCATTGTAGATAATCTAATCCAGAATCACAGCAGAGATTTGCAATATATCCAACGTGAATACAGTCATGTCGGAAAATACGTCAGCCGTCATATTTTCTTTTCATATTAAACATATCGCTTCAAATAACTACGCCATATTGCCGCGAGAATATCACAATGTTTGTAATGTATTTTTCTTCCTACGGAAACCACGTATTAGAATATGTCCTTGAAATATCTTCCTGCAGGTATTGTTAGATGTAGATATGGCTTAATTTTAAGGATAGATAAAAAAAAATGGTTTCATCTCTGACGCGTGACTGTCGTTTACTCCATCTTAGTTCACTTTAACGGACTTCACTTTTGCTAACGCTCGATTTATGTCCCATCTATTTGCGTACCATGTGCCTTAATATGAAAATCGATTCTTAAGATGCTCCAAAAAGATTGCATTGTAAAAGCATGGTTTTATTCGAAACTATCGTTGTTGGGAATCATTTTAATACACTATCATTTATATATATTTTTAAGAGTGGTAATTAGCCGTTATTTATTTAAAGTGATATACTCATTCGCATAATCTTTTTGGAGTTTACTCCTTAAAATCGATTTCGATTTTACATTACGCAAATAGATGGGAAGTAAAATTGAAAAATCGAGCGTAAGCAAAAAGCGAAGTCATGTTATCCGTCTGCGCAACATATTAGCGCATCTTACGCTGAACTGGACTGGCGGAAACTCCACTCGCACGATGGAGCTGACACACCAATTTTTGTCATAAAGTCATATGCCATACCACTATAGTCATAAAGTAGGTTAGTCATAATATTACATTCGTACAATGTTTCATTGGCATACATTTCTGGTATCATAATATATGTCTGACAGGCAACACGTAGCAACACGGCCAACTCGGTCCGACATAATAGTAAATTGAAACAAGTCTAATTTCCAATGGTTGCTTTTCCTTATTTGATCGTTCAGTGTAACTAAAATATGGAAAGAAACAGCTGAAGCGAGCGCCAAAACACTTCCAGTGCAGATCCGACAAGGATATTTTAGGTAAGAAAGCTAACGCTGAGCTAAGCTTGTAGCTATATACAAACCTTTACTTATTGATTATTAAACAAAGCCTGACTGGTTGTCATTAGTGTCCATCCTATTTTGACACTGAATAATAGTCAGTAATTTTACAAGGTTTCTGCCTGGTAGTTATATATATATTTATATTCTCATAACAAAGAATAACTAATACTACTACAAGTATATAAACGCACTCACACAGCCAATGCATCAAAACCATGCTCATCCATTGTTAGTCTTCGTCGATGTGATAGTGTGGTTGATTGTGTGTGTGTCATGCCATATGGTATCTGAGTGTCATGCACATACGCATAAAAACTGGCATCAGTTCAGAGGGCAATGTTTCACTTCACTTTCTTTACACTTTTTTTTTACGTGGCTGAAGTCGCGGGCGTTCTTCTAGGACTTTTTATTTTCCCAATTAATGTTTTCCTCGAGCGAGCTTGTCGCTTCCATGAAAAATAAAGGTTCTAACGATAATAATCCTTACATCGATAATTGGATTGTTGGTAAGTAGTAGAAAACGAGGGAAACTGGCACAAAGTTTACATTTTGATGAAGAATAATAGATTTTGAATCGATATTACGGAAAATATGGGATTAACAAAGCATCGACGAATTGGATAGACTTTTATGCGAAACGCACATTTAGAAATTGGTAAATATTTTGTCATGTTCTGGTAAAAAAACATTACACTCATCAATTACCATTGTGGCTCTTTTTAACAGGCTTTTATTAGCTTGGGTTGTATCTACGTATGTATGTATGTATGTATGTATGTAACTGAATCTTTGAGCATAATTTTCACCAATTTCCAGAAGTCTGATTAATTTGAAACTTTGCATAGAGAGAGAGAGAGAGAGAGAGAGAGATAAATCGGAACTAAAAAATGAAAAATAAATAACATTTAAAAAAAAAAAAAAAAACACGCTTTTATAGTTAACCGAACTAAAAAATATAAAATAATTTTCAATTTCAAAGAGTTTATATTACAGTAGTAGAAGATCGAACAATCAATCAGTTTTTTTTTTTTTTTTTAAAGCGTGGGGTGCATTTTACTACTTTTCATAACTCTCCTCTCATAGATAGTTGCCAACAGAATGATTGTTATATTTACTTTATCAAGCACCCAACGCTTTTAAAAAAAAACTGATTGATTGTTCGATCTTCTACTACTGTAATATAAACTCTTTGAAATTGAAAATTATTTTCTATTTTTTAGTTTGGTTAGCTATAAAAGCGTGTTTTTTTTTTATATTATTTTTGTAATGTCGAAACAGATTTCCAAATCATTCTTGAATTTCTATAACGTCTTACGTCTGCCTTTTTAAATTGTTTAAAAAGGCAAACCATTATATGATAGAAGAAGATAACGTCTTACGATGATAATAGTTAATATCTAATCATTACAATCACTATACCTACCACCAATGCTCCCAATAATATTTGAACACAAAGTAATTAATACCTATTCGAAATATATTTCGCCATAATAGTTTTTCGTCATATTTTACTGTGCATAATATTTTTGGCCGTAATAGTTTCATAAAATCCAACATTATTTATATAAATAAATAACACGTTAAACTCTCACGTTAACACACGAAACTCTGCTAAAATATCGCATTTCTATGTATTTTTAACCAGCAAGCAAGCAGGCAAACATTTGTGCACGCAAGCATACATGCAATAAGCATTCAAATAAAGTTTTTTTTATGGCAACCCATTTTTTTTCCTGGTTTGCCTTGAATAACATATGCCTAGAAGCTCAGTGGAAGCTACTCAGCAAGTTAACTACTTAGAGGTTTCGTTAGGTACGTTAATACTCCTTTCGTTAATTTTTAACTTATTGAGCAGAGGGAAATGTCGAAAATGATCCTTGTGATTTCAATGAATAAAATACTTTTGACTTTGTATTTGGGATAAAGTGGTGAACAATACTACTGAGGGATTGTGAAACGCAGATACTTGTTTATTGATCAGTTATATCTGATGTAGCTTACTTAGAACTTTACTTATTGATTGTGAATGCAGTGGCGCGCATATTATTATAGTTTAGTCGTGCTACAGTATAAACCCGTTTTATAAGTTAGTCGATGGATACACAAGATGGCAAAGTTCAAATAGGTGGAGTGGCAATTTTCCAGTCAGTGAACGCAGGCCGCATTTATCGAATAACAGATTTTCTCAATTTCCGTTGACACCGTCTGCATCCTGTCTGCAGTTTACAAATTGAAATACACATTTATAAACATGACGGGGTCAGCTACCTAGCTTTTTTAGTAAGTCATTTCAAGATGAAAAATATGCATAAAATACTGTGTGTCATCTTAGCTCCATTTCTAAAAGGGTCTTCCAGAGCTTTGGCCATTTGACTGAGTCGAACGCCTTCGAAACGTCAACAAAGCAGATGTAGGTAGGTTTGTTGAAATCGCGTGCCTTCTGACTGGCGCACTGTAAGCTTTTGCTCACATGTGCCTTTTACCTTCACGGAACCAGCTTGTTCGGGGACGATCTCTTTCGACAAGACGTTCGTTTATTATGTGCAGTAAAATTTAGTTAGCATGTGAAATTAACGACATAAGACGATAATTACTGCACTTTTGAACCCCCGACGCAAAATGAGGGGTGTAATAAGTTTGACCGCTATGTGTATGTGTGTCTGTCTGTCGTGTCGTGCTATTATTGGGTGAACAAATTTAAATGCGTTTTTTTTTATTTGAAAGCAGGTTTTCTGTACATGTTTTATCAGAATCGATTTCATTGAGTTTAAGGTTTTTTTTTATTGTTCTTGTTTGTAGAGCCTTTTTTGTGAAGTGGAACCAAGTATGCTTCCGGCCAAGTCCCGTTTGCCATGTTATGTTATACAACGTTTAAAACATCTTAACTCCAAAAAAAACTTAAAGCTTACTCCATATGTAAATATATAATCCATATTAATAAAATCATCAAATTTTACCGTTAATAAGATACAAGGCGAAACAGTTATTTTAATCTAAATTTGAATTATTATCTAAACACCTATACAGATACGATGGCAGTTTGTAATGAGGCGCAGGTGTTTCGAGCTGCAGATTATATGAAAAGTCTACCTCATTATTTTCGAAGGATATTTGCTCCAGGGCACAGGGACAACCTAAATTAGCTAAAGTCATTTCAGAAGGTTTCTCTATTTATGTTTTATAAAGTCTGAGCTGGATCAAAATATCAAAATATGCCACAAATTGTATGATTTGGCGACTATGGCTCATAAAACCTCAAAAAAATAATAATTATAAAATCATTAATGTAATAAAGTTATTGTAGGCTTACACACTGACTCAGCCGTGCGTCCTATAGATACCTTAAATTTGAAGGTACTATGTACCCTTACACCACAAGAGGAATGTCACCATCATCATCATCATCGACATCATCATCAACCTACTGCAGTCCACTGCTGGACATAGGTATCTCCCATGGCGCGCCACTGAGCCCGGTCTTCGGCTCTCCTCATCCAGTTTCTGCCAGCCACCCCGCGCAAGGCACGCTCCACCTAGCCAGAGGGTGCCTTACACTATGTTTGCCAAGACGCGGTCTCCACTCAAGAACTAATGTACTCCACCGGTTACCGGCAGATACCGCAGAACCAAGAACCAAGAACCGAGAACCGAGAGGAATGTACATTCCTTTTATGGTGACTTTTATGGCATTAGAAAGGAATTTCCAAAATTCACCCTCTTTGTACAGCGGGGAGTTAAAGTTTGTATGGAAAACAATGCACACGGACGAAGTGGCGGGCATTCCACTGGTTATCTAATCAACTTCAACCAAGTTCAGTTTTGTATCAGACCTGAGAAATATGGATTCATAGCATATACTCGTACTAATCTATTAACGACCGTCTAAGTGTCGTTAGCTTTTCGTATCCACAGATATTCGTGTACAATAGAGTTGTTTCCGTTCTAGTAACAAATTTCCCAAAAGAGCCTGAACTCATTATTGTCATTACGCCTGTATTCAGCTTAAATAATTTCCTTTGTACGTTGAGTTACTTTGAAAGCGGTAAATAATATATAAATACAAATACACATGCCTTTTTTCCCGAAAGAGTAGGTAGAGCCTCAATGGGCGTCTTCACCGTGGGTTGCACCATCGGGGTATATAGACGTAACAAGTGGTGAACTCATTGCCGCCATTGCTTCGCACGACTGACTCGGCTAGCACTTTCTTCCAGTAATAATACATTAATAACCTAGTAGCCAGAATAAATCTTATACCAACGAATATTACTAACAAGTCCGGGTAATCCATTAGTCGGCTTTTACGACATCCACGGGAGGGGATGGTACATAATTGTGTTTATTTGTAATTTGGCAAGCTGAAATGTACTGACCACATTCGGTGTTTCTCGAAGGTGGCCTTCAGACCATAGGTACGACACACAAGCCGATGTTATTAATTTGATAAACGCCTAACCCTAAATTTGAAACGTAGATGACCCTACCTTTCAAACGAATCGATATCTCATTTAAATAATAAAGAGGACTGAAATACTTGAGAAGCCATATTATATTTTGATAGCCAACGAACCGCAGCATTTTCATATAAATTATGCTCTAAGATCGTTTACCTGTTGATTAAAACGACTCGCGCCTTGCGCTTCGCGGCGACATCTAGATTGCAAAGTTCTTGGAAAAAAAAGTTCGCTTTTAGCGCTACTCAGGTATCTGGTTATAATTTTAACATTAAAGTCTTCCTAGTATTCCCGTTGTAGTGAGTATCAAGCACTACGAGCTCCATAATACCACAGCACTCAGACCGGGAACAAATATTAGTAAATAATTTGTCCCGCAGCAGGAATCAGACACGCACCTCTTGTGTCTCAACTCGCCCGCTGCGCACGGATGTCGACTCGTAAGTGTTCGTTACCTAGATTTTAATGAATTTAGGGCCTTGGAACGGGATAGTGCGGGCTATCAGCATAGCGCAGCTCAATATCAGGATAAAGAAATGGGCCTCGGCATCATGGGCTTTTCAAAACATGAATATGATTTCAAGTAATTGATAAAGCGACGGCTAGACACGAACGACGATTGCTGAGGTAGTTTCCTCTTAGTACTATAATAAGTATGTTTTACAATTACTTTGTCATACCGATATGAGGTAGCTCAGACAAAAACATTTGAGTTTAGCGTCTTAGCCTCACATATATCATCATATATCTTTTAGGGCTACAATACCTCAATCTGGTCACTGACCTAGCAATTTCAATTTCAATTTCATTTATTTCAGGAGGCACATATTAATATTGCACTTAGAAAAGTCATTAATTAGTCTTTGGTTAAACAAAAATTAATAAAAACAGGTACATAATAATCATAAAAGAACAGAGAAAAAAACAAAGCCAAATTTTTTAAAATTAATTTCCAAATAAATAATTTACAATTGTATAATTAAATCGATATACCTAATAGTACCTATGTAGGTATAGCATGCACAATAATGTAAAATTTTATAAATTAATATTTTTCCATGATTTGTGATCAGTGAGAAACTCATCTATGTCATAATATGCTTTGAATGTTAGTTGTTTTTTAATTGTATTTTTGAAATTTCTCTCCTTTAAACTAGTTATACAGGGTGGTAACACATTGTAAAATCTGACACAGTTCATTAAGAAAGATTTGTTGACTTTTGATAGTCTAGTATGCGGCAACACAAGCTTATTTTTACTTCGAGTCTCATAGATGTGGTTATCACAGTTTCTAGTATAATTCTTTAAATGTTTCCTAGTATGTAATATATTTAAATAAATGTACAGAGACGGCATGGTCAAAATATTCTTGGTCAAAAATTCCCCTGAGGCTATCTCTCGGTCCAAGTCTGTAAATGCCTCTGACAGCTCTCTTTTGCAAAATAAAAATGCTATTTGCGTCTGCCGCATTGCCCCTTAGCAAAATTCTATAGGACATAAGAGAATGAAAGTAACTATAGTAGACCATTCTTGCTGTTTTGATGTCTGTTAATTCCCTAATTTTATGGACAGCAAATGCTGCGGAGCTTAGTTTGCTGGCTAATTCATTAATATGGTTACACCATTGTAATTTATTATCTACAGTAATTCCTAAAATCTTTGTATGATGAATTAAGTTAATTACAACATTATTAATTTGAATTGGTGCTGGTAACATAGGATTATTAGTCAAAGAAAATTTTATACTTTTTGTTATGTCAGAATTGAGAATTAAGTTATTTACGTTAAACCAATTTTGAATTATAGCTAGAAATTCATTAATAATTGAGATGTCCGGATTTGATCGTCTAATTTTAAATAATAGAGCGTAGAAAGAAATAGTCACAAACGAACGTCGATTTGAAATAATGCTAGGACGACGACGCGCCGTGTAGCGGGTGAAAGGTTGCCTACACTACGACTCATTTGTTACAGTATGTGCCAGTGACAACTAATGAGTCGCCTTCCGATCTCCGAATAAATCCCCTCATTACGAGTGCCGTTCTACAGAACACCATGTTTAAAAAATATCCTACTCTTACTGTGAGCGATTGGGACATTTTAAACCTTACGTAATGAGAACGAATTATGTTTGTGATAGGCCTGTAATTTCTGATATTATCACGTTTTTTAGGCATGCCGCTTAGGGCTTAAACACAACCGCGTTGCGGCGCCGAAATCCGCGGCACTTTTAGGGCTTAAACATAGGCGAGCGCCGCCGATTTCGGCGTTGCGGGGCACCGCAACGCGGGTAGAGTTACGCTTTGAATTCCTTCTGACATCATTTTACTCGACTACGGCAAAGCTAAAAGGAAGGGTTATGTATCAAGCAGTCTAGTATGTATGTTTGTATTTATGTTCCACCGTAGCGCTTAAACTACACATCCGATTTTGATGAATGAGGTGTCAATCAATTCGTTATTATGAAAAAGGGTACATTTTACACAAACAAAAACAATAGACGGATCAACCTAAAAAGTTATAAACAAAAAAATATCTATATTTTTTTTTGTATATAATTTTTATCAACTGGAATGTCAATGAAAGAAGAGAAAATTCTGAGTTCATTGAGATTTTTATTAACATTTTGCATGACATTACATAAGCATTTATAAAAATATTGTACTAACTATAAGTACAATGTTGTAGGTAGTTCACCGTAGTCGGGCTGTTATAGTTTTTGATGTGTAACATCTTTCTTTTCTTACTATCAGCCATGTTGCTTATTATGTAATGCTCGTTTTTTAGGGTTCCGTACCCAAAGGGTAAAACGTGACCCTATTACTAAGACTCTATCTCATGGAAAGCTGTATCTCATGAACCGTGATAGTTAGGCAGTTGAAATTTTCACAGATGTTGTATTTATGTTGCCGCTATAACAAAAAATACTAAAAAACAGAATAAAATAAATATTTAAGGGGGCTCCCATAGAACAAACGTGTTTTTTTTGCCGTTTTTATGGATAATGGTACGAAGCCCTTCGTGCGCGAGTCCAACTCGCACTTGGCCAGTTTTTTTATAACTTTTTACTTGTTGATCAACAAGGTCTATCAGTCTTGACAGGCACATGAACAGACAAAGTACAATAACTGGAAACGGAACTCACCTGTTTCCATTCGAGGTTGGCTCGTTCTAACCGCTCGCTGGCTGCGACTCGTTGCTCGTGCCTGGCGGCTGCCTCGCGCAGCGTGCAGCCACAGCACGAGCAGCGCGAGCACGCGCATGCACACGAGCCCTCGCTGGTCGCGGCAGGTGGAACCACGCCAGTCGGTGGTACCATGCCGCTCATCGGTGTCACTCCACCTGACAACGACACATCTCATTTACTTGTTAGGGTCCTGAGAACTTAGTACGGGGTTGTAACTTGGAACTACTCAGAATAACGAAAACCGAATTGCGAGTCAAAATGTCGTTTTTGTGTGCCGAAAATGATTATCTATATAATGACAAGCAGCGCCCCGCGGTTTCACCCGCGAAAGTCGCGATCCCGTTGGAATATCGGGATAAAAATGTGCCTATGTGTTATTCCGGGAGTCCAGTTATCTCCATTCCAAATTTCATCCAAATCCATCTAGTAGTTTTTACGGAAAGAGTAACAAAGATACATCCATCCATACAAACTTTCGCGTTTATAATATTAGTAGGATATATCGGACTACATCAAACAAATATCGACTCGCAATTCGATAGTCGGGATACCGAATGGAAAAGACAAACCTGTACCCTCTGAAGTCCGACAAGGAACCCTTATAGTTTCGCAATGTCTGTTTGTCCATCTGTCCGTCCGTAGTCAGAGCCGTTTTACTCATACACTACTAGTTAATACGATCATGCTGAAATATTGTACGATAATACAAGTTGAAAAAAAAAAGTATTCCTTGATGTGGTATAAAATATATATATGGTTGAAGGTCTTTCATAAATGAAGGTCTTTCATAAATATTTTGAAATTTGATGAAAACTTTTTCGATACAAATCCGTTTCATAATTAAGAAGCTTTGCAGAGGCAAGTGGCCCGCGCAACTATTCGGGCTATCGTGACTTGCACTGCGTGGTCCCACACACACTTGGCCAGTTATTTATTAATAATACATGGTTATGTATTTGGCTAGACTTTGCGTGTTACATAAAAAAGCGGCCAAGTGCGTGTCGGACTCGCCCATGAAGGGTTCCGTAGCAGCAAGTAACATAATATAAAAGTTCTTGGATGGATTACGATTAATGACGTATTAAAAAAAACTACTTATTAGATCTCGTTCAAACCAATTTTGAGTGAAAGTTTACATGGTAATGTATATTATATTTTTTTTTTAGTTTTATCCTTCTCTCTTAGTACACCAAGTTGTAAAAGTAAATCTCAACAAATGAAAGGGAGTAACAGAATAAAAAAATATGTAAAACTTATTAATTTCATAAAAAAGTCGGATAAAAAGCTAAAGAAGCATAAAAATGTATTTAATTATGCAAAGCATATTAAGCAGAAATGTAATTTAAATGAGGAACTTAATTCCTGCTATAATTTAATTGGACGTAATTCAAAGGAATTAGATGATATGTCAGAAGAAATTAAGTGTTTAGAAACATCACTTCTTGATGTAACACATAAATATAAAAAAGCTGAACAATTTGCAGCTGACAATGTACAGAAAATGAACAATATTGTAGAGATAGTGAATAATGATAGCATATATGTACAAGTATGTAATAGTAGCTCACAGACTGACCATCCCGTGTCAGACCAGTTGGTTTCCATATCATCTTTGGATTCTTTGATACAGATGGCACCACTTACCTCACAGAGTCAAGCTACATCTACTTTACAGGCTGAAGTAATTCATACACCTGGTGCGCAGTCTCCGGTTAGACAGGGAAAATCCTGTCGGCAGACCCGGAAGACTGTGGTGTATTCTGATAAGATAGGCGTTGGCATGGGTTTGCTACTAAGTGATCAGTTAGGGCAAGTTGTCACTAATAATTGCTTTGAAAATGCCCCCATTCATAAGTTTATAGATTGTATAAAGAGCGAAGATCGCTTTGACAATGACACCACTCTGATAGTTCAATTAGGTGAGAGTAGTGGTGTCATGAGACTAGATATAATTAAGCTAGTTGAGACTTTGCTACATAAGCTAGATTCAGGTTTGGGAAAATTAATTTTATGTGCATTCCCGTACTCAAAATCTTTGAGTTCCAAAGACAATCAAGCAATTTGGAATCTTAATTTAATATTGTATAATTTGACTTGTCGTCATAGAGACGTTTTGTTTTTTGATACTAATAATTTTATTAGTAATTTTATTTTGACCAGAGATACTGTGCTTCTTAGTAGACATAGTAAACTGATAATTGCTAAATTGTTAGCATTTAATATTTTTGATCCCGTTATAAGTACTATAACGCAGTTAATCGACGTGCCTGTAGTTAGTAGTATTACTAATGGGGGCACACAAGCAGGAGGGTCAGCTGACAATATTTGTTTAAACTGACGAGTCCGACAATGAGAAAGCCTGGCACATTACATGTAGGACATCAAAATGTGCAAGGCCTTCCCAGCAAAATATTAGAATTAGAATTATTTTTAAACATGTTTAATATAGATATCATGTGTGTTACTGAACACTGGTTATTACAATTTGATTTACTCCCTTATTATGAGAATTATAATATTGTAAGTTCATTCAAACGCAAGAACGCCATACGTGGCGGTTCCTTAATTGTTGCTCGAAATAATTTAAAATGCAAAGAACGTAAAGATGTTGCAAATCTCACTATTGAGAGGACTATTGAGCTGTCGTGTGTTGAGCTTGAGCGGCATATCATTGTGAGTGTTTACCGTCCCCCTGACGCGGACTTCGCGTTATTTGAATCCACTATGGAAGAAGTACTGCTTAAAACTTTTGGACGTAGTAAAATGTTAATAGTCTGCGGAGATTTCAATATAGATATTCCTGTGAATCCTCTATCTGAGAGAATTCTTAACTTATTTAAATGTTTCAATTTACGTCACCTTTTCGAAGAACCTACAAGGGTGACACTTACATCAGCCACCTGTTTGGATAATATATATTGCAGTAGTGTTCCAATTGATAAAGCAGTAATTAAACATTTCACCTCGGATCATTACGGTCACAGTGCTATATTTACTTGTAATTTGGTAGATGAACCTAAGGAATTCACTTATCGGCCTATCACAGGAAGTCGAATTATGAAGTTTCAGAGCAGTATTGAACTTAAAATACCCCTTTTACCATGCGTAGATGATCCAAATGACCTTTTTACCTCCTTGTCTAATTTGATAAATGAGCAACATACTGAGATATTTCAGTTAAAAACATGTATAGCTAAATCTAATGTCGGGTTAGCTGATTGGGCGACACCCGGTATCTATAGAAGTAGGAATAAATTATATGATCTCTATGCGGCTAGGGAATCAATGTTGCATGACCCAAAGTTTATTTTGTATATAAAGAACTATTCATATACTTTTAAAAAAGTTTGTCGTGCAGTTAAATCATTACATTTGAGAAAAAAAATAGAAATATCATCGAATAAAATTAAGGCAACTTGGAAATTAATTAATAATGAAACAGGTAAATCTAAGCCACGCAATAAGCAGATCAAATTAAACATAAACAATACAATATTGACAAAAAAGATTGATGGCGCGAATGCCTTTGACAATTTTTTCTCTAATATACCAGTTATTGTAACCCAGTCATTACAATCATCTGCCTCTGGAGCATCTACTTTATTGGAATTAAGTGTTGCTAAATGTGAGATCGCGTTTAGCTTTAGATACGTAAATACCGATAGTATTGTTAAGACATTTAAGTCACTTAATATTAAAAATACTGAAGATCTTTGGGGAATATCCACAAAGGTGTTAGGTATTATAATTATTGATATTGCTCCATGCTTAGCCTACATTTTTAATAGATGTGTTGACGATGGAATCTTTCCAGATCTTATGAAACATAGTAAATTAATTCCTTTGTTCAAGTCTGGAAATGCAAAAGATCCAGCTAATTAAAGGCCGATTTCTATATTGCCCGCGTTACGTAAAATCTTTGAAAAACTTATTCTTACTCAATTATTGTCACACTTTAACTTCCACAGACTACTTCATCGTCATCAATTTGGATTTACCAAGGGTCGATCAACAGCTGATGCTGGTACCATGCTTTTGGAACACATATTTCAAGCATGGGAAAACTCGCAAGACGCGATCGGAGTATTCTGCGACCTATCCAAAGCATTCGACTGCGTGAGTCATGCTATTCTAATTTTGAAGTTAAAACATTATGGCATCCAAAATCAGGCAATTAACCTTGTAAATTCTTACTTATCCAATAGAGTACAAAAAGTTGACGTTGGTGGTGAAAGGTCTTCAGGATCGTCTATTGTTATGGGAGTGCCCCAGGGTTCAATACTAGGCCCATTTCTATTTTTAGTATACATTAACGATCTCCCTTTTTATGTAAAAGACATATGTGATATAGTTTTATTTGCTGACGATACGTCTTTAATTTTCAAAGTTGATAGGTCAAAAGCTAATTACGATGATCTAAATAAATCACTATCGCGAGTTCTTGATTGTTTCACAGTAAATAATCTGTTGCTTAATGCTAAAAAAACTAAATGCATTAAATTCACTTTGCCAAATGTAAAACATTACCCAACTAATATTAAAGTAAATGGCGAGACACTCAATCTTGTAAACTCTACTGTTTTCTTAGGACTTAATATTGATGCAAGTTTGCAGTGGGGACCACAAATTGAGGCACTTGCGGGTAGACTTAGTTCCGCTGCATATGCAGTTCGTACGATAAGGCAGCTTACTGATGAAGCTACAGCTAGGCTAGTTTATTTTGGCTACTTCCATAGTGTTATGTCATATGGCATCATTCTGTGGGGGAAAGCAGCAGACATCCAAGCAATATTTGTTTTACAAAAACGGGCAATACGTGCCATTTATAAAATGAAGCCACGTGACTCCTTGAGGGAGCGTTTTAAGGAAATTAACATTCTCACCGTAATATCGCAATACATCTACGAAACCTTATTATATACACATAAACACTTAGATAGATTTATGAAAAAAAGTGACGTGCATTGTTTTAACACGAGAAATAAAAATAAACTGAGTATTCCCAAATTTAGATTAAAAAAAGTAAGTGGGTCTTTTATGGGGAATTCTGTTCGGTTCTATAATAAACTTCCAGAAAGTGCTTCTAAACTTTCGATTCGAAGATTTAAATCTTACATAAAGAATAATTTAATTAAGAAAGCGTATTACACACTACATGACTATGTTAATGATAAAGCCGCGTGGCCTGATATCGCTCTGCCCCTCGACACCTAATTTGTCAATTTGCAATGTCTGTACCTGCATATAATTTATTACTGATGTGTTATTTATGTGTATATCAAGCGTAGTGTGTGCTGCCTTATGATCTTTTGCTGATTCTCTCTATCATCTTACTTTTGACTGCCTACCTAAGTAAGGCTTTTAATTTGGTTTTCCTTTTTTCCTTGAATCAGCTTCAACTTGTTCTCGAGGCACCACACAGGCGCTCTCCACCTAGTAGTAAGAAGGATCATCAAAAGAAAAACAGACCGTGTTTGTTGCCTGATTCTTCTAGGTCTGGTTGCGTTGGAACAGGAGTAACTGTAAATTTATTTTTTAAGACGATTCAAAATGATCCTTGTGATTTCAATGAATAAAATACTTTTGACTTTGACTTTAACTTTGACTTATTTTAGAAGTTATGGGGTCACACTTTTTACCACTTTGGAAGTGTCTCTCGCGCAAACTATTCAGTTTGGAAAAAAATTATATTAGAAACCTCAACATCATTTTTGAAGACCTATCCATAGATATCCCACACGTATAGGTTTGATGAAAAAACAGTTTTTGAGTTTCAGCTCTAAGTATGGGGAACCCCAAAAATAATTGTTTTTTTTAAATTTTTGCGTAAAAATCTTAATGCAGTTCACAGAATACATCTACCTACCAAGTTTCAACAGTATAGCTCTTATAGTTTCGGAAAAAAAAGGCTGTGACATACACGGACAGACAGACAGACAGACAGACATGACGAATCCATAAGGGTTCCTTGTCTTTGACTAAGGAACCCTAAAAATGAATTAAAAATAAAAATAAAAAACCTTAGTATGGAACTACGGTTTCATTTACGAGTATATTCTGATATTCGCTATATGAATCGGATACCTACCTAAAGACACGGTGCTAAACACGTGGAACATCTCATGTCTAATCCATATTCATTAATTCACAAAAGATCGTATTATTTAGCGCTTACAAGAATTAATCCGAATAGATTTATTCGCGTTCACGTTTTCATTTTCAGTAAAGACGATTCAAAATGATCCTTGTGATTTCAATGAATACAATACTTTTGTGTTTGACTTTGACATCAAAATCTTTTACGATATACATGTAGGTACATGTGATACAGTTCTATGGGGTAACTTTAAACTGTGACTTCATATTTTTAAGACTTCTGATGGCTTAGGTTAATCAATCTAGATAGATTGATAGAAGGCAGAATAGTAGATTGTATCATAAGGGAGCAACATAATATTTTTACGGCGAGGGCGCTTTTTTGAATCCAGAGCGAAGTGAGGGATTCTTTAGTAGAATCCTGAACGTAGCGAGGGATTCAAAGTACGTCGCCCGAGCCAAAAATATATGTTGCGCCCGTGTGATACACTCTGCTTTTCATCACCCACTATGAGAAAATAAAAGGCGCCTCATATGTTATTGTAATATTATTAATTAATAAAACAAATGGTTGTTTTTTTGTGTTTTGTGCTTTTTTGTGTTTTTTTTTGTTTTGTGTTTTTTGTGTGTATTGTGCTTTTTTGTGTTTTTTTTGTATTTTTTTTTGTGTTGTGTTTTTTTTTGTGTTTTTTTTGTGTTTTGTGTTTTTTGTGTTTTTTGTGTTTTTTTTTGTGTTTTGTGATTTTTTGAGTTTTGTGTTTTTGTGTTTTGTGCTTTTTTGTGTTTTTTTTTTTTTTTTTTTGTTTTGTGTTTTTTGTGTGTATTGTGCTTTTTTGTGTTTTTTTTTGTATTTTTTTTTGTGTTGTGTTTTTTATGTTTTTTTTTTTGTGTTTTGTGTTTTTGTGTTTTGTGCTTTTTTGTGTTTTTTTTGTTTTTTTTTGTTTTGTGTTTTTTGTGTGTAGTGTGCTTTTTTGTGTTTTTTTTGTATTTTTTTTTGTGTTGTGTTTTTTGTGTTTTTTTTGTGTTTTTGTGTTTTTTTTTGTGTTTTGTGTTTTTTTTTGTGTTTTTTGTGTTTTTTTTTGTGTTTTGTGATTTTTTTGTGTTTTGTGTTTTTGTGTTTTGTGTTTTTTGTGTTTTTTTTTGTGTTTTTGTGTTTTTTTTTGTGTTTTGTGTTTTTTGTGTGTTTTGTTTTTTTTTGTTTTTTTTGTTTTTGTGTTTTTTTTGTGTTTTGTGTTTTTTGTGTTTTTTTGTGTTTTTTTTTTGTTTTGTGTTTTTTGTGTGTTTTGGGTTTTTTTGTTTTGGGTTTTGGGCCGTCGTACCAGCCAGTATTTATTCAAACAATAGGTATTTGCATTCGAATTATTTGGCGCTGGTTCCAAATTCAATAAGTGCGCCGCAATTATCTTTGCCGCGCACTTTTTGAATTAGGAACTTAATAAGTGCGCCGGAATACTCAGTAGCCCGCTAAGAGTTTCTCATTGAAAACACCACCGTTGGGTGCACTTAAAGGCGAACCCAGTCGTCCTTTTCGAATAGATGGGATGAAAAATACTTTATTGCACACCGTAATATAAAACAATTTACAAATAACAAGTAATTATTTGTAAAAATTAAAAAACACACTCAACTCAATGAAACGGCTGAACCGATTTTGATCAAACATAGCTAAGAACACTCCCGACAAATTCAACTTCCAAACAAAAAAAACAATCGAAATCGGTTCATCCGTTCGGGAGCTACGATGGGACAGACAGATACACACACACACACACACACACACACACACACACACACACAGACACATCAAACTTATAACACCCCGTCGTTTTTGCGTCGGGGGTTAATAAAACTAAAACGAATTATGTTGTATAATGGGCGGTCTTATCGCTTAGTAGTGATTTCTACCAGACAACCTCTAGATGGATAGGACTGTATAAAACTAAATGATAAATGATATTTATTGTTCGTAAAACAAGGCTGGCTTTGTGTAGCCGGTCTTCTTTTCAATATCCAATTTTTTCCTAACTTATTTTGTATGCTCAAGTGTGGTTGGTAAAAAGTTAGTAGGTATGTAACGTAAGGGCACCATTTAGCATTTAGGTACGGAACTTGGCTTGGGTCGTTGCTGGAATGGGGGACAGGAGAAAAACGTATTGGAACATGCTTGCATCTGTTTAGGCGTGAACTACTGAAGATAATGAAGGTACCTGTCGACCCCGCCAGCGGGGACGGTATATCGGTTGAGTGTTTGCTGTGTCGTGACTGACTGATATCGCCATTGTATTAGCGGCCGTGATTACGTCATCAGGAATACCAAGAACATGAATTGGTCTGATGAGGAGACTTGGCAGTGAATAATAAGTGAAAGTGTCCTTAAATAGCACGATGGCCCATCATGAAAAATAGTTCTAAATAAATATCACACTATAATCGCCACGCCTCTGGGCAAGCTTGCGCGACGTAATTTTATTCAAAGGGCAACAAATAAAAATGAAAAACTAACGCTACTACCACGAAGGAATTTAACATTTTCTTTTATGCGCGCCTTTATACGAGTATATTTCACCCGCATGAATAGGTATTTTTATTGCGGTTTATTCAGAAAAAGTTTTCTTAAGAACTTTTATCTCAAAATGTTGACTTCGGAACTTTTATTTAAAAAACGTAGCATTTTATTTGCGAACGAGATACGGAAATTGTCACCATCTTGTTTTTTTTTGAAAATAAAATAAATAAAATAATAAATCTTAAAATCGCGCAGTCAGCGAGGGTCATTACATGTTTATTGAAAGGCGATTGCGTAATCTATTATGCATTTTAAGAGTGTAGGTAGGTAATCTGTGAAATGAGAACCTTTATCAGAACCGATCGACGTTTACCTATGTAATACCTGGAAGCACATATCACTTGCAGGTGAAAAGAAGAACCATAATGGCGCGTTTAAATTAGATCGGTGACTGAAAGCATCAGCTGCATAATCAACAACCTCTCAAGTTTGTTTGTTTGTAATCTCACCGGATTCGTTAACCGAATTGGTCTGTTTACATTAGGAAGGTGACTGAATGCGTCGGCCGGCCTGATCATAGCGGTGCACGAATGCGTCGATCGTATGCGTTCAAATTTGGCTTGAATTTCATATAATCATCCACAAGTTACCACAAGTTGGTTATGACCGAAAACGGCCAACCGAAACTACTTATAAATTACGTTGGCTACCGCAAATGGACTGCGTTCGAATACGTCCAACCGAAATAGTACCTAATTGGTGGTGGACGTCGGAGACCGAAAAGCTTAGAGCTTTGCAGGCCTCCTGCCGAAAAGACCAGTCAAATACGACAAAACCAACTTATTGTAAACACGCCATAATACTCCGAGTCCAAATAAACCTTGCTTATGGAATCTTGGTATGAGGTACTAGATAGTTCATACTTTGATTTCTAGAAGTGTTACCCACCTACAATGTCAAGTTAACCTTCGGGGATAAAGATCCAGACGGTTTTATCCAACACGACGACAGAGTAAATGAATAGTGACTTTTTTATCTACTCGTGTTTTAGATAGCTTGTGAAGTGTAGTAGACCTTTTCTCGACTTTACTACGAACAAAACTGTATAATGTTTCTTAAATACGCTTCCAGGATAAAGCTTATAAAAGATCCAGAACGCCTTCGGTTGAATCGACTTGCTTTATCCCAAATCAAATCTAAACTGTCAAGTGGAAGTCACGTACTCTTCAAGGAAATCCCTGATTACCATTCAAGAGTCTTTGGCAGTACCTTATCCCAGAGTCAGATAATCGGGTATTGTCTGGGACTTAATCAGGCCACATATGGATAAAGTCATGAAAGTTTATAAATCCTATTGGTTTAAATAACTTGGTACAGTCATCGCATGAAACAAAAAATTGCAGAAAAGGCAAATGGCAAGAGAGATCGCCATGATGCGTTGCCAGTCGTCAAGCAAAGAGTGGGATGCTATCGTAAAATTTACATTGCGAATGAGATTTCCATAAGCCAGTATTTGCACTCTTACTTTTACAAAGGCTTCTATAGCTTGTTCCTTCTTACCCTTATGTAAACCAGCTTTTAAGATCGTATTTAAGTACAACAGTAGGACGTTTATTGAACTAAAGCTTTGTAATAGATTGATACTTAAAAACCTTTGATTGCCTATCACAAATGTTGGATTTTACCTTTCGTACAATATTCTATTCCCCTCTTTAAACCTTATGGCCTGTGGATACTTGCTATTCCCTTTTGACCTTCTGCGCAATCTACGGATATCCACTATACCCCAGTAGGTTGTAAGGTTTTTTTTTTCCAAGAATCCTACAAGAAACTAAACCTGCTATTTTCATGCTTCTCCAAATATATGTAATATGAAGTAATCTTGAACCCCTGAGCAATAGCTCATAGTGAAATAACTACATAATATGAAGTATTGTATGGGCCTCCTGAGCGGGACTCCAAGAAACATAGTTTGTGTCCGTGGAACCCCAGGGGGTTTGAAGAGGAAGTCTAAACGTAGGTAATGTAAGGTTGAATTTGAGAATTTAATTACTTTTTCTAAGAAACAGGTTGTACAGTATCTTAGTAGTTCAGTAAATGCCAATTTCCTATGAAAACTACTATTATTTTCTTAAGCCCCAATTTATAGGGAATAATTATGATAAGTAAGCTTCACTTCTCACTACTTTATATACGATGTAAAATTAAAATCAGCAGGCCCCTCTCTCCTACAGGGCACTCTGAGCAGTTGCCCATTGGGTATTGCCAGTGCATAAAGTGCTCAGGGCTTCCAATAGGTTAAAGACGGCCCTGAAAATCAATGTAGTGTTTGGGTCAATCTACTCCAGTCTGAAACTAATACGGCTCATCCAGAGCGATCATCCGTCGAAATCCGTGATCAATTATTCAAACGTAAAGCTGACGAGATGGAGTTATTTGAGGATTTGAACGCGAAAAACATAACATAACACCCAACAATCACATACATAACCCTGATTCCACACTAGGATCCCTGTCTCGTGCGTCAGGAACTACGAGTAACATGGTATCACAACACTCAGACTCGGATCAAATATTTGCAGATCATACAATCATTTGTCCCACAGAGGGAATCAAACCCGCAACCTTTAGCATGTAACCCGGCTACTCGCCCACCACACCACAGAGATCATCAACAGTTGAAACATTTGTGAATTTTTGTTCCGATATGTAACGGTTACAAATAACAAAGGCAACCCAAGTGTCATAAAAAAAATATAGGTAACCAAAAAGCATATTCTGTTCCTTGATTTTTCCAAAAAAGCTTTAGATACCAAGTGTAAATTTAGAAACTTAAATTCGCCTATAGGTTTGTTTTAAAAGCTTCTGAGAAGTATTCCCAAAAAATATTTAATGTCAAGTAAGAAAACTTAGTAAATTCGTTATGAGTCTTCGTCAAGTCATAACCCAGGTTTAAATTATGGCAGAAAAACCAAGGTGTTGGAGAACAAAATCCACCCTTCCGAAAATACACGTAATCACTTATTTCTATCTACACCACACATGTGCTCTATAAATATGGTACACCAGTTACAATGCCACCAAAATTACATGATATAACTTGAAAATAACACAATAAAATGAAATTATATAAAAATGAACAAGTTTGAAAAATGGCGTATTGAAGTCCTTGCCTATAGGATTTCAGCTGAGTAAGAAACATGTTGTAGGGGCTCATATTGTAATGTTAGCAAATAACGTCACGCCCTCCCCGCCTGCCTGGTGCAGGGCCAGTCACTGCCGCACCGGCGCTTAGACAATACATTTTGTAACCTTTAATTAAATCAGTAATTCAATCGAAAGTGTTTTCATCGTCATCACCACCACCAGAAGTCTGAACATAAGTGTAGAGAACATTAACTACTCTCCCTACAGTTGGTGACCCTCGACGCTTCTGGTGGAGGACTAAAGTGAACTTTTGTGCTGTGTCGTGTGGAAGTGATTCCCTGTCCGATTACATTTTTTCGGACAGGTAAAAAAGATGATGAATCCAGCTCCAGCTTAGAAAACTCCAGCTCAACAGACAGAGGAGATGGCTACTAACGATTTAGCAGCGATAAGAATATCAACGAAATTGCCAGAATTTTTGATAGATAAAATTATCTATCAAAAATCTAGAATCTAGATCTATCATCCACATCGAACGCGAGTACTACTGAACTTTTACAGCAGTTGCGAGCAAATTGACAATAGAACTTTCGAACCTGCGAGCAGAGGTCAAGGAAATTCGGGGCCGTAGTTAAAGAAACGATAATCAAGGGAACCGAAAGAATTTTAGGTCCAGATCACGTTCAAGGACGTCGCGAAGAGCGTCAAATAACCCGAATTGGCTCTGCAGACACCATTATCGGTGGAAAGATGCAGCGAAGACCTGCGAAGAACCATGTAACTGGAAAAAAAAACACCAGGAAAACTAAGCTCGGTGCACTCCCAAGCGGTGGAGGAATGCATCGCACCGACAGATAACCATCGCCTATGTGTAACTGATAGGATAAGTGGTATAAGTTTTTTAATCGACACGGGAGCAAACGTTTCGGTCATACCCGTGAATAAAGTGAACGTTAAAAACCGTCGTGAGTGTAAATATAAATTGTTTGCTGCTAACGACTCGGAAATAAAAACTTACTGTACAAGTGTTTTAGAATTAAATTTAGGTCTCCGTAGATCGTTCAAGTGGAGATTTATCATCAGTGACGTGAAAACCGCCATACTAGGCGCAGACTTTCTAAAGACTCATAAGTTGCTTGTAGATTTATATAATAGGAAACTCTTAGACGTAGTTACCAAGTTACAAGCAACTGGGATCATCGTTAGGTACGACGAACCTTCGATAATAAGTATACAAGTAGATAATCCTTATAGAGACCTGTTAGAGAAATATCCTGAAATTACCAAGCCTAGTCATACAAGGGTAAGCCGTCGCATTCAGTTTTTCACCATATCGAAACAACAGGACCACCTGTTTTTGCAAAGTCTAGACCGTTACCGCCAGATTGTTACATAAATAATTAATTCATTGAAATCACAAGGATCATTTTGAATCGTCTTAAAAAATAAATTTACATTTACTCCTGTTCCAACGCAACCAGACCTAGAAGAATCAGGCAACAAACACGGTCTGTTTTTCTTTTGATGATCCTTCTTACTACTAGGTGGAGAGCGCCTGTGTGGTGCCTCGAGAACAAGTTGAAGCTGATTCAAGGAAAAAAGGAAAACCAAATTAAAAGCCTTAGGTAGGCAGTCAAAAGTAAGGTGATAGAGAGAATCAGCAAAGTTCATAAGGCAGCACACACTACGCTTGATATACTCATTAATAACACATCAGTAATAAATTATATGCAGGTACAGACATTGCAAATTGACAAATTAGGTGTCGAGGGGCAGAGCGACATCAGGCCACGCGGCTTTATCATTAACATAGTCATGTAGTGTGTAATACGCTTTCTTAATTAAATTATTCTTTATGTAAGATTTAAATCTTCGAATCGAAAGTTTAGAAGCACTTTCTGGAAGTTTATTATAGAACCGAACAGAATTCCCCATAAAAGACCCACTTACTTTTTTTAATCTAAATTTGGGAATACTCAGTTTATTTTTATTTCTCGTGTTAAAACAATGCACGTCACTTTTTTTCATAAATATATCTAAATGTTTATGTGTATATAATAAGGTTTCGTAGATGTATTGCGATATTACGGTGAGAATGTTAATTTCCTTAAACGCTCCCTCAAGGAGTCACGTGGCTTCATTTTACAAATGGCACGTATTGCCCGTTTTTTGTATTAATATTGCTTGGATGTCTGCTGCTTTCCCCCACAGAATGATGCCATATGACATAACACTATGGAAGTAGCCAAAATAAACTAGCCTAGGCTAAAAGAGAGTCAAAAACGAGTTTTGTTTCATGCAGGAAATAGGGATTTGCAGGCCTTCAAAGAGTCCATGAGCCAGTCCTTTACATGTAGTCCCCAAAAAGGATGGATCAATTCGACCCTGTGGCGACTACAGACGGTTGAATGCAGTAACCAAGCCGGACACATACCCAGTACCGCGACTACAAGACTTCACATACGGATTGGCAGGTAAGAAAAAAATGTAGTCGTACAGATATTAACAGAACTTATCACCTTATACCAGTTCACCCTGATGACATCGAAAAAACAGCTATTTTATGCCCTTTTGGTTTATTCGAATGGGAAAGGTTACGTTTTGGACTACGCTATGCAGCACAAACTTTTTTTTTTTTTATATACTTCTTGGATGACGGAACAAACAAGAGGCCCACCTGATGTTAAGCGGTAACCTCAGCCTATGAACAGTGCATTACCTCATAGGTCACGTCCACCTAGGACGCACCCTATGTCGCATTGCACTGCGCCCGCCACCCTGAGACATAGATGAAAGTCTCATGTGCCTGTAATTTCACCGGCACCCTTACCCTTCAAACCGGAACACAGCAACAGGAACTTTTCAGAGATTTATGAACAACACCTTTTTAAAATATTTAGAGTATGTGAAAGAGAACGGTGAAGAGTCATACATATTTTGTTACATTGATGACGTCATTATAGCCGCCGATTCTGAACGCATCAGTAGGAAACATGTTGAAAAATTATTCGAGCGATTTGAAGAGTTAGTTATAACCATAAACTTGAGTAAATGCTTATTTGGCCAGACTGAAATAGTTTTTTTAGGTTTCAGAGTGACATCAGAAGGCATTCGCCCACTTGAAGACAAAGTGCAGGCAATCAACGAGTACCACAAACCGGAAACAGTTAAGGCGATTCCTTGGTATGTCGAATTTTTATAGATCTCATATAGCTAAAGCAGCGGATTACCAGATGGAACTCAATAGGTTTTTACAAAACTCTAAGAGAAAAGATAAGACTAAAATCGTATGGACGCCGGAAGCAGAGACAGCGTTTGAACAATGTAAGATCAGCCTTAAAAGCGCAGTTACGTTGTCACATCCTGTCGCCGACGAAACCTTATCACCCATGTCAGACGAGTCAAATTCATGTGTAGGCGCAGTATTACAACAGAGAGTAGGTAGCGAATGGAAACCTCTTGGTTATTTTTCTAAGAAAGTAACAGACGCACAGAAAAAGTACAGCACATATGACAGAGAATTATTAGCGATTTATATGGCTTTAGTGCATTTTCGTAATATGATAGAAGGGCGACAGCTAACTATTTTCACCGATCATAAACCATTAACTTTCGCATTTACTAAGGTAGGCTCAGACAAAGAAGCTTCGCGAAGAACCCGTCAGTTATTGTATATTAGCAAATTTACTAGCGACATACAATACATTGGAGGTAGCGAGAATCAAGTTGCAGACGCTTTATCACGTGTCGAGTCAATAGAATGCCCGATAAGAATTGACTTCGAGGAATTAGCGAAGGCACAGTTTTACGATTCTCAGGTTACATCGTGGAAAAACAATTCTAACAGTAGGTTACAGTTTACAATAATTTAATAATTGTACCTAGTAATAATACGTTGATTTATTGCGAAACGTCAACAGATAATGCAAGACCGTATCTTCCAGAAAAGTATAGGAGATTGTCTATTGAAACAATTCATAGCTTAAGCCATCCAGGTAAACGGACTTCTAGGAAAATGATAGCGCAAAGATATTTTTGGCCAGGGAAGAACAAAGACATAAAAAATTGGGTTAATGTTTGTATTCCTTGTCAAAAAGTTAAAGTCACGCGACATACAGTATCAGATTTAGAAAGTTTTCCAAATTGCAACAGATTTTTGAACATATACATATCGATTTAGTTGGTCCTTTAGCAACATCGCAGCACGGATATCGATATTGTCTCACAATGATAGATCATTTTACGCGTTGGCCGGAAGCGATACCCGTACCAGATATAATGGCTGAGACAGTAGCTAAAGCTTTCTACGAGAATTGGATCTGTAGATTCGGTTGTCCTATTAGAATCACAAGCGATTAAAGTAGACAGTTTGAGAGCGAACTTTTTAACAACCTAATGAAGTTACTAGGGTTGACTAGGATTAGAACTACAAGTTATCATCCGCAAGGAAATGGAATGATCGAGAGATGGCATAGATCTATGAAAGTCGCGATAACGTGTCGTTTGAAAGATAATACATCATGGGTAGATGAATTACCATCGGTTATGCTAGGACTTAGAGCAGCCAATAGAAGTGACAGCGGCATAAGCGCAGCCGAATTGACACTTGGTCATACGTTAAAGTTACCATGTGATTTTTACGATCAGAATAGACCGAGAACCAGTGATATGTATACCTACGTCGATCAGTTACGTAGCGTGATACAAAGTTTACAGCCTCAGACACGAACATGTAGCAATTCACGCAAAATATTCGTGCATCAGGATTTGAAAGATTGTTCTCATATTTTTATTCGTAATGAAATGTTAAAGAAGTAACTTTGTCCTACATACGATGACCCATATCAAGTATTAAGCAAAAAAAAAATATTTGAAATTCAATTGCCGAATAGAATAAGTTTTGTATCAATAGACAGATTAAAACCAGCTTATGTATTGAATGAAAAGTGTTGAGACAATAATGTAGATAAAAAATTGTGTAAGAGCAATAGTGTGGTTTCTGAACCCACTACTCAAAGTATGCCACCGATACGCCAAAAAAAGGAGCGGTCGCATTGTTAAACAACCTGTACGATTTTTATTATGAGGCATTGTTCCACGTGTAGCAGTTATATTTCGTAGCGTTGCTATATTATGCTCGTAGTAATTAGTTCACAATGTAATTAAAGCATTTGGTAGAACGAAAAGCAGCATCGCATCGCATCGTATCAAATATTTGTTAATGCAACAACAGATTTATATTATTTTATAGTAAGCAAAATTGGCACAATAGGATTATTTCATTTAATATTTATACAGCAAGAAGTATTACAACATACTTATAAATAAGTAAGTTGTAATACTTCTTGCTATCTAAATATTTTGTATTTTTGAATTCAAATTTATTAAATTACTTACACCATGTGCCGATCAAATATTAAGCAAGAAGAAATTATTATCGCACAAAACGGTGCGAATGACGCAACCCAAAGCTCGGTGGAGAAAAAAGTTGATATTTACAGCATTTTCATAACAACCATGATAGCGATCATTGTATTAGTCACGATTTGCATTTTTTGTCAGAGATGCAATAGGAAAGCAAAGAGATGTGCTAGAAGGGAAATGGTTTCCGCCATATCAATGAGCCAAGTAGACAGAGTTGGTCAACAGACAACTCCCATGCCAATCGGATAGCCGCAACAAGCCCAGTATGTGTAAATATAAGTAATATAAGATAACGACGTGACGTGTTAGAATAAGAAAGTTATTTACTTGTTCATGAATGCAACATTTTTTTTTGTCTCAAAGTTTGCTGTTGGTGAATTGAGCCCACAGTCACGTAATTTAGTTGGCGTCGTTACACACGGTCCCGATGATTAATTTAATATAGCAGGTAACGACTACCCTTAAAGTTAGGAAATGTTGCATACAGATTCAAGAAAAGTAAATATTTTTAATAGTCATAGTTACACATAGCTATACTTAGTAGATACATACTTTTGTTTTAACATTTATATACTTACACAGTTAAGAGTAGAGTCAATTAAAAATGAAACAGTTTTTTAGTGATTTCATTAATGTATTTTAAAATTTGTTTTACATACATAATGTGTAAAGTACCTACAACTCCTAAAACATTCCATTGTTTTGTTATAACTCGCAGCGCTCGTAATTAGATACGTTATAGCGAGCTAGCGTGCGAATGCTCATGAGATTTGATCCAGCGCCCCTACTGGACGTAAATCGAACTAAATTTGGCATCACGAACGGTTTACCATACTATCGCGTCGCCTTCGTATCGTATGGGTATCGTTACGTAAAGACATTTGTATAAAAATTGCGATCACGAACCTTGCGTTAATGTAAGCTCGAAGGCTGGCTATCGTCATGTCATCGTAAACTTACGAATGTTTATTCACTTAGATTTTGTCAGTGAGAAAAGATTCGTAAGGAATTAAAATAAATATTTTTGTATATTCCTAGTGTTTTTAAGTTTGTGAAGTAACTTTGTTATGTGCTTGTTGTTACTACTTACCTATCTAAAATGTTGTGATATGGTACCTACTCGTTTAAGAAAAGTTGAACTAAATAAGAGGTTATAAAACTTGTCTTTTTATTTTAAAATATTTACCTGTAATTTTAATAAAAGTATGTGAACATGGAACGAAGTGCGTTGCATTACTATCTTGCTGCTAGATTAATTGAAGAAGAAAGAGAAAACAGGTGAACATAAATAGATAGGTAGTAGGTAAGGTACCTACATGGCCTACCTTTGTTTTCACATCGTAACTATTGAATACTAGCTGTTTATGTACAATTATCGTGCACCAGGTTCGCCACGCCTGTAGGATACCCGCCACACTAGCCTTAATGATATCATTCGCCGGTCCTTTACCAGCGTCTACATTCTAGCCATTCTAGAACCGAATGGTCTGCTACGTGACGATGGTAAGCGGCCTGACGGCATGACTCTTGTTCAGTGGGAGAAGGATAAGCCTTTGGTGTGGGACGCTACGTGCGTTGATACCCATGAGCCATCTCATCTATCTAGGAGATCAGGCAGGGCTGGTGCAGCGGCAGATTTGGCTGAGGACTGACTTTCATAATTCTTTCAGGGCGTCTGATCCAAGCTACGCGTGACCTGAGACCTGGCTCTTATATGGCTCAACGAATTAGTATTGCCATTCAGCGTGGCAATGCAGACAGCATCTTATGGACGCTTCCGTCTGGTAGTGATTTGGATCAGTCGAGCTACCTTTAGATCTAATTTTTTACCTTTATGTGAAGTAGTACCTAGGTATAGACTTGTAATACTTGCTACCTAGATACCTACCCATGTCATGTTGTAAATAAAAACCCAGCACTCAATCAAAAGTTTACTTTATTGCTTTTCAAGATACCTCACAATAATAGGTAGTAAACAAATCAACATTTACCTATGTACTGGCTCCAAATTGTAGGTACCTACAATTTGGAGCCATCTCTGTTTAGCACTTCTACCAACTCCTTCCTTTTATCTTGTATGAAGTAACGGCCACGAGGACCCCTTCGGGGTTTGGATAAAACTCCAAATGTAGAAAATGTCTTCTTTAAGCTACATTAAATTACTGCAAAAACCAGATTGGTAGGCTCCGATTTACCAACCAACAAATGCATAGGTAGGAAAAATTATGTATCTTTTCCATATATTCTAGCCGCATTAGGTATATTGCAGTTGGCGCGTTCTCATTGGATTTAGGTAGGTATTATTAAAACACAACTGGTATAAAATTAAATTGTATACAGCTTCACAAAATCAAAGAAACGAAATGCAAAAAGAAGAAATAAATACTACGCATTGAAATGCCAATGATGAACCAAAGATAATTTAACCAATGAGTACAATTAATACTTCTACCATGCCAAAGAAAGTAATTATAGGCATAATGAACGTTTTTGAATGAACTATTCGTTCAAAATTCATTCAATTTGATCAGTTTTCAATTAACCGTATCCACCACTATTTACGCTGAATGACGTCACCCTCGCAATCCTCTGGTATTGTCGATATGCGATAGAAGGTGCTTTGTGATACCAACTATCATTAACGTGCGTAAAGGTATGGTAAACACGATAGCTTTACGAGACGATTACATTAGATGTTCGTGATTGAGGCACAGGGTCGACCACGAACAACTTGCGAAAAAGTATTCGTATGGTTAATGTAACCATTTTGTATGAGATTTGATCCAGCGCCCCTACTAGACGTAAATCGAACTAAATTTGGCATCACGAACGGTTTACCATACTATCGCGTCGCCTTCGTATCGTATGGGTATCGTTACGTAAAGACATTTGTATAAAAATTGCGATCACGAACCTTGCGTTAATGTAAGCTCGAAGGCTGGCTATCGTCATGTCATCGTAAACTTACGAATGTTTATTCACTTAGATTTTGTCAGTGAGAAAAGATTCGTAAGGAATTAAAATAAATATTTTTGTATATTCCTAGTGTTTTTAAGTTTGTGAAGTAACTTTGTTATGTGCTTGTTGTTACTACTTACCTATCTAAAATGTTGTGATATGGTACCTACTCGTTTAAGAAAAGTTGAACTAAATAAGAGGTTATAAAACTTGTCTTTTTATTTTAAAATATTTACCTGTAATTTTAATAAAAGTATGTGAACATGGAACGAAGTGCGTTGCATTACTATCTTGCTGCTAGATTAATTGAAGAAGAAAGAGAAAACAGGTGAACATAAATAGATAGGTAGTAGGTAAGGTACCTACATGGCCTACCTTTGTTTTCACATCGTAACTATTGAATACTAGCTGTTTATGTACAATTATCGTGCACCAGGTTCGCCACGCCTGTAGGATACCCGCCACACTAACCTTAATGATATCATTCGCCGGTCCTTTACCAGCGTCTACATTCTAGCCATTCTAGAACCGAATGGTCTGCTACGTGACGATGGTAAACGGCCTGACGGCATGACTCTTGTTCCGTGGGAGAAGGATAAGCCTTTGGTGTGGGACGCTACGTGCGTTGATACCCATGAGCCATCTCATCTATCTAGGAGATCAGGCAGGGCTGGTGCAGCGGCAGATTTGGCTGAGGACTGACTTTCATAATTCTTTCAGGGCGTCTGATCCAAGCTACGCGTGACCTGAGACCTGGCTCTTATATGGCTCAACGAATTAGTATTGCCATTCAGCGTGGCAATGCAGACAGCATCTTATGGACGCTTCCGTCTGGTAGTGATTTGGATCAGTCGAGCTACCTTTAGATCTAATTTTTTACCTTTATGTGAAGTAGTACCTAGGTATAGACTTGTAATACTTGCTACCTAGATACCTACCCATGTCATGTTGTAAATAAAAACCCAGCAATCAATCAAAAGTTTACTTTATTGCTTATCAAGATACCTCACAATAATAGGTAGTAAACAAATCAACATTTACCTATGTACTGGCTCCAAATTGTAGGTACCTACAATTTGGAGCCATCACTGTTTAGCACTTCTACCAACTCCTTCCTTTTATCTTGGGTGAAGTAACGGCCACGAGGACCCCTTCGGGGTTTGGATAAAACTCCATATGTAGAAAATGTCTTCTTTAAGCTACATTAAATTACTGCAAAAACCAGATTGGTAGGCTCCGATTTACCAACCAAAAAATGCATAGGTAGGAAAAATTATGTATCTTTTCCATAGATTTAGTATATGTACTAGATCTACAATCAGAGATCGAAGATGGAACCAAAAAAAATATGTGCATGTGTTGGTGAAAGTCTATGTCTGAGTTAAAAATAGTGTTGTCCTCGACCAACACTTTTACATTGTCGATAGAATTCATCATCCGTCCGTGATGTGTATGGTAGATAAATACATCTTAATGCAGATTAAGTCTTTCATGAATAACACAGTTTGGCAGATTTGACGTCATAAAGAGAATAAGGTTCTTATTCCAATTTTGAATACAGTTAATAAATAAACCTTTATTATTTATTGACCCCTAAATATTACGGTTTTATTTATAGGTGGGATCTTAGAGTTTCCCTTTTAAATTTAAACTTAAAATGTTTGCCGCATATACCTAGTGGAGTTCTTATTTGAGTCCATCCCACTCTTATAACCGATAACCATTTTTCTCGTAGCAAAGGATTACTTGGAAATCTGAAAGCACAAAAAACATTTTATATCAGCCGTGCTACGCGCATATAATTTTTCTCTCTGTTACTTTATCTATAGACAATTTGTTACCCCATAGTTTATTATTTTTCAAGTGTAAACCACGCTTTATGGATAACATTACATTTAAATATAACCCAAAAATTCCGTTCTAGCGGGGCTCGAACCCGCACCTTCACCTGTCGTCGGCGATGCCTTAAACAATTTACCCATAGCTCGAGCTATGACGCTGGAGACGAAATTTGTGGGCACTATCAACTCGGCTATAGCGCCAAGTTGGTAGTGCTGTATATACAGGTGTTTCATTGGAAACCTTCTGTTCAAAGTTCGAAAGTAAAGGCATCGCTGATCACAGGCGAGGGTGCAGGTTCGAGTCCCGCTGGAACGGAATTTTTGGGGTATATTTAAATTTAATTTGTTACCTATTATTTTATTAAGCAGAAATAAACAATATTTATTTATAAAAATAAAAAATAAATATACCCTTTCGGGGAAAAAGACGTGTGTAATAATCAACAACGTAAATATTTACTCCAAAATATCTACTACACAAACTGCAATAAAAACACCCGTGGTGCTTTAAAGTTACCTTTTCAATAGTCAATACAAAAACACACACCTCAATGTCCACCTGGTTATTAAAGATTTAAAAAAAAACGGTAAAATGTTATCAGAGCACACATATTGACACCAAAAAAAGTAAACCTCCATTCTAGGATGGACAAAAATTTAATTTATAGGTGGGTATAGTGCGCGTCATGTAAAAAGAACGCTGGTGGCAAACTTCTACAGGCGTTCCAGCGTTCTTTTTACATGACGCGTACTATAATTGTACATTATTTGTAGTAAACTAGGTAGGCACTCACTCAATGCATAGGTATACATCTCTTAAATAAGTAGAACAGTAAGTAATCTCTTAAAAAGAACGCTGGAACGCCTGAAGAAGCTTGACCGCCAGCGTTCATTTTACATGATGCGCATTACACAACGATATAGATTGCAACAGGACTATCGATATTTCTGACGTCATCACTTGGTCAAGCCCTATCGTAATCAAACATTTTTATATTTTACATAAAATATTGTTTATTTCTAGGTGCAGCAACGAAATATTATTAAAAAATATAAGGGAAAGTCCTAATCTACGAATGAAACTGGTTTTTAGGCCATTTACTAAAGCAGAATTGATAAAATAAGCAATACAATCGAACTACCAATAATCTCTTATTTAACTGTGAAACGTGTATTTTCCCGGATAATTACGTCTTGTATCTTCACACTCACAAACTGAACACGACACCATTGTCATACAAAGTAATATTTGTTATTTAATAGTAAGATTACTAAAATAATTACAAAATTAGTTAAAACTGCACAAGAGACCGTCCGGTATGCGCATGTACTCAATCAAAACATGTCACATTCAATACATTGTTGCTGTCACTTTTATTCTTGCACGGGGTACATTTAAAAATGACTTCTCTCTCCCACGCTTCGTTTGTCTATTTAGCGTAGCGAAAAAATTCTACGTCTATGATCTTTTCCATATATTCTAGCCGCATTAGGTATATTGCAGTTGGCGCGTTCTCATTGGATTTAGGTAGCTATTATAAAAACACAACTGTTACAAAATTAAATATAAACAGCTTCACAAAATCAAAGAAACGAAATGCAAAAAGAAGAAATAAATACTACGCATTGAAATGCCAATGATGAACCAAAGAGAATTTAACCAATGAGAACAATTAATACTTCTACCATGCCAAAGAGCAAAGTAATTATAGGCATAATTAACGTTTTTGAATGAACTATTCGTTCAAAATTCATTCAATTTGATCAGTTTTCAATTAACCGTATCCACCACTATTTACGCTGAATGACGTCACCCTCGCAATCCTCTGGTATTGTCGATATGCGATAGAAGGTGCTTTGTGATACCAACTATCATTAACGTGCGTAAAGGTATGGTAAACACGATAGCTTTACGAGACGATTACATTAGATGTTCGTGATTGAGGCACAGGGTCGACCACGAACAACTTGCGAAAAAGTATTCGTATGGTTAATGTAACCATTTGGTATGAGATTTGATCCAGCGCCCCTACTGGACGTAAATCGAACTAAATTTGGCATCACGAACGGTTTACCATACTATCGTGTCGCCTTCGTATCGTATGGGTATCGTTACGTAAAGACATTTGTATAAAAATTGCGATCACGAACCTTGCGTTAATGTAAGCTCGAAGGCTGGCTATCGTCATGTCATCGTAAACTTACGAATGTTTATTCACTTAGATTTTGTCAGTGAGAAAAGATTCGTAAGGAATTAAAATTAATATTTTTGTATATTCCTAGTGTTTTTAAGTTTGTGAAGTAACTTTGTTATGTGCTTGTTGTTACTACTTACCTATCTCAAATGTTGTGATATGGTACCTACTCGTTTAAGATAAGTTGAACTAAATAAGAGGTTATAAAACTTGTGTCTTTGTATTTTAAAATATTTACCTGTAATTTTAATAAAAGTATGTGAACATGGAACGAAGTGCGTTGCATTACTATCTTGCTGCTAGATTAATTGAAGAAGAAAGAGAAAACAGGTGAACATAAATAGATAGGTAGTAGGTAAGGTACCTACATGGCCTACCTTTGTTTTCACATCGTAACTATTGAATACTAGCTGTTTATGTACAATTATCGTGCACCAGGTTCGCCACGCCTGTAGGATACCCGCCACACTAGCCTTAATGATAGCATTCGCCGGTCCTTTACCAGCGTCTACATTCTAGCCATTCTATAACCGAATGGTCTGCTACGTGACGATGGTAAGCGGCCTGACGGCATGACTCTTGTTCCGTGGGAGAAGGATAAGCCTTTGGTGTGGGACGCTACGTGCGTTGATACCCATGAGCCATCTCATCTATCTAGGAGATCAGGCAGGGCTGGTGCAGCGGCAGATTTGGCTGAGGACTGACTTTCATAATTCTTTCAGGGCGTCTGATCCAAGCTACGCGTGACCTGAGACCTGGCTCTTATATGGCTCAACAAATTAGTATTGCCATTCAGCGTGGCAATGCAGACAGCATCTTATGGACGCTTCCGTCTGGTAGTGATTTGGATCAGTCGAGCTACCATTAGATCTAATTTTTTACCTTTATGTGAAGTAGTACCTAGGTATAGACTTGTAATACTTGCTACCTAGATACCTACCCATGTAATGTTGTAAATAAAAACCTAGCAGTCAATCAAAAGTTTACTTTATTGCTTTTCAAGATACCTCACAATAATAAATAATAAATAAATAAATAAATAAATGATGCCGGACAGTTTCACAACATTATCTAGCCCCAAGCTAAGCAGAGCTTGTGTTATGGGTACTAGATAACTGATATATTTAATACAATATATAACATAGATAGATATTTTTTATTACACATAGAAAATACCCAGAACACCCTGAACAAATATCTGCATATCGCACAAATATTTGTTCCGAGGCGGGAATCGAACCCGCAACCTCCGGCGTCGCAGGCGAACGTTCGCCCGCCCCGCCACAGAGGTCGTCATATAATAGGTAGTAAACAAATCAACATTTACCTATGTACCTACAATTTGGAGCCATCTCTATTTAGCACTTCTACCAACTCCTTCCTCTTATCTTTTTTGAAGTAACTGCCACGAGGACTCCTTCGGGGTTTGGATAAAACTCCATATGAAGAAAATATCTTCTTTAAGCTACATTAAATTACTGCAAAAACCAGATTGGTAGGCTCCGATTTACCAACCAACAAATGCATAGGTAGGAAAAATTATGTATCTATTCCATATATTCTAGCCATATTAGGTATATTGCAGTTGGCGCGTTCTCATTGGATTTAGGTAGGTACTATAAAAACACAACTGCTACAAAATTAAATTGTATACAGCTTCACAAAATCAAAGAAACGAAATGCAAAAAGAAGAAATAAATACTACGCATTGAAATGCCAATGATGAACCAAAGAGAATTTAACCAAAGAGTACAATTAATACTTCTACCATGCCAAAGAGCAAAGTAATTGTAGGCATAATGAACGTTTTTGAATGAACTATTCGTTCAAAATTCATTCAATTTGATCAGTTTTCAATTAACCGTATCCACCACTATTTACGCTGAATGACGTCACCCTCGCAACCCTCTGGTATTGTCGATATGCGATAGAAGGTGCTTTGTGATACCAACTATCATTAACGTGCGTAAAGGTATGGTAAACACGATAGCTTTACGAGACGATTACATTAGATGTTCGTGATTGAGGCATAAGAGAAATAACTACATTGTAATCTGCATTTGTGAAGCTTTTGGTTCAATTGTTAGTAACTTTAAAATTGTATGAATTATATATTTTGTTGGTTTGTAAAAAAAAAAATTTTAAGAAGGGGATGACTGTAGGGGCTCATATTGCAATGTTAGCAAATAACGTCACGCCCTCCCCGCCTGCCTGGTGCTGGTGCAGGGCCAGTCACTGCCGCACCGGCGCCTAAACAATACATTTTGTAACCTTTAATTAAATCAGTAATTCAATCGAAAGTGTTTTCATCATCATCACCACCACCAGAAGTCTGAACATAAGTATAGAGAACATTTACTACTCTCCCTACACATGTCAAATTCGATTTTAGACAGAAAGGTCAAGTCAAGACAAATAAAAGGGTGTAATAAAATACTTACCAACTCTTTTTAAGGGCCGTAGCGTAATTGCGCTCTAATCAGGACAATAAGGTAAAACAATTCGAACGGGCTTTTCGTATCCAATAACACAAATTGGCGCTACCCTTAGGCTGGAATCACAAACCTGTAACGCGATATCGCATGGCTAAAATCTACAACAAAATCCCCATTAAAATACTCCGTAAAGTTTATTCCGTTTCTAATGTTAGTTAGTCAATTCTATCAAAACAAAACGTTGTTTCTTCACTTATTTTGTCTTAAAAAACAAAATCTATCTTGCTAGGATATTGTTATTTTTTTGCCGTAGGAAAGGAAGGCGAGTGACGAGGTTTACCATCAGTCGCAATGGATTCCCGTGAGAGCAAAAAACCTGCCAAAAGAGACCGCTAACTGCAATAAAAATACTAGTTCTTCTGCGAACAGTGAACCTCGCGAGCACAAACTTGTATAAAACTATCATGTCGATCCATAATCTATATCTTGATAATGCTGCCCCGGAAAAAATCAAGCTTCTAAGTCAATGCATTAAAAAGTTTTTTTTATACAACTCTAGATGACTGTACAAGCAGATGGCCCAACTGATGATAAGCGGTACCCTCTGCCTATGAACAGTGCATTATCTCATAGATCACGTCCACCTAGGACGCGCCCTATGTGGCATTGCACTGCGCCCGTCACCCTGAGAAATAAAGATGGAAAGTCTCATGTGCCTGTAATTTCACCGGCACCAATACTCTTCAAACCGGAACACAGTAATGCGAGCACTACTGCTTTGCAGCAGAAATAAGTATAGTAGTAGTACTTTCCCCGACGAACTCTTTCACATAAAAGCTCTACTACTAACAACTTATGGCAATAAATGTCTAACTTATGTATGGAAATAGCAAAAACTAAAAAATTCTAGGGTATAGGTACCTGATATATCTGAAATCTGGAATTCTAGGAGGCCTTATGACACAAATTACGGAAAAAGTCTTTTTTAACCCCAAAAATAGCTTGGTGAAGTTTTTAGGAAAACGTTGCTGAAACTTGAAAAGAGCCCTGACGATCTCGATATAATTTGCGGGTCAGAACCCCTCAGGGAAGTCTCGCTCGCATTTGTCCGTTTTTTATGTGGATAAATGATATACATTTAGTTTTCGTAGAATTTTGTGCCATTGCCATAACCTAAAAGAAAACAACAATTTACGAGCTACAAAAATTTGGACGCACTAAAACCTTACTTGAAATTCACGAGATCCTTCCTAACAAATATTTGCACGCGGCCTCGCGTATAAATTATATCACTCAACATTTTGATGGAGTTTTGTGGGTATAAAGCACAATATTCGATAAGGATGTTAGAGGTCGCATTGGTTGGATGCTTGCGTTATGGTGCGATTGGTTTTATGGGTTTCGCTACTTCACAGCTTAGGTAAAAAGAAACCCTTATGGTGACAATTCGTTATCTCTCCTTCGTCTTTCTGGTCACAGTATATAGTCAGCAACTAACCATTGTATCAACTTGAAATTAAGCACAATTTTTGAACTCATTTTCGTATATTATTGAAAGTAAAATAATTTGGAAAATAATATATTTATTATCAAATTGACTCTAAATAGAAGTTCAGAAAATTCAGAGTAAAACAACCACGTCAATTAATTAATTGTTAGCATATGAATATCCAAATGGTGCTTTATACATCTGGAAGCACCCTGGAAACTCTTTGATTTTTGAGCAATGAAGCATGAAGAATATAATCTTTGTGAAAAAAATATTTTTCGATACAAGCTTTTATAAAAAAAGTGATCAGAATCGTGTGCTGATCGAAATGAACCTAAACACAGCCAGTCTACTATTATCCATCGAGGAGTTCCATTGTTCCTTCCGTCTCCATCATCAGGTCAGCTTGCTGTCATCATAATATTGTATTCTCATCGGAACTTGACAGGTAAGTAGGTATGCAAAAATTCAGCTCAATCGGATGCCAAAAAGTGGTTCTAATTCAGAATGCAAGATTTGGCCCGAGCATACCAGATGTTTCTCAATCATCATGCAGTTACTCTCTTCGATAGAATGCCTAAACAAAACTCAATTCACTGACTTCTTGCAACCGTTGCTATGTAGCAAAGATCTATCAGGTTGATAGAACAAGCCGAGGTGGGTCTGAATAGATTGATTCATCTCGTGGCTTACCAAGGTGATTGTGGTTGTGGCGAGCGAAGCGCGGAGACGCTGGAGCGAGCGGTGCTCCGTCACATCGCACCTCCGTCTTCAGCCGCGAGCCGGTTCGTGGATTCACTTGCACGCCTGCTGCCGCCGAGCTGTTTTCACCCTGCTACCGAAATTTGTATCAAAATCACCATCATCATCACCAGCAGCCTTAGAAATACACTACTGAGCGACGTTTCCCCTATAGCCTGCATTGGGAGATCTTGGCTGGCAGTTGGTGATCGCAGTATTGGCGTTGTGTCCTACTAGTAGGTAGCTGCTCTGCCCAACCCCTGGTGTAATCTTGCAGTCAGATTTTACGATATCCACTAGAGGAGACGGAGACCGTCTTAGACCGAACACACCACCGGCGGAAAATCACCATACTCGCCTAGTAATATTTCCACTGCTGGACTGGGACTCAATATAAACGTAAATTACTAATACAAGTAGGTAGGTAGGAATGTACAAAATTTAAAAATACAAATTAAACAGTTGCTTTCTGAAGACTGTTAAAAACGATCTAAAGGTAGCTCAACTGAAATTAGTTTCGTAACGTCTTTATGGACTTGGTTTAGGCACGTAGAATAAATCACTGTGTTTCATGTGAAAAGACAAGGTTTCTGAGGTTCCGTACTTAATGGCTGCCAACAGGACCCTATTACTAAGCCTATAGGCCTACGCCACGCCGTCCGTCTGTCCTGTGTTGTCACAGGGTAATATCTATCAGCCGTAAGAGGTAGCCAGTTGCCGCAGATTATGTGTTGCTGAACTGCAAAAATTAAAAAGTAAAGGAAACTTATAAAATTACGTTGTTAAAACAGTGCCTTGAAAACGGAACCATATACTATGCGTATTTACCTCATAAACCTTTGCCTGGCTTATTTTATTTGATAATTTGACCAAACAAATGATTATCTATTGGCCACAGCTCTCAACCCAGAACGTACCATACATGGCATCGCAGAATAAATAATAGCTGCCATCGGTGAGGCCATCAGGCGAGCGTAATTTCGGTCACGCAGTTTTTTTTATTTATTTTTTTTACTTTGTGAATGACGAATCAGGCCCACCTGATATTGAGGCGTAAACTCTGCCTTTTAACAATGCATTGTCTCATAGGTCACGTCCACTAAGGAACGTCCCTATGTGGCATTGCACTGCGCCCGCCACCCTCAGACATAAAGATGAAAGTATCATGTGCCTGTAATTTCACCGACACCCATACCCTTCAAACCAGAACACAGCAATGCGAGCACTACTGCTTTTCGGCAGAAATAGGTAAGGTGGTAGTACTTCCCCGGACGAACTCATTCACAAAAAAGCTCCACTACTAACAAAAAAAAACATAAGTAGGTTCAGTTTGCACCAAACGACGATAAAAATGACTCCGTGATAATTTATGGAAACCAACGCTGACACACAACTCTCAAAACTACGCTTGTCTGGCCTCACCCTTGGACATAAAGGTGGAAAGTCTCATGTGTCTGTAATTCCACCGGCACTATTACACACTCATAATAAGCTAGTACTTGGCGGCATAAATATGTATGGTGTACTTTTCCGGACGAACTCTTTCACAAAGAGTAGATAGAACTGAGTTCTCTTTACAGTGGCTTTGGTAAAGAGTAGATAGAACTGAGTTCTCTTTACAGTGGCTTTTGTAAAGAGTAAATAGAACTGAGTTCTCTTTACAGTGGCTTTGGTAAAGAGTAGATAGAACTGAGTTCTCTTTACAGTGGCTTTGGTAAAGAGTAAATAGAACTGAGTTCTCTTTACAGTGGCTTTGGTAAAGAGTAGATAGAACTGAGTTCTCTTTACAGTGGCTTTGGTAAAGAGTAGATAGAACTGAGTTCTCTTTACAGTGGCTTTGGTAAAGAGTAGATAGAACTGAGTTCTCTTTACAGTGGCTTTGGTAAAGAGTAGATAGAACTGAGTTCTCTTTACAGTGGCTTTGGTAAAGAGTAGATAGAACTGAGTTCTCTTTACAGTGGCTTTGGTAAAGTGGGAAGAACGTTATTTGAGGAGAGTGATTGGAAGCAAATATTTAAAACTTCAATCATAGGTTTGGTGCGAAAGCTTTATACGGATATTGCACCAACATTTTTTATGCAAAGCTGTCTTTGTGATGATGAATTTACAACAAAGAAAACGACAATGTGACAGTCTCTGAATTTATGAGGAAGAATCTTGCAAAATTGCTTTGGATCGTAAAAACTTTTTATACCTATAGGCTGGGTAAAGCAAAATCCTATCTTATGCTTGTTTAGGATGCTATTGATCCAATGATTGCGAGAGCAATATAAAATCAATATCTATATAAAATACTAAATTTTAGGGTTATCATTTAAGAATATATATAAGTTTTTTTCCTAATAGAGATTTAAGATGCCTAACTTCAACTACAAGGACTTTACTATCGCAGAGTTAAATGCGAGATACTAAAAGCACTTTTACTCCACTCAACCATAGCCTAACCAAACACACCGAAACAAAAACAAATGAATACTCGTCTCAAACTAATCCAAAGTTGAACAAAAATAAACAATCGAGCAACGTTAGGTACTCCATTCTACTTGTTCAATCACGCTTTCGCAATGAGCAGCGAATATAACATGCTAAAAATATTTCATCATATCTCGTAAAATTATATTCTGGCATCTAGGCAATTCAACTACTTACTACTTTAGTTTATTATTATTATTATTATATCTTAAAAAAATAACACAAACAAAGTATTATACACTCAAAAGACCCTTATGGGTTTGTTCAGAGTGTATACAAACCTCCTTAGGTATAAATACATAATCTTACTCTGTAATGTGTGTGTGTCTGTGTGTTGTGTCTGTGTGTCTTAGTTGCACTTGTTGTACGAGCTCTTCCTTATACGATATGCACCAAACTGGTTGCTAGCCGAAAAGAAGGATCATCAAAAATAACCAAGCAGTCGACGTGGCTAAATTTTGGTCTAAAATAATATAATTATCTATTATGGAAACCAACGACACCATGAAGAAGAAGAACCAAGCAGTGTTTTTGGTCCGTTTTATTTAGGCTTGTTTGCGAGGATAAGGCGTCAAATTACCTAGTTTATACGATGATTCAAAATCGCCCGTGTATTTAATGAATTCGAAAGCAAAGCCTAAGGGTATGCCTATGTATGGTATATTACAAGTATGTTCTTTGCTTGGTCCAACAATGATCACAGAAAACTGTGTTCTTACGCTGGTTAGCTGGAAAACTGCCTCTCAAACTTTTAATGGTTGCGAATGGAAATTAGCCAATCAAACTCTGGAAAGTTAACACAAATTTTTCATCGAGTTTTGGATCTAATTTCCATATTTTCTATCTTATAATATTTTTATTGGCAATTTCATATCAACCTTGCTTTCCACTTTTGGTGAACTTTGGGCGTTGAGGTTTTGATATAAGAATTATGTAATTTGAAAATCTTCTGGACATGAAATTAATTTTTATTTTCGATCATTTTCTTTTATTTTCTTATTCTTTTATTTTTTTTATATTCTTCTATCATAGAGTAATTTTCATTAAATGTGAATAAACAGTACCTAGTGGCGTAGGAACCTGTTCACAAAATAATACAAAATATGTGTCCCTCCCTCCATCTCTCACTTAGAAATGTATCCCACTGATATATTTTTATCTCGGATTGATAGTCCCCTGACAACATTTACACGCAGGAATTGTTGCCTCAAGCATCCCACTAGGGATTACCAACCAATATTTCACTTGCGTATTGCTTATGAATAAAATGACACATGAAAAACTGATGTAAATTCAAATATCATTTGATATTTTAGCCTACCTGAATAATTCAACAATAAGTGAGAAATCATATTCAGAATTGTAACGCACTACAATGAACAAATGTACAAAATAAATTGGAAACAGATTTAACACGCGCCAAAATACCTACATTATTGAGTTTTTTGAAGTATCCAGTACTAGGTAGAATTGCCTTGGTATTAGCAAAAGGAACTTCTTATACAGCTTTCAAAATGTGCACGATAAAAAGTTTTTTAATAATGCCCCATCCCACTACACGATCTTACTAGGAATGCTAAGAAAGATTCCAGATATTTTCCGCAAAGATATTTAAAGTAGTGGAAGAAAAGGATTCTGATCCAAACAAATCAGTAAAGGGGCGTGAGTAAGTCGTATTCCGTCAGGAGTAAATAAGTGCCAACGAATCAAATGGACTATGCAGCTGATACCAAAGATCCCTTGGATACTAAAAATCAAGGGCACATGCCAGTGGGCTATGTTAGGGCTGCCTGCAGGAAGAAGGGACGGTGGAGCACTTAGGCTTAAATTGTGTGGCCATAACAGACCAAGGCCAAGATTGGTTTCCAGGAGCTACTTGGAATCTGGTCCCCCACATCGACGCGCGATGGTTAGCACAGGGGGGATAATGCACAATGTAGTAGTAATAGAGTTTTTTTGTGAAAAGTACTACCACCATACCTATTTCTGCCGCAAAGCAGTAGTGCTCACATAGCTGTGTTCTGGTTTGGAGGGTATGAGTGTCGGTGAAATTACAGACACGTTGACGTTACCTATGAGGTAACGTTAAAAAAACGTTAGGTAACGTTTAAAGGCATTGTTAAAGGCAGATTTGACTGCTTAACATCAGACGATGACAGACAGAAAACGTCCCGTACCTGTCCCGTCCCTCACACATCCTGTGTAAGACAGTCCTTATTACGGTGTAAACGTGTGGAAACTCTAGGGTCATTACATGACACCAGCTGCGGAAACGCCGAAGATTCCAGGATGACTTGCTATGGGGAAAATCCGGGGCATGATCAAATCGATTCACATAGTAAACGGTTCCGGAGTTTCTTTAAAAGATATGTGATGGAAGATCGTGGAGTTTATATTATGATTTTGTTAATTTAGGTACCTTGGGGTTTCAAAGAATGGCTACAGTATTTATAACGTTAATCTAAAGATACGTACATCTATCCTTTCAGACCTTAATTTTTTCTAGATCGTTAATATTTGGAGGGAGTAATATCTCAGGCTTCTAAAAAATTCACATCGTGACACACACTGATTGTGTATATTTATAGATATTTCTTTATTCTAAACAAACTCATATATAAAAGGCAATGTCATGACTGACTGACTGACTGACTGACTGACCGAGGTCCAACGCACAGCCTAAACCGCTGGTAAGACTGAAAAGTAACTGAAGACGGGTCTGGTGGTAGAGACTTGAAATTTGGAGGGTGTGTTCGTCTTGATGCGTAGGGTTGTACTAAGAAAGTAATTTTGAAAATTCGCATGCTAAGGGGTTCAAAATGGGGTTCTAACGTAAAACAAAAATGCTCTGTGTTTTGGAAACCGTTAGTAGTAGAACCTTGAAATTTGACAAGGAGATTCCTCAAACAAAATTAACAAACACGTGTTTCAATGATACCTGAAATTTTCCTGAAAAACGCAAGGGAAACGTTTTCTTTGTAAAAAAATAAAAAAACTTTAGTTTTTAGAACGCACAGCCTTAACCTCTGGTCGTAGAGACTTGAAATTTGGAGAGTGTATTCCTTTAAGGGTGTTAAGGTGAAATTTGCCCCCTTAGGGGTCCAAAAAGGGCTTTTAATGTACACACTTTTCGTTTTGCAACGCACAGCCTAAGCCGCTGGACCTAGATACACGAAATTTGTAGGATGTTTTCATATTTGTGTGTAGGGATGTACTATGAAAGCATTTTGGAAAATTCACCTGGTAAGGGGTCCAAAACGGCTTTTAATGTAAAACAAAATGGCTTCGTATTTCGGAAATCATTGGTAGTAGATACTTGAAAATTCACAGGTAGATTCCTTAAATAAATGTATCAAACATAATGTTTCAGCAGTACCTGAAATTTTACTGAAAAAAAGGCATGGGAACGTTTTCTTTGTTATTACACTTTACGTTTTAGCTAGATTTCAGCATGTTTCGACGATTTAAAAGTTGGTTTCACGGTGTAGTTATTGAAATCATTTTTTTTTCAGAACCTCAACGTTAAAATGGGACCCCTGAATTGAAAACCTTGAGTATGGTGTCGTTACAAAGGTCGTTTTACGGCGTAGTTATTGAGATTAAAAAAACAGGACCTCAAGGTTATAATGTGACCTCTAAATTAAAATAAAACTTGAGTATGTTGTCGTTTCAAAGGTCGTTTAACGGTGTTGTTGTTAAGATTAAAATCTTTAGGACCTCAAAGTTAAAATGGGAACTGAAAAACTTGAGTATGATGTCGTGTCTCACGGTATAGAGATCAAAATATTTTCAGGAGCTTAAGGTTAAAATGGGACACCTAAATTGAAAAACTTGAGTATGGTGCCGTTTCAAAGGTCGTTTCACAGCGTGGTTGTTGATGTTAAAGTTGTTGTCTGAACGACGGGGCAGTTTTCTGAGTACGCGCGGACGAAGTCGCTCGCGGGCCCTCTAGTGTAGGTATAATCTACTAACTTTATATTGAGTTGGTCAGTGTTTTTGTCGATACAAGCGGAGTAAAGGATTATAGTTTATCTTTAACCATAGGTTATCTACCTACATTACCTACGTTACCTAGGTTACATACCTTTACCGGTTCAGTGTCGAAGTTGATGAAGAGCATCTTGGCGAGCCGCTGCAGTACCAGCTCACGCAGTACGGCGGGCACCGGCTGCCCTCTCACTCCTCTACGAGCAACAACACATTTTACTACCTATAGCGATAAAGTACAAGTTACCATGACTTTATGAAACGATTGTAAAGATCAACGGCAAAGGTCAAGGGCAAAAGACAAGGACAATGGTCAAGGGCATAGGACAAAGACAACGGCCAGGGGAAAGCTCAAACAGCCGATCAAGGATCAAGGTCAAAGTTAGTGCTGACAGCAACCGTTTTAAAGCAAGGTCAAGGTCAATAAACGATGATTAACCCCAACATGAAATTTTCTTCTGTTTTAATAAGTTAGGACTTGAAGGAGTGAATTTCCCAGGTAAAGAATAACATATTTTATTTTCAAAGTGCTTCGGTTGAATATTGCTAGGTTTAAAGGTTTACCTGATGTAAATTTAAATTAAATGAGTCCATTCAATTATATAGGGAAATAAATTTCAAGGGGAATGAAAATAGCCAACTCACTTTAAAATATCCCGCAAATTAGTTCTAATCTCATTGGAATAACGACTTTAGATATTTTAGTCCTATTTTACCGTAGAATGGATTAATAAATAAGAAAGCTGAAACCCCGTTTTAACGCAAACAAAATATTAATAACTTAATTTAAATTGGTCAATCCGTATTTGCATACCAAGACAAACATTAATAATTAATTGTTCACAGTTAATTAATTAAAATATGTTATTCATCACTTTGATCGGTCGCTGGGCACATTCGAAGAAAGCTCCACAACTCCACCTTCCTCGCTCCGAGGTTTTTGTTTCGATAGAAACAAAAGAAGGAGTGACGACGGAAATTTAAGGAGTTTTTTAGGGACACCGTTCAATGATACGGAGAAATTTCAGACTATTAATTAAGCGTACACCACGCTCGATAGTCCGAAGACATTGTGGCGGCCGCAGGAGGTCAGACAAGATCTATAGGAATGAGACAAAAATGTACACTTGCCTGTAAGATATGTTGAGTGTGACGACAGACAGCGAAGCGGAAAAGGACACTAAACACGTGCTAACTCCGTAGTATAAGCCTGAAACAATATTTTCTATTAGGTATGATGAACCTACAAGATCACATTAAAGTAGTTTTGACGAGTAGTAATTGAGAATGTTTAACATATTTTGATGGTGTGGTCGGAACGAAACATTTACGATATCATGTTTGGGTAGGAACAGGTTTGAACACATTAGCCTCCTGAATAGTATTTTAGCTTGAACATCATAGGTGGAAGCCAAAAAATAACAAATTCACAGATTTGGGATTCGTTAAGAGGTATTTCTGTTTTGTGTTGTTTTTTGTTGCATGTTTACTGGACGACGAGGTTGCTCAATGACAAAATCCTCATAAAAAATAGGAAAAAATAGGTTATTCTCTAAGAAGTCATGCTGGGGACGCGCTGACATCGCGATGAATTCACTTGATGATGCTGACCTGTATGAACTGACGTATGATACGGCCCTGCATGGCGGTTATTATGTTTGTACCTACCAAGACAGGACAGCGTGAAATGGTCACCATTGTACGGATTTTGTATTTCACGAGGTTCGTTTAGCTTTGTTTGCCATTGTGCATGCACATTGTATTAGTGTGCGTAAGCTCAGGAGCAACTAGTCTCTACCGTGACGTGTTCCGGGTCACAGTGCTTATTGTGTTCATGACAGATTTCGCCAGCGAGTACCGTCAGTACGGCAACAAACTACTTAGCTCAGAGAAAGCTAAAGCAAGACAAAAAACAGCGGATTTCGTGAGATAGGACAACTATAACGTGTTCGCTGCGCATCCTAAACGCAGCCTGCTTTATTCTCTACAAAACCGGCCAATGGCCCAATGGCCCCAGGTAAATTATTTCCTTCGCTAATTAATAGATTTGATTCAAGTAAAATAAGACTTATCACAAGAGCCTGTATACTAAAATCAATTTTGTTGGAAAATATGTAAACCGAATAACCTAATATTACAGATAAAAAAAAAGAAGAAAGAAGATTTTTCTCTTCATCGAAATATTATCCTTAACATTCTTATTCCGTAACAAAATATAATGCAGGCGAATGAAATAAATCAAAAATAACAATGAGAGCTCGTTAGGTTGGACAAATATGATAACCATAAAATATATGAGACTTCAATGACCAGTAACAAACAGTATTGATGTTTTCACAAAGAATTTACTCTTCACTGCGTTTTCAATCTAATAATGGTAGCAGCCAACCACGGCGAAATACTTTTGTAGTAGGTAGTTAAATAGATTAAGGCAGTAGAAATTGTACCCTTTTGTAGTGCTAAATAATGTTTAATTTTGTTTTATATTAATATTAAGTACAAAAAATATTATCCTAAGTAGAAGTGTGGCAATTTTGTAGATCATTAATTAAACAGATGGTCTAGTCTCGTACGAGGGTCGCTGACTGCCGATCTTACTGTCGTAGATGCAAATCCCGGTCGTGCATCAATGGATTTTTACCCAAAATTTTGATGTGTGAAAGCAGTCTCAACATGTCGCACTCCACCCATTTACCGCATTGGTTCTTTCAGCATTGGTCAATAGACCTTTTTCAGGGCCATTATACTTAAACTGGCAGAACTGACGCAGGGTGACCAAGAAAGAACCGGTGATATGGTAGTAGTTAATTAAATAATAATTAGGAGATTGATTACGTCTTACTGATAAGTGGAGTTTTCTCTGTAGGTGGTAGCGTGTCTCGTATGGTCATCAGAAATACTGTCATAGAGAGTAAAGCGCTTATCCCGAGGGTGACCTTCTCACCGGATTCCGACGGCACGTAGAATACCAGAAGAGCTGTCAAAGAAATATCCGTTTACCCACTGTGGTCAACAAACGTCGTCAACCTAGGTGGAGCACGGGGAATATTTTTGCCACCTGACCCACCAAGTCATGTAGGTGGACCGCGAGGATAGATAGATAGATAGATAGATAGATAGATACGTTTATTAATAAATAGGTTCAATTGTTTAATTGTTTTGCTGTAATCACGTAAACCAAGGTAGGTTTGTGATGGTTACTCACATTCGCTTATTCGCACTATTAACTAACTTAATTGGAAAAAAATTACCTCGTGGTCCACTGTCATTATCCACCTTGGTGGACCATGGGTAAAATAAAATACCGTGGCCCACCAAATCATGTAGCTTTACTATGGGGAAAATTTGCTCCCCGTAATCCACCAAAGATGTCCACCTAGGTACACAACGTAGACCACGTAATTTTTCACCGTGGCCCACCAAATCATGTTGGTAAACTACGGTGTACATTTTTTCCACGTGATTCACCAGAGTATACCTAATACTACTAATATAAAATTATACTTATGACTACCCTTACAAATCCCTAATAACCATTATCAGACTAGAAGTCTACTGCTGGGCCTCCCCCATAGAATGTCACCACGAACGGTCTTGAGCCGCGTCCACCCACCAACTTTCTGCGACCTTTAAATTTATTCGGTCCACTGACAGCGGGATCTTAAGAACAGATACGTAGACAGCACAAAAACCTACGAAAAAAATAAACAATCGTTCACGTTGTATCGAAATATTTGTGTAATAAGAAAAAGCCGAGAAAAATAAGCAAATAAAAAGACATCATATTTGGAGTCGAAGGAGTTTTGTTGAGTTTATAATTGGTCATTATAATGTTTGCTTTTATTCAGTTTCGTCTCGGTAACAAAATCCCTTTCACATATGGCTTCAAGTAGGTATCTAAGAAATAAACACCACTAAAGTAGGTAATAATTCTCCATACTATGTACCTACATATTAGACTCTTGACTTCAGCAAAATACATTATAAAGACAGCAAAGCTACTTACAAAAATATGCGAGTGAAATTTAATAAGGCTCAAAATACCTTTTGACTTGAAGGATGTTACTGTTACAAGCTTAATCACGGTTCGCTCGATACTGTCACAGGATGTTCGACTTACTGAAAGTCTTTAGGAACGGGTATGTATGAAACGTAGCAAAATCTAAAGACAGATTATCTCAGAAACAATCTAGAATTTACGGTTGCATTTTTCTGCAAGCCTGTTTCGTTATATTTTACCTCAAAAGTCGGGGTTTATATTTTAGTCCACCTCTTGTATAAGAGGATAGTCTGCCTCCGCGGCTTTTGTAAAATAGTTTGTACTGGAGAAATCAATTTTATCGCCATAATAATAAGTTTCTAAATACATTTTAGCTATGCCAATATAACTATTCAAATTATATTTTATCTTTATCAGCTGCAGCTCATTAGAGACAATTATGCACATGTTTAATTCAATTTGAGTTTCGGTAGAAAACATTTCAAACTAAACAACTAAATGCTAGCAAAATATTTTATGATGGTTTGAATCGCTTTAATTTAGTTTAAAGCTGATATGGTACTGTTTTTATTTTGACATGATATACCAATTAGTTAAAAAATTACAAAGTTCCTTTAAAAATAATGAGTTCAATAAAAACGAGAAATAACATCTGATTATTTAATTAAATGAAAATTGGGTCTATTTTCACCCCAATTCCAACGTACACTTTATAAAGACTTACACTAAGGCTCAAAATACTTAAAGCTCAAGGTATACTTAGGTAGCTTATCATAACTACGAGTTTTATTAATGGTCAATCTGAGCTGAGACCGGATTAAGGTGCAATGAACCACACGCCGTTGAGGATTAATTTTATTCTGTGTGGTGACTTTCTATGTTTTAATGCCACGTATGCCTATTATTTTTAAACCCCGAAAAGGGGTGTTATAAGTTTGACCACTAAACCAAGCCAACTATACCTATTCCATTGATCAGTAGACAGGGGAGGATGAGGTTGAACACGTAGAACATAGGCCGCCGTCGCAGCTTGATGACGTATGTGATGTCGGGGTACGGCTCCAAGCAGCAGGAGTAGTACTGGTCGTGACGAATCGCATCGAAGCTAACCAGGTCGAATTCACCATTCGTTTGATAGTTGGTGGTATCCCCTTCGTCGAACTGCTTCTTTAGGTCCAACTAGATGAAACAGACAAAAGCATGCGCAGTCGAATCGATTTAAAGCAAAAGTAACACAAACTTCATAACACGTTTTAACAAAACAGATTATGGAGATCAAATACTTGACTAGTTTAAATCTATTAATACAATCCCTACTAGTAGGTAGCTGCTTTTCTTGGTCCAAATTGATGAAACAGACAAAACCAAGCTTAGTAAAATCTATAGATGCTAAAACAACATGAATTTAATATGGAACACGTGTTAACAAAATAAATAGATTATGTAGATAAAATATTTCAATACTAACGAAAAAACACGTTTTCTCGAGCATACTGAAACATTCGAATAAATCGAATCTCTAGTAGTAGGTATAGGTAAGTTTAATTATTCGCCGTGTCACTGGTTCTCTCTGCTTGTCTAAGATCCGCACTAGAAACGGCCTTCACCCATCGGTTCAATGGATGAAAAGTATTTTATATAAAATTGAATATATTATTATTATGTCTAAAACATTCCTGCCCAGACTATGATACCTAAATTAAAAATTGAAAAACTTCTTTTTACTTTTTTTTTATCGTGATAGTTAGACAGTTAAAATTTTCACAGAATTATGTATTTCTGTTGCCGCTATAACAAGAAATAGGTAAACAGAATAAAATAAATGTTTAAGGGGGCTGCCATACAACAAACGTGTTTTTTTGCCGTTTTTATAGATAATGGTACGGAACCCTTCGTGCGCGACTCCGCCTCGCACTTGGCCAGTTTTTATAGATAATGGTACGGAAGCCTTCGTGCGCGAGTCCGACTCGCATTTGGCCGGTTTTTCAATTTTTATTAATTATGGTCTGAGCAGGAATTTTTTAGAACATAATATTAAATTTGATATAAAATACTTTTCATCCATTAAACAGATGGGTGAAGGTCGTTTCTAGTGCGGATCCTCTACTATGTGTATGTAGGTGTATAAAGTAATATCAAGTACAAGATTCAGCATTTCAACATAATTCGGTTATGAAACACAATACACAGAATAACACTAGCCTACTTAATGTAAGCAGCTCAATATCATGAATGTATTCAGTCTAGTCCCAGACTCTAGACCACTCCGAGATTCAGCATCACAGTGAATTGTGGGATAGCCGTAGGGAAACCAATTTTAAAAAACGAGAACGTGAATTTAAAAGTCAAATATCTTCGGGGAACAAGTTCAAAATTCTTCGGTAGTTACTGACACAGATTTGAATATGCTTTTGCATAAAAAGGTAATATTCGAGGAACGGTTTAAGCTATTCCAAGACTTAAAATGATCATAAACCTATTCATCAAGTCTGCAAAAGTAACATTGCAACAAAATTGCATATAAAATATTATGTATGGATCTAACAGATTTCAAAGAATAATATTGCGTGCTCGCAAAGCGAGCTTGGAATCCACTTATATCGACTTTCGGTTCCCAGATCAGCGGTTTAAAATCCCAGCATTTTGACTTTACAAAAACACTGGAACCTGACTGTTTAAATCAGATTGAACTTAAAATAGGGGATTATACTCTACCTATCAATAATAATCGATTACAAGATATTTTAAACTTGTTTTTATCAGAGATCAGTGATACATCAAGTTAGAAATACACGATAAATCCGTTTAATATTATTTTTATTCGATGTTGGTATTCGTTTTTCTGTAAATAAATAAAAATGATTTTTAACATACAGCTATAATGGCCAGACGATATATTATTATCTTAAAATCCAATTTCGGTACCACCTTTCCATGCGTCATCTTAAATGAGTCTTTCTTTGTAATTCAACTATTTGGCCCTTTATACAAATTTCATAATTTTACCACAATTCAACAAGTCTAAAGGACCGATTCAGATTTGTGAATCAAAAAAACGAGTAAACCTTTTCTGCAAAAGACTTTCTAGCGTATATAATTTGGGTAATTCTTAATTCTATAATTATTTAGTTGTGACACAGAATAGATAATAGTACAAATAGGTGTGATGACCTTGAGCCTTCCAGATACAAAAGAGAACATTGAAACAAATATTCAGATAAGTATGGAAATTATCAAACAACTAAGCTTTACCAAAATGTAACGCTTATACAAATGGCTCTAGGCAATTTCACTAATGTGGCAGTTACTGTCCTGAAAAACATCAAAATGTCCTTGCTTACGATCAACTCATACCATTTTAGAAGGCGCACCTAATGTCGTTGCGTACTTGTACAAGAAAATGATAGGCATAAAATGTTAAAACATTTGGTTTCGTATGAAAGCACAAACACAAAAAATACCAAATGAAAAGTACGTTCAAAAAGAAAAATCTACATATACTACCAGTATGAAAGAGTGTGGCAGTGGTTAATTACAATGTTTACAGAATATTATTATACGGCAGGCTTTTAATGTGTTAGTATGAGTACGTAATGAAAAATGTGAAGTAGTATGCGAGCTAACACAGGGCTATTGTACACAAAGGGACTTCGCCACTGGCTCACAGATTAGGTACAATGACATTCCTTCTTATTTTTTGACGATAAACGCCTTTTTTACTAAGAATTCTTTTTATATTCAGAGTCAAATAAATCTTTGTATAAAAAGAGAGCGGGCTTGACTGGAGTTGACTTAAATTACCTTCGGTTATTATGGCATGGATAATTTTAGGATGAATGTTATTATTTTTTGGGATGTTTATATTTGGGATTCATAATGGTCATAAAGATTGTATCTTGCGAACAAATTGCCTTTTTATGTGGACAATCACGACGTATTTTAACAGTCTTTTACTTTGTTATCCGCCTGCGCGTATTAAACTGCTCTACCAAAGATGACGAGGCAGGTGTATTTTCATAATGAAAGTCGGGCTTTTTAATTTGCCCTTGTTTGCCGTATATTTTAGTTCTATTTTAAGTAAGTCAGATTTCCTTTCAACGGTTATTTTAGTATAAGCTACTGTTTCGTAATGGACATCATTAATTACTATCTATTACTACACAAGCTTGCTTTTGCTGTCCCATTATATTCAGCAAAGACCTTCCTCCGCTTCCACCAGGTATTACCATCTACTACTGTTCGCCAGTCCTTTTCTAGGCAGACAGTTCACCTTACCACCACCTACGTGGTCTGTCGCGCGCGACGCCCTGCCTTGCTGTATCAGGGCTCCACTTAGTGGCAATTTTGGCCCACAGCTCGTTTGGAGTGCGACAGACGTGGCAGGCCCAATTCCTCAATTCAATTTGGACCTCATTATCACACAGTATGGTGTTTCGAACGCAATTTTCAATCGTACGTTAGCATACTTTAATAAACTACCAAGGCCAGCAAGATACTTTTTCTAAAAATAACAGAATTCAGACAGATTTCAAATGATGACAATATTTTGAGCAAAAATTAATAAAGAGTCAAGCTCTTCTGTTAAAAACAAGTGTCGCGGAAAACCTGCCTTTGTTTTTATTTAACCTTTCACTATGGAACTGAATTCATTTTTTGTGTTTTTACATACCGCCTCCATTTAAGTAATGAGAGAGTTTTAGCTTTTGTCGCTCGCTAAATAAAAATTCCGTGTTTATTATTCGCGAAACGGTTTTTGTTGTAAGTTTAATTTTTTTGACTATGATGGCTACGCATTTGTATGCGTATTGTCTTAAAAAATGGAAGAGCTTTTTGTATCTCAGTGGAAATAAATCATCAGTTTTGGGAGGTGGGCCCAATGCACTCTGTGTGAAATTTTGTAAGATTACCAACAGTTTCATTCAAACGTGTTGTTCTTCTGAACAACCAACCATCAATCATCAGAATATTAAAAAGCAAATTTTTTTTTAGCAACACCTTCACTGTCTAAAGGAACTTGTCATAAAAAATGTTTATGTCATATATCAAACATATTGTCATATGTTTATCGACTAGAGAGGTAGTTACATTTTTAGAATTAAATGTTAGCCCAAGTGTTTTGTCTATATAGCGTGTTAATTTAGTGTTCGGCAGACTAAATATAGCATTATCCCTGTTTCTGATCGTGTGCTCACTCATTAACACACACTCTGCTCTGGGTTCATATCCCTGGTTCATACCTATATAGACAATAATAATAGTTGGTGCTTGTTTGATAGTTACGTTAGCTACAAAACACGTGTAACCAATAATTAGAAGGTGGGATATCGGCTCATCCCGCCATCTTCTCGCATGAGATATCACAGCCTAATTGTATCTTGTTTGCGGGGTAGGCCACTCTTCCTATGATAATTATTAACGAGTAGTATGTTTCCTTTACCTACAACTTTCGTATATATCCACAAATTAAATTAATTGATGAAAATGTACGCACCTACTTATAAATGTGAATGTTTGGGTACTTAGATGTTTGTTTGTTATTTAATTAATTCTATTTTAAAAGTTATTTTATTGTTTACGTAATTTTATCTTATTTAGTACAAATCGCTAAAGCTGCAGGCCACATTTTATTGACAAAGAACTTTTGACACTTCCATGTATTTATATTTTACAAGCAGTGATATTTGTAAGAAAACATAGAAATTACTTTAAATCCAAGTCTGAAACTCATGAAAATTATAACAGACGAAATAGAAATAAGCTAATGACAACCTCCTCGAACTTACACACGTTTAGTAAGAGCCCCCTTTCTAGACTAGTCAGAATTTATAACAAAATACCAGAAGAATTAAAAACGAAACCAACGACAATTTGTTTATTAAAAAAATTAAATCTTTATTACTCAGAAAATGTTATTACTCTGTTGATGAATTTATCGCTGACAAATTTTAAATAACCAAATGTAGGTACCTACTCAGTTAAAAGTGCCTTGTTTTGTGAACGATTTTTAGTGCTACTATTCTTATTAATTAATTATTAATTCTGCTAATTTTTATTTTATTTGATTTAGGACATTATTTTGAAATTGCTTTGTCTTATATACTTACCTACTAGTTGACATATTATTATGTGGTCGTGATCACAACAATTGCAGCGCCCTAACGGGGCTCATGTACCTATTGCACAACTAACAGTAGAAATAAGACCTTATACTAACAATATTGTAAGTACATGTAAGCAATAAATAAATACAAATACAATAGGCATGATGACTGATTTTGAAAAACTGTCCTATGCTATTCTAGAGTATCTAGTATTTACATAAAATAACACTTTGGAAGTGTCTCTCGCACAAACTATTCAGTTTAGAAAAAAAATATATTAGAAACCTCAATATCATTTTTGAAGACCTATCCATAAATACCCCACACGTATGAGATAGATGTTTTTTTGAAGTTTACATGGTAATGTACATTATATTTTTTTTTAGTTTTATCATTCTCTAATACATTTATTTACAGAAAGAATAATACAAGGTATGTACAAAATACATATGAAACAGTTGTGCTACCTGAAGACCGCTACAAGTGATCTAAAGGTAGCTCAACTGATCCAAATCACTACCAGACGGAAGCGTCCCTAAGATGCTGGCTGCATTGCCACGCTGAATGGCAATACTAATGCGTTGAGCCAGATAAGAGCAAGCTCTCGGGTCACGCGTCGCTTCGACCAGATGCCCTGAAAGAATTTTGAAAACGCGATGGGCCCCGGAACCCCACGGACCCAGAGTCTCGACCCCGAAAGGCTCAAATAAGTAAGCTCTGTTGAGACTTGCATATTTGCGTCTTTTGAGGTCCTCAGCGGGATCTTCCGCCGCACCGGCCCTAACTGATGTCCCGGACAGATGAGATGGCGCAAGGGTATCAACGCATGTAGCGTCCCACACCAAAGGCCTACCCTTCTCCCACGGAACAAGAGTCATGCCGTCAGGCCGCTTACCATGGTCACGAAACAGAACATTCGGTTCTAGAATGGCTAGAATGTTAACGCTGGTAAGGGCCCGGCGAATGATATCATTAAGGCTAGCGTGGCGGGCAATCCTACCGGCAGCCCTGGTGCACGATAATCCGTGGTGACCAAGCTGATCAACAGCAGTACCGCACTGGCAGTGATGAGGGGCACAGCACCCTGCACCCAACCGTAAAGAAGTTGCAATACGGAAAGAAACTGGATCCATTAAAGTACCAGTATTGTGTGATGGAAGTGCTTGCAACCAAAACCCTGACTCCCATTTGGAAACGGCCAGGAGACGAGCACGATCTGTGGAGCTTGAGCACGTTTGTAACAGACAATTCCGTGTCAGCTCGCATAGAGGCCCGTCCCATTGCCGTTGAGACGAAAGAGATTTGGGGGGAGTAGTATTGGGGCAAGCACTATGCCAAGCATTTCGACCCTCGTCTAAGTATGAAATTTTGAGTGTGTTGCCAGAAAGAGCCACAAGAGAAGGAGATATAATTTTACTAACCAAAGAACAAGTGCTATAGACGGAAGAAAAGAACGCTGGTAGGGCTACACTTGAAATTTTACGAATACCTAAGCCTCCTAATTTAACAGGCAAGGAGTTTTGCGACCACGCCCTGTCATCTAAATCGATATTCAAAACCGACGATAACGTGTTGTTTATTATGTTGTCCAAGCCTTCCACCAGCTCACTGTGTTTCCACAGTTGACAACATCTTAAAGCATATGTAAATTTTGGCACAAAAAGGCAAAACTTTATAATTGTAAAAGCCATATGGGCGTTAATTTTGAGCAATCGGTCGGAAGTTCTCATAAATTTTTGAATTTTCTCGTGTACAAATGCCGGAAAAGACTCGTCAAGAATAGGTGAACCAAGGAGGCGAAGCGAACATTCATCTACAACTGTAATGTTTGAGGCCAAACTTTGAAATTTTTCAATGGCTGAATTTCTATCCATACAAGTGTCGGAAACAAAAAGTTCGCACTTAGAAAAATTTAGATCTAAACCTATTTGCCGAAATTCATCAATGATGAGTTTTAGATCACCAAGAACAGTGTCCACTTCGCCACCTAAGGTTCCGTCATCCAAATATCAAACGTTTAGTTTGGATTGGATACGTTGAATAATCGGATGGATGGCAAGGCTAAAAATGGCCGGACCTAGAGGGTCACCCTGCTGACAGCCAACAGCAGACCAAATAATATTGTTCTGATAGATTAATTTAGAAGGTGAGCCGTAACACTGCCAGAGAAATGGGTAAATTTCAGGGATTTTGTCTTTAATTTCTTTTAGCAGAGTGCCCCTATCTACAGAATTAAAGGCGTTTTTATATCCACCTTTAAAACTACCTCCCCCAAATTTTTGCCCAAAAATGTACGTAAAGAATGTACTGCGGCTTCACAGCCACCTCGCGAACCAAAGCCTAGCTGAATGGGTGGGAAATAGTCGCCTAGATAGGCTGCTTCTTTCCGACAGCAGACTTTAGCTGCCAGGCGGCGGTAGGTGGTGCCCACGGCTATGGGTCTTATCCCGCCGTCCTTTTTTTTTAAAGCGCATAGGTTCGCACCGTACAGGAGCTCCGTGATCTCGCTGTTGACTCGACCAGACAAGATCAGGTTGATCAGGGTCGTCAAATCTCCCAGAAGGACTTCACCTGCATGGCCATAACCGCCAGACAGCAGGTTCTTTAGATGCTGTGGAGTCACAGCATCCAGGCCGCCGGCAGAGCCACTCTGAAAAGACATGACGGCAGCGAGCACATCCTGGTTGGTCGTCTCGACAGCGCCATCACTCTCTTGCGGTGGATCGGGGAGGAGGGAATCTGGCCCTGGGGACGGATGTTTACTCTCAAGAGAATTGAGAGTATCATCAGAATTTTGGGCTATCGTGTCACTAGAAAATAGGATACGGGAGGCACCCTTGATGTCACCATCGCTAAGTTTACTCTCTACAAGTTTGTAAACAGTAGACTCAGCGACTGGCTTCACAGTTTTTGAATTTGTTGTTGTGTCCTGGTCATTGTACGAAAAAGGCATGCGCTCATCGCCTGCAGTGTACCTCACACAATTTTGTTTAATCCGAATAGTGAGTGAAGATTTGTTGCCTAATTCTTTTTTTACGTGAAGTACACTGTAGGGAAATACTAATAAATGTTCCCAAGCCTGCTTTGTATTTTTAGATACAACATTCCTGATGGCCTGTGATAGAGCATTAGCGACAGAGAGGCGGGCACCTCGGGGAATACGTTTCAAAATAGGGGTTGAAGTTTTATACTGGCTAATCACTTTCCAAAAAGGATGTAAATCTGCACTAAAATTCATTCAATCATTCTCTTAATTTAGAAGTTACGGGGGGGGGGGGGGGGGGACACTTTTTACCACTTTGGAAGTGTCTCTCGCGCAAACTATTCAGTTTAGAAAAAAAATATGTTAGAATCTTCAACATAATTTTTGAAGACTTATCCATAAATACCCCACACGTATAGGATAGATGTTTTTTTTTTTTTGAGTTTCAGTTCTAAGTATTGGGAACCCCAAAAATAATTGTTTTTTTTTCAATTTTTGTGTAATTCACAGAATACATCTACCTACCAAGTTTTAACAGTATAGCTCTTATAGTTTCGGAAAAAAAGGCTGTGACATACACGGACAGACAGACAGACAGACAGACATGACGAATCCATAAGGGTTCCTTGTCTTTGACTACGGAACCCTAAAAAGCTCTACTACTACTAAAAATCATAAATCGACTATTTACTTCATGAGATAGTTATAATAATATGAACAAAGATACCACCAGTCAATAATTTTGCTTGGGTAAGCTCTGACAGAATGATTGAGTGAAAATACTTTATTGCACACCTTACAAACTAGTTAAAAATAAACACATAACAATTCAACAAAAAACTTAATGTGCAATGGGCGGTCTTATCGCTAAAAAGCGATCTCTTCCAGACAACCTTTGGATGGAGAGGAGTTATATGGAAGATTGGTTGGGGTGTACCCATATTTAAATGTAAAAGAAACATACATACATAGACACACGCCTTTTCCCCGAAGGGGTAGGCAGATCCTCAATGGGCCGCTTTTCACAGTGGGTTGCACCATCGTGGAATATAGACGTGACAAGTGGTGCTATTTTGTGCTTTTTTCGTCTTTATCACTGCAAGTGCAACCTCAATTTCCACAAACTATGAGTATAGTTACCCAGTTTACCGCAAACCGTCCGCGATGCCCTTTCACACTGCACAGTCGTATTTCAAGATGATATTCTGCACAAACACGTCACTAACAGACACTTCAGAAAAGCTGCTGAATATAAACTTGAACTGTTCACGGCACATACTTTTTATAGAGGAGAATATAGGAATACGAGATATTGCTGTATTTGTCTGGGATATATCACAGGAACTAGGTATTCTTTCGTAGGAAGTTTCCTAGACTACATTTTACCAACATTTTCTCATGAATCAGAAACTACTTAGCAGATAAAACATACTTGAGCGCCATAATTTCAACCTCACTATGCAAAACTCACCTCGGTCACCATATGTCTATCACTGACCTATTTCACCTACATACCTAGAAACAAACAGAACCACAGCGAAAAAAAAAAGACTTCGGCATGGACTTCGCGTCAAGAAGTGTCCGAACCAAAAGATAAACAAAACGCATAAAAAGAAACAATTTTGTCAAGTTTAATCCGTCCATTGCTGCTTGATTATTGAACAGAATTGAAGGACTGTAGAGTGTGAAAGTGAATCAAACTCATTTGCCATCGTTCGAATTTTTAATTTTGTACTTTCCCCATTAATATTAGTTGTATTATTATTTCTGTAAATAACTGTATTTTATAATAATTATTATATTTTACACTGGCAACATTGAGGAGACCTCAGACGCTATAGTTAAAAGAAGAAGAAGACATTTACCTGAAAGCCATCGTAAGTCCAGGAAGCCCACTTCATGGTACACAGCTGGATGTCAAAGGGGAACTGCTCCACGTTGATATCACACACGGAGACGTAGATGCCGTGGCTCAGCCACGTCACCTCGCCTGTGTGCCGCACTATCACGTTAGTGTTGATCACGGCAGAGCGGTAATTTGGATCCGCACTGAAATAAAACTTCACATTAACTCCTGCATCTGGCTATCAAACTGGTAATTGCTTTGGATTACCAGTTTGCAGTACATTGCACTCAATTGCAGGTAATTGACGACCTCTGTGGCGCGGCGGGCGACGATTTGCCTGCGACGCAGGAGGTTGCGGGTTCGATTCCTGCCTCGGAACAAATATTTGTGCGATCGCAGATATTTGTTCAGGGTATTTTCTATGTATAATAAAAAATATCTATCTATGTAATGTATTGTATTAAGTATATTAGTTATCTAGTACCCATAACACAAGCTCTTCTTAGCTTGGGGCTAGATAATGTTGTGTGAACTGTCCAGCATTATTTATTTATTTATTGCAATGCAACACGCATTAGCTTCTTTTCAAGAATAGAAAAATTCCGAAAACTCAGCGCAATGTTTTACAAACTGCGGTAATCGAAAGCGATTTCCAGTTTGATAGGCAATAGAGGGGCTGGAAACGATTAACGCTGTAGTTGCCCTTCTGATAAAAAACGGCGTTTTTTTTGTAGGTATCAAGATTTCTGCCTGGTGTTGGCGCAGTCTTAAGCCCAGTCTCGATAAGCGAGTGTGATTGTGTTCTAATCATCTCCAATAAAGCCCGGCCAATAGCAACCAATAAAAATACTCCGCCGCGTGTTGGAAAGTTTTGTGTCCATATTTTTCCTGTTATTTTAGAAATATAACAGAAACCTGTTGTTATAAGTTTATAAACTTATAACAACAGGTACTTGTTCTAAACAAAGCCACATTTGTAGAAACAAAATAAGTGAATTAGTTTCTTGTTCCCCGGGGATGTGTCCCGCCTCCGTTCATCCCACATCCTTTATTTAATACAAAAACACGAGCAAAACATTTAACACCGTGAGTAACATTTCACAATTCAATCAAAAACGGATACAAAACCCAGAGGCATAGAAATGGCAGTTGCTCCATTTCGCTTTAGTGGCGTTTAGTAACAACGCGAAATAAAAGGCACGGTCTAGAAAAACAATGGCTTCATTCCTTTGAGAGATCTACCAATCAGGCTTTTTGTACTTTGTTGTTTTAAAACGACGGATATCTCGGATAGTAGACTTGGTAACCTGATTTGACAGCGTCTGAAGTTCAATCGAAGTTATTTGTATGTTCGGGACTTATGCATTTGCATATTCCTGAACGTTTAGTTTGGAGACTGGTATGGAAGTGGTTTCATGGGAGAACCACATGGAAATTCTAACAAGCTCCATAAAAAAACACGTCGACAACATCGAAAACAGAAACACTTCTTCATCTATTCTTCTAATGGCTTCTCAGGAGTTTTCCAAACAATTTTGCCAATGTCAAGTGATATAGTCAAGTCGTCAAGTCATAACTCAGTTTCAATGGTGTCAGAGAAACCAAGTTTTCGGAGGACAAAATATACAATACACTTACATTCAACTACGCCACACATATATATTCTTTATGTAAGTTACACCGGTTAAAATGACATTAAAAATACACGAAATAACTAGAAAAAATAAATTAAAATGTAAATAGAAAAAACATAGACCAGACACAAAACAAAAAGCGCTCCTCCTTCTCTTCTTATAGTAATGGCTTCTGAGGAGTGCTCCAAACAATTTCGCCAAAGTCAAGTGATATAATTATAATTCGAAAAGACACGCAATACATTTAAATTTCACTACATCACACATGTACTATTTATCCAAGTTACACCGTTAACCGACATTCTGCCACCAAAATTACACGAAATAACACACTAAAATGTAATTAAATAAAAATGCCGACGTTTCTTTCAGTAATGGAAGATTATTCCAATGGGGGATTTCAATATTGAATCCCCCAAAAAGCGCTCAAAACAATTTACGCGTATGAGGGTCACATACCTACTCGCTCGACAAAAGCTGTCAGTCAAATCATTTTGAAACATTTGCTTATCTTTTCCGTGTTGTTTTTTGATTTTGATAGCCATTGTGAGTAGGTAGGTATTTGGAAACAGGAAAAACTTTGAAAACGATCTATTGTTGTCCCGAAACTCATTGATGAATGGAAAACAAACCGCCTAAAACTCCCCATAAAAAATTCGTGCTCATGAATAAACATGAACAAAATAAACGACAGCATATTATGATTAATATACTTTCGTCAGCTCAATTATTTCGATAATTCATCTCATAAATTATTTTAGTCAAAATTAAAAAGTTATGTAAATAACCAACCAAATTAGTGGTTGGTTTGACCAATGCGTCTAACTCAAAAAATAGTTGCTTACGGATGACGCGATGGGTATCTACAATTCCTGTCCTTTAAGGTGGATGCGCACGCTTGCGGCGCGAAATTCAAATTTTTTGGTGTTTTTTGCCCATTACAGCTCATCAACACTTCTTCAGATAACGAAAGTTGAGTTTGCGACAACTAGGAGACTTAACACATTTTTACAGTGTTTTTGTTTGTTTAGGGGTATCGTAGCTAAACTGATAATATTTACGAGATACAATCAATTAAAACATGTGTGTTAGGTCTCCTAGTTGTCGCGAACTCAACTTTCGTCATCTGAAGAAGTGTTGATGACCTGTAAAGGGCAAAAAACACCAAAAAATTTGAATCTCGCGCCGCAAACGTGAGCATTCACCTTAATACCTTTAGAACAAGTGCTCAAAACTTCCTGAACAACATTAGGCACCTAATTCACTGGACTATGACATCTTGAGCGTAAGGTACTGCCACACATTGCGTCAGTGACTCGGGATGCAGGAGCGAATTGAGAGCGTCTATACAACGCGAATATATAAAATACTAAAAACGTCCCGTATTGTGGTCGGGTAGGGGTGTGGCTTAGCGCTGCCATTCGAGGAAATGGCGTCACGCTAACGCTAATGGCTAACGCTTCCACTCGCCCTCGCTTTGGTCGTGCAGGTGTGGCGACGTACAGCTGGGTTTACAGGTAGCTTTAAGCAATAGTGTAGTGTACACTTGTGGTTACACTTGGGCTCTAACCCCTCAGTCAGTTCCCGAAACTCACAATACTTCTTTGTCAAAAGAACGGAGGTAGCTGTTTACTTCTGGTTTTTTTACCAACATAAAGAGCTTTCCTAAATAAAGAGCTGGACGACCGAACCGCATGTAAAGTTTACCATTTTTGTAATAAACTGTTATGTATAAAACAATTTAGAAACTTTCCCGACATTCAAGAAAACTAATTTGCAACAGCTTGCAGATTCACGTTACCTAAATTATATGGAGGATTTTAAGCCAGTTATGACGCTAACAAGCTAATTGTGTGAAGCTATCAAAAATGGGTTCATAGCTTAGTAGCACTGCAAGGTATATTACAATGTTTATGTATAACTTTCTCGTTTCAAGACCGAAGTAATCTAATCTAATGAATAATTTATTTATTCCCAAGAATCGAAGAGGAAGACAAACTGAGAACAATGCCATTGTTGGGATAAATCTATTCCCAATTAGGTAGCTTTGGAATAATTGTTGCAGGAAAATGTATCTTCACTGAACATGAAAAAATGCGTGTCTGCCTGTATAATATATCTGATAGATCGTAATACCGGTTCACATAAACACAAGCTGTTCAAAATCTCAAAAATACTGAAAAAAATACTGGTGTAAAGCAAATGAAATAATAGGTACAAAAAACAATCCCGTAACGCTCTTGTAAAAAGTATTTTTAATGAAACTCTCGTAAAGTAACCTTAAAAATAGCTGTATCTCTTGAACCGTAATAGGTAGCCTAATAGGTAATAATTAATAACCGTAATAGGTAACCTAGGTACTTGAAAATTTCACACAGTGAATATTACTAATTATATTATCTTTAACAACAAATAGTAATAAAAAAAGTTTAAAGGGGACACTAATAAGAAATTACATACTAATACGTTTAAATCTTGTACGATGGTACGGAGCCCTTCGTGTGCAAGTCCGACACGCACTTGGCCGGTTTTATTTAAATATTACGGCGAAAGTATAATTTTTCAAAAAATTAAGAACCATTATTTCTCTAATCTAAAGTGCCTATAAATCTAGAGGATCCTGTTAAAGTATCCACTAGCGTTTTAATTTGCAACAGGCAACTTTGTGTTATTTCTTTGAGAATATTTTACGAAATCGTATTTTCGCCTAACATAATGCTTAGTATTTATTAGTCTTCAACTTAACCATATTTATTACAAAAAAGCGGCCAAGTGCGAGTCGGACTCGCCCATGAAGGGTTCCGTAGCAGCAAGTAACATAATATTAAAGTTCTTGGATGGATTACGATTTATGACGTCTAGATCTCGTTCAAACCAATTTTCGTTGGAAGTTTACATGGTAATGTACATCATATATTTTTTTTAGTTTTATCACTCTTATTTTAGAAGTTACGGGGGGGCCTTTTTACCACTTTGGAAGTGTCCCTCGCGCAAACTACTCAGTTTAGAAAAAAATTATATTAGAAACCTCAATATCATTTTTGAAGACCTATCTATAGATACCCCCCACGTATGACGAAAAAAAGATTTTTGAGATTCAGCTCTAAGTATGGGGAACCCCAAAAAATTATTGTTTTCTTTCTATTTTTGTTTGAAAATCTTATTACGGTTCACAGAATACATCTACTTACCAAGTTTCAACAGCATAGTTCTTATAGTTTCGGAAAAAAGTGGCTGTGACATACACGGACAGACAGACAGACATGACGAATCCATAAGGGTTCCGTAATTTTTGTTACGGAACCCTAATGAATGCTTTAATAATGTAGATGTAAGGGAGGATCATGCAATGTGAGGTAGTACAGACTAAGCTGGAGACTGACGTAACGTGTGTTCGTAATGATCATTAATGTACATTCAAGCTTTTGGGCCAAGCGTGCTCCATTTTTACTCAAAATTTGAGCAAATGACTTGCTCTAGCGATGACGCGACCTGCACTGACTTGTAATGTAACACTCAAAGGGATTCGCGAAAACACCGACAGTCGAGTGGTACACGCGACACTCGCCGCGAATGATACATTACAAACTAACGTTACAAGTCGGTCTTTGGTTTGATTTACAGAAACTCAATACATTACACCAAAAAGTCAATTTTCAGCTTTTAATGCCGTAGGCGTCGCCACGCTGCGTCCTCCATTTCGTAGTCACCACTCACTCGAGAACCATGTCCCAGGCAGAAATCTTCATACAAAAAAAACGCCTCGCCCCACTCGGAAAAGCGTTTTTTTTTGTTTTTTTTTTGTAAAATATGTTAAATCATCATGATATCTTCAACCGGCAAAAGGGAACTTGTGGGCTTTCCAGTGGGTCTCGTGCAATATAAGGAAAACACAAAAGAGGTTTCACTAAGATTTTATTACTTGATCTCAAATTGACTTTGAACTTGACTTTGTATTATGTTGATTAAAACATGTGCACTCGGCCAACTCCGTTGTAAGAATGAATTATGTTGCTTCCGCACGCTCCTTTTATATCCGAGCGACGATCGCTTTGCCTCTTTGCGTAAACAAGTCTCGGGCGCATTCGTTTGGGTGGCGCGACACGACAGAATACGATTGTTCGCAGCCGTACACGTGGTGTTTATAAGCCTTCAATCTCAGTAGATCTATTCTCCAGATTCATCAAATGACTTCTCTCCGACAAATATAGATTTTGTTACAAAACCCGTAGAGTAAACCCTCGGCTTTGTTTTATTGATTTTACTTAAGTATCTAATTCTTTACTCAATTATTTGCACCGTTTTATTAAACAATCGAATCTAGGCGAAAAATAGACGTAAATTTGGTTTTTTTTTCTATCGAAAAAATATTGTCCTATCATGTTTCTGGTACAGTGATCCCTCAGAATTATAATGTAGTATCCTTCGACCAAACTAAGTAGTACCCATGTCTATTTTTAATTTGAATATTGTACTTGATTTAGTCTGTTAAAAATCAAATCTAAGTTTAGGAATTTTGCGGCGTACCCCACCTTAAGCTTGGAAAATGTCACTAACTTGTTATAGAGAATAATGTCAGGTCTCCAGACCCTCTCGTAAGGTATCCTTATGACCCCGATGCCATCGAAGTCGCTCGTGTTCCACCGCAGGTGGTAGTCCGTCCAGATCTGAGTGATCCAGCAGTTCGTAGTCAGCAGCTGGTCCTTCTCCTCCTAAGGAACATGTAAACAAACCTATTACATAAATATTAACCGGACTGAGTCAATTAATGTTTCTTTTAATTTTTAAAACCATCAGTCTATAGATGTCCACTGCTGGACTTAGGCCTCCCCTATAGAGTGCCATGACGAATGAACTTGAGCCGCCTCCATCCACTGACTTCCTTCTGTATACCAAATTTAATCAAAATCGGTACAGCCGTTTTGGTGTGAATGAGTAACAAAGATAGAAACATCCATACTTTGTAATTTATGATGTATATATGATTTTCTTTATATGAAAATTTCCAAAATAAAAATATTTTACCTGCATACTTTTTTTTTTATTTGATCTTACTTTTTTTTTAAATACTTAATAATATAATAATGTTGACTTTATACTAGGATAAAATAATCTTGAGATATGGTGGGATATTATGTACAGTGGTGGAATGAAAATGTTCGTCACCTTAGGGCCTATTTTTGGTAGTTCAATGCAAAAAGCATAGGTACTGTTTTACCGACATAGTATTGCATTGGTACTGTTTTACCGACACAGGAACTTATTCTCGCGCTACGTATCGCCAATGTGTCAATATTGCAATATTACGAAAATAACCTTCAGTTACCATGACAACGGATATAGCAGCGATTGAATGACAGATAGTCTACGAATAAAATGACAAAACTTCTGGTTAGCTCAATAAAAAACTGACCAAGTGCGCATCGGGCCTCGCGCATTCAGGTTTCCGTCTTAGAAACTATTATATAATTTGTGGTTCCGTAACAAATGTAGAAGTTACAAATTGCCTAAGTTTAGTTAATCCACACGCAAAATTAAATGTTTGTAATAGAAATATGAGAAAATTCTCAAAATGTTTCTATTTTCTAAAATATTATAATTTTTTGGTAAAACATTCATAATAAGTATGTTGAATATTTAAAAAAAATCTAGTTTTTGGGTTAAATGGAAATTATATTGAACTTAGTAACAAAAATACAGTCTTATTCTACTTAATAAGCTCTAAAATTATACTCCACATGCTAGGGGTACGACAGATTTATTTTTCCCTCCTCACTTTAAATTGTACGGGAGCCATACTTCAAAATAATTTTTGGTAATTATTTTTGGGTTTGGGTTAGTAAGATACATAAATGGTACAAATATTAATACTACTATGGTTTAGCCGCTATAGACCCGTGTAATAGAGAGACGGACAGACGGATGAGCGAGGGCAATAGGGCTTCGTTTGGCCCCTTTGGGTACGGACCCTGAAAAAGTCGTTCCAAACTTAAACAAGCAACTGATCAAACTGAACTGTGTGCGATTTTGATCTTTATGATAAACATTTAAATTATGGTGTTCTTTACAGCAGTCTGCTACGTAGAATAGTTGGAAAAGGTAATAAGTGCTCGCGACAAGCTAAGGGGATTCCTTTGAAAACTGACGAACGTTTTAATTCCGCCACTGAACCTTTTTCGTCACTAGTGTGTTGAATTACGTTCGTATACCTAAAATGCGTGAGGGGCGTGCGTGCGTATGGGTTACTAGTATCCTAGTGCACTATTAATTACTAGTGTTTATCAATGATTACTGGAAGAGATCGCTTTAAGCGATAAGACCGCCCATTGTACGTTATTTTTTTTATATAGTTGGCGTCGCAGGGCTTGTGCATTTAACATTTTCAAGTATAAATATTGTATTTTCAAGATAATTTGCAACGTTACAATCCCTCCAAGTCGTCAAAATAACAGTTAACTCATGTTTTAGCAAAACGGTGGCCGTTTTTCTAAAACATTGGTAGACAGTTTCCACCAATTTGAAAAGTCACGCAATTCACTTCTATTTTATTTCACTACACTTGTGCTCTTTAAACGAGCTACATCGGTTAAACGCCACCAAATTAACACAAAATAACTAAAAAAAACACTAGGAAAAGAAAATAAACAAACTTAAAACAAAAGAAGATGGCGGCAGTCTCTTTTCGAAAATTGCGGGAAGAGTCCCATCTATGTAATGTTTTTTTTTCTTTATAATTGGCGCCGCACGGTGTGTGCATTTGCCATTTTCAAGTTTATTTGTTGTAATTTTGCAACGTTACTCCCTCCAAGTCGTCAAAGTCACAGTCAAGTCATGTTTTTGTAGTTTGTTGCATGGACTTAGTATACAAAAGGACTGAGCGCTGGCAGCTGAAAAACAAGCCGAGCAAGATATGAACGGGATAGTGTCTCTACTTCTAATACGGTGACCATAAAATAAAGTCATGTCCATGAGACTTTTTCCATAGACACTTATGAACGTGGAGTGGAACAAACATTATTTAAATCAAATTATTTATCACAGTTATTTATGCAACCAGATTCATACTGGAGGCTTGGTAAGTGATCAGTATCACGAATAGATAACACTTTTTAATAATTTCGTAAAATAAAATGTTGACTTCCTCTAACTAATAGATGACTCGGGACTGGGCTTGCGTTTGTAGGAAACACGTTTTGTTTGCCAATATCACAGAAAGTGTTATCGAACCTTCTTACTGATTACTTACCGAGTGTTCAGTGTCGGTAAACGGCGTGACTTGTGACGCAGCCATGCCGTGATGTTTCTCGTCTGCCGGGCGTCCCGCGACGGCCAACTCTTAAATTTGTAGTATCGATGACCTCTTAGTATTTACCTATACAATGGTCATGGTCACCCTTGCTATCATAAAGCTATAATTTCAAGTGTTAGAAAGGGACAAACTGCCTATATTCTAACCATAGATCTAGTTTGTACTAGATCTACAACGAGAGATCGAAGATGAAACCAAAAAAAATATGTGCACGTGTTGGTGAATGTCTGAGTTAAAAATAGTGTTGTCCTTGATCAACACTTTTACATTGTCGAAAGAATTCATCATCCGTCCGTGATGTGTATGGTAGATAAATACATCTTAATGCAGATTAAGTCTTTCATGAATAACAAAGTTTGGCAGATTTGACGTCATAAATAGAACAAGGTTCTTATTCCAATTTTAAATACAGTTAATAAATAAACCTTTATTATTTATTGACCCCTAAATATTACGGTTTTATTTATAGGTGGGATCTTAGAGTTTCCCTTTTAAATTTAAACTTAAAATGTTTGCTGGCAACATACCATATGAAGCATACGATGCATACCTAGTGAAGTTCTTATTTGAGTCCATCCCACTCTTTTTATAACCGATAACGATTTTTCTCGTAGCAAAGGATTACTTGGAAATCTGAAGGCACAAAAACATTTTATATCAGCCGTGCTACGCCCATATAATTTTTCACTTTGTTACTTTATCTATAGACAATTTTTTACCCCAAAGTTTATTATTTTTCAAGTGTAAACCACGCTTTATGGATAACATTAAATTTAAATGTAACCCAAAAATTCCGTTCTAGCGGGACTCGAACCCGCACCCTCGCCTATCATCGGCGATGCCTTTACCAATTTAGCCATAGATCGAGCTATGACGCTGGAGACGAAATTTGTGGGCACTATCAACTCGGCTATAGCGCCAAGTTGATAGTGCTGCATCTACAGGTGTTTCATTGGAAAACTTCTGTTCAAAGTTCGAAAGTAAAGGCATCGCCGATCATAGGCGAGGGTGCAGGTTCGAGTCCCGCTGGAACGGAATTTTTGGGGTATATTTAAATTGAATTTGTATATTAAAAATTTCTTTATTAAGCAGAAATAAACAATATTTAATTATAAAAAAAACCCTTTCCGGGAAAAAGGCTTGTGTAATAACCTACAACGTAAATATTTACTCAAAAATATCTACTACACAAAGTGCAATGAAACACCCGTAGTGCTTTAAAGTTATCTTTTCAATAGTCAATACAAAAACACACACCTCAATGTCCACCTGATTATTAAAGATTTAAAAAAAACGGTAAAATGTGAACAGAGCACACATATTATATTGTAATTGTTCTTTACATTATGTTACGATAAAGAACTTTGAATTGAATTGAAATTGATATTTACTCCAAACAAAGTAAACCTCCATTATAGGATGGACAACGATTTAATTTATAGGTAGGTACTACGATATAGACTGCAACAGGACTATCGATATTTTTGACGTCATCACTTGGTCAAGCCCTATCGTAATTAAACATTTTTATATATTACATAAAATATTGTTTATTTCTAGGTGCAGCAACGAAATATTATAAAAAATATATAAGGGAAAGTCCTAATCTACGAATTAAACTGGTTTTGCGGCCATTTACTAAAGCAGAATTGATAAAATAAGCAATATAACCGAACTACCAATAATCTCTTATTTACCTGTGAAACGTGTATTTTCCCGGATTATTACGTCTTGTATCTTCACAGTGACAAACTGAACACGACACCATTGTCATACAAAGTAATATTTGTTAATTAATAGTAAGATTACTAAAAAAAATACAAAATTAGTTAAACTTTTAAGGAATATTTTTCCCTATATGCAGAAGGTCAAATAATACGAGTCTTTACGTAAACCGAATATATTCCGCGGTTATAATACTACACAAGTTATCGATATGAATGGCTGGCGATGACTGGCTGCTTGTGTGCGCCCGCTCGTAATGCAAATCACGATTCAGCATTTCTGTAGCAACGCACACTGCCACAGTAATCTCCCCCTTACAAATTTTTTTTTTCAAAAAATTCTTAGGTCTTTAACTTAAAAGTCTTAACATAAAACATAACCTTCCTATTACAAAGTTGGCTAAATAACCACTTAGCTTACACTGCGTTCTAAGCACAATCGTATTTTCGCAACATTGCTACCTTACGATGTGTGTGTTTTATTAGCAGATCAGATTACGCGCTTCGTACCGTAACCCAAACAATAAAAGAACAGTTCTAACTACAATTTATGAACTCATTAGATATAAACTGTAATTGAATCCCCCGAATAATCCAAAAATACAAAATTACAAAAATACATTACTCAAATCACCGAAAAAAAACTGTAATGAAATACGAAAAAGAATTCTTCAAAATAAAATATATCTTAAAACAAAAATTATGTTACTAAGAGTAATGTCCTTATGACATGAGCTATCCTCTACGTTCATAAACAAAAGTATGTGTCTTCAAGTTATATCTAAGTGTAACTACGACTATTAAAATTATTTACTTTTCTTGTGTGTGCAACATTTCCTAACTTTAAGGGTAGTCGTTACCTGCGATATTAAATTAATCACCGAGACCGTGTGTAACGACGCCGACTAAATGACTGTGGGCTCAATTCGCCCACAGTAAACTTTGAGACAAAAAATAAAAAAAAATATGTTGCATTCATGAAAACAAGTAAATAACTTTCTTATTCTAACACGTTTTTATTCTACGATACTGATTATACTTGCTACATTCAAAATATTTCAAAAATACAATGGATACTTTTACTTATTTCCTTACCTACGTTCATTCATCGCTTTGTCATTCTTCTATAATCGTGTGCAAAAGGCACACAGGAATGTGCATAGTTGCAAGATCGTGCACGACGCGACAGCTATGCCCCGGCGCCGTAACATGAGCTTGCATTACAAACTGACCTACTTTTATCAAAATTGATAAGACTCAGACTAATCCACATGTGAAAATAAAATAAAACATGTTACTGACATTGGCTATTAAAAAATTGATTTTACAAAGAAATACCTCAAAAACTATAAAAAAATGTTCCAAAAATTAAAACCTACAATTCATTTACCACAAAATTAAATACCTTCTCGAATATGTTTGACGCGATGCGATGCAATGCGACGTTTCGTTTAACCAAATGCTCGAGATGCATTGTAAACTAATTGCTACGTGCAAAAAATCACAACGCTATCAAATGAATTTTATAACACTGATTCACTGATTCTACGATTCACTGATTCTACGATTCACTGATTCTACGACGAAATCTTTCTTCTCATACGCTCACGTACGCCGACAATTATATCTTCTTCTACACCACAGCACCATAGGACCTTCTCTTCTGCGTTAAAAACTCTCATGGCCCCTAAATAGCGTGAACTCGATGCCAGTCACTCTCAGCAGTGGGACTGAGCCTTCTCGAAGTCCAGCACTGGTCCTCCGGTGAGCATCCTTCAACCGGGCATAATCCCTCCGGTGAGCATCCTTCAACCGGGCATAATTCATAGAGTGCAGCTGGATTATCTCGTTCCGCTCCTGAACCGCCAATACTCTTCACAAAAATACGCACTCTTACTCAGGTCTTCTAAATGGTAGCAGTGAGTGGATCATTTTACCGCGCCTTCCATGCGCTTCCGTTGTTCATGTGGCGTTACGTCATCGTGATGCAATTTTGAATCTTCTTTTGTTTTACCTCCCGAGGCGTGGCTTTCGTCGGGAGGGAGTCACCTCTGGCCCACCAAACGCGCGTTCAAAAATCACGTCGGGGTCACCACTTTAAGGAATATTTTCCCCTATATGCAGAAGGTCAAATAATACGAGTCTTTACGTAAACCGAATATATTCCGCGGTTATAATACTACACAAGTTATCGATATGAATGGCTGGAGATGACTGGCTGCTTGTGTGCGCCCGCTCGTAATGCAAATCACGATTCAGCATTTCTGTAGCAACGCACACTGCTACAAACTGCACAAGAGCCCGGTCGCTATGCGCATCTACTCAAGCAAAACATGTCACATACAATACAATTATTGCTGTCACTTTTCTTCTTGCACGGGGTACATTTAAAAATGACTTCACTCTCCCACGCTTCGTTTGTCTATTTGGCGTAGCGAAAAAATTCTACGTCTATGATTCTCTCTTGGCTCGTTTTTCCTCTATCTATGACGGTAATCTAAATTGAGTCTTAACCTAATGGAATAAGGTCTTGTTTCGGTATTATAATTTTTTAGAGCGCTCAGTCCTTTTGTATACTAAGTCCATGGTTTGTTGTTTTTCACTTTGTTATTTTCATTCGTTCTAGAGTTATGGTTATTTTACTCTTTCTTAAGTGTACCTTTTATATAAAGTTTATATAGGTATCTTTATATATTACAGACAAGCTATATCCGTGTGTTAATTCAATGTCGCCATTGTTAACGTTATAAAATATTTTCCGTTTGAGTTGTTGTTGCTGCCTGCTGGAAAAAGTGCTCCCACGAGATTTCCTGACATTTCTTCCATTTCCTAACAAAGTGTTTCCTCTTCTACCTCACTCAACTCGGATTGCTACTTCAACTACCTAGCTAATTCTTTGATGATGGATTGTGTGATGTTATCGATAGTTGGTCGGTTATCTTACAATTCAGGATCAGGGCGAATCTACTTAGTGAGTTTAGTATTACCTGCAGTCCCGTAACAACAATATGAAAGCTATGATGCATGCTTCATTTATCTTTCGGCAGAAAAAATTGTTTGAATTCTGCTTTATTATGTTTTTTGCTCATCACAGCTCTTCAAAACATCTTGAGATATCGAAACCTGATTTTGCGAAAATAAGGAGAACTAACGCACATGTTTTTATTTTAATAATTTTACGAAATCGTAAAAAAAAAGATCGGCAAATCATATTTGGTTGATTTTTTTCAACCAAATATGATGTATAAAAAAAAACTCTATGAATATGATTTGCCGCAAATAATGACTACTCATAAAAGCCATCAACACTCATTTCAGTGTAAAATTATACTCTGTTCAAAGTTGTGGTCCAAAGTTAACCAATTGTGAAATACTACAAGAAAAAAGTCAGTAATATAGTATTCTTTTATATATAATATATATTTTATAGGTAATATGAAGAATCAGTTCACCAAACATCACTTTCATATGTTTTGTAATAGCTGAGAAAAATCTAGATCCACCAACATTTCCAATGATAGATACCTCTTATAATAGAGATAATATCGAAAAATTGTTATACAGTACCGAACTAAAATGAAAAATGGTTAACTTTCTGATAATTTTTTTGGTAAACGTCTAGATAGCGTAGTTATAAATCTAGGGTTTCTAGCAAGTAATTAATAAAAATGAATCTCCCGAAACTTCATAAAAAGTTATCGCCAAGTTTATAATTTCAAGTAAATTTGTTTGGAAAACTTTATCCATTTACGTAGGTACTTATTAAATTTATTACCAACTGCCTTATTCAGTAAAGAGTGAAATAATGCAATCGGATAGGAGCCAACCATCAATCAGCCAGTTCAAATTTAAACAAGTTCATTTTATAAAAAGCTAAAGCCCCGGCTTTTGTGTTCTATTAAAATTGTAAAAAGAAACACTTACATCTGTGTCTAAACACACTGAAAAAAAAACACTGACACCTGTCTGGCAGATTTTTTTTTAACTTCTTGAATGACAGAACAAGCAAATGGCGTTAAGCGATAACCTCTGCCTTTAACAATGCATTACCTCATAGTTCACATCCACCTAGGACGCACCCTATGTGGCATTGTACTGCGCCGACATAAAGATGAAAAGTATCATGTGCCTGTAATTTCACCGACCATACGCTTCAAACCGGAACACAGCAATGCGAGCAGCACTGCTTTGCGGCAGAAATAGGTATGGTGGTAATACTTCCAGATGAACACTTTCATAAAAAATAGCTATACTACTACTAAAATTCTTACCTCATTCATGTTTTTTTTTTTTTTACCTGTAACTCCAGATTCGGGAGCTGTCTTTTTATGTGACCCGTTATGTGACGCTCGCTGACCTATCTGTGCAACAGTGAAGATAATTTACCTGATTACTACGTCACTCGCTGAAGTACCTACCTATGCGTAGTATTGATTGTGATCGTCACTGATTTGGAACATCAATGTTAGCAACTTCATTAACACGTAGTATCAGCTAGAACTTGCAATGCAAACAATTATGCATAAAGCTGGAACATTTTCGGTCAACCCAAGGACCAATACAATACAACAAGGCTACAATAGACACACACTTTTTTTATCCGAAAGGGTAGGCAGAGCCTCAAATGGGCCTCTTTTCACCGTGGGTTGGGAAATAGACGTGGCAAGTGGTGAGCTCAACGCCGCTATTTCCTCCCACGAGTAACTCTGCTAACGCTTTCTTGCAGTAATAACATAGGCTAGCAGCCAGGACAAATCTTATACCAACGAATCTTACAAACAAATCCGGGTAATCTCTTAATCGGCTTTTACGACATCCACAGGAGGGGATGGAGGGGTCTATTCTTGGGCCGGACACACTTAGGCTTACTAGGTACAAATTAAATGTAGAAAGGAAGCAAAAACAGCACAAAGGAATTCAAATCAACAACGCTTTCCAAAATGAAACACTCCGGTAATGATATGAACGTAAATAATTGAATTCTCGAGGAATACAATAAAAAGGTCCCGATTATCTGCTCCGGACCTGTACTTGAATAAATTAATTGGAAATGGGGCATGTACTCACATTTACTTAATGGTATAACATTACCTCGAAGCACTTCCAATTCCCAAGCACATTAAAGGCAGAGATATACAAGTTTTGAGAAAAACCTTGCCATTCATTATGTAGGTATGAAAGAAGCGGAAATATAATTTTTAATGGTGACAGGTCATGGGTGAATGCTTTCATTGTTGCTTCCACACTTCTATTGTGACTTATCCGATTTATAATGATGATAACATACGAACGGCATTCAGTGGCTCTTAATAGGTGTCTAGGAGCTAGTATAATTATAAATATAAATACTTTGACTTATATCGCGTATCCGACTCGATGTAGTTTTACGGCGGAGATGTCACGATTTCGCCAGAATTTATGACAATTTGGTTTAATTTCCGGACGACATTTCCGCAACACCATATTTCTAAAATCCACTTTAGAGACGTTTTCAGCTCACAAAACATTTCCAAAACATTTTTTTTTGTTTCCCAAAAACAAAAGCGTTGGTCTTCCTGCGAGTGATAGAGATAGATTGCCTTTTGTGTCCTTTTTGTAGATATATTGCAAATCGTCGTGTTAGAATTTAGCGAACCATTTCTTCTATTCATTCACTTGCTTTAGATAATTACTAATTAAATGTTTTTTGCTGATAAGTGTCGGGTTTTTTTTTGTTTTTCTTTATAGTAATAAAGTTAAAGTATTTCTTTATAGTTTTTAAGGAAATAAATATTCGAAAAATAGCCCGGAAAATTTAAAAGTTCCGGGGAAACTGTAAGTCCCTTTTTCTTTTGGATTTTGTTGGACAGAACAACGTCTGTTGGGTCAACGGGTCAGATTTTGATGTTAGTTTGTGTGTGGATGTTTGCTGAGGAGGAGAAGCGGAATAAAAATTGGAAAAGTAAAGTAAATATATAAATTTTTTGAAAAATAGAATATGCTTTTTTTTGTGGGATTTTTGTGTGAACTCAAGACCATTGGACAGGATAACGTCTTTCGGGTTGAGTGGACTTTGATGATATTTGGATGCATCCTGTGGGGGCCTTCCCATCCCAAAAGGGGGGGGGGGCTGTTTTTTTGCCCGACACCATGCGTTCCACGAGCAAAAGGCAAGTTAGTAGTAAGAAGGATCATCAAAAGAAAAACAGACCGTGTTTGTTGCCTGATTCTTCTAGGTCTGGTTGCGTTGGAACAGGAGTAAATGTAAATTTATTTTTTAAGACGATTCAAAATGATCCTTGTGATTTCAATGAATAAAATACTTTTGACTTTGACTTTGACTTTATTTATGTTTACTTATGTTGCCGCCTTTTCTTCATCAGCCGGTGGCCTTCCACTGCTGGACGTAACCTCCCCACAGAAAAGGGGGGATTTGTCTTAATCACTACGCTTGACAAGTGGATTGACTTGTTGTATCGATGTAAAGTACTCATGTATATAAGTATATAAGTGCTGATGCATATATACAAACAAACAGAAACTTTACCTGTAGATTACTACCTTGTGTGTCCGGCTTAAGTGCCGTGGTGTGTCCGGCCTGAGAATAAGCCCTCCGTCTCCTCCCACGGATGTCGTAAGAGCCGACTAAGGGTTACCCAGACTTGTTAGTAAGATTTATATGTCCTGGCTGCTAGCTTATTAAGGAATGTGTTATTTACTGGAAGAAAGCGTTAGCCGAGTCAGTCATGGGCAGTAATGGCGGCGATGAGCTCACTACTTGCCAAGTCTATATTCCAACGATGGTGCAACCCACGGTGAAAAGAGGCCCATTGAGACTTGCACCCTCTTGAAACCGCATAGACATCGAAGCACCCGTTGCACCTTAGGTCTTATCCATCGTGTGCCTGTCATCATCTGACCCCTGAAAAGAGGCTTGTTGTGGCTCTGCCTACCCTTTCGGGGAAAAGGCTTGCGTCTATGTATGTATGTACTACTATAGTTTAAACTGATTCGTTCATACGTTTTACTGACGGCTCTACTCTAGTGGACGTACTATCTAGAGGTTTAAACCTTTTAGTTATAATGGGCATGTCGTTGAGTCCCTTGATTGATCAAAGCACTCGTTTACTCATGTTTACCCAAACCTGAAATGTGACTAAATGAAATTCGATTGATGTGTGTTTCTTGAAACCTGAACAAATATTTAATGGTTGAACTATTAACTATTTAATTTAATTTATAGTTATATTTAATTTGAATTTAAATGGAAAGTAAGTCAAAGTCAAGTGAAATTAATTAGTTCGTTGATATCACAAGGATTATTTTAAATCTAATATATAAAAGGCAATGTCCTGACTGACTGACTGACTGACTGACTGACCGAGGTCCAACGCACAGCCTAAACCGCTAATCGTAGAGACTTGAAATTTACAGGGTGTGTTCGTCTCGATGCGTAGGGTTGTACTAAGAAAGGAATTTTGAAAATTCGCATGCTAAGGGGTTCAAAATGGGGTTCTAGCGTAAAACAAAAATGCTCTGTATTTCGGAAACCGTTAATAGTAGAACCATGAAATTTTACATGGAGATTCCTCAAATAAAATTAATAAGCAGGTATTTCAGCGACTCCTGAAATTTTCGTGAAAAATAACAAGGGAACGTTTTCTTTGTAAAAAAATGAAAAACTTTAGTTTTTACAACTCACAGCCTAAACCGCTGGTCTTAGAGACTTGAAATTTGAAGAGTGTAGTCCTTTTAGGGTGTAAAAGTGTACTTAAAAAGGAATTTGGAAAATTCGCTCCCTTAGGGGTCCATAAAGGGCTTTTAATGTATACACTTTGCGTTTTGCAGCGCACAGCCTTAACCGCTAGACCTAGATACATGAAATTTGGAGGATGTATTCATTTTTGGGTGTAGGGGTGAACTAAGAAAGGATTTTGGAAAATTCACCCTGTAAGGGGTCCAAATCGGCTTTTAATGTTAAACTATAATGCTTCGTATTTCGGAAACCGTTGGTAGTAGATACTTGAAAATTCACAGGTAGATTCCTTATATAAAAATAGTAAAAATATGTTTCAGAAGTACCTGAAATTTTGCTGAAAAAAGCCACGGGAACGGTTTGTTTGTAAATAAATACACTTTACGTTATAGTCAGATTACAGCGTATTTTGACGATTTAAAAGTTAGTTTCACAGTGTAGTCATTGAGATTAAAATATTTTCAGGACCTCAAGGTTCAAATGGGACCCTTAAATTGAAAAACTTGAGTATGGTGTCGTTTCAGAGGTCGTTTCACGGTGTCGTTGTTGAAATCAAAATAATTTCAGGACCTCATGGTTAAAATGGGACCCTTAAATTAAAAAACTTGAATATGGTGTCGTTTCAAAGGTCGTTTCACGGTGTCATTGTTGAGATCGAAATATTTTAAAGACCTCAGGGTTAAAATGGGACCCCTAAATAGAAAAACTTGAGTACGGTGTCATTTCAAATGTCGTTTCACTGTGACGTTTTTAGATTAAAATATTTTCAGTACATCAAGGTTAAAATGGGACTCCTAAATTTAAAAACTTGAGTATGTTTTCGTTTCAAAGGTCGTTTCACGGTGTCGTTGTTGAGATTCAAATATTTACAGGACCTCAAGGTTAAATGGGACCCCTAAATTGAAAGACTTGAGTTTGGTGTCGTTTCAAAGGTCGTTTCACAGTGTCGTTGTTAAGATTAAAATATTTTCAGGAAATCAAGGGTAAAATGTGACCCCTAAATTGAAAAACTTGAGTGTGGTGTTGTTTCAAAAGTCGTTTCACGGGGTGGCTGTTGATGTTTAAGTTGTTGTCTGTACGCCGCGTCGGAGACGTTTTCAAACTACGCGCGGACGAAGTCGCGCGCGGGTCATCTAGCCGTCTAATAAAGTACTATAATAGGTTTTACCCGCGGCTTCAACGCATTTCGGGATAAAAAACCTGAACAAATATTTATTGGTGAGACCGAATTAATTTAAGGGGCTAGTCTGTGAAAACCCTTGAAAAGTGGTGTTTTGAAAAGCCTAGAACTTTCCGAATTTAGCTTTATTCTTAACAATATTAAGATCAGAAGAAAGAACACTTCAGGCTGAATAAAAGTATGTTGGGGTTTTCTAAAATTATTTCTAGATTTTGTGTAAATTGAAAAACTACCTACCCATTTTCACAAAATTTATCAAAATAGAGCATCTACATATGAGCTAAAATCTACGGAATTACAGCTATTTCTGAGAAATAAAACACTTTAGTATCATGTCTATACACTTAGTTTTAAAAGTATGTTGGGGTTTTTAATCTTTTCATATAAAAGATGTGTAAAAACACAAAAACATTTTCAATTCGCCGTATCTACACGATTTCTACGCCATTTTCTGTCATTCCGTGGTTTTCCACGGCGCTGGAAGGAAGGCCCTCGTTCACTTTTTTATTCACAGGTGAAAACGGACAACCGGATACTTCGATATATCATTACAAAAACTTGTATTATTTTACTGAAAATTGTTGGTTTTCGTTGTTATAATTGTAATTCGGGTAATAAGAAACCAATGCAAATTCTTATTTATTTGAGGTTTGTGAAAATTTACGGGTCTGACATGGTTTGACAGTTTAATCATACAGTCGTGAACACAAACCAATTCTAGAGATCCACCAACTTATCTGCAGAATGAAATGTATGTAGCTGATAGAAAAATGTAGGTAAATGGTTCTAGAGATAAGTTGGTGGATCTATACTTAGAACATTGCAGGCCTCCGTAGTCGCTCGATGCAATTCGACGGTAGCATACTCACGAAGGAGTTTATATTGTGACCAAAAGAGTTTCGCTTAGCGATTTTCCTTAGAATATGCCTAGCTCTTTATACTAAGCGATTATCGTTTTTTACGAAAATGTACTTGCTTATTTCCCGACTTACTAGTGAGAAACGGCATGTATTTTTTTTTTAATTTATACTATCATTCAATTTTTATCCATGTTTGACTGTTTGTTACTAATAATAATACTGGTACTTCAAATTTTGATATCGAAACAATAAATAAATAAATAATGCTGGACAGTTCGCACAACATTATCTAGCCCCAAGCTAAGCAGAGCTTGTGTTATGTGTACTAGATAACTGATAAACTTAATACAATATATTACATAGACAGTTACTTTGATGATACAATGCTGCTATTAAAAAAATCTCCAATAAAGTCCATGCTTTATTGGAGGCCAAAGATAAATAAACTGGTCAAGTGCGAGTCGGACTCGCGTGTAGAGGGTTCCGTACAATACAAGTATGCTACCATATACCTAAATAACTCTGTCAACATAGTAACAACTAGACCAATGGAACTTAGTATAGTCCTCAATAAGTCCTCGGTGAAATGTAGCCACACATTTTGTACATATTGTCTTTTCACGAATATTTTCGTTTCCCGTCGGAATTTAAAAACGTATAGCACAAAGTTATTAATTTTGTAAAAATTTATAAAACCTCCAACGTTAAACGGCTGGACTGATTTTAATCAAACAAAGCTAAGAACACCTTGACGACCTCTGTGGCGCAGCGGGATAAGGTTGGCCTGCGACGCAGGAGGTTGCGGGTTCGATTCCTGCCTCGGAACAAATATTTGTGCGATCGCAGATATTTGTTCAGGTGTTCTTTATTCTTTATTCTTTATTGTACACACACAAACAGAGAAGAAAAACAACTTACATATAGGACATGTACAAAGGCGAGCTTAACCCTAAATACATTTGTTATACATGTGTAGACTGTTGGTAAACCTAATATTTTTATTTATTAAATAAGCAACTGCTAACAATAACAGCCTCAATGCACACTGAAATAGATTTGTGCTCATTTAACAGTTTTTTTTATTTCTCATAAATTCCTGTATGTGAGTTGCCCGTGTTTTCTTTTATACTACTAATTTAGTGATGTGCCTCAATAATAAAGTAGATTTTTTATCGATAAAATAAATGCTCGTTTAATATGTTTTACAAGCTATTGAAATTTGATTTATATTATTCGGGAGCCAATAGCCTAACCTAACCTAACTTTCTAACCGTTAATCCAATCACCATGAAGGTATTGGTATGTAACAAGGTAGGTAACTGTTATGATTTTAATTTGAAATTATTCATTTTATGCCATAAGTTGACGACCTCTGTGGCGCGGTGGACGAAGGTTCGCCTGTGATGCAGGAGGTTGCGGGTTTGATTCCCGCCTCTGAACAAATATTTGTACGATCTTCAGATATTTGTTCAGGGTGTTCTGGGTATTTTCTATGTATAATAAAAAATATCTATCTGTTGGCGACGCTCTCATACAACTTTATTCATTACTTTTTTCTGTATCCAATTAGCAAAAATGGAGGGTAGTTTAGTAGAATGAAGGGCTAGAAAAAATATCCATGTAAGGAGAGTGCCACGAATTTGGGAAATAAATCTCTAAAAAAGTCTACAGTGCATTTTGTGTTCGATACCAGTCCACAACAGCAACAAATGGTCATTCGAGACGGATTTCATGATTCGAACATCTGCCGCCACGCGTAATATGGTGAGAACACGAAGTGTTGCGCGGCGCGAACATGCTCGCGACACGGCGGATAACCGTGCACAAGATGGCGACTTTCCACAAGTGAATCTCCAGGACCCTATACCTTCGACATCAAATACTACCGAGGTGAAAGATAGTGAAGTGATCCAACATCCTATTTTGAGCCGAACAGCAATGCCAGCTAGCAGTATCAAGTCGGAGCAGCCGCCGCCCGCGCCGCCCGCATCACACAAAGGTGAACGCAGGAGCTTGAAGTCCATAAAAGGCTCCACTCCCTCAATGCGGAAGAAAAGGCAGCAGCTTATTCTGGAGGCAGAGACTAAGAAGGCACAAGTACGCATGGAACTTATAGATAAAAAGCTAGATGCCGATCTAGCTAGCCTAGACGAAGAATACAGTTCACACGATGGAAGCGAAAGCCGTAGTCGCGTTGAAAAATGGATGGATCGCAGCTATCTGGAGCTGAACAAAGGCCTGCCTGCCCCCGAAGATGGTCATTTTACGGGTGAGCAGTGCCTACAAGCTGGACCGCCGGCGGCGTCCCTAAACCCGCCGGCACCGAGGGCGCAGGCGCCACACGTGGCAACACCCGCGCCTAACCCGGATGGCCCGCCCGCGCCTGCCCCGGCGCCGGCCGCCACCGCCAGCACAGAAGGTACAGTCCAGATGCTAGCCAGTGCGTTGCGAGACCTCGCCGCTGCTTCCGCCAGTCACGCGCCGGGCGCGCACCTACTCAGCCGCATGAGCACGCCCCGGGAGCTCCCAGAGTTCTCCGGCGACCCTATGGAATGGCTGCAGTTCAAAAACGCGTTCGAAGAGTCTACGGAACTGTGTAGTTTTACACCGAAGGAAAATATGTGGAGATTGAGAAAATGCCTACGTGGAGCTGCTAAAGAAGCCGTTTCAGCTCTGCTCGTGAGTGCGTCATCTCCTGAAATTATAATTTCAACATTGAAGTTAAGATTTGGTAATCCAGAATACATCTTATCGAAGCTGGTGTACGACATCAAAAAGTTGCCACCGATGTCTCAAGATTACCACAAAGAAATTGTGTCCTTCTCGGTCAAAATACAGAACTTCACGGGAGCTGTGCGTGCCGTCGGCCGAGAGGAATACCTACAAGGTATGAGTGTTGTGTCGGTGATATTATCGAAACTACCTACGGTTTTACTGTCCAGGTGGACAGATTACAGTTTCATACCGATTACGGAAGGAAAGGAGTCACGACTGGTCTTATTATCAGACTTCTTGAAGGAAGAAGCTGTGAAAGTTTCTACTACATCGAATACCTACTTTGTACCTACGCGCAGCGATCAACATAAACATAAAAATAGTGAGTACACACAACCTCGCTCACAAACAACATTGATGCACACAGCTAATCAAGATTCTACTAAGTGCCTATTCTGTAAAACGAGTGCACATACTAAGATAACAGCCTGCAATAAATTTAAAAAGGCTCTTCGTAAAGTTCGATGGCAATTTGTGAAACGTAGCGGCCTATGTTATAAATGCCTACTTTCACGTCACGACCGAGACACCTGCCTAGCCCCAGTCTGCGATAAGGATGACTGCGGCCAGCCGCATCACCCACTACTCCACTACCCCGTGTCCCTCGAACGGAGCAGCGAGCCCCAGCTAGCGCCGGCGCCCGCGCCGCACGAGCGGCAGCCGGCGCCCGCGACGACGCCGGCGCCTGACATCACCGGCTCTGGGGCGGAGATCGTGTCGCATGTCAACGCGAGGGATAGTGAGTACCAAGTGCTACTTAAAGTCGTGCCTATACGTATACATAGCGCTAACGGTATTATAGACTCAAGCGCGTTACTCGACGATGGATCAACGATTACGTTGATAAGCGATGGACTAGCTCAGCGCGCGGGTTTGCGCGGCCAGCCTGAGATTATACGCGTCCGTGGTGCCTTTAATGAAGAACTATCTTGCGAATCAATCGTCACGAAAGTGAACCTTTCAGGTATGGACAATAAGGTTTATTCTATAAGAGCTCGTACTGTAAAGAATTTAAACTTACCTGTGCATAGTATGTCTGTTGTTGATTGTGATAGGTATAAAAGTTTGTCAGACATAAAACATTTGTTATGTACTACCGATTTGAAACCGGAAATATTAATTGGACAGGATAATTTTCACCTATTAATACCTATAGAAATTAATTTAGGTAGTTCAGTTGAGCCGTTCGCCACACTTAGCCCCCAAGGTTGGTGTGTCCATGGCAAGTGGCACATGCCGCGGAGAGCTTCCAGGTGCGCCCCCGCAGCCCATGCGACGCTGCTCGTGTCGAACGCGGCGGCGCCCGCCCCCTTGCCGCTCGCCGCCCGCCAGCAGGACCAGCAGCTGCATGATCTACACGAAGAGGTAAGGCGCTCCTTCGCCTTGGACTCGATGGGTGTATGTGGTAAGCCTCGGCAAAATAAAAATGACTTACTAGCAGTAGCCAAGCTGGATAAGACCGCCGAACTCGTCGACGGTCGCTGGTGGGTAGGGTTGCCATGGAAGAACGAGGACTGCCGGATGCCGGATTCCTATTCGACCGCTCTAAAAAGGTTAAAAAGTATAGAAAGGAAGATGGAAAAGGATGAAGGTTTCTCTGAAAGGTACAGGGAAAGGATTACACATTTGTTAGAAAACGATTTTGCTACAGAGCTAACAGACACTAGTTCTACTGCGAAAACGTGGTACTTGCCTCATTTTGGGATCGACAATCCCAACAAGGAAAAGTTACGGCTGGTATTCGACTCGGCTGCAAAGGTAAACGGTTCATGTCTCAATGACTACCTAAATACAGGTCCAGATTTGCTCTCATCATTGCTTGGTATAATGCTGCGCTTCAGGGAAAACATAATTGCAGTAACAGGTGATATTAAAGATTTTTTCCTCAGGGTGAAAATTCATCCGGATGACCAACACGCTTTCAGATTCCTGTGGAGGGACAGCCCTACAGGAAAGGTGAAAACCTACATTATGACTTCTCTCATATTTGGTGCAAACTGTTCTCCCTTTGTAAGCCAGTTCATAAAAAACAAGAATGCTGATCGCTATGAGTCATCGCTGCCCACAGCTGTGAACGCTATACATAAGTCGCACTATATAGATGACTACATAGATAGTTTTCCCGATGAAGAGAGTGCTATAGGCATGGTAAGAAATATCTCTAACATCCACCAGCAAGGCGGCTTCCAGATACGTAATTGGACCAGCAACAGCGTTCAGGTATTGAACTCTGTACCTAATGAAACTTTAGGTACTGCCGCGGTCAAGTTTAAAATTGATCATCAGTTCGAAGGTGAGCGCACACTTGGCCTAATATGGTTTCCAGGTACGGACGAACTCGGTTTCGACGTATCGCTGAAGAAAATACCAGAAAGCGTAATTCAAGGTAAGGAAATACCTACAAAGCGAATTATGCTTCAAGTTGTTATGTCGATATTTGATGTTTTTGGGTTTTTAGCGCCATTCACCATTCAGGGTCGAATAATGCTACAAGATACGTGGCGACTACATATCGGTTGGGACGATATCGTACCTAAAGATATCTACGAGAAATGGTGCAAGTGGATAGACTTGCTACAGGTAGTAGATCACATACGCATACCTAGGTGCTACCATAGGACTGCGTGCGGAAGCGAGACTGAGATAGGAAGAGCAGGTCCGATGGCCAAACCCCCCCCTCACCCGCCTTACCCGCTGCCCGTCCCTGGCACATTATCAGATGTGCGTGTGCGTACGACAACAGCTGTCATTTCACCTCCCGGTTATAGCTACCTACAGTTGCATGTTTATAGCGATGCCTCCTCGAAAGCTATGAGCGCCGTAGCGTATTGGCGCTGGATAGATATGAATGTTATTCATGTCGCATTTATAGCAAGTAAGTGCCGAGTTGTCCCTGTCAAACCGCTGACGATACCTCGTGCGGAACTTCAGGCTGCGCTGCTAGCTGCTAGATTGGCAGATACCATCATGAAGGAGCATAAATTACCAGTCGAGCGACGAGTGTTTTGGTGCGATTCTACTACAGTTTTACAGTGGATTCGAAATAATACACGTACGTATAAAGTATTTGAAGCAAACCGGTTAGGGGAGATCGATGAGTTGACTCGCATGCACGAATGGAGGTATGTACCTACTAAATTAAACGTTGCGGACTTGGCCACACGAGAGGACTTTGATCATGCCGTTTTTGAAAGTGAGTGGTTTTCAGGACCATCATTTTTATACCGCGATGAGTCATCGTGGCCTGCTGATATCTGCCAACCTGAAACAAACGAGTCAAACGTTGAGAACGTTATGGCTACAAATGAAGTACCTGTTACAAGTAACTTACCGGTTCCGGATCCTCTCCGGTTTTCTTCGTGGCTGAGGTTACTGCGGAGCACGGCGGTAGTTCTGATGTTTACTGACAGGTGTAAAGGCCGTACCTGCGCCTTGGACTGCTACACAATGCAGAGGGCGGAGCATCTACTTATACGTCACGCCCAGGCTGAGATCTTTGCTGAGGAAATAGATGCTGTAAAAAAAGGCAAATGTTTACGAAAGTCTAGCAAGCTACTTACCTTGTCTCCATTCCTCGACGAGCACGGTGTACTCCGTGTAGGCAGCCGCATCGACGCCGTCTCCAACGTGAGCCCGGAAGTCAAGAGACCGGTGATTCTTGATGGCAGGAACCCCATAGCTCACCTGATTGTCCGACACTACCATGTTAACGCAGCTCATGGCAATCAGGAGACTGTAGTCAATGAACTGAAACAAAAATATTGGTTGATTAGGCTCAGGCCTACAGTTAAGTATGTGGTATCTAAATGCATGCTGTGTAAAATACGCAAAGCTACACCTCGAGTACCGAGAATGGGTGACTTACCTCAGGCTCGCATGGCACATCATCAGCGGCCTTTCACATTCTGTGGGCTGGACCTTTTTGGGCCAATGGAAGTCACGGTGGGCCGGCGTAGAGAAAAAAGGTACGGTGCTCTGTTCACGTGCCTTACGGTCCGTGCTGTTCATGTGGAATTAGTTTCTTCTCTCACCACAGACTCGCTCATCATGGCTCTGCGTCGGATGGCGGCCAGACGTGGTTGGCCGCGCCAAATATATTCCGACAATGGAACAAATCTGCGCGGTGCTGATAAAGAATTGCAGAAGTCCATGCAGGATCTAGACAATGAGGTACTAAAAGCTGAAGGTGCAAACAATGGGCTGGAGTTTGTCTTTATCCCACCGCTGAGCCCACACTGGGCAGGGGCGTGGGAACGCCTTATACGCAGCGTAAAAACTTCACTTAGGTAATTTTAAACGAGCGTGCTCCAAGAGAGGAAGTCTTGAGCACGCTGATGGCTGAAGTTGAAAACATAGTCAACAGCCGTCCCTTATCTCACGTGTCAGTCGAACCTGACACCGTTGAAAGCTTGACACCTAATCACTTTCTCCTGGGTTCAACTTCTAACTTACCGGTCATTGGAGCCTTTGATGATTCAGACCTGTGTCTGAAGAAGCAATGGCGAAAGGCTCAGAAGCTGGCAGACATGTTTTGGCAGAGATGGCTGAAAGAAGTTCTGCCCCAGCTTCTGCCTAGAAAGAAATGGAACGAGGAACAGAAACCTCTACAGGTAGGTGACCTAGTGTTAGTGGTCGATCCTGACTCTCCCCGGAACATTTGGCCAAAAGGCCTTGTCCAGCAGGTCTACAAATCTAAAGATGGTCGCATCAGGCAGATTGACGTAAATACCAGGACAGGCACCTGGCGGCGCTCTGCGGCACGCGTCGCTCCTATCTCGCTAAGTGATGAGTGCTGAGTCAGCACTAGGGGTGGGTGTTGGCGACGCTCTCATACAACTTTATTCATTACTTTTTTCTGTATCCAATTAGCAAAAATGGAGGGTAGTTTAGTGGAATGAAGGGCTAGAAAAAATATCCATGTAAGGAGAGTGCCACGAATTTGGGAAATAAATCTCTAAAAAAGTCTACAGTGCATTTTGTGTTCGATACCAGTCCACAACAGCAACACTATCTATGTATTATATTGTATTAAGTTTATCAGTTATCTAGTACCCATAACACAAGCTCTGCTTAGCTTGGGGCTAGATAATGTTGTGTGAACTGTCCAGCATTATTTATTTATTTTATTTATTAACACTCCCGACAAACTCACCATAAAAAAAAAAAAGAAATCGGTTCATCCGTTCGGGAGCTACGGTGGGACAGACACACACACACACACACACAGACACGCCAAACTTATAACACCCCTTCGTTTTTCGTCAGGGGTTAAAAAATAAACGAATTCATATTTTGGGTACCTACTAATTTTGGACGAAATTTATAATATAAAATACTAGCTAGGTATAGGTACCTACTGTAACCCGCGACTTAATTTGGACGCGTTATATTATTTGTAGTAGGTACAACTATAATAACTGGGTTATCTGTGACATACTAGTTCCTCATAGATAATCCAGTTGATCAATATTAATTTTGTTGTAAGTTAGGTATGAGGTATGAGGTTAACGTGTTTGTATGAGCTTGATCATGTAACAAAAATGTATCCTAAATATAATCACCGTAACATATTAAACGGTGGACATCTGGATTTTTTATTTTTATTATGTGGGACTAAATACTACACATAAGAATAGTAACATCATACATTACATATACGGTGCTTAAGACTAGTGTTGATATTCTTTATAAACAAAGGAATCGAATCTTATCATCGTCGCTTCTTATCGTCGTGCTTGTACTATTATTTATTCTGTGTCATCGTCTTGCTTAGTTAACGAAAACTGTACGAAAAAGTAATCGTAGACATTACAATCGCATTATATCGTGGTTTAGTAGTAGTATAGTTTTTATTTGTGAAAGAGTTCGTTCGGGAATGTACTACCAACCACAACTACTACCAGTAGTATTTATGCCGCAAAGCACTAGTGCTTGTATTACTGTGTTTTAGTATGAAAGGTATAGTTGCCGGTGAATGCAGTGCAATGCCACAAGGGTGACAAGGGGTGGACGTGACATATGAGGTAATGGATTATTAAAGGCAGACGTTACCGCTCAAGATCAGGTGGGCCATCTGATTGTTCCACGTCATTCACGAAGATAAAAAGTGGGGGATTGGTGCCAGTCAGTCAGTGGGAGCTCAACAAACAGTGACTCACCAAAGCTGAAAAGTGGGTAGGTCGTGTGTGGCGAGTTATGCAAAGGTGATACTCGCGACGAGAAGTACGCATGTGAATGCTCTAGAAAATGCAAAATGGCTAATACAAAGTAAATAAGTACCCAGAAGAAAAGTTTCTTCCAACTACTTAGTTAAACCTAGTAATTTTGAACAAACTTAGGTGTGTATAACCTTTTTCCTTACAAATATTAGCTGTTAATCTACAAACGACACATAGGCCAGTCATCTTAAACATTCAAGGTCGTAAAAAAATTGCAAAGTTTGCACAGCTCTATCGAAGTTGCAAACTTGGTTTTACACAATTGGTATTTATCCTAACAACATCCCAAAAAATCAGAACCATGCAACTTTTTGCGATCTAACACGATTTTTGTGTCTACGGTGACTGGGCTAACAAAACTGATGGGGATTCTGAAAAAAAGCAACTACAAGCTACAAAATAAGCTCAGATCATATGAAATAACTAATAAAATTATTAAAAGAAGTTATAAAAGAACGTCATGATATACACAACCCGTGTGTACCACAATACTGATGAGAACAAGTACCCAAAAAACTTTATCTTCCCAGGGACTTAACTATTTAAGCATATAAGCATGTATTTCTATGTTTTTTCATTAATACCACAACCACAACTTTTGGTACAAAAACTGGGTTTTCATGTCATTCTTTATTTTTTTATTTTTTTTTACCTAAAATAGGCTTGCGTTTGGCTACATCTCACCTGATGGGAAGTGACGATGAGGCCTATTTAAGCACGCTCGCCTAGAAGATGCCTATTAACTCTTCGTTTGAAGACGCCCAAATAAAACACGCGCGTTAATACTATCAACAACAACTAGCACTGGCTCATTAACTATCAAATGTTATTAGCTTCATGTCCACAAATTAATTTCATCATCAAGTGAAACTTGGTATGATAACAAAATCAGCAAATCAAATCTACGATTTTCAGGATTTTATAAATTGTGTCAATTCAAACAATACCTGTGTAAAGGTTCTGGAAACATGGGATTGTTATAATTATCGAGATCACGAATCACACACATGCTCCAGTTTTTTTACATCAAACGTACCTGAGAGGGATTATGCTGTAAAAGTAGATAGGGGGGATTGAACCCTAAAATATAAACTAGTCAGGGTGTTGAGTTAAAATCACAATATATTAACCAGTTTTTTTTAACACATTGTTTTCTAGAAGCCGTATCAAAAGTTATGGCAAGAGGTATAACTGCAGAAATAAAAGAAGAAATCATAAGCAATTATACCAGAAAAATTAAAAAAAAAAAATTACAAGCAAAATTTACCAACTTATAATTTCACCGTTAGGATGATTTAACTGACTGGTATAAAATAAGGTATACACCACTATTCCAAATACACCACAAAAAAAAATTGGAGAGTCAGTATTCTATAAAGATTGAACCTATGCAAAAAAAAGGTACCAAATAAAAATTTCCAAAAATAACCATAAAAAATGGGAACATTTGGTCAAAACAATTTAATAGTGCATGCGCCATGGAAACCTACCAAGTTATTATTTCGACGAGTCACGCGTCACCGTAAAACAACAAAATATAATAATAATAAAACCGTATAATTCAAAAACAAGTATTATGTCCATTATTTTATTCGGATTTTGTCAAGAAAACAAAATTTTAAATCTTTTTAATTCCATTCGATAAAAAATAACATTACACAGATTAAATTTGTACCGAATATACTTGGAATAGTCATTTAATTTAAATATAATTTGTGTTTAAAATTCAAAAATACAAAGAATGTTAAAAGGTATCTTACTAATATTTTAAACGTGAAAGTTTGTAAGTATAGATGGATGGAAGGATGGATGGATGGATGGATGTATTTTTGTAACTCTTTCACGTAAAAACGGCGGGATCTCTGGGTATGCCCGGTGTATACAGTATACCATGTGACTGTGGCAAGAGTTACATAGGTGAAACCCGGCATAACATATCGGCTAGATTGACGGAACACATCAGGAGTGTTAGAAATCTGGACGTAGAAAAGTCGGCGGTTGCAGAGCATGCAATGATCTCGGAATCGTCCCACTACCTACGGTTTGACAAAATTTCAGTTCTTGCGAAAGAGAAGTTTTTTGTTCCTCGCAAGATACGGGAAGCAATTGAGATTAGCCGACATCCAAATTTCAATCGCGATCGGGGATGGGGTATTTCGCCGGCATGGCAACCTTTACTCCACTCCGCCACTACTGTTTGTAGTACTGTAATCGGTCTGGAGAGTGATACGGTGAGTGCAGTGTGTACGCAGCCTTATACCGACGACGTAGGTAGTGCTAGTGACGTAGATGAACTAATTCTCGACGCGCGCGCAACGAACCTACCGCCGCCGCCGCCGCCGCCGCTGTCCCAGCGAGCTGAGCGCGCGGTTGCACGCAGTATTCGCTGGTCCACCGTCGAACGCGGTCGCGGGCGGTGCTCATGATGAAGAGGCTTCTGAACTCAGTCTCGAAACGTCAGCAAAGTGACGAATAATAGTGGTAATTAGCCGTTTATCTTTTAATAAAAATATAATACACAAATAAAAAGATTCAAACATTACAAGAGAGCGGCAATGTTTAGGTGAATACCCCGCTGGGCACTAAGCACTTATGCGAACTGAAATGTACTTTGTTGCGTCCAAGGTTTGTTTTGTTTTTTCACGATGTGAGCCTTCTGTTCTTGCTATTATTTGTTCTGTGGTCTTACTTACAGTTATTTTCTTTTTCTCCCAGCTTAATGAAGTGTATAACTGTGTTAGTAGTTATGTTACCGCACATAAGATTAGTAAAGCTTGAGTATATTCCGTTTATTGAACACCATAACAAAATCTGTAGACATGCGAACAGTAACTACGTTACATACGGCGCACATGCTCAGGCACGTTCTAAAATAATGTTACACTAAACAAGTATTATTTACTAAATAATAAAAAAGCATTAATGTTATCACGATATAATAAACACAGTTTTAAAGGGAATGATCGTAGCGATCGTACAGATCAAAATCATAACAGATAAATATTTACAAAGACATTGATCACTAATATAAAATAAAAAACTTTAGGCGCGACTATCTCGTAACAATACTTCTTGTAGTTACGGTTGTCGCAGACTACGTATTTGTACACTGATGGTAATAGCATAGCTCTCTCCATGCATAGCCCGCTGTGATACTTTGAGCTTTTGTGTGTGTGATAGTTAGCGATCACGTCTCAGTCACGTAAGTCAACTCTGGCAACACGCACTAATTAAGATGACTGAAATAAAGTCCTCGAGTGGCGACCAACAACCGGACGACGCAGTGTAGGAGGGGAACTTCCGATGTACCTACCAAACTTTATAAAGATCGCGGGAAGTCTGTGGACGGAGGCGGCTCAAGACCAGTCGTCGTGGCATTCTATGGAAATGTTATATTTCCAGCTGGGCTGATGATGATGATTAATAAAAATAAGGCAAGTAAATATAAACATGTTTGTTTTCCCCTAGGTAGGTACATACCTAGTTATAACTCACTTTTTTAGGGTTCCGTAGTCAAAGACAAGGAACCCTTATGGATTCGCCATGTCTGTCTGTCTGTCTGTCTGTCTGTCTGTCTGTCCGTGTATGTCACAGCCTTTTTTTTCCGAAACTATAAGAGCTATACTGTTGAAACTTGGTAGGTAGATGTAAGATGTATTCTGTGAACCGCATAAAGATTTTTACACAACAATTTAAAAAAATCGAATTATTTTTGGGGTTCCCCATACTTAGAACTGATACTCAAATATATTTTTTCATCAAACCTGTGTGTGTGGTATCTATGGATTGGTCTTCAAAAAAGATGTTGAGGTTTTTAATAAGCTGAATAGTTTGCGCGAGAGACACTTCCAAAGTGGTAAAAAGTGTGCCCCCCCCCCCCCCCGTAACTTCTAAAATAAGAGAAAAATAAAACTAAAAAAAAAATGATGTACATTACCATGTAAACTTTCACTCAAAATTGGTTTGAACGAGATCTAGTTAGTAGTTTTTTATTTTTGGGGTTCCCCATACTTAGAACTGAAACTCAAAAAACTTTTTTCATCATACCCATACGTGTGGGGTATCTATGGATAGGTCTTCAAAAATTATATTGAGGTTTCTAATATCATTTTTTTCTAAACTGAATAGTTTGCGCGAGAGACACTTCCAAAGCGGTAAAAAGTGTGTGTCCCGCCCCATAACTTCTAAATTAAGAGAATGATAAAACTAAAAAAAAAATATTATGTACATTACCATGTGAACTTTCACTCAAAATTGGTTTGAACGAGATGTAGTAAGTAGTTTTTTTTGAATACGTCATTAATCGTAATCCATCCAAGAACTTTTATATTATGTTGCTTGCTGTTACGGAACCCTTCATGGGCGAGTCCGACTCGCACTTGGCCACTTTTTGATTTTTTGTTGTGTCTAGCTATTGCGGACCAAGAGATACAGCGTTTGTCAAAATCACTTTCCTTGTATGGGGGCCCGCTTTAATTTTTAATTTTAATAGAAAAACAATACATACAAACAATACATCCAAACTTTATGACCCCAATTAATAATAAATAATAATAATAATGTTGGACATTTCATTATCTAGCCCCAAGCTAAGCCGAGCTTGTGTTATGGGTACTAGATAATTGATATACTTAATACAATATAATACATAGATAGATATTTTTTATTATACACAGAAAATACCCAGAACACTATTAATCAGTTCTCCCTATCATCAAAGGTTTGCTGGAAGAAAACTCTTTTAGGGTTAAGCTCGCCTTTGTACATGTCCTATATGTAAGTTGTTTTTCTTCTCTGTTTGTGTGTGTACAATAAAGAATAAAGAATAAAGAACACCTGAACAAATATCTGCGATCGCACAAATATTTGTTCCGAGGCGGGAATCGAACCCGCAACCTCCTGCGTCGCAGGCCAACCTTCGCCCGCCGCGCTACAGAGGTCTTCAACACAATTGATTTTAGGGTTTGAATTTCCTATATTCCTTTCATAAAGACGCCAAACCAATTCATGGCATGTTTCAAGAAGTAGGTACTATTATTTTTTCTGTGGTTGTACATGGAAATTAGAATTTAGAACCCGATAAATGTTTGAAAATTATGTCAAATCCTCGCCGCGCCTTTTTTTTATGCCAATTTGTGGTCAGTATGTTTAAATTACGTGAATTTCTTCCAACATAGTTTGTAGGTACCTATATAATTTATTTGTTTCTTTATCCGTCTTTCTGTACAAAATAACTCGAAAAACTGTTACTATTTTGACGAAATAGGATTCAATTAATAAGTAGTTTTAAATAATAAAATCACTGTATGAGCGTTTTTTTAAACAGCCCTACACGTGTAGGGTTTTTTTATTTTTTATTCATTTCATACACAATATATTTTACACATTTAATTTTAATATTGTACCTGAAAAACCTCCAAAGGTTGACTAGGTACAATCGCCAAAAAGTAGGGGCACATACACATTCAAATTAATATAAACAAACAAGGTAGGTATATTAGTGGATGAAAGTTCATGGAAAAAAAGCATCAGCAGGAAGTTTGGCAGAATAGTGAGTTTTGAGGCGGAGAAAACGATCTAATTTGGGCCCTGCTGGGAAAAATCCCGATTCCCAAGATATTTTCCTGAGCAAGGTCTGTCGTTCAAAACCGGTTTAAATTGGGTTGTATGGGTTTGTACGAGGTTTTAATTGATTCTTAAAGTTTAAAACTTGTATGAACTCTAGGGAGGTAGGGTAGGCTAAACCCTCTGTTTTTAGGAGTTGGAAGGGTTTTTTTAAAGGTTTGTAGGGCTTCTTAGGTTGTGAGAGTTTTTAGGGCGTTTTTGATTTAATTTTGTTTTTTTGAGGTCCTGTATTTTTTGGTTATTTTTGTGGGTTTGTTCGTTTCTTGCCCATGTTCATTAACGATTCGGTTATGATGGTTTTTAAATACTAACTTTGCACCCATATTGGTACAGTTATTGAAGTTGTTGACCACTTTGTCTATTTGGGGTAAAATAAAACGAATAAAACTATTATAAAATATAACGAAACCTGAAGCACACAGCATAATATGTAAAACACAACATGTGCACAGAGATTCCTCAAGTATCCAGTAGTGAAACGCCTGGGACTTCGCCCGCGTGCAGTTTTTGCTATTCAAACTTCAACACCCCGCTGCACCACTTTAGGGTGTGTATTTCGGAAATTCCTTTCTTAGTGCACCGCTATACCACAAAGGAAACGTACCTATGTGAATTTCAGGTCCCTATGACCTAGGGTTTAGACTTCGCGTTGATAGTCAGTGACTGAGTCAGTCAGTCACGCAACGATTGTATAGGTGGTATACATTGATTTTATTTTCACATTTATCTGATTACGTACAGAACAAAAATTCAATGATGTTATTGACAAAACAAGTAATGTGTTTTCTACACAATTGTACGGTTGAGAGGTTTGTTTACCTAATTAGTTCCAAATCCCACCGCAAGGTGGAGGTCACAGGTAATGGAATAGTGTCAAAATTCGATGTGTCATTTTCACAGACTACTCTCTTAAGTTTGATTGTCTTTTTATGATTGTTACTTAATCACGCCATAACGGCTAACCCGATTTGTAACCCCCCACTAACAAGAGGGATGTTAAAGTTTGAGCGCATAGTGTATGTCTGTTTGTCTGTAGCCTTATACTTCCGGAATGGCTGCTCTGATTTCAATGAGTTTTTTATATGAGTGATGTTGTTTGCGAGATGGTTATTGTTTGGTGGAAATTGATGCAGCAATTCCAGGATCATTACAGCGCATCATTTTTTTTTGAAGGGGTCCCTTGCATATTTCTTGATTCCCTTCAGTTTCTATATGGTAAAAATTTACTTTTCGACGACATCTGACTTCAGGCAGGCAGGCACACGATGGATAAGACCTAAGGTGCAACGGTTGCTCCAATTTCAATGCAGTTTCAAGAGGATAGGCAGAGCCACAATAAACCTCTTTTCACCGTGGGTTGACGTCATGGGAATATACACGTGACAATAGGTGAGCTTATCACCGCCATTTGCTTCACACGACTGAATCGGCTTACGCTTTCTTCCAGTAACAACACATTCCTTAATAAGCTAGCAGCCAGGACAAATCTTACACAAACGAATATTACAAACAAGTACGGGTATTGGTCAAAATTAGTAGACAAGAACATAACCATCCTTCTGGATAGTCGGTAAAAAAATAGAGTGTAGCTTGCTCAGCCACGTGTAAGGCAAACACTTTTTAAATTAGAAAGGTGTCGTGTCTCTGGTAGTAAGGAATATTGCCAAAGGCTAAATTTTTAATTTTATTTCTGGAATTATTTATATTCTATCCTATTAATATTATAAACGCGAAAGTTTGTAAGGATGTATCTTTGTTACTCTTCCACCTAGAAACAACGTTGGATGAAATTTGGAATGGAGATAACTGGACCCCCGGAATAACACATAGGCACATTTTTATCCCAATATTCCCACGGGATCGCGACTGACGCGGGTAAAACCGCGGGGTGCTGCTTGTTCTTAATAAATATTATTCCATTCCGTGGTTCATATCAGGTAGAGAGCTAACCTATACTATATAGGTACTACTCAAAAGCAAGTATTGGCCTAGATCCCAGCAGTGGGAATTAGACACAGGATGATAGCAGATGTTGAGGATGTTCTTACCACGTCAATAATATGGTGCAGCGATACTCCAAAGGTGACCAGTAGCGGGTGGGAAGAGTTCTCAACTGGTCGTACCGAGGGGTCGTATCTCTGCATCAGATGCCTCACCAGTCTGTATTCATCATCACAGCACACGACACCTGGGAAAACACATAGTACCTACAATTAACCAAAGAATAAAGTGCCATTTGCTCAGTCAAATTCAAAATATTTATTTCAAGCTTATTGAGAATTGCACTAAACCTAAACAATAAGCCCATTACAACATAAATACATCGATACGCCTTTTCGCCGATACGATACCGATACCGATACTCTAATAAAAATATCGGCGATACCGATACCGATACCGATACGTTAATTGTGAATTCAAACATGTAGATAAAATAAATAAATCACCAGTCGGATTATTTTTTTATTAATATGAAAAGTAGTTACATAGGTCGATATTAGATAATTATTATAAATTTTAGTAATTAAAATTAACATTAATAAGATTTTTATTTAAAAAACAAAGTAATCTTTAGTTTTGCGGAGAAAGGCGATTTAGCAAGTCTGTTTGAATAAGACCTGCGCTGGAAAATAGTCTCTCAGATGCGACAGAACTCATTTGGAAACTAAAGTACCTACTTCTGCGCAATTTTTTTCAAGTTTGGGTATAAGATGTCATTGCGCCAGAAAACGAATGGGTCTCGAATCTCTCGATATATTGGGAGACCTCAGGTATCTCTCAACTTCTTCTTTAAGAGAATTACAGCTCAGAGCAGACAGGGGCTCATCTTCCTCCGATTCTTTAATAATATCTTCACAAACACAAGAAAACACGCTCGTTTACACTACATTTAAAAAAATAGAAAGTATTGTTGAATCGGTCATAAAAATATCGTCGATACCGATATATCAGCTAACCCGAAGTATCGCCGATATATCGGTATCGGTATCGGTATCGGATGCATCGCTAATAAATACCTTAGAAACTAACATACACATAAAAACACTTTATTTATAACATAATCTAACACACGTGTGATCGCCGATGCATCGCGGCCCGGGGATCACGTGACAGGCGGCTCTTGAACCGCCGGAACTTCACCCCTTTCGGTCATTCACTCGAAAGAAGAAGTACCAGGTAGGTATCAATCTACTTAGTAGATAGATAGAAAAGTCTTTATTGTACAAGACAAAAATCAGTACAGGGATGAACTTAATGCTGATTAGCATTTTCTTCTTCAACTGTTAAGAATAACATAAGGATCTTGAGTGGCGATCCCAAACCAGACGACGCAATAGAGGAAAGTCCCCCTCACGATGGACCAAAGACATTAAAAAGATAGCACGAAGCCTGTGGATGGAAGCGGCTCAAGACCGGTGGACTTGGCATTCTATGGGGAGGCCTATGTCCAGCTTCTATGGCCTGATGATGAATACAATTTCTAGTGCATTTCGTAGACAAAGGTAGTAATATAAAATTATCTTAAAGTTAAAAAAAAAACGGAAATCGGACAAATCGTAATAAAAACGTGAAACGTCAGATTGATTTCTCAAAATTACGAGTAGACATAGTTCATAGTTCATAGTTCATTTATTCATAACAGATAATTGCTACATGTCATATACTTTATATAAATACCTATAATTATTTTTCTATGAAAAGAACATAATATTAATCGTAATTTTTAAACAACCTATTGACATAATCATTAAAATATAAAATATAAATACCCACTTACACAAGTAAGTAAGTGAATACAAGAATAATTAATTATAAAATAACATTTACTTAATTAAAACAATGTCATCAAAAATAGAACTTAATAGTTTGAATAAATAATAATAATTAATAATACTACATTCAATTGGGCACATTCAAATCAATTAGTCAATAAAAAATTAAAATTAAAACAAAATATGCCATTTGTCAATATCAGTTGACTAAGTAGGTACCCAGTACCTAAATAATAAACTAGCTTAAAATAATAACAATCAATTTATCAAAAAATCGACAACCTTATAAAAAGATTGCTCGATAAGCCAGTTTTTCAGCTTGTGTTTAAAGGACTGCGTCGTCGGCGCAGCAGTTATGTAGTCTGGGAGACGGTTGTAAACCGCTGGCCCCATGACGTGTATTAGCTTTTTGGATTTTGTAAGTCGCTTTCGAATCGCCTGTAGTCTTTGCGCGTTTCGCGTCTGATATCCGTGGCCGTCTCCGAGTCTCGCGTACTCTCCCAGGTGATTATGAACATAGATGGCTGCGTGGTAGATGATAAGGGCGGGTACCGTCATTATCTTTAAGTCCCTGAAAATTGGTCGAGCAGAAGTGTCCCATGAAGCTCGCACAATGGCTCGCACAGCTCTCTTCTGCATTCTGAACGCTCGCTCCCAGTCGGCAGCTCTGCCCCACAGTTCTACACCATATTGGAGAAGCGAGTGAACAGATGCGAAGTAGCAACTTCTCGTCATCCCTGTCTCCAGGGTTGCCGATAAACGCCATAATGCGAAACAGGCCCGGCCCACCCTCCCGCATAGTTTGTCAATATGTAACTCCCAGGTAAGTCCATCATCCACCATGAATCCTAGGAAAGGCGCATGCTTGACCTGAGTGACAGCTTGACCCCCGAGGGAGACACTCATTCGGCTATAGGTACGGCCCGCAAGGTTGAAGTGCACGAAGTTAGTTTTTGTGACGTTCATGAGGAAACCATTTTGATGGAACCAGACGTGCAGTTTTTCCGCCACCACGTTCAATTTCCTCTCTAGAGCATCCAGACTTGGTGCTTTGACGACTGCAGCGACGTCGTCCGCGTACATTAGTGTATGCGCGTCGTCTATGCAGTCGGGCAGGTCATTTAGGAGGACAGAGAACATGATGTTGGACAGTGATGATCCTTGGGCCACGCCTATAGACGTTTTGAGAGGTGTTGACTTAACCTTTCCACCATCGCACGTGACAATCTGGGACATACGCAATAGAAGCAGTAGACAAGTACTTTTGTGCTTATTAAAAGTCGAATTATCCTTAATATCCTAACTTCTGGCTTGATTTAATATAGACACAGTTGAAACTTCTAGATTTTATTTAACAGCGAAATAAAGCGGATTACACATTTGCTAACAATTAATTTATTTCGACTCCTAAACTCGCGACTTATTTATGGGGTAAACGAACGTCAGGAACAGAGACCCGTTTCTAACAATTATTCCAAACAGGCTACTCGACCCGGTATTAACATCTGCAACGGGTTTTAGGTAGACTACAAAACACAATAGTTAGAATATAATATAGTTGCCCGGTAATGACTTACTTTCTAGCTTATTGGTCGTGGATTTCGACATTTTCTTATTCTAAGCTATCGTGGGGTGGACAAGACTCGCGAGCTGAGGTTTCGTTCGTTTTGGCATAACTTGTCCTAACATGGTGATTTTTAGAGTATTTTCCTACAAGCTTTACCATCCCGTTGTAGGGGTTCGTTTTTCGTTTTCGTTTCGTATGAGGTAAAGGGGTAAAAAGCGTTTTTGTTCTATTTTAGTTTTTTTTCTTTATCTGCGTCACAAAACCTCCTAGCACTCCAAAGAGCAGTTCAAGATTACTCGAAGTACCTTAGAGTTTATTTTGCTTTGGTGATTTCCGTACAAAAATTAGACATAAATTGCCATATTTATTTTGTTTAGTTAGAAGCTTGACTTTGTACGGCACTATAAGCTCACAGATTTATTTGTATAATTTAGACAAAATATTCATTTCTGAGAGAAAATTTCCCGTTTTTTCTTGTTTGTACTATTTCTCTGCCTAGTTGAACGCTCTAAGCTGCCTGTTCACAATCTCTAAAACCAAGAAGTTTTCATTATTTATTTGCATGAAAGAGAACTTACAAGTAACTATCGAAACTCATTTAATTATTTAAGAAGCAAAGCCAGCGAACTTTAAAGAGTTTCGAAGATCCCGGCTTGACTCGCAAAAAACTTTGACTACTGTTTCAACTCGGTTACCGAACTCATTTTGTATTCTCTTGGTGTTTATCAATTTGTCGATCACGTATTAATGGAGGGACACTCTGTGATACACTCAGGGTATTTTAATTGAGTTTTGTTTGGGACTACTAAGGCCGCCACTAAGCTTGTATAAAACCACAGATAAAATAAAACTTTCACTTAGGATTTGTATAACAAACCTACTGGAATGGCCGCAACATCGTCCACGTGGGGCTTTTTCCAACCAAACCCAAACCCCGCTGCACTCCATTGGTGAAAATTTCGGAAATTTATTTCTTGTGCACTCGTAGACCACAAAAGGAATGTACCGTCAACATTTAAGGTCCCTAAGAATTACGGTTTAGGATGTGTACTCAGTCAGTCAGAGAGTCAGTCCATTTGTCAGTCGTCAGTCGTCTTCTTTAGCTGTAGAGTGGTGAAATAAAATTTGGATGTAGATATGTAGCTACAACACCAAAGTGTATTACTATTCCCCGATTACTCCCATCAGTTAATATGAATTGCCTCCCACTATGGATAGGAAGCAAATTTAAAGACGTGTTCACGTCAAAGAAAATGCCAAAGGGCCACCGTAAAAGAGTTACGTATACCGTACAAGAAGAAAATGTTATTTGAAATTTAACCTCGTGTACACAAACAGGCATTTGTAATTTTTTGCTTTACTGAAAAAATGTCGTCACTTGTCGTCGACTTTAATTATTGTTTTGATAGAATATATGGGTAATCAACGTTTGATGTCACGCTTTGTTTCACAATCCATAAGTAAAGGTGTAAGTAGTTACTCAGCGAGTTAACTACTTAGATTAGAGGTTACTAATCCTTTTCCTAACTTTTAACTTACTGTGCAAGGTATTGTGAAACGCAAATACATGTTTACTGAGCAGTTATGTTTTAAGTAACTTAGAACTATACTTATTGATTGTGAAACAAAGCCTTCGTGAGTAAATTGGTACAGCTCCTAGTTGTCACACCAAGCTTTAAATGTAATTACCTACCACCTAATTGTAGGCCATGACAAAAATTCGTATGTTTTTTTTTTTTTTATGCTACTTGGATGACGGAACAAGCAAGAGGCCCACCTGATGTTAAGCGGTAACCTCTGCCTATGAACAGTGCATTACCTCAAAGGTCACGTCCACCTAGGACGCATCCTATGTGGAATTGCACTGCGCCCGCCATCCTGAGACATAGATGAAAAGTCTCATGTGCCTGTAATTTCACCGGCACCCTTACCCTTCAAACCGGAACACAGCAATGCGAGCACTACTGCTTTGCGGCAGAAATAGGTATGGTGGTAGTACTTCCCCGGACGAACTTTTTCACAAAAAAGCTCTACTACTACTAAATTCTTTATCAGATGTTAATGAATTATTTTACTAAATGTTATTCGTTTATCAGGATTTTTTTCAGGCACTTAGTGCCTAGAATTTTCCTGGCGATACCGCGTCGAGCAGCGCTCCGGGAACCAAGATAGTCTCCGTATTAGTCCAAACGCCCTCTCGGGAGCCTATCAGAAGGTAGCGCTATAGCTAACCAGTGTAGCCACCAAGGTTTTCCCGGTATATATTATAGTTTTTGTCCTCAGTCCCGTTCGGTATCTTTTGTAATAAAAAGCCAGTTGTACGAGTACGTGCAGAACAGTGAATGTCTCGGATATCTTAATAAGAAAACCTTGGTGAACAATCAACGGCTGAATTTGTAATTCGCGATAGATAAAAGATTTCCTAAAATTCACGTCTCAGATAAAGGGGAAGGAGGTGTTGTCTGGCACAGTTGAGTAGATAGTCCGAGTGATAGCTCTTACTTACATTTAACTAGTGCATGCCTGCGCCTTTGCTCGGTTTTATCAGGATAATAAGTAGCCTATAGTCATAATCGGCAAAATTTCATCGATTCGGTCTATGTGATTGAGTAAGAAATATAACTTCGAGATTTATGTTATTAGTGAGATTTTACTACACTTTTTCTCTTCAATTAAGCGACACCGGTTAAAATGCCACCAAAATTAAAAGATATTACTAAAAAAAAACAATGCAGATTAAAACTTCATAAAAATGTACGACGTTTCTTTTCGATATGAAGGCAACTATACCTATCCAGAAAAAAACGAGCAAGCCTTACAGTCGCATATTATGATGTCTAACATCTGACATATCACCTCCTTTGACGACCTCTGTGGCGTGGCTGGCGATGGTTCGCCTGCGACGCAAGAGGTTGTGGGTTCGATTCCCGCCTCGGAACAAATATTTGTGCGTTCTGCAGATATTCGTTCAGGGTGTTCTGGGTGTTTTCTATGTATAATAAAAAATATCTATCTATGTAATATATTATATTAAGTATATCAGTTATCTAGTACCCATAACACAAGCTCTGGCTTAGCTTGGGGCTAGATAATGTTGTATGAACTTGTCCAGCATTTTTTTTTTTTTTTTTTTTTTTTCCTTGGTAATAAGCAACCTCTCGGAAAAATGCACGCTTCCTGTTATACACACTTTCGTCCCTTTTCACCTTTTAACGATATCACTCCCACAGATTGCAGGAAAGTGAGAGGAAAGATGTTACACATTAAAATCAAGTAGGTACAGGAATCGGCAATCGTCGCAGTAATGGCATTGCCATTTCAGTTGACAGTTATTAACCACTATCATTTTGATTTATAGCGCGTCAGGTTGAATAATTGCTTGAAAGGAAGGGATGGGCGCAGGCTGGCATCGTACATTTATTACATGATCATTATTATGCTGGTATATTACGGTGCCTATAGATAGATAGATAGAAACTTCCTTATTGCACGACTTAAAAAGTATTGTACACAGGTGAACTTAATGCTAGATAACATTCTCTTCCAGCTAAACTTTGTGTAATGTTGAAAACAATTTAGAGGTAGTGCACAAAAATTTGATTCAAGGATAGATTATATAGCATTAAAGATAAACTAAATGTAACATGTTTACTACAATAGGTATAGAATTAATAAATAGACACATACACACATACAGGACATATATTGCTGTTTTCAAATCGCTGTTTTTCTAGAACAAACTTTGTTCTGACCAAGGTCTACTACCATTAAAAAGCATCTAATACGTTATTAAATAAATAAGATTTTGTCAAGAATATGAATAATAAGAATATTTTATTTGTACGAATATAGGTACATAACTTATTTCTGAGAGGTGTTACAATACAATTATGTTCCTTATATATTATACCACCTAGATGGTATGCAAAAGTCATTGTGATTTTATAAAAAATATTAAAACACAAAATTTAATATCACAAATTATTGGATAGTTCATAATATTATATGAAGAATGATCGACTAGCCATTGCGTAAGCTTGCTTTTAAACATAGTGAAAGTCAAATTCTTAAATAAATTTGGTAATTGATTGTAGACCCGTATGGCATTTAAAAATACATTTATCTTCGTTTATAAATCTGCAGCTTAAGTTTGGGGTATAATTATTTTATCTGTGGTTTCGGTAAATAAAGTTGAAATGGATTGAAAATTGTATATTTCAAAACAAGCTTTTGCACGTTCTTTTGTACATCCTACTGATGATGTCGACATTAGTAAGCAGAACTGTGAGCCAATCAAAATGAGCCCAAACACGGCCAGTCTACTATTACCCATCGAAAAATTTCATTATCCACCATCCGTTTCCATCATCAGATCAGCTTGCTCTCACCATAAAATTGTATTGTCATGGGAACTTGACAGGTGTGCAAAATTTCAGCTCAATCGGTTGGGTGTAACTAGCTGAAAATTCAGTTGCAAGATTTATCTCACACAGACACATGCTTCCGTCTCCATCATCAGATCAGCTCACTATCAGCACGAACAGAAACTTGGCATATGCATAATTTCAGCGCTAAGTTCCTCCATGTTGTTAATGCCGGTCGCCCCACCAAGCTAGTCGGGCAGTTTGCCAAAGACGCTTTCTATAGGTTGATGCTTAGAATGGTAGAAGACCAAGTCTGAACAACGTTTTTCCAGAAAAACAGTGATTTAAACACTGTTTAATTGCACAAATTGCGTTTGTGGTTTAAGTTTGTCATCTTTATCATCAACCTTTAGATGTCCACTCCTGGACGTAGGCCTCCCCTAAAGAATGCCACAACGAACGGTCTTGAGTGGCCTCCAGCCACCGCCTTCCTGTGAAGTATAGAATGTATTTGGTCCATCGCGAGGGGCTTTCCTACACAGCGTCGTCTGGTTTGTACTTGCCACTCGAGAACCTTCATCATCATATACTATACTTGTCAGTTTTGCGAGCTTTATGGCCTGCTCATTGCCACTTCAACTTCTTTTGAAGTTAATAAGTACTCAGTTATTTACAGTAAAGCTTGTTTCTGAGGAAGTTATTTTGTATTATTCTGTCATGTTCAATAAGGAATAAAGGGTTATAGCTGGCTTAAAAAAAGATACACAGTTACTCCAAAAAATAAATTGTCTTTTCTTAATTTTCTCTTCCGTAACCCTACTTTCACTAGTTTTAAATCAAGTTGAATTACCATCGAACTACAATTATTGTAAATAGTTAATGGAAAGAATTACTGACTGAATATCATTTGCTTTATAGGCAAAAGTATGAGCACACATAATTATGTACCTACCCATAACTTTACCATACTTTATAGTACTCGTAAATAAAGATATTTGATTTGATTTGATTTTGATTTGATTTTATTTGCATCCGGGCACGAGACAGTTATTTTGATGAATGAATGAATGAATGAAAATACTTTATTGCATACCTTACAAACTATTCAAAATCAACACATAACAATCAAAACTGTTAAAACTGTTATGCTTAAAACAACTGTTTTTTTATGTTTGTTAATTTTGTGGAACTTTTGCATGCCACACCCAAGATTGGTTTTTTTTTCATTATTAGTTACGTATTTGAAGGTCAGTGACGTTTAAAAATTGTGGCTAGATTTTTTATTTTTGTATTTGTCGTGCAATGTATGTATGTTTGTCCGGTTGGAATCCGGGTGGAATCTTGCAACTGAATTTTAAAGCAGTTATCCTCAACCGGTTGAGCTGAAATTTGGCGTACCTGTCAAGTTCCGATGACAATACAATATGATGGTGACAGCGAGCTGATCTGACGATGGAGACGGAAGGTGGACAACGGAACTCCTCGATGGATAATAGTAAACTGGCCGTGTTTAGGCTCATTTTGATCAGCACATGGTTACGATCACTAATTTTATAAAAGCTTGTAATGAAAAAAATGTTTTTCACAAAAAATCTTCTTTTTTTAAATACATTTTGAATAATATAAATATGTGTCTATACAGAATATAGAAATAACTTAAGAAACAGTTGAGCTATGTACAGACCGTTGCAAACGATGCAGCGTTCATATTTAGTTCACCTGTATACTCCTAAAACTGACACAAAACATATAAGTCTTACATCTAAGTAAAGTATCTTAAGCTCGGGAAATAAGTTAATCTGAAACAAAACTTCTCAAACTTACCTCTTACGAGAAATGACGCAGCCATCCAAATCACTTGTCGGACAAGATAAGACAAGATCATATTGAAATTGGGGGAGGCTTCACTTAAAGGAATTCACTTTCATTTTCACTTAATTTAAACAGCGCGGGAGCTGATAATTTTATAAAAGTTTATTTTAATCATAGCACAATAATAGTGGCTATGTCTGTGAAATTTAAAAGCGTATTTATGTTATGCCACGATAAATAAAGATATCGTTGGGTAACAAAAGGTAGATTTAGTATTTTTTTACAGCGTTCATAAAAGGCGATTAACGACGCGTGTGGAAGTTGCGAACGTGAGGCGTTTGCGGCGTCATCGCGCGGCGGCCGCGGCGTTCGTCGTAGCACTGAATGTAGCCGTAGACCCGCTACGCCGCTACGATGGGGACTGATTTTATTTCACTTTGATTTTGTCTTTAGGAGGTGGCTTTAAAACTGATGATGTGATGTGGATGAAAAGCGCGCACATTTTTAGATGATAAATTGAAGTAAATAACTAAATAAAATAAAGAAATATTCATAACAACTTAAATGCGGAAAAGGTACGTGTTTGAAATAACTTCAATAATAACTAAATATAAATAAAATAAAAATGTTGCAATCAAAGTAAGAGCAATAACTTTCTGAACAGTTAATTATGAACATATAAATATTTTTAACATCATAAATCCCCCAACATTTATTGTTTAAATTGTAAAACCAAACACGGCGTTGAAAGGAATGACAGATGCAGATATTTGCCTTTTATATTTTTTCCCAAGGAGACCTCAGGCAAAATTGAGAGCCACACAAATTTTTCAAGCGGCCTAAATTACTTTTCTTTATGCCTGAATCTATATAAAATATATTATGTTTAAAAGTAATCAAGATCACTATAATGATAAGATAGAACTCTGTTGTGAATCGATTTTATTTTGATGTCTAGTAAGATAATATTTGGCTTAAAATTATAATATGGGATGAAGCAACCTCAGTAGTAGTAGCGCTTATTTTTGCGAGTTCCTCCTAGGAAGTACTACATCATATCTATTTTTGTGGCAAAGTAGTAGTGCTCGCATAGCTGTGTTCCGATTTGAAGGATATGGGTGTCGGTGAAAACTACAGCCGTATGAGACTCTTCATCTCTATGTCTCAGGGTGGCGGGCGCAGTGCAATGCCGCATAGGGCGCGTCCTAGGTAGACGTGAACTATGAGGCAATGCATTGTTAAAGGCAGAGGTTACGACTTAACATCAGGAGGTCATCTGTTTGTTTCATCATAAAAAAAGTTATAAAACAAAGATGACAAAGCTGTTGTTACGTGTTTTATTTCTTAAAATGTAACAATAATTATTGACAAAAACTTAAGTAAACATTTCTTGCTAAAAGTATATTTACGGTAACACCCATACAGATGAAACCGAAGGATGAAACACTCTTTCTCACTCACTCACATAATACACGCAAATATTAAACCATAAAATTCTAGATAAAAAAAAACTTTTCTGAATCTTTTTATAACAACCGCAAAGCCTCAAGATGAAAGTCCATAATCAGTGCATGTTGAGTGATGACGTACGGCACTAACACGTGGTCACAAACTAACTAAACGGCCTCATGCTTAATGTCAGCAGCGGCGCTATGGAGAGAGTTATGCTCAGAGTCTCACTACGTGGCAGAATCCGATATGAGGAGTTCCGTAGAATAAATAAATAAATAAATAATGCTGGACAGTCCACTCAACATTTTCTAGCCCCAAGCTAAGCAGAGCTTGTGTTATGGGTACTAGATAACTGATATACTTAATACAATATATTACATGGATAGATATTTTTTATTATACATAGAAAATATCCAGAACACCCTAAACAAATATCTGCGATCGCACAAATATTTGTTCCGAGTGCGGGAATCGAAACCGCAACCTCTTGCGTCGCAGGCCGAGCTTCGCCCGCCGCGCCACAGAGGTCGTCAAAAACCAAGATCCAAGAATAACAAAAGATCACCAACATAGCTCTCTGAAATAGTAAATTGAAGTATATTATTATTGGTTGTTATATTTAGTTTGAATTAAACCACTCAATAATAACTGGCTCTTCACACACAGCTATAGGTAAACTCACAATATATACGAGATGGGTATAAAATTATAATACATACACACATAGACACACGACCTTTTTCCCCGAAAGGGTAGGCAGAGCCCCAAATGGGCCGCTTTTCAAGTGGGTTGCACCATCGTGGGAAATAGACGTGACAAGTGGTGAGCTCTTCGCCGCCATTGCTTCCCACGACTGACTCTGCTAACGCTTTCTTCCGTAATAACACATTTCTTAATAAGCTAGCAGCAGGACAAATCTTATACCAACGAATCTTACAAACAAGTCCGGATAATCCCTAAGTCGGCATTTACGACATCCACGGGAGGAGATGGAGGGGTCTATTTTTATTTTTTCGTCATTTCAAACAGTCTAGAAATGTAGAACTCTTTCGTTTTGAACAGATCCGTATCATACCTGCAATCTAGAACTCGATTGGAGTCCAGAACTCACGTTAAAATGCCAGCAGATCATGTCCGAAAGTTTGAAAAGTAGAAAAAAATAATTTTTCGTCGTTTCAAACAGTCTAGAAAGCTAGAACTCTTTCGTTTTGAACAGATCCTTATCATACCTGCAATCTAGAACTCGATTGGAGTCCAGAACTCACGTTAAAATGCCAGCAGATCATGTCCGAAAGTTTGAAAAGTAGAAAAAAATATTTTTTCGTCATTTCAAACAGTCTAGAAAGCTAGAACTCTTTCGTTTTGAACAGATCCGTATCATACCTGCAATCTAGAACTCGATTGGAGTCCAGAACTCACGTTAAAATGCCAGCAGATCATGTCCAAAAGTTTGAAAAATAGTTTTTTTTTTTCATAATTTTAAACAGTCTAGGAAGCTAGAACGCTTTCGTTTTGAACAGATCCGTACCATAACTGCAATCTAGAACTTGATTGGAGTCCAGAATTCACGTTAAAATTCCAGCTGATCATGTCCGAAAGTTTGAAAAGTAGTATTTTTTTTCTCAAACCGCAATTATTTAAAAAAAACAAGGTAAAAACACCAGAACTATTTCTAAAAAGTATCAGGAATTATAGAACTAATCCGCATGCGAAAAGAACTTTTTTTTTTTATTTGCTGCAAAATGATCTGCTGCGGGAAGTTGGCAGATCATTTTGACAATTGACTTTTTTTAAGGGAAAAACGCCAGAACTATTTCTAAAAAGTATCAGGAACTATAGAACTAATCCGCATGCGAAAAGAACTTTTTTTCTTTTATTTGCTGCAAAATGATCTGCTGCGGGAAGTTGGCAGATCATTTTGACAATTGACAGAACTATTTCTAAAAAGTATCAGGAACTGTAGAACTATGCTGCATGCGAATATAACTCTCATTTATTTATGATCTGCTCAACAATGTTCTGCTAAGTTCACACACATGGTAATCCCTTAGTCGGCTTTCACGACATCCACGGGAGGAGACGGAGGATTTTGTTGTTATGCCGGGCGACTTTTAATAAGCGCAGATAGATGAACCGGCTAGGTTACGTGTGAGTACCAATTTCACAAACCTAATTTGTTAATAAGTAAATTAAATGTGTACAGTATGACCCTACAGAACTTTTTATTTGTACTTGCCCATTTTAAATATGTGCTATACTATACCCTACTATTATATACCCTATCTTTATATACCCTATCTTTATATACCCTACTCATAAAACATATACTTACCTACAGCGACTTTTATTTACAGAGCAAACCACCGTTTTTCAGTATGTGAGGTTCTAAAATAGTCTTTTGTTCTAAGCTCACGTCCAGAAACCAATTAGGGTTGTCGCTCAATCGAGGCGGGAAACTAGTCCACTTAACGATTTGCTGGTCGCTGCACGTATGGGATTTCATGATACGGGTAATGACAACCCTGGGAGGCAAGAAACATGGCTGAATGTGGTGTTTGGTATTGAATAGGCTTATTTGCATAAATTAAATGCCGAGTTATATAAAGCACTAGCGACTCGCCCCGGCTTTGCACGGGTAGCCCTCTGTGAAAAATAGCCCCCCCCCCCGCGATATTTTATTACTTATTCTGCTATTCGGAGCGGAGAAGAATCCACCAAAAAAGAGATAACTAACATCGGTTCAGCCGATCTTGAGTTATAAGTGGTGTAACTAACACGACTTTGTTTTATATATATAGATATAGATTAACAAGTAGTGGCCAGAATAGAATAGTTTCATTATTTATCATTCAGGTCTAAGTACCTGAAGTAGTAAGTATTTCATTCATTTAATTATTACATAATTTTACAGTATTTTGTATTTTTTTAAACTATTTACGTTGGCTGAACGAAGTTCTCCACTGCAATGATAAAATTTTAAAAGTAGGTAAATACCAATAGTTACGCGAGTGCCATCTCTTGACCATGAAAGTACTAAACAGAAAATTACAATTGGAAAATGGAACACTGAAAATAGGTGGAGGTTTTTTTTATAAAATGTACAAGACAATTGTTTAATTCTCTACACAGTTTTTTTTTGGGTTACGTTCCCATAGGGCTTGGTCTACCAAAACTAAGCGATACAAGCTAGCTGGAGCGAATTTATTATTACATATTATTCATTTTTAAACCCCGACGCAAAAACGACGAGGTGTTATAAGTTTGACATGTCTGTGTGTGCGTCTGTCTGTGGCATCGTAGTTCCCGAACGGATGAACCGATTTTGATTTTGTTTTTTGTTTGAAAGGTGAATTCGTTGGGAGTGTTCTTAGCTATGTTTGATTAAAATCGGTTCAGTCGTTTCATTGCGTTGAGGGTTTTGTACCAGGCTCCTTGGGTCAAGTACCAATAAAATCCAGTTTTGTATAGCCAACACGTCCACACGCGCCACCGTCTGATAGCAGAGTGTGCGACAGTGCATACAAAGCCGCGCGCCCGCTACCATTCGGCCACACGCTGTGTGCGCCAGTATTTATTATACATTACATCTACCTTTTACAAAATTAAAAACAAATAATTTTGTTTCTAACATTATTAATCATTACAGCAATAATTATAACGTAACTTAAATGATAATAACAGTTGTAATGAACCTAAACATTTACAGATGCAGATACAGGTATTTACCAGACACAAATTAATATTTAGTGAACATTGCATTACTCTGAATATTTAGAGGTTCATAGTCAAAGTATGGTATACAACTTTATTCATACCTAATACTTGCAATCATACACTATCCGCTTAGTACGTCCTCATCAGTACGAACAGGTTGCCTAGAAGAGATAGCTCTTAGCGATAAGGCCGCCCATTGTACCACCGTGAACTAGTTTGTAAGTAATTTTGTTAAAAGTACCTACAATAAAGAGTTATCTATCTAACGTAATCATCTATGTACACACGAACCATCTACATGTCCTTCAACTCTTTTGAGGTGAACTATGTTTCGACGCAATCGTTGACCAGTATCGTCATTTTCTATTTCCACGTCGTTTCCATTCTTGGTGACAACTGTGTGTGGTACGTCATAAAATGGAGAAGATAATTTGTTCACTTTGTCAACTTCCTTCACATATACTTCCTCTCCGACTAATAGTTAAATCCAATAGTTCCAATAGTTAATTCCGCAGCATGTCTCTTCCTATCTGCAGTTTCTTTTCCTTTCTCTTTAATTTCTGTACCTCTGTCCTTGGTTTCTAAATCTACATCAGCGAATTCAACACGTGCGGCTACTTATTCTTGAAATGACGCCTGTAAAAGGGTTCTGCAGGAGACTTACCTGCATGCTTCATTATCGTACCCTCAAAATAGTTAACTAAATTTAAGGAATTTAGTAGAGAATAGGCATCATATTATAGATGCGTCACTAATGAAGCCCTCTCGCTTCCTTTGTTCATCGAGTAGAAAACGCTTGAGTTTTGTTTTAAAACCATTTATGTTTTCTATGGATCTAATCGGTGGAGGAATATTATTCCAACACTTTGTGGCTGCGTATCTGAAACTACCTCGGAAGGCTGCAGTTTTGTGACATATTTCACGCACGATTTAATCACTCAACCTCGTCATTTTGCTTAGGTCAGGTTTATTATTATTTTATCTGTGCTTAGGTACTAAAGTGATAACACCTACTATAGTACTAGTAAATAGGATGAAACATTCAAAAATGTTAATCAAAACCTATGATTTTAATTAGTTCAATGCGTTGTCGCTCGCTCGTATAAATAGTAGGTAGTCAAATACAACACAGGTATAAAAGTATCCACTAAGCGTACTGTCATTCGTGGTGACTATATGCCAGGCAAAGATAATCTTTGATGCCAGGCAGGTAATAAGTATTCGAGTCTTCTTATAGACACAATAATAATAAAAGAAAGTAGGTAGGTAGTTAAACGTAATTTAAAGTAATGTAGTCAAGCAAGTTTCATGCTGTTTTAAGACAAAATCAGCACAAATCTAGACATGTCTGAACATGTAAGAATGCAACGGTTGTGCGCCAGCATGGTAGTACCTAGATAGGTAGGTACCTACCTAAGCCAACGCATATGTATTGGTCACAAGAATACGTGTCAGTTAGTTTTTAACGATATAATGCTACAACCAGTGTTTGCAAAACAATTAGCCTCATTAAGTCGGTCTACCTCTTTTTATTGAAATTATTGGCACGTACCTCGATATTTTAGTCACTGGCAGGGTCGCCACTTGTACCAGGCTCCTTGGGTCAAGTACCAATAAAATCCAGTTTTGTATAGCCAACACGTCCACACGCGCCACCGTCTGATAGCAGAGTGTGCGACAGTGCATACAAAGCCGCGCGCCCGCTACCATTCGGCCACACGCTGTGTGCGCCAGTATTTATTATACATTACAGGTTTCTTTAATTTTTACAAAATTAATTACTTGTATTAACTAAAAATTACTTCAAAAACAACAACCTATTGATTTCGTGGCAACGGTTCGCTGCTTTGTGGCCACGTATACGTCATCTACGCGCTTCTAAGAGCATTGCAGGCCTCCGGATGTCAGGCTTCAACCAAAATAAAAAAGTTTTGTATGGGCACAGATAAAATAATACTATACTAGTAGTATGGGTATGGCCCGTCCATACTTTTTTATTGTGGTCGAAGTCTACGAGTATCCGTAGAGGCAAAATAAAATATATCTCGCTTACTGCCAGCGTAAAAAACAAATCAATCAATTTGCACTGCCTAATAGGGACTGATTGAATTGGAAAATTTAAAACAGCTAAATTTTAATTCAGAAATAACTCGGAATTTGTTATTTGAACTCGAATTGATTTAAATTTAAATTTGAAAATCGCAAACGATAGAGACAGGTGACTGATTTGTGGGACATTTGTCCAATAAATTCATGTTATATGTCTACATAAAATCGGGGTCTACTTTGCTTTTATAAATGTGTTTTTGTTGTTCTCTTTATTTGAGTACCTATTTAGGTATCTTATTTCACGATTTCTACCTACTATTTGTACCTACTAATTAAGAAGCTATAGCTATAACAATATGTTAGGAAGTATTAGCAGCTGTAACACAGGTGCAAGCTAGCATGGCTACTAAATAATAATAAATAAATAATGCTGGACAGTTCACACAACATTATCTAGCCCCAAGCTAAGCAGAGCTTGTGTTATGGGTACTAGATAACTGATATACTTAATACAATATATTACATAGTTTTTTTTTTATACATATAATATACCCAGAACACCCTGAACAAATATCTGCGATCGCACAAACATCTGTTTCGAGGCGGTAATCGAACCCGCAACCTTGTGCGTCGCAGGCCAAGCTTCGCCCACCGCGCCACAGAGGAATAAAGAAGTAAAGAAGGATACAATGTCTCTAAATGTTTGTTTTTATATTGTTATTAAGTACTTGTTACTGAATAAAAACTATTACAATTAATTCTCTGCGAGCACACGAGTACCTAAAACTATTACAATTAATTCTCTGCGAGCACACGAGTACCTAAAACTATTACAATTAATTCTCTGCGAGCACACGAGTACCTAAAATAAGTTGTTTTGTTGAAAAAACATGCTGTTATGAATTTAACTTTCCATCGATGATGGTGAGGAAATGAGTTATTAGAGCTCTGAGCTTTTTTTTATACTACCAAGATAGCAAACAAGCATACGGCCTACCTGTTGGTAAGTCGTTATCGTAGCCTATGGACGCCTGCAATACCGGAGGAATTACAAGCGCGTTGCCGACCCTTTAAACATTTCCTTTTAAAGAACCCCATACTGTAGTCCCTTGGAAAACCTTTGCAACCTGATCAAAATGAGCCTAAACACAAGCAGCACAGAGGGTATTTTTCTTTAAGCATAGTTATTTTTATTTTAGTTTTTACTTTACTTCCTATATTTTAAATAGTGTTAATTTTCTCTTTTTTTGTTTTAGGTGTAAGATACCTTGTCTACCTTTTGTGTCCCCGTGTTTTTGTAGCAATTTTTTGTTAAATCTTTATCTTTATCTTTATCTATCACAGTTTGTGTATATTGTACAGTCATCGGACATCGACAGGTACTTATGCAAAATTTCAGCTCAATCGTTTGGGTGGACCTGGTTGCAAGATTTGACCCCCTTCCTTGGCGGAGCACCTTCCTAACGGAATATACTAACAGCACAGAATATATACAGTAAACAGCTGAATTTAAATAAAAGCAATTAATTTTAAAAAGATACATATACTTAAGGTTGTCTTTTTTTCCTACGGTTTATAATATGGGGCAGAAAAAAGAAGAAAATAGAAAGTTAAAAGGCATCTTCAAGGTGAGCGTGATTAGATAAACTCGATGTGAATTTACCCCAAGCGAGGTTTACCAAAACGAAATATTTATAAAAAAAGCACAGTAAATAAATATTGTAGGTACCTAAAATAGGCGATAACATCGATAGGGCTTTGAAAACTACACAGCTTCTGCTCCGTGAGGTGGAAATTATTTAATTAATCCGTGTTAGCAGAAAATGTGCGATGTTTTGAAAACATCTCCATCTTTTAATATCAGGATCGGTTTACGTTTTATTTTATACAATCTACCTTTGCATTTAAGTGGAGAACGTCGACTTTAATTAAAGTCTGTTTAAGGTTTACTATTAGTTCTTATTTTAATTCAAATTCTAAGAAAACTTTTAACTGTGCGGTGTTCTTCGAATTTTGAAGTTACGTCGGTGTGAGAGAATCTTGTTACATAAGTAGAAATAAACTTACCTACCTACGAGTGTAACTTATGTATCAACATTGCACGTCACCACAGTCGCTCTTATTATTTTACAAAGGCTGCTAGAACGTTTCCAAATAATATAAAACAAATCATTCTCACCAAGCTCATGACAATGTGAAAGTAAATTACTCCAATAAATTCAGGTAAATTCAATATCCTCATTGGAGTTAAATCTGTCCAAATTAAAAACACATCATTTTGCTTATTTTGTACCTCCTGACGTCGTCCCCTTCCGGCCGGATAAATGGACGTGCAGTTGTCATTTATCAAATCAAGAGTTTAAAATTAATATGTCCCGCCCCTGTTGCCAGAACACTTTGACATCAAACAAAATCAAGGTGGGAATTGGAATAAATTAGCTTCATAATCGACTTATAGGTAGACATCTTTAGCAGATAAGGGACAATGAGCGAGCGAATCGCTAATATGTCGATGATCACTTGTTTGGGAGGGCTGCGATTTGGGAGCTTGTGTATTATGATGAATGATATGTCAAAAATTGTTTTGTGAACAAAACAAACCCCTAAAATTGACTGATCTATTCATTAAAACGTTTGTTTTTTTGTTCTATAAATAACGTAACCGATTGTGAAAATTAAAGTAACATAAAAATAAATATGCGGAAAAGTGAATACTCTGGCGACCACCTAAAACGCTTTGTTGTATTTCAAAGTATGGTAATTGTGTTGTCGGGCAAGTGAAAATAATGTGAAACAAAACAAAAAAGTGCGAGTCGGACTCGGACACGAAGGGTTCCGTACCATTGTACAAGATCCGTACCATGTACTTTTTTATTATTAGGAGCCCCATTAACCTTTAAGTTTTTTTTAATTATTTTTGGTTATATAGACTTTAGTAATACTTACTGTGTGAAAATTTCAATTATCTACTATTACGGTTCAAAAGATACACCTTTTATTAAGTTCGAGTAAAACAAAAGTTTATTAAATAAATCAATATAATTTAAATTATAACTTTATTTTTGATCTGTGTTTAATGATAACAATTAATTATTGTAAATTTTTGGAAATAGGAGAACACACCTCGCAGAATAATAAAGATATTTTATACCTATTGCGGTTCACGAGGTAAATCCCACTGGCATACGGACGGACGGACAGCAGTGGCTTAGTAATAGGGTCCCGTGCAACATTTGACAACATGTAACAAGATTTGACTTGACGTCATAGAGACGTTTTGTTTTTTGATACTAATAATTTGATTAGTAATTTTATTTTGACCAGAGATACTGTGCTTCTTAGTAGACATAGTAAACTGATAATTGCTAAATTGTTAGCATTTAATATTTTTGATCCCGTTATAAGTACTATAACGCAGTTAATCGACGTGCCTGTAGTTAGTAGTATTACTAATGGGGGCACACAAGCAGGAGGGTCAGCTGACAATATTTGTTTAAACTGACGAGTCCGACAATGAGAAAGCCTGGCACATTACATGTAGTACATCAAAATGTGCAAGGCCTTCCCAGCAAAATATTAGAATTAGAATTACTTTTAAACATGTTTAATATAGATATCATGTGTGTTACTGAACACTGGTTATTACAATTTGATTTACTTCCTTATTGTAAGTTCATTCAAATGCAAGAACGCCATACGTGGCGGTTCCTTAATTGTTGCTCGAAATAATTTAAAATGCAAAGAACGTAAAGATGTTGCAAATCTCACTATTGAGAGGACTATTGAGCTGTCGTGTGTTGAGCTTGAGCGGCATATCATTGTGAGTGTTTACCGTCCCCCTGACGCGGACTTTGCGTTATTTGAATCCACTATGGAAGAAGTACTGCTTAAAACTTTTGGACGTAGTAAAATGTTAATAGTCTGCGGAGATTTCAATATAGATATTCCTGTGAATCCTCTATCTGAGAGAATTCGTAACTTATTTAAATGTTTTAATTTACGTCACCTTTTCGAAGAACCTACAAGGGTGACACTTACATCAGCCACCTGTTTGGATAATATATATTGCAGTAGTGTTCCAATTGATAAAGCAGTAATTAAACATTTCACCTCGGATCATTACGGGCACAGTGCTATATTTACTTGTAATTTGGTAGATGAACCTAAGGAATTCACTTATCGGCCTATCACAGGGAGTCGAATTATGAAGTTTCAGAGCAGTATTGAACTTAAAATACCCCTTTTACCATGCGTAGATGATCCAAATGATCTTTTTACCTCCTTGTCTAATTTGATAAATGAGCAATATACTGAGATATTTCAGTTAAAAACATGTATAGCTAAATCTAATGTCGGGCTAGCTGATTGGGCGACACCCGGTATCTATAGAAGTAGGAATAAATTATATGATCTCTATGCGGCTAGGGAATCAATGTTGCATGACCTAAAGTTTATTTTGTATATAAAGAACTATTCAAATACTTTTAAAAAAGTTTGTCGTGCAGCTAAATAATTACATTTGAGAAAAAAAATAGAAAAATCATCGAATAAAATTAAGGCAACTTGGAAATTAATTAATAATGAAACAGGTAAATCTAAGCCACGCAATAAGCAGATCAAATTAAACATAAACAATACAATATTGACAAAAAAGATTGATGTCGCGAATGCCTTTGACAATTTTTTCTCTAATATACCAGTTATTGTAACCCAGTCATTACAATCAACTGCCTCTGGAGCATCTACTTTATTGGAACTAAGTGTTGCTAAATGTGAGATCGCGTTTAGCTTTAGATACGTAAATGCCGATAGTATTGTTAAGACATTTAAGTCACTTAATATTAAAAATACTGAAGATCTTTGGGGAATATCCACAAAGGTGTTAGGTATTATAATTATTGATATTGCTCCATACTTAGCCTACATTTTTAATAGATGTGTTGACGACGGAATTTTTCCAGATCTTATGAAACATAGTAAATTAATTCCTTTGTTCAAGTCTGGAAATGCAAAAGATCCAGCTAATTATAGGCCGATTTCTATATTGCCCGCGTTACGTAAAATCTTTGAAAAACTTATTCTTACTCAATTATTGTCACACTTTAACTTCCACAGACTACTTCATAGTCATCAATTTGGATTTACCAAGGGTCGATCAACAGCTGATGCTGGTACCATGCTTTTGGAACACATATTTCAAGCATGGGAAAACTCTCAAGACGCGATCGGAGTATTCTGCGACCTATCCAAAGCATTCGACTGCGTGAGTCATGCTATTCTAATTTTGAAGTTAAAACATTATGGCATCCAAAATCAGGCAATTAACCTTGTAAATTCTTACTTATCCAATAGAGTACAAAAAGTTGACGTTGGTGGTGAAAGGTCTTCAGGATCGTCTATTGTTATGGGAGTGCCCCAGGGTTCAATACCAGGCCCATTTCTATTTTTAGTATACATTAACGATCTCCCTTTTTATGTAAAAGACATATGTGATATAGTTTTATTCGCTGACGATACGTCTTTAATTTTCAAAGTTGATAGGTCAAAAGCTAATTACGATGATGTAAATAAATCACTATCGCGAGTTCTTGATTGGTTCACTGTAAATAATCTGTTGCTTAGTGCTAAAAAAACTAAATGCATTAAATTCACTTTGCCAAATGTAAAACATTACCCAACTAATATTAAAGTAAATGGCGAGACACTCAATCTTGTAAACTCTACTGTTTTCTTAGGACTTAATATTGATGCAAGTTTGCAGTGGGGACCACAAACTGAGGCACTTGCGGGTAGACTTAGTTCCGCTGCATATGCAGTTCGTACGATAAGGCAGCTTACTGATGAAGCTACAGCTAGGCTAGTTTATTTTGGCTACTTCCATAGTGTTATGTCATATGGCATCATTCTGTGGGGGAAAGCAGCAGACATCCAAGCAATATTTGTTTTACAAAAACGGGCAATACGTGCCATTTATAAAATGAAGCCACGTGACTCCTTGAGGGAGCGTTTTAAGGAAATTAACATTCTCACGGTAATATCGCAATACATCTACGAAACCTTATTATATACACATAAACACTTAGATAGATTTATGAAAAAAAGTGACGTGCATTGTTTTAACACAAGAAATAAAAGTAAACTGAGTATTCCCAAATTTAGATTTAAAAAAGTAAGTGGGTCTTTTATGGGGAATTCTGTTCGGTTCTATAATAAACTTCCAGAAAGTGCTTCTAAACTTTCGATTCGAAGATTTAAATCTTACATAAAGAATAATTTAATTAAAAAAGCGTATTACACACTACATGACTATGTTAATGATAAAGCCGCGTGGCCTGATGTCGCTCTGCCCCTCGACACCTAATTTGTCAATTTGCAATGTCTGTACCTGCATATAATTTATTACTGATGTGTCATTTATGAGTATATCAAGCGTAGTGTGTGCTGCCTTATGAACTTTTGCTGATTCTCTCTATCATCTTACTTTTGACTGCCTACCTAAGTAAGGCTTTTAATTTGGTTTTCCTTTTTTCCTTGAATCAGCTTCCACTTGTTCTCGAGGCACCACACAGGCGCTCCCCACCTAGTAGTAAGAAGGATCATCAAAAGAAAAACAGACCGTGTTTAGTAAGAAGGATCATCAAAAGAAAAACAGACCGTGTTTGTTGCCTGATTCTTCTAGGTCTGGTTGCGTTGGAACAGGAGTAAATGTAAATTTATTTTTTAAGACGATTCAAAATGATCCTTGTGATTTCAATGAATAAAATACTTTTGACTTTGACTTTGACTTTGACTTTGACTTTGACTTTGACTTTGACTTTGACTTTTGATTCGGGTGCGTTTTTTTTTAAATCTATATTCAATATATTTCGAAAACTTTTTGCTACTTACTTAGAGGTACAATGCATTTTCTATATAAGAACCTATCCTGAATACCGCGATTAACGCCAATTTTGAAAGAAAAATGAGAGCTCCAGCTCCCCAAGGTCGGATAAAAGCCTATTTTTGCCACAAACCACAATCAGAGCTAAAAACTTCCAGACAAACCTATTAAGAACAAAACGGTTGAGGCTTTAGAAACAAGTCCATGAGTTCAGTGTGCGTGTCTATTGCTGGATTATCTAGGGCTAGGTCTAGGTTAGAATGTGTTTAGTCAACATTGATCTAGAATTATACGTAAGTACCTAGATGGACTCATCCATCATTTTCGAAAAGAGACGTCATCTACTTTTATTTCATTTCATTTTCTAGTGTTTTTTTTGTTATTTTGTGTAATTGTGGTGGCATTTTAATCAATGTAGCTCGTCTATAGAGCACAAGTGTAGTGAAATAAAATGGAAGTGTATTGCGTGACTTTTCAAATTGTTGGAAATTGTCTACCAAAGTTATTATAAAACAGCCACCGTTTTACTAAAACATGATTTGACTGTGAGTTTGACGACTTGGAAGGCTTGTGACGTTACAAATTATATTGAAAATACAATAGAATTGAAAATGGCAAATTTACAAGCCGTGCGACAGTAAGCGTGCAAATTATAAAGGAAAAAAATCGGCCAAGTGCGAGTCGGATTCGCCCATGAAGGGTTCCGTAGCAGCAAGTAACATAATATAAAAGTTCTTGTAGTTCGTTGTAACTTTGATCGATGTTTTAACAATAGTGTATTAAAAAAAACTTACTAGATCTCGTTCAAACCAATTTTCTGTGGAAGTTTACATGGTAATGTACATCTTATTTTTTTTTTAGTTTTATCTTTCTCTTATTTTAGAAGTTACGGGAGTGGGGGGGGGCATGTTTTACCACTTTGGAAGTGTATCTCGCGCAAACTACTCAGTTTATAAAAAAAAAATAGAAACTTCATTATCATTTTTGAAGACCTATCCATAGACACCCCACAGATTTTTTGATGTTTTTTTTTTTGTTTCAGTTCTAAGTATGGGAATACCCAAAATTTATTGTTTTTTTCTATTTTTGTGTGAAAATCTTAATGCGGTCACAGAATACATCTACTTACCAAGTTTTAACAGCATAGTCTTATAGTTTTGGAAAAAAGTGGCTGTGACATACGGACGGACAGACAGACAGACAGACAGACAGACAGACATGACGAATCCATAAGGGTTCCGTTTTTTGCCATTTGGCTACGGAACCCTAAAGACGTTCCTAGATTAGATCTCTAGATATATTGTGTGGTTTCGCTCTGGCGACCTCTGGCTATATTATCTTGGAGATAATATTTAACTTTAGGACCCACTGACCTCAAAGTAAATGGACTTCGGGTCAACGATCAAAAAGTGTCCGAACCCAAAGAGAAACAAAACCAATAAAATTAAACAATTCTGTCAAGTTTTATCCATCCATTGCTGCTAGATTATTGAACACATTTGAAGGACTAGAATGTGAACTGGCAGAGTATCGAACTCATTGAATCGTTCGAATTTTCAATGGTGGCATATTTTGGCGTTGTTAGTGTATGGAATGCTAAGTCCATCGTAGCGTTAATATAAAGTCTTTGTTTAGATCGTACTTGTTTCAGAACGTGATGAGTTTCAATCAGACTGTAGAGAGACTTAAGGCAAAATGGCATTCTGTTTTAATTTCATACATACGTACATAAGACACACGCCTTTTTTGCCGAAAAGGTAGGCAGAGCCTCTTTTCACTGTGGGATGCACCATCGTGGGAGTTAGACATGGCAAGTGGTGAGCTCATCGCCGCCATTGCTTCCCACGACTGACTCTGCTAACGCTTTCTTTCAGTAATAACACATTCCTTAAATATGCTAGCAGCCAAGAAAAATCTTATACCAACGAATCTTACAAATAAGTCAATTCGAATTTATTCTGTCTTCACCCATACTATTTGGTAATATTACAAAGTTTTGATGAGAAATTATGATAAGGACGAGGTATTCAATTATTACTAACAAATTCCTTAAAACGAATTTGTGAGTAGGTATGTACATTGTCGATAACATTTCGTGGTAAGCTTATAGCAATGCTTGAAGGCAGTAAGAAGTTATACCTATAATAAAAATAGCCATTACTTCCTGTTTTCTGAGTATTTGGAATTTGAAGGGTCCGATCCTTCCCATGTCTACCTTTTATCAATACTGTACTTGTATTACTTTGTAATTAGGTACTTGTAAAGTATCCATGTGACTTTACCGGTCAGACCCTTCCTTCACTAAGATATTGAGCAAAAACTGAGAAAAAAAAACTAAAATTTCATGGGAAAATTCAATTTTCTTTTCATTTTTCGGGCACACTGCCGCTCGCACAGCACTTCGAAAATTGCAAATCTGTTTTTTTAGGGTTTCGTAGTCAAAGACAAGGAACCCTTATGGATTCGTCATGTCTGTCTGTCTGTCTGTCTGTCCGTGTATATCACAGCCTTTTTTTTCCAAAACTATAAGAGCTATACTGTTGAAACTTGGTAGGTAGATGTATTCTGTGAACCGCATTAAGATTTTTACACAAAAATTAAAAAAAACTATTATTTTTGGGGTTCCCCATACTTAGAACTGAAACTCAAAAAATTTTTTTTCATCAAACCTATACGTGTGGGGTATCTGTGGATAGGTCGTCAAAAATGATGTTGAGGTTTCTAATATATTTTTTTTCTAAACTGAATAGTTTGCGCGAGAGACACTTCCAAAGTGGTAAAAAGTGTGTGTGTGTGTGTGTGTGTGTGTCCCCCTGTAACTTCTAAAATAAGAGAATGATAAAACTAAAAAAAATATATGATGTACATTACCATATAAACTTTCACTCAAAATTGGTTTGAACGAGATCTAGTAAGTAGTTTTTTATTTTTGGGGTTCCTCATAGTTAGAACTGAAACTCAAACATTTTTTTTCATCAAACCTATACGTGTGGGGTATCTATGGATAGGTCTTCAAAAATGATATTGAGGTTTCTAATATAATTTTTTTCTTAACTGAATAGTTTGCGCGAGAGACACTTCCAAAAAGGTAAAAAGTGTGTCCCCCCCCCCCCCCCCCCATAACTTCTAAAATAAGAGAATGATAAAACTAAAAAAAATATATAATGTACATTATACCATGTAAACTTTCACTCAAAATTGGTTTGAACGAGATCTAGTAAGTAGTTTCTTTTTAATACGTCATTAATCGTAATCCATCCAAGAACTTTTATATTATGTTACTTGCTGCTACGGAACCCTTCATGGGCGAGTCCGACACGCACTTGGCCGCTTTTTTTATATTGGTTTAGGTCCTAACAACATATACAAAAATCCGAATGACCGAACCTTTTGCAAGCATGGATGTACATCTTGACTGTACTCTATTAGATATTTTATCGATTTTCTCTTCTGTGAGAGAAATTTCAAAAACTTTACCTGACTTCGAACTTTTGAACTTTCTCATAATATCGCTCCTAGGTTAAAGAGTGCCCTAAATAGGAGGTGAACCTCACTTTCCAGCGTGGAACAACACCGCGCTCTAGCCTACCGCTATGATCTTTGTGAAATAAATCAATGTTATCTACATACTTAGGTATAACTTTTCTAAATATATTATTATATGTATAATACCAATGTATTATACACGTACAACGTATAATACCAAAAAGCGATGGTAGCCTAACGGTTCAATAGTGCAACTCAGAATCCAACGATACCGGGTTCGATCCTAGGCTCCGCAACAATTACTTTTCTAAGTTATGTGCGGATTTCCATCGCTCTGTGATTCGGAGGGCACGTTAAGCTGTCGGTCCCGGCTGTTATTGATTAATAGCAGTCGATAAGCCATGTCAGAGGCCCTCGGGCGGCTTGACAAACTCCGACACCAGAGGCCAGCACTACCTCATACGAAACGAAACGAAATATGTATAATTTATTATAATATATCTAGTATTTTATTAATAACACTCACAAAGGTGAAAGAAAGCTGTGCAATGTAGTAAAGTTTTAGTAGTAGGTATAGTATTCTTTTATCTGTGGTAGTAGTACAGCTTTTCAGAAAGAGTTCGTCCGGGGAAGTACTACCACCACTACATTTCTGCCGCAAAGCAGTAGTGCTCGCATTGCTGTGTTCCGGTTTAAAGGGTATGGGTGCCGGTGAAATTACAGGCGCATGGCGGGCGCAGTGCAATGCCACATAGAGTGCGTCCTAGATGGACGAGACCTATGTGGTAATGCATTGTTAAAGGTAGATGTTACCGCTTAACATCTGGTGGGCCACCTGCTTGATCCGACATTCACGTAGTTATAAAATACGGTCAAGTGCGTGTCGGACTCGCCCATGAAGGGTTCCGTAGCAGCAAGTAACATAATATAAAAGTTCTTGGATGGATTACGATTAATGACGTATTAAAAAAAAACTACTTACTAGATCTCGTTCAATCTAATTTTGAGTGAAAGTTTACATGGTAATTACATTATATATTTTTTTTAGTTTTATCATTCTCTTATTTTAGAAGTTATGGGGGACACACACTTTTTACCACTTTGGAAGTGTCTCTCGCGCAAACTATTCAGTTTAGAAAAAAATGATATTAGAAACCTCAATATCATTTTTTAAGACCTATCCATAGATACACCACACGTATAGGTTTGATGAAAAAAAAAATGTTGAGTTTCAGTTCTAGGTATGGGGAACCCCAAAAATAATTGTTTTTTTAAATTTTTCAAGTAAAAATCTTAATGCGGTTCACAGAATACATCTACCTACCAAGTTTCAACAGTATAGCTCTTATAGTTTCGGAAAAAAAAGGCTGTGACATACACGGACAGACAGACAGACAGACATGACGAATCCATAAGGGTTCCTTGTCTTTGACTACGGAACCCTAAAAAGGGCATTAATTGTAAATAATTAATTGCGTTTTGTTAGAAAATGTTTTGCATTAAATAAATCTGAAGAAATAATCTAGGCTTAGAGGTTTCGCTTATTTTTTATTTCATTTAACATTAACATTATTATTTTTTGTTAAAACGACATTGTTAGTACCTATCGTGATTTGAGGTGCTTATAACTTTGAATCTATTATTTTTTATATTTTTTAAGGAAAACCTTTAGGACTTTTTTTTAAACGTTTTAACACATGCTAAAAAAAGTAAGGATAGTATTTAACATAACATAGTATAACACCCAACAGTCACATACATAATATTATGCATTTAGGAGTGGAAAAATGTTTGCTCTTTTCAAAAAAACGGTCGCGTCGTGCAACTGTCGCGCGACTTACGATTTTGCTCATAAGGTCAAGTACTGCAACTGTCGCGCGACAGATTCCACAGAGGGTTTAGTACTTTGTCTATCATTCAATTGTTAGCAACCGGATGTTAGATAGTGTATCACTATGCCATAGAGAAATAGTTATAGGAACGAAACAAGCAAAAATACACAATAATTCATAATTCATAATAATTCATAATCTTTATTGCAACAATGATGGTACATAGTAGGTCGTAAGTATACTAGAATAGGTGTCACACATTGAATCCATTTTGGACATGCAATAGTATTTAAGTATTCAAAAAGATGTTAACATTCAATAATATTATGTCAATTGGGTTTTAAATTTAAAATATTCATTAATGTTATAAAAAACTTTTTCAATTAGCCATTTCTTTAATGACAGTTTAAACATACTGTCTATTTGTATCTCCTTTATATATTGTGGCAGGTGATTGTAAATTTTAATGCTTTTTATATATGTGCTTTTGCCGTAAATCATAGTTTTAACCCTAGGTAGGTACAAGTCATCATACATTCTCATTGGAACATTCCTTGAGCGCATGTCTGACCTTTTTTTATATAAATCTAGATTATATTTTACAAATAAACAAATCTCCAATATGTAAATACCTGTTAGAGTCAAATATTTATTTTCTTTAAACAATGTCCTTAATGACTCATCGCTTTTCATGTTATACATAATTCTTAGACTTCTTTTCTGCAATACAAACGTGCTTTCAATGTTAACTCACACTTCCTGTGAGTTGAGTTTCGATGAAAAGAAATAATGTTAGGTCGCCATGTTTTTGCTGTGTTGTGAGCGCGCTCAGCAGTTTGTACGAAATAAACATTATTGTGTGTTTTCTGGATATTTGAGTGTAAATGACTGCAATAATAGTGTTTTTTAGGATTTAGACCATGCCAATAAACTACTAGAAAGAGCTTTGTGTTGATATTTATTATGATCTCAAAGTTAGAGGTCAGTGTTCAGTGACAATGTAGCCAGAGTAAGGAAAATGACTTTTTTTTTTAATTTCAACAATAAGGTAAGTTTTTATAAAATAGTTTCTTATAAGAAACCAATAGGCAATTTCATCAGCATTCTTGTAGTGGTATTAGTTTTATGATCCCTCCATTAACGATTAACGATTAATTAACGATTTAGTGAGATGAGTCGCCCATCCACCATCTGTTGCCGTGATCAAGGGATAATTCACAAGCGACATCGCGCAACTCAACCGGTTAACCGACTTCAAAAAAAGACGGAGGTTCTCAAGTCGTGTGTATTTTTGTATGAGCAAGTGCGCAGTATACTATAGCGCGGTAGTAGATGAACATAAAAAAAACATATACGTGGTGGCCATATAATTAAGAACGCTGATATAAAGGGAAGATTTTTTCCAACTAAGATGCAAAACTAATTGTATGCATTTGTTTTTATTTCTCTCGGTATCGTAAAACATTTCCATATTACCACTGTATTCATTGATACACATGATTGGTGTTGTTGTTGTTGTATTTGTTACTGTTTGTATAATTTTGGCACCATTACGTGCTGTAAAAGATTAAAGGTGATTGCTTCTTTAGAAAAAACAATGGGAAAAAATAAAAGTTGTGATAAATCTACAAGGGAAGTAATAATAAAATTTCGCCGGAAGAATTGGTCTTATAAAAAGATTGCCGACCATCTGCAATGTTCAAAAACGATGGTTTTCCACGCTGTAAAGCATTTTGCTACGTATCAAACTACTTCGAATGTTCCACGTGTACCTAAACAGAGAAAAACAACTCCTCGAGATGACCGAAACATCGTTCGTATGGCAAAACAAAATCCTTTTAAAGGGTCCAATGAGCTTAGAAAAGAATATTTAGGTGAAAACAACCCTTCAGCAATCTCAGCACGCACTATTCGAAGACGTTTGGTAGAAGAAAAATTGCACGGTAGGATAGCAAGAAAGGTACCCATGTTAAAACTTTGCCACAGGCAAGCCCGGCTTGCATTTGCGAGAAAGTATGAAAACTGGACTGTGCAACAGTGGAAAAATGTACTTTTTTCTGACGAGACGAAAATAAACAGAGTATGTTCTGATGGAAAACGATATGTACGACGTCCCCCGAATACAGCATTCGACCCAAAGTACACGAAAGTTACATTAAAGCACGGTGGTGGAAATGTGAAAATTTGGGTTTGCTTTTCTGGACATGGTGTAGGACCTGTAAAGTTGATAGAAGGTAATATGGATCAGTTCCAATACAAAAATATACTGGAAGAAACAATGTTACCATACGCTGAAGACGTTCTACCGGTCATTTGGACATTCCAGCATGACAATGATCCAAAGCACACTGCACGCACCGTAAAGGAATTTCTTACAGCGCAATTAGTTTCTGTCTTAGACTGGCCTGCTAACAGTCCAGATCTAAACCCAATAGAGAATCTGTGGTTTGAAGTAAAGAAAAAGGTTTCAAATACAAAGTGTGGAAATTTAAGAGAGCTGTATGACTTTTTTTAGAAGAATGGAACTCTATTTCTCTTGCGAAATGTCAAAAATTAATAGAGTCAATGCCTCGCCGGTGTAAAGCTGTAATTAAAAGCCTTGGATATGCTATTAACTATTAATTTTAGTTAAATATTTATTAAATTTCTTTTTATGTTTCCTGTGCTACATAATATTGTGATTTTTTAAATCTAAGTGTCATACAAAACAATTCCCGAGTAGTTAAATAAATCGTTCTTAATTATTTGTCCAGTTTCAGTACTATGTGAATGTGTTACTTTGATAAAATCAATAAAATGTGCAAAAAATAGTTAGCGATTTCATACTTTATTCTTAAGTCAGGTTGCTCTATTAATGTGACTATTATATAACATAACTAGTTGCTTCTCAGAAGGTACACATCTCTGTGTATGATACGATTTAAATAAAAAACTTCTAGAACTTCAAATCGTTCTTAATTATATGACCACAACTGTATAAGCAAGATTTTCATGTAATATGGAAAACAGCACACTTGCGATCGCTACTGGTTCTTCTCCCAAGCAATGCGGGCGGCTTGCTAATCCTTGCTGGCAATATGGTCCAGCACATATGTAGGTATTTCAACGGTATGAGGATTTGTCTTAGTTATGTAATAGTAATATAATATGTTTATGTTTATTTTTGTTAAATTATTAGGTATATGTATTTGGATTAACATAATTGATGGTTCATTTAATTTATTTTGTTTCTTAAAAACTCTGTGCACTGCCTTCAGTTTCTGCTTAGCTAATTTCTATCCATCCAAAGGTTGCCTGGGGGAAATCACTCTCAGATATAAAGCCGCCGTTGTACTGTACTAATTGTTTATGTTTATTTTGTTATATTTTCGTTGTGTACAATAAAGTGTTCAACTATCTATCTATCTTAGTATTTCGGTTTTCAATAGAGGAGTAAGCTAGCTGTCCTCTCAGTCGGGCTTCTGTGTTGTATGTCTGTTTCCTTTGTTGGTGTGTACATATTTCCCACATGATTTACTGTGACGTACCTTTATCCACATATATTACGGATATTATAGAGCCATTGCGGAATTGTTACGGATGGATTTGTTCTGTTTGCAGAACATTCTACTTAATTCAAACAAGATTCAAGTGCTGCCGCCTTTTTCCAGCGATACCCGACAAATTACTTCCCAATCTGTGCCATCAATCACCGGTGGGTATTTTCAACGGAAACTGATTTATTCTCTCGAGGAATGGAGGATATTCAATTACGCAGAGCAAGTTTTATCACTGCTGTTCAAAACAAGAGCCTTATGGAGGCTTTATTACGAATTATTTATAAGCTGTGTTGCCTGTCTATTTAATTCATACTTCAACATCATCATCAGCTTGTAGAATTTCACTACTGGTCTTATGCTAATTCATACTAACTGGCCTAGAAAAATAATTTTAGGGACCACACCCGGTATGTAAGTAATCAGCTAGACACAAATACCTATAACTGATACAAGTAGGCATGTTCAAAATTTAAAACTATAGAAATGAAACAGTTCTTCGAGTCGTTGGTTCTCTTAGATAATTAAATTGTTTTACACTAAAATTTAGCCTCGTCGACAGCATTAGAAGTGGCTGCTCACAGGTCATATTCAAAATTGCAACCAAGGGCTCAGGCGCTGTCATTCATTCACAACGTGTCTTTCAAACAATGCCTAGGACAAACCAACAAGATTTAAAAAGGAATTTATTTTTGTACATCCACGGAAGGATTTGGAGCAGAGCTATTCTTACACCGAGACCACGTCTACATGTACGATATAGGTAGGTAGGTACTGTGTTATAGGCACGTAGATGAGTGCTTGAGTTACGTGCATAAACGAATATTTCGTATTTTTACAATATGCGGCGTAAACTTCCGCAAAGTTCACTCAATTTACTTTCTTATTAAATTACCTTCCCGGCTTGTGCGGTAGAGTGCGTGTACCTATTCCGAAACCACAGAATAGGTAACTTCTCTCGTATGAGCAGAAAATATATATTTCAGAAAACTTATTACTTACCTATGTGTGGCTTTGAATGTTTAGATTTCGTAGCTTCGTAATTGTGTATGTTACGAAATATCTTTGCCGATTGTGAACCGATTTCAATAATTCTTTACTGGAAAGGTTTTATTTCGAAAGTGGTCCCATTTCAATTTGAAGAAAGTCAGCTGGATGAAGTGTCTCAAGTCCTTCGCGTAACTTCCAAATTTTCTTGTCAAAGATTGTTACACCGAAGCTACATGTCTCGAAATGTTGGTGTTAGTTGCCTGCCGCATTGTCCACTAGGACAGAGCGTGCGGAGCGACGAAGCCGAGCTAGTACCTACCTGTACCCAACTTCATAGTCGGCCACATCGTCACTTACCAACAGGTAAGATCGCGTTCGCCCGAACGTATATCAAACTAAAAAAAAAGTTGAAAAGGTTTGTTAGAGCAAAAACATCATGCCCATGGAACCTAAATAACTAAGTGAGAACCATTAATATGAGTAGGCTGTTTCTTTCCCTGCCTGTGATGATGACGTTAATCATCATCATCAGCCTGTAAAAGTGACCTGCTGGTCAGCAACCCGCACCCAGACCTTTAAGGGGCTAGTCCTTGAAAATGACACTTCGAATTTTGACACTATTCCATTATCTGTGACCTCCACCTTGCGGTGGGATTTGGAACTAATTAGGTAAACAAACCTCTCAAACGTACAATTGTGTAGAAAACACATTAATTGTTTTGTCAATTACTTCATTGAATTTTTGTTCTGTACGTAATCAGATAAATGTAAAAATAAAATAAATGTATACTACCTATACAATCGTTGCTTGACTGACTGACTCGGTCACTGACTATCAACGCGAAGTCTAAACCCTAGGTCATAGAGACCTGAAATTCACATAGGTACATTTATTTTGTGGTACAGCGGTGCTCTAAGAAAGGAATTTCCGAAATACACACCCTAAAGTGGTGCCGCGGGATGTTGAAGTTTGAATAGCAAAAACTACACGCGGGCGAAGTCCCAGGCGTTCCACTACTGGATACTTGAGGAATCTCTGTGCACATGTTGTGTTTTACATATTATGCTGTGTCAGGTTTCGTTATATTTTATAACAGTTTTATTCGTTTTATTTTACCCCAAATAGACAAAGTGGTCAACAACTTCAATAACTGTACCAATATGGGTGCAAAGTTAGTATTTCAAAACCATCATAACCGAATCGCAAATGAAAATGGTGAAGAAACGAACAAACCCACAAAAACAACCAAAAAATACAGGACCACAAAAAAACAAAATTAAATCAAAAGCACCCTAAAAACTGTCACAAGCTAAGAAGGTTTGTACCTCTAAAAAACCCCTTCCAACTCCTAAAAACATAGGGTTTAGCCTATTCTACCTCCCTAGAGTTCATACAAGTCTTAAACTTTAAGAAACAATTAAAACCTCGTACAAACCCATACAACCCAATTTAAACCGGTATTGAACGACGGACCTTGCTCAGGAAAATATCTTGGGAATCGGGATTTTTCCCAGCAAGGCCCAAATTAGATCGTTTTCTCCGCCTCAAAACTCACTATTCTGCCAAACTTCCTGCTGATGTTTTTTTCCATATGAACTTTCATCCACTAATATACCTACCTTGCTTGTTTATATTAATTTGAATGTGTATGTGCGCCTACTTTTTGTCGATTGTACCTATTCAACCTTTGGAGGTTTTTAAGGTACAATTTATAATTAAATGTGTACAATATATTGAGTATGAAATACATAAAAATAAAAAAACCTACACGTTTAGGGCTGTTTAAAAAAACGCTCATGCAGTGATTTTATTATTTAAAACTATTAATTTAATCCTATTTCGTCAAAATACATAGTAACAGTTTTTCGAGTTATTTTGTACAGAAAGACGGATAAAGAAACAAATAAATTATATAGGTACCTACAAACTATGTTGGAAGAAATACACGTAATTGAAACATACTGACCACCTACAAAAAAAAACGGCGCGGCGAGGACGTTGCATTTGACATGCCTAGTAAGATAATTTTCAAACATTTATAGTCTTCTAAATTCTAATTTCCAGTACTACCACAGTATAAATAATAGTACCTACTTCTTGAAACATGCCATGAATTTGTTTGGCGTCTTTATGAAAGGATTATAGGAAATTCAAACCCTAAAATCAATGGTGTTGACGACCTCTGTGGCGCGGCGGGCGAAGGTTGGCCTGCGACGCAGGAGGTTGCGGGTTCGATTCCCGCCTCGGAACAAATATTTGTGCGATCGCAGATATTTGTTCAGGGTGTTCTGGGTATTTTCTATGTTTAATAAAAAATATCTATCTATGTATTATATTGTATTAAATATATCAACTATCTAGTACCCATAACACAAGCTCTGCTTAGCTTGGGGCTAGATAAAGTTGTGTGAAATATCCATTATTATTATCATTACTATTATTTATTATTAATTGGGGTCATAAAGTTTGGATGTATTGTTTGTTATTCTATTAAAATTTAAAATTAAAGCGGGCTCCCATACTAGAAAAGTGATTTTAACAAACGCGGTATCCCTTGGTCCGTAATAGGTAGACACAAAAAAAAATACAAAAAGTATGTTATAAGTAGGTATGTACCTAGGGGAAAACAAACATGTTTATATTTACTTGCCTTATTTTTATTAATCATCATCATCAGCCCAGCTGGAAATAGAACATGTCCATAGAATGCCACGACAACTGGTCTTGAGCCGCGTCCGTCCACAGACTTCCCGCGACCTTTATTATGTTTGGTACATCGGAAGTTCCCCTCCTACACTGCGTCGTCCGGTTGTTGGTCGCCACTCGAGCACTTTATTTCAGTCATCTTAATTAGTGCGTGTTGCCAGAGATGACTTACGTGACTGAGACGTGATCGCTAACTATCACACACACAAAAGCTCAAAGTATCACAGCGGGCTATGCATGGAGAGAGCTATGCTATTACCATCAGTGTACAAATACGTAGTCTGCGACAACCGTAACTACAAGAAGTATTGCTACGAGATATTCGCGCCTAAAGTTTTTTATCTTAAATTAGTGATCAGTCAGTGATTTTGTAAATATTTATCTGTTATGATTTTGATCTGTACGATCGCTACGATCATTCCCTTTAAAACAGTGTTTATTATATCGTGATAACATTAATGATTTTTTATTATTTAGTAAATAATAGTTGTCTAGTGCAACATTATTTTAGACGTGCTTAACCTAAGCATGTGCGCCGTATGTAACATAGTTACTGTTCGCATGTCTAGAGATTTTGTTACGGTGTTCAGCAAACGGAATATGCTCAAGCTTTACCAATCTTATGTGCGGTAACATAGCTACTAACTCAGTTATACACCTAATTAAGCTGGGAGAAAAATAAAATAACTGTAAGTAAGACCACAGAATAAATAATAGAAAAGAACAGAAGGCTCACATCGTGAAAAAAAAATGACGAACCTTGCTGGGACGCAACAAAGTGCTTTTCAGTTTGCATAAGTGCTTAGTGCCTAGCGGGATATTCACCTAAACATTCCCGCATTCTTCTGATGTTTGAATCTTTTTATTTGTGTATTATATATAATATATATATATATATATATATTTTGAACCCTTTACGGTAAATGTTGATCCAGTATGAAGTCTGAACAAATGTTGATCCACATATTTCTCATGTATACTTTACTCCCTATCGAGCTAACGGATATACTTTGATCTGACGTTATAGTGCGCGAGGAAACGCTGGATCTGCATTGATTGGTTTTCAAGATACTCGTTTTCGAATCGTCCAACTATCGTTGATCCACCAACGGTCAAAAAAATTATACTGAAGCGTCATTTTTAGATCCATATCATATATAATTTATACGCGAAGTTGGCCTATATAAAGTTGATCTGGAGCCACAAATGCATTGTGGATGCTAAAAGGCAAAGCGGCAACGTCGCATTATGTGTGACAAGTACGAAACTTGATAAAAAGAGATAGCATAATGGACGGACGGACACCAATCAACAAGCCGCGCGCGGGCCGTCTTTTTTCGCGTCTTACCTACCTACATATGTTTTAGTTTTAATTTGTTATGTTTGTTGATTGTGGCAAATAATTATGTAACTTAGTTCTTGCCCGAGAGGAATAGGTAAATAAGATGGGTTTTTAATTAAGTATTTAATAAAAGATATTTAATAAAATAGGGCCAATTGGAATTAAAGCACCATGTTCCGTAACAATCGCAAGGTAAAAAGCAAGGACTTTCACTGGTGGAGCCACGTAAGTTAATGGAGATACATAGGTATTGGACTATAAAAATTCTGTACTTTGCGATTGTTACAGAACACGTTTTATTTTTATTTTTTTAACATTGATAGACCTTTTTTTGACCGCGATCTCACCGGTTGGTAAGTGTCGATGTGGCCGAAGATGGAGCACAAAGGTCTAGAAGGCACCTTTTCACTCTAGCCTTGAAGAGACCCAGATTACGTTACGTTGATTGGAATCAAATGTTTTTTTTTTAAATATTTTATTTGATCAACGTCTAGGCTCATTTGAGACCGAAAATACATGTATCTTGATCCAGTTGGAGCCACATTTGTGTAAGGTATAAGGTTACCTACCTACTGATGTATGGTTTTTATAGTTTTTTACTTGTATTGATCCAATATATAGTACCTCCATTTAAAATACTCTTGTCACCTCATCAAATATGTGTTTTATTTTCTCATAGTAGAATAGCAAATAATTCCTATCAGCTTCTGCCCGTAACTCTCGCTTATAAGACAAAAGCGGCCAAGTGCGAGTCGGACTCGCCCATGAAGGGTTCCGTAGAAGCAAGTAACATAATATAAAAGTTTTTGGATGGATTACGATTTATGACGTATTAATAAAAAACTACTTACTAGATCTCGTTCAAACCAATTTTTGTTGGAAGTTTACATGGTAATATACATCATATTTTTTTTTTAGTTTTATAATTCTCTTATTTTAGAAGTTATGGGGAGGGGACGCACTTTTTACCACTTTGGAAGTGTCTCTCGCACAAAAGAATCAGTTTAGTTTTTTTTTTTATTAAAAACCTCAATATTATTTTTGAAGACCTATCCATAGATACCCCCCCACACATATGGATTTGATGTTTTTTTTTTAGTTTCAGTTCTAAGTATAGGGGACCCAAAAATAAAAAAACTACTTACTAGATCTCGTTCAAACCAATTTTGAGTGGAAGTTTACATGGTAATGTACATCATATATTTTTTTTAGTTTTATCATTCTCTTATTTTAGAAGTAACGGGGGGGGGACACACACACACACACACACACTTTTTACCATTTTGGAAGTGTCTCTCGCGCAAACTATTCGGTTTAGAAAAAAATTATATTTAAAACCTCATTATCATTTTTGAAGACCTATCCATAGATACCCCAAACGTTAAGGTATGATGAAAAAAAAAATTTTGAGTTTCAGTTCTAAGTATGGGGTATTCTAAGTATACCCCAAAAATAATTGTTTTTTTTTCAATTTTTGTGTAAAAATCTTAATGCGGTTCACAGAATACATCTACCTACCAAGTTTCAACAGTATAGCTCTTATAGTTTCGGAAAAAAAAGGCTGTGACATACAAGGACAGACAGTGAGACAGACAGACATGACGAATCCATAAGGGTTCGTTGTCTTTGACTACGGAACCCTAAAAAGGGTGAGTGAAGGGTGGGTTTAAAGGATCTACATGATATAATATGAAATGAGGAGACCAACCAGAGGGGAATAAACGTTCTCGAGTGGCAACCAAAAACCCGAAAAAAAGGGGAAGCTCATGGCATCACATATTATATGAACAAACTCGCAGGTAGTCGATGGATAAGGCAGCACAAGACCATTCGTCGTGGCATTCTATGGGGGGGTGCCTGTGTCCAGCAAAGGACTTCTGCAGGCTGATGATGATGATGAATTAAGTAATCATACTAACTAAGATGATATGAATGAAAGCCACTGTTGGGCATAAGTCTTTTCCATCTTATGCACTCCAAACTCCAACTCCCCCGGTGTAGTAACTTGTACTATTGGTATGGCGACTGGGTCTGACCGCTTCTGGTACATGTCGAGCTAGGGTTCTACTGTGAATAAAGATGGCTGACGCTAGGGTAGTATTTTTCTACTGCGGTGTGCTCGGGTTAGTAAGGTATTTGAGGCTTAGTGTACGCATTCAGGCAAAATGACAACTTGCTTCAAATAGTTCTTATTGTTAGAGAGCTTTTATATGAAAATGTTTGTCCGGGGAAGTACTACCACGGTGCATTAAACCCTAGTTCTACCAAAATACATATTTCTGCCAAAAAGCATTAGTGCTCTCATTGCTGTGTTTCGGTTGAAGGTGCCGGTGAAATTATAGGTACATGAGACTTTTCATCTTTATGTCTCAGGGAGGTGGGTGCCAAATAGGTAAATCCTAGGTAGGCGTAACCTGTGATTTAATGCATTATTAAAAGCAGAGGTAACAAGTACAGTGGGTCAAGAGTCAAGAATGACCGGGTTGGCTGCTCCTAAATGAACCAATCACTAACTATAGCTTCAATAACAAATTCTGATTTTGGGTACAAATTGAAAATGTATCGTGTGACAAATCAAACAAAAGGTCTTGTTGCTTGTAATGTGGAGTTCAAATATATTACGTTATTATAAACTTCAACACAAAACGGCAAATCATACCGTTTCATTACATTAGGCTATTTCTATTCCTATTATGTTAGGTACCTATTTGAAAAATATCTACAAAATCCTACCTCACACAGGGGGTAACTTAGTTAATGGAAATACGAGTACATATTGGATCAACAAAAGTCATCAACTTGCCAATGTTACGAAACATGTTGATCCGATTCTAAAGGGTAAGTTTTAGGATACCGTACCTACCTCAAAAGTTACCAACGGAACCAATATAGGATCACTCTCATGTCTGTCTGGCTGTCTGTTTGTCCATCTTTCACAGCCTATTTTCTCTAAAAGTTCTAGATGAAAAAAGCTCGGTTCATATATTTCAGGCATGTACCACCTACCGTCAAACAGGGTTAGATTGATTGGTATTGAAATTCAATCGCATGTTACTTCTTTAGCTTTAACGTAAAAAATATGAAAACACCATAATGACGACTTGTAGTGATAATTTATTTGGCATAGTCAGAAAAGGACGAGAAAAATTATAAAAGTGGCCTTTCCATTTTATAATGACAATGGGTTCACTTTGATTGCCCCCGTTTTCTCAGTACCCCCCCCCCCCCCCCCCCCCCATTCACTACCTTTTTCCCAAACTCATTTTTACCCAACTCATTACCTTTTTGAGATATATGCCTCCAAAATAAAATTTAAATGTGACCTGAAAAATGATAATGATATCTTGTTTATCTATAATAGATATTTTGTTATTTTTTGCGACAGAGACCACAAATTAATATAAAGACATGTCGTTTATCATATAAAGATACTGATACCTATGTTATTTTGCCTTTTTGCGATGCAAGTTTTGGTAAGGTTATTTTTGTTAAGAAACAGACGACCGCCGATGGGCCCCAGTACCCCACGGACCCAGGTTCTCTACCACGAAAGGCTATGAGTAAGCTCTATCGAGACTTGCATATTAGCGCCTTTTGAGGTCCGCAGCCGAATCTGCCGCCACACCGGCCTTAGCTGATGTCCGGAGCAGATAAGTTGGCGCAATGGTATCAATCAACGCATGTAGCGACCCACACCAAAGACCTACCGTTTTCCAACGGAACAAGAGTCATGCCGTGAAGCCGCTTACCATCGTCACGTAGCAGATCATTCGGTTCTAGAATGGCTGGAATGTTGACGCTTATACCGGCGAATGATATCATTAAGACTAGCGTGGTGGGAAATTCTACCAGCTAGCCTGGCTTACGATAATCCGTAGTGACCAAGCTGATTAACCGGCACCGGCAGTGATTAGGGGCAGAGCACCTTGCACCCAACTGCAAAGAAATTGCACTACGGAACGTTACAGGATCCATCAATGTCAGTTGATATGTAATAGAGGTAAGGTTTACGGTATAAGCGCATTGTACATTGCACATTGTTGTATTGTATTGTTCTCGATTTTTAATCGAGAAAATTTATCTGATTCGTGTTTTAGGTGCTATAATGCCCTTGGCAATATGATGAAGATTAACATGTAATTCTATTGCCGTCTTTTTGCTGGACGCTCCCACAAAAATCAATGTTTTTCAGGTACCATTTAATGAACCAGGAATCACAATTGTGACGATGTCATAGTACAAAATTATGGATGATACATTCATCTTAAGAGATAGTGAATAAAAACTGGGGAGTTTCATACATAATTTTCACATAAATATCTTTTAACCATCGCAAGAATCAATAAATAAATATATATGTTACTTATTAGAGGTAATAATATCAATGTCGATAAATGAAAGAACAAAGATCAGATTCAGTTTTCAGGCTCTTTATACAAAAATATTATGAAAATTACAAAAACATTTTACCGTTCCAAATTTTCCATACAAAATTTCCACGAGTCTGCCATTCTACCGTCAAACGCCATGTTGTTTTTAGACTAAAATAGGTATTCTAAAGAATTTGAAATATTTTTTGAGAGCGTCCATATTACATGTAACTTGTCAAAGGATAAATAAAGAATTGAATGGAATTGAGTTGAGTTGTAGTATGTCCTATGTTGCATTGATACTTTTTGAAGTAAGGAACCCTAAAAATGGCCCATTTGAATTGGATCCACATGTTCCGTAGCAAACGGAAGGTAAAGGGCATGGACTTTCGGTGATCTAATTCGTATCTCCATTAGTTAATGTGGCTCCAACATGATAAACCTGTAGGCTCACTTGGCACTGAAAAAAACTCACCCAATTTCATGGTAATTTAATTAACTGTTCGTAAGTTATTCTAGGAAAGACATACCACAAAAAACTATTCATTCAAGTTTAACCGGAGAACTCGCTTCACTCGATCATTAAGTCTATTCAGTGTGAATTACATTTGTTAATGAAGATACATGTTGGATCAACCAAAGTAGGTAGGTACTACATCGCATGCGTGCAGTAGCGAAATGAACCAGTCATGTGTGTCTCCTCTTGAACCAAGGACAGTGTAAGGGTTCCGTAGTCAATTCACAATCCCATAGTAACCAGAAAAGTATTCATCACAGGCTGTTCAAGTTATTTTTTTTAAAAACCACTTTGTTTGTTTTATGTAAAACTGCAATAAAATTTGTCCTCAATTATAAAACCCAAGATCAACGTCCAGATTCCTTCAGAGCCAGTTGCCATACCAATTAGTACAAATTACAACGGTGGCGTTCGCGTTAGCATAAAAAACCTATGCCCAAAAGTGGGTTTCATTCAGATCATTTTAGTTAGCCTGAGCTACTGGTGTCCCCCAGTTTTAATTTTACATTAACACGTTCCATAACATCGATCCCTTTACGGTAAATGTTGATCTGGCGCGACTTCACGCGAGCACTTTGTTGATCCAAAAACAAGAATATGTTTTCATTATGCGATATTAACATATATCGTGGCATTAGACAGAAGGAATGGAGGAGAACAACGTTTTCATAGACCACTTTTTTGTGAAACCCTCCCCCTCCCCTCCAGAATTATTTGAAAAATAAAATTAAAATTGCTTTAACGTATTAAGGGGTGGGAAGGGGTTCTTTGACACAAAACTAGTCTATACAAACGTTGTTCCCCCCTACTCCCTCTGTCTTATGCCGTGATAAGAAAGGGGGGTTATGTTGTCATCGTAAGTCTATATAAGCCTATGTAATATCGGTGTCGCATACTTCAAAATGAGTGACAGTCCGACATGGATTTATAACACTAGAGAACAGTGATTACCACGTAAGCTGCGACCGAGCCGAAGGCAAGCCAACACCTGCACGCCAATACCCATTAGCCTATGTAATATCGGTGTCTCATACTTCGAAATGAGTGACAATCCGACATGGATTTATAACACTAGAGAACAGTGATCACCACGTGAGCTGCGAGCGAGCCAAAGGCGAGCGTGGCCCGATAGGGCCCGCAGCGAACCAGAACCGATACCTGCACGCCTATACCCAATAACCTATGTAATATCGGTGTCACAACAAACACACTAACACACTCACACACAAACTTTCGCCTCTATAATATTAGTGTGATGTTATTTAAAAATGGCTTATTTAAACCAAATTAACATGTTCCATAACATCGATCCCTTTACGGTAAATGTTGATCAGGTGCGACTTCATGCGAGCACTTTGTTGATCCAAAAACACAAGTTGATCCAGGTGACTTTTGTTGATCCAATATGTATCTCCATTAACTAATGTGGCTTCTAGATGATTTACGATTTTTTAAATGAAATTGATTACATTGGCTACCCACCTCTATGTTTGATTTTATGTGTTATGTTTGTTGACGAAAGTGATTTTGTTACAAAGTTTCAGTAGCCATGCAATAATTGAGATGGTTTTTGTCTCTGTATTTTCTAGTTAATTATTAGTATTATTATTATTTTTTATACTACTTGGATGACGGAGCAAGCAAGAGGCCCACCTGATGTTAAGCGGTAACCTCTGCCTATGAACAGTGCATTACCTCAAAGGTCACGTCCACCTAGGACGCACCCTATGTGGCATGGCATAGCGCTGCGCCCGCCACCCTGAGACATAAAGATGAAAAGTCTCATGTGCCTGTAATTTCACCAGCACCCTTACCCTTCAAACCGCAACACAGCAATGTGAGCACTACTGCTTTGCGGCAGAAATAGGTATGGTTGTAGTACTTCCCCGGACGAACTCATTAAACCAAATTAACATATTCCATAACATCGATCCCTTTACGGTAAATGTTGATCAGGCGCGACTTCACACGAGCACTTTGTTGATCCAATAACACAAGTTGATCCAGGCGACTTCTGTCGATCCAATATGTATCTCCATTAACTAATGTAATGTGTATGTGTTTTAGTAGTAGTAGAGATTTTTTGTGAAAGAGTTCGACCGGGGAAGTACTACCACCATACCTATTTCTGCCGCAAAGCAGTAGTGCTCGCATTGTTGTATTCCGGTTTGAAGGGTAAGGGTGCCGGTGAAATTACAAGCACAAGAGACTTTTCATCTTTATGTCTCAGGGTGGCGGTCGCAGTGCAATACCACATAGGGTGCGTCCTAGGTGAACGTGACCTATGAGGTAATGCACTGTTCATAGGCAGAGGTTACTGCTTAACATCAGGTGGGCAATCAGCTTGTTTCGGCAATCGGTAGAATAAAAAAAAAATGTGGGTCTTAGAGATAATTCACGATTTTTTAAATGAATTTGTTTACATTGGCTACCCACCTCTATGTTTGATTGTATGTGTTATGTTTGTAATTGAAAGTAATTTTGTTACAAAGTTTCGGTAGCCATGCAATAATTAAAATAATTTTTGTCTCTGTATTTTATAGTAAATTTAAAAATGGCCCATTTAAACCAAATTAATATATTCCATAACATCGATCCCTTTACGGTAAATGTTGATCTGGCGTGACTTCACGCGATCACTTTGTTGATCCAAAAATAAGAATATGTTTTCATTATCTATGTAATATATTGTATTAAGTATATCAGTTATCTAGTACCCATAACACAAGCTCTGCTTAGCTTGGGGCTAGATAATGTTGTGTGAACTGTCCAGCATTATTTATTTATTTATTATGCGATATGAACATTACCCTATTTTTTATCGTGGCATTAGACAGAAGAAGTGGAGGAGAACAACGTTTTCATAGACCACTTTTTTGTGAAACTCCGCTCCAGAATTTTTTGAAAGATAAAATTAAAATTCCTTTAACATATTAAGGGGTGGGAAGGGGTTGTTTGACACAAGAATAGTCCATACAAACGTTGTTTCCCCCTACTCCCTACGTCTTATGCCGTGATAAGAAAGGGGGGTTATGTTGTAATCGTAAGCCTATATAAACCTATGTAATATTGGTGTCTCATACTTCAAAATGAGTGACAGTCCGACATGGATTTATAACACTAGAGAACAGTGATCACCACGTGAGCTGCGAGCGAGCCAAAGGCGAGCGTGGCCCGATAGGGCCCACAGCGAACCAGAACCGATACCTGCACGCCTATACCCAATAACCTATGTAATAACGGTGTCACAACAAACACACTAACACACTCACACACAAACTTTCGCCTCTATAATATTAGCGTGATGTTATTTAAAAATGGCTTATTAAAACCAAATTAACATGTTCCATAACATCGATCACTTTACGGTAAATGTTGATCAGGCGTGACTTCACGCGAGCACTTTGTTGATCCAAAAACACAAGTTGATCCAGGTGACTTTTGTTGATCCAATATGTATCTCCGTTAACTAATGTGGCTTCAAGATGATTCACGATTTTTTAAATGAAATTGATTACATTGGCTACCCACCTCTATGTTTGATTTTATGTGTTATGGTTGTTGACGAAAGTGATTTTGTTACAAAGTTTCAGTAGCCATGCAATAATTGAGATGGTTTTTGTCTCTGTATTTTATAGTAAATTAAAAAATGGCCCATTTAAACCAAATTAACATATTCCATAACATCGATCCCTTTACGGTAAATGTTGATCAGGCGCGACTTCACACGAGCACTTTGTTGATCCAATAACACAAGTTGATCCAGGCGACTTTTGTCGATCCAATATGTATCTCCATTAACTAATGTAATGTGTATGTGTTTTAGTAGTAGTAGAGCTTTTTTGTGAAAGATTTCGTCCGGGGAAGTACTACCACCATACCTATTTCTGCCGCAAAGCAGTAGTGCTCGCATTGCTGTGTTCCGGTTTGAAGGGTAAAGGTGCCGGTGAAATTACAGGCACAAGAGACTTTTCATCTTTATGTCTAAGGGTGGCGGTCGCAGTGCAATACCACATAGGGTGCGTCCTAGGTGGACGTGACCTATGAGGTAATGCACTGTTCATAGGCAGAGGTTACTGCTTAACATCAGGTGGGCCAGCTGCTTGTTCCGGCAATCGGTAGTATTAAAAAAAATGTGGATCTTAGAATTACGATTTTTTTAATGAATTTGTTTACATTGGCTACCCACCTCTATGTTTGATTTTATGTGTTATGTTTGTTGACGAAAGTAATATTGTTACAAAGTTTTGGTAGCCATGCAATAATTAAGATGGTTTTTGTCTCTGTATTTTATAATAAATTTAAAAATGGCCCATTTAAACCAAATTAACATATTACATAACATCGATCCCTTTACGGTAAATGTTGATCTGGCGTGACTTCACGCGAGCACTTTGTTGATCCAAAAACACAAGTTGATCCAGGTGACTTTTGTTGATCCAATATGTATCTCCATTAACTAATGTGGCTTCTAGATGATTCACGATTTTTTAAATGAAATTGATTACATTGGCTACCTACCTCTATGTTTGATTTTATGTGTTATGTTTGGTGACGAAAGTGATTTAATTACAAAGTTTCAGTAGCCATGCAATAATTAAGATGGTTTTTGTCTCTGTATTTTATAGTAAATTAAAAAATGGCCCATTTAAACCAAATTAACATATTCCATAACATCGATCCCTTTACGGTAAATGTTGATCAGGCGCGACTTCACGCGAGCACTTTGTTGATCCAAAAACACAAGTTGATCCAGGCGACTTTTGTCGATCCAATATGTATCTCCATTAACTAATGTAATGTGTATGTGTTTTAGTAGTAGTAGAGCTTTTTTGTAAAAGAGTTCGTCCAAGGAAGTACTAGCACCATATTTATTTCTGCCGTAAAGCAGTAGTGCTCGCATTGCTGTGTTCCGGTTTGAAGGGTAAAGGTGCCGGTGAAATTACAGGCAAAAGAGACTTTTCATCTTTATGTCTAAGGGTGGCGGTCGCAGTGCAATACCACATAGGGTGCGTCCTAGGTGGACGTGACCTATGAGGTAATGCACTGTTCATAGGCAGAGGTTACTGCTTAACATCAGGTGGGCCAGCTGCTTGTTCCGGCAATCGGTAGTATTAAAAAAAATGTGGATCTTAGAATTACGATTTTTTTAATGAATTTGTTTACATTGGCTACCCACCTCTATGTTTGATTTTATGTGTTATGTTTGTTGACGAAAGTAATATTGTTACAAAGTTTTGGTAGCCATGCAATAATTAAGATGGTTTTTGTCTCTGTATTTTATAATAAATTTAAAAATGGCCCATTTAAACCAAATTAACATATTACATAACATCGATCCCTTTACGGTAAATGTTGATCTGGCGTGACTTCACGCGAGCACTTTGTTGATCCAAAAACACAAGTTGATCCAGGTGACTTTTGTTGATCCAATATGTATCTCCATTAACTAATGTGGCTTCTAGATGATTCACGATTTTTTAAATGAAATTGATTACATTGGCTACCTACCTCTATGTTTGATTTTATGTGTTATGTTTGGTGACGAAAGTGATTTAGTTACAAAGTTTCAGTAGCCATGCAATAATTAAGATGGTTTTTGTCTCTGTATTTTATAGTAAATTAAAAAATGGCCCATTTAAACCAAATTAACATATTCCATAACATCGATCCCTTTACGGTAAATGTTGATCAGGCGCGACTTCACGCGAGCACTTTGTTGATCCAAAAACACAAGTTGATCCAGGCGACTTTTGTCGATCCAATATGTATCTCCATTAACTAATGTAATGTGTATGTGTTTTAGTAGTAGTAGAGCTTTTTTGTAAAAGAGTTCGTCCAAGGAAGTACTAGCACCATACCTATTTCTGCAGTAAAGCAGTAGTGCTCGCATTGCTGTGTTCCGGTTTGAAGGGTAAGGGTGCCGGTGAAATTAAAGGCACAAGAGATTTTTCATCTTTATGTCTCAGGGTGGCGGTCGCAGTGCAATACCACATAGGGTGTGTCCTAGGTGGACGTGACCTATGAGGCAATGCACTGTTCATAGGCAGAGGTTACTGCTTAACATCAGGTGGGCCATCTTCTTATTTCGGCAATCGGTAGTATAGTAAATATATATGTGGATCTTAGATGATTTACGATTTTTTAAATGAATTTGTTTACATTGGCTACCCACCTATATGTTTGATTTTATGTGCTATGTTTGTTGACGAAAGTAATTTTGTTTCAAAGTTTCGGTAGCCATGCAATAATTAAAATGTTTTTGTCTCTGTATTTTATAGTAAATTTAAAAATGGCCCATTTAAACCAAATTAACATGTTCCATAACATCGATCCCTTTACGGTCTAGGAGTTCTAGGACGACCTCTGTGGCGCGGCGGGCGAAGGTTGGCCTGCGACGCAGGAGGTTGCGGGTTCGATTCCCACCTCGGAACAAATATTTGTGCGATCGCAGATATTTGTTCAGGGTGTTCTGGGTTTTTTCTATGTATAATAAAAAAAAACTATGTAGTATATTGTATTAAATATATCAGTTATCTAGTACCCATAACACAAGCTCTGCTTAACTTGGGGCTAGATAATGTTGTGTGAACTGTCCAGCATTATTTATTATTATTATTTATTACGGTAATTGTTGATCAGGCGCGACTTCACGCGTACACTTTGTTGATCCAAAAAAACAAATTTATCCAGGCGAATTTTGTTGATCCAATATGTTGATCTATTAACTAATGTGGCTCCTAGATGATTCACGATTTTATAAATGAAATGGTACACATATCAATAATTACAAATACCTAAAGTATTAAAAACTTTGTATGGTCTGCTGTTTTATTTTGCAGGGTGTTTTTCTGTTTACGTCTGGACATCTACCAGGTAGATAGATACAAAAACATAAAAACATGCAAATACTAAATATAATATAGCCTAGCTAGCAAGTTACTAAAATAAATCCTTAATTAGCTAAGGATGCGCGTAGGTACAAATAAGCACTATGCTAAATAGAGGCATGGCAATGTTTAAAAAGCAACTACCCCTAGCAACATGTGTAATAGCCCGAGAAGGCTGTAACTATTATAGATTACAAATTGACCTAAACCCTAACCTAAACAAGATAACATTATCTAACCTTAGACCTTAACCTAGATTTAACCAGGGTTTGAAATTTAAATTACAAATTATAAAAACTCCTTTTTAAAAAAATAACCACTTCTCACCTTAAACAGGAATATTCTTTGAATTGAAAGCTAGAAATACTGAGTGCTATATCATTTCTGGATCTTCATCAAGTAGGAAAGTTAGTAAGTCCCTACGTTTTTTTTAAAAACAAAGTGAAATCAATCTCTTTGAAAAAATGAGCAAAACACATTACGTACAACTTGTCGGACTAAAACCCATTTAAATGATTAATTTGTAATAGCGCACCTAGAAAGGTTCAGAGCGGCAACGTCGCAGCCGTCATTAGCCAATCACAGAGTTTGCTGCAACCTGATTGGCCCATTTGAATCAGATCAACATATTACGTAATCACCGCAAGGTGGATTTGTATATTGGATCAACAAGTGGCTACGTGATTTCAGTGCCACATGATCGCACATGTTGATCCTGTTGGAGCCACATTAGTTAATGGAGATACATATTGGATCAACAAAAGTCACCTGGATCAACTTGTGTTTTTGGATCAACAAAGTGCTCGCGTGAAGTCGCGCCTGATCAACATTTACCGTAAAGGGATCTCTATATACATATATATATATATATATATATTTATAATTTTATACCTTTTGATATTCTTTGTATTTTTGAATTTTAAACACAAAGTAAATTAAAATTAAATGACTATTCCAAGTCTATTCGGTACAAATTTAATCTGCGTAATGTTTTTTTTCGAATGGAATTAAAAAAAAATTAAACTTTTGTTTTCTTGACAAAATCCGAATAAATTTATGGACATAATACTTGTTATTGACTTTGTACGGTGAGGCGTGACGCGTCGAAATAATAACTTGGTAACTTTCTATGGCGCATGCACTATTAAATTGTTTTGACCAAATGTTCCCATTTTTAGGGTTCCGTAGTCAAAGACAAGGAACCCTTATGGATTCGTCATGTCTGTCTGTCCGTCCGTGTATGTCACAGCCTTTTTTTTTCCGAAACTATAAGAGCTATACACTGTTGAAACTTAATAGGTAGATGTATTCTGTAAACCGCATTAAGATTTTTACATAAAAATTGAAATAAAACAATTATTTTTGGGGTTAAAAAAAATATCAAACCAAACGTGTGGGGTTCTATGGATAGGTCTTCAAAAATGATATTGAGGTTTCTAATATAATTTTTTTCTTAACTGAATAGTTTGCGCGAGAGACACTTCCAAAGTGGTAAAAAGTGTCCCCCCCATAACTTCTAAAATAAGAGAATTAAAAACTAAAAAAAAATATGATGTACATTACCATGTAAACTTCCAACAAAAATTGGTTTTTTTAATACGTCATAAATCGTGATTCATCCAAGAACTTTTATATTATGTTACTTGCTGCTACGGAACCCTTCATGGGCGAGTCCAACTCGCACTTGGCCGCTTTTTTTTAATGGTTATTTTTGGTAATTAATAATTGGTACCTTATTTTTGCGTAGATTCAATCTTTATCGAATACTGACTATCCAAGTTTTTTTTGTAGTGTATTTGGAATAGTGGTGTATACCTTATTTTATACCAGTCAGTTAAATCATCCTAACGGTGAAGTTATAAGTTGGTAAATTTTGCTAGAAGTATCTCCTATTTTCTGGTATAAATGGCACTAATTTGCTTATGATTTCTTCTTTTATTTCTGCAGTTATACCTCTTGCCATAAAATTAGGCATAGCTTCTAGAAAACAAAGAGTTGAAAAAAAAAATTGTGGTAAATCCATTGTGATTTTAACTTAACACCGAGACTAGTTTTATATTTTGGGGTTCAATCCCTCTATCTACTTTTACAGTATAATTTCTCTCAGGTACGTTTGATGTAAAAAAAACTGGAGCATGTTTGTGATGCGTGATCTCGATAATTATAAAAATCCCGTGTTTCTAGAAGCTTTACATAGGTATTGTTTGAATTGACACAATTTATAAAATCCTGAAAATCATAGATTTGATTTGCTGATTTTGTTTTCATAGCAAGTTTCACTTGATGGTGAAATTAATTTGTAGACATGAAGCTATTGAACATTTGATAGTTAATGAGCAAGTGCTAGCCATATTGCTGTTGATACTATTAACAAAGAATAACATGAAAACCCAGTTTTTGTACCAAAAGTTGTTGTTGTGAATTGTGATATCTAACCACAGAAATACATGCTTATATTATGCTTAAATAGTTAAGTCCCTGGGAAGATAAAGTTTTTTGGATACGTGTTCTCATCAGTAGTGTGATACACACGGGTTGTGTATATCATGACGTTATTTTATAACTTCTTTAATAATTTTATTAGGTATTTCATATGATCTGAGCTTATTTTGTAGGCAACCAATTGCTGTTTTTCAGAATCCCCATCAGTCTTGTTAGGCCAGTCACCGTAGACACAAAAATCGTGTTAGGTCGCAAAAAGTTGCAGGGTTCTGTTTTTTTGGGATGTTGTTAGGATAACTACCAATTGTATAAAACCAAGTTTGCAACTTCGATAGAACTGTGCGAACTTTGCAATTTTTTGCGACCTTAAATGTTTTAGATGACTGGGCCTATGTGTCGTTTGTAGGTTAATATTTGTAAGGAGAAAGGTTATACACACCTCAGTTTGTTCAAAATTACTAGGTTTAATTAAGTAGTTTGAAAAGATTTTTCTTCTGGGTACTTCTTTACTTTGTACTAGCTATTTTGCATTTTCTAAAGCTTTCACATGCGTACTTATCGTCGCGAGTATCGCTTTTGCATAACTCGCCACACACGACCACTCCCACTTCAGCCTTGGTGTGTCACCGTTTGTTGAGCTCCCACTGACTGACTAGCACCAATCCCCCACTTTTTATCTTAGCGAATGACGGAACAATCAGGTGGGCCATCTGATCTTGAGTGGTAACGTCTGCCTTTAACAATGCATTACCTTATATGTCACGTCCACCCCTTGTGGCATTGCACTGCGTCTACCGGCAACTATACCTTTTATACTGGAACACAGTAATGCAAACACTACTGCTTTGCGGCAGAAACAGTACTGGTAGTAGTGGTGGTTGGTAGTACTTTCCCGAACGAACTCTTTAACAAAAAACAACTCTACTAAGTACTACTAAAAACTTACACATACTTCGCCCTCCTGCGTCTCAAAACCAATAGTAGTAGGTACTACGCAAAACAGCCGTAAATATATTATACCTACGATTGAAATGTCTACGATTACTGTTTCGTACAGTTTTCGTTTACTTAGCAAGACAGAATAAATAATAGAACAAGTACAGGAGGCTCACTTCACGAACAAATTTATATAAATAGCGACTCTTGCTGGGATGCAAGAAAGTGCAATTCAGCTTGCATTAGTGCTCAATGCCTATCGTGATTTTTGCCTAAACATTTCCTCTCTCTTCTAACGCGTAACTGCGTCGCTATCTGGTGCGGAGTGACGTTGCTCGTAAGGGTTGACGACTAGTCGCTTACGATAACATAGTTATCTAATGGCAAAGGTACGTTAGTTTGTACCTTGTCAATGAAACTAAATATCTCTTTTAGGTGTAGGTAGTGACAAGGTACAGACTAACGTACCTATGCCATTAGATAATTATGTTATGGAATGACATACGACGCTAACAAAATAGTCCAAGCGCCAACATCCAATATTCATAATATCGGTTCCCAACTACAGATTTAGCGTTTAGCTAAGTAGCCTCCTGAGTTATGGGAGCGGCACGGGAGAGTGGTGATTTTCTTATGTCAAATGTCGCGAGACGTCACTTGACGTCAGTAGGGCGGCGATCTCGCTGCCGTCAATACGTGTTATTTGGACCGGCCGCTTTAGACAAGACGCACACGAGATTAGCAACCGAAGATGGATCCTCAGATTAGAGCTCAAACTAAAGATGTTGTTTATAATGTAAATAATTTTTTCAAGGTTAGTAAATCTGATCCAAATTCTGCCGAGCATGAAAACGATATAAATCTTCACAGTATAATCACACAATATAATCTATAGTTATGAAAAAGAGGGATTTGTTAAAATTAATAAAACGAAATAAACCAGAAAAACAATTTAAAATTGATGCAATATTAAAAGAAAATGGTCATACGGTACTTTATTTGCCACCGTACCATCCGGATTTAAACCCAATCGAATTAGTATGGGGAGATATCAAGGGCGAGCTGGCACGAAAACATATTAACTCAAATTTAACTGAGAAAAAGCGAGCACTAGAAGAGTTATTTGCTAATTTTTCATTTGAGATATGGCAAAACTGTGACGGTCACGTAAAGAAAGTTGAGGAATTGTATTTCAAACACGACCATCTTAGCGACGATATAATGGATCAATTTATAATAAGATTACGAGATGAAGACTCAGATAACGAAAGTGATTCCAGTCATACTGACAGTGATTCGAGTAGCGATATGGACATAAGCTAATAAATTGAAAGTTCAGTTGAAAATATTGATATTAGTATTAAATATAATAATTATTTGAACAAGTATATTATTCACTTTCGCAATGACTTAGGTACTTATTTGTATATATCGTAAGATCTATCACTAATTTTCATCACGTGTGTAGCCCGACAGTTCTTTACGTCACATGTCACCCCTCCCGTGCCGCTCCCATTCCTCACGAGGCTACTGAGTTAAGCGCTAGGCATGTACCTATCTTGATTAGCTCAAACTATATATATAATACCTACCTATAGTTGATATTTAACTGATTGATTATGGTATTATAGTGTAGTAGAAGCTGGCCGGGTGATTGGTACCTTCGTAATTGGGCAAATAAAAAAAGCGGCCAAGTGCGAGTCGGACTCGCCCATGAAGGGTTCTGTAGCAGCAAGTAACATAATATAAAAGTTCTTGGATGGTTTACGATTTATGACGTATAAAAAAAACTGCTAACTAGATCTTGTTCAAACCAATTATCGGTGGAAGTTTACATGTACATCTTTTTTTTTGTTATATCATTCTCTTATTTAAGATGTTAAGGGGTGGGGGGACACATTTTACCACTTTGGAACTGTCTCTCGAGCAAACTATTCAGTTTAGTTTTTTTTTTATTAGAAACCTTAAACCATTTTTGAAGACCTATCTATAGATAACCCACACGTATGGGTTTGATGAAAAAAACTATTGAGTTTCAGTTCTAAGTATGGGGAACCCCAAAAATGTATTGTTTTTTTCTATTTTTGTTCTTGTAAGTCCTATCTAACCACATAAATAAATCCGGAGACATACAATTTAAGGATAGGTAGCAAAATTCTACATTTGTTAGGTAGGTGTACCTAATTACCTATAATGTAGACGTGCATTTCTACACCTTTCGATGTCCCTTGGAAGTGTGAAAAACGTGAGGTTCGGATCCTTGTTATAATTCAGGCTGCCGAATGCGATGCAATATGCGTTTATCTTCATTTAAGCATAGAATAAATAATAGTAGAAGACTTTAGTTGACGGATGACGTGACGCGGCGCTTGAGTGAGTTTACCGAACTAACTTCACGTGCGATCCGGCTGGCGCGCGGCAACCCTCTGAATGGATTGACTCGTCTAGATGAGTCCGCCGGGTACTATAATATCAACACTAGTCTTAAGCACCATATATGTTATGTATGACGTTACTATTCTTATGTGTAGTATTTAGTCTAACATAATAAAAAAAATAGTTCAGATATCCACCGTATAATATGTTACGGTGATTATATTTAGGATACATTTTTGATGCATGATCAAGCTCATACAAACACGTCAACCTCATACCTCATACCTAACTTACAATAAACATTATATTGATCAACTGGATTATCTATGAGGAACTAGTATGTCATAGATAACCCAGACAATATAGTCTTACTACAAATAAAATTACGCGTCCGAATCAAGTCGCGGGTTACAGTACCTATACCTAGCTAGTATCTATTTTATATTATAATCGTCCAAAGTTAGTAGGTACTTACCCAAAATCAGAATTCGTTTATTTTTGCTATACGTTTTTAAATTCCGACGGGAAACGAAAATATTCGTGAAGAGAAAATATGTACAAAATGTGTGGCTTCATTTCACCGAGGACTTATCGAGGACTATACTAAGTTCCATTGGTCTAGTTGTTACTATGTTGACAGAGTTATTTATACTTGTATTGTACGGAACCCTCTACGCGCGAGTCCGACTCGCACTTGACCAGTTTATTTATCTTTGGCCTCCAATAAAGCATGGACTTTAATGGAGATTTTTTTAATAGCAGCATTGTATCATCAAAGTAACTATATATGTAATATATTGTATTAAGTTTATCAGTTATCTATTACCCATAACACAAGCTCTGCTTAGCTTGGGGTTAGATAATGTTGTGTGAACTGTACAGCATTATTTATTTATTTATTGTTTCGATATGAAATTGAAGTACCAATATTATTATTAGTAACAAACAGCCAAACATAGATACAAATTGAATGATAGTACAAATAAAAAATAAAAAAACATACCCTTCCTCACTAGTAAGTCGGGAAATAAGCAAGTATAAAGAGCTTGGTATATTCTGAGGAAAATCGCTAAGCGAAACTCTTTTGGTCACAAATCACAATATAAACTCCTTCGTGAGTATACTACCGTAGAATTGCACCGAGCAACTACGGAGGCCTGCAATGTTCTAAGTAGAGATCCACCAACTTATCTGTAGAATGAAATGTATGTAGATGATAGAAAATCACATACATTTCATTCTACTGATAAGTTGGTGGATCTGTAGAATTGGTTTGTGTTCACGACTGTATGATTGAACTGTCAAACCATGTCCGTCCCGTTAATTTTCACAAACCTCAAATAAATAGGTATTTGGATGGGTTTCCTATTACCCGAATTAAAATTATAACAACGAAAACCAAAAATTTTCAGTAAAATAATACAAGTTTTTGTAATGATATATCGAAGTATCCGGTTGTCGGTTTTCACCTGTGAATAAAAAAGTGAACGAGGGCCTTCCTTCCAGCGCCGTGGATAACCACGGAATGACAGAAAATGGCGTAGAAATCGTGTAGATACGGCGAATTGAAAATATTTTCGTGTTTTTACACATCTTTTGTATGAAAAGATCAAAAACCCCAACTTTATTTTAAAACCAAGTATATAGACATGATACTTAAGTGTTTTATTTCTCAGAAAAAGCTGTAATTCCGTAGATTTTAGCTCATATGTAGATGCTCTATTTTGATCAATTTTGTGAAAATGGGTAGGTAGTTTTTCAATTTACACAAAATCTAAAAAGAATTTTAGAAAACCCCTACTTACTTTTATTCAGCCTGAAATGTTCTTTCTTCTGATCTAAATATTGTTAGGAATAAAGCTAAATTCGGGAAGTTCTAGGCTTTTCAAAACACCACTTTTCAAGGATTTTCAAGGACGTGCCCCTTAACATGTCGTCGGTCATCGAGAGTGGTTTTCCCACACCGTCCTGTTCATGGTCGACTTGAGAGCCTTTATTCCCCAACCGTTACCAGTTCTGTTATTAGTTTAAATAACAAAATAAACTTATGCCAATAGAATGATCAATTTAGCCTGCGATTTTGAAGTTCTACGGTAAGATCTAGAACCCTCCGATTTCTCAAAACTGGCTCACAGGCAAACTCCGTCGGACAAACCCAGCTTAGAGACTAATCTGTAAATCACTGCTGAGTGCCTGAATTAGAGATTAGACGCAATCATAGCTATTATCTTACTGGTTTTGATAAAACTACGACTTGAATTCCACTTGAGAAGATGTAATTTTGAAAAACTTTATCAGAAATCGCCCACGCATTTATCTAAGTAAGGCTCAAGATAATTTTATCTGTGTTATCTAAATGAAATCGTCTCGTCAATTATTTGGCTGATCCTTCGATCATTTATGCGCACGGGTCATTCACCAAGTTCTGCGTACCTATTATCTAGTTAGTTGAACACTATGAACTTGTAACAATTCGGGTCAGTGGGTCATCCATTGTGCAAGTTCTTGTATGTAGGTACGACATCATATTTGCGTGCTAGTTACTTGTATTGAAAACATGTTTTCCAGAGCTTGCATCTCTAGTGCAAGTTTTTATTTGCATGCAAGCGTTTGCGCCAAAGCTTGTATCTTTTATACAAGAGTTCAGAGACATACTGAACTGAGGGGGAGGGGGTTTGGTCAAAACGAGCTGTAGTCGGTGAAGAGTACGAGTACCTATATTCCTTTGCAGTTTGCAGTTTGCAAAAGCACGAAAGCGATAGTAGCGCGACAAGTTCAAAACTACCGGCATGCAACCTGTAGCTCGCATACAGGTTTACGTCTCCCTCAAGCTGCATGCAAAACATGCATGGGATTTACCATAATAACCACGTAAGACCGCCCATTATGCATTTCTGTTATTTTTTTATATTTTAGTTAAGTTTTGTATTTAATAATAAAAAAACTTTTATTTGCACCATTTACATAAAGTGAAGATCTTACAAATATACTTGAATATACTAACTAACTAAAATAGGTACCTACTTATGTAGCTTATTACATTTACGTACCTACCTTGGCCTCCACACTAGGATTCCCTGTGCTGTGGAGACCAAATTTCTGTGGATTAGATAAAACTACCACTTGGATTGCACTTGGATTGTTATTACAAATCTGTTAGGTATGTACAATAAGGAGTATGAGGTAATACGTTTGTGTAGGTAGGTACTCAATGCTCTACTCGATGTGAATACTTAGAGAATTGCAGGCCTCCGTACCGTGTGAATATGATGACTGATGGGGTAGGTACTTGGTAGGTATTTATTTAAAAGCTAACAAAACTTATTTTAAATGACTTTTGTGAAAAAAAATAAGCCAACTTTTTGAAAGGAACATAAAATAAGAAAAGTCATGGGTCTGTCACAATCTACCAAAATTATCGAATCGAGTTAAAAAAGAATGTTATTATGAACAGATACACGTTTTCTAACAAAATCAACATCATTTTATAAGACATTTTATTTTTTATGACGAATTTAAAAAAATCTGTAGTAAGTATGAACGACTTTGCTAATTTGGAGAAGGTTATAGTGCGAGAGCTCTCATGTCGTTTGTGTCTATGCACGGACGTAGCGAAATTGAAGCCGCTCAGTACCGAAGTTAAGAGAAAAATCAAGAGGCTTTTTGATATCGTTGTAAGTATAATTTTACTAGTATTTATCTTCGACGAAGTATTTATCTTTAACGAAACATCGATCAGCTTAATGATGGAATTCGAAATCCAACAAGAAAAACCCTTGTTAATTATCCTTGAGAATAAATAACTAATTGCGAAAACCACCTTTTTTAAAAAATCGCAATGCAAGAAAATGGGGGTTGTATTTAGAATCGTTTGGCAGGAGGAGGAGGGTGGGAGTAGGGGGAGAGGAAGGGGAGGGGTACCCCTTTGCCCCTGGTACCAGTCCCATAACAAGGTAACTTATAGTTTTCGAGAAAAAAAATAAAGAAATTTTTGAGGTTAAGTATGAAATTTTTGAATTGGAAGTGTCGAATGTTACGGGAGTCATCGCCAACTTGCAGGGAGAGTGCAGGAAATTCCAGCCTCGGCCCCCTTGTCCAGGAAACTTGTGCTTTTAAAGAACAATAATAAAGAAAATTTTACAAAATCGGAACGTAAAATGATAATATTAATGATTTAATTTATGAGTACCTCTATCTGTGGAGGAGGGATGTTGAAAGAAATAAGAGAGATCCTTTTGAGGAATTAATTAATGTTATAAATTATGGATTTTATAAATGAAAAATGAATGTAACTACCTACCTGAGTTTTTTTATTGTTGACTGACTGTGTGACTTGACACAGAGCACCCCGACAATAGTTGGTTAGGTCCGAAAACAGTGGCAGCCCGATACGGAGCACCCCGACTCCACGTGGTACTGTGCGTCACGCCCCTAGAGTGTATATAAAAACGCGGAGCCAGTAGCTCGCGTGGGAGATCTTGAGTGGAGCAAGCCCGCGAGGCCGAGCGGAGTGAAGGGGGGAGCTGGCGAACGAAGCGAGCCGGTGACCTCCGTAGCGTAGGAAAGGTCGAGTGGGTGAAGCGACACTCAAGGGCGACCTCGCGAGAGTACTGGCGGGAGCACATACCGGAGTCCGACATTTAAAATATCATACTTAACCAAAAAAAAACTTTATTTTTTTCTTGAAAACTGAAAGTTACCTTTGCATAGGAGTGGTACCAGGGGCGAGGGGGTACAAATCCCCCACTCCCCCCCCTCTCCCATCCTCCTCCTGCCAAACGATTGTAAATTTTTACCAAAATATCATACAAAAAAAAAAAAACAATTTTTTTTTGGAAATTTTCTTTATTTTTTTTCTCGAAAACTATAAGTTACCTTGTTATGGGAGTGGTACCAGGGGTGAGGGGGTACCCCTCCCCCTCCTCCTCCTGCCAAACGATTCTAAATTTTTACCGAAAATGAACTTGGGCTAGTCCAGATGGCTTTATAAGAAATGAGATAGATTATTTCCCCACCACGCACACTATCACAGATGTGACAGTTTTAAATAGATTTAAAACCAGAAGTGATCGTAGAATGGTAAGAGCTACTTTCCGATGTATCATCAATAAAAAAAGATTCGAGGATTCCACCAGGGGGTTTTAGTGAGTCCTCGAGTCCGAGAAACCTCACATAACCGTATTGCACCCTCAATGCAAATCGGTATCTGTACCTACCGTTTTCACAACAAAAAGTATCCACCTTGTGGCCCGTATAACAAACAAAATTATGTACATAACCATGATGGTTTCAAAGTTATATCGTATACCAAACGTTGAGATTAGTCGCCAAACTAAGGTCGAGGATGTAGGTTACGGATTTCAGGGCTCAAGAGGAGATGGGCGGCACACTTGGCAAGGCGAGAGGATTACCGATGGACCAAAATGTAGGAGAGCAGTGGATCCAGCTGGAATAAGACCACCAGGAGTGACGTTCGAGAGAAGAGGCCTTAACCTACTCAGCAGTGGGTGTCACTGGCTGGATATAGAGTGGATGTCTGTAGGCTGGATATGGAGTGTCATTTGCATTTTCGTTTATAAAAATAATAACCATTTCACTAAAATAAACGAAACACATAACAGAAACACTCGTCACAAAGACATTTTCTGCCATATTCTAGAATAAGTATGCTAAACAAAAGTCCTTATTATATGGCAGTAAAAATTTTTAACAAGCTACCAATTAATATAAAAAATTAAACTAAAATAAGGTTGTTTATCGGAAAGCTAAAAACATTCCTTATTCAAAGGTGTTTCTGTACTGTTGACGAATATTTAATAGAATAAAAATGACCATTTGCCAACTTTAGCTACCTAAATTACCTTTTATACCATCGAGCAACACGGAATGGAGACGCCATCAAAGGCATTCCCCTCTGCAGTTCCCCTCTAAATTTAATGCCCTTGAGGGCATACAGCTTATAAAAAACTAGCTGTCGCCGATCGCTCTGTCAGACTGAATCGACTCGCGTGGGAGATAGTGCTCCAAGAAAAATGCCGAATTGTTCAGTTTTATGCTGTAAAAAAATGATTGGATCATCAAATTTACAAAAAGATGGTGTTTCCTTTCACATGTACCTGAATTTCAATTAAATTATTATAACTTATTGCATAAAAATTGACCAAGTCAAATTAAGCCGCATAAAAACAAAAGTGGCCATCTCAGATTTTGTAATTTTTGAGTTAGTGTTCGGGGTAAAATAATAAAACTGAACGGTTTAACAAAACAAACCGTGAATGTTTTATTCAATAACACTGGTTAACTCTTCACTGCGACTGCACTTCAGTACACTGGTCATTCATTTTTTCTAAAATCACTGCCGTGTTACGTGATTTATTCGCAATGAAAGCCAATTCCCTTACGACTGCCCTGCTCGCTCTTCAATCGAGCTCCACGTGACACAGGGGCGACATAAAAGTGACCAAAAGCGTAGATATAAATGTGTATAATACATCAATGTGCATGTCAGGTTTTATTCTGCTGACGTAAACATGTACAACGTGTATAACGTATGTATAACGTGTAATGTCAGTAAGCCAAGATGTGGATGATTACTTAATATCCTTGATTACTAAATACCATTCATTAAACACGTTCGACATCATGTGACATGTGGAATAACGTGTATTTGTATTTGATGGCTATGTAACCACTAACTAACCGGTAACTACTAACTACTACTACTTCGTGTCACGGGCTCTTTCTTGGTTCAGTGACCAGCTTGAGATATAGTGTCCCTGAAAGGGGCCTAGTGACCAATGGTGAAAGAACCAGTATGGTAAAAGGATTAATTGTGCCTCGCAGAGGTGTATGATGATATGTCAACGTAAATGTCATGTGCAACTATATTTAAAGAAATATAATTAAATCACACTACTATTAACAACAAGTGTAACATGAAAAAGTTTGTACATTTGGGAACTTTGATTACAAGAGATGGCAAGCATGAAGATGATATTTAAATGAGAAGAAATTCTGGAAACCAGGTGAACTTAACGCCTTATTATCAGCCGGAACGTATCCAAAAAGGCACGACTGGATGTGCATAGAGGAGTGTTGGTGCCAAAACTAATGTATGGTGGTAGCGAAAGTTGCTAAGGCAGAATAAACATGAAAGTAGAATAAATGCACTGAAGATGAGAGGTTTGAGAAGTATGTATGGTGGACTTTGAGAGATAGAATAAGAAACTGTGTGTTAAGAAAGCATTGTAAAATGAAAGATCACGTGTATAGTGATAAGGATTGAGAAAGATATGTTTGGATGGTTTGGGTTATTGGTTAAGGGATGAATGATAGTAGATTGACGAAACTAGTTCATAAGATGAGCATGAATGGGACAGTTGGAAGGGGGAGACCTCGGTGAAGGTATTCAGACTAGATCAGGGTCGATCTGGAGAATGGCCAGGCCAAGAGCGCCCTTAACCTATGAGCATATATGAAGAATGTGATGTGAGTGAATCAAGCAAAACAGGTATGCCAGGATCGTAGCAAGTGGAAATTCATGGTCTCTGCCTACTTCTCTGGGAAACAGGCGTGAGTTTACGTATGTGTGTATGTATGTAATATTATAAATGCAAAATTTTCTAGGGGTTGGATGAAATTTAAGAACTGCGATAGCTGGACCTCTGGAATAGTTTTAAATTGTATTTAGATGTTCCCACAGGATCAAGACTTATGCGAGTGAAACCGCGGGTTGCTTCTACTTTATAATAAGAATAAAACTGCGTGGTTAATTTGATCAAAATCGGTTATATTGATCATACTTAAATAACTTTACACTTTTCAGTTAAAAGTAAATAAAGATGCTTTAAAAAAAATCGTTGATCGCCTATTGTTAGGTTACTGTACAATCTTTGCACGTTATGTTTGCCTATAATGAGGGGTTTTCACGGCCATATCAAATCATCTATAAACCCTTGAAAATAGATGTCGCTGCTGTGTACTTAACTGTATAAATAAAGTGACATGTCAACAACGTAGTGATATATTTTTGTGGTATTTTGTTACTATCAGACGATGCATTTGTTAATTTTGACAACCACAGTTGAGTCAGGGCCATCAACTGACCCAAATCAAACAATTTTTTTTTTATTTGAAAATGAAAGGCCGTTATTGGTTTCTCCTGTAGCTAAAGATAGGTATATAGTTTGTACCTCAATTATATACATGTGTAGACTGTTGGTAACCATAATAAAAAATAATTAAATAAGCAACTGCTAACAATAACAATAACGTTAGCTGAGTCAGTCGTGGGAAGCAATGGCAGGGATGAGCTCACTATTTGTCACGTCTATCTCCCACGATGGTGCAACCCACTGTGAAAAGAGGCCCATTAAGGCTCTGCCTACCCCTTCGGGGAAAGAGGCGTGTGTCTATGTATGTATGTATGTAATGTAATGATTCAGCCTTATTAGTCTGACTTACAAGAACCTCTTAGGTTGTTTCAAGAATTAAAACACAAGTACTATTTTAGAATAGAGACTTTTTTTTTAATTTGAATATTAAAGGAACGGTATGAAACGAAATGTCAGGGAGTGGCAGTCAGATTTGTAAGCTCGCAGAGGATAGTCGAACGCGAAAACGCTGTTGGTCAGAAGGTTTCAGAAGACTGCTTCAATAGGAAACGTGGAAATGCGCCTTGGAAAAGCCATTAATGAACCATGATTCGGGGTTAGAGTCTAGTCGGCATTTGTGTTGTGTTACTGGTTAAGAAACCGTCATTATGCATAGATTCTGGTTAGATTCTTTTTGGCTTGTGATCGGTATCTGCTCTTTGGGATGTGTGCTTGTGTCACTCTGCTTGGTAAATAACCCGGTGTTCAGACCTTGTGATGTCCTGGAGAAAGAACGTAAACTTATTAAACTTATCGAAATCCACCCAAGATGAGACGAAAGCATGGTTCGTTGGAGGCTTTACCAAAAGGAAATCGCAACTTTGCCGTTTGCGTCGCTGACGAAGTCATGGAATTGGTGACATGGCGGACCTCAGAAGATAGAATCGCGTACCTAGATCAGATTGGGCATCCTAGGCTGTAATATGGCTTCCGTTTTATAGGCCTGCAGTAGCCCACGACTTTGCTTTTGCTAGTGGCGGAGGAGAGGATGTAATTCAGGAAGCCCATCACGTCATCGCGACACTCTTAATTATCTGCCTCTAGTGAAAGTGATATCGTCCCCGGTGGTTCTCGGGTACATGTCATAGGCTCTCCGTCCAGGCCTGACATCCCTGGCCATGGCCTATGGCCATGTCCCCCCTAATTACTCTAGAATAGGTATCTCAGCATTGCACTTCGCTGAGAGACAAACACAATTTCCTTGCACATAAATGTGAGCTCGCGTGCTCTAGATTTGCCACTTACACACCCAGAATAGATAGGTATATGAGGTACATTATAGGTCTTCATCAGTATTAGAGCGTTTCTTCGACCAGGTTACTGCTTGGCGCTTCTTATAACCCTAGGGAATAAGCTAGTACTCTGACATTCACACAATACAAGCACAAATAACTAAAAAGACAAGCAAATGCAAGCTTGGCTAAATAAAAACACTTCTAGCTAGGAAAATTAGCTAGGCTACATATCCGGGCGCGAAACTGCTTTGAAAACCTAAATAATTCACTTTGAGTCTCCAAGTTAGAGCCGAGAGGCTGGTTCTAGTATTGGCTATCGCTAGTTTAAACCCATAATCAGCCATGCTAAGCAGTGCTGTTGGACTCTCCTGTTAAACCAATACAGGACTCTGTAAAACCTTGGGACCTTGAACTTAAAGGACGAAAGTCCTAGGGCCCTATGAGAACAGTTTCTTGACTTTATTTGGGAGATTCCCTGCCTTAAATAACAAATAAAATATCTTCATAACCTAAATATGCTAAGAACTGAAATCTATTATATTGAATTGTAATCAGGAGGAGTTCCTGTGAAACCTGGCTCTACGGGCGTCAAATGAGTCTTCAATCCATGGTCGAAAGGCTATTCTAATATATTGGCTATCACTAGTTTAAACCAATAACCAGTCATGCCGAGCAGTACTGTTGGACTCTCCTGTTAAACCAATACAGGACTCCGTAAAACCTTGGGACCTTGAACTTAAAGGACGAAAGTCCTAGGGCCCTATGGGAATAGCTTCTTGACTTTATTTGGGAGTTTCCCCGCCTTAATTATTCTTTGAGGATTCAGAGAGACGCCTTCGAGTAGTGATTTGCAGGAATAACTCCTGATCTTCGAATTAACATTTATTTTTACCACTTCTCTCCAGTGAGATCTTTGTTAACGCATTTTTACAGTATTAGGAACTTCGAGGGTTTATAGAGATCCTTGGGGAGAACTTAGAAAAGCTATCCTCTTTTCTCTCTTTGAAGGTAGAGATTATACGTACAGACTTGCTATAGAATTTATTAATAATGTAAATTCCCTATCATGCAGAGGAGATCTGACCAAAGTATATGTGCTGAGGATCACTGAGAAGCGCGTAGGAGGTGCGCCCTCTTTACTGCAAAACCAAATTATTTTGTTCCATTTCGAAGTTTTTCCTTAAAGAATCGAGTTACTGCTAAGATTTCACAACGTAGAGTCCTTTCCGTAAAGACGATCACGCCGGCCAATGCTTTTAGTTCATATCATAAAATCTCCCTAGGGAAATTCGGTTTGTTCAGGGGGGGGGGGGGTTGTTACAGTAACAATAACAGCCTCAATGCACACTGAAATAGCTTTGTGCTCATTTAACAGTTTTTTTTATTTCTCAAAAATTCCTGAAAGTAAGTTGCCCGTGTTTTCTTATATACTACTAAATTAGTGATGTGCCTCAATAATAAAGTAGATTTTTTATCGATAAAATAAATGCTCGTTTATTATGTTTTACAAGCTATTGAAATTTGATTTATATTATTCGGGAGACGCCATAGCCTAACCTAACCTAACTTTCTAACCGTTAATCCAATCACCATGAAGGTATTGTATGTAACAAGGTAGGTAACTGTTATGATTTTAATTTGAAATTATTAATTGTATGCCATAAATTGACGACCTCTGTGGCGCGGTGGACGAAGGTTCGCCTGTAACGCAGGAGGTTGCGGGTTTGATTCCCGCCTCAGAACAAATATTTGTACGATCTGCAGATATTTGTTCAGGGTGTTCTGGATATTTTATATTTTAATACAAAATAAATATCTATGTAATGTACTGTACTAATACAGTGATCTTGTGTTATGGACTAGATAACTGATAACCCTAAGGTTATCAGTTATCTAGTCCATAACACAAGAGTCCCCTTCACAGAGAGCGTTCAACCCCTCCCCTCATCCCTAGCCGCCCTTAAATCCCTTAAATGACCCTTGATGGTAGGCAAAGTAAGTTCCTACCAAAAAGTTATCGATACTATTAATTTATCGACTTGAGTGCTGGAAGTCCCTAGAACGGGTGTTACTGTCAATTTTGTGACATAACATGATGTTTGTACACAGAAAGCATCTATGTGTGTATAAAGATTTTTGATGTGTTGCTGTTTATAGATGTTTGCGTTTATAGCGATAGAACGACTGGTTACAAAAGTGTGCATTAAAGTGAAAGTGAGTGCGTGAAGCCCCCCCCCAAAAATTTCTGAATAAATATGTATCGGTTGACAGCTCTATGGCGCCTCCCCTCCGGTACGGAAGCCTGCGTTGCTCGATGTTTTATACCTATTCTTAAATTTCCAAATTGATGAATGTACCTAGTAGGTAACTCTGTAATGTTAGTAACTTTGGATGTTTTTTTTTGTTGTTGTATTAGTTAACATTTTAGTAGTTAGTTGTTTTACCTATAGGTAAAACAAAGGTAAACTAGATATACTTAGTAGGGTAGCAGTTTACGCCCTCGAAAAATTTGCGATGCCTGAAGAGGGCAAATAAGTCATAAGTGCTCACTATTTTATGAGACCAAATTGTAACACTTATTTATGCAAATAAATATCTTGTATCTTGTATCTTGATAGATATATAGATAGAATGATCTTCAGTAGCTTTCAGCTCTTTCAGTAGAGACAGCTGATTTTGTTTTTTTAGTGGCACTGAATGATGGTTCTGTGATGGATAAGCTAGTCACAAATCTTAGAGCTTAGTAATTAATCACTTTTTTGAAATTCCTGTGACACCAATATTTGTAGGTACCTACTGGTAGGTAAGTATCATTAAAACTAAATAAACTGATGGTATATTTCTTTCGCAGATTCGCGCAGACGACTATCTTCCAAAAGCAATATGCCACAACTGTTTGCAACAAGTAGCGGCTCTACATTTGTATGCCGTTCAAGTTGACAAAACACAGAAGTTCCTCAATTTCCACCAATTGAAAGCCAACGATGAGAAAAAAGAAACACAAGCTATTGATAACAAATTGAATCCAATCGTAATTGCGTTGTCTGTTCAAAACATAGAAAATACGGGCTCGCCGAAATCAAAATCGCCACTATTGGAGTATCCAGGCTCGCCAACAACGAAAACGCCACTATTGGAGTTCCAACAAGGAGACGCGAAGCCAAACAAATCAAAACCAGCAATTATAAAGAAAAAATCTCCTTCCGATATGAAGTTCATGGAGGCGATGACGTTGGAAGAATTTGCAAAAGCGGAAAAACTTGATACGAGTCTCCTGAGCTCGTCGTCTGCTATCCAACCGCCATCACCAACCGGAAAACTAAACAGGAAGAAGGAAAGTAAGCCAGAACTACTGAACCAGCCAACTGAGGTCCTTGATCCGGTAGTGCTGATAGACGGGCGACCGGCCAAGCAGGGTGCCGCTTTAGACAAACAAATCACACTCTTCTACAAGATGGAATGCTGCATCTGTCACGAGAATGGATTCCACTTCAGGTCTCTGATGAAGCATTACAAAGACAGGCACGGAGTGCCGGGCTATGTGACGTGTTGCGACAAGAAATTTCACTACTTTTATCCGAAGAAAATTATTGAGCACATGGCTTATCATTTGCAGCCTAACATATTCATGTAAGTGTTATTATTTGTCTATCGTGAATACGTAATGAGAACTTACCAATTTAGGTTACTCAAGATAACTGCTTATTTTGTCTTGCTCTCTATAAGTTCCGAAGTTGTTGCATCTTTCCGGCAGAATATAGGTACCTAATTATTAGTTGCCGTTTTTCTTCACAACAGTTTCGTATACTCCGATGTCGCTTGCTGCCTCGGTTCTCTAAAATAAGACGTTGATTATGCAAAAGTAAAGCGTGCATTTGCACGTTCTCTTGTAGGTCTAGGTATAATAAGGTTCATCCAACAGGTGTGCAAGCTGCCATAAAAACTTCCCAACATCGCACGAGCTTCTTGAGCATCAAAGCAACGGCGGGCGTTCGGAAGGCAAGATCACCTGCCCGCGGTGTTCTGAGCGATTCCCGACCTACCATGAGTTGGGCTGGCACCTCGTGACGCATCGCTCTGATAAGCTGCAGTGCGACTATTGCGGGAAACAGTAAGTAAACAAGTATACCTAATCCAGTCTAAGAAACTAAAGTCAACTTTTCAGTTAAATAAAACTGGCCAAACGTGTCGGATCGGATCACATCACGACACACGATACCTACAGCTGTAGGTATTTCAGGAACTCACTTAGCACTCGATGGACCGATGACATTACTATGGTCGCAGGAAGTCGGTCGATGGAGGCGACTCGAGACCATCAGTCGTGGGAAGAAGGTTTTATTGCTTGTGCTTAGGTATATTTCCAGTATTGAGTAGTAGCGTGGGGCGCCCTCTGGCTAGGTGGAGCGACGACCTACGAAAGGCAGCGGGCAGAAAGTGGATGAGAAGAGCCGAACACCGGGCTCAGTGGCACGTATTGGGAGAGACCTATGTCCAGCAGTGGACTTATGTGGGCTGATGATGATGATGATGATGAGTAGTTGATCATGCCGATGATGGGAAAGGAGTTAGTAATATCTACCTAGGCCTAGGTAACTATAGGTAGGTACTGACAAATCACAGTGGAAGATGGTGGACGTCCCATCCCGTATTGATAAACTGTTCTCCACTACCAGATTAAAGCATCATCACCGAAAGAAGACTGTGATGCGCATGGAAGACGTTATACTTTGTTCACAATGTATACGGACTTTGAAAACAATTGAAAAACAAGAAAAAGAGATTGTAAGTATGAGATGTTTTTTGAAACCCCCGTTGGAGGGGAAGTTTGAGGCCATGGTGTCTGTTTGTCTGTGGCCTCATAGCTCTGGAACGGCTGCCCTGATTTCAATGCGGTTTTTTGGAGATGGAACTGACGCATTTTTGCAGCTAGAACCTTCAGTTTGGGCTGCAAATTATCATTTTCGTCGACATCAGGCTCCAGCGTCTGATGATGCCCAGCATAGGATGAAAAGGATCTAGGGTACCACTGAATCTGAATTTGAGCAAGAATTTAATATGACATGAGATGTCTTCTTCCCGCAGACTCCTGGGTCTAATGATGACCAGCACACGATAAATACGATCTAGAGTTCAAAGGCTGCTCCGATTTCAATGCGGTTTTATTTGTATGAATACTGGTGTTGGAACACTGAAAATTGTCTGAGGTTTTTTAATTTTACATAATTAACTAAGTCATTAAGTACCTACCTACCTATTTCATTTGAATGACGGAACAAGCATTTGGCTCACCTGATGTTAAGTGGTGCCCTCCGCCCATAACAATGCATTTCCTCACACAAATAAATAAAGTTAATTACTTTCTAGGGGCAAACACACGCAACACACACCCTCACTAAAACACGGACAAAGACTAACGGTTGAAGAGCATGGTTTTGATGCATTGTCTGTGTGTGAGTGTTTCTAAACGAGTAAAGGGAGTATTCAATTTAATACTCCCTTGGGAATATGCGTACGGAAATAAGTCTTGCAGGTAGGTATGTTTTTTAGTATACGTAGTGGGGGAATGACAGTGAACTAATCGCCGAATTCCAGGGTTTTTCTCAGGGGCATGCAGTGAACCTTCGGGAGATACTTTTAGATTGTTTGTTCCAGAAAGAAAAGGTAAAATCGAAGAGCAACGACGTTTTAACACTCCAAAAGCTACAGAAGTTCAGACAGGCCATGGGGCTGTCAGGCGACGAAGACGGATCTACGGACTAAACTAAAAAAAACGAAACAACCCTAAGATAAAGTATAAGTGTCAAATGTACGAAATAAAAAACGGTTTAATACGAAAAACCAGTTTATTTTAACTTAAAATTACGCAAACATTATAAAACTACATGTTTTGACAAAGCCAGGTCAACGAGTCAGGGTCAAGATACACTACCATCGGAATCTCCTTCGTGTAAGAGCTGACAGAGGTGAGAATTGTCTCTTTTAATCCGTTTTGTCAGACACGAAGTCCATTTACATTGAGGTAGCATAGCTTAGTAACATGGTCGCCATGTATATTTTTTTTTCATGTTTTTTTTTTTTTGTAAAACATCTTTTCTAATCCAGCCTCCGTTTCTTGACTAGAGATCCGAGCAGATCTGAGATGGCTGGGAGGTTGTTGGTCTGGTCATTAGCGCCAGTGTTCAAGCTTGCAATGGGAATGTTCAACTGGTTCGACGTCACCTTCTGTCCCTTCATGTTTCTGTGTTGAGGGAAACTTGGCATCAGTTTCGGGTCGCAAGCTGTAAACAATAATTAGCCATAAAAAAACCATTGAGATTATACTTTTCACTAAACGGGATATTTACCATGATTTTATAGTTTTGATTGTTCCCGATATTTTGGCACAGTTGCATACGCAATGATCACGGCGCATCTAGTCTTTGCGAGTAGATGTTATTGCCAGATATATTCTTTTATTACGAACGAAACCATAATAGTTTCAAAAGTTATACCATTCAGTTTATATTATTTGAGACTAGCAGATGCTCACGACTTCGTCCGCGCATAGGTTAGGTAATAGGTAGGTGCGTCCTACTAGACATACTTAGTAACTACTTCGCATTCTAGATGGATGTTCGTCCGCGCGTATGTTATAGATGGGTACGTACCTACCTATTACGCATTCTAGACGGATCCAGATGGATGTTCGTCTGCGCGTAGGTTAAGTAGAAGGGGTGGTGCGTACCTACTGTACCTACCTAGTACCTACCTACTGAGCATTCTAGATTGATGTTCGTACGCGCGTAGGTTAGGTAGTAGGTGGGTACGTACCTACCTGCAACGCATTCTAGATTGACGGTACAAATGTAAAATTATTGTAAAAATTACGTTTTGTTAAGGTGGAACGTTTCGCTTGACTCGCGAAGTTAAAATGTTATTGTATTTTTTTATAATCACAGCTCATCAACACATTTTGAGGACAGCGAAACCTGATTTTGCGAAAACTAAGAGAAAGTGTCTCATAAATATCGTCTTCTTCTTCTTTTTTTTGGCGTGTTCAGCGGACCGGTAGTGGTGCCAAAAGAGTTTGCCAATGACAGGTGATTAACTTGACATAAAACCAAAAAAGTGCTGGGAGTTTGAGGAAAGATAAAGGTACGGTTTAAAGGGAGAATCGTACGTGATTATGTAATACAAATTGATTCACACTTAACTGAAAAAAAAACCGAATACACATAACAACAAAACAAAATATTCACACAATCAATATAGATACAAAACTATACACATAATATACATTTATATTGTATATGATCTTACAATTTTATGTTGTTTCTACTGATAAATTTACACAATATACATATAAAGCGAGTATATACAAGGGATAAAAGGGATTTAGAGGAAAAAGGACGAGGGATTTCTGGGGGGGTGACATCAAACCATCGAGCAACACGGAATGGAGACGCCATCAAAGGCATTCCCCGCTGTAGTTCCCCTCTAAATTGAATGCCCTCGAGGGCATACAGCTTATAAAAAACTAGCTGTCGCCGATTGCTCTGTCAGACTGAATTGACTCGCGTGGGAGATAGTGCTCCAAGAAAAATGCCGAGTTGTCCAGTTTTATGCTGTAAAAAAATGATTGGATCATCAAATTTACAAGAAGATGGTGTTTCCTTTCACATGTACCTGAATTTCAATTAAATTATTATAATTTACTGCATAAAAATTGACCAAGTCAAATTAAGCCGTATAAAAACAAAAGTGGCCATCTTAGATTTTGTAATTTTTGAGTTAGTGTTCGGGGTAAAATAATAAAACTGAACGGTTTAGCAAAAAAAAACCGTGAATATTTTATTCAATAACACTGATTCACTCTTCACTACGACTGCACTTCAGTACACTAGTCATTCATTACTCTAAAATCACTACCAAGTTACTTGATTTATTCGTACTGAAAGCCAATTCCCTTACGACTACCCTGCCCACTCTTAAACCGAGCTCCACTTAAGCGTGTGATAGAGGGGCGACATAAAAGTGACCAAAAGAATAGATATAAATGTGTATAATACATCAATGTGCATGTCAGGATGTATTCTGCTGACGTAAACATGTATATAACGTGTAATGTCAGTAAGCCAAGAGGTGGATGATTACTTAATATCCTTGATTACTAAATACCATTTATTAAACACGTTCGACATCATGTGACATGTGGCATTAACGAGTATCGTATTTGACGGCTATGTAACCACTAACTACTACTACTTCGTGTCACAGGCTCTTTCTTGGTTCAGTGACCAACTTGAGATATAGTGTCCCTGAAAGTGGCCTGTGATCAATGGTGAAAGAACCAGTAAGGTAAAAGGATTAAATGTACCTCGCAGAGGTGTATTATATGATATGTCAACGTAAGTGTCATGTGAAACTATATTTAAAGAAATTAAATTAAATCACACTACTATTAACAACAAGTGTAACATCAAAAAGTTTGTACATTTGAGAACTTTGATTACAAGAGATGGCAAGCAAGAAGATGATATTTAAATAAGTGTAAATTCTGGAAATCAAGTGAACTTAACGCCTTATTATCAGCCGGAACGTATTCAAAAAGGCACGACGACTGGATGTGCATAGAGGGGTGTTAGTGCCAACACTAATGTATATGGTGGTAGTGAAAGTTGCTAAGGCAGAATAAACATGAAAGTAGAATAAATGCAGTGAAGATGAGGTTTGAGAAGTATGTATGGTGGACTTAAAGAGAGAATAAGAAACTGTGTGTTAAGAGAGCATTGTAAAATGAAAGAGCACTTGTATAGTGACAAGGATTGAGAAAGGTATGCTTGGATGGTTTGGGTATATATAAAGGATGAATGATAGTAGATTAACGAAACTAGTTCATAAGATGAGCATGAATGGGACAGTTGGAAGGGGGAGACCTCGGTGAAAGTATTCAGAATAGATCAGGGTCGATCTGGAGAATGGCCAGGCTAAGAGCGCCCTTAACCAATGAGCATATATGAAGAATGTGATGTGAGTGAATGAAGCGAAACAGGTATGCCAGGATCGTAGCAAGTGGAAATTCATGGTCTCTGCCTACTTCTCTGGGAAACAGGCGTGAGTATGTGTGTATGTTTGTAATATTATAAATGCTAAATTTTCTAAGGATTGGATGAAATTTAGAACGGCGATAGCTGGACCACTGGAATAGTTTTAAATTTTATTTAGATGTTCCCATAGGATCAAAACTTATGCGAGTGAAATCGCGGGTTGCTTCTAGTTTATAATAAGAATAAAACTACGTGGTTAATTTTATCAAAATCGGCAATATTGATCATACTTAAATAACTTTACTCTTTTCAGTTAAATGTAAATAAAGATGCTTTAAAAAAATCGTTGATCGCCCGTTGTGAGGTTACTGTACAATCTTTGCACGTTGTGTTTGCCTATAATGAGGGGTTTTCACGGCCATACCAAATCATCTATAAACCCTTGAAAATAGATGTCGCTGCTGTGTACTTAACTGTAAAAATAAAGTGAAATGTAAAAGTCAACAACGAAGTGATATATTTTCGTGGTATTTTGTTACTATCACACAAAATAACATAGGTACGATGCATTTGTTGATTTTGACAACCACAGTTGAGTCAGGGCCATCAAATGAGCCAAATTGAATTAAAAAAAAACGAAAATGAAAAGCCCCCATTGGTTTCTTCTGTAGCTAAAGATAGGTATATAGTTTGTACCTCTTCATATATGCATGTCGGATCCTCAAGATCCCTCCGAGCGGCAAAAGGCAACTTAGGGGCTTTCCAGTGGGTCTCGTGCAAATGAGGAAAATTTAAAAGAGGTTTCACTAAGATTTTATTCAAACTGACTTTGAACTTGATTATGTATTTTGTTGATTAAATCGTGTGCACTCTGGCAACGCCGATGTAATAATGAGCTCTGGCGCCTTCGTACGCTCCTTTTATATCTGAGCATCGATCGCTTTGCGTCTTTGCGTAAACAAGACTCGGGCGCATTCGTTTGGGTGGCGTGACACGACAGAATACGATTGTTCGCAGCCGTACACGTGGTGTTTATAAGCCTTCAATCTCAGTAGATCTATTCTCCAGATTCATCATATGACTTCTCTCTCCGACATACATGTGTAGACTGTTGGTAAACCTAATATTTTTATTTATTAAATAAGCAACTGCTAACAATAACAGCCTCAATGCACACTGAAATAGATTTGTGCTCATTTAACAGTTTTTTTTATTTCTCATAAATTCCTGTATGTGAGTTGCCCGTGTTTTCTTTTATACTACTAATTTAGTGATGTGCCTCAATAATAAAGTAGATTTTTTATCGATAAAATAAATGCTCGTTTAATATGTTTTACAAGCTATTGAAATTTGATTTATATTATTCGGGAGCCAATAGCCTAACCTAACCTAACTTTCTAACCGTTAATCCAATCACCATGAAGGTATTGGTATGTAACAAGGTAGGTAACTGTTATGATTTTAATTTGAAATTATTCATTTTATGCCATAAGTTGACGACCTCTGTGGCGCGGTGGACGAAGGTTCGCCTGTGATGCAGGAGGTTGCGGGTTTGATTCCCGCCTCTGAACAAATATTTGTACGATCTTCAGATATTTGTTCAGGGTGTTCTGGGTATTTTCTATGTTAATGCAAAATAAATATCTATGTAATGTACTGTACTAGGGATATCAGTTATCTAGTCCATATCACAAGCTGTGCTTGGCTTGGGGCTGGATAATCTTGAGTGAACTGTGTCCAGCATCAAAAACTAAAATAAAAATAAATATATATATATATATATATATAATGAAATTCACTTAGGTACAATGTGAAAGAAAACACCATCTTTTCGTAAATTCGATGTTCCAGACCTTGATTTACATCTGAAAATGTAACGATTCGGCATTTCAGTATTTGTAGCACTGTCACACTGTTTTACTCTATGCGTCACACGATCGGTTCAGTCTGACAGAGCAATCGGCCCATCATGATACAATTTTATTACTAGCAAAAGCAAAACATGCTTGGTGAGGGCTAGCAAGCTTTTTTCCGTGATTATTTATATTTAAACAAAGACATGAATTTAAATTACTATGCTAAATTACAACGGATAGTTTTTTCGTTAAGTGTACCACAAAATTGCATGGGATAGTAGAGGACTCGCTTCGCTCGCCCTAATGATCGGGCGAAAACAGTTTTACTAACGCGTATGCCCAAATGAAATTGTGCATAGCCAGAGGGGAACGACATCTTGACATGAATTTAAATTACTATGTGATATTACAAATCTAGAGGTGTGATAGTTTTTCGTAAAAAGTTGCATGCCTACCTAGGTTGTGGGATACGTGATCACGATAAATTAACAAAAGCATTTCCCAGTTTGAACTCATTTACTCATTTTCAAGAAAAGTCGTGTCATGAGTGTCCGTACTGTGTCGTGGGATTTTCCTATTCAAATCCTATTCTTTGATTGATCAAAGAATTTAAAAAAAAATTGCTAGGTATAATTTTTTCAACGCGATATTCTGTTCACTAGATAAAGCGCTAAGTATTACTTTACCTACCATTGTTTAACATTAACATAACTTAACACACCCAACACATACCTACATAGTTGTGATCCCACACTAGGATCCCATGTGACGTGGGATAATTATGCCTGAAATTTAAAAAAAAACTGTTTTACATTTTAATGACTAATGTAGTTTTTTGGCACTTAGGATCATGATTTTTGGTTTTTGACAATAGCAGTGACTGACAGATATAATACATCGTATATTTCGTGGCCAGAACCGACATGGATTATGTGGGTTAGAAGGATGACGGCAGCTAAGTAAAGCGTTTTTTCCTTTCCTTTCCTTTCGTCTCTTTTGACTTGCCGACCCATAGTTTTATGAAATTATTGTAGGCTTTGAACAAAATTCTAATTAAATTTTCCCAAGAACTAATCATCTCATGAGCTAGTGGTTGTACCTGGGGTACTCAAAATTTTCTTGATTTTTTCTCTATACTCTAAGTTTCCGCGTTTACCCCCTCTCTCTCCAGCCTACTACTACCTTTTACTAATCTAAAATTTCATAGTGATCCACAAAATGATCTGTATGTTATCCTCGATAACAACTCCGGAACTCCTCCTTCACAGAGAGCGTTCAACCCTTCCCCCCCATAACTAGCCGCCCTTAAATCCCTTCAATGACCCTTGATGGTAGCACAGAATATATACAGTAGGCAAAGTAAGTTCCTACCAAAAAGTTATCGATACTATTAATTTATCGACTTGAGTGCTGGAAGTCCCTAGAACGGGTGTTACTGTCAATTTTGTGACATAACATGATGTTTGTACACAGAAAGCATCTATGTGTGAATAAAGATTTTTGATGTGTTGCTGTTTATAGATGTGTGCGTTTATAGCGATAGAACGACTGGTTACAAAAGTGTGCATTAAACTGTAAGTGAGTGCGTGAAGCCCCCCCCAAAAATTTCTGAATAAATATGTATCGGTTGACAGCTCTAAGGCGTCTCCCCTCCGGTACGGAGGCCTGCGTTGCTCGATGCATCAAACTCATAAATATCATTAGTTTAGCTACGAATGTCAATGAACAAGAAATCATTGAATGACATTCGTAACTAATCTTATGTTATTCATGAGACACTATCAATCAAAATATGTGTGTTAGTTCTCGTAGTTGCCGCAAAATCTGAGCTGATGAGCTGTGATGAGCAAAAACGCAATAAAATGTGAATTTGACGACACAAGCAAAATGTTGCACCTCAAATAAAGGGATCAGGGTTGGGTATGTGAGTGTTGGAGGTTGTGTTGTGTTGCGTTAAGTTACATTCAGCTACGTTACGTTACCTTATGTTACGTTGATAACCTCAGTGGGCTAGCGGGCGAGTAGCTGGCTGAGATGCGAGAGGTGCGGGTTCAATTTCCGCTAAGGGAAAAATGTTTGCATGATCTGCAAATTGTTCCTGATAATCATGACACAGGGAATCTTAGTGTGGGGTGAGGACGCGCAAGTTTACGTAACGATACGTTAACTTGGCGCGAGTTGGCAACCGCCCGTGGTCGATGCAAAACTACATCAGCCACCATTCGCTATGACCAAACGTGACATAATGCGGGCTCGTTACGATATCTGCGTGAAAACATCGTTCAGAATACATTAATTTTTTTATTTTTTGACGGAACTACCAGATGCCCACCTGATGTTAAGCGGTACCCTCTACCTATGAACAGAGCATTATCACAGGTCACGTCCAGCAAGTATGTGGCATTGCACTGCGCCCGTTACCCTGAGACATAAAGATGGAAAGTCTCATGTGCCTGTAATCTCACCGGCACCCATAACCTTCTAACCGGAACACAGTAATGCGAACACTACTGAATTGCAGCAGAAATAGGTATAGTAGAAATGGTGGTAGTACTTCCCCGGACGAACTCTTTCACAAAAAAGCTCTACTACTAACATTGTGACGTCACACGTTATTGTCAAGTAATCACCTATTGTCATTGCGAATTACAGCCCAGCATGCTACGTTTAGGCCAAATAATGTGAAAGAGACTTACGCAAGGGCTGTTCCTTGAAGTAAGAGCTCTGCAAGCACTCCTCTGCCGTAGCTCGCTTATTGGGATCGTACATGAACAGGAAGTTCAATAGCCGAAGACCAGCAGCCGACAGCCAGGGGAACCTCTGCTTCAAATTGTTGTACGGCTGTTGTTTCAGAGTGAAGTTCTGGAGGGCTGGTAAAGCGCTGAATTCAGGCCAGATCGCGTCTGATGGGGTTCCTGAGAAATTTCAATGTGCACTATTAAGTTCTTGTTCATCATCACCATCGTTAGCCTGTGGACATAGGTCTCCCCCATAGAATTGGGGGAGATTTGGCATAATCTTCACGCTTGGCAGACGGATTGGTGACTGCAGTATCTGTGTTGAGTACTCAGGTGGATGCACGACCGCTGCTGATAGACGTGTTATAAAACGGTGGTCCCTGAGTCGGCTTTTATGACATCTACGGGAGGAGACGGTGGGGTCTATTCTTAGGCCGGACACACCATGGACGGCTGGCTTATTAATTAAACCGATGGATAAAACCGCAATACCCGAATTTTACTCACCCAGTAAATCTACAATCAGTTCCAACTGCTCAATCTCTGTCCTTCCCGGCAGCAACGGTTTATTGGCCAACAACTCCCCAAGTATACAGCCAGCTGCCCACATGTCCAGTGCTGGGGTTTGTTTGGTGGACTCCAGGAGTAGCTCTGGTGCTCTGTACCAGAGAGTGACGACTCGAGGTGTCGCGGCGCGGGCTGGCGCGCCCAGCCACCGGGCCAGGCCGAAATCAGCTATAACAACAAAATTAAACAGTCACATACATACTCGTAATTAGTAACATGCTGCCATCAAACCAGAGTTATCTTCGTTATTTTAAGGAGTTGGGCTGGCCGGGGTCAGCTTAGCAGGGCGACAATACACAACTGCAGGACATCAGTGCAGTTTTTTTTTTTAACATTGATAGACCTTGGACCACGATCTCACCTGTTGGTAAGTGACGATGTGGCCGAAGATGGAGCACAAAGGTCTATAAGGCACCTATTCACTCTAGCCTTGAAGAGACCCAGATCAGGAAAGACAGACGACGGTAGTTTATTCCACTCCTTAGCAGTTCGCATTATAAACTGAAACTACTGATGGTACTGAGCCGTACGCCTACGTCCTATGATGAAAAGGAGATTGTGGGATCAGTGTGCTGAGTCTGGCTTTTACCAAACATTTGACACTGGTGTATGGTGTAGTGTAACACGCATTTTTGTATGGGAATATGATAAGCGCCCCTAGCGTACACTTTGAGAACTTATATTCTGAGTCCCAGCTGCCATGCTTACGATCATCGTCGTTACACTATACACCGATCGTATAAGCCGAGCCACGGCCGTCGTATCGCAAGCACTTACGTACCGTTTTTAACGGTTTTTCATTTATTTCTGAGTCCGAGTGCCAAATTTGACAGCTTCACGCTTGGAATACGATGACACGACGGCGACGATGAGCGTTACGCTCAACACTTGTTTTTGGCGGTGAGAGGTGAGCGCTACACGGTAGTGTTTATTTTTCTGTGTAATTGTGGACTTTTGTGGGGTTCTTTGTTATTGAGAATGTCTACGAGATATTTTCTTGCATAGATGTTGATGAAGAAGAACGGGCTCGTGAGCTACGGGAAATGCGAGACAGTCTTCGGGCATCCTTTGATCCTGTCGAAGATCTCCCGGAGACCGAATTTAGGAATACCGGCTGTCGAAAGAAGCCTTCGTATTCCTATGCGAAGAGCTGCGACAGCGTACCGACCGACCGACCAAAGGCCTAAGCAGCGTGTGAGCCTTGAAGTAAAAGTGAGTACCTATATTACTTTTGTCAATAATTTACCTCGTAGACAGAGTATAGAGGTACGCTCTACGATTTACCTGCTCTAGGCCTTATTTTGCTTGTAGATTGTGGTTTCTTTCTTTACCCCTATCTCTGGTTCGTTTCAAAGACCTAGCGTGGTGAAAGATTCTTCTTTGATGATACAAATTACCTACTTAGGTACTTAATGCTCAAAAAACTAACTATATGTGCTATACAATATATAATAGAACCCAACCTGGAAGGGATTTCAACATACGGATACATAATTATGAAAACATACATGACGACCAGTGTAACTGTCTCATAATTAACAAAGTCTCCTCAACTAAGTACTTGGGAGTCATGTTAGATCAAAAAATCAAAAATCATTCCTAGAAAATTTTACTTTAGCAATGTTTATAACTTAGGTATGTATTTCTTGTTTCAGAAAATCACGAAGGACTCCGGAGAAAAGGTGGCCGTAAGCCTCACATCAGTCATCAAACCCTACGGATACAACTAGTAGAGGATAAGATATCATACAAATTCTAAATTCTTTGCATAAAAATAAACATCTGGTTGTCCAAAACGTGGTTTCATTGCGGATAGGTAGATACATAACTAAATCAAGAGAATATAGGACTACAATTATCTTACCCTTGGCTTGCATGTACCTGTACATAAGAGAATTGTGTATTCTTGTGAAGCAACACCCAGAATACTTTATCTGATTGCTTCATAGCAATCAGATATACCTACCTAGTTGTAAAAAATGTTGAGCCTAGAAATCCATTTATACTTTATTTACCCAAACTTAAACTGCAGACTTATAAGAGAAATATATATAATAAATGTAAATGCCATACGGGTCTATAATAAAATACCAAATTCATGGATTTGCCATTAAGTATATCAGTTATCTAGTACCCATAACACAAGCTCTGCTTAGCTTGGGGCTAGATAATGTTGTGTGAACTGTCCAGCATTATTTATTTATTTATGTAATTATGTTTAAAAGCAAGCTAGCGAAAGAGGTGTTATAATTGTATTGTAACACCTCTTAGAAATAAGTTACCTGTATTCGAGCTAGTAAAATATTTTTATTCTAAGGAACCGGATGAAAAAAGTTAATGATCTCAGTAAGGTTAATGTAAGGTTTAAGGTATCTGCGATTATGATCATAGTGAAATAATATACCTAGGCAACTTACCTGTCCTGTTACCCTGTGTAAATAAACAAGATCTAATTTCTTGGACTTGACAGTTAGGTCTCTGCTACCATGACTTTACTAGATCTATATATATATATCTATATTTATATTTTATAGATTTATCTAGATGATTTTTGGTTTCGGGCCTTATATGAATGTGTTTACCAAAAATATTCTTAAAAAACAACACTTCTCCCAATGGCCTAAACTAGGGGGGAAATCTAATTGATACTAGAAAGTTATGCGCTCCTGCCCAATACGAAAAATTCAGTCATTGAAATTACCACCAAAGTAAGTCAAAAGTATTTTATTCATTGAAGTCACAAGGTACAATCACTCCACAAGCACAGAAGTTTACTGGGGTCTTCGCAGGCTTCTCGGGTTGTTGAGGATTTGTTTACGTTGAGCTGCTATTTCCACACATTCCAGGATTAAGTGGGCAGCCGATTCTTCTTCGGTCAGACACCCTCTGCAGAGTGGGCTGTATGTGGCTCCGATGTTGAAGAGGCGTTGAGACTGTGTCCTATGAGTCTCCCCACGAACCCACGATGGTACGAAGGGTTATTCTTTGAAAGTTGAGCAGGCGACGTATCAGTTGTTGTAGGTAAGCCAAGCCAGCCGGTAGGGCAGCTCTTGACTGTATGCAGCCCGTGGTCCGTGCCCAGCGTTCATTGTGTTTATTAGTGTTGCGGAGTTGCATCCATGTTTGCACGAAGAGGTTTGTTACTTATAAATCTTTGAATACTTCTTCTTCTTCTTATCTTAGGTAATGGCTTCTGTGCATTATTAGCAACAATTTAGCCAATGTCAAGTGATATAATTATTATTTCTTTGTTTGGAAATTAATGAAAATACTTGAATTTGACTACTACACCTTCTTTTTCTTCATAATGGCGAAAACCAACTTCAACTTCAACTTCTTCTTCTTCTTATCTTAGGTAATGGCTTCTGTGCATTATTTGCAACAATTTAGCCAATGTCAAGTGATATAATTATTATAGTTTTATTTATATTCAAGTCGTCAAGAGTCTCCGTCTAGTCCTAACCCAGTTTAAATTGTGGCTGAAAAACTGAGTTTTTACAGGAAAAAATCCACCATTTCGAAAAGACTCGCAATACACTCAAATTTCACTACATCACACATGTGCCATTTATCCAAGTTACACCGGTTAAAATGCCACTAAAATTACACGAAATAACTCGAAAAAACACATTAAAATGTAATAAAATAAAAATGACGACGTTTCTTTCAAAAATGGCAGATTTAAACCCCCCAAATACCTTTTTATCAGTTTTAAATTCATTTCGACAACATATCATAGCCAATTTTGGTGTCTTCCGGTGTTATACGATCGTGTCCCTACGATGGGTGGTATACGACGGTGTTGAACCACTAAGACTCACTTATGTCCCACACACACCGGTGTATGGTGTAAGCGTAGTGTAAGTACGACGGACGATTGGTGTCATCGTGTGCAAAACTGCGACTCAGCCCTCAGATCATGAAGTACCTGGGAGCATTCCCCAAAATGTATCCTTTTTTTTTTCCTAAAATAGGCTACATCTCACCTGATGGGAAGCGACGATGATGCCTATATAAGCACGCTCGCCTAAAAGATGCCTATTAACTCTTCGTTTGAAGACGCCCAAGTTGTATGATAATGGGAACAAAGAAGCCGGAAGAGAATTACAGGCCTTTGCTGTCCGCATTGTAGTGTTTGTATCTACTTAGTAGATATTACATCCCTGTCTCATGTGCACAAGTGGTTAGGCAGCTGCCAACGTCAGCCACCTGTCAATGTCAGTCGCAAGATGAAGCTTGGCAGACGGCAATTGAGCGGTGGATAACCTGGAAGTGGTGAGCAGACGTGTGCCGAATAATACCAGTTTGGTGTAGCAGTGAGCCAGTGTTAAGAAGGAAAGGTGGATTTTACAAGTGGCGACGAGAGTAAAGGTCAGTAAAAACTATATTTTTCAAAAGATGGAGAAGGGAAATAAATACGTAGTCCAGCTTCCCTCTAAAATTGTGAACTCAATAGTTTTGACTATGGCTGGCGTGCAAGCTAGTCTCGTCTCGATACGGTGACGTGACCCTAGTAACATAACTCTGCTTTTAACCGAATTGGCTAAATTATTTCAATAATTATAGTATACATGTCGTTGGAAAAGGAAACCTACAATACAAAATCGCATGTACGACGGCCGTCCATCTTTGTTGTTTGTTACCGTAGAGTTAGTTTGTGTGCGCGCGTACATGCGGTTCGGTTGGCTGTACCGTTTCCGTCTCCACCCATAGTGCATAGGTACATTTTAGTGACTAAAATAGTGTTGCGATGATTTGTTGGATTGATTGATAGCGACCGACAGGGGTGAATGATAAAACTTTGCGAATGAATTGAATTGATTGGTTGCCAGTCTAAAAAAAAGTTTAATGTTTAATGGATGATGTTAAATTAGTTTGAAATAAACTAACTAGATGTCGCTAGTAAAAAGTGCATAATCCTAGATCGCGCTGACGAAAACTCACGGTACTTTTTATTATCCTACTGATATCTCGAATGTCTAGTACTGAAGTTTGGATGTTTGATGATCGCGCAGGGGCGTCTAAGACGATTTAAATGTAGTGTTTGTCCTCACGGACTGCCTGTTTTTGTCCTAGTTGAGCGCGGGCGGACGGACATTAATAGACAATATTTTACCATTGCACCCGTCTTAGACCGCAGTACTGATCAAGCACCTATCATGTAGGTAGAGTAGAGTAGTTTATATAATGCATTTAAGAACTCAGTTCTACATAGTTCAACTTACTACAGTAATTGCAATATTTTTGTACGACAAGACATAAATAAGAGAGTTTGACTGTACAATCATTTGTACTGTACATAGTCCATCGTGTGTGAAATAATATCACCAAACCAAACCCGATGGGTGTGCTGGTTATCTGGCGGATATCAAAATAACATTTTATGTATAAATTGATCATTTCTGTAATTAATCTCAAATAATTATAAGATTATTGGTCAAAGGCTTACCATTTAATTGGTTGCACATTTGTTGATAAAAGGCGTAACATTAAATTGGTTGCGTGACCGTTCATCGAAGGCTTACCATTAAATTGGTTGCAGAATTATTTGCTAAGGCTTACCATTCAGTTGGTTGCATATTAAGAACCAAAGGCTTACCATTAAATTGGTTGCCTATGATTGACCAAAGACTTACCATTAAATTGTTTGCGAGAATGTTGGTCAAGAGCTTACCATTAAATTGTTTGCAAGATTGTTGGTCAAAGGCTTACCATTAAATTGGTTGCAAGATTGTTGGTCAATGGCTTACCATTAAATTGGTTGCGAGAATGTTGGTCAAGGGCTTACCATTAAATTGGTTTGCAAGAATGTTGGTCAAAGGCTTACCATTAGATTGGTTGCAAGAATGTTGGTCAAGGGCTTACCATTAAATTGGTTGCAAGAATGTTGGTCAAAGGATTACAATTAAATTGGTTGCAAGAATGGTGGTCAAGGGCTTACCATTAAATTGGTTACAAGAATGTTGGTCAAAGGCTTACCATTAAATTGGTTGCAAAGAGGTTTACCATTAAATTGGTTGTAAAAAGGCGTACCATTAAATTGGTTGCATGTAAATTGACCAAAGGCTTACCAATAAATTGGTTGCGTATTATTGACCAAAGGCTTACCATTAAATTGGTTGCATATTATTGACCAAAGGCTTACCATTAAATTGGTTGCATATTATTGACCAAAGGCTTACCATTAAATTGGTTGCATATTATTGACCAAAGGCTTACCATTAAATTGGTTGCATATTATTGACCAAAGGCTTACCATTAAATTGGTTGCATATTATTGACCAAAGGCTTACCATTCAATTGGTTGCATGTTATTGACCAAAGGCTTACCATTAAATTGGTTGCAAGATTGTATGTTTTTTTTCAGGGTTCCCCAAACTTTCCATGATGATGAATCAATTGGTTGCATATTATTGACCAAAGGCTTACCATTAAATTGGTTGCATATTATTGACTAGAGGCTTACCATTAAATTGGTTGCAAGGTTGTGTTGTTTTCAGCGTTCCCTAAACTTCCCATGATGAAGAATCAATTACCTCCACCGGATAAATATGACTTGGATGGAGACAGCGTTTCAGTCGGGCTGAGATGGGAAAAGTGGAAAAGATCCTTAAAAATTTATTTCGAAGCATCGGACATATTATGTTCAACAAAAAAAAGGGCGGTATTGTTAGTTTTGGGGGGAACAGGACTTCAGGAGATATTCTACAACTTACCAGGAACTAATGATGACGCAGCAGAAGGCGTCGACATTTTTGAAGAGGCAATCAAAAACCTTGATGACCATTTCCTTCCACAGCATAATAAAATATATGAAAGACATATTTTCCGTCTTATTAAACAAGGAGAAACTGAAAGTTTTGAAAAGTTTTTGATCAAACTTAGAGACCAAGCTGCTAAATGCATGTTCGATAAACCGGACGACCATATTATTGATAAAATAATAGAAACATGTGCTTCGTCTGAGTTGCGAAACAAGATTTTGACCATGGGCAATGAAGCTACTTTAATAAAAGTTGTGACCTTGGCTAATACCCTACAAGTTGTAAACCATCAGATGGAAAGCTATGAGAAAATTAACAAGACAAATGAAGTTAATGTAATAATCAGGAGGAATAAAAGACCCTCAAGATGGGAAAAAACAGATAAGGGAGCTGGAAATGAAAAATCATGTGGTAGATGTGGTAGTTTTATGCATGACGATACAGATAAAAGCTGCCCTGCAAAAGGAAAGAGATGTAGAAGCTGTGGTAAATATGGTCATTTTCAGAGGCGCTGTAAAAAACCAAAGCCTCTGCTGAAACGTAAAATGGAAGAAGAGCAAGACGGAAATAAGAGCTACGAAAAAAAAAATCGGAAGGAGTCTACAGTAAATTCACTAGAGGATGATAAAGTCCACTACGTCTTTTAATGTGACTAGTGATGCAACTATATAATGCAAAATAGGATGAGTCAAGCTGGAAATGTTGATTGATTCTGGCTGCAAATTAAATTTAATATCTGACCTTATTGGGGCCAATTCGTTTTGCCGTGAATGCAACATCACGCTCTATAATACAGTGCTATATTGATCACACAGGGCGAAGTTGAGCGCTGAAATAGAGACATCGTGAAACGGCTTAAAGCGAGACTGGCTGTAGAAACGTTTTGTCTTGTGTTTTATTCGTAAATTACAAAAGTTTAGATTTTGAGAAAATATATGTCATTTTGCACATTTTGGTATTTAAAAAAAAAGGGATTCAGTACACAATAGCTAACATTTTGCTGAAAAAAAAAACGCAAAGATAGGTCTAAATTGCAATTTAAGGTGTATTTTATTTGAGTTATATCACAGAATAAATAATAGTACAAGTATATTCAGTTTTGGTTGTATATTATTATATGCAAGTTATATTCAAGTTTTATTCAACTTATACTAAAATAAATGTTGTAGAAAATAAATAAGACAAAACGACCTATAATGTGAATTTTGATAAATCCGTCCCTCTCATCCCAAATTAAGTATTTTATGCCCTACAAACGTGCTTGCCACGGATCAGTTCCGAGCACAACGGTTGGAGGTCAGACTTGTGCTAGAGCTAAAATACAAAGTTCGCAAAATACCTGGCAAAAAAGATGTAAAAGAATTCATCAATGAATACCAGATGATGTATACTTCTACCTGACATTCTGTGACAGGAAAAATGCTAGCAGAACCACAGAATAAATATTAGTACAAGCAGAAATCTACTTGAAGAGGCAGAACAGGGACAAAATATCCATGTTAAAAGACATGAATGAAAAAGGAAATGATTCTGAGTTTGAGGACCGAGATAAGTTACTCAAGGAAAAGGGGAAGGAATATGGGGTTCAGAAAAGAAGAGCAGAGGATACACAAATGATAGAAAGATAGATGTAACAAGGTTTATGTTAAAGAAATGGAAAAAAACAATAAGTATGTTTACTCTCAATTTTAATCCTACACCACATGTAGTTAGGAAATCTGTCAGCTAAGACTTAATAGTAAGAAATGTGGAGACAGGGCAAATGATGAGGAGAAATATAATTCATTTAAAAAAGATAGTAGTCCAATGGAAGTCGGTTGCCTCCGAAGAGACAAGAGCAGACTAAAAGTTATAAGAGAACCACTCTTAATGTATCTTGTGAAAATGATTCTGGGTTAATTTAGTCTGATTTAAATTTATGGTTCACGTGTATAGTATTGTAAGCTTTAATGTTTAATTTAATAAAAACTTTGATAAGAAAGGGGTTGTAGTGTTTGTATCTACTTAGTAGATATTACATCCCTGTCTCATGTGCACAAGTGGTTAGGCAGTTGCCAACGTCAGCCACCTGTCAATGTCAGTCGCAAGATGAAGCTTGGCAGACGGCAATTGAGCGGTGGATAACCTGGGGTGCGTTCAGTGGGTACACTCTGAGTGTTGGTTGTCACCAGAGTGTACGGTTGTTCCGTTCACAGGCTCGGATAGAGCGTTCGGTTAGCGTCACGTGACCCTAACCGAACAACCACCTCTGACAATTCTGACGTCTGTCAAAGTCAAATCATGTGCTTGTCACCAAAGCGTATGGGTTGTTCCGTTCGGAGGCTCGGTTAGAGCGTTCGGTTAGCGTCACGTGACCCTAACTGAACAACCACCGTTTTGGGTGGGTGTTCGGTTGTTACGATTTTGACGTTAGATTGCTGTCAAAGTCAAGTCGATCCCACCCTTCCTCCCCAAAAACCCTGTTCCATCCATAGATGGAGAAATATTTTATGTAAGCCCAACAAGTAATATAGTAACTGCGAAAGTTCCAGATTCCACGAGAGGATTTTTTTATAAAGTGAAACAGGACTTGTTATCAGCTCCTGAATTACTTTGCTATTAAATGCTCTGACTTTGTTAATCAATCACGCTGTACCGATATTAATGAAATTACATCCACAGATATGTTCAGATGTCCAGTAGCGGTTTATGTTGGCTGATTGATGATGATGTTGCAAACATCGCCAATATTTTTTCTGTGAAATATCAAGGCTAGCTTTTGTCAAATTTGACAGTACCTATCAAGGCTGGAAGGATCTTTGTTGTCAAGTGCACGTCGGATCACACGCATTCAGGATTCCGTACCAAATGTACCAGAAAATTCTCGAAATGTTTCGAAAGTTTTTTGTATATATTGGTAAAATATAAATACACACTTAAATATGCTTTCGGCGATAATGCCGCACATTTTACTGTTTTTTTTTTTGATATTACGTTTAATTCTTGGTGTAGGTACAATAGGGTGTTAGTAGTTATATCGATCTAAATACATAACAAGTACCATATTTACAAAACAAGTTCCTAGGTCAAATGCAAAATAAAAAAACTTGGTAACAAAATTTTGGAAAAAAACTGACTTAGGCGGCTTTATTTTCTATAACTATTGAAAATAAAAATAAACTCTACTTCATGAGATCTAAAAATTATGAACCACATAAAAAAAAAATGAAAAGCCAATGGGAAAAAAAGAGTTCAAATAAGGCTACTGAAACAGTAAAGAGGAGCTAAATAAACAATGCAGGTAATACGATTTAACAAATAATTCTAATTCACTACACAGATACAATATTAATAAGGCTTTGGTTTTGTCGTTCATTCATTCATACCATCTACTAACTTCTTTGAAAAAAAGTGGAGCTGACAATGTTGAAATAGAGCTGAATTTAGCTCTAAAAGAGCTAAATTGGCAACACCGGGTGAAAAAGCGTTTGTTTACATCAAAAATTTACAGTGGCATTGACATTCCGTGTCAATCCAAGTCGTTCAGAGCCTCAGAGCTTGGTTAAAAAAACAACTACACCCTTGGAGTGTACCCATTGAACGCACCCCTGGAAGTGGTGAGCAGACGTGTGCCGAATAATACCAGTTTGGTGTAGCAGTGAGCCAGTGTTAAGAAGGAAAGGTGGATTTTACACGCATGATGAAAGAGTTTGAGAAACGGTTTGTACGCGACGGTGGTATGTCAACAACAAAAGGGTGAAACGCCTCTCCACGTCTGGTCATCAGGTGGCGGAATGGAGACGAGGGGATCAAATCATGCAGCTCCTGAGCACACTCACCGAAATGTATGCGGTAGAAAATACACAAACACGCAACTCTTCGACGATGCTCAAAGCTTTGTAACCTTTTCGCAACCAGTGCCTCGTCATTAATTAGTTTTATGGCACGGCGCTCTATTGAGTCCAAAGCAGCAAGCTGATATTTTGCGGAACCATCCCATAGGTGGCTGCAATATTCCATGCATGACATCACTTGAGCTTGGTACAGCGTAAGTAACTGCTGGGGCGAGAAGTAGTATCTTACCTTAGACAGAATACCAAGATTTCTGGCCGCGGACTTAGCCTTAGACTCAATAGAGAGACCGAAGTTGAGGTTGGAAGAAATTTGCATGCCGAGTAATTGGATATGGTCACTGTACGGTACCGATACACCTCGGAATAGTGGGGCAAGATCAACGGAACTCTTTTTTGCCGAAAAAACACACGCCTGGGTTTTGGTTGCATTAAACGAGACCAGATTAGCCTCACCCCAACTAGAAACCGCTCCAAGAGACTCGCTCGTCTGCCTAACCATATCACCCCTCAGGTCTACTAGCTCAGCACCGGACGTTCTTGGACTAGAAAAGTACCTAGCAACAACAGTACTATTATCAGCATACCCGACGATGCCTGGTAAGAGCAGGTCATTGATATTATTATTATTAATTTATTAATTTATAGACGAGCAGCTTTCGCTGATGTGTCTACGTCACAGTATATATGCATATAGTATATATGTATATATGCAGAAGAAATAAAGTTGCAGAGAGTACACTTCCCTGCGGAATGCCAGCATTGATTTCCATGAGGTCAGACGCACTGCCATCAATGACAACACGTATGGATCTATTTTTAAGGAAATCAGCTATCAAGCTGCACAGTTCACGAGGTAGCCCAAATGTCGGAAGTTTGGAAAGAAGGCTTGCGTGCCAGACCCTGTCGAAAGCTTTGGAAACGTCTAGAGATACAGCAAGGGCTTCTCCACGGCGATCCAATGCCTCACCCCAGTAATGCGTGACGTAAACTAGAAGATCCCCAGTGGACCGGTTTCGGCGAAAGCCATACTGCCGGTCACTGAGGAGATCATTATCTTCTAGATAGTCAAGCAGCCTAGTATTAATGACACGCTCCATAACTTTGCAGAATATGGAGGTGATGGCTATTGGTCTGTAGTTACTGGGGTCGGCTCGACTACCTTTTTTCGGGAACGGCTGCATGTTAGCCTGCTTCCACTCATCAGGCACAATCCCCGACTCAAAGGAGAGACGATAGAGGCGAGTGAGAATGGGTGACAACTCAGGTGCACACTGTTTAAGTACGACGGCAGGAATGCGGTCAGGCCCACTAGCTTTGTTAAGTTCGGAGAATCTTCAATACCTTTATCTGGTGAAAAACAATTTTTGACATTTGAGAGCCACAGTGATGTAAAAAAGGTGGTGTTTGATTTGCCGAATCAAGATGTGAGTTTCCAGCAAACTGAAGAGATTCGCTTTTTCCTTAGCTGAATGAGCAAGAGACCCGTCAGGTTTCAAAAGTGGAGGCAAAGACGAGCGACAGAAGTTGTTTTCAATTGACTTTGCCAGCGACTAAAACGCCTTGCTGCCTGCTAGGTGTAAAGAGAGCTTGTTTCCAAAATGGCTGATGCGCTCGAAGCGGGCTAAACGCAGAGATCTTTTATAGTGCTTGGTGGCAGCGTTGAACTCTTTCTTTTTTTCACCAATATCATGAGATTTCTGTGCTCTAGCATGAGCCCAAGCCTTGTACTTAGTCTCCACATTTTTCCTAGCATCAGCGCAGAAAGAGGTGTACCAGGGCGATGTTCTAATATCCGAAGATATGTCCGAGTAAGGAATTAAATACTCCATACCTTGACGTACAACCTCTGCAATGGATTTAGCACAAGAAGTTGGATTAGAAGAGAAGCAAGATAGCTTATAGACACATGAGACTTGATCTTTATGTCTCAGGGTGGTGGGCGCAGTGCAATGCCACATAGGGTGCGTCCTAGGTGGACGTGACCTATCAGGGAATGGACTATTATAGGCAGAGGTTGCTGCTTAACATTGTGGGCCATCTGCATGTACCGTGAATCAAGTAGCTAAAAAAAAAAGCTCTTATCTCCCCATTTAGAGTTAGAAGCAAGCTTGTGTGTATGAATAGTATATTTGTAGCCCGACATTTAAAAAACCGCAGGAAGTCTGTGGACGGAGGCGGCTCCAGTCCTTTCGAGCTTCTACCGACTGATGATGTGTGAATGTAAGCTTTAAGAATATGCAACTCACCAATCTTGACACATCCCTTGTCAGTCAGTAACAGATTGGACACCTTCAAATCCCTATGCACAATGAAGTTGGAGTGCAGGTACTTCAGACCCTTCAACACTTGCAGCATCAGGCACTTGACCTGTGACTCGGTGAACGGGGAGCTCATGTTGTCGAGGAGTGACGCAAGGTCCTGCTCACAGTACTCCATTGAGAGAAATATGCTGGAATATGGAAATAATATGGTATTTATATTTCATGTGGTACATTGACGCACACCTTTTTCCGAAGGGGTAGTGCCCTGATGAGCCTCTTTTCAACCCAGACATGACCAGTAGTACAATACAATACAATATTACAATCTTCGACCAAAGTAATAAGTATTTACTTTGGTCAAATATTACAATACAATATTTCTTTATTTCAGTCAAAAAAACCCATAAATTACAAAAACAGATAAATAGAAATTCAGCCAAATTAAAATTAAAATAGGTACTATATAAACAAAACAAAAATGATAAAAAAAAGTAGTAGATTTATATATATTATAGGAAATAATAAATGACTCAGCCTGGTTATATCGGCAAAACTGTAAGGAATATAATACACACCTCTCCAAAGATCTGCCAACAAGAACTTCCTTCAATTGAACAATGTTTTCATGCCGACAAGACATCAACACTTGTATCTCTCGGAGCCCACTCAGAGGAAGGCCATCCTTCTCCACATCCATTCTCACCTTCTTCAAGGCTACAATGTTTCCATTGAGCTTATCTTTGGCTCGATCTATAAAAAACAATTCAATATTTGGGTAATTGGTACTAATAAACTTGTGTCTATAATATAATCTCTGTAACTGATAGACTTACAGACTATCCCATAAGTGCCTTCTCCAATCCGGTTTATTTTCTCAAATTCACCGACAAACCGGCATCTACCAAGCTGAAATAATCGAGGTTTTGGTTGTTAGGAGTATTAGGATGCGTTGTTTACATGTAGGCAGGGAGAGGTTAGGTTACTCACTATGTCTTTTTCAGGTATTTCCATAGTTTTTCCGGTCCTGAAAGATATGAGTATACCTTTCCTGGCGGCAGGTCCAGTTGGATCCACAACATCCTGATTTAGAGGCTTTTCAGCAACTAAAACATAAGGTAAGATTGTTGTTTACTTTGCACTGGTGTTCATGCATGCAACTGTACGTGGATAGTACCATAAAATACTCACTTTGACTCATCTTCAACTCAATAAAACATACAGAAACAAATCACAAATCGGGAATAATAACTGCAAAAATAAATCAAAGTAGAGTTTCTTGTACTATTATTTATTCTGTGGTCGAGTCGGAGTTTACCAAGAAGCTTGAATTTGGGGAGTTTATTATCTCTCTTTTTCGTTTGTATTCAACTTCAAGTCAATGAAACGAAACAAAGCCACAGACCCTAGGAGAAGAACGATGCATAATAGCCTACAGCTCGGTCACCGTAAGATGGCACCATGGATGTAGTGATGGTACCTGTAAATACTCCATGGCAGGTGCCTACTTACGGTTAACGGTTTGGCACGTTCACCATGCGTAGCATTAGTATTCTGTGAGTTCACCGTTATAGTGCACCTGTAAATACTCCATGGCAGGTGCCAACTTACGGTGAACGTTCTTGTATTGTACGATGGATGCGTCAGGATTGACACTGACAGATTTGTTAAAATAACCTATTTTTTGTTTACCTGTTTACATAGAATCAAATAAAATTATCATTTTTATTTCTCCTTGTTTTCACTAGCGAGAAGTAGGAGTATTTTTTTTTTAAATAAATAACATCCTGTGATAAGTATATCGTCGTGAACGCACGACAATGGTTTTCTCAACCAAAGTACTTGGCTCAATGGGAAGATTTTGGAGGACAAAAATGTAAATAAGTGCCTATGTTTATGTTTATTTTCAGAAGAAATACCTAAATCAATGCAAGCTGCGTCTTCACACTTGTATGTATTACGTACGTATGTATCTGCTGTATTGATAGTTTCGTTTCGTTTCGTTTCGTATGAGGTAGTGCTGGCCTCTGGTGTCGGAGTTTGTCAAGCCGCCCGAGGGCCTCTGACATGGCTTATCGACTGCTTTTAATCAATAACAGCCGGGACCGACAGCTTAAAGTGCCCTACGAAGCACAGAGCGATGTAAATCCACACATAACTTAGAAAAGTCATTGGTGCGGAGCCTAGGATCGAACCCAAACTGTATTGATAGTAATAACGGGTAATAAATTCAGGCGACTTTATATAGTACCAGTCAGAATACCCTAGTTAAAACAAACCTTCAGCACATGCCACCCTTCTAAAGCTGGAGTCCTACTGTGGTGGGGTGTATTATGAATGCCCCCCTGTGCTCACCCTACCCTAGCCAGCTCAGCTCCAGAGCTCCAGTAATGGAGCAGGAATTTGCATTGACAATGGCACATCACAGTTGAAGTATTAGTATTATTACACAAGGATATCACAAAATATCATCACCAAAACAGATCCAATTTGTTCTAAAGTTCTTGTTTTTTTTACTATGTATCAAATTAAAGTTAAAACCATGTTTACTTCCAGGAAACGTTTTGGTGTATATAATATAGTGAACCCTGTCGAAACAACTCCAAGTAGAATAGTACCAGAGCACATTGAAAAACCCGACTACATATCAGCCAAAGCACTGATAATACCTACAAAGCCAGAAGTAAAAGATGTTAACCAACTGAGAGGCATGAAAAGGAGCTGTAAGTTGGCTTGTAATATTTTAGCACAAGTTCAAAGTGTGGTGAAGGTAACTATTGTTTAACTTGTAAACCCATAGGAAGTATGCAAGTAATTTCTGTCCACTGAATCTGTACTTTAAAAAGTCGTCTTCTGTAGCCAACTGTCCCACTCCTTAGCAAAGGTCTTACTGTTTCCTTCCACATCCAGCCATTAAACTTGTGGGAAAAAATGTTTGAAAGTTATAAAATATGTACAGGTTGTCTGATCATTCAACCTTAAGACACAGTGTACCCACTCAATACACTGATTTGTTTTAGGAAGTAAATGGATAGAGCTCAAGACCATTTGTCAAGGTGTTTTATGGGTGCGGTCTTTGGTAGATGATGAAATCTGATCATCAATGCACCTTATATAAATAATGCTGGACAGTTCACTCAACATTATCTAGCCCCAAGCTAAGTAGTGCTTGTGTTATGGGTACTAGACAACTGATATACTTAATACAATATATTACATAGATAGATATTTTTATTACACATAGAAAATACCCAGAACACCCTGAACAAATATCTGCAGATCGCACAAATATTTGTTCCGAGGCGGAAATCGAACCCGCAACCTCCTGCGTCGCAGGCGAACCTTCGCCCGTCGCGCCACAGAGGCCGAAAATTGTAAGTAAAAGTAAGTATTGTCAAGTGGTTGTATAATTTGGTTCCAGCCTGGTGTAACAACAGATGATATCGACGAGTTAGTTCACAACCTTGCAATTAAGGCTGGGGCGTATCCCTCACCGTTGCACTATAGTGGATTCCCCAAGAGTGTGTGCACATCAGTGAACAATGTGTGCGTTCATGGAATCCCAGACCTCAGGCCTTTGGAGGATGGAGATATTGTCAATGTGGATATAACAGTAAGCAGACTTTTTAAATTCAATTCAATCATTTTTATTTCCTTAGATGCAAAAGTACACTCAAATAAGAAAAAAACACATAAACTGCATTAACATACTTGGTGCATAAAAGTCTGAAATGGATACGTAATATTACCATGTCAAAAATCTAATAATTATTGCTACTCATTGAGATCTTCAAGATCCTCTCTGGTACTTACAATTTGCCTGAATTTCATGGAATCTATATTTTAAAAGAAAGCTCAATGTCGTTGAGAGGGCATAGTCGTAAAATATCTTACTGTAACAACAGTACTGTCTCCGCTGACGAGTAACAACGGACTGAACAAGACGCCAACGTGTGAACGCTGTTTGCAGAGCGCGCCAAGATCCTTTGATGTGTGCACAAAGAACCGACACTATTCGGTTGGCGCCAACTAGACCAATTAGCTTAGCATACCGCCAAGTAGCTCTCTACACATTGGCCCAACACCTTGGCCCAATGTGTACAGCGGGCTTAACATTTTATATATATTTTCTAATATTAAGTCAAAAGTTATAGTTAGTAACTACTGCTACTTTATGTCATAACAACATGGCTTATTAATTAAACTTATTATAGTATATATAATTTGCCTGATTTTTTTATATATATGTCGGAGGAGGGGTCAAGTCCCCTCCGGGATGGATATCATTTTCATCCTCGGCCATTCTCCAAGCAAAAGTGGTACCCAAATCAAACGCAGTGAAAGTCCAATACACAACGCTTTAATCAGACACACAATTTGATTTTCAAAATACAGAAAGATTGATAAGATATTCACGGATTTAACTTAAATTTAACTTTCAAATCGGAACGCAGTGAGGTTAGCCACCATGAGCCATCGTCCGTCCACACTCTATGCTCGTCTATATCAGAGTGCCTTCAAAGTCATTCAATCATTCGGATGGCAACGCTCATTGCCGCCAAACTCACTCAAGCATAGACAATGAATGAAATGAACGATGCTTGACATTCCGCTTGAAGCCACAGTCTTCAACGTCAATCTGCGACACGGCCATCCTGACCTTCACACGTCCTCGTGGGGGATGCCTCTAAAAAGAGAAAAGAAACACGAGAGTATCACATTCAGTCAGCTATCCCGACCACGGGTAAGAATCGGTCAGTATTCGCAACGTTTGAAGCATAACAATACTCAATAACAGTTTACACCAAACTCTACTTAATAAAATTCTTGCTCTAAACTTATTTTCAAATAAAAGCAATCGATTAAATTAAATGCCTGTTAGCAAAATAAAATCACTTTCACAAAAAAAACAAAAAAAACTTTTCAACATCTCTATTGCTCTACAAAATTTAAAAATCAGTGCTCTGCATCACTGCCTTACCGGCAGTGAAAACAATCTAGTACTTAACCAGTACTCTGCAACTATTGCCTAACCAGCAATAGCAAAAACTAATAGTGCCTAACCAGCACTCTGCAACTATGGCCTAACCAGCAATAGCAAAAACTAATAGTGCCTAACCAGCACTCTGCAACTATTGCCTAACCAGCAATAGCAAAAACTAATAGTGCCTAACCAGCACTCTGCAACTATTGCCTAACCAGCAATAGCAAAAACTAATAGTGCCTAACCAGCACTCTGCAACTATTGCCTAACCAGCAATAGCAAAAACTAATAGTGCCTAACCAGCACTCTGCTACCATTGCCTAACCAGCAATGGCAAAACATAAACAGCGCACACGATAAATAGAGCAAGAGAAATAAGAAATTATCGCCCTGTACTTGGGCCAGCCTCTGGGCTATCAGACTCTATATCAACTTCAAATTCAGAAGGAACATTTATATCGGGCATTTTCCTTAATCGATCGTGAGCATATTTGTATTTTCGATTACCAGTGAGAGCTTTTAGAGTGTACCTGTCTCCATCTAAAACTTCCATGACTTTAAAAGGACCTTTATATTTTGGGTCAAGTTTGGTTTGATTCCTCTCTTCGTTCTGGAGAAGAACGAAATCACCTACAGAAAAACGACTAAAATTAGCTTTATTTGAGTCAAATCGAGTTTTGTCATATGTAGCGTTCTTGTCCATGTTTACGATTGCATCAGCTCGTACGTCATCAATGTCTACTTGAGTTTCATCGGCGAACATCAAATCAAGAGGACGCGCAACTCTACCTATCATAAGCTCTACTGGGCTGTACTTAGTAACTCTACTAACAGTGCAGTTCAATGCTAATTGTACGTCTAAAAGAGATTCTTGCCATGAGCGCTCTTTACTAGTCTCTACTGCCGTAAGCATTCCCTTGAGCGTGCCCATGACTCGCTCTACCTGTCCATTAGCGCGAGAGGTTCCGGTAGCTATTAAATGCAAACTAATATTATGAGAATCGCAGAATTCTCTAAAATCGGTACTCGCAAAACAGCGTCCCTGATCAGCAATCACACGATCGGGTGCTCCAAATAAAGTTACACAGTTTTTCAATGCCCTGATACTACTAGCAGTGTCGGTGTCAAACTTTGACATGTGCTCAAACCAGTAATAACTACACAATTTACCAAGCGTTTTCTCCCATCCAAGATGCATCATAGACTCATGCGTTGTAATTTACAACAGACCATCTCAAAGCTCTAGGTAAAATAGCCAGACATTTATTTCGATTATTACGCTGTACTATGCGATGTTATATTCCAGATCGAATCTCATAGGTCTTAGCTAACTCTACACTTGACTCTACATTGGACTCTACATTGGACTCTACACTTGACTCTACATTGGACTCTACACTTGACTCTACACTTGACTCTACATTGGACTCTACACTTGACTCTACATTGGACTCTACACTTGACTCTACTTTGGACTCTACACTTGACTCTACATTGGACTCTACACTTGACTTTGTAAATGATCATCAGGAATGAAAAATGTCATGAAAAATTATGTTAACAGTTATGTCATCAATTTGTACACACGTTGAAATCTCTAGCAGACTGTTCACTGAAGTTTGACCAATACCGGTCATGGTAACCACAGTGCAAGTACGCTCACCAGTAAATTTAGGCAAAACAGATTCTCGGATAAACGAACACTCGGCACAAGAGTCATAACAGAAAAAATATGACTCACCAGAGTGTCACAGCATTCCCACAGGCGCATTGACCACGCACATGTTGACACGTCGTTGTTCAGGTGCCGCGCTCGAGCCGCCGGAGCCACCGCTACCAGCACCATTGCCGCCGCCGGGACGACCTTGGCCCCTCGATGAAGGACACTTGTTCGCGTAGTGGCCTTGACTCTTGCACTTGTAGCATGTTATGGAGCTCGCATCTCTATCCTTCATGTCCAAGCTGTTCGGCGCGCTTCTCGATGAAAAACTCGAAGGTTGTGGTCCTCCGCCTGGCTCAAAATCTTTCATAGAACGACATGCAGGTGCCTTGTGACCTAATTGGCCACACTTGTAACATTTAGGAGTAACCGAGGTCGTAGGGGTCACCTTGTATCGTTTCGCTTCAAAATCTGCTTCGTATGACGTGTTATGTTTTCTCTTTAGAAACGACATAGCACGTAATTCCTGTTGCAATTTGTTTCTCGTTCCGATCTCCGTGGTAAAAGCCAATCGTTGAACACGTGTGTCGGTATGTGACAAATGAGCCAAAACAGTTGAAATGGCTATCTGTTCCGTAGTTAAATTTTTCCAGCGTGACGTCAGCGACGTAAGTACACGCGCAGCATAAGCAGAGAGACACTCGCCCTCTTTTGGCGTACTGTTATTCAAGTTAATGAGCGATGCAGCGGGTGTCTCGGGGCAATCGTATCTTGCGATAAAAATCTCCTTGAATTCCAACCATGTCATTCCAGGGAACGATACCAGGGACAGCCATGATGATGCTTGACCTTTCATCGCACGACTCAAAGTAATCATTAGCCTAGCACCTTGTAATTGGGAATCGGCCATACACATGTCTGCTGTGCTCACCCAGGCACGTGCGTCCATAGATTGCTTGTCAGGGTCGAACTCGGGAAGCTGAATACTCTCCTTTGTAGTTGGCGTTTTCATCGCTTGTAACAACGCGAGAAAATTTTGGTTTTGTTGTTCCAAAATCAGGCGCCATTTTTCTTCGCCATCCGCACGTGGTTCGTCCGTATAATAACTTGTGGGGCATGATGCATGGTATCGCACTTCTGATGTCGGAGGAGGGGTCAAGTCCCCTCCGGGATGGATATCATTTTCATCCTCGGCCATTCTCCAAGCAAAAGTGGTACCCAAATCAAACGCAGTGAAAGTCCAATACACAACGCTTTAATCAGACACACAATTTGATTTTCAAAATACAGAAAGATTGATAAGATATTCACGGATTTAACTTAAATTTAACTTTCAAATCGGAACGCAGTGAGGTTAGCCACCATGAGCCATCGTCCGTCCACACTCTATGCTCGTCTATATCAGAGTGCCTTCAAAGTCATTCAATCATTCGGATGGCAACGCTCATTGCCGCCAAACTCACTCAAGCATAGACAATGAATGAAATGAATTTCACAGCCTATTTTCTCTAAAAGCTCTAAATGAAAAAAGCTCGGTTCATATATTTCAGGCATGTACCACCTACCGTCGAACAGGGTTAGATTTATTGGTATTGAAATTCAATCGTATGTAACTTCTTTAGCTTTAAGATTCCGTAGCAAACGCAAGGTAAATGGTATGGACTTTTGGTGATCTAATTCGTATCTCCATTAGTTAATGTGGCTCCAACATGATAAGCGTGTAAGCGTCAACTTGGCTGGCACTGAAAAAACTCACCCAATTTCATGGTAATTTAATTAACTGTTCGTAAGTTATTCTAGGAAAGACATACCACAAAAAACTATTCATCCAAGTTTAATCGGAGAACTCGCTTCACTCGATCATTAAGTCAATTCAGTGTGAACTACATTTGTTAATGAAGATACATGTTGGATCAACCAAAGTAGGTAGGTACTACATCGCATGCATGAAGTAGCGAAATGAACCAGTCATGTGTGTCTCCTCTTGAACCAAGGACAGTGTAAGGGTTCCGTAGTCAATTCACAATCCCATAGTAACCATAAAAGTATTCATCACAGGCTGTTCAAGATATTTTTTTTAAAAACCACTTTGTTTTTTTTATGTAAAACTACAATAAAATTTGTCCTCATCCTCAATTATAAAACCCAAGCTCAACGCCCAGATTCCTTCAGAGCCAGTTGCCATACCAATTAGTACAAATTACAACGGTGGCGTTCGCGTTAGCATAAAAAACCTATGCCCAAAAGTGGGTTTCAATCAGATCATTTTAGTTAGCCTGAGCTACTGGTGTCCCCCAGTTTTAATTTTACTTTGGCTACCCACCTCTATGTTTGATTTTATGTGTAGGTAATGTTTGTTGACGAAAGTAATTTTGTTTCCAAGTTTCGGTAGCCATGCAATAATTAAGATGGTTTTTGTCTCTGTATTTTATAGTAAATTTAAAAATGGCCCGTTTAAACTAAATTAACATGTTCCATAACATCGATCCCTTTACGGTAAATGTTGATCAGGCGCGACTTCACGCGATTTCTTTGTTGATCCAAAAACACAAGTTGATCCGGGCGACTTTTGTTGATCCAAAATGTATCTCCATTAACTAATGTGGCTTCTAGATGATTCACGATTTTTTAAATGAAATTGTTCATTTTTTTAATCTTTGATAGTCCTTTGTTTCACCACGATCTCACCTGTTGTTAAGTGACGATGTGGCCAAAGATGGAGCACAAAGGTCTAGAAGGCACCTATTCACTCTAGCTTTGAAGATACCCAGATTATAGTTTTCAGGAAAGACAGACGACGGTAGTGTATTCCACTCCTTAGCAGTTTGCATTATAAAGGTAGAACTGAAACGTTTTGTGCGAATAGAAGGTATACTAATGAAGTAAAGATGGTACTGAGCCGTACGCCTGTTCGTCCTATGATGAAAAGGAGATGGTGGGATCAGATCGTGCAGTTCCTGGGAGCATTCCCCGAAATGTAACCTATAGAAGATCAAAAGGCATGCAACCTTACGGCGTTGCTCGAGACTCTGGATCTTAGTCTCCGCCATATGTTGCTCACCTATAAGCCTGGAAGCTCTACGTTCGATCGAGTCCAAGGCAGTAAGCTGGTATTTGGCCGAGCCATCCCAAACATGGCAGCAGTACTCCTTACCAGCCCGGAATTGTGCTTTATATAAACTGAGAAGCTGTCCAGGTGTGAAGTAACGCTTTACTTTATACAGGATGTCTAAGCTCATAGCAGCTGTTTTTGCCTTTTTTTGACTCGATGTTGGAGCCAAAGTTGAGAGTAGGCGTGAGCGAAACACCTAAGAGCTCGAGGTGATCTCTTATAGCTACAGGTACATCTCGGAATACAGGAACTTGGAGAAACAGATATTTTATCGCCGAGAAGAGACAAGCCTGCGTTTTAGAGGCGTTGAACTTGACTAGATTGGCATCGCCCCAGTCAGATACAGCCTTGAGAGTCAAATTCAGACGCTGCAGCATCTCATCTCTTAACTCCTGAATTTCATTCTGCCTAGCTCGCGCAGTGGAAATATACCTCTCCACAACTGTGCTGTCGTCTGCATACCCAATGATACCGGGCATTAGCAGATCATTAATGTGCAACAAGAACAGTGTGGCAGATAGCACTGACCCCTGAGGTACCCCGGCGTTAATAGCCAATTGATCCGACGAGCAGCCGTCAATAACTACTCGAATGGATCTTTCCATCAGAAAGTCTGCGAGCCAGGAGCAGAATTGAACTGGCAGTCCGTAGGCAGGAAGCTTGCCAATAAGGCTAGCGTGCTAAACCCTATCAAAGGTAATTGTATTGTTCTCGATTTGTAATCGAGAAAATTTATCTGATTCGTGTTTTAGGTGCTATAATGCCCTTGGCAATATGATAAAGATTAACATGTAATTTTTTTACCGTCTTTTAGCTGAACGCTCTCACAAATATCAATGTTTTTCATGTACCATTTAATGAACCAGGAATCACAATTGTGACAATGTTATAGTACAAAATTAAGGATGATACATTCATCTTTAGAGATAGTGAATAAAAACTGAGGAGTTTCATACAAAATTTTCACATGAATATGTTTTAACCAACGCAAGAATAAATAAATAAATATATATGTTACTTATTAGAGGTAATAATATCAATGTCAATAAATGAAAGAACAAAGAGCAGATTCAGTTTTCAGGCTCTTTGTATAAAAATATTGTGATAATTACAAAACCATTTTATCGTTCCAAAATTTCCATCCAAAATTTCCACGAGTCTGCCATTCTGCCGTCAAACGCCATGTCGTTTTTATTGGACTGAAATAGGTATTCCAAATTTGAATTTGTATTATTTTGTGAGAGCGTCCTTAATACATGTAACTTGTCAAAGGATAAATAAAGAATAGAATTGAGTTGAGTTGTAGTATGTCCTATGTTCTATTGATACTTTTTGAAGTAAGGAACCCTAAAAATGGCCCATTTGAATTAGATCCACATGTTCCGTAGCAAACGCAAGGTAAATGGTATGGACTTTTGGTGATCTAATTCGTATCTCCATTAGTTAATGTGGCTCCAACATGATAAGCGTGTAGGTTCACTTGGCTGGCACTGAAAAAACTCACCCAATTTCATGGTAATTTAATTAACTGTTCGTAAGTTATTCTAGGAAAGATATATCACAAAAAACTATTCATCCAAGTTTAATCGGAGAACTCGCTTGACTCGATCTTTAAGTCTATTCAGTGTGAGCTACATTTGTTAATGAAGATACATGTTGGATCAACCAAAGTAGGTAGGTACTACATCGCATGCGTGAAGTAGCGAAATGAACCAGTCATGTGTGTCTCCTCTTGAACCAAGGACAGTGTAAGAGTTCCGTAGTCAATTCACAATCCCGTAGTTACCAGAAAAGTATTCATCACAAGGTGTTCAAGATATTTTTTAAGAAAACCACTTTGTTTTGTTTTATGTAAAACTACAATAAAATTTGTCCTCAATTATAAAACCCAAACTCAACGCCCAGATTATTTCAGAGCCAGTTGCCATACCAAATAGTACCTACAAATTACAACGGTGGCGTTTGCGTTTGTATAAAAAACCTAGGCCCAAAAGTGGAATTCATTCAGATCATTTTAGTAAGCCTGAGCTACTGGTCCCCCCCAGTTTTAATTTAACTTTGGCTACCCACGTCTATGTTTTATTTTATGTGTTATGTTTGTTGACGAAAGTAATTTTGTTACCAATTTTCAGTAGCCATGCAATAATTAAGATGGTTTTTGTCTCTGTATTTTATAGTAAATTAAAAAATGGCCCATTTAAACCAAATTAACATATTCCATAACATCGATCCCTTAACGGTAAATGTTGATCTGGCGTGACTTCACGCGAGCACTTTGTTGATCCAAAAACAAGAATATGTTTTCATTATGCGATATTAACATGACAACCTCTTTTTTATCGTGGCATTAGACAGAAGAGGTGGAGGAGAACAACGTTTTCATAGACCACTTTTTTGTGAAACTCCGCTCCAGAATTTTTTGAAAGATAAAATTTAAATTGGTTTAACATATTAAAGGGTGGGAAGGGGTTGTTTGACACAAAAATAGTCTATAAAAATGTTGTTTCCCTCTACTCCCTCTGTGTTATGCCGTGAAAAGAAAGGGGGGTTATGTTGTCATCGTAAGCCTATATAAGCCTATGTTATATCGGTGTCTCATACTTCAGAACGAGTGACAGTCCGACATGGATTTATAACATTAGAGAACAGTGATCACCACGTGAGCTGCGAGCGAGCCGAAGGCGAGAGTGGTCCGGTAGGGCCCGCAGCAAACCTGAACCGACACCTGTACGCCAATACCCAATAACCTATGTAATATCGGTGTCACAACAAACACACTAACACACTCACACACAAACTTTCACCTTTATAATATTAGTGTGATGTTATTCAAAAATGGCTTATTTAAACCAAATTAACATGTCCCATAACATCGATCACTTTACGGTAAATGTTGATCTATAAGAAAGGCTATAAGAGAGATATATGCGGCGGCCTCGAGGCAGACCACCTGCCCGATGGTCAGACGATATTGTGCAGGCAGTAGGAGAGCAGTGGATCTGGCTGGCACAAGATCGCCAGGAGTGGCGTTCTAGAGAAGAGGCCTTTACTCAGCAGTGGGTGTTACCGGCTGAATAGATAGATAGATAGATTTTATAGATTATTTAAAAATGGCCCATTTGAACCAAATTAATATATTCCATAACATCGATACCTTTACGGTAAATGTTGATCTGGCGTGACTTCACGCGAGCACTTTGTTGATCCAAAAACAATAAAATGTTTTCATTATGCAATATGAACATGACCCCTCTTTTTTATCGTGGCATTAGACAGAAGAGGTGGAGGAGAACAACGTTTTCATAGACAATTTTTTTGTGAAACTCCGCTCCAGAATTTTATGAAAGATAAAATTTAAATTCCTTTAACATATTAAGTGGTGGGAAGGGGTTGTTTGACACAAAAATAGTCTATACAAACGTTGTTTCCCACTACTCCCTCTGTCTGCCGTGATAAGAAAGGGGGGTTTTGTTGTCATCGTAAGCCTATATAAGCCTATGTAATATCGGTGTCTCATACTTCAAAATGAGTGACAGTCCGACATGGATTTATAACACTTGAGAACAGTGATCACCACGTGAACTGCGAGCGAGCCGAAGGCGAGCGTGGCCCGGTAGGGCCCGCAGCGAACCTGAACCGACACCTGCACGCCAATACCCAATAACCTATGTAATATCGGTGTCACAACAAACACACTAACCCACTCACACACAAACTTTCGCCTTTATAATATTAGTGTGATGTTATTTAAAAATGGCTTATTTAAACCAAATTAACATGTTCCATAACATCGATCACTTTACGGTAAATGTTGATCAGGCGCGACTTCACGCGAGCACTTTGTTGATCCAAAAACACAAGTTGATCCAGGTGACTTTTGTTGATCCAATTTGTATCTCCATTAACTAATGTGGCTTCTAGATGATTCACGATTTTTTAAATGTATTTGATTACATTGGCTACCCACCTCTATGTTTGATTTTATGTGTTATGTTTGTTGACGAAAGTTATTTTGTTAGAAAGTTTCAGTAGCCATGCAATAATTGAGATGGTTTTTTGTCTCTGTATTTTATAGTAAATTAAAAAAGGCCCATTTAAACCAGATTAACATATTCCATAACATCGATCCCTTTACGGTAAATGTTGATCTGGCGTGACTTCACGCGAGCACTTTGTTGATCCATAAACACAAGTTGATCCAGGTGACTTTTGTTGATCCAATATGTATCTCCATTAACTAATGTGGCTTCTAGATGATTCACGATTTTTTAAATGAATTTGTTTACATTGGCTACCCACCCCTATGTTTGACTTTATGTGTTATGTTTGTTGACGAAAGTAATTTTGTTACAAAGTTTCGGTAGCTATGCAATAATTAAGATGTTTTTTGTCTCTGTATTTTAAAATAAATTTAAAAATGGCCCATTTAAACCAAATTAACATATTCCATAACATCGATCCCTTTACGGTAAATGTTGATCTGGCGTGACTTCACGAGAGCACTTTGTTGATCCAAAAACACAAGTTGATCCAGGTGACTTTTGTTGATCCAATATGTATCTCCATTAACTAATGTGGCTTCTAGATGATTCACGATTTTTTAAATGTAATTGATTACATTGGCTACCTACCTCTATGTTTGATTTTATGTGTTATGTTTGTTGACGAAAGTTATTTTGTTAGAAAGTTTCAGTAGCCATGCAATAATTGAGATGGTTTTTTGTCTCTGTATTTTATAGTAAATTAAAAAAGGCCCGTTTAAACCAAATTAACATATTCCATAACATCGATCCCTTTACGGTAAATGTTGATCAGGCGCGACTTCACGCGAGCACTTTGTTGATCCAAAAACACAAGTTGATTCAGGCGACTTTTGTAGATCCAATATGTATCTCCATTAACTAATGTAATGTGTGTGTATGTTTTAGTAGCAGTAGAGCTTTTTTGTGAAAGAGTTCGTCCGGGGAAGTACTACCACCATACCTATTTCTGCCGCAAAGCAGTAGTGCTCGCATTGCTGTGTTCCGGTTTGAAGGGTAAGGGTGTCGGTGAAGTTACAGGCACAAGAGACTTTTCATCTTTATGTCTCAGGGTGGCGGTCGCAGTGCAATACCACATAGGGTGCGTCCTAGGTGGACGTGACCTATGAGGTAATGCACTGTTCATAGGCAGAGGTTACTGCTTAACATCTGGTGGGCAATCAGCTTGTTTCGGCAATCGGTAGTATAAAAAAAATGTGGATCTTAGATGTTTCACGATTTTTTAAATGAATTTGTTTACATTGGCTACCCACCTCTATGTTTGACTTTATGTGTTATGTTTGTTGACGAAAGTAATTTTGTTACAAAGTTTTGGTAGCCATGCAATAATTAAGATGGTTTATGTCTGTGTATTTTATAATAAATTTAAAAATGGCCCATTTAAACCAAATTAACATATTACATAACATCGATCCCTTTACGGTAAATGTTGATCTGGCGTGACTTCACGCGAGCACTTTGTTGATCCAAAAACACAAGTTGATCCAGGTGACTTTTGTTGATCCAATATGTATCTCCATTAACTAATGTGGCTTCTAGATGATTCACGATTTTTTAAATGAAATTGATTACATTGGCTACCTACCTCTATGTTTGATTTTATGTGTTATGTTTGGTGACGAAAGTGATTTAGTTACAAAGTTTCAGTAGCCATGCAATAATTAAGATGGTTTTTGTCTCTGTATTTTATAGTAAATTAAAAAATGGCCCATTTAAACCAAATTAACATATTCCATAACATCGATCCCTTTACGGTAAATGTTGATCAGGCGCGACTTCACGCGAGCACTTTGTTGATCCAAAAACACAAGTTGATCCAGGCGACTTTTGTCGATCCAATATGTATCTCCATTAACTAATGTAATGTGTATGTGTTTTAGTAGTAGTAGAGCTTTTTTGTAAAAGAGTTCGTCCAAGGAAGTACTAGCACCATACCTATTTCTGCCGTAAAGCAGTAGTGCTCGCATTTCTGTGTTCCGGTTTGAAGGGTAAGGGTGCCGGTGAAATTAAAGGCACAAGAGATTTTTCATCTTTATGTCTCAGGGTGGCGGTCGCAGTGCAATACCACATAGGTTGTGTCCTAGGTGGACGTGACCTATGAGGTAATGCACTGTTCATAGGCAGAGGTTACTGCTTAACATCAGGTGGGCCATCTTCTTGTTTCGGCAATTGGTAGTATAAAAAATATATATGTGGATCTTAGATGATTTACGATTTTTTAAATGAATTTGTTTACATTGGCTACCCACCTCTATGTTTGATTTTATGTGCTATGTTTGTTGACGAAAGTAATTTTGTTTCAAAGTTTCGGTAGCCATGCAATAATTAAAATGTTTTGTCTCTGTATTTTATAGTAAATTTAAAAATGGCCCATTTAAACCAAATTAACATGTTCCATAACATCGATCCCTTTACGGTCTAGGAGTTCTAGGACGACCTCTGTGGCGCGGCGGGCGAAGGTTGGCCTGCGTCGCAGGAGGTTGCGGGTTCGATTCCCGCCTCGGAACAAATATTTGTGCGATCGCAGATATTTGTTCAGGGTGTTCTGGGTTTTTTTTATGTATAATAATAAAAAACTATGTAGTATATTGTATTAAATATATCAGTTATCTAGTACCCATAACACAAGCTCTGCTTAACTTGGGGCTAGATAATGTTGTGTGAACTGTCCAGCATTATTTATTATTATTATTTATTACGGTAATTGTTGATCAGGCGCGACTTCACGCGTACACTTTGTTGATCCAAAAAAACAAATTTATCCAGGCGACTTTTGTTGATCTAATACGTTGATCTATTAACTAATGTGGCTCCTAGATGATTCACGATTTTATAAATGAAATGGTACACATATCAATAATTACAAATACCTAAAGTATTAAAAACTTTGTATGGTCTGCCGTTTTATTTTGCAGGGTGTTTTTCTGTTTACGTCTGGACTTCTACCAGGTAGAAGATACAAAAACATAAAAACATGCAAATACTAAATATAATATAGCCTAGCTAGCAAGTTACTAAAATAAATCCTTAATTAGCTAAGGATGCGCGTAGGTACAAATAAGCACTATGCTAAATAGAGGCATGGCAATGTTTAAAAAGCAACTACCCCTAGCAACATGTGTAATGGCCCGAGAAGGCTGTAACTATTATAGATTTCAAATTGACCTAAACCCTAACCTAAACAAGATAACATTATCTAACCTTAGACCTTAACCTAGATTTAACCAGGGTTTGAAATTTAAATTACAAATAATAACAACTCCTTTTTAAAAAAATAACCACTTCTCACTTTAAACAGGAATATTCTTTGAATTGAAAGCTAGAAATACTGAGTGCTATATCATTTCTGGATCTTCATCAAGTAGGAAAGTTAGTAAGTCCCTACGTTTTTTTTAAAAACAAAGTGAAATCAATCTATTTGAAAAAATGAGCAAAACACATTACGTACAACTTGTCGGACTAAAACCCATTTAAATGATTAATTTGTAATAGCGCACCTAGAAAGGTTCAGAGCGGCAACGTCGCAGCCGTCATTAGCCAATCACACAGTTTGCTGCAACCTGATTGGCCCATTTGAATCAGATCAACATATTACGTAATCACCGCAAGGTGGATTTGTATATTGGATCAACAAGTGGCTACGTGATTTCAGTGCCACATGATCGCACATGTTGATCCTGTTGGAGCCACATTAGTTAATGGAGATACATATTGGATCAACAAAAGTCTCCTGGATCAACTTGTGTTTTTGGATCAACAAAGTGCTCGCGTGAAGTCGCGCCTGATCAACATTTACCGTAAAGGGATCTCTATATATATATATATTAAGTTTAATTAATAAGCCATGTTGTTATGACATAAAGTAGCAGTAGTTACTAACTATAACTTTTGACTTGTTCCAGGTATATTTCAAAGGATTTCACGGCGACTGTTCAAAAACGTTTAAAGTCGGCGATGTCGACGACCTAGGACAACAACTCATCAGCGTCACAGAAGAATGCCTTGATATTGTAAGTTCTTTTTAAGTTTGACCCCCCCCCCCCCCCCCCCCCCACATAGTTTCCCCGCTATGTTACTCGCTGATAATTAAGCCTGGTGTTTTTTTTTGTTTGATGTAATGGCTAGACAAACTGGCCCGCCTGATGGTAAGCGGTTGCCGTCGCCTATTGACATCTGCAACACCAGGGGCATTGCGTTGCATGCCCTGAAGGACTCTTTTTACATATTTTTTTAAGTGGCTCATGTTGTAGTTTATCGTAAACACCTCAGGAGGAGTCTATTCCACAACTTGCACGTATGGGGGAGAAAAGATCTCGTAAAGCGAGCAGTACGAGATACCCAAGTGTCGATGATGAGTGGATGAGCTTCCTTGCGTTGTCGAGAAGTGCGATGGTAGAACCTGGATGCGGGTATGAGATTGAACAGCTCCTCTGAGCACTCCCCACTATAGAGTCGATAGAACATAGAGCGCCAGGGTGCCGATATCTCGGCGCAGGCTCAGCGGCTCTAGTGTACTGGAGAGATTGGGGTCGTTGACGATTCTATCGGCTCTTCTTTGTAGGGAGTCAAAGCGAACCTGGGGGCCAGCAGCCCCGTTGGGGGGAAAAGTTGTGGCTAGTAGTATTGGCTCCGCCAGCCACCCTGAGCCATAAAAATTAAAAGTCTCATGAGCCTGTAACTTCACCGGCACCCGTACCCTTCAAACCGGGACACAGCAATGCGAGCACTTTTTTTTTTTTTTTTTTTTTTTTTTAACATTAATAGATCTTTGTTTAACCACGATCTCACCTGTTGGTAAGTGACGATGTGGCCGAAGATGGAGCACAAAGGTCTAGAAGGCACCTATTCACTCTTGACTTGAAGAGACCCAGATTATAGTTTTCAGGAAAGACAGACGACGGCAGTTTGTTCCACTCCTTAGCAGTTCGCATTATAAAGGTAGAACCGAAACGTTTTGTGCGAATAGAAGGTATACCAATGAGGTAAGGATGGTACTGAGCCGTACGCCTGCTCGTCCAATGATGAAAAGGAGATGGTGGGATCAGATCGTGCAGTTCCTGGGAGCATTCCCCGAAATGTAACCTATAGAAGATTGAAAGGCATGCAACCTTACGGCGGTGCTCGAGACTCTGGATCTTAGTCTCCGCCATATGTTGCACACCTATAAGCCTGAAAGCTCTACGTTCGATCGAGTCCAAGGCAGCAAGCTGGTATTTGGCCGAACCATCCCAAACATGGCAGCAGTACTCCATACCAGCCCGGACTTGTGCTTTATATAAACTAAGAAGCTGTCCTGGTGTGAAGTAACGCTTTACCTTATTCAGGATGCCTAGCTTCATGGCAGCTGTTTTTGCCTTAGACTCGATGTAAGAGCCAAAGTTGAGAGTAGGCGTGAGCGAAACACCTAAGAGCTCGAGGTGATCTCCGATAGCTACAGGTACATCACGGAATACAGGAACTTGGAGAAATGGACTTTGTTTCGCCGAGTACTGATTTGAGGTAGAAATAGGTATGAAGGTAGTACTTCCCCGGATGAATTATTTCACAAAAAAGCTCTACTACTCCTATTATTTGCAGGCAATCCGAACATGCAGCCCTAATGTGCCGTTCAAAGAAATAGGAGCCACTATTGAAAGACACGCGAGGAAGAACGGTTTGACAGTACTTCCGGCATTTCTCGGACACGGGATCGGCGAGTACTTCCACGGACCTCCAGATATCTATCACATGAGTAAGTTCTATATCTATTGCCGTCATACATAATCTCATAGTCGCGCACTTGGCTATGGAGAGAGCTATGCTCGGTGCTATTGATAGGATCCAACGGTAGACAATAGCCGAATTCCGTCACTCTAACTCCGTAATGTTCACGTAAGTTAGAAAGTGACTGAATAGCGCAGCGCTCGCGTAACGAAAAGTGAACGAAAATCACGAAAAACATTAATTTAACAAATATTTGCTGTGAAAATTAAAATGTAAATCTAGTATGCCCTCTAAAATAATATTGTAATAAATTGATTAGCACATATTACAGGGTACAATAAATATTAACATCATATTATAATGATTTATTATTATGTTAGTAATTTTATCTAAAAAATTAATTGTCACTTTTATCAATTAAATTTTATTCAATTTTGACAATTTTGTCAATGTACGTTGATAGGTAATGGAGATATTTACTTTCTATGCTCATTGAAGAAAGAGTTCACAATTTATTTTATCGAGAAAAATTATCGAAATCGTGTTTTAGGCTCTATCATGCCCTTGTTAATTTAATGAACATATATATTTTTTTGTTTTAAACTGTGTAGATTTTGCTATAAAAACGTTTAAGAGAAGCCTATTTGAGTCTTGGCAGATGGGCTGCGGCTATATGGCAGTCCATATAGCCCGCAGAACCGATTACCGTTGGGGAATAACTATTCTCCGGTGGCTATCACGAACCGGACGATGCAGTGAACCGATAACGGTGTTGTAAAAGTCGCGGGAAGGCATGGATAGTGGCGCAAGTCAAACCTGTTCATCGAGGCCTGTCCAGCTGTGGACAGGATAATTCATAATTGAAAAAAAAACCGGTAATAACTCACGTAGGTACTTGTTACGAGTCAAACACCCGACTCGAGTTTCTGGGACTTAATACCCCCTTCCTCAAGGAGTATACGCGACGGCTTCCCGGCGATCACTGCGGGCGCGCGCCCGGAGCTCACGACTGGTAGGTGCCGGAACTTCGGCAGCGCTCGCACTCCCGTCATCACCGGAATGGCATGAATCATGGCTTTTTTTTTTCAATTATTAATATTACTCACGGAAGTTTTAATAGGATAATTCATTATTGGCTAATTAATGATGAACTTTATACAGGGTGTAAAATAATATCCCTATCATCCCGGGAGGGGGTATTCTACACATCATAGCGAAGAACTTTAGTTCTACGACTTTTTAAATTTCATAGTTTTTCACTCATAAAATGTCTCGTAAAAATCCTAAAATTCCTCCAGAAATGTACCTAACACAACATGAGGATGTTACGGTACGTTAAGGTACCGTACGTAGGGCTGCTGCATGTTGTGTTAGTTACATTTCTGAAATTCAGGAATTGTTGGAGAAATTTCAGGATTTTTACGAGGCATTTCATAACTGAAAAATTTCGAAATTTAAAAAGTCGTAGAACTAGAGTAATTCGCCATGACGTGTTGAATACCCCCTCCCCGGGGTTATAGGGATATTATGATACACTCTGTATAAACTTGATTTTAATGCCTAAAATATTCGAATTTGTTGTGTGGTTACAAAATAAATATCTTTATAACTTTGTCTTTTTAAACTACCAATGCCCACTACTACTTTGTTATTAATTACTTTATAAACTTGCCTAATGCAGCACCAGAATCCTATGATAATTTGTTGATCTAATAGCCCATAATACAAATAGATTTAAATGTGAGTGAAAACCTATATTATTTTCTGACAGTGAAACAAACTAACAGCCCCTATTGTTAAGAATATTACATAGTATGTGTTTACTGTAATAAACATTTTTTTAATCCAGATATGTTCAATTTTTGTTTTGTTTGTCCAAAGCGAACGAGTACCAAGGAGTGATGAAACCCGGTATGACGTTTACGATCGAGCCAGTGCTGTCACACGGTGCCGAGGACACGGTCATACTGGAAGACGGATGGACCGTGGTCACCGATGACGACTCGAGGGCAGCACAGGCGGAACACACTGTGCTGATCACTGAGAATGGGGCTGAGATCTTGACAAAGTGATCTGAGTAATTAACAAGCATTAGACATGGACGTATGGTGTCGAGTACCAAGATTAAACAAGCATTAGACACTGTAAGTGAACACGGATCTTGTATAGAGACACCAATGAGCGCCCCTAGCGTAAACTTAGAAAAACACAATTTCCATATAAAAAAAATGTGTCAGCTCCAACGCGCGACTGGAATTTAAATTATTATTATTTATTTAAATTATTTCCAATCCAGTACAGAATAACAAGCGCTAATATGTTGCGCAGAGGGAAAACATAACGAACTTCACTTTTTGTTTTACAATTTTACTCCCTCCCAATTTTAATCTGCGTATTTGGCCTTATATGAAAGTCGATTCTTATGGAGTAAACTCCTATAAATCACGTCTCTCTTCACTCTTTCCAATGATATATAACGCTATCCTACTCTTATGGTTGCCATCAATCGAAATGTCTTTTCTGAAAATTATTATTATTATTTTGCTAAATTTATATTCTCTTATTTTTATTAATTACTTTCAATTAGTCATATTTTTCCTTTTTTTTAAATTAGCATAAGCATTTTTGTTAGTATCCATAATTTTTTGTAATATTTGTGTAACCCTTTTTAGGGTTCCGTAGTCAAAGACAAGGAACCCTTATGGATTCGTCATGTCTGTCTGTCTGTCCGTGTATGTCACAGCCTTTTTTTTCCGAAACTATAAGAGCTATAATGTTGAAACTTGGTAGGTAGATGTATTCTGTGAACTGCATTAAGATTTTTACACAAAAATTGAAAAAAAATACAATTATTTATGGGGTTCCCCATACTTAGAACTGAAACTCAAATTTTTTTTTTTCATCAAACCTATACGCGTGGGGTATCTATGGATAGGTCTTCAAAAATGATGTTGAGGTTTCTAATATCATTTTTTTCTAAACTGAATAGTTTGCGCGAGAGACACTTCCAAAGTGGTAAAAAGTGTGCCCCCCACCATAACTTCTAAAATAAGAGAATGATACAACTAAAAAAAATATATGATGTACATTACCATGTAAACTTTCACTCAAAATTGGTTTGAACGAGATCTATACCCTGGTTCAGAATTCGAGATATTTTTTGTAAACAAAGGGGATACCATAGCAAAAAAAATAGGTACTAATAATTTAGTTTATTAAATTAGGCCAATAAACAGGCTTGGCGTGTTATTCTAACTCAGATCTGATGAACTATAATGTAATCAATATTTTGTCGTATATATTTTTGAGTTATTTTGGTTATTAACAAAGTTATCAAGCAAAAATATTTTTTTTAGTATAAAATATTTCATGTCACTTGGAACACTGCAGAGATTCTAAACAATTGGCTTTGTTTTAAGTAAATAAAATAAATTATTAAATAAAACATGGGTGGACACTCAAGTGACATCTTCAAAAGAATTTGTAGAAGGGGGTTTACTGTTGTTTGAATCAAAAACAAATACAGACGATTACCATAAAGAGATGAATTCAGCGTGCTTTGAAGAATGGTTGACAAAAATTCTGCCTGATTTAAAACCAAATTCAATTTTGGTTATGCATATTGCCCCTTACCACAGCCGCAAAGTGGAGCGGATTCCAAACACCTCATGGAGAAAAGCCTTCATCCAAGAATGGCTTCATGCAAAAAACATTGCCTACAACATAAATATGATAAAAGTAGAGTTATTAAAATTTTTAAAAGAAAATAAGACACGATTTAATAAGAATGTGGTGGATGAGTTGGCTGCCCAGAACGGCGTCACCATCTTGCGACTGCCGCCTTACCATTGTGAGCTCAACCCGATTGAGCTTGTGTGGGCTCAAGTAAAGGGGCATGTCGCAAGAAATAACAAAACCTTTAAAATGAATGAGGTAAAGCTGTTATTAGAAGAAGATTTAAGAAAGGTGGCGCCGGAGAAATGGGCAGACTGTGTACGTCATGCGATAAAAATAGAAGATGAAATGGTTAAATTAAATAACATAATTGATGGTGTTTCTGATAGATTTGTTATTAACATAAATGATGAATCTGATTCTGATACTGAATCTAACAGCTCAGATATGACACAGTAGTTGTGATCTTTTATTGTTTATAGACTTGATTGTGCTTCACGTCACAAATGCGTCGCAAAATATACCGGCCAACTGTTGGCCGGCAAGTCGCTCGCCGCCTCTCAGTGTCAATTGTCTCGTCAAGGTGAACGGTCGCATCGTTGATTCTAATTTGAGTCTGCAATGACGTGGTGTGCCATAAAAGTGTTCAGAAACTACAAAGGACGTCTAAAAACGACTGGTAAAGTCACCTACCATCAGTACGTATCCAGAATTCATAGTATTTTCGAAAGTATTTCATAAAAACAATCAACTTATTAGCCCCGATTTTTCAACTCAAGCTTGGCTCTTTTGTCTGTATTGCCAGTTTTTAAATGCTAAATTCCTCATGATCTATGAATAAATAATTATGTAGTGAGAACGTCGATCGAGTTTTGAACTTTTTTGTTAACCAACCTGAAAAAAAAGGAGGAGGTGCTCACTTCGTGTTTTTTTTGATGTTTGGTATCTCCGTCATTTAATTTCTGATTACGAACATTATTTTTTTATTTGACACGATATTCTTCCCGATTGGTCCCATTTTCATCTAATCTGGTTCTAACGTGCGGCCGTGACGTTATCTAAAAGGGCCACAGCTTGAACTTTTGATGTGAAACATCTTATTGCCATATGAATTAAGAATTTTAATACATTCTATAGATGTTTCACATTAGCCGGGCGTCCCGTAACGATCACCATGATGATGATGATGATACATTGCCACAAATTGAAGGTACATACCGCGCGACCGAACCTGCTTGGCGGATATTACAAAAAAATAATACAATTGTTAAGACGTAAGAGAAACCGCGGGTCACTAATAGTAAAACATGATCCACGCAAAAAAATGTTTTTACCACTGGCTTGTCTATTTAACAGTGACATTTGTTTGTTTACAAAACATATCTCGAATTCTGAACCAGGGTATAGTAAGTAGTTTTTTTTTAATACCTCATTAATCGTAATCCATCCAAGAACTTTTATATTATGTTACTTGCTGCTACGGAACCCTTCATGGGCGAGTCCGACTCGCACTTGGCCGCTTTTTTTGGCCTTATTGTTGTGTATTTTGTTATTTAGACTATATATATTGTAACGCTGTTGGTTTTACCTCAATAAAATAAAATAAAATTATAATCTGGGTCTCTTCAAGGCTAGAGTGAATAGGTGCCTTTTAGACCTTTGTTTTCCATCTTCGGCCATATCGTCACTTACCAACCAGTGAGACCGTGGTCAAAAGTCTATTAATGTTACTACAAAAAAATGTGGCCAGTCTCTTTCATCAATTTCGACAGATTTGGCGTCATTTAGTAACGTACAATCATTTAACGTAGCTATAATATCAATAGAGTAAGTGAGTAAGTTTTAGATCAAAATAAAATAATACCAAAGTAGCGTGTAGTGTTTTATTTTCTGCTTGATATATCTTAAAACATGTAACTTGGTACATTAAAAGCACAAGCACAATTATTATTATCACTCGTAGTTGTCCGTCAGTCGAAAGATAACATTTTAAAGGCTTAGGAAGGAAGGTTACGATTGCTGTGTTAAAATTAGTAATAGAACTAGGCGTAACCATTGGGACGATATCACACTCCCAGTAATATACATACAATCTGGGTTTCTTCACATACCTACTTATTCTCAAATGTTTTGGTCCCATCAAATGGCCTACGCCTTAAATAATCAAATAACTTTGGTGATTATCATTATAGGAAGAAATTTAACTTACTAGTAAGTATACAGGGTGGAGAGTTGAGATGGGGCAGTAAGCACAGCTACACAAACCTTTGCAGCTGCAGGAAAACGTTTAAGAAGTCTAGTCCTTACTTTTAGACTATTGAATTCAGCATTCACAAATTTTCTAAAATAATATTACAGAATTTAAAAAGGCGCCAAAAAATATTCATGAATCTAGCGACCTTTCTAGTAGACATTTTTTTTTCAAAATTTGTCAATTTTGTTTCGATTAACTCCAAAAAATAGGATAACTCTTGTTAGCTGTAACGGTTCTAGTAGTGGCTCTCGACTTTCCACCCCGTATTTAAAAATATGTGAATCAGCAATTTAACATTAAAGCAATATGTACAAATTTTTAGTATTATAGGATAGGGAATATCTTAAAAGTTAAAGTATACACGACATTTGACTAGTAAATTACGAACACATATCAACAACCCTTCAGAAGGTACGAAAAAGAAAAAAAAATGGTAGGTACCTAAATATATTGTAATGTAAGAACATAGACTGTCTTATACTGAGTTTATAACATGACTTGTAAGTATAATAGAAAAAATCTCTTTGCATTTGACCTAGCTAATAAGTTGACTATAATGCTAGACCATAGGTATACTTAGTCCAAATCAATGACAATCTTCATAATACATTTTAAAAGTACCTACGTAAATATTTAAGGTAACAATGGATTGTTGGTACAATCAAAACAGCGTTTTCATTCTTATCATAATTTTGTATAAGTATTTTAAGTAGCCCAAGTCATATCTTTATACGAATCGCGCACGCTACATAACCACGTAAATTGTAAACGAACACGCAGTACACTTCAAGCTATTTTCATCAAAAGAACGATTTTTACCACTTTGAATGGCCTGCTTGTATAAAATTGCGATAAAACTTACAATTTATGATTAATATATTTTTATATATTTCGTTTTAACATGCTAAGGGTGCTAGGGAAGAATAAAATGAGTGTATAAAAGTTGTTACAAAATTGTTAAATACATAGATTTAACAACATACAAAAGCTACTTGCGACAATATATACTACAATAATAAATATGTATAAATATATCACGCAAAGGTAACATACAATCCATAAATAAGGATCACCTTACTCAAAATAAGATATCTACACAATATAATTATATATCTCACAATAACGACAAATAGATATACAATTTTTAGAATATAAAAACACTAGGTTCACTCATTAATTATACAATTGAAATTTAAGCACTAACCCATCGGTTTTACTTAATCTATTTAGAATTCCACTAACTGCATTTATTTAGCTAGGTACATCATTAGAGGGAATATAATTGCTTTATTTATTAATATTTTAAATACCGTATTTGTATAGAATTTAGCAGGATTTGAAATTTAATTAAAATAAACTAGGTACAAATACAAAATTTAAAAAATACAAATTAAGTAATTGAGCTAAGTGCAAGCGATCTAAAGATAGCTCAACTTATCCAAATCACCACCAGCTGAATGGCAATATGAATGCATTGAGTCAGAAAATTACCAGCTCTGGGATCACGCATCACCCTGAAATAAACTGTAGCTCAACTGTTTTTGTATTTTTTAAATTTTGTAATTTACTTAATATTAGTTGTATTATTCCTTAATGAAGATCTGTTATTCTGATACACAAAATGTTCTTTCATGAAAAGTTGTGTGTGCAAATTCAATTCATTGGTGTAAATTGAATAGGTGATTATTTAGTTCAAGACTTTTATGAAATATTTACTTAATCAGGAAAACACACAGACTGATATCACACTACAGCTACAAACAATTCTGGAACAATCTCAAACATAACATAACACCCACCACACCCAGACCTAGAACAAATATTTGCATTTAATACAAAAATTTGTTCCGCAGCGGGAATCGAACCCGTAACATCTCGCATCTCAGCCGCCGCGCCACAGAGGTCGTCAAATAATATCCTATTGTCAATTTTTAGATTACTTTAAATGGCATTTTCATCACAGATGATTTACTTGGGAGAAAATTGACAAAAGGCTCACCAAAACAACATAACAAAGATTATTAGAACATAATCAACTAAACACAAACCACTGGGATCATGAAATAAATTATTATAGTGGGACTATCTATTTGTACTAATTCTTGTTCATTTTGTAAAACCGTTGAACAAACTCCATCAGGCTGAACACTTGCCCTGGGCCTAGCTCAATGTCCATGTTGATGTACTCGTCTAAGTTGTGAGTTGAGCCTGAAATAATATAAAACAACAAATTAATAACTGTCAGTAAGCAGACACAATGAATAAAAAAGAAAATTTACCTTTTAACTTTTTTTTTAGTTTTTTATTATCTACTAGCCTTTTTTAGAAATACTATGTGATAATACTAACAATTCTTTACTAACATAATATGGAGTAAAAAACCGAAATAAATGATTTAATAATAATTGGCCCTCCCCCAAACCACCCCTTCTATGACCCTTCTTCCCTTGGATGCCCTTTCTAGAGCATCCATCCATAGAAGTCCTGTCCAATGGTCTTGAGTTTATACAAAAATCCCATAGAATAAGTGCTTTCAGTTTTTCCCGAGTTTTCGCGCCAACTTCTTTTATGTTTTCTTAAAACTTTATTTAGACTATTAGGAACATTTATAGAAATTACCAAATTGGACCAGCCGTTCACCAGTGGATGCCCTTACCAACCAATGGCATTTAATTGGACCAGCCGTTCACCAGTGGAAGCCCTTACCAACCAATGGCATTTAATTTTATTATTATTATTATTATTTAAAATTATAGACGAGCAGCTTCCGCTGATGTGCCTATTTCAGAGTGTTGAAATGTCTTAGTTTCACTCGCTGCACTGATTACACTTTAATGTCTTTAATTGTTTTTTATTTTATTTATATAGTTAAATAAAAGATTGAAGGGATTTTACTTACTTGAAACGCTTATAGCTGGATATGGAGGTGGAGGCTTGATCCACGAGCCATCAGGTCGCTTCATGTGGCGACGATCAGACGCAAAGTGTTGTAAAAACTGCTTGGCGGGCACCACACGGAAGAATCTAAGAAAATCAAAATATGTACCAAACTACAATCCAAATTAAGGAAAAGGACTTTATTATAATTCACAGTGGTTCAGTTAGTAGCAGAGTGAGAAAGAGTTGGAGAAGCTACAATTTCTGACAATAATTTGTAATACTTACCACACAGGATTTAGAATACATGGTGGACATGATCTAAGCTAAGTGGCATGTATTTGTAAAACGCAGGGGTTACGGAATGTGCGAATCTGTACGGTTACGTGCGAATCTGTACCAAGTCGTGAGGAGGCGCTAGTTTATTTCTCGGCTAGTGATGTTAAGAATATTATAAAAAACATGAGCCGTGGGAAGTCGCCGGGCCACGACAGTCTCTGTCTTGAGCACCTTCAACATGCGGGGGTCCACTTGCCACGAGTACTTGCTCTTTTTTATAATCTCTGCCTAAAACATAGCTATATGCCTCCAGATCTCATGCGTGCTATAGTGATTCCAATTGTTAAGAATAAAACTGGTGACGTGTCCGATAAGAATAACTATAGGCCAATATCTCTGGCTACAGTTACGGCAAAGGTATTTGATGGTCTCCTTGATAAACAACTGGGTAAATATGTGAAGCTGCATGATGCTCAATTTGGCTTTAGAGCAGGGTTATCTACTGAGAGTGCCATCTTTGCCCTCAAGGAGACTGTCACGTATTACACCAAGAGGAAAACACCAGTGTTTGGTTGCTTTCTTGATTTATCAAAGGCATTTGACCTGGTGTCTTATCGGATACTGTGGGACAAGTTGGCGGTCGCCGGGGTGCCTTATGAGGTTGTTGGCTTGTTTAGGCACTGGTATGCACATCAGGATAACTGCGTGAGATGGGCGGGTGAGGTATCGGACACGTACAGGCTGGAATGTGGAGTTAGGCAGGGGGGGTTAACATCTCCTAAACTTTTCTGCTTGTATGTGAATGAGCTCATCGGTGGGCTTAGTAGCATGCATGTGGGGTGCTCCGTTGATGGTCAAATGATCAATAACATAAGCTACGCGGATGATATGGTGCTGCTAAGCCCTTCGGTGTGTGCGCTGAGGAGGCTGCTGCGTGTTTGCGAAGACTACGTCAAAAGTCATGGGCTCAAATATAACAGCAAGAAGAGCGAGGTGATGGTTTTTTCGGCGAGCGGTCGCCCTCTCAGCTACATACCCCCCATTTACCTGGACGGTAGGGAACTAGCCAGAGTGTCCAAATTTAAATATCTGGGACATGTGGTCACTGCTGACTTAAAAGATAATTGTGACATAGAAAGGGAGCGTAGGGCGGTGGCGGTTCGTGGAAATATGCTAATCCGCAGGTTTGCACATTGCTCAGTGGAGGTCAAGGTAAAATTGTTTAAAAGCTTTTGTCAATCCTTTTATACCGGCAGCCTGTGGGTTTCTTATACCAAAAAATCAGTTGGGGCCCTACGTGTCCTTTATAATAACTTGTTTAGAGCGATGGTGGGGCTACCTAGATTCTGCAGTGCGTCTGGCATGTTCGCTGATGCTCATGTCAATGACTTTCACGCTGTAATGCGCAACAAGATTGCGTCGGTCAAAAGCAGAATGCTGGGTAGCCCCAACAGTATACTCGGGGCACTGGCAGGCAGGTACGACAGTCCTCTGCAGAGGTACTGGGTGTCAGCCCTTATAAACCCCAACTCTGAACAGGTATATTGTATTAATTAGTTAATATATAAATAATTAATACAATATACTAGAATATAATATATTATACAATAATAATATTAATTATTAATAATTAATATATGTATGTGGGTATTTAGTTTTAAGTATTGTTTATTAATTATAAATTGGATCATGTTGTCTGAATAAATGAATTATAATTAAAATTAATTAAAATTAATTAGCATCATATGAACTTTCAGTTTAAATATTTCCTCAAATTAATAAAAACAATGTAAGTAATAGTTTGTTTTGTAGTCATACCAGTTAATAAATTGTATTACCTGTGAAAGTCGGATTTCAAAACTTGATCTGTGCGAAATGTTTCTGTAACATATTTATGGAAGAAGGTTGGAAATGGAAGCTCCGAGTCTAGATCATATACAAGACATGTCTTGCAATCCCAGGAGTACAGGAAAATAACATGGTAATCCTGAAAATAATCATATATCTAGGTCACAGAACAGTTACATGTGATATGATTATATAGGTAGTTAAAAACAGCGCAGTAGTGGCGCAGCGCAGTGGTAATTACAAAAAACATAACTCAGAATGAAGTAGGTAAGTATATAGCGTGACATAATTTCAATACACACCCATATAACTAGGCGGTCCTCCTCACGCCCAGCCCTTTGTTTCCATAAAGGCACTGTACGGCATGGATTTGAAATAAAAACAACGTAGCAGGTATCCAGCTCCTCAGGAACTCGAATCGACACATCTTCGCATAGTTTCCAGACGTTTTCTTCGCTATGAAACAGAACAACAAAGGATGTAAATTGATCAATTATTTCGACGTTCAGTGAAATTTATTGAAAGAAAAATTTATACTTACCAGTAGCAAGACACATGTGAGCACTCTTCTCTTTTAGGAAACAGGGGCTTGAGGGATTTATCGTTTCTTTTATTAATTTCATTGCTGCTCAAATTAACTGGAGCATTGACCGACATTTTGACAGACTATAAAAAAAACAAAGATACACATACACAAAGACAACAGAGACTTGATTTTGAGTTTGACACATAGATTTATTTGACATAACAGTAGGCTGACCCGCTTAGCAGTTCGGGTTTGAATCTGCCATTTTTGAAAGAAACGTCATCTTTTTATTTTATTATATTTTTATGTGTTTTTTCGAGTTATTTCGTGTAAATTTAGTGGCATTTTAACCGGTGTAACTTGGATAAATGGCACATCTGTGATGTAGTGAAATATAAGTGTATTGCGTGTCTTTTGGAAATGGTGGATTTTTCCCCGTAAAAACTCAGTTTTTCTGCCACTATTTAAACTGGGTTATGACTGAAGTATATACCAAAGTACTCTGTGTGACTGACTGACGGAGACTCTTGACTATAAATATATATTATTATATCACTTGACATTGGCTAAATTATTGCAAATAACGCACAGAAGCCATTACCTAAGATAAGAAGAAGAACAAGAAGCTTAGCAGCTTTTTATTCAGTACGGTCAGTAATTATATCGAGAATGTATTGTCTATTGTTTGAGAAATGCTCAGCTTGAGTTCTACAATAGTGCTGTTCAAAATTGTCGTTGAAGTTATTATCGATAAGTGGAAACTGTCGTGATTTACATCACGATTTTTATTGATATAGATATATACCTCGTTCAGCCGCATCAGGTGCCTTCATGATATTAAAGCTAAGTAGCTCTCCGTCTAGTTTAGCCCAGGTACACAAAGTTTCTGAGTGCTTATGGTGACCGGTTGTATGTGGATCATGTACCTACCTACTTACTACGCCTGGGGTATGCGCTTTAGGATCCCTTTGGTCGGCCTGTGTGTAGGCAGATCAAACAGTGTTTCGTGTACGGAAGCTGAGCCTACACAGGAACCTTTGAATGTCTTCGGACAAGTTGATGAGTACAGGTGCCTGTGTGACCGGCGGTTCGTGGACCATGGGTCTACGCGTAGGATCCCAGGGGAGGGTCTTTATGTCGGATGGTAGAAACAGTGTTTCGTGAACGGAAGCTGGGCCTAGATAGGACCCTTTGAATGTCTTCGGACAAGTTCGTGAGTACAGGTTGGGGCACGTAATGAACCCACCCACAGCAGAACAGGGTCACAGGCCTGCTGGACGAGGGTGCTTTGTGTTAGATAGAGATTCATGTGTACGTTAATATACAGGTGGGGCACGCGATGTACCTACACACTACCTGACGAGAATCACCGATAACATCATGCTGAGAGGTAGTCAGCGGGAGGTCCAGGCTAGCGGTCTTCCAGCGGACGTCACTGTTCTTGGCGCCACAAGTCCGAAGGTAGTGAATCACTCACTCTCTTAGAAGTATGTTCAAGTTAGCATTCACAATCCTATCAGTAACAAACATTCCCGGAGATGGGATTGCGACAGAAACAGAGCAGATACATGAGAGGTAGAGCGAAAAGCATTGTAGTAGATAAACACGTTGTATAGGAACATTGTGTATGAACTGGATGGCAAAGCGTTGACAGGTTAGGTTTCTAGTATTTTTTTAGGTTACGGTAGTGATGTGCAACTCTATGGCTGTCGCCATGGTTTGTTATTAGGTACGTTATGTCACTAGAATTTTATAGCTGAATAAAGCCATGTTTCTGTTGGTTTGTCTTTAATTATGTATCAATTTATTCAGCTATAATAATTAACAAGATTACTAAAATGCTGACGGGAAGTAAAACTGAAAAAGTATATACTATGGCACGTTACCTTCGCCCCGAGCGATTCGAGGAAGAACTGAATACTTCAGCATCGGATTTGAAATGGGCACATTGGCGCATTACATTTGAAAATTTCTTAGCCGAAGAATATGCCGCGGATACGACAGACTCAATGAAACTTAAACTGTTAGTAAATCATCTATCTCCAACTGTATTTTCTTATATACGAGCAAGCGGAACATACGAAGATGCGATGAAGGTATTGGAAAATATTTATATAAAACCCAGGAACGAAATTCTTGCAAGACATTTGCTGGCCACACGCAAACAGAGATCGGATGAAACTGTTAAGGAATATATACAGGTTTTAAAACTTCTCACACGTGAATGTCACTTTAAGAAAGTAACGGCAGAAGAGCATCAGAATGAGTCAGTGCGTGGTGCGTTCATCGCTGGTATAAATTCACAGAAAATACGAGAAATATTACTGGAAAAATTAAACTTAAGTATGGATGAAGCTGTCAACCTAGCAATTTCACTTGAAGATGCTGAGAAAAATACGCAAGCTTTCAGTACCACTAGCACTTCCTTAAATCTCAACGCTCTACCTGTATCCGAAAACAACATAGCTGCTACTAAGCCAACTTTTCGCCCGAATCAGAGACGACGATGTTTTTTTTGTGGGGGAAATGTGCATCAGCGAATTAAATGTCCAGCTGTTAATGAAAACTGACAAATCTGTTCAAGAAACGGGGCACTTTGCTAATGTATGCAAATAGGAATAGCCACAAAGAGCTAACGCTGTAACAAAACATGATGTTCAGCGTGATGACGCACTATCTGCTATCTCTGCTGCCTCTCCTAACAGTCTAAGGAAGGCCAACATACCTATAACACTCAACGGATATAAAGCAGATGCTTTGATAGATACGGGAAGCTCTGTAAGTTTTATAGACAGGAGTTTGGCAGAAATATTAAAATTAAAAATAAAAGCTTGTCGTCAAACTATTACGTTGGCTTCACTAAGTCACATATCTTTCGTCCAAGGCGTTTGTCATGCAAATCTTTAACTTGAAAAATATCAATACAAGCTGCAACCTCTACTGATTGTCAACAATCTCTGTGCTGACTTAATTGTCGGTCCCGACATTCTTAAAAATCATTCTTCGTTGGAGCTTCAATTCGGTGGTAATCAGGAACCATTACGCATTTGTAATGTAATGGAAGCGTCAGTACCGCCAGCATCCCTGTTTACGAATCTATCACCCCAAATAAGACCAATAGTGATTCGATCGAGACACCATAGCAGAGAGGATGAAATTTTTATAAACTGAAATTTCAAAACTACTTGAAGATGGAATCATTGAACCCAGTGTCTCACCTTGGAGAGCACAAGTCCTAATCGCAGGTGGAGGTCTTCACAAGAAGAGAATTATATAATAATTATGGTATGAATTATGGTAATAGATTACTCTCAAACTATTAACAAATACACCGAGCTTGACGCCTTTCCTCTACCAAGAATAGAAACAATTGTTACAAAAGCAGCCAAATATAATTACTTCAGTCAAATTGATTTAAAAAGCGCATATCACCAGGTACCTATTCTTCAGAAAGAACGTATTTTCACTGCATTTGAGGCAAACGTAAAACTCTACCAATGCAAAAGGATTCCATTCGGTGTTACGAATGGTGTCGCGGCTTTCCAGCGTGCCTTGAACCATATTATTGAAAAGGAAACTTTGAAGGGTATTTTTGCCTATTTGGACGATGTAACGGTTTGTGGGAAGACAAAAGAAGAACATAATATCAATTTGGCTAAATTTCGAGAAGCTTCTGCTAAATATAATCTCGCGTTAAATGAAGACAAATGTGTATTCTCTAAAGAAACTATCAATCTTCTTGGCTATACCATAGATAATACTAGGATTAAACCAGACGAGAGTCGGCTGAAGCCATTACTTAACTTGCCGGCGCCTGAGAACAAGCCAGCGTTAAAACGAGCACTGGGGCTCTTCGCTCATTATTCTAGATGGATAGGTACAGAATTTCTCAGAAAGAATTAAACCATTGCTTTATATTAACACATTTCCAATCGCACATGAAGCTATTACAACATTTAATGGCCTCAAATCAGATATTGCAAAAGCTTCTCTGTCTGCTATCGATGAAAATGCCATGTTTACCGTTGAGACGGACGCGTCTGAACACGCTCTTGCTGCTTCTCTCACTCAAAATGGTCAGCCTGTTGCATTCTTCTCACGCTCCCTAACTGACTCAGAGAGACGGCAATCTTCTATTGAGAAAGAAGCAGCCGCCATAGTTGAACCTTTGTGTAAGTGGCGCCACTACTTAGTTGGTAGGAATTTCCTGCTCATAACAGATCAACAGTCAGTTGCATTTAACAGCATAAGCACCAGGTAAATGAACAAGAGACTCTTGGCAGGAGTATCACGGTACCGGATCCAATCAATTAATGGGTTGGTCAAATCAAATAAAAGATAAGAATTCGTTTTGGCTTTGTATTTTCCATTTTACTTACCATTGATCATATTTAAATAGAAACACTGCTTGGTTCGTATTTACTGGTCAGTATAATATACATAGGTAGGTACACACATCAAGTTACCTACATAGTTACACAAATAATATGAAATAACAACATACCAGTTTCACGTGTCTTTGTATTTTCCATTTTACTTACCATTGATCATATTTAAATAGAAACACTGCTTGGTTCGTATTTACTGGTCAATATAATATACATAGGTAGGTACACACATCAAGTTACCTACATAGTTACACAAATAATATGAAATAACAACATACCAGTTTCACGTGTTACGGCCAGCGCTGTCGATACAAGACTGCCCATTGCAACGAATAGCAGCTCTTTATAAAGCCCACAGTCGGACAAGTACCTACGGGAATCAATGTTCCGTCTTTAATTATGTACAATTCTGGTAATCGATCGTTGGAAAACTAATTACTATAGTGATATACGTTTCAAATAATTACTATTGAATTTACGTATGATTTTAGAGTTTAAGATTATTCAAGTTCAAGTTTAAACAATAATCAAATCACGTCCTCTGCTTAATTGCAATGGAAACTATACGATCTAATATTGTAGGTATAAATTATAATAAATTAAATCATCAATTATTATCATAATATCTAAACCGGTCTTCAATTATTTATACCTACAAGTAAACGAGCAGACGCCCGACCACGTGTTACTTGTAAACAAACTGTTTTCAATTATAAAACATGATTGAAATGTACATACCAACATGTACATTTCAGAGATGATTCTTACAACTTCAAAATACATTTATTGGTAGGTATAATTTAATGTAAGAGTATCTTACTTGACAGACATCCAACGTGGTGGTACTTTTAAATATGACATTTCACATTTAATCATGTTGAAATGCAATCACAATCTAACACGGCCATACTGACAGGACTTCGCTCTCGAAGTACACTAATCAAAATAATCTCAAAGTGATCTTCGTATTAAATCTTTCTCATTGATCTTTTCTGACTTTCATAAAATTTAGTTTTCGTTGATAATCATCAGTACAATAATACATTTTTCTCTATACATTTCAAACACTATAATATTGATATTATATTGATTTAAATAAAACTTTATGTAAATTAAAATTTACAATTACCTGTATTTCTATTGAACAGTATAGCTTACAGCTTAAATTTACATTTTAGATAATTCGAAAACAACTAGCAAGTGTACTTTGTTGTTAACAAAATATTTTATTCTGTATATACCAATATCGAAATATAAAGATTTCTCCTAAGCCTTTTTAAAAAAAATAATACTGTTATATTTTATTAATAAACAAGATTAATATATATTTATGTAGGTATGCTTTACTCGAGCACCGCTGTCTTTTGATTTTGTTTTATCATGACTTTCCAAAGGTTGTCTGGAAGACATCGTTTTAAAAGATAAGGCCAATGTACGTCACTGTTATTGTGTTTTGTTCTTTTATCTTTTTACTTTTCTGATTGGTGTACAATAAAGTGTTTATCTATCTATCTATTCATTATTATTATTGTTGGTATAGTTGCCTACCGATGTGTTTTATTTAAATTGTTGAATTTCGTTCTTAATTTTCATCTTCCATCATTTTGCTGGTTTTTTTTTTTTTTTTTTTTTTTCTTTTTCTTTCTGTTTTTGTTTAATGGAATAGAATCGTTCCGCAATGAAACCATACACATATTATATTTTCTGTTTTCTTTTCTTCATAATTATCTTTCACTTTCAGTTTTCTCTTTTTCTTTTCTTCAAAATTATATTTCACTTTCTGTTTTATCTTTTCACTTTCTGTTTTATTTTTTTCACTTTCACGGCCAAACTGACCAGTATTTCGTTCTCGAAATACTCTCACATTTTTTTTTTTTTATAAATACATAGAAATAATAGTTTTTTAAAGTTTCTCTGTCCTCTACCAATCCAACACCTATCACCTGCTACTCGTGAGTCTCAGTGAAGGATCAGGACAGAGACCGACTAGCAGATAAATACATAGACATAAAAGTACCTCTGTTCCTTACTAATCCAAACACCTATCACCTGCTACACGTGAGTCTCAGTGAAGGATCAGGACAGAGTAGCAGATAAATACATAGACATAATAGTTTTTTTTTTTTTTTTAAAGTGAAATATTATTTCTGTTACCCGCTGCTAGTAACATTCAAACAAATATCGGATTCAGAAGCCAACTAGTGGAAATTCATATGTGTATATTTTCATACCAATTTAAAGGACTGATTTATTAATTTGTTTTCAATAAAATATCCGACTTGGGTTATTATCATAATCTGCTTCGGTCATACTGACCCAAAAGATATTGACAACGTTTAACATTGAACAATAGTAGGTATTCATTTAATTTTTGTAACGTGGTTTTTTTTATTTTTTTTTATTTTATTTCTTTAAACATATTGTTATTTTTTAAAATAGTTATTTTCCTTTGAAAAATATCATTTATCGAAAGTGGATAGCTGATCCCAGGTTTTATTTATAGGTATTTGTATACTTTTGATAAAATGTCTCAATTTTTTGTAAAATGTTATGGCTTGTTCCTATCCGACCCTATCCGGCCTATCTCTAGTAAAACAACAAGCAAGAAACGTCTATGTTTTTTTTTTTGCGTTTACCCACATTGTCGAACAAATAATCTTTTGATATAATAATTTTCAGTAAGTTGTCCTTATTACAGCACTAATTTTAGAAACAGTCTTTGCGAGTACCTTTTTGCTTTGTCACGAACTTCCTGTGTCTTGCTTATACACCAACTTCCTGTGTCTTGCTGATCCTCGACAGTTCCTGTTGTGCAGGGTGGGCTTTCATAACCTTGAGGCGCCATACGTTCCACTATTGAGTTGCGTCTGTTGAAAGCCCTGGGTTCTTCATATCCTTTTGGACATTTGTCATCCACGTTGTTTGTGGCAGTTTTCTCCCTCGTCTCTGCGTAGCCATGGGTATGCAGTTTTCTCCCTCGTCTCTGCGTAGCCATAGGAAGGTACGTTTTCACGTCATGATTGTTAGGTCTTCTCATCACATGACCTTTGTAGCTATGTTTCATAGGATCGAAGACCGTTAATGCCACGTTGTCGTCTAGAGCGGTCACAAAGACAAGACCTTAACACGGAGTTCCATAACATCAGGATCAATATGAAAACCAGAAACAAAATATGCATTAGAATATGTTTAATTGATCCATTTTACAAGGAGTAAGTAAGAATATTTACGTCAAGCTTGGTCATGATCTAAAGTATTTTATCCATGGAAGTCGCGAGAATCATTTTGGATATTCCCATAAATCAAATCTACTCCGGTTCCAACGTGACTCGCGACCAAGCCTAGAAGAATAGGTAACAAACATGGCTTACTTATTTGATGATCCCTCTTACTACCAGGTAGCAAACTATTTATAATTTATGACTATAAATTAAACTATAGTTGTACGTTACTCAAAATAAGAGAAGTGGCTTGTGACATTTGGTTGGTATATAACAGGTTATAGCCACATAGTGCTATAACTATTTATTTGTCACTAGATATATGAGATGGGCATGTAATGAGAGAAAAAAAAGGACTTCATGACCAATACTTAATTTTTGTATACACCAAATATATGTACATCCAGTAAATGCACTGAAATAAAGAAGTTTCTGACAGCGGTACATAAACAGGGCATGTGACTTAGTTTTCACATAAAACAATCAGCCGTCTTTAGCAACAACAAACGACAAACGAGGAGTGTCCGAGTCGGTCGGCTCAACGCTATTTATACAGCAGTGTCACCTGTTGTTGATCGAAAGGCGAGTCGGGTGACTCGGCGCTCATTATACTAATGATATCAGGTGTTGTTGATTCGAGGTTTGTTTATCTATTGATTACACAAAATGTGAATAAATATACTAGGTACATTGTTTCTTGAATGTACGTAAATATTTCAGAATACCTAACTGTCATAAAGAAATTAATTTTTTAAATAATTTTTCAGGATAAGTGTCAAATTTATTGAGGAATCCCCATTTAAAATGTCAAGTATCCACTACCAACGGCTTCAGACAATACTAGTACCCCATTTTGAACCAGTTTGGAAAACCACCTCATAATTGACTTCCCAGTACAACCCCTCGCATTGAGACGACAGGACCTCCAGATCCCAAGTCTCTACTCTCTCAGGTCAGTCAGGTCTCTTTATATTTAGATGTGAACTTTGTTCTTTGAGAGGACAAAACATCTTTTAAAACATATTTCATTACTCAGTAAATAAAATCAATATTACTTAACTTTGTTTTCGTTTGTGGTCACTCGTCGCTGTATTGAGGGGCATTTGTAGGTTAGATACCACGTTGTTGTTTCTACGACGGTGAACAGAGTTTTCAGTAGGGATCGCTTCGATAAGATGCTCCGTTGTAGATCGTTGACGCAGTGGCGTTGAATCGGGTCATCAGTACATTTTATTTCGATGAAACGCTCCACGTGTATCCAGATTCATCATGAAAAACAAAAATGTATTAGAACAGGTACATGAGTTGTATCCCACTTCTGATAACAGCATAAGCACCAGGTAAATGAACAAGAGACTCTTGGCAGGAGTATCACGGTACCGGATCCAATCAATTAATGGGTTGGTCAAATCAAATAAAAGATAAGAATTCGTTTTGGCTTTGTATTTTCCATTTTACTTACCATTGAACATATTTAAATAGAAACACTGCTTGGTTCGTATTTACTGGTCAGTATAATATACATAGGTAGGTACACACATCAAGTTACCTACATAGTTACACAAATAATATGAAATAACAACATACCAGTTTCACGTGTCTTTGTATTTTCCATTTTACTTACCATTGATCATATTTAAATAGAAACACTGCTTGGTTCGTATTTACTGGTCAATATAATATACATAGGTAGGTACACACATCAAGTTACCTACATAGTTACACAAATAATATGAAATAACAACATACCAGTTTCACGTGTTACGGCCAGCGCTGTCGATACAAGACTGCCCATTGCAACGAATAGCAGCTCTTTATAAAGCCCACAGTCGGACAAGTACGGGAATCAATGTTCCGTCTTTAATTATGTACAATTCTGGTAATCGATCGTTGGAAAACTAATTACTATAGTGATATACGTTTCAAATAATTACTATTGAATTTACGTATGATTTTAGAGATTAAGATTATTCAAGTTCAAGTTTAAACAATAATCAAATCACGTCCTCTGCTTAATTGCAATGGAAACTATACGATCTAATATTGTAGGTATAAATTATAAATTAAATCATCAATTATTATCATAATATCTAAACCGGTCTTCAATTATTTATACCTACAAGTAAACGAGCAGACGCCCGACCACGTGTTACTTGTAAACAAACTGTTTTCAATTATAAAACATGGTTGAAATGTACATACCAACATGTACATTTCAGAGATTATTCTTACAACTTCAAAATACATTTATTGGTAGGTATAATTTAATGTAAGAGTATCTTACTTGACAGACATCCAACGTGGTGGTACTTTTAAATATGACATTTCACATTTAATCATGTTGAAATGCAATCACAATCTAACACATTCATGTTCAACCAAACTCATAGCAGCAAAATAAAGAACGAAAAGATAGAGCGTTGGAGGCTGGAATTGTCTTGTTTTAAATATGACATAATTTATCGCCCTGGCAAAGAAAATAACGTCGCTGACGCACTAACAAGAGTCTGTGCCCATATGGACCTTAATAATCTTAAAAATATACACGAAAATCTTTGTCATCCAGGAATCACACGAATGAATCACTGGACATGGTCGAAAAACCTTCCTTAGTCAATTAATGACATTCGGCAAATGACTGCTAACTGCCGGGTATGCGCTGAAATCAAACCTCGGTATGCACAGCTAAATGGGCAGCTTATCAAAGCGACGGCCCCTTTAGAACGGCTTAGTATTGATTTCAAAGGGCCATTACCATCGAATTCACGGAACAAATACATACTGTCTGTCATTGACGAATATAGTCGCTTTCCTTTTGCTTTTGCCTGCAAAGACATGAAGTCTGATACCGTAATTGACTGCTTGAATAAAATATTTTATATTTTTGGAACCCCAACGTACATACATTCCGACAGGGGAACTTCATTTATGTCTCAAGAGCTCACTCAACATCTTGTCTCGCTTGGAATTGCTTGTAGTAGGACCACACCTTATAATCCCCAAGGGAATTGGCCAAGTTGAACGTTTAAATGGTACCTTGTGGAGAACAATCCAACTGAGCCTCAAATCTAAAAGCTTGGAGACTACGGATTGGGAAAAGGTTCTGTCTTTAGCGTTACATTCTATACGCTCGCTACTGTGTACGGCCACTAACGCTACGCCTCATGAAAGAATGTTCAACCAACCCCGAAGAAGTCCAAATGGAGTATCCTTGCCTGCATGGCTCATGACTCCAGGTCCTGTCTTAATAAAAAGAAGTGTTCGGCATTCTAAACTCGATCCCATAGTTGAAGAAGGAGAACTCTTACAAAGCAATCCAAACTATTCTCACATCAGATACTCCGATGGAAGAGAGGGCACAATTTCAAACAGGCGCCTAGAACCATCGCCGTCTGTTGATGCTGACTTATCCTCTGAAGGTGATCCAAGTGATTTTGTTGATGCGTCGTCTGCACCTGGAAGTGACGTCGAGTCCACAACTGAGGAGCCCAGGTTAACAGAAGCGACCCAACATGAGGTCCGGCGCTCCACGCGCTCGAGGCGTCCACCAGCCTATCTGGATGAGTACCAGACATCTTAGGAGGGTTGAATGACGTGCAACTCTATGGCTGTCGCCATGGTTTGTTATTAGATACGTTATGTCACTAGAATTTTATAGCTGAATAAAGCCATGTTTCTGTTGGTTTGTCTTTAATTATGTATCAGGTAGTTCATCGTTATCGATAGATTTTATGTATTACGCACTATTTATATTCTTTTGCCAGATAATCCGTTTGCAGCCCCGTTTTGACGTAATTATTTAGTCTATCTATGGTGCAACCGTATCCTCTTTGGTTATGGTGTGGCATACTGACTTGGTGATCTGTCTGGCTGGCTTTATAAGTTTTTACAAAGGAAAAGCCAAAACGGTTTCGTTTTAGTTGTTCAATCCGTGTCTTCTATTTGGTATATAAAAGGGCGGTGCGTTGTCCTAGGTTCCGGCCGGACTAGCGTATCGTCCGGGCTTCAAAACATTCGAATAAATAGCTAATTAGGTAACTGCGTCGCCGTCTCACTACCAATAATTCAACCTAACGTCGAAATAATCTCACAGGATGACCCGTAAGTACCTAGTTACAATTTCACTTGATATCATCATAATTAGCTAAGTACTAGTACCAGACCCACGCTGAAATTGTTTAACTGGAAGAGTGCATCATTCTGCCGAAGATTCTAGATCGCCTAGATTTAGGTCCAATAAGATCATACTGCTTTGTCGTAGATGAGAAAACTGATTCTAAACTCATTATACGTCTAACCTATATACTGTAATAACCATCAGAAAGAGCATAATTTAGGTTCAGTTTAATTTGTGTAATTTGATCTCTTTCAAAGAATGGACATTTTCAACAGGTGGCAACCAGAGAGATTTGGCTCGAGCCAAGAACCAGAAGAAGACACAAGAAGCCCAAAAGAAAAAAAATGCTGGTGAGAAGACTGGGATGTCTCTTCAGGAGAGGAAACAAAGGTAAGTTGTAGTACTACAGACACAGTCATCTATGGATACAACTAATAATGTTATGTTGATAGATGCTTATTTCATTGCTGCCCCAGTTTTGGGCAAAAACTTCGTCACTTAAATAGATAAATATACCTAAGACTCGATGCTATGAAGTAAGGAAGTTTCTCATAATAGAAATAAATCATATTTTTCTATTCATGTATTGAGAAAGATGGCATCTCATAGCAGACTCATTGACTGATTAGGTGCAATCAGGTAATAATTTACTTTCATGTTTACTTTTATTTTTTATATAAATACCTAATAACAATAAGTAACTATCACCATTTATAAAAAGTAACCTGAAATCTCTCTTAATTGAAGAGGCAAATTAAATTATTATTATGACAGATAATTTTGAACCTGATTACCAGACACCCGATCTTTGAGATATGAGTCTGGAAAAGATTAGTTGATAGTAACTACATAATTCACAAAAGGAAATATATTGCTTAAGCCGTGTAGGTGTATCTCATGGCCGGCAAGAATTCACGGAAACGTCATCCATCATTACCTTAGTCACTAGCTTGATAGGTGTTGTTTAGTGAAGACAGAACTTGGCTTGGCTAAACCAAGCAAACCAATAGTTTCTGAAATTTGGACCTAGGATTCCCCGTGTCAAGAGGTCTAATACAATACCATCCTACTTTTAGTTCTACACCCAGGCTCCTGTTAGTAAGGTTGTCAATAAAATGTATATCATACACAGAATAAAACAAAGTTTCTATCTGCATCTGTCTGTCCGCTTTTAGTCCGCTTTTAGTAACAGGCACATGAGACTTTTCATCTTTATGTCTCAGGGTGGCGGGCACATTGCATTGCCACATAGGGTGCTTCATCTATGTGACAATGCACTGTTCATAGGCAGAGGGTACCGCTTAACATCAGGTGTGTCATCTACTTGACCTGTCATTCTAAGTAGTAAAAAGAAAAAAATAACGATGTTACAGTCATTGATGCGGTTTTCACTATCATCAAGTCCAGTTCAAAGTTTAATAAGTGTGAGTGAGAGTGATTAGTGCAGGTATTTAGTGATTAGTGCTAAACAGTATTGGACACCACTCGCAATACACGTTTTGTATGCACTACACACGTGCACTAATCAAAGTATAAACGCCGCTGTAGAGAATTTCTTCAAAAAGGTTTGCATGGTCGCTAGTTATTTATAATTTTTAACCCCCGACGAAAAACGAAGGGGTGTTATAAGTTTGACGTGTCTGTGTGTGTGTGTGTGTGTGTGTGTCTGTCCCATCGTAGCTCCCGAACGGATGAACCAATTTAGTTTTTGTTTTGTTTGTAAGTTGTATTTGTCGGGAGTGTTCTTAGCTTTGTTTGATCAAAATCAGTTCAGCCGTTCAGTTGTTTTATTTTTTTATTTTTACAAAATTAACTACTTGTATTCAGTTTTTTTTACACCTCAGAGATGCGGAGCTTATGAGAGAAAAACAACGAAAAAAGGAAGAAGCTGAAATGGCTACAAAACAAGATGCATAACCAACACGCAACTCCATTGCTACACAATGTTTGGTGAACTCTCACCGATTCCAGCTACACATCATGGTGAAGTCTCCAGCTAGCATGGCAACAGCTAATTAATAATTCTCACAAGAAACTAAATAAGCAATTGTAATTAATTAGTATAACTTTGAGTTTTACATAAAGCCTTATTAACATAATCTTTGTTTTCTTTTGTTGGTTAATAAATACTGACTGTGGTATGATCTGATAGCCAGGGTGCTTGTTTATATTGTCAGGATTTGTCTTAGCATTTATGCAAATCAATGTTAATTGACTGAGTAGAATTTTATTTATCATCTACTCTACAACTTTTTGTACAATAAATCATAATAGTACAAAATGTGTTCTTATTGCTATCACCTTCGATTTCGTAGGTACTGTGCAATGATTGACCTTCAATTTATTGTTTCACAATTTATAAAAGACTGTCAATAGGTAGTTATACCTACAAGTACAACTCAAGATGGATTGAACTTCTGTTTTTAATGACGCTTAGGATATTTATCTAGGCAGGTTTTAATGGATACACCCCTACAAATAATTTTGCCGACGGCCATATTATACCCATACTGCGCTAAAATAACCTTAAGTGTGGGTGGGTCCCACAAGACCACGTGGTCGGTAGGTGGCGATAGCGGGATGAAAATTTCCCATTCTACGATAGAAAGACAAACCGGGATAATCCTCCTTTTTCCACAGTTGAGAACCACTAGTTATTATGTGGTTGGCAGGGTTGGGTTGTGTGCATGAAGATCTAATCTATAGGTAGATAGATAGATAGAAAATTGTTTATTGCTTAAGACAAAAAAGCAGTATTAGGCGAATTTACCTAATGCTAATTAGCATTAGGTAAGTTCGCCTAATACTGCTTTTTTAATTTGCTAATTAGCATTTTCTTCCAACAAACCTTTGTGTAATTTAGAGTGGGTGTAGTGCTATTGTGAATCATTATAGGTCGAGGTTAAATTATTAACATAGGTAATTAAATACCTACTTTAAATAACAAGATATATAAATAAAAAAATAGAAAATAGGTATTATAATATATAATAACTAGCTGTAACCCGCGACTTCGTCTGCGCAGGATTATGAAGCAGCGGAGTATTATTAAGCTAGTATTATTAGACTTACGCGGGTGAAGTTAGTTTCACCCGCGTAAGTCTCGATTCCGTGGGAATATCGGGATAAAAATGTGCCTGTGTTATTCCGGGAGTCCAGTTATCTCCATTCCAAATTTCATCCAAATCCATCCAGTAGTTTTTACGTGAAAGAGTAATTAGGATAGGATATTCGGTTACCAAATTACTCCTGCATTCTGCTGCTCCCCTGGTATACATTTTCGCATTGCTGCTGCGTCCCGCGGTGTTATCCACATAGGTCTCGATTACTCCTGCATTTTTCTGCTAGCCTAGGTACATTGGATAAACTTTCGCCCCATTTCACCGGTATTCCAGATATTCGGTTACCAGATTACTCCTGCATTCTGCTGCTCGCCTGGTAGGGTCGGTTCGCTATTTACGGTTTACGGCCTCTTAGTGGACTTGGCAACTTTAAACGGTCAGAAAAAAATAATGTTACTGTTGATAATCTGTACTGATAATGTATTTTGATAGATAAAATATTGTAGTTTCTGATTTCAAAACTGTTTGACGCGAAGTGATCTTAGTTTTTTTTATAATAAATTTTAATCCCAAAAATGACCAAAACGCTAGTTTTTGGCCACAAATTTCAGTATTCGGCCACATGGTATTTACTTAAATAATGGATTAAAAAGTAAGACGAAGCTATTATAGTTACATTAAAAACTCGTTTTTTAGTAAAAATGTTTTTAGGCCTCACCAGAAAAACTATAAAAATAAACAAAATCAAAGTTTGACTTTGTTTTTATTTATAATTTAGTTTGAAATGTCCTGTTAGGTAGAAGTTTAGGTACTTATATCACTTCTCTGTCTTATAATTTTAAATAAAAACATATATATGTTTTATATTTAAATCCTTTTATTACTTATACATTTTTCTTTTTATTTCTTTTTTTCTTTACTTTTGCAATAGTAATTACAGTTTTTTTTATTGTTAACAACCACAAGTCTTGCATCATCAACTATGGTTTTAACAATAATTATCATGTATTATATTTTCTCGATCAGTGTATGCAATTTAATGAATTATTTAGTGATCACAGCCTTTAATTCAAACAACTAATGACATTTCAAGTCATAAATTTATCAATCAAATTGATTACTTAACAGTCTTTTACGTTTATGGTTATGATCAAAATATCATCTTATTTTTTTTCTTACATCTTATATATGAAATCATATTAATTATAAGTAGCAGTCGCTAATTTCGAATAGTTATAAGCATTTTAAACATAAATATCACATTAATAATTTGACGTTATCACTATTTTTTTTAAAGATGGCCATTATTTAACTTTAACATGAAGCTTTAACAATTAGGTACCTACATTCAATCTTTTTAACCACCCCAATTGAAAATATAATCACTAAAAACTAAGACATTCATTAATTAGGAATCAATATTGCATGCATTGTTTGTTTAGTTGTTGAATTGTTGAGGTTAGTTGTTTGAGTCCTAAAAAATTTGAAAATTTAAATGATACTATTTAGTGCAGAAATCACATCTTGTATTCCTTTCTGCATTTTCTTCTGTGTGGTTTATGAAAATATCATCACACCGGTACTTTATTCTTTCGTTTTCTTTATTGATTTTTTACTTTTGTCACCTTTCGTGTTGAAACTTTCTTCAACTGCTTATCTGATCTCTTTCCAATCTCTTCAATTTTGACTTCCTTGTCTTTGTTTACGCACTTCTATCCTTTATGTTGTCTTTTTTTTATCTTTAGACTTTTTGGCATGTTTCAAGACGAAATTGCTGCTGGCGTACGTATATTAATAGTTTTCCTGCGGGGATCCGGTATAAATTAGTATTTATTAAAAGCCACTCTACATTCCATAATTGATTCTGGCATTTTGCTTGTTATTTAATAAGGTGTGTTATAGTTTGTGTCAGAGTCAGCGTATTGCTCCGAGTTACTATAGCGTCACTGTGTATGCAGGAATGCGGCTACTAGTAACTCTTTGTTTGAATTGGATGGTGAAATTATGTTGTCTTTATAAGTCGGGATTCCATGAAAATTGAAAGGTTTTTCTATTATCGAAGGATTTGGTGGTAGAACATCAGCAAACTTAATCGGCTAGTCTTGATTTATTTGACTTTGTGTAATGTAATGTGTCAAAGTTTTAAGTTTTTGGGATATTCCGCTCAATTCATTTCATTTGCACTCAGATTCCTCTCAATTTCTGGTTGTTTTTTTCATCCTCAACTAATAGAGATGTCAACAAATTAATTTTGGAGTTCTTCTTGTCTTTCGAACATGTTTCATACAGGACATCATCATTTAGGATTTCAGAAGACCTTTTCTTGAGGTTTTTTTCAACTTCACATTTTTTCTTTTTAGAATCACAGACACGTTTATGTTTTTTATAGTCAGAGTTGGTTTTAAATGTTATACAACTTTCTTTTATGACACGAAATCTACGTTCGTTATTTCGGGTTTTTCTCAGTTTAAATTATCCAGTGTGTTTTGGAGACATTTAGTATTTTCCACTGCATATGAATTTAATTTGATTAATGTTTTGCGGTATAAGTGTTTTATTGTATCCCGGAACAGTGCACAAAAAATAGTCTTTGTGATAGATCTATGTATAGGTACTGGCTTTGTTATATATAAAGGAATTATACTTAGAAAATCAATCTAGAACACTTATTATAATTTATGCCTATTTGCCATAAAATTGTGGCCGAACTTTTCTATACAAATTCAGGTAGGCTGAAAACTGAGTTACAATTTTATTTCTGTTTTAGTTTCCGGCCATCAATAAAATGGCCAACTTTGATTCATCGTTATTTATTCATACTGCTGCAATTTGGTGGCCGAAAACTAATAAGCTAAGCCATCACATGGCTCATAATCGGAAACAGAAGAGAATTTCGATATATGCTTGACCAAATAAATGAAAGATACAATTGTATTAAGTATAGGCTGTTTTATGCTAGTTTTCGGCCACTAGGCCGAGAACTAAACATTTTGTAAATTTTCGATGCTACTTTCCGGCCACCTTAATTATCGTAGTTGTAAATCAAATATTGCAATAAACATAGTTGTAATATGTTAATAAGTCATTTCTACAGTCAATTAAATGCACATCAACGTCATTTACTTACAAAAACATTTAAAAAACACCTTGGAGTGAAACGCGTGCCACTAATTTTTTCGTACAATTACGCACGCGTTGTCAGTTTCGGTGCTGGCGTCAAACTGATAAATTCACTAAAAATTACTAGTAAAGGTTATTTAGCCGAAAAAAAAAACCAGATATCATGCGACTATTTCTTAATGAATTGATCATACTTTCGCACAAAAAAATTGCTAGGAATCGCTATTATCTCCATTTTACTATAGAACCTTCGCCAAAAGGCCGAAAACTAAAGGCGGCCAGCTAACTAGCGAAATGACCCTACATTGGATGAAAGTCTTCCGCATAGGTCTCGATCCCGTGGGAATATCGGGATAAAAATATGCCTATATGTTTCCGGGAGTCCAGTTATCTCCATTCCAAATTTCATCCAAATCCATCCAGTAGTTTTTACGTGAAAGAGTAACAAAAATACATCCATCCATCCATCCATCCATTCCTACAAACTTTCACGTTTATAATATTAGTAGGATAATCTATCTTCTGTGTCTATTCCCAAGTTGGTGCAACCCACAGTGAAGAGGCCCATTGAGGCTGTGCTTACCCTTTTGGGGAATAAGACGTGTGTCTATGTAGGTATATATCTTCTATTAGAAAGCCTAGCTAGACCGATCGGGATTAAAGGGTCATTGTCCGTCACCTTTGCGAACCTCTAATCATTATGTGGTTATGGGTTGTGTGTTGATTGTAAAAACCCTCCTTTTTTGAAGTCTGTTAAAGAGGGTCACGGTTGAAAACCGGTAGTAATTACTTACATGGTGAGCAGTTGTGTTTTTGGGAAATGGTCTCTTTAGTAAGTGGTAATTACGGGACGAAACCATATCTTCCATTGTTTTACACCACACACACCTAGATTCTAGAAATAGGTAGGTAGGTAGAGGTAGATCACGCCAGTTACCACTATAAGGTCCTACAGGTAGGTAGGGTAAACTCTGTTCTGTTATTTTGGCATTTTCTTTTAGAGTAGGTCCCTAGGTACCTAGTGCCCACATTGGCCTTTGTGAAAGTAAAAGCAAAGTAGGTATTAAGGATAATCGTCTTGATTACTAAAAGCTCGGTTCACGGTAGATGGCGTGGAAACTTATTGTATTACTTTTTTATTTTTTGTGCTAAATTCGGGCGTCTTTCGTGTTTTATTTTATCGTTCGCGGCTAAGTTGTAGTTGTAAGAATTTAATTCAGTATGAATTTCCTTTAAACAGTCATTTGAAAGTTCAAATTACCTAGAAATAAGATCGTTCACTTTTCTGATGTAATTACACGCACGCACACATACATATTCACTGTTTTGGTTTTCATTAGATGGCGTTGTTATTGTCCAAGAGCATTGGCATGGACGTTAGATAGATGGCGTTAAATAAATAGCTTGGTATCTGTTTATAGATCGCGTTGAATAAAATTGTTAGAATGATAAAAGGTATTTCAGGGAAAAACTCGGAAAATTATTGTTTACAAGAATAAAACTTATTTTTCTAATGTCCAAAATGTACACGAATGTAAGTAACTGACCTGCATCAATGCAGTAGGTAGGTAGGTACCCATAATTATCATAGTTTGCCCCGTGAACCCATGACGGTTTTTCATTATCATCAGCCTACAGAAGTCCACTGCTGGACATGGACCTCCCCATAGAATGTCAAGACAAACGGTCTTGAGCAGCCTCCATCTACCGCCTTTCCGCAACCCCTTCTGTGGCGTGTCCGGCAAGATAGGATGTTGCATAAGAATGTTTCGTTTTACAGAAATGAACAAAAAAAAGAAAAAAAGATTATAAATTGTTTTATATTACAACTTCTGCTTACACTAGAAATATTAGGTATACAGTAAAAAAACATCATCAATAACTAAATACATTTTGCCTTCGTTTTTTGTATTCATTGCTCGAAGATTCTGTACCCGTACCTAAATCCGAAACATCCGTAAAAGAACCAGGATCATATAGCTTTATGTCTAGCCCATTGCCACTTCAACTTGCTAATTTAGAGACCTATGTCAGTGAGCCGGTGGACTTGGATCTACAGGCTGATGTTTGTACCACCATCCATTTAGAATGCGTAGTACGAATAGATAGGTACCTACTCTAGGTAGGTACCTACTACCTATTCTACGCACGGACATTGTTCAGCTAGTCTAATATAAAACCATTTTACTGACTTCAAGCCAATGTAGACGGTTGATCATCATCATCATCAGTCTACAGAAGTCCACTGCTGGACAACGGTTTCCTCTCTAAAATGCCACGACGAACTCTCTTGAGCCTGCATCTACCAACTTTCTGCTGATTATAATATCTTTGGTGCATGGAAAGAGGGGTCTTCCTCTACCTTCATCAGGTTTGTAGGTACCACTCGAGAACCTTTATTCACATAATATGGTTGTTAGTTCTGCGAACTATAAAGCCATTTTTTTTATTTATTTTTTAACTTTGATAGACTTTTGTTTGACCACGATCTCACCTGTTGGTAAGTGACGATGTGGCCGAAGATGGATCACAAAGGTCTAGAAGGAACCTATTCACTCTAGTCTTGAAGATACCCAGATTATAGTTTTCAGGAAAGACAGACGACGGTAGTGTATTCCACTCCTTAGCAGTTCGCATTATAAAGGTAGAATTGAAACGTTTAGTACGAAAAGAGGGTATACTAATGAGGTAAGGGTGGTACCAAGCCGTGCGCCTGCTCGTCCATGATGAAAAGGAGATAGTGGGATCAGATCATGAAGTTCCTGGGAGCATTCCCCAAAATGTAACCTATATATAGAAGATCGAAAGGCACGCAACCTTACGGCGGTGCTCGAGAGACTCTAGTCTCCGCCATATGTTGCCCACCTATAAGCCTGAACGCTCTGCTCTCTGAACGTTCGATCGAGTCCAAGGCAGCAAGCTGGTGTTTGGCCGAGCCAGCCATCCCAAACGTGGTAGGAGTACTTCATACCAGCCCGGACTTGTGCTTTGTACAGACTTAGAAGGCTTCATGGAGGCAGTTTTTGCCTTAGACTCGATGTAGGAGCCAAGTTGAGAGTAGGCGTGAGTGAAACGCCTAAGAGCTCGAGGTGATCTCCTATAGCTACAGGTATATCTCGGAAGACAGGAACTTGGAGAAACTTACTTTTTTCGCGGAGAAGAGACAAGCCTGCGTTTTAGAGGCGTTGAACTTGACTAGATTGGCATCACCCCAATCGGAAACAGCCTTGAGAATCAAATTCAGACGCTGCAGCATCTCATCTCTTAACTCCAGAATTTAATTCTGCCTAGCACGCGCATTGGAAACGTATCTCTCCACAACTGTGCTGTCGTCTGCATACCCAATGATACTGGGCAGTAGCAGATCATTTATATGCAGCAGAAACAGTGTGGCAGGTAGCACTGACCCCTGAGGTACCCCGGCGTTTATAGCCATTTGATCCGACGAGCACCCGTCAACAACTTACTCGAATGGATCTTTCCCTCAGAAAGTCTGCGAGGCAGGCCTTCGAGACGTCTAATGAAACAGCCAGTGCTTCACCATGATCTCGATGGCCTCTCTCCAAATGTGCGTGGCATACACAAGAAGGTCCCCAGTAGACCGATTTCGGCGAAATATCCTCGATCCGTCGAGGTATGCAAGGACCTTCCTATTCTGTACACGCTCCATACATTTACATAGTAGGGAGGTGACCTAGATAGGGCGGTAGTCAAGGGTCAGCACGACTGCCTTTCTTGGGCACAGGTTGCACGTTAGCGAGCTTCCAAGACTTGGGGACTTCACCAGTATTCAAAGAGAGGCGGAAAAGTTGCGTTAATATTGAAGACAACTCAGGTTCACAGGTTTTTAATACTACGGCCGAGATACCATCCGGACCGCTAGCTTTATTCACGTCGAGACTACGTAGCGTTTTGAGCACTTCCTTTTGCTGGATGCGAATTCTTGCATTGAAGCTTCGCACCGAGGAAGGCTGGGTGGAGTTTCGCCAGAGGCGTCAAGACGCGAAGCCTCCGCAAATTGAGTGGCAAATAAATTTGCTTTCTCAACCGCAGCGTGAGTTTGGGACCCGTCCGGTTTCAGTAGTTGGGTTTAGTGAAGGGCGGCTGAAGTTCGCTTCCACCGACTTAGCCAGAGACCAGAAAGCTTTACTTCCCGCAGGGTATGCGGCAAACTTAGCCCCCAGATAGCCAATCCGATTGAAGCGAGCCTTCTGTAACACCTTCTTGCAGGACTTGGTGGCTTTGTTATAGGCTTTCTTCATAATCCGTGCATCCGAGGTTTAACCGTTTCTTGCGTCAACGCAAGCTAGGTATGCAACATATTTTTGCGCTTCCGCGCTAGCACACGCGGGACTAAACCATGGGCGAGCATTGCTTGCAGGTGAAGCATCGGAGAATGGAAAAAAATACTCCATTGCTCTATTTATCACCTCCGTAACGGCATCAGCACTGACCGTTGGATCACATGAAGAAAAGCAAGTTTGCCGCCAAGGATAAGAAGCGAAGAAGTGTCGCATCTCATCCCAATCTGCCGACTTGTAACACCACACTCGCCTACTACCTCTGGGCGAGGGATCGGGTGGCGAGTATGAAGATACAGACCTCACCACACAGTGATCTGATGTTCCCAAAGGAAGCATCACTGATACCGAGTGGCGATCCGGCTCGTTCGTCAGCAGAAGGTCCAGGCAGTTGGCTGTGTGGTCCTCAACGTCCAGAATTCTGGTTGCCGCATTGACGAGCTGAGTGAGATTAAAGTGAGTGCAAGTTTGCACGCCTCTCTCCCAGCATAGTCGGACAACTGGTAAGGGAACAGCCACTGTTGGTGGTGGGCGTTAAAGTCCCCCAGAATCACCAGTTGGGCATCAGGATAACGTTGCTGGGCCACATCCGCCGCTTCACTGATGTAGTTGAACAACCTGGTTGTCTCGTGGTCTTCAGAGTGACAATGATATAAACCAGCATAGATAATTTTATCTAAGCCGGTGTCCACCAAAGTACATAAAACTGAGAAATCGGGTTCATTGAATCTGCGTCTCCGTGAGGATTAAATAATAAGTGTGGCTTAGCTGTCCCTAGGTGGTGGTGGACCGGATCGAGATTGGAGTGCAGTCCTCTAATGTTTCAGAGGTGCGCTTGAAGCGAGAGGAAAGAAAGAAAGAAAGAAAGAAAGAAAATTTATTTATTTTACCACACGCACAACACTCACATAAAACAAGAAGACAAAAACAAAAATCTACTAAGTATAGGTATAGGTACTACAAGATCTTAGAGAATTGAAAACAAAAATAAATAAAACTGTTATAACCGTTGGTAAGATGATAGGTTGTGTAGGAAGTGCTTCCGCTGTGAGCGCAACTTATAATATGTTGACTTTTTCATGGTTTGGTTTTTGGAGTGATTAGGTTAGTGGGAAAAACGGCTGTTGAGTGAGGCACTGGTCAGTGAAAGCCTAGAGACAAACAGCAGGCTCCTGCGCCAGTGGGAGACTAGACTGGAGACTGAGACCTCCCTCCAGGAATGGCCATCGGGTCCTCTAATCCGGTCGCCAACTGGCACGATGGAGCATTCTGGGATTTTTCGCAAGGCGGCGGGCTAGCTTACTAGTTGGGCCCCCTACAACCTGCAGTCAGCCAGTGGAGAACCGTGCTTCGGATCCCGCTACCTTCCAAGCCTAGCCAACCGGCACACTTGCACTGCTGCGGTCTCTAAAACGCACATGCTGAATCCAGTGCACGAACTGCCGTGGTATTCGGGGCCGCATGAAGCCTCACGTGAATATTCACGATTTGCGCAGTAAGAAATCTGCACTCTGTAAAGTTCGGTGTGTAACGCGTATCGCGCAACGCGTGAATTAGATGACACAAATAGGAAGTGAATTGGCTCAAATCACGGTACACAGTGGAACGATTTTGAAAAAAGGTGGACGTAGGAACAAGTTTCGTTATTTCTGTCTAAAAAAAATTGCAACTGATAGGAAATTGTATGGTGATTAAAAGATATTCTATTAAATTTTCAAAAAAAGACACTCCTTTTTAGGTTAAAATAATAGTTCAGAAAAAATGTATGGAAAGATTTATTTTATATTGTTTTTCTCAGAAATAAGAAGTTTGTTCAAGAAAAAACCTATAATAGCTTAAAGTAGCTACCGTCTTCTACAAATGGGCATATAGGGTTCTGGACGGTTTAACCCTGCAGCATTGGCAGTTAAGGGGAATTAAACTCTTAAAAAATATTGTTTATTTTGATACGAGCATCTGATAGGAAATGTAGTGCTTGTTAAAAGTTATTCTATACAATTTTCCATAAAAATGAGTCTGTGATATTATAAAAATGTATTTCTGAAAAAATGAAATATAAATCAACATATTTTTTCTAGGAATTTTAAATCATAAGAAACTTACACTACTTAAGTTCTATACAACAACGAAATATTCGTTTTTGGCTAAACGCTGTTGCAGTGGTGTTTAAATGGGATCAAACTTTACAAATATATGATTTAATGTTAAATGTTAATGGAAAATGGTTCAATTTCTGTCATTCGCTCAGTCTTATCTAAGTAAAATGAATAAATCATAATAAAATCTAGTGTAAAAAACTTCTAAGTCTAACTATTGGCTTAGTAATTATCTCCAAATAATTTGCCAATTTTTCCGATACTCGACATTTCTGACCTTATAGGTAGGTACCCGATACTTTTCATTGCTACAGTTCTTCCACTGAGCATAACATTCATAAAAGTAATAAATCAATATACAATCTAGTGTCAAAAAGTACAAAGATCTAAGAGATTAAGAGATTGTCTTATTAATTATCTCCAAATAACTTAAATAACTTGCCAATTGTGTTGTTATATCCAAAAGGACTTGTAACTTAATCTTTGCCTCCGTTATTTCAACACCTTCTGTAGGGTAGTATCTTTTTTTGGCTTCTAATATCTTGTAGTAGAAGGGCAATACAGATATGCTGGAATCTGATAACATTGTCCTCAGGGATAAGTATTTTCATTTCGTTAGATTTAGCGAAGTTGAAAGAACAAGAGCACTATCTTCATCAGAGAAATCATCGCATCCAATGAATAAAATCAGAGCATCACAACAAAACTTTACAGATCTGTTAATATGATTTACCCTCTTACCATTTTAAAATAGTCCGGAATTCCCAGCAGCCATTTTTCATAAAACATATGATAGATATTTGAGTATCGATGTAACTAAAATATTTCCCAAATAAAGTTAATAATGACAAAAATCCCCTTAAAACTAGAAGCAACCTTCGTAAAACTAGTAATCACTTACTGGAAAGATCCACCAAATTATCAGTAGAACCATTTACCTACATTTTTCTATCATCTACATACATTAAATTCTACAGATAAGTTGGTGGGTCTCTAACAATGAAAGGAATCTAGTACCTTCCTACAAGGTCAGTCATTAGGCTCAAGAATCGGGACCATTATTAATAATACGTGGCAAATTATTTCAAGATAAGTAATAGGGGGCGTTCAAGTATTATGTAAGCGCTTGAGGGGGGCGGGGGGGTCTTTGTTTTGCTTATTTTTGATGACATGGTCGATATCGTGATTACGTCAGCAGTTATTATTTACTTATTTTACACAAATGGCAACCCACAAATTGTCTATGCTTGAAAATAAAACTCACATGTCGGGGATTCCCACAAATAAAGAATACGTTATAGGTACTCGCCTAGAAGCGAGTGGGGATTACCGCGCGCACTTGTCACGTCTAAATTTCTTCCGTCAATCTATTGTTTCGTTTCGATTCGAATGACGATTTGACGTATTATAAGCAAATCAAAGCAAGTTAATGTTTGTTTTAACCGGTGATCCTTTTTCGCCCAAGCTTAACTGTTTAACATGTCGTTTCAAATAAACAAATCCAAGTAATATCAAAAATTATTCGAAAGTTTTAAAAAATCTCATACAAATACAAAAGTACAAAATGTACAGAAGTTAGTTAAGCCTATTTGCTAACTACTGCTCACGAATCAATAAAAAAACAGAATACATTAAAAGAAAAATGCATTTAGGTACCAATGATTAAGTAAGCATGGGAGGGGGGAAGAGGTTTGCTTACTTTTGCTTACACAGCTTACACAGAAGGGGTGGGCATAGTGCGCGTCATGTAAAAAGAACGCTGGCGGTCAAGCTTCTACAGGCGTTCCAGCGTTCTTTTTACATGACGCGTACTATAATGGTACATTATTTGTAGTAAACTAGGCAGGCACTCATTCAATGTATAGGTATACATCTCTTAAATAAGTAGAAAAGTAAGTAATCTCTTAAAAAGAACGCTGGAACGCCTGAAGAAGCTTGACCGCCAGCGTTCTTTTAACATGACGCGCATTATAAATAGTTGTAAAAAATCTGCTTACGTAATACTTGAATGGCCCCATATGACAATCGCTAACTTTGTAGTTTTTGTCTCTAGTGACTCTAGAGTCTAGATGATATGGTGATTTACTTTTATGAAAGTAATACTCAGTGGAAGTACTGTAACAATGAAAGGTATCTAGTACTTAACCTACAAGGTCAGTCATTAGGCTCAGGTATCGGAAAAATTGGCAAGTTATTTGGAGATAATTATTAAGACTATAGCGATCTTTGTACATTTTGACACTAGATTTTATTTTGATTTATTACTATTATGAACGTAATACTCAGTGAAAGTACTGTAGCAATGAAAAATATCTGGTACCTACCTACAAGGTCAGAAATGTCGAGTATCGGAAAAATTGGCAAGTTATTTGGAGATAATTACTAAGCCAGTAGTTAGACTCAGAAGTTTTTTACACTAGATTTTATTATGATTTATTAATTTTACTTAAATAAGACTGAGCGAATGACAGAAATTGAACCATTTTCCATTAACATTTAACATTAAATCATATATTTTTAAAGTTTGATCCCATTTAAATACCGCTGCAACAGCGTTAAGCCAAAAACGATTATTTATTTTTTGTAAAGAACTTAAGTAGTGTAAGTTTCTTATGAAAACCTTTTAAAATTCCGAGAAAAAATATGTTGATTTATATTTCATCGCATTTTTCAGAAATATGTTTTTATAATATCACAGACTCATTGTTATGGAAAATTGTATTGAATAACTTTTAACAAGCACTACATTTCCTATCAGATGCTAATATCAAAACAAACATTTTTTTTCAAGAGTTTAACCCCCTTAACTGCCAATGATGCAGGGTTAACAGAACCCTATATGACCCATTTGTAGAAGACGGCAGCTACTTTAAGCTATTGTTGTTTTTTTTTTAACAAACTTCTTATTTCTGAGAAAAACAATATAATATAAATCTTTCCATACATTTTTTTCTAAACGATTTTTTTAACCAAATACAAATACAAATACAAATACAAATGTTTTATTTACAAATAATAGTGGCTATTGATAATTAACAATGGGTACCGCACTAGGACAAGCCTGTATCGCGGATACCCGGACTAAAATTGACAAGAAAGTTTATTTATGAAGAGAAAACAATATGCGAGGCAAACATTGCAAAAACTAAATTTAAACAGTACCACAACAAAAAATGGGCGAGTGTAAGAAGATTAATTGCGTGTAAGGGTGAGTGTGAGAAGGTGTATAGGAGGGTGTGGGCGGGTGAGCGCGTGTGTGAGGCACTCCTGCTAACACCAGTCTCATAAGAGTCTGGGTATCACAGGAGTAGCCACCGTGTGTATGTATTTGGGTGTGTATGTTGAGTGTGTTGGAGTTTGTGAAAGTGTGGGTGTGTGGATGAGTGGATAAAACATGGTATAAATTATGTGATGTGTGAACTTATGAAGAAGTGCCTTTTTTTGCAAATTGAATAGAATATATTTTAATCACCATACAATTTCCTATCAGTTGCAATTTTTTCAGACCGAAATTACGAAATTTGTTCCTACGTCCACCTTTTTTCAAAATCACCCCACTGTGCGGTACCCCGAATACCATAGCTGCTCAAACCACTAACGTGCCAACTTATAAAAAGTATTCTGTGTTCACACTAGTAACGGTTTGGCAACGTCGCTTTTAAACTTTTGCTGACGGAGCGGCAACATATCAAAGTAAAAGTCAAAAAGTATTTTATTCATTGAAATCACAAGGATCATTTTGAATCGTCTTAAAAAATAAATTTACATTTACTCCTGTTCCAACGCAACCAGACCTAGAAGAATCAGGCAACAAACACGGTCTGTTTTTCTTTTGATGATCCTGCTTACTATTAGGTGGGGAGCCTCTGTGTAGAGCCTCGAGAACAAGTGGAAGCTGATTCAAAGAAAAAAACGAAAATCAACTTAAAAGCCTTCCTTAGGTAGGCAGTCAAAAGTAAGATGATAGAGAAAATCAGCAAAAGTTCATAAGGCAGCACACTCTACGCTTGATATACTCATAAATAACACATATTACAGTCCAGTCGGCAGGTGGTTTCAGATGGAAAAAGGTCAAAAGCTAATGAAACTTTGGGAGGTTGTTCAGGGATAGTTAATTAACATTTTCCCAAGTTTTGGACCTCGAGGACCATGTGCGAAAAGTGGAGGGGGGGGGGGGGGGAGGGGGGGGGGGGGGAGGGGGGGGGGGGGACATCATCCTCCGGTTTTTTCTCAATAACTTTTTTCTCTTACATCCCACGGCAAATGTACCAGCTACTTTTTTGTAGAACGTTAAATTTACTATAATTTGGACTAATAAAACATGTTTCTATGTCAATAGATTATCGCGATATGGCGATGTGTGTTTTTTTCTAAGTACATCAACTACGTGCAGAGACACTTTGGTAGCAATGTGATTGTTGTCTTTGATGGATACCCCACTAAATCCGGCTATCAAAGCACCAAAGCAGCAGAACGAGCTCGCCAGTCTGCATTACAAGCACCAACCAAAGTCGTGTTCTCCTCATCTACTATGGTGACAATAGCACAAGAAAAGTTCTGGCAAAAGATCACAATATGAGAGCATTCATTTCGATGTTGATGACACAAATGGTGGATGCTAGCATCGAAGTGAAGCAGGCATTTGAGGACGCCGTGATCATGGTGGTGGGGATGGGGTTGAGAAGAGAAGACTGAGTCCCTGCAGAAGACTGCTTCCACCCCCAATTAGTGGGATACAAGTTGACTTCCCGCCAGTTCAGCAATTGCTTGGAGGTAGCATATTGACGACCTCTGTGGCGCGGCGGGCGAAGGTTGGCCTGCGACGCAGGAGGTTGCGGGTGCGATTCCCGGAACATTTGTTCATTTTGTTCATCGGAACAAATATTTGTGCGATCTCAGATATTTGTTCAGGGTGTTCTGGGTATTTTCTATGCATAATAAAAAATATCTATCTATGTAATATATTGTATTAAGTATATCAGTTATCTAGTATCCATAACACAAGCTCTGCTTAGCTTGGGGCTAGATAATGTTGTGTGAACTGTCCAGCATTATTTATTTATTTATTTATCTTGCTGCATGGTGGCCTGTGGCATCTTCTTTATGACTTGTTTTGATTATCTGTCGTTTTTGAGAGAACCGCCGGGCCTTAAGGTACCAGTTTGGTTTCAAATGAAAGCTACAATAATTTACTACAACTTCATTAAATAATTTTTGACGTGGGATGCATATTTTAGAATATATTTCACAAAATAGGTAAAAATTTCTTAAAAAAACACTTAGGAGAAAAATTGCCTATTTTCGAAGAACTTTATCTTGGGAACCAATGGCTGTATAGATCTCGCCTTAGTGTCAAATTGTAGAAAATTTAGTCTACTTTAAAAATATGCCTGTTGACTATACCGGTCAGACCCTTCCTTGACTAAGATATTGAGCAAAAACTGAAAAAAAATATAAAATTTCATGATTTTTTGAGCCGCTCGCTCAGCACTTGGAAAATATGGTTTTTTAATAGTGGTTAAGGTATTAACAACATATAAAAAATCAGCGTGACCGGAACTTTTGTAAGCACGACCCCTTTTTCATGTTTAACTTGACTGCACTATAATATGAATACCAACATGATGATGTGAATGTTTGGTTTTCATCAGAGAAGAAAATCAGCTTTTGAGATCTGGTTTGGGTGGAGGGGTTTCCAAAGTAGGTGATTGTAACCAGGAACCATAATTATAATAACATTCCATCATTATTTGGGTATAACCATGGTATAACAGAAGAAATAAGGTGGAATTTAGCATTTTTTGGCACATTTTATAAAATTCTAAAAAAATATTTTTTCGAAGCGCCATATCTCGGTAACTTATCAACATACAATCAAGTTTGAATAATCAAAATTATAGTAAATTTAACGTTCTACAAAAAATAATTAGTACTTTTGCCGTAGGATGTAAGGGAAAAAAGTTATTGAGAAAAAACCGGCGGAAGGTGCAGTTTCCCGCCCCCTCCTCTTTTCGCACAGGGTCCTCGAGGTCCAAAACTTGTTTTTTTTATTTAACCATCCCTGAACAACATCCTGAAGTTTCATTAACTTTTGACCTTTTTCCACTACTTTACCCCACTTTTTACGACCTGCCGACTAAAACATCACTTTTATTATTTAGCGCCATCTCTATCATGTTTACTTACTATCTTAGACAAAACTCTTGTGTTTGAAGGTCAATTTAGCGCCATCACTGTCATCTTTAATTAAACTGGGTGCTCTGCTGCATAAAAGTATCTCGCTACGATAATAGATGTCCGTGCAAAATACACTCACACATTTGTAAAAATTGTCGTATTTCAAACCTGTTTTAAAAATTCCCTATTGTATATTTTTGTTTGGAACGACCATTCGCGATAACTATTATCATTAGGAAGTCTACAAAATAAGTCAATTTATAAAATGACAATCTGTGGTTTGAGTAACGGCCTAAAGTATTTTGTATGGGCAAGGAAACTTGAACATTCACCTTAACTTTATTTTAATTCAAAGCTAGCTCGTGCGTCAGATAAATTTGATTGTTATTGACTTGCCTGGGTGACTTACCACCTGTGTCATCAAAAATTAAAGTCTATTATGTATGATGGAAGACTCATTTTACGATAGCCACACTTGGTCACACAATGTGATTAAACATTCAGCAAATAAAGATTTTGCGTAATACAGTCATAATATTTTGTAAAAACTGATTGATAAAAACCAAGGCCAGAGTGCCAAGTTTTTACCAACTATTTGACGTAAGGTGTGAGTAGTGTCGGGTAGGGGCAGTGGTCAAACTGCTCTAACACGGATTTAAAATCCATAACAAACCGATATCAATTTAAATAGATTTAGATGAATTTTATAAACCTTAAGCATTGACGTACTTATGATGACAAATAAATGTGTGGCTGTGCAACCTGTCCGGTAGTCCCATGGTGTTAGGTATATAAGTCGCTACTGGTACTACCAGACAGGTTGTTAGTACTACAGGCAAAACTATATCCTCGTGGTCATACTGGTATGACAAACTACTATGACGGCGAGGAAACGGGGAGAAATTATACCCGTGGTAGCACTATCGGTAGTACCACATGGGCCATCGTCTCCATACAAAATCCGACAATAATGAGCGCCTCTAGCGCACAATTTGCGAACCTCAATTTCCTTACAAAAATCCGTGTTACAGTAGTGACGGTGTAGCCGTACGTCCGAGTCAATTGCTTGTCAAAACTCGGACTACGGCCTCTGTAGATAAAACCCCATCAACGCTACTAACGAAATGTATGTTCGCCAAACGTATGTTCGAATGAGCGTTCGCCAAACGCCGTCAAAGTATCACAGTGTTATTTCTAATCGTTTTCGCTAGTAGCGCAATGCGCGCAATGATGTACGTTTGCCTAAAAGGACAGGCTTATGAATAATATACAAATATTAAATAATCGACTGTACGTATTTATTGAGTAGGTAACTAGGTATTGAGGTAAAATTACGACAAAAATCTTAACTTACAAATGGAACAAAGCAAATCACTTAATATTTGACGCCATAAATCCTCTAAGCATAATACACGTTTACTTTTACCTCTCACTTAAAATTGCTCTTATAAGTACTAGACTCTTGTAATGAGTCAGGCTAATCATAATCATAAAAAACCGCCAACTCAATGCTACCCACGAGCACGCTACACGGTTGTGTGGTTATTAACGTCACTCTCACGCACACGTCTGCTGGGATGTGTCGCCCACGCACACGCTGGGTACGAATGCATTGACCCGCCTTCATCCACCGGCTGCCACAACTTCAACGGCCAATAGGGAGAGCGTCCTACAGTAATTATGGTGGGCCTAGTGTGCATGGTCATTGGTCATACGTTCACAGCGTGCGCTGTAATGGAATGGTCCGTGGGTCATCCGCACACAGCGTACGCCGTAATGGAATGGTCCGTGGATCATCCATACACGTGTGCTGTAGCGGAAAGGCCCGTAGGGCATCCATACACAACGTGCGCTGTAGTGGGTTATCCGTAAACAACGTACGCTGTAGTGGAATGGTCCGTGGGTCATCCGCACACAGAGTACGCTGTAGTGGAATGGTCCGTGGATCATCCATACACGTGTGCTGTAGCGGAAAGGCCCGTGGGGCATCCTTACACAACGTGCGCTGTAGTGGGTTATCCGTAAACAGCGTACGCTGAAGTGGAATGGTCCGTGGATCATCCATACACGTGTGCTGTAGCGGAAAGGCCCTGGGCATCCTTACACAACGTGCGCAGTAGTGGGTTATCCGTAAACAACGTACGCTGTAGTGGAATGGTCCGTGGGTCATACGTACACGTGTGCTGTAGCAGAAAGCCCCATGGGGCATCCTTACACAACGTGTGCAGTAGTGGGTTATCCGTAAACAGCGTACGCTGAAGTGGAAATATTCGTGGATCATAACATAAACAGCGTATGCTGTAGAGGAAAACCCAGTGTCATCCGTACACAGCATGCGCTGTGGTGAAAAGGCCCTTGGGCCATCCATTATACAGCGTGGGTTGTAGTGGAATGGTCCGTGGGTCATCCGTATATAGCGTGCACCGTATGGGATTGGCGGCTGATCACTCAAATTATTATCCAAATCACATAGAGGCGAAGTTTGATGCTTTCGTTTATGTAATAAATTATTTGTACGACTATTCATGACAGAAGTAAGCGTAAGCATCAAGATCCACCCGAAACATTTATCAAAGTAACAAAAACACCTGATAAAAAACACTGAAGCCTCTACTAAACTCAAAATACAATCTAATAGATACTTCAAATATATAAAAAGAAGTCAAAATCATATTTTAACTTTGTATCGCAAAACAAAACATTTAAATAGACTGGAACAGGTAACCTAGCCTTGCTAGTAAAATATCATTAAATAAGAGTAAATCCCCCGAATCGCTTTACTTAAGAGCAGGGCACTCTAGGACGCTTGTGCTCTCTTCATACAAACGGAGTTTGCTCCTATTTTGGATATTATCTCATCAAACTCCATGAAATGTTGTAAGCATGATCAATACACTAATGGTTTGTTATTTTCTTATAAATTTCATCATCATCATCATCCTATATAAGTCCACTGCTGAACATAGGCCTCCCTATAGAATACCACGATGACCGGCCTTGTGCCGTCTCCATGCAACCTCCAGTCTCTGAAACATCGCAAGGGGGCATTCCTGTTTTGCGTTGTCCGGTTTGAGGTCGCAATATAAAATTATATGGTGTCGAACAACATTTAATATACTTGAATTAATTAATATCAAGGGTAGGCAGAGCCTCAAATGGGCCTCTTTTCACGGGGGTTGCACCATCGAGGGAAATAGACGTGACAAGTGGTGAGCTCATCGCCGCCATTGCTTCCCACGAATCTGCTAACGCTTTCTACCAGTAATAACATTCCTTAAATAAGCTAGCAGCCAGTACAAATCTTATACACATACCAAAGAATCTAACAAACAAGTCCGGGTAATCCCTTAGTCGGCTTTTACGACATCCACGGGAGGAGATGGAGGGGTCTATTCGTGAAAAGAAAAGAGGCCCATTTGAGCTCTGTCTATCCTTTCGGGGAAAAAGGTGTGTGTGTAGTGTATGTATGTAATTAATATCAACATTAGCAAACTTCGGTTTGTACGTAGAGGGCTAGCGATACAGTTCTCTTAAGGCTAATCTAGGGGTACATATTTAACCACGAGGCGCTAAGCAATCTGGTTCACGCTTCAGCGCTATAGAATATAAATATGCCCGGAGGCCACTTTATCACTAATTTGTAATGTCTATGCATGTCCATTCGCCAAAGTCTTGTTTTCAAACTCCTCTCTTTGCCTGTACAGTTCCTTGACCAGATCCTGGATGTACGGGTGGTTGAACTTCCCCTGAGTAGCTGTGAAGAACTCTTGTAGTTTCTTTGGTTTGTTCTCACGTTTCTCGTACTCGAACGCTTGCATGATCATGTCGTAGCGATCGAGGTCTTTGGCGAACTTCGCTTCAGGAGAACTTTGGTTTTCGTATTCCTGAAAATAAAAGTGTTATGTCTTTAAAACAATATGTTAAAATTTTGGAGTCGTTGCGTTACATGTTCACTCAGTAACAGTAAAGGTTACAAACTTGATGTTAATACAGTAATTACTTGAGGATGTAACTAAATAAATCATAGACAAGAAACACGATTGGTGAAACTTTTCTCGATTGCTTTATTTTTTGAAATTAGCCCTCCTAAAACCCGTTTTAGGTCCCACCTTAGATTAGAGAAAATATTAAGCGTATTTTTTTATACTATTCAGCAGGTAAGAATGTATTATTTAAATATTTGCTGGTTTAGAAGCAACACGAAGTTTTATCATTTGTCGTTTACTTCAGTTACTTCAGAGCTGTAGAAATCTATACCTCATCTCTTCCCGGGTTCAAGTGAGCAATAGCGCTGTCACTTTCTCCAGCTACTGTTTCCTTGATAGGCTCCGCACATTTGGTATTTTAATATATCACGTTAAATCATAATTACAGACGAGACACGCTTAGGGCAGTTGCAGATCTTGAATTTGACATCTGTAGCGCGTCGGGCGAGTAGCCGGCTGAGATGCGAGAGGTTGCTGGTTCGATTCCCGCTGCGGGGCAAATGTTTGTTCCGGGTCTGGGTGCTATGGTACCACGGTACTCATAGTTCCTGATACCCACTACACAAGGAGTCCTAGTGTGAAATTAGGACGAAGTTTGTGACAGTTGGGCGTTCGCCATTATCATCATCATCGGCTACCTTTCGATGTCCACTGCCGGACCAGGCCTCCCCCCCACAAAGGGGAGATATTCCTCAACACGCTTGGCAGGCGAATAGGTGATCGCAGTATTGGTACTCAGGTGGATGACGTGGCCCATGTCTGCTGTTTTTTTAAACTTCTTTAAAGACGGAACTAGCAGATGGCCCACCTGATGTTAAGAGGTAACCTCTGCCTTTAACTATGCACAATCACGTCCACCTAGGACGCACCCTATGTAGCACTGCACTGCGCCCGCCACCCTGAGACATAAAGATGAAAGTCTCATGTGCCTGTAATTTCACCGGACCCCCCCCACCCTTATAACTGAAACAGAACAATGCAAGCACTACTGCTTAGCGGCAGAAATAGGTATGGTGGTAGATGGTAGTACTTCCCCTGACGAACTCTTTAACAAAAAAGCTCTACTATTAACAAAAATGTAATGGGTGTAATCCCTTAGTCAGCTTTTACGACATCCACGGGAACAGTCGGAGCTGTCGGAGTCTATTCGACACCCCACAGCATACCTACACAGGTACCTCCACGTACCTGCATTTCATTCTTAAATTACTAAGAAGTATAAATAAGTTTTTCGTGAAAAATATATATTTATACAATTAGTGATCGTAACCGTGTGCTGATCAAAATGAGCCAGTCTACTATTATCCCTCTAGGAGTTCCGTTGTCCACCTTCCGTCTCCATCATCAGATCAGCTCGCTGTCACCATAATATTGCATCGGAAATTGACAGGTATGCACAATATCATCTCAATCGGATGAGGATAACTGCTTTAAAATTCAGTTGTAAGATTCCATCCGGACATACATTGCAAGTTATACTTATACCCGGATTCATTGGTATAAGATTTGTCCTGGCTGGTAGGTTATTATGGAATGTGTTATTACTGGAAGAAAGCGTTAACTGAGTCAGTCGTGGGAAGCAATGGCGGCGATGAGCTCACCACTTGTCACGTCTATATTCCACGATGGTGCAACCCACTGTGAAAAGAGGCCCATTGAGGCTCTGCCTACCCCTTCGGGGAAAAAGGCGTGTGTCTAAGTATGTAATTTATAAAATTAGTGATCTTAACCGTGTGCTGATCAAAATGAGCCTAAACACGGCCTGCCTACTATTATCCCTCGAGGAGTTCCGTTGTCCACCTTCCGTCTCCATCATCAGATCACAGCTCGCTGTCACCATAATATTGCATTGTCATCGGAACTTGACAGGTATGCAAAATATCATCTCAATCGGTTGAGGATAACTGCTTTAAAATTCAGTTGCAAGATTCCATCTGGACATACATTGCAAGTTAATAAAAAGCTAATACATACATAAGAAGGTATATAGTGCTAAAAGAGGCGTGTTGTGGTGTACTTGTAGTTCCTGATACCCACAACACAGGGAATCCTATTGTAGGATCAGGACTAAGTATGTGACTGTTTAACACTACAATATTCCGTATCAACGAGGTCAAGCCGCGCGGAAGTGTACAAAAAAGTTATCACTAGAAGTACCTCCTTGCGTAAATTAGCAACTTCTGTATCTTCATACTAGCGACTCGTCCCGGCTTCGTACGGATAGTTTCAGGATGAAAAACAGCCCCCCTGCCCTGGTAGCCTGTGTCATTCAGGGTGAATGTAGCTTTCCAATGGTGAAAGAATTTTTGAAGTCGGCACATTAGTTTTTAGAGTTTATTCATTACAAACATACACACACACAAAAACACAAAGCTTTCCTCTTTATAATATTATTATAGTGTAGACAGTGTAGATAAGAAAGTATGTACGTAATGAAATAGAAATAAAATACTGTAACACATTTAATGCATTTATTATCTCATATACTGCCATGTCGCAAGATTATGTATCAATGCAGCCAAGATAGTGCATATGGCGAAATAAGTATGCAAGATTCAACGATAAGACTGTCCAAAGTTATAACTCGTTTTGGTCAATGAATTTGTTTTTTATTTAATAGGAATGTCTCACTAGGGCGCTCGAGCCCTCTTCTCTGCATACAAACGAAATTTGCTGCTATTTTGAATATTATCTCATCAAACTACATTAAGGCGTGGATATATGTGAAATGTGGTGATGAAAAAATTTACAAAAAAATAAAAAACAAAAAAATAGCGCGAGCGCTGTTCTGTCACTTAGAAAGCTTACCTGAACTTGAATGAGTTATACAGTGACATAATTTGGCGTCCATCGACGCCTTAACCTTTATACTACCCGAGGTTTCTGTTTTTTGTAAATAATATGGACTTGAAATTAATACAAAATATAAAAGTCTGTGGGCTTACAGAGCCTTAAAAAAAACTTCTTACTCAATGCGTTAAAAAGATGTTATGGCAAGAAATTACTTATTTTTGTATGTAAATCTCGAAACCCGACAATTCTGAAATTTGCAATGCTAGGAGGTTTTGTAACACAAATAAAGGAAAAGCCCAAATTTGGGGAATTTCGACTGCTTTACCTCGAGAATGGGAAGGTGTAGTTTGTAGAAAAAACGAAAACTAGCAAACTGTGAACACTCCATTTCAAATATATGGAAGGGCGTACTAAACCGATACGCCACTTCTCTTGTTTGACACTGGGGACGCAGCCTAACAAATTAAATTTGCCTTGTGTATTACTTACTTTGTACAAGCTATACATCCTATCGCCAGCGATACCCGTGAGCTCGGCGATCTTCTGCATGGCCTCATCTTCCTGACGGTGCTTATCCTCTGGGGAAACTCCGCAGTGAGGTGTGAGGTCGCCCACTATGCATTCTGCTAGGTCATGCACCATGGCTGGAATGACAAAAAGTTTGTGATTTGATTACTACTACTCTATAGCACCGGTTCTTTCTTGGTCACCCTGCGTCAGAGAACAGCTTGAGGTATGGTGGATGGATGGCATAATAAATAAATAATGCTGGACAGATCACACAATATTATATAGTCCCAAGCTAAGCGGAGCTTGTGTTATGGGTACTAGATGTAGATAACTGATATACTTAATACAACACATTACATAGATAGATATTTTTATTTTTTTGACGTCCTCGGTGGCGTGCGGGCTAACTTTCGCCTGCGACGCCGGAGGTTGCGGGTTCGATTCCCGCCTCGGAACAAATATTTGTGCGATATGCAGATATTTGATCAGGGTGTTCTGGGTATTTTCTATGTATAATAAAAAATATCTATCTATGTTATATATTGACTAGCAGCGCCTCGCGGTTTCACCCGCGTATGTCTCGATCCCGTGGGAATATCGGGATAAATATGTGCCTATGTGTTATTCCGGCAGTTCAGTTATCTCCATTCCAAATTTCATGCAAATCTGTCCAGCTGTTTCAGCGTGAAGAAGTAACAAACACACTACACACAAACTTTCGCCTTTATAATATTAGTGTGATTAAGCATATCAGTTATCTAGTACCCATAACACAAGTTCTGCTTAGCTTGGGGCAAGATAATGTTGTGTAAACTGTCCAGCAATATTTATTTATTATACATAGAAAATAACCAGAACACCCAAATCATTTTGGCAGGCGGATAGAAGATCACAGTATTGGTGTTGAATACTCTGGTGGATGCTGCTGCCAATCCCCTGGTGCAATTCTTTAGTCGGATTTAACGACATCCACGGGAGGAGACAGAGGGTCTATTCTTAGGCCGGACATACTACAGTTACATTCTCACTAAAATCATATCCAACAATTTGATATTTCTTCTAACTGGTGCAAACTAGAACTCAACATTTTGTGCCGGAAGGATATAATTACCACCATAATATTACATAAAATATAGAAACTTGCAAAGGGCACTTCTTGAACTGTAATTTCTGCATTCTATCTAAGTATTCAAAAAATTTGGACAAAGACTTGTTTTGAAAAAGATAATTTCAACGAAAAGCTAGAAACTAGTAGGTATATCAAGAACAATCAAATAAATCAATAAATAATATTCAGATAAGAAACATGAATGGATATTATATTATTATGATTATAATTACGCGTATTTTACTAGGTATATCCAAAACAAAACTTATACTTGCTCCATACAAAAAAAACAGTTATCTCATTTTTTTAAATAATAATAATAATAAATAAAATCTATCAAAGATATTTAATAAGTATTTACATACTTGAATCTCTATGTTATATACTAGCGTACTAGAAAACGACAGAATTGAGCTTGCGCAACGAAACATCAATTAATTGCTTTTATTACAACAAAACTATACACAGGTATTGCAGTTTTAAGAAATAGCTACTGTTGTAGTAACATTTATATTGTTATAACCTAGGGTTCCTGAGATCTCATTCAAATCGTGTGCAAAACAAGGATTTTTCATATAATTTTTTTATGTGGGTTTTTTATATCGTGTTTCCATTCTTACAGAACCAATGAAAAAATATAAAATTTACATATTCCAAAATATTTGACTCGTAGAACCCGGTAAATATTGAGTTTTAGGACGAGTTTGGGAAAAAATTTACATATTACAGCCTCTTAAGGTTGTGTTTTGTTTGTATCATTTTACTCAGGATGAATTAAAGCATGCATTGTGTGATGGCAACATGATATGTGTTATCCATAGGATATAGGCAATGCAGCTGTAAAACCACTTGCAATGTGGTCAGGAAACACAGGATAATATTTCACTGTTTGTTATCATTATTGTAGGTATATGTATTGTGAGTATCTGTGTAGGTTGTTTGGTCTGCTCTGCAGTAGATAAGGTTGAAACTTGGATTTCCTTATTTAACAGCTCTTAGCTTAATTTTAGTTCAACTAATACTACTTGTTTGATTTGAATAAAGCCAAAATCCACAGAGGTCTAATTGACAAGCAATAAGATTCAAAACTCAAGATTCAAAGCGGGCCGAACCTGGATGAGACTGGCATGGGACCGTAAGGATTGGCACAAGCAACGAGAGGCCTACACTCAGCAGTGGGTGAAGTCAGGCTGTGGATGATGATGATGATGAAGATTCAAAATCATCAGAAGGCCAATTGTCTTATTTATTTAAAAACAACACCAACAGTTGACCGAATCGAGACTATTGTGAATTGAATGATAATTGGTAGGTATTCTGCTCCGTCATAAATAATAAATAAATAGGTAAAAAATAATGCTGGACAGTTCACACAACATTATCTAGCCCGAAGCTAAGCAGAGCTTGTGTTATGGGTAACTAGATAACTGATATACTTATGGACAATATACTGATATAGAATAAGATAGATATTTTTTATTATACATAGAAAATACCAATAAGGATAAGGAACTCGAAAATACGCTCCCAAACACAGATAGCTGACGTCGCTCAAAAAGCTGCAAAGCTTAAGTGGGACTGGGCTGGAAATGTGTGCCGTATGTCAGAAGAACTATGGGCAAAGAGCACCACATATTTGATCCCAAACAGACGACGGCCACGTGGAAGGCCCAGACGGAGATGGCGGGATGAGCTAGACTCCTACTTGAAGGATTGCTGCCAAATAGCCAACAATAGAGACAAATGGAAGGAGGGAAGGGAGGCCTTTGCCCTGCAGTGGGACACCACAGGCTCATAATAATAATATAATAATAATAATAATAGGAAATACCAAGAACACCCTGAACAAATCGAACCCGCAACCTCCTGCGTCGCAGGCCAACCTTCGCCCGCCACGCCACAGAGGTCGTCATAACAAGAATTTAGTCCACTTATGATTCTTGTGGCCATAGATTAGAGTAGGATATTAAAAAGAGTGAAAGTGAATTCTCAGTATTTTGAAACATTCAAGTTTTGGTCAGATTTAGTTATAATCACATTACCCTGTAGTATTTAGTTGAAAAGAATAAAATTTGTGACATTAATGATATTGACACTAGCAACCATGGGCTTGCAACCAGTCACAATGAGATTTTACCATCACTCTTTCCGACACCGTGACAAAGCTCATCCGCACATCATAGAACCCTGGGTTTCTCAAACGACTCATTTCTCGAGCACATTTCTTCCCCATACCTACAAACTATGGAATGAGCTTCCATCTGAGGTCTTCCCGCTTGGTTACGACATGTGTCGCTTCAAGAAAAATGATCATATATTCCTTCAGGGTAGGCAGCGCATCGACAATACCTCTGGTGTTGCCGGTGTCTATAAGCGACGGTGACCACTTCACATCAGGTGGGCCGTGTGCTAATTTGCCTATATATTTCATAAAAAATAAACAATTGAGTTGTTTGAGTCTTGGTCATGCATGTACTCATGGGTTTCTGGCTAAACTTCGGATAAGGGATGACTCTCTATGTGAGTGTGGTCTTGATGAGGGTAATGATCATATTTTCTTTAATTATCAAAATTTGCAGTTATAATTGTATGAAATATCATACAATTATAACTGTAAATTATAATTGTATGATATGTAATATATTGTATTATTTCTTTGTCACGGTGTCAGGAATAGTGATGGTAAAATCTCATCCTATTCCTTGAATTTTCACCTTTTATAAATATTTGATGTAAATATATATAAGTTTAAAAATAAATGTTAAGTTTTGTTATACCTTCATAATAATTTATGTAAATATAACTGTACTTATGTAACTAATTTCACTGTGTTTATATTTTAGTTGTGTGTATGAACAGTGCACTGATATGAATATACATGCATCGGCTCAACGTTTGCTAGAGTATCCCAAATAAAATAAAAGCTAGTGGTTTGCCACAAACTGAGATCTCGCCTATCTCGACGAATCCTTTACAGACCCTATCAGAACCATTCCCATTATTTCATAAGTCTGGATTGAGGGATCCTTGCTTGAATTGCAGGAAACCATTGTTTTTTATGCTAAAACTCAGCGGATCAAGGAAGTTAAAATCAAACAAGGATCCATCAATCGAAGACGTACAAAATAATGTAAACGGATCTGGTTTTGTTCTGGTAATAACATTCCAAATAAACCGCAATTGAGGATCTTACCCACTTTTGATGTGATTGGATCTTCTCATCAAATATAGATATCAAGATACCCACCCAGACATAAAAGCCTACCCCCCAGGTTATCACAGACCTTGCTTCGCTCGGACAATCACTTACCTATTTGTAGACACCTGAACCGATCCAGCTTTGTAGGATTGTTCTCATCTGTCAGCAGGAACGTCATCATTCCCATACGGTACATGTGCCCCGCTATAGACTCGCAGTCATCTATGTCGCAAATCACCCAGCCTGTTCTCTTCACGTGCTGAAACCAGTACTTTTTTGTTAGTAGTTTACATTGTAAGTCATTCATTCAAGTTCATTGAAGCTATATAGGTAATTATGCTAATGCAATAATTGTTTATCAGATTAATTTATTTCTTGCATTTAACGGTCTGGGACTAACTGGGAATCGAATCCCAGTTAATAATATTACAGTAAAAAGAATACAGGTAGTTATGGAATCCGAAAATGTTGGTCTTGATCTTTAAGTAGGCTTGACGAAGAAAAACACAATAAAGAGTTGCACTAAAAAAATAAGGTGTGAGACCGTAAAGAATAGTTAATCAAGGTTTTACCTTCAGACGGCCAACCAACTCCAAAAACTCAAGAATTTTTGTCTGGTCATGTACTAAGGCCATTGTTTTTTTCAAAAAACTTCTATTTATCTTTCAAGAAGTAATAAATTAAAAGCACAATTCACGTACAAGGCTATTGCTTTAGTGGAATCAATAACTGCACTGCAAATTATGTAGACCAACCAACCACAACCAACCAACCAAACAATCTTCTTCTTCTTCTTCTTCTTTTTTTGGCGTGTTCAGCGGACCGGTAGTGGTGCCACAAGAGTTTGCCAATGACAGGTGATTAACTTGACATAAAACCAAAAAAGTGCTGGGAGTTTGAGGAAAGATAAAGGTACGGTTTAAAGGGAGAATCGTACGAGATTAAGTAATACAAATATTATGCAAATATTATGTACAGGTACAGCCAGCTATGACAATGACAAGTGATGACATGATGCCACCGCCCGCCGAGCGCTTCTCAAAAGTTACCTGAGAGAGTCTACACCTGAGAGTGTTCAAAAAGTAACCTTTAACCTTGTTTTTTTTTATGTTTTATGTAGGTAATAAAAATCGACAGACTGATGCAAATTGAGTATTTTTATGTTAATTAAGCCACTACTTATGTAAAATTGCAAAAAAATGAGCGTACCACATTATTATTCCACAGATTTTGAGGAACAATCAACCAATTTGAACCTGAAATTCACCTTTTGAGTCGTGTTACCTGGAAATAACCTGATAAAAAAAATACACAGGCATACAAATGATGTAATGATACAGGCAAAAGTAACCTAAAAGGTTATAAAAGTAACCTTCTGGCAGCACTTTTATTGTTCTCGTGAATAATCAAATTGGAAAGGGCAAAAGGATAAAGTTCAACAGCAAAAAAAAAAAAAACTGGGGTGAGCGAGCCAGTGCTGCCAACTCAACTAAAGCAAATCTCGCTAGACAGTCAGTTCAAAAGACGCTAGATGTCGCTAAATTACTAGAATCACAAGTAGGAAGACCAAAAAAATATGAGAATAAATGAATAGGGTCGCCAACGTAGTACGTCGTGCTAAACACAGCGCGATGATAAATGTCATTCGCATACAAGTTGTAGGTAGGTACCTACCTAAGTAAACTTATAGGTTCGTTAGGTACGCAGAAGTTTAGGTACAGATGTTTTAAGTTAAAACAGTTTGAGTGACAAATCCTATTACATCATCCTTTTTAGTGGCCACACAAATGTAGGTAGGTATTTCTCTTTATCCTTAAAAAATTAACATTCAACACTTCTCCAATATAACATTTTATGGATTTCTTCATTTTAAATATAACCAAACAGGAAAGATACATTTTTTTTGGTGTGTTTTACCACACAATAAATAATAGTTGGTTTTACAGCTCAACAGCTCATTTTTATTGGGACAAAACTATAGCAGGTTCCATTTTGAGTTTGTATTAATAATGTATGTGTGTCCCTACTAAGAATAGACCCCTCCGTCTCCTCCCGTGGATGTCGTAAAAGCCGACTGAGGGATTTTCCGGACTTGTTGATAAGATTCGTTGGCATAATATTTGTCCTGGCTGGTAGGTTACTACGGAATGTGTTCTGCTACTGGAAAGAAAGCGTTAGGTAGCCGAGTCAGTCGTGGGAAGCAATGGCGGCGACGAGCACACCACTTGTCACGTCTATATTCCCACGATGGTGCAACCGACGCGGACGGTGCAAAGATGTCCATTGAGGCTATGCCAACCACTTCGGGGAAAAAGGCGTGTGTGTTATGTTTGAATGTATGGGGCTTAGAGAATTAAACATTTTGGCTGGATATGTAATCAAAGGTAATTAAGGTAATTGTGATTATTAATAAAAACGTAGACTAAGTATGGTTTTTTTTAACTGCTTGAATGACGGAACAAGCATATGGCCCACCTGAGGTTAAGTGGTAACCTCTGCCTTTAACAATGCATTACGTCACAGGTCACGTCCACCTAGAGCGCGCCCTACGTGGCATTTCACTGCGCCAGCCACCCTGTAACATAAAGATGAAAGTCTCATGTGTCTGTAATTTTATCGGCACCCATGCCCTACAAGACGGAACACAGCAATGCGAGCACTACTGCTTTGCGACAGAAATAGTAGTACTTCGCCGGATGAACTTTTTCACAAAAAATCTCTATTACTACTACTAAAGTAGTCTTTTCTTTACGTTACTCTTAACTTTTCGCGTAACAGTACCGGTATTGATTTGGTGCATTATAAAGTACTTACTTATTATTTTTCAGGGGTGATGGAGTTTAAGGATGCGCCAAATGCAGGCAGAAATCTTTATACAAAAAAAAAAAAAATGCTGGACAATTCACACATCATTATCTAGCCCCAAACTAAGCCAGAGGTTGTGTTATGGGTATATACTAGAATAATTGATATACTTAATATAATACATTACATAGATATATATTTTTATTATGCATAGAGAACACCCAGAACACCCTGAACAAATATCAGCAGAACGCACAAATTATTTGTTCCGAGGCGGGAATCGAACCCGCAACCTCCTGCGTCGCAGGCGAACCATCGCCAGCCGCGCCACAGAGGTCGTCCAACGCATCGCGCAGCTCGAAAAAGCTGTTTAATTATTGAATATCTCGTAAAATATAGATACGTTTACAAAACCCCTACATTAAACCCCTTTGTTGTATTGATTTTATTTATCTATTTTTTTAGTGATTTGGATCAGTTGAGCTACCTTTAGATCGCTAGCAGCGGTCTTCAGGTAGCACAACTGTTTCATATGTATTTTGTACATACCTTGTATTAGTTGTATTATTCTTTCTGTAAATAAATGTTTTATTTTTAACCCAATAATATGCACCATTTTAAAAAACAATCAAATCTAGTCAATAAATAGACGTACGTTACTTTGCTTTTTAGGGTACCGCAACCAAAGGGTAAAACGGGACCCTATTACTAAGGCTCGGCTGTCCGTCTGTCTGTCTGTCTGTCTGTCTGTCTGTCTGTCCGTCTGTTAGCAGGCTGTATCTCATGAATCGTGATACCTAGTTAGACAGTTGAAATTTTCACAGATGATGTATTTCTGTTGCCGCTATAACAACAAATACTTACAAACAGAATAAAATAAATATTTAAGGGGCTCCCATACAACAAACGTGATTTGTAATTTTTATCTTTTTTTTACACCTGTTTTTTTTGCCGTTTTTGTAGTTAAGGCGCTATAGGTTCAACGAACATTTTTGTATGAGGCGAAGAAGGCGAGCGCACGCTCTGATACCGTGTTTTTATGTATAAAAAAATTATATAAAAATGTCGTTCAAAGTTTTGTTTAATTTTGTTGATGAATTCACTAACTCAAATAATAACTAACATGTAACCAAATGTTTCAAAAATTAAAACGTGAGAGAAGTGAGTGAAAAATAGCATTTCAATTTTAAAAAGGAGGTATCTTTGTTATTTTTTTTTATCGAGTGAAGTAATTCAAATATTGTATTGAATTATTGATTTCACTAGATAAAGAGCTCAAGAATATCATATATTTTTTTCTTCCTAGAAAACTATGAAAATTCTTATCAAAAACATTAAAATTCGAGAGACATTTGAGAACCTATCGCGCCTTAATGGTACAACGCGGACCCTTCGTCCGCGAGTCAGACTCGCACTTGGCCGTATTTTTTTTTATCTAGAAAATATTTTCCTTTCGTGTTTCTGGTCCAGTGATCCCTCGGAACTATAATGTAGTATCTATGCATATTTTTAATTTGAATATTGTAGGTACCTACTTGACTGATGTCTGTTATAATCAAATCTAAGATTAGGAATTTTGCGTCATGCCCTCCTTAATGAACCGACACATTATATACCTATCTACCACTTTGCATTTCTAAAAGACACACGGCTCATTTGAATATCACCTGGTCATTTCGTACAATTTCTACAGCACCACGTTAGGCTCACATATAAGAAGGTACCTACCTGATTATGATCTGCGGTACCGGCAGGACGTAGTATGAATTGTAATTCGCCCCGTAGGTACCGCTATGTAGGTAATTTCAAATTCAATCTCTGTCTCGTGGCCTCGTGCGAACAGTGAAAATGTGAGAGTCTTCGCTGACGGTCTTCCAATTAGATTTAGCTCCAAAATGAGCGTTCTAACCCGTTTAAAGTTTAGTAAAGTTATCTTGGATGTGTGGAAAGTTGGTTTCGGTCTGAGCGAGTCTGTTTGCACCCTGGAAACGGAGCTGGCATGATTTGGTTGTTGTTTGCTCTTTGTACAGGTTTGTTTCTTGGTTCTGTCATGATTGTTCTGTAATGTTGATTATTCTTGTATGCAGTAAATACCCCTGTTCCGGACCCACCGTACCACCGCCCGTACCCCTAGGGCTCTATGTACTCACGTTAATTATTTTAGTTATTTGAGCTTTTCAGTTAAATTTATTCATTTTTTTTTTACAAATCGTAACACATAGGTAGGTGGTAGGTACTAAGATTACTAATAAGTACATTCAAATAGTAGGTAAGTACTCTACGTACTCAAGTTTTATATTATATGTCTAGTTTTTATTATATTCAACTAGTGTCCGTACGCGGCTTCGCTTGCTTTTTACCAGGATAAAGAGTAGGCTATAGCTAAATACAGGTCATAATCTATCTTTGTAGAGAAATACATCAAAATCAGTTATGTCATTTCGGCGTGATTGAATAACATACATGCAAACATTCAAACATCCTAACTTTGACTAACTTTGATTAACTTTGACATTTATGATATTAGTGGCATAAAATCTACATAATTCAATACTTATAATAAAAATAAATATAAGTATCAAAATAACACCTCACTTCACCCTCAAAAGAACATAACAAATTGGCTACTAAAATGCATGACAATGAATATCTCAAATATCTACTGACAGGACCTCAAAAATCAAACCATTACCGCGTACTAACTGCCGCCGAAATTTACCAATCTTGACCAAAGACGACATCTGTGGCGCGGCAGGTGAAGGTTCGCCTGCGACGCAGGAGGTTGCGGGTTAGATTCCCGCCTCGAAACAAATATTTGTAAGATCTGCAGATATTTATTCAGGGTGTTCTGGCTATTTTTTATGTATAATAAAAATATCTATCTAAGTAATGTATTGTATTAAGTACTTATATCAGTTTAGTAGATTGTATCATAAGGGAGCAACATAATATTTTTACGGCGAGGGCGCTTTTTTTAATTCAGAGCGAAGTGAGGGATTCTAGATTAGAATCCCGAGCGTAGCGAGGGATTCTTTAGTAGAATCCTGAACGTAGCGAGGGATTCAAAGTACGTCGCCCGAGCCAAAAATATATGTTGCGCCCGTGTGATACACTCTGCTTTTCATCACCCACTATGAGAAAATAAAAGGCGCCTCATATGTTATTGTAATATTATTATTTAATAAAACAAATGGTTGTTTTTTTGTGTTTTTGTGTTTTTTTTAAGTGTTTTTTTGTGTTTTGTGTTTTTTTGTGTTTTTTTTTTGTGTTTTTTTTGTGTTTTTTGTGTGTATTGTGCTTTTTTAGTGTTTTTTTGTATTGTGTTTTTTTGTGTTTTGTGTTTTTTGTGTGTTTTGTATTTTTTGTGTTTTTTTTTGTGTTTTTTTTGGTGTTTTGTGTTTTGTGTTTTTTGTGTGTATTGTGTTTTTTTTTGTGTTTTTGTGTTTTGTGTTTTTTCGTGTTTTTGTGTTTTTTGTGTGTTTTGGGTTTTTTTTATTTTGGGTTTTGGGCCGTCGTACCAGCCAGTATTTATTCAAACAATATTTGCGTTCGAATTATTTGGCGCTGGTTCCAAATTCAATAAGTGCGCCGCAATTATCTTTGCCGCGCACTTTTTGAATTAGGAACTTAATAAGTGCGCCGGAAAACTCATTACTGCTAAAAGTTTCTCATAGAAAACACCACCGTTGGGTGCACTTAAAGGCGAACCCAGTCGTCCTTTTCGAATAGATGGGATGAAAATCTAATTTTTTAAGTTTCTTGGTCCACCCCTAGACCAGAAAATAAATTGTACCCTCCAAATTTCAGGTCTCTAGGGCTTAAGGTTTATTTGATAGTCAGTCAGTGAGTCAGCCAGCTCAAACGTTGGAGCATTCGAACTTTACAGTTCACACAACATTATCTAGCCCCAAGCTAAGCAGAGCTTGTGTTATCCATAACAGTTCACACAACATTATCTAGCCCCAAGCTAAGCAGAGCTTGTGTTATAAAACACAAGCTCTGCTTAGCTTGGGGCTAGATAATGTTGTGTAACACAAGCTCTGCTTAGCTTGGGGCTAGATAATGTTGTGTGAACTGTCCAGCATTTTTAAGACGTAGGTTAAGTTCGAACGCTCAAACGTTTGAGCTGGCTGACTCACTGACTGACTATCAAATAAACCGTAAGCCCTTGAGACCTGAAATTTGGACGGTACAATTTATTTTCTGGTCTAGGGGTGGACAAATAAAGAAACTTAAAAAAATTACCCCCGGTGTGCAGTTGGAATTTTGTATGGAAAAAAACTCCACGGGTTCGACTATTATTAGTATTAATTTAAATATGTATCGTGTACTTAATACTGTACTATTTGTGTACTTTACTTGTGTAAACCTACCTAGGTATGTATGTTTTTGTAAAGTTACAGATTGCTTTGAAGTTCTAATTAATTGATGCAACATCAGCAGGCTATGAATGAATGTTAATTGCTTGTAGAGTTCGCACTTTCACAGCTAGGTGGAAACGGCGGTAGACTCACCTACTTCCATTGAATGCTAAAATGAAGACAACGAACTAGAATCTACATCCTTGACTCCTTCTAAGGACTCGACTAAAACTTTCATGGGGAGTGGGCATAGCTTTGAATAATTTGATTTTCTAAATGCAAGTTTCTATACCTAATAGTTGTATTGTGTCAAGGTACTATTAAACTTGTATTAAGTAGTAGAGCTTTTTTGTGCAAGAGTTCATCCGGGGAAGTACTACCACCATACCTATTTCTGCCGCAAAGCAGTAGTGCACGCATTACTTTGTTCCGGTTTTAAGGGTATGGGTGCCGGTTAAATTACAGGCACATGAGACTTTCCATCTTTATGTCTCAGGGTGACGGGCGCAGTGCAATGCCACATAGGGCGCGTACTTGGTGGACGTGACCTATGAGATAATGCACTGTTCATAGGCAGAGGGTACCATTTAACATCAGGTGGGCATGTAACATCTGCTTGTAACGTAATCTAAAGTTGTACAAAAAAATAAAAATAAACTTACATAAAAAATCTGCATAAATTAAAAAATACATAGTAAATAGTTATTGCCGTCTTTTCATCGTTATCAAGGGTCAGCAACGCGCGTGTGATGCCTCTGGTATTGCAGGCGTCCATAGGCCGCATTTCGGTAACCGCTTACCAAAAGGTGGGCCGTACGCTTGTTTATTGCTACCTTGGTAGTATAAAAAACCCTTACCCTGCAAACTGGAACACAGCAATGCGATCACTACTGCTTTGCGGTAGAAATATAGGTCGTAGTGGTACTATATATATAGGTCGTAGTGGTACTATATATATAGGTCGTAGTGGTTCTATGCCCGACGAACTCTTGCACAATAATTACTTCGCTTCACCAAATGGAACTTTCTGAATGCACATTGTCTTGTTGCTGAAAATACCGAAATCACTATATGTGTCCCTATAATATTTGAGGAGTTCCCTCAATTCCTCATGGATCCCATCATCAGAACCAGATTTTGATAAAAATGGGATCAACCTGGAAGCAAATCTAGTTAACTAAAAAAAATCCAAATCGGTTCATGTATAAATGAAGGAGACATGAGGTAACAAAAAAAAACATATGTCTTGCGAACCTCCTCCTTTTTTTTTAAGTCGGTTAAAAAAGCTCTACTACTACAAAACAAAGTGTCCATAGTGAGTGTCAACTTGGACATGTTGTTTCAGAGTTGTTTCAGAGTTGTTTTCGTGCTTATAATTCAAGAGGAGTCTGCATTTGTTCATCCACCCTTAGTTCGTACAGGATCAACTCTGTTAGAACAGCTGTTAGGGATTTCCCCAGGATAGTGGGACTTTGAAAACTTGCGAGGTTCGTTAGGGGCACCTTAACAGTGCGCTTGTTTATCAGCACTTACATAAATAGTCCTCCTCATCGATTTCGACGACGGCGACCCTAACTAATCGTAACTATTAATTACTAGAAGTGTTTTATTTAAACAATAATATTCTTTTATTTCCTAGCGTGAGCCCTAATATGACCGAACTTAGTCTTAAATACCCTGTCACAAATTCTGCAATAAAGTTGGCCTTGAGAGTTCAAGGTGTAAGTATAGGAGGGTCTCTGTTTGCAAATCTGGCGTTTTACCTCAAGAGGCCATAGACAAAGTAACATTCTAATAGCGATACCGCTAGTAGAAAAGCCAACAATGTATGAGATTGACGTAAGCTATCGAAATATCACGTGGTCTATTGCATTGTATTACAACTGTAGAAATGGAATCGCTTCGAAGCGAATGCCACTTGGCTAGGCCGGAAGGTCACAGCGGCCACCTATATAGTGAGGTAGATATGACGGACATTTGGATGTTTTTATGTTTTGTTTATCCTGCCAAAACGACTGAACCGATTTCGATGAAATTTTGTACACATATAGATTATGACTTGAATTGAGCTACTTTTTATCCTGGTAAAGCGCGACAGAAGCTGCAAATGTACACTAGTGATCAATAACTTAAAGTGACATAACGCGGGGGTCGTTACGGTATCTGCGTGGAATCGTCGTTTAGAATACATTATGACGTCAGACGTTATTGGCAAGGAATCTTCTATGGCCTTAGCGAATGACGGCCCAGGTTTTGTTTTGGTAATAACGTTCAAAGTTAGTGCGATTTGGGCCCAGGACTGACCGTTGAGTGTTATGTTCAGGGTCAAAATGGACCCAGTTTTATTTGATGTTATTTTATTTTCCGATCACTAATTTCAAGAGCTTGCGTTATATTACTTCAACAAAAATCTTATTATATTTTAGGTGTGTCGGCGGTAGTATGGGATGCGCCGACGCCCTACGACCCGGTCTGGCTGGCCAGCGTTCAGCAATACCCACCAGCACCGTCACTCAACGAGACCAGGCTGTGGGGATGGGGCTGGGTGTACGAACAGGATGTACAGTTCAGACTTTTTACAAGGTAAGTAGAATTGTAGAGCTTTTTTCTGAAAGAGTTCGTCCGGGGAAGTACTACCACCATACCTATTTCTGCCGAAGCAGTAGTGCTCGCATTGCTGTGTTCCGGTTTGATGGGTAAAATTACCGGTGAAATTACAGGCACATGAGACTTTTCATCTTTATGTCTCAGGGTGGCGGGCGCAGTGCAGTGCCACATAGGGTGCGTCCTAGGTGGACGTGACCTATGAGGTAATGCACTGTTCATAGGCAGAGGTTACCGCTTAACCGCTTATTTTATTTAATTTTTTATTTTATTTTAACATCAGGTGGGCAAACTGCTTGTTCCGTGATTAAAGAAGTATAAAAAAAAATATAAAAAAAATTGTTTTGAATGCAGTGCGACAAAGAAAGAACCGGTGACAGTAGAAGTGGTAGCAATGCCTTTCTCATATAAAAGATATCGACGCGCTCCCTTCTACGTCGTAGACCCCGTAGACCTAAGCGGGGTCTGTTAGGAGTACTAACAAAAACTCATAAAAGTTAATAAAAAAAACCGGCCAAGTGCGAGTCGGACTCGCGCACGAAGGGCCATTATCTATAAAAAAGTAAATAAAACACGTTTGTTGTATGGGAGGGAGCCCCCTTCAATATTTATTATATTTTAATTTAATTATATATTTTTAAAGTGAATATACAGTTGAATACAGTCATATAATTAAGAACGATTTGAAGTTCTAGAAGTTTTTTATTTAAATCGTGTCATACACAGAAATGTGTATGATACGAGAAGCAGTTATGTTATATAATAGTCACATTAATAGAGCAACCTGACTTAAGAATAAAGTATGAAATCGCTAACTATTTTTTGCACATTTTATTGATTTTATCAAAGTAACACATTCAAATAGTACTGAAACTGGACAAATAATTAAGAACGATTTATTTAACTGCTCGGGAATTGTTTTGTATGACACTTAGATTTAAAAATTCACAATATTATGTAGCACAGGAAACATAAAAATAAATTTAATAAATATTTAACTAAAATTAATAGTTAATAGTATATTCACGGCTTTTAATTACAGCTTTACACCGGCGAGGCATTGACTCTATTAATTTTACACATTTCGCAAGAGAAATAGAGTTCCATTCTTCTAAAAAAACGTCATACAGCTCTCTTAAATTTCCACACTTTGTATTTGAAACCTTTTTCTTTACTTCAAACCACAGATTCTCTATTGGGTTTAGATCTGGACTGTTAGCAGGCCAGTCTAAGACAGAAACTAATTGCGCTGTAAGAAATTCCTTTACGGTGCGTGCAGTGTGCTTTGGATCATTGTCATGATGGAATGTCCAAATGACCGGTAGAACGTCTTCAGCGTATGGTAACATTGTTTCTTCCAGTATATTTTTGTATTGGAACTGATCCATGTTACCTTCTATCAACTTTACAGGTCCTACACCATGTCCAGAAAAGCAAACCCAAATTTTCACATTTCCACCACCGTGCTTTAATGTAACTTTCGTGTACTTTGGGTCGAATGCTGTATTCGGGGGACGTCGTACATATCGTTTTCCATCAGAACATACTCTGTTTATTTTCGTCTCGTCAGAAAAAAGTACATTTTTCCACTGTTGCACAGTCCAGTTTTCATACTTTCTCGCAAATGCAAGCCGGGCTTGCCTGTGGCAAAGTTTTAACATGGGTACCTTTCTTGCTATCCTACCGTGCAATTTTTCTTCTACCAAACGTCTTCGAATAGTGCGTGCTGAGATTGCTGAAGGGTTGTTTTCACCAAAATATTATTTTCTAAGCTCATTGGACCCTTTAAAAGGATTTTGTTTTGTCATACGAACGATGTTTCGGTCATCTCGAGGAGTTGTTTTTCTCTGTTTAGGTACACGTGGAATATTCGAAGTAGTTTGATACGTAGCAAAATGCTTTACAGCGTGGAAAACCATCGTTTTTGAACATTGCAGATGGTCGGCTATCGTTTTATAAGACCAATTCTTCCGGCGAAGTTTTATTATTACTTCCCTTGTAGATTTATCACAACTTTTATTTTTTCCCATTGTTTTTTCTAAAGAAGCAATCACCTTTAATCTTTTACAGCACGTAATGGCGCCAAAATTATACAAACAGTAACAAATCGACTGAGTGTTCTCTATTTAAATTTGAATAAAGGTATAAACTACTTAGCGTTCTTAATTACGTGACCAGCCAGTAATAAGGAATACTTTGTTTAAAAGTAGTGTAAAAAGTTTGCCTATTGATTTTTAGCCAATCATGTGTATCAATGAATACAGTGGTAATATGGAAATATTTTACGATACCGAGAGAAATAAAAACAAATGCATACAATTAGTTTTGCATCGTAGTTGGAAAAAATCTTCCCTTTATATCAGCGTTCTTAATTATATGGCCACCACTGTATAACTAAATATTCTGTGAATATTTTAAGCGTCTACCTGTTGCCATTATCAATATCGAGCAAAAACGAGCAACAAAAATCACGTTTGTTTTATTTTATTCTGTTTTTTATTATTTGCTGTTATAGCGTCAACAGAAATACAACATCTGTGAAAATTTCAACTGTCTAACTATCACGGTTCATAAGATACAGCCTGGTGACAGGCGGACAGACAGACAGAAAGACAGACAGACAGATAGACTGACAGCCGAGCCTTAGTAATAGGGTCCAGTTTTACCTTCTGGATACGAAACCCTTAAAAATGAGCTTATGCATCATATGAATATTACTGCGGTAATACCTAAATTACCCGAGGAGCCAGTTAACATTTTGAGATCATATAAGTTATCTTTAAAATCTACAAAAACTAGAAATTATTTAGCGGTGCAAACAAACGCATGGTCCCACAATACAACAACGGAGTAAATACACTAGTAGGTATAGATTTGACTCCGCAATTATTGGCTCTATTCCATCGTAAAACTTTACTCGCTGTTTTTGTATGTCGATCCCGTCCAATAGCTGAAAAGCAATTATTTCTGCTATACATCGCTATTCAGAACGTGACTACGCTCGGTATTTACATATTTGAGTCTATATTTAACGTAATTTTATCATTTCTAAGCGAATAAGCGTCCAAACAAGCTGTGGTCGAGATTCCCAGAATAACGGTTCAAGATGAACCGTCCTATTTTGTGGTATCACTATAAAGTATACATGTTTTTGAATAAATGCAATGTTTTTAAATTTGTGCCTAATCTTTTCCCTAGAGTTCTTCTAATTTTTGCTTTGAAATGTTTCCATACCCATATAATGGTTTTTTCTCATGTATACGTAATTGGTGTACCCAAAATCCAGCCAACCGTCACCGTCCACTAAACCGTAAGTCCTAAAGACCTCAAAGAATCATGGCGAGGTCTGTAGGACTAGCCACGCAGTTAGTCAGTTGTCAGTCTGTCAGCAACGATTATCAGATAGTTATTTTTTTGTTATATTACTTGAATAACGGAACAAGCTGATGGCCCACCTGATGTTAAGCGGTAACCTCTGCCTATGAACAGTGCATTATCACAAAGGTAACGCCCACCTAGGACACACCCTATGTGTCATTGCATTACGCCCGCCATCCTGAGACATAAAGATGAAACATCTCATGTGCCTGTAATTTCACCGGCACCCTTACCCTTCAAACCGGAACACAGCAATGCGAGCACTACTACTTTGCGGCAGAAATAGGTATGGTGGTAGTACTTCCCCGGACGAACTCTTTCACATAAAAGCTCTACTACTACTTACGGTTTAGGCGTGCGCTGATAGCCACATAGTTAGTCAGTTGTCAGTCCGCTACGCAACGATTATTAGATAGAAGTACCTAGTAAAATAGGTACCTTATCTTAGATGGCTGAGTTGGGTAATCATATGAAAATCGTAATGATAGTTCTGTTCATCACCACGATGTTCTGTTAATTTCAGGCGAAATCCCTACGACTACCAAGTTCTGAGGATAAACGACTCCGCTTCTCTGAGGGACTCGAACTTCGATTTCAACAGGAAAGTGAAAGTGCTGACGCATGGCTGGCTGAACAACGGCTTTGGACCCATGCCGGAATCGATCAAAGAAGGTAGGAATAGGCCAGTGTTTCTGGTGCCAAAAGGCGCCAGTAGCAAAATTGAATATTGATTAATCCCAATAGCAGCCAGCCAGTCCGCGCAGGATGTCTGGTGGACAAAGCTTTAGTTCGTTTTTGTAAGAAAGTCAAGTAAGTCTAGAATAAGCTCACTTCAATACATAGTATACAACAAAGTCACTATCCGGACCTGTCATCAGTTTTTTTTGAATTTTATTTTTATATGCTGTGGTGTGTCCGGCCTAAGAATAGACCCCTCCGTCTCCTCCCGTGGATGTCGTAAAAGCCGACTAAGGGATTACCCGGACTTGCTGATAAGATTCGTTGGTATAAGATTTGTCCTGGCTGGTAGCACAAATAAAGAAAGGATACATAATAATGTTACAAATTAAAATAATAATATAAAATAATCACACTGAACTCCAGTTTAACCAAAGTAAAACTCTTATAAAAGTATCCAGAAACACTAATTCAGTCTTCACTACACTCATTCATTCTATACTTCACTACACTGTTCACTTATTATCACTCTCAAGCCACTTGATTAGTTCATTTTATGCTGGATTCAAGGTGTCATAGCTGCATAGTGCATAATATACATCTTATTCTTTCAGCATATCTTAACGTCAGCGACCTGAACATCGTCGTTGTAGACTGGGGAAATGCAGCAATGGTCAACTACATCCTAGCGAGCTACAACGTCGCGTCGGTCGGCAGAATTCTCACTGAATTCCTCAACTTCCTCATAGAAGAAGGAGTTTCTATGGACGATGTCCACCTCATTGGACACAGCTTGGGCGCTCATGTCGTGGGGATAGCTGGAGCGTATGTAAAGCAAGGACCCATAGACACAATAACTGGTAAAAAATCCTATTGTACCTTTTTTTTTTTGGAAATATCTTATAAGTGTTTAGGGTACAACAGGAAAATCGGGATCCTTATAGAAGTACTTTGTTGCCCGTCTGTCAAGACCCATTTTCTCAAAACCGACATATAGTATCAACTTGAATTTGATATATTGGTTATGTGATATACTGATATACTGCGTGCCTTGGTGTGTCCGGTCTAAGAATATACCACTCCTTCTCCTCCTGTGGAAGGCGACTAAGCGATTACCCGGACTTGTTAGTAAAGATTCGTTTGCCCTGGCTGCTAGCTTATAGGAATATGTTACTACTGGAAGGAAGTGTTAGTTGAGTCAGTCGTGAAGCAATGGCAGTGATGAGCTCACCACTGTCACGTCTTTATTCCCACGGTAAAAAGAGGCGGGAATAGAGTAGGTAAGCACTATTATTATTAATCTCAACATCGACAATTGATTATTTTTCAGGCAGTTAACTAAAACTTTTTACTTTGATGGACGATGTCTCCTTCATAGAAAATAACATAACATAACATAACACCCAACAGTTACGTAGGTACATAGTTCTGATCACACTCTATAGAATGCAGGGATTACTCATAATCATCACGCTTGGGAGACATTAGTGATGACAGTATTGGTGTTAATTACTCAGGTGGATGTTCCTGCCCATCCGTCGGTGTAAGCACTCAGTCGGCTTCTACGACATCCCCGGGAGGAGACGGAGGGTTCTATTCTTAAGCCGGAAAATCATAACAACCAAAAAAAAAATGTAATAAAGATAAGATTTGCTTTGATAAAAATCAGGTTTTATATCTATGAAGGTGGCTTTATTTTGGTATCCAATTAGGTTGGTGGTGACCCTTTTTATATCTATGAAGGTGGCTTTATTTTGGTATCCAATTAGGTTGGTGGTGACCCTTTTTATATCTATGAAGGTGGCTTTATTTTGGTATCCAATTAGGTTGGTGGTGACCCTTTTTATTATGATATCTGAAGTCACGTTTCACGTACAGACAATCATCATTATCTTGTTGAATTATTATACTTACCTGGTCAAATCGTGGCACGTGACAATTATATATGGTATGCATCTTCACAATCATTTTCAACCATTGGAAAGAAAACGGTCACTGAAGATACTTCGTTTCTAAGATGTAAAACTTTTTTTTTATTTTTTTTTATTTCTTGAATGATGGAACAAGCAGGTGGCCCCACCTGATGTTAAGCGGTTACCTCTGCCTATGAACAGTGCATTACCTCATAGGTCACGTCCATCTAGGACGCGCCCTATGTGGCATTGCACTGCGTCCGCCACCCTGAGACATAAAGATGAGAAGTGTCATGTGCCTGTAATTTCACCGGCACCCTTACCCTTCAAACCGGAACACAGCAATGCGAGCACAACTGCTTTGCGGCAGAAATAGGTATGGTCGTAGTACTTCCCCGGACGAACTCCGAACCGGTGAAAGCTCTACAATAGTAGAGCTTTTTTCGTCGTCGTTCGTTTTTTTGTTCGTTTTTTGTTCGTCCGGTCGAGTTAGTAGTAACTAAACTTAACTTCTTCTTCTATCGTGTCAACGGTATACCTTTTTTTAATTAAAACTTAACTTAATACTTAAGGTATATTTCCGCTTTCAGGGCTGGACCCAGCATTACCCCTCTTTACACTGGGCAACAAAGACGCCCGTCTAGACAAGCACGACGCTCGTCACGTTGAAGTCATACACACATGCGGAGGCTATCTTGGATTTTCGTCCCCACTAGGGCACATCGACTTCTACCCTAATGGCGGGACGCGGCAGCCGGGCTGCGGTTTCGATTACAGAGGTGATACTTGACAATCAGCTTTTAGTTTTCTTTTTCTCTTCTTATAATGGCTTCTGAGGAATACTCCAAAAATAGTCTTATCGCTAGACTGAGTCAGTCCCTGAGGTATGGGAGCGGTACGGGAGGGGTGTTTTCTTTACGTCAAAATGAAGCGTGGCTTCAGTCATCTGATAATTTGAGAGATGACAACACCCCTCCCGTACCGCTCCCATACCTCAGGGACTAACTCAGTTAAGGGCTAGACCTGTAATATGTAGGTTACCCTTTGGCACCCTTTGGGTACGAAACCCTAAACATGCTTGGCTAGAAAGTAGCTAGACACAAAAGACGCTTGTCATTTCAACCCAGCCTAGCTTGTTTATTGCCAGGGATAGGTAATAAAGCCAGTAGAACAACTTTGCTTAGCAAGACAATAAATAGTACGAGCGGTTCTACATGACCTATTTCGTCATTTGATACTAAGATAAGCTACATGGCACATGATTATAAAGTGAAGCTTAGTTAAGAAAAATATGGGGCAATAATTAGAATTGCTATCATCTACCATAGCTTATCATAGTACCAAATGACGAAGTAACATGCGGTCGCCGCTCGTACTACAAGAATGACGCTAGAACAGATGACAGACGATCACGCACACGCACTTATATTAGTTGATGAAAGACTTCTTTGTATTGGTTATGTTAGTATTTTATAAATTATCCATAAATAAAACATTGCGTAGGTACTTGCACTTTTACTGGGCACTTGATACAAGCTTGTTTTCTTTTCAAGATAATCTGTTCAGTTTTATTGTTTTACCTATTTACAATTAAATAATCTACTGGAATAGATATCCACTAGAAAAACTGAAAAGGAAAATAATCCATGACAGAATAAATTAAAAATTCATAACCATAATTTATCGAAATTCAAAAGCACCTAGGGTTATTCAGAAAGATTTATTGAAAATATAGAGGTGAATTACCGACTTGGATCGAAACAGCGCTTAGCACTTCACGAGTAGGTGTTAGAAATCGTATGGTAACCCGATTTACAAGACCGAACAGGGAACGCTAAGATTTAACCGGAATTTCTAGCACCTCTTATACCATGTCTGAAAATTCTAACCAGTCTTTCGAATAAATTTTTATTTTCTCCTGGTTCTCTTAGTGGTAGCTTTAAATACAACCAGCCAAGTGCGAGTCAGACTCGCGCACGAAGGGTTCCGTACCATTATAAACGGCAAAAAAAACACGTTTGTTGTACGGGGGCCCCCTTAAATATTTATTTATTCTATTTTTTTTAGTATTTTTTGTTATGGCAGCCACAGAAATACATCATCTGTGAAAATTTAAACTTTCCAACTATCACGGTTCATGCAACAGTCTGGTGACAGACGGACAGCCTAAAAACGTTGTTAGTGAATATTCACTCCTACCAGCTCATTATTTTACCGTAGGAATTACAGCACAAATGGTTATGTCAAAACTCTCAGTACAATATCTATCAGAATATAAAGCTGTTGACAAAGTCGAAACCTTAAGCTGATCCAAATGAGTATTAACACTGCCAGGCTAAAATGAATGACGGCACAAGTAAATGGCCCCCTGATGTTAGGCAGTAATCTCTGCCTATAATAATGCATAACCTCAAAGATCACGTTGACCTGGGAAGCGCCCAACATGGCAGAAATTACAGGCACAGGAGACTTTTCATCTTTATGTCTCAGGGTAGCGGGTGCAATTCAATGCCACATAGGGCGCGTCCAAGGTGGAGTGACCTATAAAATAATACATTGTTAAAGGCAGAGGTTACCGCTTAACATCAGGTTGGCCATCGGCTTGTTCCGTCATTCACGCAGTAAAAAAAAGGCATTACACTGCGCCCAGAGACAAAGATGAAAAAGTCTCATGTGCCTGAAATTTCACCGGTACCCATCGGCAAAATATTCAAGTTAATTCAAAAGTTTTATTTCAGACACATTAGCACAAGTTCCAAATATAGTTAATATATAGCACACCTAGGTCACACACATAAAATACAGAATACTTAATATTTTCCCGGACTTGTCTGTAAACTAGCAACCAGGACAAATCTTACTGATAAAACTAACAAATGTCTTCAATCAGAGAATTGGATGTGATCGTTACATTGTATGGGGAGGCCTATGTTATGCAGTGAACGTGTATGCTGGATGATGATGACTGCCTCTCCGAAAATTACATAAGTGACGTCACATTCCAGGTCTCTGTGCCCACAACCGAGCCCACATGTTTTTCGCGGAGTCCATCACCTCAACGGTTCCATTCACCGCGGTGAGGTGTGAAGATTACGATGAGATTTACTACCAAGGGTCCTGCAAGGGTACTGGCGAAAAGCTTATAATGGGCGGCTTTGATATACACTATGGGTAAGTGTAGAAAATTTATTATTATTGGATCACTTTGTTGTTCGTTTGTCCATCTGTCTAGAAACTGTTTTGTAGTAGTAGAGCTTTTTTGTGAAAGAGTTCGTCCGGGGAAGTACTACCTCCATGTAAATTTCTACCGCAAAGCAGTAGTGCTCGCATTGCTGTGTTCCGGTTCGAAGGTTATGGTATGGGTATGGGTGCCGGTGGAATTACAGGCACATGAGACTTTTCATCTTTATGTCTCAGTTGCGAGCGCAGTGCAATGCCACATAGGGTCCTAGGTGGACGTGACCTATGGGGTACTGCGTTGTTAAAGGCAGAAGTTGCTTAACATCAGGTGGGCCATCTGCTTTTAACGTCATTCGCGTAGCTATCTCAGGAACGGGTTGAGGTAGGAGTATCAAGTTGAAATTAATATAAAATTCTAAGGTCTATAGGTAAAAAGTATAGCTTCTATGATAAATATTACTCAATCAAATTATTCAGTCATTTATGTCACATATTTGAATGCTCGCAAACTCACTCATCAAAACCTATAGGAATTCCCGTTAACCTAGAAATAAAATAAATCATGAAATTATAGAATTAGTAGAAAAGAAAAAGTAATTAAAGGAAAAAAAACGAAAATAATATAATATCCTAATATACGAACAATATTTGTATGTTGTATATATAAAATATATATTTTGTGATCTCGGAAACAGCTCTAACGATTTCGATGAAATTTGCTATATGGGGATATTTGAGGGGAAAAATCGATCTAGCTCGGACTCATCTCTGGGATAACGGGAATATACAAAAAAAATACGCTAAGCGAAGCTCGGTCGCCCAAGTACTAATTATTATATTTGGTAGGTACTCCGTAATAAACACACAAAAAAACAGTCCAATTGCGAAGCTTCGCGTTTTTGAAGTTTGTTAAAATTCGCCCAACCACTGAGAAAACTGGATTTCCAATAAATTAAGTCAGAGAAAATTCTACCATTTGTGCTTTTCCATTAGGTATAAAGTTATTTGCAGAGCTCTCGAATAGAGAAAGTAGGAAAGTTCTCACATCGAAAGACTCATTTGATTTACAAACTTGTGCGAAAATGTATGAGGATTCGGCGATTGTTTTAAAACGTCGATGTTCTTAGTTTTGGAGTTCGACTGTACTACTATTTTGTATGTAATCGTGGTCCCGATTTCATACTAGCTCTGAGAAAAACAGTATCACATGGAGTTGTCATATTTCACTGAACCAGTCAAGTGTGGGTTTTACTCGCGTGGACAGTGTTTCTCACAAGTAACGTACCACAGTAAACTCTAGAATTGATGTAACTTAGTCCTCGGTAGGAAGGCCCTATAATCCGTATTTATTTAAAATTTTAGCTCCACCTACCATCTTTCTCCGAAAATACTAAGAAAATATACAAAACTCAAATATTTGAGTTACGTATGTTTTTGATTTTATTTAAAATTAAGCCTATAAAATTATACATATAAAGACCTTTACTTTGATAAATGATGTATCCTAGCAATTAGCAATTTAAAAAAAACAGTTACCCCCAAAGTTAGCCCAGAATTTGTTTATTTACGCTGTATGTGCGTAATTAGGTCAACTAACTCTATTATGTTTACCGAATTTCAACATTCGAAGAAACTTTGCTAAAAAAAAAAAAAAAAGAAAAAGTATTTTATTCATTGAAATCACAAGGATCATTTTGAATCGTCTTAAAAAATAAATTTACAGTTACTCCTGTTCCAACGCAACCAGACCTAGAAGAATCAGGCAACAAACACGGTCTGTTTTTCTTTTGATGATCCTTCTTACTACTAGGTGGAGAGCGCCTGTGTGGTGCCTCGAGAAAAAGTTGAAGCTGATTCAAGGAAAAAAGGAAAACCAAATTAAAAGCCTTACTTAGGTAGGCAGTCAAAAGTAAGATGATAGAGAGAATCAGCAAAAGTTCATAAGGCAGCACACACTACGCTTGATATACACATAAATAACACATCAGTAATAAATTATATGCAGGTACAGACATTGCAAATTGACAAATTAGGTGTCGAGGGGCAGAGCGACATCAGGCCACGCGGCTTTATCATTAACATAGTCATGTAGTGTGTAATACGCTTTCTTAATTAAATTATTCTTTATGTAAGATTTAAATCTTCGAATCGAAAGTTTAGAAGCACTTTCTGGAAGTTTATTATAGAACCGAACAGAATTCCCCATAAAAGACCCACTTACTTTTTTTAATCTAAATTTGGGAATACTCAGTTTATTTTTATTTCTCGTGTTAAAACAATGCACGTCACTTTTTTTCATAAATCTATCTAAGTGTTTATGTGTATATAATAAGGTTTCGTAGATGTATTGCGATATTACGGTGAGAATGTTAATTTCCTTAAAACGCTCCCTCAAGGAGTCACGTGGCTTCATTTTATAAATGGCACGTATTGCCCGTTTTTGTAAAACAAATATTGCTTGGATGTCTGCTGCTTTCCCCCACAGAATGATGCCATATGACATAACACTATGGAAGTAGCCAAAATAAACTAGCCTAGCTGTAGCTTCATCAGTAAGCTGCCTTATCGTACGAACTGCATATGCAGCGGAACTAAGTCTACCCGCAAGTGCCTCAATTTGTGGTCCCCACTGCAAACTTGCATCAATATTAAGTCCTAAGAAAACAGTAGAGTTTACAAGATTGAGTGTCTCGCCATTTACTTTAATATTAGTTGGGTAATGTTTTACATTTGGCAAAGTGAATTTAATGCGTTTAGTTTTTTTAGCATTAAGCAACAGATTATTTACTGTGAACCAACCAAGAACTCGCGATAGTGATTTATTTAGATCATCGTAATTAGCTTTTGACCTATCAACTTTGAAAATTAAAGACGTATCGTCAGCAAATAAAACTATATCACATATGTCTTTTACATAAAAAGGGAGATCGTTAATGTATACTAAAAATAGAAATGGGCCTAGTATTGAACCCTGGGGCACTCCCATAACAATAGACGATCCTGAAGACCTTTCACCACCAACGTCAACTTTTTGTACTCTATTGGATAAGTAAGAATTTACAAGGTTAATTGCCTGATTTTGGATGCCATAATGTTTTAACTTCAAAATTAGAGTAGCATGACTCACGCAGTCGAATGCTTTGGATAGGTCGCAGAATACTCCGATCGCGTCTTGCGAGTTTTCCCATGCTTGAAATATGTGTTCCAAAAGCATGGTACCAGCATCAGCTGTTGATCGACCCTTGGTAAATTCAAATTGATGACTATGAAGTAGTCTGTGGAAGTTAAAGTGTGACAATAATTGAGTAAGAATAAGTTTTTCAAAGATTTTACTTAACGCGGGCAATATAGAAATCGGCCTATAATTAGCTGGATCTTTTGCATTTCCAGACTTGAACAAAGGAATTAATTTACTATGTTTCATAAGATCTGAAAAGATTCCGTCGTCAACACATCTATTAAAAATGTAGGCTAAGCATGGAGCAATATCAATAATTATAATACCTAACACCTTTGTGGATATTCCCCAAAGATCTTCAGTATTTTTAATATTAAGTGACTTAAATGTCTTAACAATACTATCGGCATTTACGTATCTAAAGCTAAACGCGATCTCACATTTAGCAACACTTAGTTCCAATAAAGTAGATGCTCCAGAGGCAGATGATTGTAATGACTGGGTTACAATAACTGGTATATTAGAGAAAAAATTGTCAAAGGCATTCGCGACATCAATCTTTTTTGTCAATATTGTATTGTTTATGTTTAATTTGATCTGCTTATTGCGTGGCTTAGATTTACCTGTTTCATTATTAATTAATTTCCAAGTTGCCTTAATTTTATTCGATGATTTTTCTATTTTTTTTCTCAAATGTAATTATTTAGCTGCACGACAAACTTTTTTAAAATTATATGAATAGTTCTTTATATACAAAATAAACTTTGGGTCATGCAACATTGATTCCCTAGCCGCATAGAGATCATATAATTTATTCCTACTTCTATAGATACCGGGTGTCGCCCAATCAGCTAACCCGACATTAGATTTAGCTATACATGTTTTTAACTGAAATATCTCAGTATGTTGCTCATTTATCAAATTAGACAAGGAGGTAAAAAGGTCATTTGGATCATCTACGCATGGTAAAAGGGGTATTTTAAGTTCAATACTGCTCTGAAACTTCATAATTCGACTTCCTGTGATAGGCCGATAAGTGAATTCCTTAGGTTCATCTACCAAATTACAAGTAAATATAGCACTGTGACCGTAATGATCCGAGGTGAAATGTTTAATTACTGCTTTATCAATTGGAACACTACTGCAATATATATTATCCAAACAGGTGGCTGATGTAAGTGTCACCCTTGTAGGTTCTTCGAAAAGGTGACGTAAATTGAAACATATAAATAAGTTAAGAATTCTCTCAGATAGAGGATTCACAGGAATATCTATATTGAAATCTCCGCAGACTATTAACATTTTACTACGTCCAAAAGTTTTAAGCAGTACTTCTTCCATAGTGGATTCAAATAACGCGAAGTCCGCGTCAGGGGGACGGTAAACACTCACAATGATATGCCGCTCAAGCTCAACACACGACAGCTCAATAGTCCTCTCAATAGTGAGATTTGCAACATCTTTACGTTCTTTGCATTTTAAATTATTTCGAGCAACAATTAAGGAACCGCCACGTATGGCGTTCTTGCGTTTGAATGAACTTACAATATTATAATTCTCATAATAAGGGAGTAAATCAAATTGTAATAACCAGTGTTCAGTAACACACATGATATCTATATTAAACATAAGAAAAGAAAAGGTTTTTGCGGTATTTGCAGTTTCGTGCTAAAGTTTTCCTTCCCGACTATCTGACGAGATGTCGTAAGTTTCACTTCCTCCCCCTATATGAAAGAAGGAATATTTCTGATCTATCCTTCCTCTTCGGCATAGTGAATGGCTCTGTGGACTGTCCTGAGCTACTGGAACTGTTGGGATTGCGCACTAGCGGAACAGCGTTGAGGAACCCTAACTTGCTGTACGTACCGCGTGTCAGAACGAACTACCGTCAGAACGCTTTTATTATCAGAGCATGTAATTCGTTCAACACATTGGCGAAAGTGAATGTCGATGTTGATATTTTCAACACCTCTGTGGTTAAGTTAAAACGTATGCTTAATGATCATTTCTTTTTGGGCTGCAATGTGTCTAGTCAGCGTAGTGTGTAGGTACTTTTTTATTTATTTTTATCTAAATTCAACTCAACAATGTAACTATGTAAGTATTATTATTGTTTAATATCTGTGTAAGTATTTATTATTGTTTAATATCTTTATGGTTTATTTTTCTTTTGTCGTCTACTGATTTTTAGTTCTAGTTTATCCATTTAGTAGTTTATTTGTAGAAACTTATAATTAGCCTTCTGGTTTTTAACATGTTTAAACATGTTATTTTATATATATATACCATAGTTTGTGTTTAGCTGTTAGTTTCTCTAAAATTGTAAAAATAAAAAATAAAATAAAATAAAAATAAAATGTTTAAAAATAATTCTAATTCTAATATTTTGCTGGGAAGGCCTTGCACATTTTTATGTACTACATGTAATGTGCCAGGCTTTCTCATTGTCGGACTCGTCAGTTTAAACAAATATTGTCAGCTGACCCTCCTGCTTGTGTGCCCCCATTAGTAATACTACTAACTACAGGCACGTCGATTAACTGCGTTATAGTACTTATAACGGGATCAAAAATATTAAATGCTAACAATTTAGCAATTATCAGTTTACTATGTCTACTAAGAAGCACAGTATCTCTGGTCAAAATAAAATTACTAATAAAATTATTAGTATCAAAAAACAAAACGTCTCTATGACGACAAGTCAAATTATACAATATTAAATTAAGATTCCAGATTCATGATATTGCTATGACAGAACGATAGACAGATATATTTTTTTGTGATACGGAACCTCAAAAAATGGCTTATGAAACTGTTGAAAGATGAAAATTGTTTTAAATTCGGGAGATAAGTCTTCTAGAAGCGCTGTTTACTTACATTTATTCAAGCAAATTTTATGCCGGAGGCGATTTTTACCTTTCCTTACAAAAGCATCGCTAACGTGATTGCTCGAAACTCAAGTACTGATCTTAATAAGTACTGTTAAATCTTAGAACACTTCACAAAAGCTGTTCACATCAACCCATAAAGTTTACAACCTTTACAAATCCGCCGTACAAATTGCTCGCAACAAAAGAAGTCAATTCCAGCGCTCAAGTACACGCCGTCGCCGCTTTTAATTAAACAAAGCATTAAGTTAAATCGGTGAGATCAACGTTCATTGTTGCAGGAAGGATGGCATTTACTACCTCAAGACGAACGCCGAGCGGCCCTACGCGATCGGCGATGTCAACCCAAACTTATGAACATCGTTTTGTGTTTGTGCATAGAAGAAGAATATGGACTTTAAAAAAAATGGTGAATTGATAAATAGTTGGACATGATGTATGAGGGTCTGTTCACACTGAGTCGCGACGCGACGCGACGATGCGCATCACTTTTTAAGAAAGCGATATAAATAGAACTTGTTTTGTAATATACAAAAAGTTTAAAATTTAAGTGAGAGCACGTCTCAAAATACGCCTCATAGAGTGAGCATGCGATGGTGGATGCATATCACGGCATTATTTAAGGCGTGGATGTGAAAAGCGACATTTAAAAAACCTTTTCTCTGAAATATTAAAAAACATATGTCCATCATACATCATCATAAAAAGCATTTTTTTTTAAATATCCGAAACAATTGCAATTTTTTTAAATAATTTTCCCACTAATTACTACCAATACCCACTATTTTTACTTCTTACTTTACTACTAATACGAGTACCCACTGTTTTTCTGTTGCTATAATGTTTATCCTAAACTATCTAGCACATGATATTTTGTGCCTTCAGTATATTACATAAAACAATGGCGAGTGAACCTTCGGCTTATTTTTGCAACTTTTTGCGTTTCGCGAGTGCTATTCTGTCACTTTCTAACTAACCTGAACTTTAATAAGTTAGATACTGACAGAATTTGCATCACGAGTTTTCATGACTCTGCGCATCGCGCCGCGTCTCGGTGTGAACTAACCTCAGAACTAACCCAATCTTGTTACAGTACTACGAAAGTAAGGCACCTCGGCAACCTTCGTCTTTTCGAAACAGAAATATGATTGCAAGTGGGAAAACGCAACAGTCAGTCACGAACGAAGATTGCCGACGCTCTTTTCTTTCCTAGTACCTAGTTATGTATACAGAGAGATTGATTGAGATTTTACATCAGCCCAATCAATGAATAGCACAACATGGTTTTTACCAAGCTCATTCGAATATTTCAGTCATAAATTAACATCCTTCGAGTTTCGATCAGAGATTCAATCTACCGAATATTTACAAACCTCAAAGTGGCTCAGCGATGCAATTTGAATCGCAGACGCCAAAATTCGGAATCAATTTCACCCACATAAAATCGAGTGAGATTCTATAAATAGAAATAGAAATAGAAATAGAAAATTATTTATTTCTGTAACAGGTTTACACTTGTTTTAAATATGGTTGGAACCTTCTTATAAGTAGAAAAATACTTGTGTTAGAAGGTCCCGCTCTTCCATAGCGTAGGTATGGTTACAGATTAGTATAGGTACAATGATATACCTACTACTAGAAACTAAGAGATACTATTATATAATTTTAACATGTTACTACCATAATTGCGTAGAAACATGCAAGCTAGGTAAAAACTAAACTAAACTAAACTTATTAACATTGTGAAATATAAAAGTACAGTGCAACTAGATAAACTAATTATTATCTAAATCTAATAATCAGAGTAGGTAGGTAATAGGTAATACAAATTAATAATTATTATTATGTAGGTAGGCTATCTTTTTTACTGCTACTGTATATTATTAAATAAATAAATAAATAAATAATAATAATGCTGGACAGTTCACACAACATTATCTAGCCCCAAGCTAAGCAGAGCTTGTGTTATGGGTACTAGATAACTGATATACTTAATACAATATATTACATAGATAGATATTTTTTATTATACATAGAAAATACCCAGAACACCCTGAACAAATATCTGCGATCGCACAAATATTTGTTCCGAGGCGGGAATCGAACCCGCAACCTCCTGCGTCGCAGGCCAACCGTCGCCCGCCGCGCCGCAGAGGTCGTATTGTGTTTATAGTATTGTGTGGGATTGTGTATGAGCAAATTTAGAAGTGTTTATGGTGTGCAAGTTGTGCCTATGTGCTATGATGTGCATGGGTGTGAGAGGTAGTTCATAGAGGGGTAGGATTGGATTGGACTAAGGAGCTTCCAGACTATTACTATATTTGATATGTATTAAATAATTAAGGACTTAAATTTGAAAAAAAAACAGAAAAATATACGAAGTAGGAGTGATATTAGTCAATAAATAATAATATACTATTAGGACATAAAGTGCAGAAATGCTTCAGTCTCATCATAGCTTTTTGTCTGTATCCATTCAGTGAACACTTTTTTACAGTCATGATACTTCATGGGGTATATATTAAGACTCTTATTTATTAGATTATATAGGTGAGCTGATTGTTTTTCATACTGCCTACTGGCAAATGTAGTTTTGGTGGCAACAACTTTAGCGACCTTGCCTTGCCTTCTGCGATTTACAATACTAGTATCATATTTTAGCATTTTATGCTTTTTAAGAACAATTAGCGAGATATATATTTGTCTGACAGTCAGTAATTGGCTCATAGAGTAAAGCATGTTCGTGGAAAAACTATACGATTTAAAATACATAACCTTAACCAATAATCGTTGTGCTCTTTCTATTTCTATAAATTTCGTTTTAGCTGCACCACCCCATACGGTGATACAGTATCCGAGGACAGATTGAGCTAGGGCAATATAAATTTTCTTTAATAAAGGTTCTTGAGCAACATGTCTTAATGTTTTAAAAATCCAAATTAATTTTCTTACTCTATTGCTAAGTACTTCGATGTGTGCATATCATGATAAATTTTGATCTAACATGACTCCCAAGTACTTTGTTGAGGAGACTTTATTAATTAAAGGACAGTTACATTTGTCGTCATGCATGTTTTCATAATTATGTATCCGTATGTTGAAATCTCTTCCAGGTTGGGTTCTATTATATATTGTATAGCACATATAGTTAGTTTTTTGAGCATTGAGTGTGAGTAAGTTTGACTTAAGCCAAAGAGCAATCTTAGCAAGTCCCAACTCAGCATCTGACCGGACACTGTCCCACGTTTGATTACTAAAAATCACAGCAGTATCATCAGCGTATGCGATAATCTTCGCACCGCCAATTTTAAGATTGCATAAACCATTAATATACACTAAGAACAAGGTAGGTCCTAAGACACTTCCTTGTGGGACGCCATAGTTAATATTTGAATAACTACTGATATGATTGCCAATTTTTACCCGTTGTTTCCGTTCACACAAATAGTCTCTAAAAAGTGCCAGTGGCGTGTCTCTGACACCAATGTTTTCAAGCTTATTAATCAGAATAGGGATAAAGACAGTGTCAAAAGCCTTCTTTAGATCTAAGTATACTGCCAGACACTTTTTCCCATGATCAACTTCATTTACAATAAAAGTGCTTAATTCTGTTACAGCGTCTTCAGTTGACCTTCCATTTCTAAAACCATATTGCGAGTCTGAAAGTAAGTGAAATTTATTAAGGTAGTTGATTAGTCTTTTATTAATAAGTTTTTCAAGTATTTTGGAAATGGAAGGTAGAACTGAGATCGGCCTATAGTTGTTGACATCATGTATATCACCAGTTTTGTGTACCGGCGTAATAATAGATTGTTTTAAAATATTTGGAAATATACCATTATTGAAGCAAAGATTGACTAAGTGCGAGATTAATGGACACACCTCATTTCTTGCAAGTTTCAAGAAGCTTGTAGGGATGTTATCCCAGCCAGGGGCACTATCAGACTTGAGGCTCATAAGTACATCATGTACTTCTTTAGGATCTGTTTCCAAAAGAACAAAAGAGTTGATCTGCGGGTTATGTACGTCATGAGTTTGGGTTTGTAAGATAGGATTTATTGCAATGTCTTCAGCCAAATTTTTTCCTATATTAGCAAAATATTCATTAACGTAATTTACTGATTCAGCAGTTGAGGTTTTTATATTTAATAATTTAGTGTTGTCGGATTTAGTATTTTTATTCGTATAAGTTATGGACTTAATGCTTTTCCAAAGACTTTTAGAATTTTTTGTTGATTTTGCCAATTGATCTCTTTCATAATTACGTTTACATTTCTTTATTAAATTATTACAAAAGTTTCTATAAAATTTTACAATGGTGTCGATTCTGTGCAGCATTCTCTAATTTTAAACCGCATTAAAATTATCGCAGTCTCTTTTATTTCAGTCTATTAGACAGGGCGCGCGACAACTTTAACGCGGTTTAAAATTAGAGGATGCTGCACAGAATCGACACCAGTATCTACTTATTCTTGACTTTTTAAAATCTTGATTAATGTTGTGCTTTCTGATATTTTAATTGGATGTGTTTTATTTCATGAATTTTTGAATGGCAATTACTAAGCACTAAGATAAATCTTTAATCGGTGCAGCGAAGGGGATTACATTTTCAGTTGCAGATTCTTGGCAAACTCCCAAATCTATAACTATTTTAATAAGTTTTAAGTCTGTAAAATCACGATATAACTTTTTCAGTTTGTTAGAAATCGATTTCATGTAATTAGTTGGAGTTATTGATCAACGTACAGATTAAGATTGGTCATGTGACCCCTCCTATTCTATATCCTCCTATTCCTAGGTACAAGATGTAGCCTATATCTCATAGGCTTCATCTTGTATCTAGCGTATTTGTACGTATGTTATGTTTGTAGCTGATATTAGCGATACCTACTAATTTTGCCAGTCAGCTTTAAGGTGCATGGTCCAAAACAGTTTCCCATACAAACTTTGAGCAACCAATCATATCGTATGTATGCTTGTCTGGATGGAATCCTGGTGGAATCTTGCAACTGAATTTTAAAGCAGTTATCCTCAACCGATTGAGCTGAAATTTGGCATACCTGTCAAGTTCCGAGGACAATACAATATGATGGTTGCAGTGAGCTGATCTGATGCTGGAGACGGAAGGTGGACAACGGAACTCCTCAATGTATAATAGAAGACTGGCCATGTTTAGGCTTATTTTGATCAGCACACGGTTACGTACGATGACTAATTTTATAAAAGCTTGTATTGAAAAATATATTTTTAACAAAAAAAAAATATTGATTGATTTTACGTTGACCTGATTTATTCATTGGAAACAAATCAAATAAAAAGTAGGTAATAAATAAAATATGTTATGTTAGTTTTAGAAAACTTGCATTGAACTTAAATAATGTTCGTTCGATCACACTTGGACAGGGAAATGATGATGATGAAAGTTGGAAGCTTGTAGTGAGCAATAAACGTAGCCTAACATTTTTACAGTTGGCCACGCCCCGGAACAATCAAGGTCACTGACGCTGATAGTGCGTCCATTTTTTTGATACAACTGTGCAAGATAGCGCGCCCTATATAGTCTTTCTCCGTGAACAGAGTATAGGAAACATAGAATTAAGCTAAAATTATTGAGATTCCTATTAAATACAAAATAAAGAACTGCCAATGAATTTAAAGAGACTTTATCCTTTATATTTAAAATGCCAATGGCATAGACATTGGCACTTAGATCTATCTTTGATTTGAGTATCCAATTAAACTAAAGCTAGAGTCAGAATCAGTGGTACATACAAATCCTTATAGACTAACTACTGAGTTCAACGCCGCATAAAAGCCACTGCAGTTGCTATCTTCGACCTTGTCTTATCTGAGTAAGTGGTCGTTACATTGACTAGGTACTTACTAGTTCTAGTACTCAGGCTTGACTACAATGTTTGATCTAATTGAACACTGTTGCTACTGCTGCTAGCTATGTGATGTCTTGTTTGAAGGTACACAGGGACTCAATTCTACTAAACCAATTGTATTTAAGTTGATAGTGAATTGTATCATAAATGTCACTTTTGACACTTTTGGTATTCTACTAACTTTAATGGTTTTTCAATTGCATTATAATTGTGACCAACAATCGTAAAATCTTTCTTCGTAAAAATTCGTTAAATCATAAATTTAGCAGACTACGATTTTAATGATAATTGTAATTGAATTGTAATTTTTTAAGAAGTATAAGAATGTTTATTTTGGATAAGAATGGTTTTTCTTACAAAATAGTAGAATTAGGCCCCAATTTTAATGGTCTTCAAAATATTGCGAAGCCTTTTTTGGCCTCCACACATAAAGCCGCTGCGACGCCGCACCGCTTGTATATGTGGACTCATTTTGTTCCACTACACTACAGTCAGCATGCATTATGGCAGATACGGCACGGACATAGATTTTATCCCCACTCAGAGACGTTATCTGACAAACTACGTTTAATCCCCCCCCCCCACTATTTTTAGTGTTCCCATTAAAATTGGAAAAACGGAACACATTATGGACACACATCGGTATCTACAAAGCTTTTTTTAGAACTCACATTAGAAGACGCAGCTACAGTAGTAGATTCCCTAGATCCTGTATATGCTGGTCATCATCAGACCCTGGAGTCTGTGGGCAAAATATATATTATGTTGTTGTCATGAGCTCAAACTTGAAGGTTCAGTAGTACCATACATCCAGTTCATCATGATGTGGCATCATCAGACCCTGGAGCCTAAAATCTAGCCTGATGTTGTAGACAATGAATAATTGCAGCTCAATCTGAAAGTTTAAGTTGCAAAAATGCATGAGTTTCCTTCAAAAAAAGTGTTGCGAGCGATCCTGGAGTCGGCTCACAAACACCTTGTTTCGTACAAAAAAACAAAATATTTAAATCAGAGCACCCGTTCTATCAGTTGGGGCTACGAGGCTTTAAACAAAAAGACACAGACAAACACACTATGGCTTCAAACTAACACACCACTTTTTAGTCGGGAGTTAAAAATGCATTCGGCCTACCTACCTCAACAAGTTCTGTATAAAATCGTTACGTGACTCAACTGACTGACTATCGACGCACAGTAAGTCCTAGAGACCTGAAATTTGGAGAGTACATTCCTTTTGTGGTATTAATTGGGGAGCACTCGAAAAATAATTTCTGAAATCCACTCCCTTATGCATGGACCATCGTAAATAAAGCCACTCTTGAAGCGCCAATTGCAAAAAAGACACAAATCGCTACAATTTGTAGCTGTTTCGTGGACTAAAGCTAAGGCCATACCAACGCGTTCAGCCCGTGTCCGCGGTGGCGTGCACGGTGGCGATACATTGTCTTACCATTGATCGCCACCGTGCACGCCACTGAGGACGCGGGCTGAACGCTTTGGTCTGACCTTACAAGGTTGAATACATTGACGCTTGACGCTGGTGCTTGCAGCGAAGAGCGAATTCGTTTTGAGCGTTGCAGCTGCAGCTCAAGGCCGTGGATGTTCAATTTTTTTTGAAAAAGATTCCACGCATACAATTTCTTGGACATTCTACTAGTCGCTACACACAGGAAAGTGGCCTCTGAGGGGCTAGTCTGCAAATTTGACAAGCAACTTAAACGGCCGTGTGGTGTACACTACACGGACTTTTGTACGGGATTTGAGGTTCTCAAGGTGCCCGCTAGGGGCGCTATTCGATTTCTCCATACTAAAATCACCACACGGTCGTGTCAGTTGCTTGTCAAAGCAGACTATCCCTTCTGAGGGGCTAGTCTACTAGCGATCAACAGACTAGCGCGAACAACGATGGAAACACATAGATCTGTTAGTGGGGATGACAAAGTCCTTCGATAGCTCTTTCTCTTCTCTGTCCGAGTTATTCCAATACATTTGCCTAGCGCATCCGTCTAGCCACAGCTCTAAGGCGGAGATTAATAGAGCTTATTTCACGGTGACTTACGGTCGCACAAATAAACCTTACTTAAATTAACCTTAATGGATTACTAAACCTTATATTGTTGTACAAGTTTGGAGGTTTATACTGTAATCATTTCTGGTTGATCTTTAAATTCAGATTATGTATTATTAATAAGTAAACATTAAAATAAGCGTAGGTAATGGATAATCCATTACTTAATTTAAGTAAGGTTTATTCGTGAGCCTGTAAGTAATGATGTTTGCCTATTTTTTAACAGACTATAGATTTATGTAGGTAATATTCTTTTCGTCGAAAAATCTTAACATTTCTCAAGTTTATGTTTATAATGGTTTATTATAAAAATATTGTATTATACGGAAACGATTAAAATGGCATATACCTATATAAAAACTTACAACAACTTAGTACAAGGTTTAGAATTCCCTATATGACATTTGTTTTTTTGCCGTATAATACAATAGTTTTTAAAAAAACTCAATAGAAACAAAAACATGACAAGTGTTTCGATTTTTTTGACGGGAAGTATGTTTGTGGCTTCCATTATCCACAATATACAAAGGCTAGCCAGTAGAGAATGCTTCCTAGCATTAAATTCACCTATGTACCTACATTGTTTTTGTGTATGAATAAAGAATATTATATACTATTCTATGATCCCCATGGTTGTGGTTCGAATAAATGATTTAAGTTTGTTGCTTTTTCATACTAACGTATTTTACCAAATATGGGCTAACAGAGTATAATTTTACACTGAAATGACTTTTTCATCCCATCTATTCGAAAAGGACGACTGGGTTCGCCTTTAAGTGCACCCAACGGTGGTGTTTTCTATGAGAAACTTTTAGCGGGCAGTAATGAGTTTTGCGGCGCACTTATTAAGTTCCTAATTCAAAAAGTGCGCGGCAAAGATAATTGCGGCGCACTTATTGAATTTGGAACCAGCGCCAAATAATTCGAACGCAAATATTGTTTGAATAAATACTGGCTGGTACGACGGCCCAAAACCCAAAACAAAAAACCCAAAACACACAAAAAACACAAAACACAAAAAAAAACACAAAAACACAAAAAAACACAAAACACAAAAACACAAAAAAAACACAATACACACAAAAAACACAAAACACAAAAAACCAAAAAAAACACAAAAAAAAACACAAAAAATACAAAACACACAAAAACACAAAACACAAAAAAACCCAAAAAAACATAAAACACACATAAAAACACAACACAAAAAAACACAATACAAAAAAAACACTAAAAAAGCACAATACACACAAAAAACACAAAACACAAAAAAAAACACAAAAAAAACACAAAACACAAAAAAACACTTAAAAAAACACAAAAACACAAAAAAACAACCATTTGTTTTATTAAATAATAATATTACAATAACATATGAGGCGCCTTTTATTTTCTCATAGTGGGTGATGAAAAGCAGAGTGTATCACACGGGCGCAACATATATTTTTGGCTCGGGCGACGTACTTTGAATCCCTCGCTACGTTCAGGATTCTACTCTAGAATCTCTCACTTCGCTCTGGATTCAAAAAAGCGCCCTCGCCGTAAAAATATTATGTTGCTCCCTTATGATACAATCTACTATTGTTGGCGTTTATATTGGTAATTATTTACGGCAAGTCATATTAAGTTCAAGAAAATACTGGATTAATTGCGAAAATAACATTGTAATGACTTGTATGGACTAAAATTTCGATGTTATTTTCTCTATTAATCCACTGTTTTCTTCAACCAAATATGATTTGCCGCAAATAATGACCAATATAAAAGCCAACAACAGTCATTTCAGAGTCAAATCATACTGTGTGCACCCATTCTTGGTTAAATACGTTGGTATGAAAAAGCGACCACCTTAAGAGTAACTAGGAAGCAACTCAAAAACCTGAAAATGCATTCAGCTGAGCCCAACCAATTTTTCGTTTCGTTCCACAAACATTGAGTTGCTCAACCGTGCATAGTTAGTGTAAAATTGTATGTATTTGTATTCCCGGTGGGGTGAAGCAGACACCGGCGGAATATTAACCGGCGCCCACCACAAATAATGTAGCATAAAGCGCCGCAGAGCGACGTGCACGAGCCGTGCATCGCCGAGTGCAGCAGGGCTGCCATACCATACCTACTCGCATTTGAACATGCTTTTAGGAATAGTCCAAATTCAGATTCAAATTCAAAATCTTTATTGCAGGCTTATGGAGAATTGCACTAAACCTGAACAATAAGCCCAAATAATCAAAAATACCTTAGAAACTAAAACACTTTATTTATAACTTAATCTAACACACGTGTGATCGCCAACGCGTCGCGGCCCCGGGGATCACGTAACAGGCGGCCCTTGAACCGCTGGAACTTCACCCCTTTCGGCCAGGGCTCAAGTAGGTCTTCAAACTTTCCGTAGGGACCCTCACCATAAATGAGCTAAAGCTCACATTATGACGAGAGTCCAACTTCATGACCCTCAATCCCACTCCGGCTAACTTTCTGATGTAATCCACCACCTCTAATAGCTCTATTAGTGGAGATGTGGCGAGTTCAGCCTAATGGCCCAAAAAAAAAAAATGGAAAGGGGTCTGTTATTAAATAGGCCCAGCCATCTACTTTCGTGCATGAACACAGGATAAATAATAGTACAAATCGACGTAAAAGTCGAATCCAGACATAGTAACAAAGTCACTTTCCGCGTCTGTATAGCAGCTAACTCCTCCTAAACCACTCAACGGATTTTGATGCGGTTTTCACTATTAGTTAGATAATTTTTCACGGAAAGTTTGTTGTATCAGCAAGCACGAGGGGTTCCCTTGGTGTTCGAAAATAACGTAGTCCTTTTATTCTTGATGATAATGTTTAATTAAGCTGTATATAAATTAGGTTACAAAGTCGTGTCAGTTTGCTAGAGCGGTTAGCGGAAGACAAAGAAATGACATAAGCTGTCAAAATTATTTAAAATTTAAAACAGGTGGTTCGCGCGTATACACCTATTCGGATACGCGACATGGCCCCGGCCTTGGAAGCTCTTGCTTCAAAGATTGCTAGCTCCTCTTCGTGTTATTTGGTGTCTTCTTCTTGAAGCAGAGGACAAATTTTGGAGAAGCTGCGCCTTATGGTGCCAGATGACGTGCGGATATCTGCCACACGCGATATGCCGTCTCTGCCACTGATGGTGTTTATTATTCTCCCAAGGGACCATTTCAATGGCGGAAGCTTGTCGTCCTTGATAATCACGAGAGTGTTAGGCTGCAAGCTGTCAACATTCTCTCTCCATTTGCATCGGGTCTGGAGCTCCGAGACGTACTCCTTCGCCCAGCGTGCCCAAAAGTTGTGTCGAATCTGCTCCACTCGCTGATACCGGTTGAGCAGTCGTTCAGTATCGCCTCGCATGTCCTGATACACCGGTGCTGTGAGTGGACGACCAACCAGGAAGTGACCGGGACTGAGAGGAAGGAAGTCATGTGGATCAGAAGACAATGGGGATAGAGGTCGAGAGTTTAGGATGGCTTCTACCTGTGTTAAAACCGTGGTAAGCTCTTCAAACGTTAAATGAGCGTTACCAATTACGCGAGATAGATGTAACTTGCAGGATTTTACTCCAGCTTCCCATAAACCCCCAAAATGAGCTGTGTATGCAGGAATAAAGCTTAGCTTTACAGCTTGGCTAAGAGCGTATTCAGATATGTCAGCAGAACAGTTATTTAAAAATCTTGTAAGTTCGGTTTTGGCACCGACGAAGTTTTTTCCATTGTCTGAAAATATTTCATCAGGCTTTCCACGACGTGAAATAAACCGTTTCAGGGCGAGAATGTATGCTTCAGTAGATAGGTCGCTGACAAGCTCCAAATGTACCGCGCGCGTAACGAAACATACAAATAGACATATATACGATTTTACAGTTTTAGCACCTCTACCCTTGCGATTCAATGTGAGAATTGGTCCCGCATAATCTACTCCACTATGAAGAAATGGATAGCTAGGGTCTAATCGTTCCTTTGGCAGATTGCCCATGATAGGATTTAAAGTTTTACCTTTCAATCGCTTGCACGCAACGCACTCGTTCACTACCTTTCGTGCGAGATTTCTCCCCCCAACAGGCCACCACCGCTGACGTACTTCGTACAGCAGCGCTTGAGGAGCGGCATGAAACAAGCGCTGGTGCTCGTGACGCATGAGCAAAACGGTAAAGTTATGTTTTGAGCACAGCAAGGTAGGGTGCTTTTTTTCGTAATCAAATTTGTCTGAATAGCTAATTCGACCACCGACTCGCATTAAATCACTAGCAGCATCAATGAATATGTTTAATTTAAAAAGGCAAGGTGTCCCCTTAAGTGAGCGATTCTTAGAAATTAGATCATATTCTTCTCCAAAGGATTCTACTTGGGATAATCTCGCTAATTTAAACTCAGACTTTCTCAGTTCATCCAAAGTGAGCGCCCCTGACTGACGATTTAATTTGTTGCGCGTGTTATTAATAAATCGTAGTACATATGCAAAAGAACGCCTCATTCGTTCGAACTGAGAAAATCGAGAAAACTGAAATATTTGCACGTTTTATTTCGAATACAGAACATTCACGGTGCTTGATTTTAATTCGGGTAGGTCGTCCCGCGTTACATTTGGACTCGAGTCCACAGTTGAGCCAACGCATTCGAAAGCGAGATCACGAAGGAAGGGTGGCCCCTCCCACCACAGCAAAGAGGAGGCTAAGTCAGGTAAAGGGACCCCCCGTGACACTAAATCAGCTGGGTTCTCCTTTCCGCTCACATGCCGCCATGGCAACTCTTTAGTGATTTCGTGAATCTCTGCTACTCTGTTTTGCACGAAGGTTTTTAGTAGGTACGGTGCCATGCGTAACCATCCTAATACTATAGTCGAGTCAGTCCAAAACACGACGTTTTCAAATTGACACTGCAGTGATGTAAGTATTTTTGAATATAGCCGCGCGCCTACTAATGCTCCGCAAAGCTCGAGCCTAGGTATACTAACAGGTTTCAGCGGCGCGACCTTGCCCTTGGAACACAGTAGCCTGACTGATACCGTTACATTATTATTGCCGACCGTGCGAAGATAAGCGCACGCGCCGTAAGCCGTTTGCGATGCATCAGTGAATAAGTGCAGTTCAATATACCTATGCTCGCTACCTATAACGTGGCGCGGCACTCGAATACTTTCTAACGCAGCCAGGCTAGCGGCAAACCGGTTCCAAGCCTCCGTGACGTCATGAGGCAGCGCGTCATCCCAGTCTATTTTTAGCAACCACAACTTTTGCAATAGTACCTTCGCGATCATAATTGTAGGGCTGAGTAAACCAAATGGATCAAAGATTTGGGATACATGAGACAATATTGAGCGTTTTGTGATATTCGTGTCATTTTTAAATTGCGTGTTATAATTAAACTCATCGGTTGAGCTATTCCAGCCGATGCCTAATGTTTTGCAATGACTGGATTCGTCTAAATTTAATGATTTGACGCCGTTGAACATTTATGTTGCTAATTCGTCATCACATTCAAAGTTAAATATCCATTTTCGTAATGGAAACCATCCTGATTGTAAAACTTTATATGTTTTTTCGCATAAATCGAGTAACTCGTTTTTGTCATCAAGGCAAGTAACAAACAGTGTTTATTACCCTTTTGACCTCGGGGTCAGGGCAATTTGCCGCTGTTTCCTTTAGGCACCTACATGCCATGAAAGCCGCTGCTGCGGTGCCGTACACGATTCGATCGTGGCGAAAAATACCTATTTTATGCGTAGGATCGTCGCGCCAAAGGATCAGTCGTAGGTCGCGTTGACTTTCGCAAATTTCTGCTTGGCGGTACATCTTTTCGACATCAGCAATAGTAACGTACTTGCGTAGTCTTAAACGCAGTAGAATGGCTAGCAAGTCGCCTTGTATAGGTGGTCCTACAAGCTGGAGATCGTTAAGCGAAATTCCAGTACTCGAGGTGGCGCTAGCGTTGAATACCACACGTAGCTTAGTAGTGGCGCTATGCTGGCGTATTATACTGTGATGCGGCATAAAGTAATTAGGTATACCGTATGAGTCAACACGTGTCATGTGACCTAGGTTCACATACTCATGCATAAAATCGGTATACAACCCTTTGTGCTCTGGGTCGCGTTGCAATCGTTTCTCCAATGATAGAAATCGGTTGAGAGCTTGAGGATACGTTTCCCCTAAACTTTGTGGTGAGGACTTGAAAGGAATGCTGACACAAAACCTTCCGTCACTGTTGCGCGTAGTAGTTTTGACGAAATGGTCTTCGCATTCTTTCTCCTCCTCGGACCGCGTATCACAAAGCTTAAGTAAATCCTCAAGCTCCCAAAACTTACGTAGTTGTTCTTCTACTGTTTGAGAAAAATTGCATCGAATGTAGTTACTCTTTTTTCGCATAATATTTATGGGACCCGAAACGATCCATCCTAACTGCGTATTTTGTAGGAAAGGACCGTTGGGCAAACGCATTTTCCCCTCGCTCAGCAAGTCCCAAAATATATCCGCGCCTAGCAGAATATCGATTTTTTGTGATTCATGGAAATCGGGATCTGCTAATTGTATATTGTCAGGGATCCCAAACTGCGCGTGTTGTTTGGGGATCGCTGGCAACGTAGATGTAATATTAGGTAAAACAAAACACTGTATTTGCATTTTGTATGGGCTGGTACGCGATTTGACTTCGATGTTGCATATTTGTGTTGATTGTGATATCGCATTACCAACTCCGCGTATTTCTTGAGTGGACTGTATTAATTGTGTGCCTAGAATATCGCATAGTGATTGTGTAATGATGCATCGTTCGCTCCCCGAATCGAGGAGCGCGCGCGCTAGATGGTAATTATTATGGCCGTCCATAACTTCCACTAATGCCGTTGATAACAAAACAGGTTGCACACATGGATAGTTAGCACATAGAACGTCCGTGTGCGCGCCTATTGTTCCACTCGTAAGCTCACTGCAGCTAGACTCTGCGGGCGGCGGTGCGGGGAGCGACGAGTGCATAGTCAAAGCTGTGGCCAAAACAGGTTTGTCATTCTCGCTTGAAGAGCGGGGCGTTACGTTGGCATTAACTTCAATATCTCTGTGAATCAACGAGTTATGTTTATGATCACATTTCCTGCAAGGGCCATACCTACAGTCGTCAACGTTATGTCCCGCTCGCAAACAGTTTTCGCATAAGCTGTGTTCTTTTATAAGTTTGAGTTTCGCCTCTAAATTAGAGTTAAGAAATCTTTGGCATGCGTACGGTGGATGATAAGGTTTAGCGCAAAGTGAACATAATCTCTTCGTTTGACCGGGCGGATTGTTGGTGGAAACATTGCAGTGCATTTTATAGTTATTTTGAGTGTTTGTGCTTGGTTTCTTGTTGCTAGTGCTCGCGTGTGAAGCAAACAATGTCTCCAACATATCTGCCCTGTCTTTGAGGAACGCCAACAACACTTCTACCTTCATGATTGACTTGGAGTCACCAGATTGTTTTAAATTAGTGGTTTTGTACTGTTCCCATTCACGCTCCGTGGTCTTATCTAATTTTGTGACAATTATGTAAATAATAAGTGTGTCCCAGCTATCTACTGGTTCACCTAATAGTTTCAATGCCCTTAAGTTCTTTAAGATGGTGTCTATTAGATTACGCAATAGATCTGGTGCCTCCTTGGTCAGTGCCTGGATATTAAATAGTGACCTTACATGGTTGTGCACTAATAACCTACTGTTATCGTACCTACAAAGGAGTAATTCCCATGCTACAGCGTAGTTCGCTGCGGAAAACTCTAGTGAATCTATTACCAACGCTGCACTGCCCTTAAGTGACGATTTTAAGTAATGAAACTTTTGAATGCTCGTAATTTGATCGGAGTTGTGAATAAGCGACTGAAAAGTGTCCCTAAATTCCAACCAACGCTCGTATGAACCATCAAATGTAGGTATCGATATAGTTGGTAACTTTACTGATCTTGTGTCATTAGGCGTCTTTTTAGAACTTGCCTCGACTTCTCCACTACCAAGCATACATTCCGCTCGAGCCAGAGTTCCGTAATAACTATCTTCAAAAAATTCGCGTTGACTCAGCTGTTCGTCGAGATCGACTTCTACAACCGATTCTTCTAGTTGAGTTTGAAGATTGTTAAACTCGGTAAACAAACTCGCGGCTCCCTTAATACGTAACTTTAGATCTACTAGTGTAAGAATGGGTAAAATTTCGTCAGTGTTCAATGCAGTTACGTAATTGGAAAAACGCGTAAGGCGGCCTTTGATAATAGCTCGTTTTTTACGAGATCGCGTATAAGTTTGTTGGTATTTTCATCTTCTGTAACCGTAATTTTGTAAGGGGATTTCGACCTAGCCCTATTATCTGAGCTCATATTGGAAGTCTAGTGAAAGGTGGAGTACTCACGTTTGGGAAGGTTCAGCTATGCTGGCTACGGCACACGCTGTTATACACTACGCAAACTGATGGTGCTCACTGCGTCTCAATCACGTTTCTGCGTGTAGATAGGTATGTGCGTGATGCTGGCCAGTGATCTTGATAAATCTTCAGGATTTCCGTTGGTGACCGAGAGGCTGTGCGAAGGTCGTGCGTGCGTAGAAGGTCCGTTGTATATCGGCTCAGAAGGTCCAATTTATGTATCAGCAAGCACGAGGGGTTCCCTTGGTGTTCGAAAATAACGTAGTCCTTTTATTCTTGATGATAATGTTTAATTAAGCTGTATATAAATTAGGTTACAAAGTCGTGTCAGTTTGCTAGAGCGGTTAGCGGAAGACAAAGAAATGACATAAGCTGTCAAAATTATTTAAAATTTAAAACAGGTGGTTCGCGCGTATACACCTATTCGGATACGCGACATTTGTATATTATTATATCACTAGCGATCCACCCCGGCTTCACACGGTTAGTAAATGCAAATGTTCCTTTTTTTTCCAAATTATACTCGTGCCAAGCGGGCGGGTCGCTAGTAAGGTAATAAACCAGGGTATGGAGAGCAGAATTCACCTGTGTATCACGCTGTGTTCACCGATCCTGCCATCACCAATCCGACTACTAAGCGTATTGATTTAGCAAATTTCCCATTGTATTGAATGGGCGTGGCCTCGTCCAGCTTTGGACCTATACAGGCTGATCTTGATGATGAAGTGCGCCAATATCACCGACATAGCGCTCAGTATTAGCAAGGTGTAGTGGTAAGGGACATGCCATATAGCTCTATCCAACAACCGTTTAGGTGCAACGTTTCACAAGTAGCGCAATTCAAGTTTTATTGTGTTCTTTGCTCATCAGACCCCATCAACATTTCTTGAGATAGCGATAGCGACTACTACGTGACTTTAGCTGTAGGTAATTGGTGCTGTGTGACCTGATTTGCACTTTATTGTGTGGGGACAAGAGTTGCTATTTATTTAAATGATTTTAAGTCAACCTCCTGTACCTATACTATTACGTATTCTGTGTCCGTGGTAACAACTTGAGAACATACTGATCGAGGTCAGTTCCGAGCTATTTCCCAGTGAATTACTATTATTGTAGTGCCTGATAAATTTCATACATCTGTAACTACAGGTGGCCTTAACACTAAAATGAACACTGTTATGAGCACTATGTATCTCTCACCTGTCACTGACCGAGAAATGTTCACACTCACGAAAAGACTAACGAAATCATGTTTTAGCACCATGTGTCAGTTTTACCACCCTCTCTAACGAAACATATAAACCAATCTATTGAGATTACCTATAAATTCAAATTAAGTGAATATATAATTAGTGACATGGGGAAGTTCTTATTTTTTTTTAATAAACGACTTGCAGGAAAATGCTAGTAAGAATATATTATTTGTGATTTATAAGTATGTAAGTTTTTCGAATAAGTCTTATGTAACTTGCTACACCCTGACAGGGTAATTACATCTATTGTATTTGATGCAAAAATAAATAAATACGAAATAAGTTACAATTGGCAACCCTAGCGCAAATAACCGCACATTGCCCAACCTAGACCATTCTTAGACAACACATTTGAAATTGGAACGACAATACGGTGCCGTCTTGCGTCCCTTCCGATGTGCGGACATTTCGGCTCAATGGTATTGTGTTCGCCCGCAGATTGGCGATAAAAGCTCCATTTATAGGAGTATATTGGTACAGAATGAACAGTAACTATCGTAAGGAGGTTTCACTTCAACCACATCCTGGACACTGCATACTGCGTTGATAAGCTGAGCTCCTAAATAATACATACCTACATATACCTTTTTCCCTGAAAACTCTAGGCAGAGACTCCATGGGCCTCCTTTCACTGTGGGTTGCACCATCGTGGAAATATAGACGTGACAAGTGGTGAGCTCATCGCTGCCATGGCTTCCTAAGACTGTTTTTTTATACTACTGGAATGACGGTACAACCTGATGTTAAGCGGTAACCTTTGCCTATGAACAGTGCATTACCTCATAGGTCACGTCTACCTAGGACGCACCGCATGTGGCATTGCACTGCGCCGCCTCCCTTTGACATGAAGATGAAAAGTCTCATGTGCCTGTAATTTCACCGGCACCCTTACCCTTCAAACCGGAATACAGCAATGCGAGCACTACTGCTTTGCGGCGGAAATAGGTATGGTAGTAATACTTCCCCGGACGAACTCTTTCACAAAAAAGCTCTACTACTACTAAATGTACAGAATTAATAATGTACAGAATGAACAGTAAATATCGTTTGGAGGTTTCACTTCAACCACACCCTGGACACTGCATACTGCGTTGATAAGCTGAGCTCTTAAAATACATACCTACTTAACTAGTGGTTCGGCCCGAACTAAGACCTCGCGAATACAAGCGATTAAGGTAGGATACCTTATTTCTTTCGAAAAAATATACGTAAGTGTGATGATGATGATGATGAGTGAAAAGTTAGACCTACAACGTCGTTCAAATTCCTGGAAACGGGAGGTCAACAATAGATGTTATACTGGTTATCGTTTTATAGAGTACAAGTTTCGAAGTTCTTCAATTTTAGTCTTTTCCTAGTATTTGTGTCATAAAAGCTATAAATATACCAAATTTCAGCGTTGTAGGATTAGTGGAAGTACCCTAGAGGTTTTGGTTTTTTATATTTTCGATTTACCCTAATATCTTAAAAACTACACAAGTTAAAAAATTATAAAAAATTGTTTTGAAATTTCGAAGCGAGGGGCACATAATATTACACCCCTTTGATCTCATATTCTCACTTTTTTTTTACCCCCTCTTGGACCCCAATATCTCAACAACTCCCCGACCGATGTAGCTCATAACCTTAGCAACAAATTTTACTAATACAATCTACCCCCAAATAAAATTTATATGAACATCGGATTAACGGTTCGGAAGTTATGCTCGGAGAAACATACATATATACAAACGCCGATTCTTCCAAGTTGACTCAGAGAACTCGCTTCGCTCGTTCAATTATACCTTTTTCCCTGAAAACCATGTTAGGCAGAGACTCCTTGGGCCTCTTTTCACTGTGGGTTGCACCATTGTGGGAATATAGACGTGACAAGTGGTGTGCTCATCGCCGCCATCTTCCTAAGACTGGCTTTCTTCCAGTTATAACACATTGCTTTACAACAAGTAACATAAAATAACATAACACCCAACAGTAACAAACATAGTCCTGATCCCACACTAGGATTATCTGTGTCATGGGAATCAGAAGCTATGTGTACCATGGTGGCACAACACCCAGATCCAGCACAAATATTTGCAACTCATACAAACATTTGTCCTGCAGCGGGAATCGAACCCGCAACCTTTCGCATCTCAGCCGGCTACTCGCCCGACGTCCTACAGAGGAAATTACTCTTTCCAATTGGAATTGTCCTTTACATAAACCATGTGCGACCCAAAAACAAAAGGCAACCCGCTAGTGCATGTTGTATCCAGCTTAAGAATAGACCTGTGTTTCCTCCCGTGAATTTTGTAAAAGTTGACTAAGGCAATTACACCAGGGGATGAGCAGCAGCATCCACCTGTGTACTCAACACCATTACTGCGATCAACAGTCCGCCTGCCAATTGAGTGGGAGGCGCACGGCTCAGTACCATCTTACCTCATCATTAAACCCGCAATTCGCACAAAGCGTTTCGGTTACACCTTTGTAATGCGAACAGCTAAGGAATGGAACAAGTTGCCGTCGTCTGTCTTTCCTGAAAACTATAATATGGGTCACTGTGAATAGGTGCCTTCTAGACCTTCGTGCTTCAACGTCGGCCGCATCGTCACTTACCAACAGGTGAGATCGCGGTCAAACGAGGGTCTATCATAGTAAAAAAAAGGCCTCATCCAGCCGTGCACAACTAAAGGCTGCGGATGCTAATGATAATTACATGAAAATTGTAGAACTTACCAAGTTATCTATTGCTTGGCTTTTGACAAGCAATATCGACAAGTTGATAAGTTCACCTAGATGGACAATATCCTTGAAAAAAGCTTCTGCGAACCGTAATCTGTAAACTTAGAAAAAACACAAAGAAACCCGCGATAAGAGGTACAGACGGCAAAGCTTATTGATTACTCACGAGTCACAGATTAAACAATAGTTGCTATTTTAATTGTGGGTCATGCGTGCCAAATAAACAACTTAATTATTTATCGCACTGGGATAAATAAAGAAATCTTTCTCTTAAATATAGCTTAGTGCTAAATACACAAGCTGAACAGAAAAATAAGAATTATTTCGTTTCTACTTCAATCTATAAACAAACTGAGGTAAATAACTAGCTCTGCCGTCTGTACATAAATAAAGTTACAGCAAGCTATGTTGGCGCTCGAAATAAGCCTGTGAATTGCACAAATAAGCAAAAATCTCCTGATCACCTTGCGAAGAATTATATTATAAAAGAGCCCTCTTTAAATATCTATATAAATTCTGCAGGTGGTAACATAGCAGACAAATTAAACGAAGCGTCCTCAAACTAGAAAGGCTTCTCGCACAACATTACCTCCAACCCTATGAATTAATAACCTGACTGAACCATAGAATAAATAACAGCAGGCAAATTTGCCATCAGAATTAGCTTTACAACTGAGGTTATCCAATACAGCATATCACACAGAGTGGCTATCGCCTCCTATAAATTACAACCCCAATTTGTTCTGAGCTCACACCCGATCGTCGTCGTCGTTTCGTATGAGGTAGTGCTGGCCTCTGGTGTCGGAGTTTGTCAAGCCACCCGAGGGCCTCTGACATGGCTTATCGACTGCTATATAAAAGACATATATATATATATATAGATATAGACACCCGATAAAAGCACCTCAAACACTCATATCATGATTTGATGAAGTATTAGAACGTTTGGAGTGTTTGAAATGTTCTGACGCACATTTGTCGTGGATTTATATTATCTGTGGTGATAGAATATTATTGTATACAGGAACACTGAATAGAGAGGGGATCCCTAAGCAAGACCCACTGCAATAGACTTCGACCAAAGTGAAATAACGTCGATGGCAATAGACACAAGATGGCTAATTAATAATTTAAATAAATCTCAAACTCAGGGTTCAAATTAAAAAAATAACTAGCCGTTTAGGCAACAGGATCGGACACAAGAACAGATATTAAATACAATTATAGATAAATACACAGAAGGCAAAGTTGCCATCAGAATTAGCTTTACTAAGGTTATCCAATACAGCATAACACACAGAGTGGCTATCGTCTCCTATAAATTACAACTCCAATTTGTTCTAAGCGCGCGGCCTAAGCACACACCCGATAAATTATAAAAGAACCTCAAACACTCACATCATGATTTGAAGGAGTGCATGAGCCCGAAAAACATAACCCTCCCTCTGAGACGTCGGTATTTAATTTTTTATAATTAAGTATTTATCTATTGGAAACATTTACGTACTTGCTTGCTATTGCTTGCTATTACATTTCTTCATCATGAACATCGGGTCCGCGCTCAAGTGTCAGAAAAAACAGAAACAAAACTCAAGAAAAGATACAATCACCCGTCTGTCTCCGTTTGGGCGCCCACATTAAACACGAAGCTGATAAATTGTTGAAAGCAAAACTAGGCTGTGTAGTAATGGCGTAAGCCATAAATTAAAATGTTTTAGTTTGCCCACGTATAAGTAAGCTCAGTACACATTTTTCATGAATTTTGCTTTAGACTCGATGTCAATTCCTACTTATATTTATATGTCAATTGATGATTGAGAACATAAAACCCATGCACCCTGAGGTTATTGATCAAGTTTGAGGTATGTGGGCCCTTGAAAGCCTTTTGATCGATGATGAATGAACCATTGTGGTTCAAGGATTCGGTATTGATGGATTCGCTGCTGAATTGTAAGATTGCGAGCCACTGTGGTGTGTCGGTTGAAGTAGGCCATCAGGTGTACAGATAAAAAGTGTACAGTTGTATCTGGTCACTAGGGATGTAAACATATTTATGAACGTCGAACGCGACATAAACTGAACGTCAGTATACTCGGCCGCTTCATAACTTCTCGTCTGAAAACATCTTGGCTTATTATGCTGTTTGTAGCACGCCCTCGAATGGAGAGCAATTTATTTAATGGACCAGATAGTTGTTTATCTACTTTTCTTGACATCTTGAGTAGGTTTGTTGAGCACTATTCAAAACTTTGAAGACTCGTTTAAAGTAGTCTACTCGTATTATATCTGTGTAGTTTGACGACCTCTGTAGCGCAGCGGGCGAAGCTTGGCCTGCAACGCAGGAGGTTGCGGGTTCGATTCCTGCCTCGGAACAAATATTTGTGCGATCGCAGATATTTTTTCAGGGTGTTCTGGGTATTTTCTATGTATAATAAAAAAATATCTATCTATGTAATATATTGTATTAAGTGTATCAGTTATCTAGTAAACATAACACAAGCTCTGCTTAGCTTGGGGTTAGATAGTGTTGTGTGAACTGTCCAGCATTATTTATTTATTTATTATACCGAACTTGTTTGTGGGATTCGTTGGTATAAGATTTGTCCTGGTTGCTAGCTTATAAAGAATGTGTTATTACTGGAAGCAAGCGTTAGCAGAGTCAGTCGTGGGAAGCAATGGCGGCGATGAGCTTGTCACGTCTATTTCCCACGGTGCAACCCACAGTGAAAAGTGACCCATTTGAGGCACTGCCTACCCTTTCGGGGAGAAAGGCGTGTGTCTATGTATGTACCTATGTATTATATCTGTAATATTTTGGATTTTAATTTTAGGTTTTTGTATGGTTTTGTTATTTTGATATTTTTAGTTAATTATATAATTTTAATGTTTTTATTATTAACTAAGAAATTAAGATTTGTACGCCATAACTGAGGCAGAATATGAGGTCTATAATTAAATGTACAGCCTATTTTTACCACACACAGACAAATAAACATCTTTTATCTTTTTTATCGAAGTAGTACTATAAACAATCATTTCGTAAATTAACAATGACACAGTCTTTCACATAGGTACTAATAAGTTGCCTACCTTCTAAAGGTCCTTGTACTTACTGGCCTAATGGCTGGGCCAATAGTTTGGCCAGCATTGGGCCTGGGGCCACTTTGTAATCATTCCCTATACAGGAAAGAAAGAAACATCAAAATCGGTTCAAAAATGACGGAGATATAGAACAAACCACCTATTTGAGAACCTCCTCCTTTTTTCGGAAGACGGATAAAAATAATATTCTCAAACATTGATTTACCTACTCTATTTTACTTACGATCAAATCCCAAATACAAAATATAGCTATGTTATCTAACCTATTTCAAAATATTCCTCTATAGCCAAGCCTATATGACGGGGTAGCCAAGGCAAGTCCAAGCAATGTTTTTGGCAAAAGCCAACTCCATCTCTATTTTACCAAAATTACAAACCGATCTCAAACCAATATTTCGTTTGGGTACAAAAAGACTTATTTAACCTAGGTATTTCAATATTATCCACGTAGGCAGCAATTATTATTTATAACTAGCATAACCTCCGCATATTAATGCAACTTGGCCTAAGTGTTCTCAAATAATACTCATGTAGAGCCTTATATGAATGGCGAAGTTATTAAAATGATCGTGGTAAGTGTATAATGGCGCTAACAGACGGACTGCACTGCACATTCTGATAGACCGCTCATATGCAGTCGATAAGCTCGACAGAACTTGACGTATACCTACCCCTGCGCGCTGTAGAAGAGTATCTTGAGGTTTTTTTTTAATTTCGTCTAGTTTGTCATTAATTTGTCAATGCAAGTGAAAATAACTCGTTCAAATTTTTGACGATAGTTTGGAAGAAGATTAATGTGCAATTTTAATGTGGTAAACAAAATATTTGCCTGACGACCGTTGGATACAGCTTCTTAAGGAGGTTGCTTTATCAAACTTATTTTTTTTTAACTATGGTAGACCTTTGTTTGACCACGATCTCACCTGTTGGTATTTTTCCAAACATGGGCGAAGAGAGTATAATTTTACGCTGAAATGACTGTTGTTGGCTTTTATATTGCTCTTTAGATAGATAGATAGATATACAGATTAACAAATAATTATACAACAAAAAATGTTTTTTTTCATATTGCCCTTTATTCGCGGTAAATCATATTTTGTAGAAGAAAACAGTTATTTATTGCAAAAATAACATCCAAGTAACTTATATAAACAAAAATTTGGTTATTATTTTAGTTATTAATTGACTGTTTTCTTCTAACAAATATGATTTACATCAAGTCCGATATAAAGCCCACAACAGCCATTTCAGTGTAAAATTATACTGTCTTCGCCTCAATAATATATTATGTGGAAAATACGTTAGTATGAAAAAGCAACCAACTTAAACGAACGCATTCAAGCTTGGTATCTACAACGTGGGGTCTGTCTGAATGTGCCCGTGAAGTCCCTCTGCTAGCACCCTAATAGAAAGGAGAGGTAACAAACTTTAACGCGAGAACACCGCAGTTTGCTCTTCGCTTCAACATGTTAAAAGCCACTAACTTTATATTGCCCTCTCTCTGCGGATAATTACTTGCGGTTTGGAAATACGGATACCTAACTACCTATTGCGCAACTGCTGTGTAGTGTTTCTAGCTTTATAAACCCCTCAACGATTAGATTGTGGAGTATCAAACCGACTTTTTGTCAAGACTTCCAAAGTAGGTCTTTGAAAATGTCTTCAATAAGATTGTAAATAAGTTGTTCATAAATTTCGAAGCCTCACCTTGTATTGGTTTCAACCTTCGACCAAAATAAATAAAAAAGTATGGACGGGAACGACAGTTTTGAAGATTATAAAGTGAGTGAGCTTACTCACTTGGCTTCAGTCGGTCTTTGTGACGGCAACGAGTGACGTATAAAGTAAGTGTGTTGTACCTAATTGTGACTTATTTTTCACGGACGTTTTGTACGGGTAAGGCCCGTCTATACATTTTAATTTTGGTCGAAGGTTTCAACAATCTATGCCAAAAAATATATCTAAATAACGATAAATAGTGATGAAAAGCAGAGATATAGTGACACTGTGGTAAAGAAGATATATAGGTCATTCGCCGAGGCTTCTAACTTGACGTCAAGTTGAAAGCCTCACCAAGAACAGCTGCACGTATCGTGTTTGTGATACACCACAAAAACTGCGACAAAATTGTGACGCTGTATTCAAAGTTTCAATATTAGGATTCAGTGAAATTACAGCTGCTAACTTGATAACAAAGTGCAGCGCTCAGACTAGATGTAGCGTGTCGTTGTGATTGTCATGATATCGACAACGAATCTTACTAAGAAGTTCAGTCCCTTAGTTGACTTTTAATACTTTTAATGCATAACTCTCTCCATAGCCCGTTGCGCAACTTTGGGTTTTTTAGGGTTCCGTAGCCAAATGGCAAAAAATGGAACCCTTATGGATTCGTCATGTCTGTCTGTCTGTCTGCCCGTCCGTATGTCACAGCCACTTTTTTCCGAAACTATAAGAACTATGCTGTTGAAACTTGGTAAGTAGATGTTTTCTGTAAACCAAATTAAGATTTTCACACAAAAAAAGAAAAAAAAAACATTACATTTTGGGGGTTCCATACTACCATTCCAAATTAATACTTAATTTAAATTTTTAATTATATATATTTTTTCATTAAACTCTTACGTGTGGATAATCTATGGATAGGTCTTCAAAAATGATATTGAGGTTTCTAATTTTTTATTTTTCTAAACTGAATAGTTTGCGTGAGATACACTTCCAAAGTGGTAAAATGAGAGTCTTCACCCATCAGTCACCCTGTAACTTCTAAAATAAGAGAATGATAAAACTAAAATAAAAAATATGATGCACTATAAATAAATAAATACATAAATAATGCTGGACAGTTCAACACAACATTATCTAGCCCCAAGCTAAGCAGAGCTTGTGTTATGGGTACTTGATAACTAATTTATTTAATATAATTACGATTATTTATGACGACCTCTGTGGCGCGGCTGACGATGGTTCGCCTGCGACGCAGGAGGTTGCGGGTTCGATTCCCGCCTCGGAACAAATAATTTGTGCGTTCTGCAGATATTTGTTCAGGGTGTTCTGGGTGTTTTCTATGCATAATAAAAAATATCTATCTATGTAATGTATTATATTAAGTATATCAGTTATCTAGTACCCATAACACAAGCTCTGGCTTAGCTTGGGGCTAGATAATGTTGTGTGAACTGTCCAGCATTATTTATTTATTTATTTATTTATAATATATAACATAGATAGATATTTTTTATTATAAATAGAAAATACCCAGAACACCCTGAACAAATATCTGCGATCGCACAAATATTTGTTCCGAGGCGGGAATCGAACCCGCAACCTCCTGCGTCGCAGGCCAACCTTCGCCCGACGCGCCACAGAGGTCGTCAAAGTAATCAAATAAAATATAAAAAATAAAAAAGATTTAATTTAATAAACTAACTAACTTAATTTAAAATAAATACACTATTATTAAAACATCGATCAAATTTACAACGAACTACAAGAACTTTTACATTATGTTCCTTCCTGCTACGGAACCCTTCATGGGCGAGTCCGACTCGCACTTGGCCGTTTCTTTTTTTTAGCCTCATAGGCCTATTTAGTTATCGGCCACGTTTCAGTGCCGTAGGTAAGTCATCAATGGCAACACGCACTGATAAAAAACTTTAGACTTGAGTCGTCTGCGGTATTTGCGGTGAGAAGATAGCCTTCATCAAGAAACAATTAATTAAGTACAGTAATTTCCATAAGTATCGACTCGGAGAGATATTTGAGTCATTTACTGTTCAAACCAAACTACAACATCACAATAGTACCTCCCTACACTTTGCCGCATCAGAACCTTTGTTCAGTAATTATTTCCAGGTGGTTTCAGTGTTGCGATACTTCAGTTTAGTTGTTACAAAGTAGCTAGTTAAATAAAGGCCTTGATGTGGCATGACTGCAACAAAGCCAAGCTTTGTAACAATTCATGCAGTACTTTGTCTTGGCTTGCTGAGTCACGAAACTGGCGAATGGGGAACCAAAGGACTTGGAAATTCTGCTCGGAATCCGGAAATACTTCAGATTCCATTTGTTGGATTGGTTCGCTTAGGCTCAAGAACTAGTTATTGAAGTGATTTTTTACACGCAAACAATTAGAAAAGGCGGATATGGCATTATTTTTCCAGATATTGCGAAAATGCAATGGTTCTTGAGATCATCGTTTGAGATTTTTCATTCAAGATCTTTCATTCGAGATTTTTCGTACGAGATTTTTCATTCGAGATTTTTCATTCAAGTTTTTCATTAGAGTTTTTCCATGCGAGATTTTTTATTCGAGTTTTTTCGTTCGAGATTTTTCATTCAAAATGTTTCATTCGAGTTTATTCATTCGTGATTTTTCATTCTAGATTAAATTCATAAGACTTTGCTCTGACTGTCCTGGTAGGCCGTGCACAAAATAGAGTAAAATTTCAAAATAGAGTCTACCGAACAGATATAACCCATCGAAGTTCATTTTGAGTTTTACAGCCATAAGATTTGATTCGGATTTCATGCAAGAAATGTAAATTTTTGTTCAATATCGCGCTGACTTTTCTTTCAACGATGAACATATTGTAATCCTTTGCAGCATGTAATCATACCTACAATAACTGAGGAACGACTTTCGTATGTATGTATCTATGAGTTGTATCACTGGTTTGTTTGATGGCAGTTTGTTGAAGAAGATCTTTCCAATCGCCATGTTATTTTGTAGGTTGGTTGGTAATACCACAATCATTAGCCAGTTTGTATATTATGAGATTAATCGACAGAGGATTCGTTGAGATAAGCAGAGGTTAAGAATTTGCGACGTTTACGAAACGAAACATCGCGAGATGTCAGTTCAGGGCGAACTACTAGTTCATCTTTTGTACAGCCCTTTGAATGTCTAATTTTGAGATTATAGTTTTGATGCCTGAATCGTTCCCCAGGGCATTAAGCCCAACTTGGCAGAACAAGGACGCTGCGCGCAAATAAGATGAATCAATTCAGTTATTTGAATTGCTTTAAAATTTGCCACCTTCAACCAAGATCAATTATTTTGAATGTTTTTTTCAGTCAAAAATTTTACGCGTTCACCCTATCCAAACGCTTTAGAAGTCAACTAAGATATCTTTATAAATTCTACCAATAATGTTAAAGGTTGACTTTCTAGATGTCCTAGACTCAAGACGGGAACGACAGGACTGCGCCAAAGCCGCGAGATTAAAGTCTTTGCGTGATCTCGGAACAAATTGGCCGTTTAATGAGATAGTTCCGAGGGCGGCGGGATTAGGCCTAAATGAATCAAACTTTCTCCGAGACCGGGTTTCGTCCAATCGATTGCCCTCCTGATATATTATGTACATTTTCTGGTGGTTAGCGGCCATACCCTTAATTATGTGAGGTAAATTACCTACTTTCGCTGAGTATTTTAGGGGATTGAAAGTAATAAATAACATAATAAAAATGGGAGCACAATACGGAGCGCCTGACAGAATATACCTACGGAAAGGGGTCATTAGCAAAGTACTGGAGGTAGTAGTAGTACTCTTTTAGTTTACTGTGTATTTAGTGTGTTTATTTTTTAGTGTACTTTTTTAGTGATGGTAGTGGTTTCGTTCGTAATAAAAGAGTGAGAAAGAGGGTAGATCGATATATCTGCCAATAACATCTACTCGCAAAGACTTTAGTTAGTTCTCCCGTGATCATCATGGCGCATGCAACTGTGCCGAAATATCGGGAACATTGAAAACTCAAAAATCATGGTAAATATCCCGTTTCTAGTGAAAATTGTGTACATACACAATTTTATATACATACATAACCATGATAATTTCAAAAGTTATACTTTTTTAGTTTATAAAAAACAGATATTTGAGATAATTTCAAGAAGTTACTCACTCGGTTTTCTCCACTCCATTGTATTTTAATACTTTAATCGTATAAAATTGGAGTACTTGGCCAACCTATTAAAAATAAGTATTTTCAAAGTTACATCTGTACTGAGACATATAAAATAGATAGGTACTATTGCGTAGGTATGTTTACAATTCATTAGAAATTATTACAAATAACCTCCGACATTTTGTTAAATGTGTGAGGACATACGCGGAAGGACTGTGCGGATCGCACCCTGAATTCGACCCTCGATTAGGGTCGAAACCTGTTGGTGCCTTCCAAAATACTCACATGTTTTACAAAATACACATCCAAAATGAAAACCTCAACCATCATCATCATCATCATTAGCCGTAAGACGTCCTCTGTTGTACGAGGCCTCCCCCATTTAATGTAATGTAGGGATTTGCCATAATAACCACGCTTGGCAGGCGGATTGGTTGGTGTGATTAATCAGGTGGATGCTGCTGCCCATCCCATGGTATAGTCTCTTCGGATAGAAGGGTCTATTCTTGGGCTAGGCACACCATGGCACGTTTGTGCATACCTATCAATTCTTCTTGACTTAACATCAAAACATTTCATTTGAAAACTGAATAAAGTTTGTAATGCCTGTTTTATAAGTGGGAACCACCGGATAGAGGGGTGAGCCTGGTGGGCTAGCCAGCCGGGAAGTCGTAAGCCCGCGAAAATCCCAAACGCGCTGAATAAACAATGAGAAGTAGTAGGTATGCACTCGGTTTAAAATTTAAAATCCAATAATAACAAGTACTTTGGCTTGCATATTGTGATGCTTTTCGTTAGAGTGCATACCTCAAATCGCGTATCCCTATCAATTTATCACGACAAATACCATTTAGAATACGTACCTAATAAGAGTAAGTAGGTACTACCTAATCAACGCGCGGACGAAGTTGCGAGCGGGTCAGCTAGACGTCTTTTAAACTAAATTTACTCCTGTTCCAACGCGACTAAACCTAGAAGAATCAGACAGCAAACGGCTTGGCTTTATTTGATGATCCTTCTTACTACTAGGTGGGACGCGTCTGTGTAGTGCCTGGAGAACAAGGAGAAGCTGATTCAAAGATACTTATCTATTATTCTGTAATATTTTTTTGTAATAATGTGTAAGTTTATTTATTGAAAATGTTTCTTTTACATTTAAATATGGGTACACCCCAACCAATCTTCCATATAAGTTTAACTCCTCTCCATCCAAAGGTTGTCTGGAAGAGATCGCTTTTTAGCGTTAAGACCGCCCATTGCACATTTAGTTTTTTGTTTAATTGTTATGTGTTGGTTTTAACTAGTTTGTAAGGTGTGCAATAAAGTATTTTCATAAATTCATTCATTCATTCCAATAAAAAAGAGAATCAACTTAAACAAGAAGGTATTCAAAAGTAAGATGTAAAGAGAATCAGCAAAAGTTCCACGCTACCCTTGATATACTTATAAATAACAACCTGATAATATGTAGGAACACATATTTCAAACTGCCATGTTAGCTTTTCAGAGGCAGAGCGACATCAGCCCACGCGGCTTTATCATTTATATAAATAAATAAATAAATAATGCTGGACAGTTCACACAACATTATCTAGCCCCAAGCTAAGCAGAGCTTGTGTTATGGGTACCAGATAACTGATATACTCGTCGTTTCGTTTCGTATGAGGTAGTGCTGGCCTCTGGTGTCAGAGTTTGTCAAGCCGCCCGAGGGCCTCTGACATGGCTTATCGACTGCTATTAATCAATAACAGCCGGGACCGACAGCTTAACGTGCCCTTCCGAAGCACAGAGCGATGGAAATCCGCACATAACTTAGAAAAGTCATTGGTGCGGAGCCTAGGATCGAACCCGGTATCGTTGGATTCTGAGTTGCACTATTGAACCGGTAGGCTACCATCTAATACAATACATTACATAGATAAATATTTTTTATTATCCATAGAGAATACCCAGAACTTCCTGAACAAATATCTGCAGATTGCACAAATATTTGTTCCGAGGCGGGAATCGAACCCGCAACCTCCTGCGTCACAGGCCAATCGTCGCCCGCCGCGTCATATAGTCACCTAGAGTGTAATATACTTTTTATGACATCCACGGGAGGATACGGAGGGGTCTATACTTAGGCCAGAAACCACCACCGCTAATTGCAGATCATGCAAACATGTCGCAGCGGGAATCAAACCCGCAACCTGCCGCGCCACGGAGGTCGTGAATGAAATTAAATAAAATTTTGTAGACACTATCGTATAATAATATGAAGGCCTGTGGTTTGTCGGTTTCTCATTAAATTGAACAGATTCGAACTAGCAGGGGTAGAATATTGTAGGCTGGAATATGCTTACCGTGCCACTAATAAACGCGGATCATTCTATGAATAACTACACCGTGTTTTGTCTCTTTCGATCCAATTTGAACTGCAAAAGACAAAACACTGTAACTATTCCAAGGATAATTCGAATTTTATAGTAGCACGGTTAGACTTGAATAGCTGGAATATGATATATTCCTCTGAAGAGGAGAGGCATAACAGCATGCCACAAACAATAACCTACACGACGTATACAACCCCTCAGATAGATGCCAGCCTCATACGTGCATGGAACATTATCTTACCATTCATAAAAAGCGGCCAAGTGCGAGTCGGACTCGCCCATGAAGGGTTCCGTAGCAGCAAGTAACATAATATAGCATAATATAAAAGTTCTTGGATGGTTTACGATTTATGATGTATTCAAAAAAACTACTTACTAGATCTCGTTCAAACCAATTTTCGTTGGAAGTTTACATGGTTAATGTACATCATATTTTTTTTTTAGTTTTATCATTCTCTTATTTTAGTAGTTACGGGGGGGGGGGGGGGGGGACTGGACATATTTTACCATTTTGGAAGTGTCCTTCGCGCAAACTATATACAATATACAGTAAATAATATACAGTTTAGAAAAAATATATATTAGAAACCTCAATATTATTTATAAAGACCTATCTAAAGATACACCAGTACGGGTTTGATGAAAAAAAAATTAGTTTCAGTTCTGAGTAAGGTTTTATTGTTTTTTTTTTTTCTATTTTTGTGTAAAAATCTTAATGCGGTTCACAGAATACATCTACTTACCAAGTTTCAACAGCATAGCTCATATAGATTCGGAAAAAAGTGACTGTGACATACACGGACAGGCAGACAGACATGACGAATCCATAAGGGTTTCGTATTTTGCCAGTTGGCTACGGAACCCTAAAAATGAGTTTAAAAACTCATACATATTGAGTGGAATCAGGTACTGAGGTCATTAGTGATATTATCTTTCGTCTTTCTGTTCGTAATCTTCTATTTTCATTTTAATGCAAATTGTTGTTTGATACTCTTAGGTAATATTTATTTTTGAAGCATTTTCAATTTGCCTTTCCGTATAACGAGAAATGTTTTACAGTTCGGTACTTGATAAAGGCACAAAAGAAAGGGAGTGAAACTGAACTAAAATCAGTATAAAACCGGAAATTTTAGTGTTATATTTAGAGAATTATTGAATGTGGAGCTCTTTATGTAATTAAGGGTTACTGTGTTAAAAATAAAAACATAGATGATTGTAAAAACCAAACCATGATAAATATTAACCGTAAACTAGATACATAATGCTTATATTATTTGGGGATCGTTCGTACCAAGATTTGAAAACTGACAAATCTAATATATAAAAATAAGTCAGGTTTTCCTTCCTGACGCTATAACTCCAGAACGCACGAACCGATTTCAACGGTTTTGCATTCGTTGGAAAGGTCTCGGGCTCCGTGAGGTTTATAAGTTTTTTTTTTTTTTTTCAAGTCGTGTTAGTTAACTCAAGAATGGGTGAACCGATTTGGCTGAAAATTGGTAGGGAGGTAGCTTAGAACCAGGAGATAGGACATAGTGGGAGGGGTAGGACGGGGGGGGGGGGGGTTCACCGGGGGCTACCCGTGCGAAGCCGGGGCGAGTCGCTAGTTACTATTAAATCTCGTTTTTTTTATAATTTGGCGTCGCAAGACATGTTTAAATTGTTTAAGGCGTGCTTTGGATGGACTTTAATCCGCCATTTTTGAAAAAAACGTCTTAATTTTTATCTAATTTCATTTTATTGTGTGTTTTAGATAGATATAAGTGTACCTATTGCGTATCTTTTCCGAATGGTGGCTTCTCATGGTGTCCGAAGACTAACTTCCAAAACCTGTCACTTTGGAAGTGTCTCTCGCGCAAACCATTCAGTTTCGAAAAAAAACATATTAGAAACCTCAATATCATTTTTGAAGACCTATCCATAGATACCCCAAACGTATGGGTTTGATGAAAAAACAAATTGAGTTTCTGTTCTATGTATGGGGAACCCCACATTTGGAGATGTCCAATAAATATATGGAGGCCAGTATAAAAATAACTCGAAATTCTTATCAACATAATAGCTATTTACGGAGAAAGGGCATATTATTTGGCTATTTTTAAGCTTATGAAAAATAATAAAGGTACCTCCGTTTTTTTTTTAAACCTGATTTAACTGTTGTGTTGTGCAAACAAAAGTTTAGAACTTGCAACACTCCCGAAAGGTGAACTTGATTCTCTTTGGCAGGCAGACTATTGAATTTTAATACTCTCTAGCTAGCGAGACAGGCGGCCATGGACTTAGTATTCATACGTCCAGGCGTAGTATGCAGGCGGCATACTACGTCCATGCAGGCGGCAGCAAGAAGCTTGAATTTGGAGGCAACATGGGCCATGAAGTTATAGGTAAAGAGGTAAATCTATAACTTCATGGCATGGGCAGACAGAAGACCACAGATAACTTTTCATACGGCTATCCTACCCCCCATATACTACTTTCCTCTATGATCTTACCTTCGTACCGTGTTGTCGCGTTATTATTAAATATCTTCCCGCGCTTTTTTACATTTGACCTTTGCTTATTCTACGGACTCCGAACCCTCTATTGCGATCAATCTTGGCGCTTGTTTTACTGGACTCTGATTATATCTAACCATAGCTGTATGTGCTAACTGCCATATTATCTTGCGACCTTCCCACCAGCAACATGAATACCTAGCTCTGGACTTAGGACCTGAACTACTCGTAGTTATAATAATAGAGGAATGGTGTCGTCGTGAGGTAGGTTATTTTTTTCTCACATTATTGATCGATTTACTCAAGTGGATGTTGCTGCCCACCCCCTGGTTTATTCCCATAATGTCTACTTTTATTTTAAGTACTAATATGGTTATCTTTTACTACAGATTACTATTAATGATCGGTTGTGCCAAGAGTGTGTGCAACTTGTGATAGAAGAAGCAAACAACCGCATTGAGGATCCTAATTACAGATCCAACCAACAATTACGTCATATTTGTGTATGCATATCTTGTGGCATATCCTTATCCAGACGCACCGGAAAACGTTGTTACAGGCTATTAGAACGATCGGTTGAGAAAAACTATATAGAGAACCAAATATTTCCCCGACAAGTAATATATAGATTTTCTTGTGCTTTGTCGACAACACATTCGAGAAAATGGAACGTTTATAGTAGAAGTTGACACTAATTTACCCAGGCACTCAGAAAATTCAGTTTTGGAGGAAGGATAAAGTCTCGTCACCAAGGCAGCAAAATATACTATTTATATATATTGCTCCATTTAAATTATGTTATAAATGATTGGTGTCAACGAATTGCTGGATACTATTGTAGCTGTATAATAGGAAAACGCACTGTTGGGAGCTGTGCACATGTAATGACGATTGTATGGTATTTAGGATGGGCATGACACCAACATACCATCTTACCACCTGCCAGCTTTTTAGATGGCATAGTAGTAAGAGATTATATTGAAAATGAAGAAGAATAGAGCAAAAAATATTTTATTTAAATCTTTATATATGTTTTACTGTTCTCCATTATTAAATAAGTCTTATGTAAATGCAGGTACTAGCTGTTAGGGTTTAATTGTAACGACATAGTAATCTATGTTATAATTATTGTATAACTGATTCTTAATTTATCAATGTATTTGATTAAAAGCCTAATTGTATTTGTTACTTAAGGAACCTAATAATAGTAGTTGATTGACTGTCAGTACCCGACTCGTCGAAGCCAATCGGGAGTGTTCGTAACATCCAATGATGGAATCGTCGGATGTTCCGACATTACGAAGCGGAGGGGAGACGGGCAGGTATATAAGTATAGCTGTTCCGTGCTAGCGTCAGTAGTCCCTCCGTAGACCAAGACACGTTCTTGGTGATCCCGATGACCCTATCACTGCCGCTAATGCGGTAGTGACGTCATCCAGTCAAGACAGAGAAAACACTACACCCTTACACCGACCTCGCCGGCGAGGTCGAAGAACCTTCTAAGTACCTTCTGTACCTTCGCCTAAACCGGTACAAGCATGTTCCGGGGCGTTCTGTTCGATCCTCCCAACCTGGCAACAGCCCAAGCCGAGGTTCGTACCTAGTGGTGCCCTTGTGCTCGTTGCCCCAACCTAACTTTACAGGTTGAGCGCCATCTGCGCTCACCAAAAGCCCGGTAAAGCAGTCATGGCCCCAGGCGGTCAACTGCATTAATATCCATTCGAAAAAAAAAAAAAAAAAAAGCTAGCGTCAGTCGTTGCAAAGGTTTGAACGGTGTAACAATGATCAAGTGGAAATCAATAAAGTGTGTATTTGTTGAAAGTATTACGTATTTAAATTATCCTGACCTTGTCCAAAATTACCTAATATACCCCCAGGGGTATGGCCAGGGGTATGGTGGGTCCGAAGATACTGATAGATACAGAACATGTACACATAATTAATTTAAGTTATTAGTTTATCATATTACCACCTGCCAGCTTTTTAGATGGCATATTCAAATATTTAAAATTAATATTTTCTGGCATAACTAGTTGGTTAGATTGGAATAAAACCCCTCATCGGGTTCCATTCTGCACAACCAGTTGGTCGGTTCAGTTGGTCGGAGTGGAAGGACAGATTTTTAGATGACGACCTCTGTGGCGCAGCGGGAGAAGATTCGCCTGCGACACAAGAGGTTGTGGGTTCGATTCCCGCCTCGGAACAAATATTTGTACGATCTGCAGATATTTGTTCAGGGTGTTCTGGGTATTCTATATGCATAATAAAAAAAAAGTAATGTATTGTTTTAAGTATATCAGTTATCTAGTACCCATAACACAAGCTCTGCTTAGCTTGGGGCTAGATAATGTTGTGTGAATTGATCAGCATTTTAAAAAAAAAAAAGTTTATTTGTCTAAGTAAGAGATGAAATTGAAAATGACACATCGGCCGTAGAGTCGAATGAGAAAAAATAATAAAGCAAAATATTTTATAAATCATCTTTTATTTTTTACTGCTCTCCATTATTAAATAAGTTTTTTGTAAATGTAGGTACCTACCTACTACTGATAGATACACAACATGAACAGATAATTCACTTCACTTACTAGTTTATCCGTTCTGTGTAGGTTCAGGAAACGTTCTGAGTAGATATCTACCTACCTGCACTGCTGGAGAGTTCACTAATAGATAGGAGCTGCGTATATTGATAATAGTAGGTACCTATAGAAATATGCATAAGTACCTACATTCCTCGCTTCCATAAAAACATTTGTAGTTGTCAGATACCCCAGGGGACAGATAAATTGATTGTAAATTGTGTATTAGCACAGAAGAAGTAGTACTTTATTCATGTGTATTAGCACGTATTCCATTCAAGGATAATATTTTAGTCATCATATCTTTGGGCACAGGCAGAAGAAGACAAAATGGCATATTTTCGTGTTGAATAATAGATAGGGATAGCACTATCAACTTGCTTCCGTGCCCATGAGATGGCGATGTATACGACGATATATATGACGACCTCTGTGGCGGGGCGGGCGAACGTTCGCCTGCGACGCCGGAGGTTGCGGGTTCGATTCCCGCCTCGGAACAAATATTTGTGCGATATGCAGATATTTGTTCAGGGTGTTCTGGGTATTTTCTATGTATAATAAAAATATCTATCTATGTTATTATATTGTATTAAGTATATCAGTTATCTAGTACCCATAACACAAGCTCTGCTTAGCTTGGGGCTAGATAATGTTGTGTAAACTGTCCAGCATTATTTATTTATTTATTATTATTTATAATGTCCTCCTCTACATTTTACATACTTTCAATCTTGTTCTAAAGAACATTTTATTTAAGGTATAAATAATAATTTTAAGTTCAGTTCAGTTCAGTTCTTAAACAAGTTTACAAGACAATATAACGTTACTGACACATGGATGATAGTTTTTTTTTGTTTGAGTTTGTAGGTAAAGGATTTGAGTGATTTTTCCGTACCTACTTCGTTTGAGTAAAACCTCAAACTAGGTATGTTGGAAGTATTGCATTGACTACACAATTACACACGAGTCGTTGGGGCATCTTTGTTTCATTATGTTTTCCCTTCAAGTTTTTTTTTATTATTTTCTCGGAAACGGAGGTTCTATAAAATATAAAATAAATACATTCGAGTAGCCCAATAAATAAGCTTTTTTTTGAGATATATTTCGTACTGATGGAATTTTCTCGGAATTTTATACTACTTTTGACTTCTCCATTGTTTTTTTTATATTTTTGTGTAAAAATCTTAATGCGGTTCACAGAATACATCTACTTACCAAGTTTCAACAGCATAGCTCTTATAGTTTCGGAAAAAAGTGGTTGTGACATACAGACAGGCAGACATACATGACGAATCCATAAATAAAAGCCCCAAGCTAAGCAGAGCTTGTGTTATGGGTTCTAGATAACTGATATACTTAATACAATATATGACATAGATAGATATTTTTTATTATACATAGAAAATACCCTGTAACAAATATCTGCAGATTGCACAACTATTTGTTACGAGGTGGGAATCGAATCAACCTCCGGCGTTACAGGCGAACCTTCGCCCGCCGCGCCACAGAGGTCGTCAATTGAATTGTTACTACTTGGTTTTGGCTAAATTGTTGGTAATAATCCACAAAGGCCATTAATTAAAAAAACGGGTTGCTTTTTTTAGCTATAACTAAGTACCCTTATATTCACACAACTTCATATTGGTCCCGATCCAACAGTACGTTTATTAATATCCAGAGTACAAAATTAAAGTGTCAAATCGATGCGGTGTTCGTGGGCGCAATTTGCATTCTAAAGCTAGAGCCTAGAGGCTTCGAGTATTTTCCGCATGGAGTCAACGGTCAGGCGGGCATTAATTAAAACTGCAATTTATCTCACTTAGCTCGCTCAGCGATACTTGCCCTTGCAATATTTATTAGTGGGATGTCCGTTGATAAAAATTGAAAGTGTCGAGTATAAGTTTATATTTTTTTATACTTCCAATGTAGCAAACAGTTATACAGCCCACCTGTTGGTAAGCGGTTATCGTAGCCTATGGACGCCTGCAATACCAGAGGCATCGCACACGCTTTGCCGATCCCCAAACACTCCTATTGAAGAACCCCATACTGTAGTCACTTGGGAAAACCTCTGAGATCATTCCACAACCCTCAGGTTTGTTCGCGGGAAGCAGTTCCTCTGAAACCGCACAGTCCGGGAGCACCCTGGCTCTAAGGCGTGCGGATGAACCCACTGCCGATGGCGAGAGGTGCGGTGCAAAAACAAGTTAAAGTATATGTTTCTTCTGAAACTGAATAGAACTTGAGTTGAATGTTATTCCGACGAGTAAATCGCATGTGAGGTGAAAAGCACTGAGCTAAAGTTTTTAGACAATTCCCAATTTTGAAAGTTTTACCACAGGAGTAAATGTGATAAATTAACTTCTGTCGCGATTATCACAATATAATATAACATAACATAGATAGACTGCATAGTCACAAACATAGTCCTGATCCTACACTAGGGTTCCCTGTGTCCGTGGGTATCAGGAACAAAGAGTAGGTACCATGGAGAAAAATTACTCATGGTACCATTACACCTAGACTTGCAGATCATACAAACATTTGTCTCGCAGCGAGAATCGAATCCGCAACCACTCGCTTCTCAGCCGGCTACTCGCCCGACGCACTACAGAGGTCTTCATGGAAGATAATTTATCACTAAGTCGTTTATATGGTGCATTACCTACGGATCAATTCAGTAGACACAAAAAAAGGTGTGTGTCAGCTTCGACGTGCGACTGGAGTTTACTCCAGTCCAGTTCAGTATAAGATGTGCGAATATGTTGCGCAGAGGGACTAATGTAAAGATACTAATGTGATGACTATGACTAAGGAAACATAAAGTACTTCACTTTTGTTAACATCCGATTTTCCTTTTTTCTCCCCATATATATGCTTACGGTGGGCCTTATATGAAAGGAGTAAACTCCAACAAACTAGATATGTAGGTAAGCTATGTAGGATCAGTAAGGTTTTTTTAGCGGTGATTGCTGTCTATTCACTGCTCTTGCGATTTCAATTCAATTTGCACATTTTGCTTACAAAGCTCGATTGCAACTAGACTTCGTAGGTAATCGCATAAACGTGATTTAAATAGAAACAGCATTGAAACCTATTTTAACAATTAGCAGCAGAATTAAGTAATCGAGCCACGCGGGGGCATATCTATACATTTGTAAGCAGGTAGTAATTTTAACGATTACCCGGACTTGTTTGTAAGATTCGTTGGTATAAGATTTGTCCTGGCTGCTAGCTTATTTAAGGAAGGCTTATTTATTACTGAAAGAAAGCGTCAGCAGAGTCAGTCGTGGGAAGCAATGGCGGCGATGAGCTCACCACTTGTTACGTCTAGTTCCCACGATGGTGCAACCCACGTGAAAAGAGGCCCATTTGAGGCTCTGCCTACCCTTTCGAGGAAAAAGGCGTGTGTCTATGTATATATGTACATTTAATTACTTATATAGTTGGAATTTTATATTTGGATATACGAAATCATGAGAAGTTATCGTTTGATATTATTTCGTATTATGTAGGTGTTAAGCAGATATAAGCCTAGGCTTGTGATTGTGATAAAATTAATTTTGAAATTCTGTTCAATCTAACGGTATCCATTTTCTCAATTCGAGAAATTCTGCGCATCCTTAAATGGATTATAGCAAGAACCTCACGATTAACCTCTTGGTTTTGCATTTTGAACCTCATCATTAACCTCTTGGTTTTGCATTTTAGCGAAGCCTATCTACACTGTTCCTGACCTTAGAGATTCAATACAAAGTAAAGCTAAGGCCAAGCCGACGCGTCCGGCCTGCGTCCGCGGTGGCGTGCACGGTGGCGATCCATTGTGTTACCATTGATCGCCACCGTGAACGCCACCGTGGATGCAGGCTGATCGCGTCGGTTTGGCCTTAGCTTAAGTATTACAGACGCAGCTCACGTTTACTGAACACATAAAGGACAAAGTTCTGCAGGGCTATAATTCAACACGCGAAAACAATGTGTTTTCATATGGAGAAGGCATTCTGGTTCTACTCCCAATGGTACCGTGTTCGAGCAATGTTTCTTTTAAATAGAAAAGTTTTAATTCGTTGTGGCACGCCACGATTCTGAGCGTATTCGTACCTACTTGTGTACCTATTTGCTTTAGACGGCGTCGTGTTTAAATAATACGTATTGTATAGAATACCAAACATGGAATCAGACATCCGCAGCAAAGTTGTTCTTGTTTGCAACTTGGCAACTTTGTACAGCCAAATGATTATCTTAACAGTATAAACGATAGAATAAAAGTAATGTTACTCGAATTAAACGTATTGAAAAATAAAACAGCACAGGGGTTTTTTTATACTACCTTTGAAGCAAAGTAGTATACGGCCTATCTGTTGGTAAGCGGTTACCGTAGCCTATAGACGCCTGCAATACCAGAGGAATAACACGCGCGTAGCCGACCCTTTAAAAAAATCCAAACACCCCTTTTGAAGAACCCCATACTGTAGTCACTTGGGAAAACCTCTACAGGGAGATCATTCCACAACCTGAGTGTTCGTGGGAGAAAGTTCCTCTGAAACCACACAGACCGGGACACCCTGGCTCTGGCTTTAATCTACGAGTAGGTAAAGGTATATGAAAATCTCTTATCCAAATGCAGGACCCTCTTTACGAAGCTCTACCCACAGGCAGTTTTATTAGAACTAAAATATTTCAATCGCACTTTCAACCACCGTATAGCCGTTCCAAAAGTAAGCTTTTTCATCTATCTAAGAAGATAAAAGAGACTATCTATTTATAGAGTCTATAATTTATCTAAGATCGATAGGGATTGCTGAATCAGATATCCGTTTGTATGCTCTGCTATCTTCTAGTAAAATCTTAGATGGGAGCTCTATTCATTTGTAAGTCAATAAGCTGGTTCTATTCAATAACATTGGAATAGTGACCTATCCAATTCACTCGGTGAGTCCAATTTAATTTCGATTCAAACTCCGGATAGTACTGTGAAATCACGTTGCTTTTATAGTTAGTAGGTACCTACAACTAGTCTATTGATCAACAACATAGTGTTGAAACAAATAAACTTTGCGTAATCTTTTTAGTTGTTCCAGGGAGTTCTATGAACTACACTAGTGACAGAGAATGTAGAGTTGAGCATGACGATTGAGATTGTTCCTGACTTTTTAACCGACTTCAAAAAAAAGAGAAGGTTCTCAATTCGAGTGTTTTTTTTTTCAAATTTGGTTTTCCATTTTTGATCAAAAATGTTTATGACTAAGATTCCGCAATCTTCAATTTCTGGTTTCTTATTTGAGTATTGGCCGACTGAGTTTTTCTCGGACACCAGCCAAATAAATAACTTAATTTTGATTAATTAATTCTCTGAGATTCCATCATCAGTTCCTGACTTACTTAGTGAATACGGGACCACATCAAGGTATACCAATTCAAGCAAAAAAAGTTATAAACCGACATGAAGAAGCTACATAAAAAACATATATACGAAAATGGAAACTCCTCCGTTTCTGAAGTCAGTTAAAAATGGCAGATTGTTAGACATGAGAAAGTTGCTATGAGTTGCATGCCAACCTTTAGGAGTCGAAGCCAGAGTTTCGCTCCAAGCCTATTTGAAACTGCTATAATCAAGTTTTGAATGGAGCTGAAATGTGGTTTGACGGCAAACATAGGGAACAACGAACAACTACTCGTAGTCTGCAAGTTGCCGGCCTTCACCTGCGGTCGCTTGATTTACTCGTAATATTAAGCTGAAGTCAATGTTCTCCACATGTTTCATTGAATTATAATTGTTTCCAACACAGTTTCAGTGGTTTTAGAGTTTATTGGAGTTTACTCCTAGAATCGACTTTCATATAAGGCATACGGTAAAATCGAGCGTTAGTAAAATAGTCCAGTAACTTTGTCGTCTGAGAGTATGGGGTAGTATGCGTCAAATCCAGTAGTTCTGATTTTTTGCAGACTTGTTTATGATGTTGGCCTTATGAATAATCCAAGTTTTTGACCTCGAGCGCCGAACGCAACCTTGTTAAAAATCGAAAAAAAAAATACAAGTTTTGGCGATCATAACCCTAAAAGACTAGATTTTGAGAAAGTTTTCTCAAAAACTAGTCCTTTGGATTATTCATAAGGCCAACATCATAATCAAGTCTGCAAAAAATCAGAACTACCGGATTTGACGCATACTGGTGATGTATAAAGTTACTGGACTAAAAAGTCAAGTAGTTATGTTTTCCATCTTCGCAACATATTCATACATCTTCTACTGAACTGGACTTGAGTAAACTCAGTTGCGCGTCGAAATTGACACACTTTTTTTTTTCTGCTCTCAATTTTTTATTGAATTCTGTTCTTTATCTATTTTGTGGTTAAAATCTATATCTCGGCGAACACATTACACTACTTCATACTACAGTTTTGTTTTTCTCAGTTATAATGTAGTAAGCAAAATCTCAGACTGAGAGTATAATGGTAAACAGAGTGCAACAACAGAATGTAGAGAGTTTTGTTGAGTAGGTAGAGGGTACCAACTAACACTGTTGAGTAGGTAGAGGGTACCAACTAACACTGTTGAGTAGGTAGAGGGTACCAACTAACACTGTTGAGTAGGTAGAGGGTACCAACTAACACTGTTGAGTAGGTAGAGGGTACCAACTAACACTGGCCAGAGAGCTTATCCCACTTTATCTCCAACACAGCAAGGGTCTCGTTTCCATTTATTCAAAGCACAGAAAAGCAAACCACAAAGGATAATCTGTGATCAAAAGAAAACAGCTTTTGATGAATTTTCCGAAGAAAAATAGTCTAGCTGAAATAGGCAAGCTGTGCTTTCACAAAAGGCTATTAAAAGCTCTCCGTGATCGATTGAATCGCCCTCCGCAGGGACTTTGTACTTCAGCTGCATTCAGCTGTCAAGGTAGCATGTGGACAAGAAGCTCGCTTATGCAAGCGTGTGCTATACTTGAATACTTGACAGAAATTATAGATAAGGTGCACAGATGGTCTAGGAGAGGGACCCCGACATCCGATTCTAAAGTTGTGGGTTCAATCGTAATGGATATTATTACTAGAAAATGTACTTGTTTATTAGAGTAGATACTCTTAAACTGTTAATGAAAACGTCATAATAAAAGGCGTAAAAATACGTAATAGTATAAAAGTATTAAATTTAAATGTAACAAAAATAAAAAAATAAAACCGTTCCAGCGGGACTCGAACCCGCAACCTTGCCTGTGATCGGCAATGCCTTTACCAGTTCGGCTATAGAACACTATGACGCTGAAGACGAAATTTGTGGGCACTATCAACTCGGCTAGCTGACGAATTAGTCCTTTTGTGAATTAGACTAGTCAAAAAATTTAAAAAACGGCTTCGTTTTCGTGAGCCATTTTGGCAACATGACTTTTCCGATGTAAAAAAGCCTGCTGAATTCGGTTCTGATTGTTGCCAAGCCGAATTTTGGCTCCCCTCTCCCCTATCCCCCTTTTATCCTCGAAATATGTCTCTAACCGCGGTTTTTACGATTTTAACCTAAAAGTATTGTTGTTAGAAAAAAAGTGTCAAGGACAGAAAGGATCTTTATAAAAAATTCTATAACATGGTGCATAAACTTTTTTGGTAGGGCTTATGGATTGTGAGTGAGTATTTTTTTTCCGGAACTTCATGTTTTTTTTATAATTTTCATAAACAAAAACATTTTCAAATTCAACGTCATTTTGTGGGCCATTTTGGCAACGTGACTTTTCCGATGTAAAAAAGCCTGCTTAATTCGATTCTGAATGTTGACAATCCCAATTTTGGCTCCTTTGCTCAAAATTCAAGATGGCGGCCAAAATGGAACCCTTGCTTAAAAGCTATATTATAAGTCGATTCTAGTCGTGTGAGGTGTCCTGGAATTGGCTTTGGGGGTAGCTGAACTCAATTTTGATAACCGGAAGTCCGTCCGGGTACCGGAAGTGGACAAAAACAAGATGGCGGCAATTTAGCTTATTTTATGTTTTTAAAAAAACATGAAGTTCGGGAAGATTTTGCTCACAAACCATAAGCCATACCAAAAAAATTTAAGCAACATATTATAGAAAATTTAATAGAGATCCTTTCTGTCCTTGACACTTTTTTTCTAACCACAATACTTTTTGGTTAAAATCGTAAAAACCACGGTTAGAGACATATTTCGAGGGAAAAAGGGGGATAGGGGGGAGGGGAGCCAAAATTAGGCTTAGCAACATTCGGAATCGAATTCAGCAGGCTTTTTTACATCGGAAAAGTCATGTTGCCAAAATGGCTCACAAAATGCCGTTGAACTTGAAAATTTTAATATGAGTTAGAGCAGTTATCAACTCAAAATAATGTAGCAAGTGCATCATGATGTATTTCTTGCAGTATTGCAAGAAAACCATAGGCATCATGTACCGACAAGTGATGACATTTCTTATAATTTAATTTAATTTTTTTAATTTATATGACATGTTTAATTAATTTTATTTTGTATTGTGGTTAGGTATTCATATTTATACTATAATTTTTAATTCAAATTATTGTAATTACAATTAACATTGCACGCCTTACATTGAATCCAACGTTTTATCTGTAATATCTTTTTGAAATGTAATTCAGCAATAAATATACTTTGACTTTTAGTCCAGTCAAGTTAAACATAATAAATAATATTTAAAAAAAATAAAAAAAACACGCTTTTATAGCTAACCGAACTAAAAAATAGAAAATAATTTTCAATTTCAAAGAGTTTATGTTACACTAGTAAAAGATCGAACAATCAATCAGAATTTATCACCTCAAAATAAAATTATAATAAAGTTTAAGTTATTAAAAGAAGAATTCAATTCAGAATAAAAAAGCGCGGGGTGCTTGATAAAGTAAATGTAACAATTATTCTATTAACTATCTATGAGAGGAGAGTTATGAAAAGTAGTAAAATGCACCCCACGCTTTTTATTTTGAATTGAATTCTTCTGTTAATAACTTAAACTTTATTATAATTTTATTTTGAGGTGATAAATTCTGATTGATTGTTCGATCTTTTACTAGTGTAACATAAACTCTTTGAAATTGAAAATTATTTTCTATTTTTTAGTTCGGTTAGCTATAAAAGAGTGTTTTTTTTTTAATATAATTTATTTTTCATTTTTTAGTTCGATTTATCAATTAGTTATTTGTTGACATGTGGTATTGAAATTTCTCACAGTAAGGCCCTCTAACTCTAACTCTAACTCTAACTCTAACTCTAACTCTAACTCTCTCTCTCTCTGTCTCTCTCTCTCTCTCTCTCTATGCAAAGTTTCAAATTAATCAGACTTCTGGAAATTGGTGAAAATTATGCTCAAAGATTCAGTTACATACATACATACATACATAGATACAACCCAAGCTAATATAAAAGCGTGTTAAAAAGTGGGTCGTGCTTGCAAAAGTTCGGGTCACGCTGATTTTTTTATATGTTGTTAGGACCTTAACCAACATTAAAAAAACAGATTTGCAATTTTTCAAGTGTTGTGAGTTCGTCGGTGTGCCCAAAAAACCAAGAAGAAGATGGAAGATGCAGACGGAAGGTGCCGCAGGCCACCATGTGGCAAGATGCTACCTCCAAGTGCAGAAGTGGTGGGGAGTCAACTTTAACCCCACTGATTGGGGGTGGAAGCTGTCTTCTCAGGGACTCACCCCCATCCCCACCACCATGGATCCAGCACCTCCTGCCCTTCTGCGAAAAACTTCATGTAAATGCAGTCCTCTGCCAGTCATGCGGTGGCAAATTGTGAATTAACGTCCCGGATGTGGAGCTGAAATGCTCGGACGATGAAATTGATCCGACTACAGACTGGGCGCCTCTCCCAGCGTCCATCACGGCCATCGAGACACCATCTTTGTGCGAGCCCAAGCCCGGGCCATCTAAGAGAGAAGATCCGTTTTTGAGAGAACCGCTGTACCAATTTGGTTACAAATGAAACCTAATAAAATTTACTACAACTTAATTTTAATAATATTTGACTTGGGATGCGTATTTTAGAAGATATTTCACAAAATAAGTGAACATTTCGAAAAAAAAGCACATTTAGGAAAAAAATTGCCTATTTTTGAAGAACTGTATCTTGGGAACCAATGGATCTATAGAGCTCGCGCTAGTGTACAATTGTAGCAAATTTTGTTAACTTTAAAAGTATTCGCAGTGACTATACCGGTCAGACCCTTCCTTCATAAAGATATTGAGCAAAAACTGAAAAAAAAAAAAAAAAACATGGTTTTTTGGGCACACCGCCGAACGCACAGCACTTGGAAAATTTAAAATCTGTTTTTTTAATGTTGGTTAAGGTCCTAACGACATATAAAAAAATCAGCGTGACTCGAACTTTTGCAAGCACGGATGTACATCTTGACTGGACTATCTGACCGTTACATCGTTGTAAGCACCAGGTTTCGACTCGATTTCGAGAGTCTATCAATGTGAGTGAACGCGACACATACCCTCTGCAACTGACTCACCTAAACACACAGTGCTTCACCGATATGACGGTCGTCGTCGTCGTTTCGTATGAGGTAGTGCTGGCCTCTGGTGTCAGAGTTTGTCAAGCCGCCCGAGGGCCTCTGACATGGCTTATCGACTGCTATTAATCAATAAAAGCCGGGACCGACCGCTTAACGTGCCCTCCGAAGCACAGAGATGACGGTGAAAATCCCGTTTTTATAAAAAGAAGGAAAAGTATTCTAAATAAATAGCAAATCACTTTTAGATTGAATAAAATCCAGGACAGAAATCAAGCCTGCATTTTGTAAATTGACATTTAATCCTGTCACACTAACCCCTGCTTGCACTAAACCTTCGATATTGTCGAAGCACTAAACATAAGAATCGCCTAAGTTCTTTCCTAACTTGTTTAGGCTACTCCTAACGATAAATTTGCTTGCACTAACCCTAAGCCATTCCTTAGTCCCCTTAGGCTAGGCTGTTCTTAAGCTTAGGTGTATCTTAACTAGGACAAGCCTAACCTTATGTTTAGTGCAAACGGGCATTAGATTTAGTTTAGTCCTTTCAAATTAGGCAATACCTGAATGGCAAACGTCGTTTGACAGCACTAAATTAATTTTAGATTAGTTATAGTCTAGTTTGTGCCTAGAGAATCGACACTATTATCTACTGTCAAAAGCGAAACTGACGACAGAAGTACCAAACTTTACGATTATCTAATATAGTACAGGCAAATTAGCAAAAAGTGTGGCCCTAAGTCGAGTAGTCGTGGATTCTTATGGAATCGATAGATGACACGAATAGAAGCTTATCCCAGGTTTGCACCGTTTCTGGCGCATACGGAAGGCTTTTAAATATTAGGTACAAACTTTGAAAAATTGTAACTTTTGAAAAAACAAAAAAGTGTTAAGTGCAAGTTCAATTACTTATAGAGACAGTCTTAGTGCGTTATGGATTTTAATTAAAACTACGTGCATAGTGGGAAACAATGTGAATTTGTTTTTTTTAGTTTGCTGCTCGGGGGAAATTTATGTACTCGGTGCAAACTTACATAAGGTTTCTATAAGTATTATAAACACTATATTAGTTTTGCACACCTCAGCGAATTACGGAACATAGTTTTTTTTCTTTTTTTGTAAATTGTACTTCGGGGGAAACTTATGTAGTCGTGCAAATTTTATTATAGTATATACTATCAGTTTACTACATTCGCACGTAAAAAAAAACACAAATTTCGTACCGGAAGTACTTCTTAATAATAGATCTTAATAAGAAATCAACGGCGTGGGTGGGGTACAGATTCATACCAAAATGTAGGCCGTATTCATCCCACGAATAATAAAATTGTATATTTGTCCATATTAATCGCAAAATGTAGTCCGGAATCATACCGCGCCACGGCCGTTAACAATGGATATTATAGTACGGTCAGACAGAAAAATGCCTTACTATCATTTTCATATATTTTTGTTGGATGCAAATTATTAATAATTGGCGTTCGTATGTTTGTATGTTTGTCTGAAGATAACTTGCGAACTGTTGATATATTCTTTATAAAACTAGTATTCTTTATACAATTTGATAGATGGGTATATAGTATTAGTACAATTTGTGTAAGGTTATGAGCTAAATTGGTTCGGGGTTTGTAGAAGATATTGGGGCCAAAGAAAGGGTAAAAAAGTGAAACAATCATAGACGTTTCAAAACTAGTTTTAATTTTATTTTAGACTGTGTTACTTTTGGGATATGAGCAAAGAAGTAAAAATAAATAACCTCTACAGTTTTTCCAGTAATCTACTATCATCCATCGAGGAGTTCCGTTGTCCATCTTCCCTCTCCATCATCAGATCAGCTCGCTGTCACCATCATAAATAAATATTTAATAAATAAATAATGCTGGACAGTTCACACAACATTATCTAGCCCCAAGCTAAGCAGAGCTTGTGTTATAGGTTCTAGATAACTGATATACTTTAATACAATACATTACATAGATAGATATTTTTTATTATACATAGAAAATGCCCAACGAAAACATATCACATAACATTAATAACATCCTGAACAAATATCTGCAGATAGTACAAATATTTATAAATTCTACAATATGGGTAAATTCTAGAGAAATATCAATAGGGCTCTTAATGGTAGGCAGCGCGTTTGCAATACCGTGGGTGTTGCCCATAGGCGGCGGTGACTGCTTTATATCAGGCGGGCCGTCTGCTTGTTTGTCACGTTTAGGGCATGTAATATCGGAAGGTTTTCAATTCCTATACTGATTTCAGATATTAAATCTCAATACTGGCATTCCGATATTAATATCGGAATTTCGTTATTTATTTAGAAATTGCACATTTTATTTATAAATTGCTCAAATTCGGTATCAGGTTGGATTAAGTGCAATAAAAAATATTTTTAAATCGTATTCTAATCGTATCTGATCACGGGAGAACTAACTAATGTCTTTGCAAGTAGATGTTACTGGCAGATATATCAATCTACCCTCTTTCTCACTCTTTTATTATGAACGATACCACTACCATCGGTTTCATTGTCACACTTCACCCCAACTCGACACACAACACTATCGGTATCCGGTCGCGTAGCAGGTACCACACTTTTTTGATTTTTACACATTCTCACCACAGGCTTCCATACTCCAGATAATTGAAAACCATCTTCTCTATTGAAATTTCTGTATTTAGTAATCTCAATTGCCTCTTGTGCCATTACAAATATTTATATAATATACGAATCTTTGCTCGTTGTATTCGTTGTTATCTATTGCTTTGATGTTATCTAAAAGCTTATGTTATAAATAATTGTAAAATTCTGATTCTCTGAAAGGATTTCTACACTAGTCCGAGATTTTCCTGAAAAAATATTTTAAAAATGGCTTCCACTTTTTTTTAAAATGTTTTATACTTATTTTTGTTTGTGATGACAGTAAACCTCAGATATCGGTTTTTAAAGTAATCGAAACAGTAACAAAAAAAAGCATTTACATCCACAGCACGAACCATTGCATAGAAATAAAATTAAAAATATGGAAAAATTAAAAATTCTGTTTAGTCCCTTACATTCTAAGGACATTTTAAAAATAAAGTCACATAAACTTTTTTATCCAAACCTATCTTAAAAATTTGGTCATTATGTCAGCTATTTATCATGTAAATTTGATTGAGATTCTTTTACGGGATCATTCATGATATTCAATTTAAACAGTTGTATGCAAAATTCCGTTTTTTAAGATTAAGTTAAATCTTAAATAAAACTAAATAATAACTTTCAGCATTGCATGTATTCAGTGAATCATCACAATAAATTTTCGAAATGGCGACCTTCTTGCTCAATACATAATCAGCATCGTCTAAAAAAATTATCTTTAAAGCGTAGAAAAGCGATTCTGTTGCTTTTGAATTGTTGCTTCTGCCTGGGTCAACCTTTTTCGCAATTCTTCCACATTTCGGCACTCTCGAGAGTAAACAATCTCTTTATAATATCCCCAAAACAAAAAAGTCAATGGGGTTTAAGTCGAGAGATCGTGGGGGCCCACCTCGGCCAATCCATTTATCACCAAGTATCGCATTTTGTTAATAGTAGTAGAGCTTTTTTGTGAAATACTTCGTCCGGGAAAGTACTACCACCATACCTATTTCTGCCGCAAAGCAGTAGTGCTCGCATTGCTGTGTTCCGGTTTGAAGGGTATGGGTGCCGGTGAAATTACAGGCACTTAGGACTTTTCATCTTTATGTCTCAGGGTGGCGGGCGCAGTGCAATGTCACATAGGGCGCGTCCTAGGAGGGCGTGACCTATGTGATAATGCACTGTTCATAGGAAGAGAGTACCGCTTATCATCAGGTGGACTATCTGCTTGTTCAGTCATTCTAAGTAGTATTAAAAAAACCTGTCATTAAGATACTGTCTAACTTTTGATGCAAAGTGGCATGGTGCGCCGTCGTTTTAAAAAGTCATGTTTCGGCGTGTTAGTAAAATGATGTCTGTGGATTATCCATTTAAATCTTCTCTTAAAAAGTTCAAGTATGACTCGCCATTTAGGCGATCTGGCAGTTGGAATGGGCCCACCATCTGTCGCAGGTTTCTGCCTAGTATGTAGAAAATAATGTCCTTGAACAACAAAGATGGGTTGTTTTACTATTGTTTATGTGCAATACAATCTTCAGAAATCACATTTCTTTTTAATTCCGACTTGCAGAACATTTTCAAAAACTCTTTTTTGAACTAACTTTTATTAAATTGAGTGTTTTTATGATCCTATGCAAGAATCTGGAACAAGGTTACATGACTAATAGCTGTCACATCAGCCATGTTTTTAAGATAGGTTTGGATGAAAAAGATTATCTGACTTTTTTTTTTAAACGTTCATTGAAAGTAAGAGTTTAGGCAAAAAAATATATATCTTCATATTATTATTTTTATTTTAATGCAATAGTAGGTGCTATTGATGTAAATGCTATCAGACAAGGTAGCCCTAGTATTTAACTTATCTACAACAAAAAAAACAGGCCTCTACCTCAACGAATCGAGTCACAATGGCCAAAAAAGTGTAAGAGCTCCGATTGTGTTAAAAACACATAACTCGAAAACTACTAAAAATCGCGAAATGGGGGTGATTCGGGTATCTCTGGGGGTAACCTTTCTTTGGACTTCGGCTTGACACTACTTTTTGGGACACACTGTATATATTATTACTTTGTTGATTATTTTATACCAACAATTTTATGAAATAAATAGATGTTCCATAATAACATTTTTTTTTGCTGACGTTACTTTCATTCGTTTTAGATGTTGGTATTTCTAGGTGGGATAATTAAGGAATCTAAAAATGAAATGAATATTAATTGTATGAATCCGGAATAATTATTATTACTTTCAGCTCGTGGGATGATTTTCTGGGATCAATACGGATGCACCCCGCGGTCGGGGGATAGTGTTAGCAGTGTAGCGTTACAGTATATATATTAGTTTCTTAGCACCGCACTGAACTTACATATATAATACTTAAAAAATGCATGTTCCGTATATAAATTCCAGTATTAAATGGCTGGCGAATGTAGTACTAATCATATGAATAAGTTTAAGTGAAATTCCAGAATTGCCTGAAATTTCCCCGAAGTAGAGCGACAATAAAATATGGAAAAAGTGACTTCCGTGTGAGGTACCCAGGTGCAAACCTGGTAATTTATTTGGCCCATTTTTCTGGTAATTCTGTCAATTTGCACCGACTACTTCATTTTCCCCCGAGCCGCAATACAGAAAAAAAGATTTTTTAGTTATTTTTTTTTTTCGTATGTTCCGTAAGTCGGATTAAAAAAATACTTGGTGCAAATGAAGATCATAACGGTCTTAAGTGTATGCCAAATTGCACCGACTACATCTATTTTCCCCATTAAGTTACGGGTATTATAAGGTTTTCACCCTATTTCACCCTGTTCCGGGGGGGTGAATTTGCTGAAAGTTATATTAGAGGTGATTTTCAAGCCAAACAAACCAATTAGAACAGGTTTTGTGACTACATCTAATTACTTCCACACTTTTGCTAAAAATCACCTAATTTGCCTGTACTAATAGGTTTCCAATCAGAATCTTAAGATAGTGCGAGCTGTGACGATCGGACTAGGCCATAAGCCAGTAGTATAAACTACTGGGAATGCCACTTATATGTGTCCAATTTATATAAACTACTGGGAATGCCACTTATATGTGTCCAATTTATATAAACTACTGGGAATGCCACTTATATGTGTCCAATTTCAACAACATTTTCAACGTTTCAACCGACGCAAAAGAGGGGTGTTATAAGTTTGACCGCTACGTGTGGCTGTGGGGTCTATCTGTGGTACTGTAGCTCAGTGAACCGATTTGAATGCAGCATTTTTTTATTTAATAGCAGGTTTTGATGGTTCTTAGACATACAAGTTTTATCAAAATCGGTTCAGCCGTTTCATTGCATTGAAGGTTTTTAAATTCTACTTGTTCTTGGTGTATTTCACTAAAGCTTTTACTTGTTTCTGGGAAATCCAGCAGTAACAGCTACAATGGTGATAGAAAGAGAAATGGAAGGGAAAAGGGTTTGATTTATATCTTTTATAGTAAAGACGTTTCAACTATGCGACGAACAAACTAAGCCCACCCAACGATTACAATATTGATTTATTTATTTACGTTCTAACACAATACATCTTTATTTGTTTTTTCCTCATGTGAAATGAGAAAATGCTACATCATTCATGCCAAGGATAGCTACACTTGTGAAATAAGATATATCGAATCAAGGAAAACCTCATACGATGGTCCTAAAAGGCTGAAAAAGAAGATATCGCGACATGAAACGCATTCATATGCGAAAATCTTATTACGAACAAACTCTTTGATGTACAAATGATGTGAGTTCGATGCTCATTGAAGATTCCCGGAACAGGTTACTGACAGGCCGGATGCATGAGAAATGGGATGATTTTCTTTCATAGAATTGAAAAATTATATTTTGCATTAAAATATTTAATGATTAAATGAACTTACCGTGAATTTCTATCATAATTACATGCGCGCTTAGTCAAAAGAGATTAGTAATAAACACTTGTAAGGAACTTCGGAAGGTTTTCAGCTGGCCTAGTTTTTTTTTTTTTTTTTACTATGATAGACCTTTGTTTTACCACGATCTCACCTGTTGGTAAGTGACGATGTAACCGAAGATGAAGCACAAAGGTCTAGAAGGCACCTATTTACTCTAGCCTTGAAGAGACCCAGATTATAGTTTTCAGGAAAGACAGACGACGCGGCGGCGGTAGGGTATTCCACTCCTTAGTAGTAAACGCTTCGAAGCCACTTAGGCACAATCACAAGTTTTTAAAATGTAATAACTTTTTTTATGTTTTAGTAATTTTTAGCTTTAGTTTTTAGTTCTTATTTTAATTTAGTGTTTCTTACTGTTATTTTATTTTATTTTCCCTTTGTGTACAATGTTTGTGGTAAATGTTATAGAACACCATTATTGTTAATTAATAAAACAAAAGAAATAATTAATCAGAATTACATCAGAATTAAATTTGTCCTTGTAATTTTTTTGAATGTGTAATATGTATGATGTGTGTGTTTTTTAAATAAATAAATAAATAAATTAAGTATAAAGTATAAAGTGAATAAAACAAAAAAAATGTGTCTATTCCAAGATAACTTAACGTTAAAATGGTTGAGAATACTGGTATAAACGCAGAATCTGCAAATAAAAGCGTGATGATGAATTGGTACCTACAAAGCAGTGAGTCAAAAACCTTAACCTCAAATCAAGTGTTTATACTAATCTCGAGGACTAGGCGTGAAGTATAACGACCTATAAAATAACCATCATATACATAGTCTTTTTAGGTGTTACATTTTGATTTTAAATTAACTGTGGTTTATATCTGGTTTGAAACCACACTAGTTATAAGAAATAATTAAATGTAAAAAAACAAAGAAGTAAACAATCCGTGGTCTCTGCCTACCCCTCCGGGAAACAGGCGTGAGTTTATGTATGTATGTATCATGTTTTTGAAAGCAATAAAGGTCATGAGCCGCCGCCATTAACCGACTTCGTCGATCCATCGACAGAACAGCTGTCCTTCACTGCATCGTTTGGTGGTTGCCACTTCAGAACCTTCATTCCTTCTTCCTTCAGATATTTGTTCAGGGTGTTCTGGGTATTTTCTATACATAATAAAAAATATCTATCTATGTAATATATTGTATTAAGTATATCAGTTGTCTAGTACCCATAACACAAGCTCTGCTTAGCTTGGGGCTAGACAATGGTGTGTGAAATGTCCAGCATTATTTATTTATTTATTTATTCCCTGTGTATATTTAGTGAATCTTATATAAGCCCGTGAGATGATCATGCTATGGAACGAGCTAACAAATCCTCCCATTGAACCCAAGTCCAACAGTGGACGTCTAACGCTGATGAACAAGTATCTTAAGAGATACTTGCTCATCAGCGCTAGACGTCCTCTAGGCACTAGGTAGACGTTGGGAAGCTTAAGCTTTTGCCGTAATTATTTATAAACCTACCCAAGGAGCTTCCACACTTGCTGATAACATAATTGGTGACGACAGAATAAAACAACAGGTTTGACAAAAAAAACAGGGAGACATAAAAGAGGGTGAAAAACTGCTATCGATGAAAACCAGTTTTAACTTAATTTGTTTCATTTAAGATTAGGCATCATATACGACCGTTTCTAGAATTTTTGTAGATTGTCTGTTTAAAAGTTTGTCTCGAATAGGCTCTTAAACGGCTCAATGGATTTAGGTGAACAGTTTAGGAAATAAAACAGGAATTATGATTAAAAGCGCAACTTTGTAATAATACATTTTTGCTGGTTAAAAATATATTTTTAGTGATGAGATGTGAATTGTCATTACAAACAATTAAAAAAAATATGGAAATCAAACTTGTTATTTTTCTAAGAAAGAAACAATTACCTACCAGCTTGGATTTTGTAATTAGTACTTTTTTATTTTGGTTGAAGGTTAGAGCAGATTGAAAAGAGGTCCGTTGAGGCTCTGACTACCGTTTCGGGAAAAAAGGTGTGTACTTATGTATGTACACAAATTTGAATTGGAAGTTAATTAAATATACAAAATTTAGTTTTAGAAATGTAGGACTTTTAATTAAATAACAAAATGGAGCTCTAGCAAAAGGTCCTGTCAAAAGGGCTTAGCTAAAATACCACGGCTCCGCAGTCCTACAACCCATGGCAAACAAAATAACAAACAATATTAATAAAAACAGTCGTTGGATTTCCCTTTTCGCCCAAAATACTAAGCGAGTGGCATCCAAACAGATCTGGCCCACGCCTTCAAGGGCGGAATCTAAAACAATGTACTCACAGGACGAAAAGTTAATTCAGGGCTAAGTTAATGCTAATGAAGAATAATGAACAGTATTTCGTCAATAGGTAATTTTTTCATAAGAAATATATAGGCTTAATACGTTATCAGCCAGACTTTTTAGGGTTTAAAATTACGGAACCCTTATAGATTCGTCATGTCTGTCTGTCTGTCTGTCCGTGTATGTCACAGCCACTTTTTTCCGAAACTACGAGTATAAGAGCTAGGCTGGTGAAACTTGGTAAGTAGATGTATTCTGTAAACGGCATTAAGAATTTCACAAAAAAATAGAAAAAAACAGTAAACTTTTGGGGTAATTAAATCCCCATACATGAACTGAAACTAAAAAAAAAAAACATCAAACCTATACGTGTGGGGTATCTATGGATAGGTCTTCAAAAATGATATTGAGGTTTCTAATATAATTTTTTTCTAAACTGAATAGTTTGCACGAGAGACACTTCCAAATTGGTAAAAAGTGTGTCCAACAAACTTCAAAAACAAGAGAATGATAATACTAAAAAAAAAATGTGGTACATTACCATGTAAACTTCCAACGAAAATTGGTTTGAACGAGATCTAGCAAGTAGTTTTTTTTTAATACGTCATAAAACGTAATCCATCTAAGAACTTTTATATTATGTTACTTGCTGCTACGGAACCCATCATGGGCGAGTCCGACTCGCACTTGTCCCCTTTTTTTCGATTTGCATCATGGCGTGGTACGCCAGCTCTAAAGTGAAGTGAGAATTAAAATTTTATTTAAATTGATTGATGGTGACCTGACCGCTGCTGAATAACGGTTAAGAATGCTAAGAAGATGATTTTAAACTTTCAGCACTGCCTATTTTTTACCAAAATGAAATGGGCTTAGTGTGTCCGACCGTAGATTTTGAATTTTTAACGTTTTTAAGCTTCTATAGTTTCCAGTTGGCCAGGCAAACATTTTTGATGCAACTGATGAAATTAATAATAGTTTAAAGCGTCGAAAACGAATGAACCAATCCTTTTGTATTGTCTTGTTATCTAGAAAGGTGAAATGATCTGCACCGCGTCCATAGCCTAAACTCTCCTAAGCGAGCTACCTATGCCTGCTTGCTGTTGATAAAGGCTTACAACGTATTAAATACGGCTTATTGGGTATTTTACCGACAATTTACATAAGCCAACAAATAATGAGACCCCCTGCCTTACCCGAAATGAGATTTGAAATTGATCTTTCTGCCAGTGGGATCTTCAGAATATTTAATTTCCGAGAAATTGTAATAAAATATTTTGATGGAGCTGTGTTCAGAGCAAATATTGACGCTTTGATTGCCCTTTTAAAATTTTGGAGAAATCTTACTTACTACAATATTTAAGGATAAATTGTATAGGTCGTTAGAGTTATTAATTTGAGATTCAGTACGACTTTATTAAATGAAACTTCAGAGTTGAGCACGAGATTAATAATAAAGCTACAATAAAGCTTCAAAAAAGGAATTTACTGAACAACTCAGCTCAAAACTTAGCTTTTGCTCTAACAGAGCAGAGACCAAGCTTATCCATTCCACCATTTACAAAAATAAACATCCTATATTTATATTTATTTGCAATTCCTGGTGTTTTTTTTAAAATCATATCATGTAATTTTGTTGGCGCTTTAAACTGTGTAGCTGCGTATTGCATGTCTTTTCGAATGGGTAAAATATGTCCATCAAAGTCTTGGCAATACTGTGGTCGTATTGCTGGGTCATGACTTAACTGAGACGACTTGAACCTACTTGAAACTGGCAAAATTGGGGTACTAAAAATTTCCCTCAGAAGATGTAACAAAAAAGCTTGTTTAGCACTATGCCGGTTCCCATTCAGCATGTCATGCAGGAAGTAAGCTATCAAAGCATTAATTCGTAGTGCTGGAGAATGTAACGCCACCGATCCGAACAATGCTGAATGAGCCGGACAGTTGACAGCCAATAGCGTCGGGTGGACCTTATAATAGCGTTGAGCAACAGGCTTAATCAGTCTATTTTAAACGATAATTAATTCAGTCTGATGTGCGAACAAATAAGTAACGAAAATATAAATAAATAAAAACGAATAAGCATTGGCATGCAGCGTGGCAATGCAGCCAGCATTCTGGGCACGCTGCCGTCGGGTGACGGCGTGGTGATCTGGTTGGTAGGTTTTTAGTTTAGATTTAGATTTAATTAAGTTTCCTGGTTTTTTTTTATTTACGTAGTTTGTTGTTTTCAAGGTTTTTATTTTCCTTGTTTATTTACTGATATTATCAATGATTAATGTCCAAAAAAAGTATCGGAACCAAGCCCCAGAACAATTACTTCAATACTCTGTGAAAAAAATGTTATTCGCTCACTAGCGGCACTCGTGGCAGGTACAACCGTAAACATAGCTGTGGTTGATAGGACTGATATTAGTTAACTCTTGATTAGTGTTTTTGATATTTTATACAACTTGTTATGATGGATCAAGCAGACAGTCCACCTGATGTTAAGTGGTACCCTCTGCCCATGAACAGTGAATTTTAACAAAGGTCACGTCCACCTAGGACGCACCGCACCCTATGTGGCATTGCACTGCACCCGCCACCCTGAGATATAAAGATGAAAAGTCTCATGTGCCTGTAATTTCACCGGCACCCATACCCTTCAAACCGAAACACAGCAATGCGAGCATTACTGCTTTGCGGCAGGAATAGGTATGGAGGTAGTACTTCCCCGGACGAACACTTTCACAAAAAAAGCTCTACTACTACTAAGCTAAGCTAAGCTAAGGTGTAGCTAAGATGATGGATGATAAGATGAAAATCAAGATCAAGCATGCAATTCAAGATTCAAGATTCAAACGTGAAAATAAGTTAATTTTAAGCGAGTAATCAAAGTTGATATTGGTCGGGCTACGACAAAAAAAACCGTAAATCGATGTACAGGATGGCCCTTTGGTCGTCGTCGTCGTTTCGTATGAGGTAGTGCTGGCCTCTGGTGTCAGAGTTTGTCAAGCCGCCCGAGGGCCTCTGACATGGCTTATCGACTGCCCTTTGGTACAAGGATACTTTAGGTTAAAACAATCATTTTGAAAAATATTCCCATAAGGGGGGGGGGGGACCTATTATGTGTGGTATCATGGGGCTTCATGAGCCGGTTCTAAAATATATTAAACCAGTAATAGAATGAAGTTAAGAAAAACTCAAAAAACGAACTAGACAGACCCAAAAACCGTCGTGCATGCGACAAATTTTATCTCTGAGCTACAAAGGCCGGTGATCGGTGAAAATGGCGTAGCCAGTTTTTAGCCCTTTGACATTTTCCCTCACGTGAGCGAATTTAGCTGTCAAGTGTGCACAATCAACTCCATCCGTAAAACTGGGTAAAGCGTTTTGGATGCTGAACGTACTAGAATCAAGTTAAAATGGGGGTTTTTTAAAAGAGATTTACTGCCATGCTGGTAGGCATAATAATTGCAATAAGTGTTACAAGAAATTCGTTTGGCATATTTTATTTTGTAGATAATTAACAATGTGTTTTCTATGATCGTCTGTGGTCATCTTAGAGCATTACAGGCCTCCTTTGTTGCTCGATGGTGGTCATCGATGTGTTTTTGAATTTGACTGATAAACATTCGATGTTTGATTCAGATTTCATACAATAAACGTCTAATTATAGTTCGAAAACACGCTGCCGCTGATGATTCAACGATGAAGATATGGTTATACACAGAACAATATCAAGATAGACACCGCAATCATGTAAATTGGTATGAAACCAAGCATGCCGTTTTATTTTGCACCTACTTTACTACGACATCTCTCCATTCGCACGACTAGCTGATTTCGAAGAATTTTTACAGTTCACTATGGCGCAATTAGTAATTTTTCTATTATCATCGGACGTGCTATCGAAGACAGCCGAGAGCGAACTGATTTGTTTCCTAATTACACAAGCTTTCGGACTGGCAAAGTGACACGCAAAGTAGGTGCTCTTGCGGTGTCTATCTTGATATATGGTCTGTAGGTGTAATCAAATTGTAACGGTGTTTCAACCACTGAGAGATATTGAATCCCTGTAACTTGCTCTGCCTACATGGGGATCGTCACTATACGTACCTGTAAGCCTAGTCTAGATACGTAAGAAGCTATACACAGACGTGTGGTGTACAACACGGATATTTGTATGGAAATTGAGGTTCCCAATGAGTACGCTGGGGGCGCTTTCCGATTTCTCCATACAAAAAAAAATCGTGTTTGTACACCACACGCACGTGTAGTTGCTTGCACTCGAGGCTAAGTAGTGCTACGGATGAGCTACGTCGTAGCCTTTTCGTAGCGTGTAATATTCTACAAACTGTCATCGAAAAAAAAACGATAGTTTCTGTAACCACCCACCAAAAAGAGGGGTGTTATAAGTTAGACGTGTGTCTGTGGCATATAATAGCTCCTAAACAGATGAACTGATTTTGATTTAGTTTTTGATGTGCAACATCTTTTCTCTCGCTTTCCTGCAATCTGTGGGAGTGATTTCGTGAAAAGGGATGGAAGTGTGTTACAGGAAGTGTGCATTTTTCTGAGAGGTTGGTGGCGCGCATGTTTCTGGGAGGTTGGTACTATCAGCCATGTTGCTTATTACAAAGAAGTGAGATGTCTGATGTTACACGTTATATCGATGATGTTATACTGAGCGATCTCTTCCAGGCAACCTTTGACTTAAAACAGGCAACAGGATTTTAAAGAACGTGCGTGGAGGTGAAGTTACAATAAAAAACCAATAAAATAATAAAAAATAATAAAACAAACGTGTAAATATATAAAAACAAAATACAATATAGGTACCTAGTAGAATTGAAAGGAAAGAGTAAACGCATTCACTCTAGAGATGCTGCGAGATACAATATGAAGACCTAATTTTTAAAAATTGGTAACGTTTGTCCAGTAACTTTATACATCAACTTGTATGCCTCTCTTGCCGAAGTGGATGAGAATAGGTCAACCATTGTGTCTGAAGTGGAAAGCTCCTTAGAATTAGTCTCAGATTGGGGTATCCAAAATCTGGTTACTTTCAATCCCACTAAGACACAAGTGTGCGCATTCACCGCAAAAAAGGCTCCATTTAACCACGCGCCGCAGTTTCAGGGCATTCCTCTTTCAACTTCTGCAAGCATTGGGATTTTGGGAGTTGAAATTTCTAATTAGGTCCAATATGGGAGTCACTTAGAAGTGAAGACAGCTCTAACTTCTAAAAAACTTGGGGTGCTTAACCGTGCAAAACAGTATTTCACGCCAACTCAGCGCTTACTACTTTACAAAGCACAAGTTCGGCCACATATGGAATACTGTTCTCACCTATGGAACGGGGCCCCTAAGTACCAGCTGCTTCGCTTTGACTCCCTACAGAGAACAGCCGTTAGAATCGTCAACGACCCCAAGTTCTCCAGTCCTCTAGAGCCGCTGAGCCTGCGCCGAGACATCGGCTCGCTCTGTGTGTTCTATCGACTCTATAATGGGGAGTGCTCTGAGGAGCTGTTCAATCTCATACCCGCATCCAGGTTCTACCAACGCACTTCTCGACAACGTAAGGGAGCTCATCCACACATCATCGTCAGGTGGGTATCTCGTACTGCTCGCTTTACGAGATCTTTTCTCCCCCATACGTGCAAGTTGTGGAATGGGCTCCCTCCTGAGGTGTTTCCGCTTAACTACAAAATGAGTCGCTTAAAAAAAAAAAAAAGAGTCCTTCAGGGCAGGCAACGCATTGGCAATGCCCCTGGTGTTGCAGATGTCAACAGGCGACGGTAACCGCTTACCATCAGGCGACACGTATGCCAGTTTGTCGAGTCATTACATAAAAAAAAAAAAAAAACATCACCAGTATGCGTCAAATCCAGTAGTTCTGATTTTTTGCAGACTTGTTTATGATGTTGGCCTTATGAATAATCCAAGTTTTTAACCTCGAGCGCCGAACGCAACCTTGAAAAATAGAAAAAAACGTTTTTTTTTAAATTTTGGCGATTATAATTTCAGGGTTATAGAACTAGTTTTGAGAAAACTTTTACAGGACGTTTTTAAAGTAATCTAAATTTGCTACAATATGATACTGGAACTGTATCTGTAGACCCAATAGTTTTTGAGATTAAGCGTTTCAAAGTTTATAATTTTTTTCGAACTTCGCAATTTTCCACAAGGTCCCGGTTGCGGTTCGTCCGTATCTGTATCGACGTATTGGGATGGCATATCCCCATAAGGGGATGGTGGTGAATCATCGAAGTCTTTTGCCCACAAGTCATCCTCTATTTGGACATCGGACAGATCGTCGCCTTCTGGGATAGCTACTACTGCACAAGAGGCCCCGCTGCAGTGCCTGCAGACTGTTGAGCATTTTAATCCTGCCTTCCTGCAGCTAGCTGCAAGCGTTCCCACAACCCTTCGTGCACCCGCAAGAAATCATCCGCAAGAGGTGTTGTGGGGCTGCATCTCTGGTCATCCTTTTGGGGTTAAGTAGTAGTAATAGAAAAAAAATATAAACTTTGAAAGGCTTAATCTCAGAAACTATTGGGTCTACAGAAACAATTCTAGTAACATATTGTAGCAAATTTAGTTTACTTTAAAAACAACCTTAGAAAGTTTTCTCAAAAACTAGTTCTTTAGGTTTTTTCGATTTTTGACAAGGTTGCGTTCGGCGTTCGAGGTCAAAAACTTGGATTATTCATTAGGCCAACATCATAAACAAGTCTGCAAAAAATCAGAACTACCAGATTTGACGCATACTACCCCATACTCTCAGACGACAAAGTTACTGGACTATATGTGAACAGGCAAGTCATTCCACTGATTGACAGCGCGCACTGTTAAAGATAATTACTACTGATACTAATACTTAATTGATACTGTTTAATTAAGTAAAAGTCTGTAAATACATATTAGACCGCAACATAGTAGTGAAACTAGTAATGCTATTCGCCGTCATTAATACCGCTATGTTAAAAACCTTCAAGAGCAAGCCTAACAAGTTTCCAAGTAATGAAGATTGATCGTAAATTGGATCTGGATATTGTTGAAGTATTGGTTGTGAAGTGCGTATAACTATTAAGAGTTGGAGAACTTATATTAATTTGATAGAACTCTAAGCTAAGTTTTTAAGTTGGCATAACCTAAAATCTAATTCTACGAGTATAATAGAACAAATGGTTAAGTTTGACGACCTTTGTGGCACGGCGGCTGAGTAGCTAGCTCCGATGTGAGAGGATGCGGGATCAATTCATATAGGTATGACAAATATTTGTGTTTTAAAATGAATATACGACTATTTACCTTGGACCAAAGCAAAAAACACTTTGGTCGAAGCTATTTACCACTGTTTAACGTCTTTTGCTGACGTTTCGAAACTGAGTTCAGAAGCCTCTTCATCATGAGCAACGCTCGTGACCGCCTTCGACGCTGGACCGGTGAAGAGGCTTCTGAGAGCAGTTTCGAAAGATAAAAAAAGACAAATAACAGTGGTGATTAGCCATCATCATCATCATCAGCCTACATTAATCCACCGCTAGGCATAGGCCAATACGCGCCACTGAGCCTGGTGTTCGGCTCTTCTCATCCACTAATTAGCCATATATTCATTTTAAAATGATTCCCAACCACGAAAGCTTAAATTCTATAAATTATTGTGTGATCTGCAAATATTTGTTCCGGATATGGGTGTTGTTGTACCATGGTACTAGTAGCTCCTGATTGATACCCACGACACAGGGGATCCCAGTGTGGGATCAGAACTATAAAAAAGTGATCAGTTAAAACCTCTAAAATTTAAGAAAGGAAGTATAATTTCACGACAGTAACAGTATGTCTTTCAAACCTATCTTATTTAATAAACATTATTTGATTGTGATAAAATTTCGGTAGATATTTTAGGATTCTATACCCGAAGGGTGTCAACGGGACCCAATTACTAAACATACGCCGTCAGTTTCGTCCGTCTGTATATCTGTTTTCTGTCAGAGACATATATCTCAACAGCTGTAAGAGGTAGACAGGTAATTTTTTCACAGATTATGTGTATGAGGTCATTTACCCTGAGAAAATAATAAATATATTTAATAAAGAAAACTTTTAGAGCTATTTAGTGAAAACGGTGACTGAAAAAAATGTGCCTCGGCAATTGACGTTCTTGTGTAACTCTCGCTTTTTCAATCACTTGCGACCGTATTTCTGTTTCGAAAAGCCGATGATTGCAGAGGCCCATTACCATAGATTACTTAATAGTTACTGAATTACTTTTGTAGGGCTTAGTACAGGTTTGGAATTAGGAACCACTCGGAATAACCAAAACCGAATTGCGAGTCGAAGTGTCCGCAAGTCGAAAGATAAGCGCCCCTAACTGAACTTTTTTTTTCCTTTTTTTTAAAAATTTTGTGTATAAAATTCCTTTACGAATAAATTATGTCGGACTCACCGCCCTGAAAAGTGCCGAATACCTGACTAAAATTACTCCGGTGTTCCTCTTGCGCCATATTTGCCAGACCACGGGAACGAAATCCTTCCGCGATCCGACTGGCGATATTAGTAATCCCTCTCATTCTGGGCGGCCTTAGCCGCCATCTCAATCAATCATTCATCATCTTCCAATGGAAGGGCTACAGGCTGCACAGGCATGGCGTGTTGACCACGGCTGCTTAGTGCACCCCCCTCTGGAATGGCTACAGGCTGCACAGGCACGGCGTGGTGACCGCGGCTGCGCAGTGCGCCCTTCACTGGGTGGCAGTGCAGTTTTGCACATCCTTCGCCCCATACCTCCATCCACTTTTCATTCTCACTCACACCTTATGGCTTCATGGCTCTTGGCCCCATGGCCCACATCCGCCGCCGTTCAGGAACACTTGTACGACGACGGATCCCTTGAAGAGGGGAACTCTTCGATACGTGAGGCCCACCCCTAGGGACCTCCGCTCGAAGATCACACACATCGCCACACCTGGGCTTAATGGCCCACATACTTCATCACGAGGGTGTGTAATTCGCGCACCTCAAGCATTCATGGGACTCGACGGTTTTCTGCCGACAGGCGACCGCCACCCGTCCTGTGCCGCCGGCGCTCTCGCCTGTCCAAGCGCGCATCAGGGTCACGCTCACGGCATCTCTCTGCCTCATCCTTGGCAGTCATGACCGTCTCAGCAAACATAGAAACAGCATCCCACGCACTCACGCTGTCAATCATGGAACGCACAATGGTTGGCAGCGACAGATCCGCACCAACCACCGCAACCAGCTCTGCCCTCTCTTCTGCCCAAGCCGAGCACTCTACCAGCGTGTGTTGCGCCGTATCCTCGGGGCACTCACAGTGGTGGCACTCAGGCGTGGGCTCCGCCCCAGCCGCCCTCCACAGATACCTCCCGAAGCAGCCGTGGCCCGAAAGGATCTGTGTAAGGTGGAAGGAGAGGACCCCGTGCCTCCTCGTCACCCAACGCTCCAGGATCGGCCGCACCGCGTCAATGGTATTGTGGCCAGTGGAGGGCTCCTCAAGCGCCCTTATCCACCGCAGCAGAAGACGCCTGCGTGCCCTCCTATGCCAGCGCAGCATCCCTTCTCTTGGAAGCGGCTCGCCTGTTGCCCGGTGCCCAGCAACTCAATCGTAAACCGCAGTGAGCACGTGAGCGTCCAACTCCCAGCCCCTAACTGACCTGTCGAGAAACTCATTAAAACCACAGATTAAATAATACTATACACCATACATAACGATCATCGGGATACCGAATGCAAAGTTTAGACAAACCAAAGGCCCTCTCGCATTTAGCCAGTTTTTTTACGCGAGCGAAACCGTGGACAGATGCAAGATGAATAAATCTTCTTTCATCTACGGTACCTACAGAAAAACTAAATGCGTTGCGTTACTAAAAATGTGAAATTATGTACTAAAATACAAACATAAATAGAGGCAGAAAATATGCTTTTAATTTGAGCAGCAGCCACAGTATCGTTTGTCACTTTAATTTGTGGTTTCATAATTGAAACCTTTTAATCAGTTTTTGTTTCAATTTCCGGTCCATTTCTAAGAGCCCCTTTGAAGACCTTTGTTACAATTAAAATAACAACTGGATGAAAGGCAACTTCGTTTTATAAAAAAAAACCATTGGTTAATTAATTATTTTAAAAGAATTGTGGACAAATTTATTTTAAATGGAATTTTTCATTATGGCCCTTCGATAAATGGCCAGTACCTATATTAACTGTCTGTAATGTTTTGGTTATGGTGTATGCAATTTTTTAATGCATATGTATGTTGTCGAAAAAATGTATTTCACTCAACTAATTTAATTTCATTAAGGTCACGTCCATTGCAATACGCTCACCATCCTGAGACAAAGATGAAAAGCCTCATGTGACTGCAACTTTACAGGCAACAAATATTGTCTTATGTATATAAATATGAATTTATTTATTAATTTATTTATGTGTATTTGAGTGGGTTCCTGGATGGTTTAGATTCACAACTGGACCCAGCAGGTGGCGCTGCAGTCGGGTCATCGGGACCATGCGAACGAAGTCGACAGCCGCTAGTGAATGATAAATAAAGTTTTACTTCCATAAGTAAGTTCCATAAGCACAAAGTAGTCATGATTTCAAGAGTGTTTATTTGATTGTGCGTAGAACAATGAAGAACTCAAGGAACTCAAGATAGGCTTTTTTCCATTTTGGTAATATAGCACGGAAAGGCAGTGACAACTTAGAAAAGCTGATTATCACTGGCAAAATTGAGGGAAAAAGGCCATGAGGCCGTAGCCCGTTACGTTGGATAGATCCGCACCGCTCACGATTCAAAATTCCACGAAAATTCCGTGCAGCTCGCTGGCAAAAAATATCATTGGCGCAACATCGTCCGGCAGAAAGTGATCCATGGAGTGGGTCACGACCCTCAGCATTGAGGAATAGGTACGACGCGAGGAGGGAGAACAATGAAGAAAACGTGTATGTGACAATCAACGCCATTTGAGCGATACCTAGTAATTTAAAATAAAAGGCAATGAAAATGATTTGGTTGCTAAATGGAGTTCCTTTGTGTTCGGAAGGAAAGGAGCCTCGCGAATGTTTGTGTAGCAAACAATGAGTCTGCAATTTGCGGGCGCGGCGTTCGCTTTGTTGATGAGAATCAAAACCTTAACAAAATACTGCTGGCGCAGAAATAAATTTAATTATCCGCGCCAGGAACATGTGTTTGGTGAATCTTACACGCGCTCATTATAATTGAGCGGGCGAGCGAAGCAAGCGAAGTCTTTGCAACAACTGCCAATATTTGCTGTTATCTGTCCGGATGTATTTTAGTACCTACTGTACACACGTACATGTAGTTTTCAACTAATCTAGTTGAAACTTTATTTTAAATTTTTTTATACTCCTTGTTATGACGTTTCAAATGTAATCCAGTTCTGTTGATGTACAGATTCTACAATTTCATAGTTTTTTTGCCATCGGCGATTTTTGATTGGAGGGGTCTTTCTCCCAAAAAGTTGACAGTAGCACCATTTACCTGCCGAGTTTGATATAAATGGCAGAAACATTCGGTTTGATATAAATGGCAGAAACATTCGGTTTGATATAAATGGCAGAAACATTCGGTTTGATATAAATGGCAGAAACATTCGGTTTGATATAAATGGCAGAAACATTCGGTTTGATATAAATGGCAGAAACATTCGGTTTGATATAAATGGCAGAAACATTCGGTTTTCAATTCTAAACAATAAATTAAATAAGATCAAAATAGTTCATGAGGTTCTGTATACATGACGCATCGACTGAACGCAATATTTGCAAAAAAGTTTGTGCTCGCGAGGTCTACTATTCGTAGAACAATCAGTTAAATAAATAAATAACAATAAATAAATAATGCTGGACAAGTTGAGACAACATTATCTAGCTCCAAGCTAAGCCAGAGCTTGTGTTATGTTATGTTGTTGGTACTAGTTAACTGATATACATAATACAATACATACATAGATAGATATGTTTTATTATACATAGAAACCACCCAGAACACCCTGAACAAATATCTGCAGATCACGAAAAATACTTGTTCTGAGGCGGGAATCGAACCCGCAATCTCCTGCGTCGCAGGCGAACCATCGCCAGCTCACAAGAGGTGTCAGTTAAGTTTCTTTCAAGAATTATTAATAATCTTGCATCTTTCTTTGGCTTTGGTTCAACGAAGAAGTTAAGATAGCTATCCTTTGAAACCTCTACTATGGATGAAGAAACAAAATAAAGAGGAAAAAGATACGTGGATCGCCTCAAAAGTCACGCCAATCCGCTAGCAAGAGCGATAGTTGTAGACCCAGGCAACGCAAAGTGGTTGAAGAGAACCTTGTATAAAGTCCTGGATAGCTTCTATATGAGGGAAGAAGGACTGATGAGTCTGGATCCCAAACGTCAAGAATCTATCCACCTATCCGACTATAGTCCACCTACTGATTGGCGACCTCTGTAGCGCGTCGGGCGAGTAGCCGGCTGAGATGCGAAAGGTTGCGGGTTCGATTCCTTCTGCGGGAAAAATGTTTGTATGATCTGCAAATATTTGTTCCGGGTCTGGGTGTTATGGTACCATGGTACTCATAGTTTCTGATACCTACGACACAGAGAATCCTAGTGTGGGATCAGGTCTATGTATGTGACTGTTGGGGTGTTATGTTACTGATTGTGTATATCAAAGAGAACAATAAAAAACCTTTGAAAACGTTAACTATTTAGTTCAAATCTGTTATTTCAATCACACAGCAGACATCCAGTTTCTCTTTGAGTTCTTCGGAGTTTAATTTTCCACAGACATGCCTCAGCCAAGTTAAATGATAATCGTTAGCTGTCACACGCACCTTGCCATTACAAATCGTATGTAATCATACACAAGGGATCGCGGTTGTGGTACTACCTAGTTTGCGTATTTAATTTACGTAAAGGCTAGTTCACATGGTATCGTACTATAGTGGCGATTATAGGACGGAAACTTGATAGTGGCGATTATAGGACGGAAACTTGATAGTGGCGATTATAGGACGGAAACGTGATAGTGGGGATTATAGGACGGAAACGTGATAGTGGGGATTATGAGACGGTATCGTGATAGTGGCCACTATAGGACAGCATCGTGATAGTGGCGATTATGAGACGGTATCGTGATAGTGGCCAGTATAGAACGGCATCGTTATAGTGGCGATTATGAGACGGTATCGTGATAGTGGCCAGTATAGAACGGCATCGTTATAGTGGCGATTATGAGACGGTATCGTGATAGTGGCCACTATAGGACAGCATCGTGATAGTGGCGATTATGAGACGGTATCGTGCTAGTGGCCACTATAGGACAGCATCGTGATAGTGGCGATTATGAGACGGTATCGTGATAGTGGCCACTATAGGACAGCATCGTGATAGTGGCGATTATGAGACGGTATCGTGATAGTGGCCACTATGTGACAGCATCGTGATAGTGGCGATTATGAGACGGTATCGTGATAGTGGCCAGTATAGAACGGCATCGTTATAGTGGCGATTATGGGTCGGGTCGGGCTGAGGTAGTACGCAAACATAGGTAGGTAAGTAATGTATATAAAAGCCAGTAAACATTTATAGTATCAGCATCCTATAGGTCATCATCATAATCATAATCACCATCATTTCTGCTAGATGTCGTCTGCTGGACATTGGCTTCCTCCATATAATGCCACAATCAACGAACCGACTTTTTACGATCTTTAAAATGTCGTCAAGCATTATAATGAATATACTTAATGCATAATTCAACACATACTACGTCTCATTAGGTAGGTATCTTGCTAATCCTTATTGTGCTTTAACTGGTCTGCTTTTAGAGCAACGTCGGCTTTTTGTATTTTAGGTATTTCTGATGTGGTCCGTGAGATTTACTCTCACGATACTGCACTCCATACCCCGAATTAATTAACATTTAAATAATCATAAAACGTAATGTAAGTTGTTTTTAAAGAAATACTTGAAACTTCCAACTGGTTCCGAAGACGACGTGGTTGAGATAGTTTTAACATAGTTATTTAACCCATCCCATATTTATCAGTTCCTTTCAGAAATTCGAGTAAACATTTTGAATCGTCATCTAGGTATCCCAGCCCTACTACTACAACTATTACTACTTCGTTCACTAGTAAATAGGCCTTACTTCATTTTAACTAGCCTCCTCCGCAATGGGTGTTTAAATTACAGGTTAAACTGTCTCTCCAACGAGTAACGACTGTCGCTGGCCCCATGTGAGTCGCCCTTAGTGAGCAGCTTGTGTCGTGTTCGTTAAACTTTATACGATTTCCGGCAGCTAGGAAACCCAATTAGCAATATCATCCGGTCTCAGAGTATAACGAGAGTAGAGTGGCAATAAGCGCTAGTACAGTTAACATACTGCAAATTGCTGTTAAATTTACTTAAACTGCTTGTGTCTCAGCGGATAAGTGCCTGATCCCGCAAATTGGCTATGAGCCGGCCTTTTGTTTCGGTAATGAGTGCGGATTTGGAATGGGATTTATTCGTTTAATTGATTGTATTGCGGTCTTTGATCTAATATTCTACGTACATATACTAACGAGAACCTATAGCTAAGCTGTTAAGACCGTTTCTGTCTGAGGCACAAGCAAGTCAAACAGGAATAGCCCCTTAAAACCTAACTTCAATTCTGGCCGCTATAACTCTTTACTATTCATAGTTAAAATAAAAAAGCGGCCAAGTGCTAGTCGGACTCGCCCATGAAGGGTTCTGTAGCAGCAAGTAACATAATATAAAATCGATGTTTAAAAAAAAAGTGAATTTAAAAAAACTACTTACTAGATTATTTTTTTATTTTTTTATACTACTTGGATGACGGAACAAGCAAGAGGCCCACCTGATGTTAAGCGGTAACCTCTGGTAAGATCTCGGTCAAACCAATTTTCTGTGGAAGTTTACATGGTAATGTACATCATTATTATTTTTTAGTTTTATCATTCTCTTATTTTAGAAGTTACAGGGGGGGGGGGGGGGGGGGGCACATTTTACCACTTTGGAAGTTTCTCTCGCGCAAACTATTCAATTTAGAAAAAAATAATATTAGAAACCACAATATCATTTTTGAAGACCTATCCATAGATAAACCCACACGTACGGATTTGAGGAAAAATAAATTTTTGAGTTTCATTTGTAAGTATGGGGAACCCCAAGAATTTATTGTTTTTTTTTCCATTTTTGTGTGAAAATCTGAATGCGGTTCACATAATACAAATCTACTTACCAAGTTTCAACAGCATAGCATAGCATAGCTATAGTTTCGGAAAAAAGTGGCTGTGATATACGGACGGACAGACAGACAGAAAAACAGACAGACAGACATGATGAATCCATAACGGTTCATTATGTTCCATTTATGTTTTTTTGCCATTAGGTTACGAAACCCTAAAAAAGGAGAAGGTTCTCAAGTAGACGCGTATTTGTAATATATCATCACGCATTACTTTGTACAGAATAAATATACTTACAAAAAAATAATGAATTTTATGTTATTAATACGTATAATATAAATCCAAATTGGTACATTTAATCGAAGATGGCCGCTCACGCCTGCAACCCGTGGTCAAAAACAATGAGAATTCCTCCCTTACAATATATTATTATATATATCAAAATCGCAACTGGACTAGAGAGAAATGGCCAAAGATTAATATCGTTAATTCCTTAACGTGCTCTGACTGCTCTGATATATTTTGTACAGATAGATAAATCCACATTGAAACTGACCTCAAAAGTACCACGGAATAAATAATAGTACAAGTAAAAGTACTTTAATAGGAGTACCTAAAATATACGACACTAATTTGACAGTAACTACAGATTTATCTAAAAAATAATGCCAAAGTCAATTTAAGTTTTTGCTAGGAACAATAGCTAAGTAAGCGTCTTACATTATTTTCATACCTAATATAATGTACTAAAAATATCTTCATAAAATATGATTAATGCCATTTAAATAAATAAATAAATAAATAAATAATGCTGGACAGTTCACACAACATTATCTAGCCCCAAGCTAAGCAGAGCTTGTGTTATGGGTACTAGATAACTGATATACTTAATACAATATATAAAATAGATCGATATTTTTTATTATACATAGAAAATACCCAGAACACCCTGAACAAATATCTGCAGATCGCACAAATATTTGTTTCGAGACGGGAATCGAACCCGCAACCTGCTGCGTCACAGGCGAACCTTCGCCCACCACGCCACAGAGGTCGACAATATTACTGCCATTTAAAATAGATGTAGTAGACAACCTTTGAAACAACACTATTTTATTATTTCAATTTATTAATCACCGTATGGCCTCATAGTATGTACCTATGTATTTTGTACTCAAGAACTGCAGTGTGAAACTAACATGTAAGACATTGAAATAACATAAAATCTTGTAAATAAAGCGGGTAAAGATACGAAGTCTACGCCTAGTAGGTAAGTACGTCGTACTTACCTACCTTTATAAATGTATCCAGGCTACGTTCCTTGTCTTGCTTCGCTGGGTCCTAGATACAATAAAGGTAGGTAAGTACGTCGTACTTACCTACCTTTATAAATGTATCCAGGCTACGTTCCTTGTCTTGCTTCGCTGGGTCCTAGATACAATAAAGGTAGGTAAGTACGTCGTACTTACCTACCTTTATAAATGTATCCAGGCTACGTTCCTTGTCTTGCTTCGCTGGGTCCTAGATACAATAAAGGTAGGTAAGTACGTCGTACTTACCTACCTTTATAAATGTATCCAGGCTACGTTCCTTGTCTTGCTTCGCTGGGTCCTAGATACAATAAAGGTAGGTAAGTACGTCGTACTTACCTACCTTTATAAATGTATCCAGGCTACGTTCCTTGTCTTGCTTCGCTGGGTCCTAGATACAATAAAGGTAGGTAAGTACGTCGTACTTACCTACCTTTATAAATGTATCCAGGCTACGTTCCTTGTCTTGCTTCGCTGGGTCCTAGATACAATAAAGGTAGGTAAGTACGTCGTACTTACCTACCTTTATAAATGTATCCAGGCTACGTTCCTTGTCTTGCTTCGCTGGGTCCTAGATACAATAAAGGTAGGTAAGTACGTCGTACTTACCTACCTTTATAAATGTATCCAGGCTACGTTCCTTGTCTTGCTTCGCTGGGTCCTAGATACAATAAAGGTAGGTAAGTACGTCGTACTTACCTACCTTTATAAATGTATCCAGGCTACGTTCCTTGTCTTGCTTCGCTGGGTCCTAGATACAATAAAAACGTATTGACTCATCAGTTTTCATTTGACAAGCTCCTGGCTCAAATCTTGCATCGGACGTCTCCAGTCGAGAATACGTAGGAACATGGTTAAGAAGATTAGGGTCTTACGAACTATATGATTGGAAGCATGAACTGATTTATTGGTTTTGTTTGGTATGCAACTGGAAAATAGCGTTTTCATCCCATCTATTCGAAAAGGACGACTGGGTTCGCCTTTAAGTGCACCCAACGGTGGTGTTTTCTATGAGAAACTTTTAGCGGGCAGTAATGAGTTTTGCGGCGCACTTATTAAGTTCCTAATTCAAAAAGTGCGCGGCAAAGATAATTGCGGCGCACTTATTGAATTTGGAACCAGCGCCAAATAATTCGAACGCAAATATTGTTTGAATGCATACTGGCTGGTACGACGGCCCAAAACCCAAAACAAAAAAACCCAAAACACACAAAAAACACAAAACACAAAAAAAAACACAAAAACACAAAAAAACACAAAACACAAAAACACAAAACACAAAAACACAAAAAAAAACACAATACACACAAAAAACACAAAACACAAAAAAACACGATATCACAAAAAACACAAAAAAAAACACAAAAAAAAACAAAAAAAAAAACAAAAAATGCAAAACACAAAAAACACAAAACACAAAAAAACACAAAAACAAAAAAAACACAAAAAACAAAACACAAAAAAACAACACAACAAACACAATACAAAAAAAACACAAAAAAGCACAATACACACAAAAAACACAAAACACAAAAAAAAACAAAAAAAACACAAAAAAGCACAAAACACAAAACACAAAAAAACACCCAAAAAAAAACACAAAAACACAAACACAACAAAAAAAACACAAAAACAACCATTTGTTTTATTAAATAATAATATTACAATAACATATTCAATTCAATTCAATTCAATTTATTTATTTCAGACATTGTCCATATTTTGTTAGTCGCGCTTATGATAATGTTAGTAGAGAGGCACACACATACGGAACATATGAGGCGCCTTTTATTTTCTCATAGTGGGTGATGAAAAGCAGAGTGTATCACACGGGCGCAACATATATTTTTGGCTCGGGCGACGTACTTTGAATCCCTCGCTACGTTCAGGATTCTACTAAAGAATCCCTCGCTACGCTCGGGATTCTACTATAGAATCCCTCACTTCGCTCTGGATTCAAAAAAGCGCCCTCGCCGTAAAAATATTATGTTGCTCCCTTATGATACAATCTACTATTTTGTCGTCGGACTCTTTCTGGTTTGATGGGTAAAAAATTTAGAAAATCTTGTACCTTTTTATGGCCTATCTGGTAATAACTAGGTAGGTCTGATAACCTACAACATTTTTTGAAGATCTGACCGTTCGATCTATCTAGTTGTAGTATCCTTTTAATTTAAAATACTTTTATTTACAGAAAGAATAATACAAAATACATATGAAACAGTTGTGCTACCTGAAGACAGCTGCAAGCGATCTAAAGGTAGCTCAACTGATCCAAATCACTACCAGACGGAAGCGTCCCTAAGATGCTGGCTGCATTGCCACGCTGAATGGCAATACTAATGCGTTGAGCCAGATAAGAGCCAGCTCTCGGGTCACGCGTCGCTTCGACCAGATGCCCTGAAAGAATTTTGAAAACGCGAAGGGCCCCGGAACCCCACGGACCCGGAGTCTCGACCCCGAAAGGCTCAAATAAGTAAGCTCTGTCGAGACTTCCATACTTGCGTCTTTTGAGATCCTCAGCGGAATCTGCCGCCGCACCGGCCCTAACTGATGTCCCGGACAGATGACAAATGATTTAAATAATTTTGTGGGAAAAATATATTTTTCAATTAAAAGCATTCATAAAATTAGTGATCAGAACCATGAGCTGATCAAGATGAGCCTAAACATGGCTTGTCTACTATATCCAACGAAGAGTTCCGTTGTCCACCTTCCGTCTCCATCATCAGATTAGCTGGCTGTCACCATAATATTGTATTATCAAACTAGCACAGCCTAAACTGTAAGTCCTTGAGTCCTAAAATTCAGAGGGTTCATTTATGTTGTGGTCTAGCTGATGTGGCTTGATGATGCTGGGGTACATTTTCTTCTAGTCACCATTTTCTATAGTCTAAGGTCGCCATAAACACGGTCGTCATCCACATGACAATCAATAAATTATGGAAAAATAAATAAATAAATAAATAATGCTGGACACAGTTCAAATAATCATAATGGACTTAACTTTTTTATTTGTTACAGGCTGTTACATTATTACTTTGTGCCTCTTTGTACAGACAAAAATATCACTCGCAAGCAACGTAATATTGCTAACGACTGTTCAGATCGGTTCTAAAAAGAAAAACGACAAATCCAATCGGAATCCGATAATTATAGTGAACCGTAAATCAAAAATGAATGGTGGAGCCGTTTCGTTTTCATGTGCACGTTTAGAGAGGCTTTGGACAACACCAAGTGAAGATTTATAGCTGGTAATAATCTAACGTGCTTTACTTTTGCTGTGCTATTCTGTAGTGGAGGTATTTGGGAATGCTCAACATTTTTGATAACCACTTAACTCAGTTATAAATCGCTGATGTTATCAAAAGTATTAATAACTCAGTGTAGGGAAATAGTTTAGCTATTTATTACACGCAATCAATTAGGTTATTATTAGCAAGGCTTCCACGTATAAAATCGATGAATAATTATCTGAATTAGAGGATATTTTAAGCAAAGTATGGAAATCACTACAGTCGAGCCTTACAGTAGCAACATCTGATATCTCACCTCCTTGGTTAATAAGCAACATGGCTGATGATAGTACCAACCTCTAGGAAAAATGCCCGCTTCCTGTTACAAACTTCCATCCCTTTCCACGAAATCACTCCCACAGATTGCAGGAAAGCGAGAGGAAAGATGTTACACATCAAAAATCAAAGTCATGGTTTCCTAAGAAGCGGTGGCTGTCATATTATACAAATCTCATATGTAAAATGGTAGATATAAATGATGGTATGTGTCACCTTAAAATAATGGAAATGTACTAATTAGTTTCATGGAAAGTCGTACCTAACAAGGAAAGATTTGTAAGAACGTTGTACTTAAGTCTTAGGAAATGAAAAATCGTGCTTGCAAGAATCACTAACGATGTTGACCGTGGAGATCCATTTATTAGGACTAAAGCTACTTGAGCTCTTCAATTTAATGAACGTGAATCTTGTTCGCTGATGAAAACGCCATCGACATAATTACAACTGAAGGTAAAGGAACACTTCAACGTTGTTTTTTTTGTTAAAGACTTTTATAGGCTTTTGTATGAGGGTATCTTACGTCTTTGACTCAACCTGTGAATATTTACAACCATAACATCATCATTTCAGTGATGCGAGTCTCGTCCATTGGTTTTCAGCTACGTAAACGCAAAGATAATCTTTGCGTGAACGATATCATTCGACCATCGGGTGGGTGATCTGCCTATTGACCGCCGAGCTCACTTGGCCACCATTCTGTGATCTCCTTCGTTCACCTCCCATTGTCCCTTCTAACCAAATGCCTCGCCATTCCAATTCAGTCTTGTGGTCTTCATATAATGTTGTTCTATGATCTGCATACACCAATGTCGTATAAAAGCCCTTTTTTATTTACTTCGTGAAATAAAAGTTTATAACGAAAACCCAAAAATTCAAAAACTGAAAACCATTATGTATTAAAATGTTATAGAGAAAGGCCTACTACGAGTATAATAATAAGATACGATGGTTTTCCGTTCCTAAAACAATAAAATAAATCAACTATTCTATAATGAAGGACTTCAAAACTACAAAACTCCTATTCCCTCTGGTATAGCTGGGTGGACGACACAGGTGAGCCAGAGGGAACTAAACTCTTTTGATAAAAATGCCCATGTTAGTTTATTTGAGTTGAAAATTATAGAATACTATTTTTAACCGACTTCACAAAAAGGAGAAGGTTCTCAAGTCGTCTGTATTTTTTTAAATCGATATCTTCGCCAATCGTTAATCGTCTTGGAATCACGACTTGCTGTAACATTTCTTGGGTCTTTCTCAGTTTTACCACAAAATGGTGACGGAAGGCGGAGGATGGAGGCGGCTCAAGACCGTTTGTTGAGGCATTCTATGGGGGAGGCCTATGTGCAGTAGTGGACTTCTGTAGGATGATGATGATGATGCTGACTAAATATCACCATGTTTTACAATACCAACAAAGGTTAGACAAGTAACAATAAAGGTCTCTAACCTTTATATTGCTCTAAATTGTGTAAGAAGAAAAGCAATTCAAACGATATATACGTACTCAGTATAAATAGTTTACAATTAAACCTATAGTCCGGTCATTTTAGACAATTGAAATAAAGAAAATTCCGACAGAGCCAAATCTTCGTAGAGACCTTAGGTTTACCACAAGGAATAAAGTGTCAAAAGTCCCCATCAGTCCCATGTGAGCTTAGGGACTTATTCGGGGCCCAAGGTCATAATTTTAAGTTTTTTGGATTTTTCTCGAAAACGGTAAGTTTTATCGAAAAAGTAACTCAGAGCAAAGTTGTAGATCTTAAAATTTTCTATAAAAATGGTCCCAATGATTTTTTTTCTAAGACCCACTATTTCCCAGATATTGCGCTTGTAAGAATCATGTTCTACATAGTATGCACACATATGCCACGTATATACATATTTAGGTACTCAAGCAAGCAAAAATGCCTACTTGTGTCTCTTTTATGTAAACATTATACTATTCTAAGAAAATTTACTCTAAAATGACCGCCGGTCCCTTACCGAATCCCCTCTACTTGAATAACATCTGGCCTTGAAAAACATCTGCCTATTCTATTTCCGGGTGTATGATTTTCTGCAATCCACGTGAATTTTAACGGACTTTTGGCTTCTTAAATAATCAGCAAACTCATCACTTCTCGCAGCACTTGCATCGATTAAAGTTGGCATTCCACGACTGACCACAACAGTTTCATCTTCAGTCAAAAGTTTATTACAAATAAAGCAAAATTGTGACATTTTTTTTAAATACTAATCAGCACTAACTTCAATAGTAGACGCTTGTAATAAATACGTATAGTCACTCGAACTGCTCGTTCAACACTAAAAGAAGCAGGTATACGTGAACGACACCACATGGACAAAAGAATAGGCAGATGTTTTTCAAGGCCAGATGTTATTCAAGTAGAGGGGATTCGGTAAGGGACCGGCGGTCATTTTAGAGTAAATTTTCTTAGAATAGTATAATGTATACATAAAAGAGACACGAGTAGGCATTTTTGCTTGCTTGAGTACCTAAATATGTATATACGTGGCATATGTGTGCATACTATGTAGAACATGATTCTTACAAGCGCAATATCTGGGAAATAGTGGGTCTTAGAGAAAAATTCATTGGGACTATTTTTATAGAAAATTTTAAGATCTACAACTTTGCTTTGAGGTACTTTTTCGATAAAACTTACCGTTTTCGAGAAAAATCCAAAAAACCTAAAATTTTGACCTTGGGCCCCGAATAAGTCCCTAAGCTCACATGGGACTGATGGGGACTTTTGACACTTTATTCCTTGTGGTAAACCTAAGGTCTCTACGAAGATTTGGCTCTGTCGGAATTTTCTTTATTTCAATTGTTTAAAATGACCGGACTATAGAGTACGCGTCATGTAAAAAGAACGCTGGAACGCCTGAAGTAGTATGACCGTCAGCGTTCTTTTTACATGACGCGCATTATACCTACCCTTGCTGTGTGAAAGTAGTGAATTACCTTTTGGAAGTACCAACGTACATATTATATATACGAACTAGCTGTTACCCGCGACTTCGTACGCGTAATAGTAATTTATACATAATAAATAATAATACCTAATAACTATAACTGGTTTTTTGCTTGACTTAAGTGTTTGTGTAATCTTAGTATTGTGGGGCGGCAGGGTAGCGCCGAGCTACGATACCTATATTGCTTGCCGTAGGTACGAGCTCCAGGCGTAGATGGTGATGGCGCCTGCCTGTAAACCTAAGGTCTCTACGAAAATTTGGCTCTGTCGGAATTTTCTTTATTTGATCACTATTTTTATGTCTAAAATGACCGGACTACTAACACCATGGCGTTTCTAGAAAGCTGCAACAAGAAATCTAGGTACCACACTCGTCTAGTAGAGCCGAGTGACAAAGCGGGTAGTTTTCTTGTTGCCAATGCCGGTTATCCGGGTATTAGCTGTCTGCTCTATTGTCTGACCCGGGGCTACGTTTGATAGGCACGGCGACACTCTTTAAACTTTTTATTTCATCTCATCATGCTGAAAGAAAACGTAATCCTTTGCAGATATTTAATTAAATCTTTTAAAAACAAGAACCCTGGTTTTATCAAAATAAGCGTCTCAGTATATACTCGTTGTAACCGAAAAACTCTTAAATTTACCACCAATCAAAATACTCAATAGAATTGAAATTATGGTGACTTTTAGTGAGTACTATGGTCCACGAAACGTCAGCAGGAGAAAAAAATTACAGCAGTCACTTGCAGTCGTTTATAAATACTCAAATTTTGCGAGTTGAAGTTCAACGGTGTTAACTAGTAAACGAATTGCTAGCCTAGTAACTATTGTTGATGTAATCGAGCCGGATAGGGAACTAAAGTCTTTTTTTTTTACTGAAAATAGTCTCTAAGAACCAAACAGAAACCATGAGAGTAGAGTATTGAGTCCATTAGGATGATATATCTACTACAAATTCTTCTTAGTCGTTACACTCTTGGCAGAGTGGTCGTGGTCGTCACTTCAGGGTCTGTGGCTCGCTTCACAATCCTTCGCCACTCATCTCGCACCGCAGCTTTCCTGGCGCATTCTTGGAGTGGACCGTCCAAAGCTGCTTTGATTTGGTCAGTCCATCTCATGGGCGATCTGCCCCATGCTCGTTTGCCGTCAGCTCTACCCTGTACAACAAGGCGCTCAAAGGATACCTATCCGCGTCGTGATACGTGCCCGAAGAAAGTGAGGATGCGAGATTGCATAGTAGCTGACAGTCGCTGCTTAATGCCGAGTTCTTGGAGTATGGACCGTTTGGTACGAAACTCAGTCCACGAAACCCCAAGCATTCTTCTCCAGCACCACATCTCAAGAGCATCTATCCTCTTTTTCTCGCTCTCCCTAAGAGTCCATGTTTCTGCAGCATAGAGGAATATGGGAAACACCAAAGCTCTAACGAGACGGATCTTGGTAGATTTGGTGATTTGGTGACTACAAATACAAGTTAATAAAAAAAACACGACTATTTTCTGTCGTCAAACACCAGTTTTCATTCAAAAATGCACTAAACCTGAAAAAATTCTAATGTAGCGCCCTCTGGCGAGGTGGTCATAACGCCTATCATAGAAGTAAGAATTAGTCAGTTTATCGTCGTTGAATCACAAACCAGTCAAACCGTTTTGTGAGATAAATGGGAACATTCGTTTGCACACAGAAACACATTCACAAAACACACAAACAACCTATCACCCTAAACGCATACACAACTCCGTTCCATTGTGGGTAAAAATCAAACCGAGCGACGCGGGACAGGAAAACTGAATTGCCACTTCCGGTTCATTGTGCTCAGACAAATTTTATTATGACATAATTTAGTTATAGATTTATTTAATCGGAAAGGCAATTAATTTGTCTGGCGCTATAAACAAGGCCATACAATTCTTCTGATCGCGTAATATGAGTTAAGCGAGGTGTAATTGGATCGAAGCCACTCAGGGCGGTAGTAAATCAATTAAGAACCGCATTTACTAGCGTTGTTACATGCTTTGACAGCTCTCCAAGGCACTCCGCCGCAGCTTCCACCACCATCCGCCAGACATACGCTATGAAGGTAGCTATGTAATTTAATTTATGCGAAGCTTTGTTCACTACCTACATTTTCTGTGAACCTGGTGAAGCTAAGTTAATTTGGGTTAAGGAACATTATGCGCGTAAACGAAATTTCTGACATAACATGCCTTTTGCTTACCGGGGTGCGTATTTGAATGTTTATTTTAGGAAGTGCCAACAATGTTATGCACAGCCGCGTCCCACGGGTGGAAAGGAATTCGCGATGAGAGATCGTTATAACATTTACATTCGCTGTGGTTTCACAACTTTACGGTAGCTTTATTAAATTTTATACACCACCGCTAAAAGTTTAATCAACACATCACAGTGTGTAGGCATATGATCGTATTAATTAAACCTGGATAAAATTGAGCTGTTACGAATGGTTTGGAAACAGGAGTATTATAGTTCATCATCAAGAGGCGATTGATTTCCACTGTTTGACAGGCTCCCCTTAGAATGCCACGACCATCGGTCTTAAGCCGTCTCCATCTACTGACTTACTGGTCTATAGTCCACTCAAGAAAAGGCTTCCCAATCAGAACGCCATGAAAAACTGTTCCAAAAAGCTGCTTCCATCGCTTAACTGCCCTCATGTTCCCAAGCTCCCTCATGTTCCTAAGACAACGCTTCATTCGTTGCAGGATTTCACTGGAAGGCTTGCCTTGCCTACCTACAACGGCAGCCCCTACATGGTTTTGCTATACCGGCTTTTTCACCATAACCGATAACCTTGACGCTGTTCATGCGGAGGAAAAGGAGTTACGAACTTAACTACCTACCCAATTAAATTATACCTACAGAACTACCTATTTGTGGGCAGTAGAGAACCCGGTTTTTTCCCAAACGCCACAATGGCATCATGTTCGATGATTGCCTCATGTGTTCATAATTCATTCATAGTCAGAAACCTGACGACTAACAATTTAGTTAGTATATAAGTTTATTTTATACTTAAGTACCAACAAATATGAATGAAAATAATATTAATAAATATAATGGAGTATGTAATGACTGTTCAACAAAGTTTTTCTTTCAAGTAAGCATAAACCACGGCCCGAACTTTCTCAGATTTCATGAAAACATAACATAAACCTTTTGTTATGTCTGTGTCAGATATTCGGCAAGAAAAATCGTCAAGAATTATTACTTTCTGCGTATTTCTGCTCACAATAGTTATATGACGGTCATAAGTCAGAATGCTGTGTCGAAATGAGCAATAAAACGGAATGGTGATGGCTCCGTCCTTTTGAAGCCACCTGTTAGTTTGCTTATGCTATTGTTTATGTTTGCACGGCAGGAAGGTAATGGAAAATGCAGAGATTTTCTGCTCCTTTATAGTGACAAGACATGTACTCGTGCTACATCAAATTCAGATTTGTCCGCATGGTCACGTCTCATGAAAGAAAATAAGAAATATAATTATCTTTCGCACGATATTGTTCTCAGCGTTCATAGAGTGTCTAAGGGCCCTTATTACAAGCCTATGCTGCCCGTCCGTTTGTCTGGGGTTCTGTAAGAGATCTCGTCAACAAGCCTTTTACGGTTGACGAGATATACCCCTCTGACAGAATTAAACAAATTGAAACCACAGTGTACGAGTTCGACTAGCACTTGGCTTATTATTTCGTTAATTTTCATGTGTTTATTTTTTCGCAACCATCTTTGTTCTATTTTTTCTAACAGTGGCTGTTGATCTTGTACGTAGCCAGTGCTTCATACTTACAATACTACTTGCATAAAAGTTACACATGACGTCCCAAAAGAAAAGGTGGCGTCTGTCGGATGCGGGAAGGTCGAGATTGCTTAATCTCAACCATGTAATGGTACCGTGGTAATAATCAATGATGTAATGTTATTCATAGTACGAATCCTTGGGCCGTGGTTGTCTCAGCCTAAGAGTAGAGCTCCTCCACCTACTCCCGTGGATGCCGTAAAAGGTGACTAAGGGATCAGCAGGCAGCAGCATTCAACTGAGTACCGATCACCAGTCCACCTGCCAAGCGTGGTGATTATGGCTAATCCACTTTATTCTGTGGACGAGGCCTCATACATTAGTGGATGTCTATCCGCTAATTATGAAGCTTTTGTTAGAGAATCTACGCCTTCCACTAGTTTTTTTAATGACCCAGAAAATTCATTAGACATTAGGCTCGCTGATTCGGGTTAAGATGTCGACATAATCAGGCCAAGGGCGCGCTCGGTTGCCTCTTAGAACATCAAAGGGCAAGCAGCTCTCAACTAGTGCGGAGGGCGCACAGTAGCTAACGAACGACCTATAAAACTATCGCTGAATGTGACTGACTCATGATTATTTGTAAGTTGATCGCACGATGATCAAATAAAGCCAAGCCGTGTTTGTTGCCTGATTCTTCTTTAGGATGGGCCACGTTGAAACAGAAGTAAATTTAGTTTTTATGACGATTCAAAACTTACTTAATACAAATATTTGATTTGATTTGATTAATATTAAACTTCTAAATCATAATTAATTTTGTTACCCTATTAGTCCGAGCACAGATAAAATAATACTATACGTCCGAGATTACTAAATTATAACTCTGCCACTGAATTTCAACTTTTATCGACCAGTTAATATGACAGTTAGTTATGACAGATAAACAAACAAAATGATCTAATAACAGTCCTTTTGCTGACGGAAACCTAAAAAAAAAACATCTGATGAGGCTTAGGTTAAAGGTATTCCCTTTTTAGCAAGCTGCCTATTCGAACGCTAACAAAAGTTTGATGAAATAAACGATATAAAAAATTTAAGACTGTAGAGCAAATTCTTCAGGTAAACTATTTGAAGTTATTTTAAGTGCGAGAGATTTAAAATCAAAAAACTTGGAAACTTTGAAATAACTTTCCTTCGCAATATATCTATCGCAAAAAATCAAATTTTCGATTCGTGAAGTTACTCTACTGAATATTTGAAGTCAGTGTTTCCTCTTTGTACTTTATGCAAAGTTAGGCGAAGCCAAGCTTTAATAATTTCTTGCTCTTTTCCGAACGCAAAGCAAATAGTTTTCTTTAGCATTTAATTTTTAACATTGGTAGACCTTTGTTTGACCACGTTCTCACCTGTTGGTAAGTGACGATGTAGCCGAAGATGGAGCACAAAGGTCTAGAAGGCACCTATTCACCCTAGCCTTTGAAGAGACCCAGATTATAGTTTTCAGGAATGACGGAAAGACTGACGACGGTAGTGTATTCCACTCCTTAGCAGTTCGCATTATAAAGGTAGAACTGAAACGTTAGTACGAATAGAGGGTGTACTAATGAGGTAAGGATGGTACTGTGCCGTGCGTCTGTTCTAGAAAAGGAGATGGTGGGGTCAGATCGTGAAGTTCCCAGGAGCATTCCCCGAAATTTACCCTATAGAAGATCGAAAGGCATGCAACCTTACGGCGGTGCTTGAGAATCTGGATCTTAGTATTCGGTGCAGGATGATTATGATTGATATGATTTCACGGCAAACAAACTCGGGAACATCTAAGCTCGCCTTTGTACATATATATCTAGTAATAGTAGAGCTTTTTTGTGAAAGAGTTCGTCCGGAGAAGTACTACCACCATACCTATTTCTGCCGCAAAGCAGTAGTGCTCGTATTGCTGTGTTCCGGTTTGAAGGGTAAGGGTGCCGGTAAAATTACAGGCACATGAGTCTTTTCATCTTTATGTCTCAGGGTTGGCGGACGCAGTGCAATGCCACATAGGGTGCGTCCTAGGTGGACGTGATCTATGAGGTAATGCACTGTTCATAGGCAGAGGTTACCGCTTAACATCAGGTTGGCCATCTGCTTGTTCTGTCATTCAAGTAGTATAAGCTAAAAAAAAAAACTTTTGTTTTATTTTATTTGTAATGTTTTTTTCTGTGTACAATAAATAATTATAAGAACATACTAAGACATCAATATCAATCAATAGGTATACATGAAATCGTTGCGTGACTGACTGATTGACTCACCCACTCACTGATGTAGGTACTTTGTATCAACGCACAGCCTAAACCATAAGTCCTAGAGACCTGAAATTTGAAGGGTATGTTCCTTTTGTGGTCTTGGGGTGCACTAAGAAATGAATAACCAAAATTTAACTACTAATGGGGTGCTAATGTTGAAGTTATTGAAGACACCACATGACACGACGAGCGTTTCACTATTAGAAAATAAAGATAATAATAAATATAATATCCTATCAATGCTATCAACACTATCAAGGCTGCAAGATCCTATCAATGCTATCAACACTATCAAGGCTGCAAGATCCTATCAATGCTATCAACACTATCAAGGCTGCAAGATCCTATCAATGCTATCAACACTATCAAGGCTGCAAGATCCTATCAATGCTATCAACACTATCAAGGCTGCAAGATCCTATCAATGCTATCAACACTATCAAGGCTGCAAGATCCTATCAATGCTATCAACACTATCAAGGCTGCAAGATCCTATCAATGCTATCAACACTATCAAGGCTGCAAGATCCTATCAATGCTATCAACACTATCAAGGCTGCAAGATCCTATCAATGCTATCAACACTATCAAGGCTGCAAGATCCTATCAATGCTATCAACACTATCAAGGCTGCAAGATCCTATCAATGCTATCAACACTATCAAGGCTGCAAGATCCTATCAATGCTATCAACACTATCAAGGCTGCAAGATCCTATCAATGCTATCAACACTATCAAGGCTGCAAGATCCTATCAATGCTATCAACACTATCAAGGCTGCAAGATCCTATCAATGCTATCAACACTATCAAGGCTGCAAGATCCTATCAATGCTATCAACACTATCAAGGCTGCAAGATCCTATCAATGCTATCAACACTATCAAGGCTGCAAGATCCTATCAATGCTATCAACACTATCAAGGCTGCAAGATCCTATCAATGCTATCAACACTATCAAGGCTGCAAGATCCTATCAATGCTATCAACACTATCAAGGCTGCAAGATCCTATCAATGCTATCAACACTATCAAGGCTGCAAGATCCTATCAATGCTATCAACACTATCAAGGCTGCAAGATCCTATCAATGCTATCAACACTATCAAGGCTGCAAGATCCTATCAATGCTATCAACACTATCAAGGCTGCAAGATCCTATCAATGCTATCAACACTATCAAGGCTGCAAGATCCTATCAATGCTATCAACACTATCAAGGCTGCAAGATCCTATCAATGCTATCAACACTATCAAGGCTGCAAGATCCTATCAATGCTATCAACACTATCAAGGCTGCAAGATCCTATCAATGCTATCAACACTATCAAGGCTGCAAGATCCTATCAATGCTATCAACACTATCAAGGCTGCAAGATCCTATCAATGCTATCAACACTATCAAGGCTGCAAGATCCTATCAATGCTATCAACACTATCAAGGCTGCAAGATCCTATCAATGCTATCAACACTATCAAGGCTGCAAGATCCTATCAATGCTATCAACACTATCAAGGCTGCAAGATCCTATCAATGCTATCAACACTATCAAGGCTGCAAGATCCTATCAATGATATCAACACTATCAAGGCTGCAAGATCCTATCAATGCTATCAACACTATCAAGGCTGCAAGATCCTATCAATGATATCAACACTATCAAGGCTGCAAGATCCTATCAATGCTATCAACACTATCAAGGCTGCAAGATCCTATCAATGATATCAACACTATCAAGGCTGCAAGATCCTATCAATGCTATCAACACTATCAAGGCTGCAAGATCCTATCAATGATATCAACACTATCAAGGCTGCAAGATCCTATCAATGCTATCAACACTATCAAGGCTGCAAGATCCTATCAATGCTATCAACACTATCAAGGCTGCAAGATCCTATCAATGCTATCAACACTATCAAGGCTGCAAGATCCTATCAATGATATCAACACTATCAAGGCTGCAAGATCCTATCAATGCTATCAACACTATCAAGGCTGCAAGATCCTATCAATGCTATCAACACTATCAAGGCTGCAAGATCCTATCAATGATATATCAGCCTAAATCTGAAATAAAATAAAATAAATAACAGCATATGATAGCCACGTACAGATTTATTTTTGACTCCCGCTGTTTTGGGGACCTCGTTGGCGTGGTGGGCGTGTAGCCGGCTGAGATGCTAGAGGTGCAGGTTTGATTCCCGGAACAACTGTTTGCATGATCTGCAAATATTTGATCCTGGTCTGGGTGTTGTGGTACCATGGTACTCGTAGTTCCTAATACCCACGACACAGATAACCCTATTGTGGTATCAAGACTATGTATGTGATTGTTGGGTGTTCTTCTTCTTCATATAATGGCTTCAGAGGAGTGCTCCAAACAATTTTGCCAATGTCAAGTGATATAAAAGTAGTCAAATCCTCAATAAGAGTATCCGTCAAGTCATAACCCAGTAAATGGTGGCAGAAAAATCAAGTATTTGCAGGAAAAAATCCAATATTTCGACTTATATTTAACATACAGTACACGTGTGCTAAAAGTAACACCGGTTAAAGTAACAAGTAAAGTAACAAGTTAAAATGCCACCACGACCAAATAAATGTACACGAAATCATTCGAAAAAACATTAAAATGTAATTCAATAAAAACGACGTTTCATTCAATAATGGCAAATTCAATCTTGTTGGGTGTGTTTTCATCGTTTACTCCAAGTACCTACTTATAACTCAACCCATAGACAAAATTGATAACGTTCCTATCATTAATTCCGTATTCTTGCCCTTCAACGCCAAGATGGCGTAATTTCTGGTAAACAGGCACAAAAGTTACAGCCTGGTTTGGGATTTGAAACCATAATTTTGTGCATCTTTACGGCACATAATCGCGAGTTTGTTCATTGTCGAAGTTAGATGACCTCTACGCCCGTTCCATTCACAATGGCCTCACGTACGAGTATACTCCTTCAAAAGCAACTCGTAAAACAACTCAAACTCACCCGTAAAACACACATCATCGTGTAACAACAATGTATTTAACACGCAAACTTCCCAAGTTCTAAATAAGTTTCAATTATGTTAATTCAGTTGTTTTGTTGTAAGGTACTCGTTAGTTAACCTACCTAACGTTGCTGCGCTATGAATCTGAATCTAAGTACATTCAGGCGATATTTTAAAATACCGATTGGTAAAACCATGGTGGCCATGGAGTCTAGAAAGAAAACAAAAGATGCAAGAAAGTGACAGCGCTATTGCTCACTTGAACTCGGGAAGAGATGAGGTATAAATTTATTCAGCTCGGAAGTAACTGACGTAAGCGACATATGATTAAACTTGGTTTTGCTTCTAAAGCAGAGAATATAAAAAATAAATTCTCTTATATTAATCTAAGTAATGTTATTTTACCTACTGAGTAGTATAAAAATTTACGCTCAATAATTTCTCTCTCTAATCAAGGGAGGAACCTAAAACGGGTTTTAGGAGGGCCAAAAAATAAAGCTGTAGAGAAAAGTTTCACGAATCGTGTTTCTTGTTTATGATCTATTTAGATTACATCCTCAAGTAATTACAGTATCAACATCAAGTTTGTAACCTTTACAGTTACTCAGTCAGCACGCTATGCAACAAATCCAAAATTGTTAACATATCGACTAAAACTGCAGAAATGTAAGTTGTTTTGTTCAAAAATATTGAGCAAAGCAATTACCATTTCATAAGGCTTGAACTACATGTTCTGTGCTATTTATTTATGTGTGTTATTTATTTATGTGTCAAGTTTAATATTAATTGTCAATGTTGTGAACTTATATATTTACTATTATTCCCGGAAGCTCAGACCGACACAGCGATCGACGCGGGCCACGGGCGGTATTCAATTCAAAAATAAATGTTCAAATAGTCAGAAATCCTTTTGATCTCAACACAAACTGTACATACCTACTTTTGGATATCTTTTAACTATAGATAGGTATAGTATACTGTACAATTTCAATTTATCATATTTATCAAAGTTGGAGGGCCGGATGGGTAGTTAATAGAAAGGAAATTAATTTCGTTTCTTCGTTTATGTGGAATGATATCAATATATGAGTAGGTATATAAAATCGTTGTCTGACTGACACACCAAATTACAACGTACAGCTTAAACTGTAAGTTGTAGAAACATGTAATTCATTGGATAAGTAGTAGAGCTTTTATGGAGTTCGTCCAGGGAAGTACTACCACCATACCTATTTCAGCCGAAAAGCAGTAGGCTTGCATTGCAGTGTTCCGGTTTGAAGGGTATTATTATTAATTTGTTTATTTCAGATAAAATCCATAAGTACAGAAAATACAATATTAAAAGATTATTGGTGGCGGTAAAATTACAGGCGCATGAGACTTCCATCATGTCTAGGGTGGCGGGCGCAGTGCAATGCCACATAGGGCGCGTCCTAGGTGTACGTGACCTATGAGGTAATGCACTGTTCATAGGCAGGGGTAACCGCTTAACATCAGGTAGGGCATCTGCTAGTTCCGTCATTCTAGTTCAATGTTGTAAAGGCAGAGGTTACCGCGTAATATCAGCTTTTTGCGTCATTCATGCAAATAAAAAAACCTTTTATAGTCTAGGGATGCACTCATTGTGCTGCTCGAACGCGTGGTGTCAGGATTAAAAAAAGTCCCCCCTCTGCTCCCCCCCCCCCCCCCTCTAGTATCTATCCATACACCAAATACCATCAAAATCAGCTAAACCACAACGGAGTTGAGTGGAACTACAAATATGTACATATAACGCGAGTGCAGCCGCAGGCAGAAGCTTATAAAACATAGGCTATGTTTTATTAGTTTGTCACTCAATCACACCCAGTCGGCTGACCCGATTTCGATGAAATTTGGTACCTACACGTATAGATTATAACCTGGATTGAGCTATAGGCTACTTTTTATCCTGTTAAATGGCGAATGTAGCCGCGGGTGGACCCTAGTTTGTAATAAATATATGGTAAAGTGCATCATTTTGGGCAAAAACACTATTACAACAAAAAAACTTAACAGCATAAATCACAAAGTTGCCTCAAAATTGTACAGTAACCAATGAACACTTTAAATAATATCTTGAGACCGCATAGTAATTGATCTGGATATAAAGTTTTTTGAAAACGCCTTATTCACGCATTATTCAAGCCGTAAGAATAAAAAAACAAAAAAATTGTACACAACGCGAGGTAGCGGGATGGCACTCGGGTTGCCGCGTGCGTTGAAGAGGGAGCTTAAACCGTAAACGTGTGTCTCTTTAGTTTCTTAAAATTTGACGAAAACGGTCGGGGACTTGTGATATCACGACACATTTACCACCTAGTGGATACGAACCTTTATTAAAAAAAGGGATTAAACAATTTGACGCAGACTAACCAGAATTATAGCAGGAAAAACAACAATCAGTGAAATGGTTTCGTAAATTGCATTTCAGGAACTGAATTTATACAGGACTTTATAATAGGAACATTTTGAACCTTACTCTACCAATAGATATTTCCAAAGAAAATTTGCATGTTATGAAATGAAAATTTATGGAAAGCGACTCTGATTTAGAGATACTTCAAGTGGTATTGAAAAATATAAAGATTAAAAACATGGTTTTGGAATATATAATAGGACCAATTTATCTAAAAAACTGGCATTACTGATTTAAGTTTCAAGGTTACCAAACTGAAGCGGAAGTGGACAAAAAAAATAGGACAGGTCACGTAGCCGTATTACGCCTGAAAGGTGGGCCAGGATACCTACACAGTGGATACCTCCAGGCAGAAGACATCGCGGTCTCCCGAGGAAACGCTGGCGCGACGGCCTAGACTCCTTCAACAGGTTTTTTTTTAACATTGTTAAACCTTTTTTTGACCACGATCTCACCTGTTGGTAAGTGACGATGTGGCCGAAGATGGAGCACAAAGGTCTAGAAGGCACCTATTCGCTCTAGCCTTGAAGAGACCCAGATTATAGTTTTCAAGAAAGACAGACGACGGTAGTGTATTCCACTCCTTAGCAGTTCGCATTATAAAGGTAGAACTGAAACGTTTTGTGCAAATAGAAGGTAAGGATGGTAAGGATGGTACTGAGCCGTACGCCTGCTCGTCCTATGATGAAAAGGAGATGGTGGGATTCGATCTTGCAGTTCCTGTGAATGGTTAGAGATGGCCGAAGATTGGGAAGAAAGTGGGGGAGATCTACACCCAGCAGTGTAGATCCATTACAGGTTAGAAAAAAAATACTAAACAACAATCTCAAATGATAATGATATCAATGATAAGAAGTTACGAAGAATCAACCGAAGCCCAATTACCAAAGGTTCTACAAAAAATATTCGGGTCAATGTGCTTACTCAGCTTGAAATAGAAATTGTTGGTTTATGAAGGTATTAACTTCCTTTAGAAGATGGTCATTTTATAGTAAATCGTGAAATCTTTCCCGATTTACGATAACGATTATATGGAAATGGAGGCTTGCATCGGAGGCTCATTTTATTATTTGGAATATCCATGAATATTGAAAGTCATCATCATCAACAACCTACGTATAGATACTGGACAATGCCATGACACAAGTATATTAAATTTATTTACAGAAAGAATTGTCGTAATACAGGTAGGCATGTACGAAATAAAATAATAAATACATATGAAACAGTTGTGCTACCTGAAGACCGCTGCTAACGATCTAAAGGTAGCTTAACTGATACAAATCACTACCAGATGGAAGCTTCCCTAAGATGCTGGCTGCATTGCCACGCTGAATGGCAATACTAATGTGTTGAGCCAGCTCTCGGGTCACGCGTCGTTTTGACCAGAGGCCCTGAAAGAATTTTGAAAACGCGAAGGGCCCCGGTACCCCACGGACCCAGAGGCTTGACCCCGAAAGGCTCAAATAAGTAAGCTCTGTCGAGACTTGCATAATTGCGTCTTTTGAGGTCCTCAGTGGAATATGGTCCTCATATGTCTACAAGTAGGCCACAAGACAAGTAGGCTACAAGAGGCCCATGGAAGCTTTGCCCCCTTCAAGGAAAAAGGCGTGTGGTTATGTATGTATGTATATATGTTATGTATGTATGTTTTATAAACTTTAAAACGATTTCCTAGCCTTTTTAATTTTTCAGTAGGTACTTAACTTACCTCAAATTTACCTGATTGCAAAATTTGGTACCTACTGCCTACCTGGTAGATAGGTAGATAGATAGATAGTTAGATAGATATATAACACTTTATTGTGCACCACATAAAAACTAACACATTCAAACAATTAAAAAACAAGTATGGAAGTGCAAAAGGCGGGCGTATCGCTAAGAGCGATCTCTTCCGGACAATCTACATATCGTTTGAGGTTATTTAGCATCGTCTCGTGTACTTGTTCATCGTATCACCGGTTCTTTCATGGTATTTGGTATTTTTATATTTGCCCTGAAAGTAATTTTGAGGCCGATGATGATAATGACGAAATACATGGAGATAATAATGTGAAACTTAATATGTACAAGTGTTTGTTTGTAACTCAATCACGGCTGAATCGATTGTGATGAAATTTGTTAGACAGTGCCACTCCAATGAAGATGATAATATTAGGTATTATCATAATTCTGCGTATATTTTCAAAGTAGGTACAGTGAATGTATTTTAGACAGCTACTACGAGTATGTACGGAAATTGGGGAAAGTGGTTGGTTTTTAGTTTGGCGGTGTTTATATTTTTAGTTTAAGATTGCCAACTGAATTTTTGCGATTTTTTTACAAATTAACTTTAGTAGGCATACATTAAAATATTTACAAAACAGATAACTCGCTCCCTTACAAAACAACAATCGTAACTTTGCAAATGAACCCCGTAACAGAGAATATTTTTGTACATCTTCATTATAATGATTATTATACCTATTATACTTCGCCGAGGATAATATAAAACATCAGAGGTCTTTGTTTATAGTCTAGAAGCCATGATTATTTTATTACGTCATACTTCATAGTCCACTTCATACGCATTGTTATATTGCATTACGGTGCACGTTACATAACTCACTCTGTAGGTCTACCAAGAGATCGTCTTACCTACTCTACTAGTGTAGTAATAGTACGTTACTATGTCATGTGTCTTTGTAACTAATGGTGCCACATTCCATGGAAATGAGAAGGGCAAACTATAGTCGTTGCAGTGTTACGAGACTGGCAGTAGCAGTAGAACTCTTTCACTCACTCACACCTACACCCTCACAAAACAAAACATACTTCCCATGCACCCACTTATTCACTTACACACACTTAATGGCTGCTCCTGTGATATCCAGTCTCCTTGAGACCGTGATAGCAGAAGAGCCACACTCACACAAACACACACGCACTAACACACACGCACAAACACACACGCAAACATTCTCACCTACACACATCTACACACACCTACCTCACATTTCTCTCACAACTCTGTTTCATTCTTTTATTTTTATTTTACTTTTATTTTTAGATTTAATTGTTTGTTCTTTCCTATTATTTTATTCTTACGTACATAGGTTAAGGAGTTGGGCGCTGATGCTGCTACACAGTTTTATTACTTAAGCAGCATCAACGTTTAAATATGTATCTTGCTCACATTGTAAATTTACTCCGAATAAATAATTTTTACTTTTTTTTTACTTTACTTTAGTGTAGTTTATAACACGTGACCGATACTAATCATTTTAGTACCCCAAGTATTCGCTAGAGGCGCTGGAGAAGTTTTCATACAAATTTTTAACTACAGACACTAGCGAGTATAGATTGTGTAAACTCATGCTAGACCTACTGGAGTCGATATAATTGCATGGGACTTGGAAACGCTAGTTCTAGCGCAAGTACCCATTTTTTGTAACTATGATAGACCTTTGTTTGGCCACGATCTCACCTGTTGGTAAGTGACAATGTGGCCGAAGATAGAGCACAAAGGTCTAGAAGGCACCTATTCACTCTAGCCTTGAAGAGATTCAGATCATAGTTTTCAGGAAAGACAGACGACGGTAGTGTATTCCACTCCTTAGCAGTTCGCATTATAAAGTTATAACTGAAACGTTTAGTACGTATAGAGGGTATACTAATAAGGTAAGGGTGGTACCGAGCCGTGCGCTTGCTCGTAATATGATGAAAAGGTGATGGTGGGATCAGATCATGAAGTTCCTGTGAGCATTCCCCGAAATGTAACCTATAGAAGATCGAAAGGCACGTGACCTTACGGCGGTGCTCGAGTCTCTGGATCTTAGTCTCCGCCATATGTTGCTCACCTATAAGCTCTGCGTTCGATCGAGTCCAAGGCAGTAGTTTGGCTCGGCCAAACACCAGCTGGTGTTTGGCCGAGCCATCCCAAACGTGGCAGCAGTACTCCATACCAGCCCGGACTTGTGCTTTGTACATACTTAGAAGCTGTCCTGGTGTGAAGTAACGCTTTACCATATTCAGGATACCCAGGTTCATGGAAGCAGTTTTTGACTCGATGTAGGAGCCAAAGTTGAGAGTAGGCGTGAGTGAAACGCCCCGATTTGAAGCAGACTCACCAGAATTGAGCAATGAGCTCTATCTATAAACTCCATCTGCAACGGTGCTCCAGCAGCATGAAGTAAGAAAACCAGCACAAGCTTCTGCTCTCTTGGGGCTCGTCGCTATGTTGATAGCTTTGGAGCCGTGTTTATTGCGTAAATCAGTTTTTCCAAGTGCGTAATCTGGGATCGCATTTCTTTTTCGTTTCGGAAGTAGTGAGTTCTTCTGAATTTATGCGCCTATTTTGATGGTGCGTTGGGCACAAACATCTCGTGTTTAGGGTCGATTTCATATAATTTTTATTTTCGTTGTAAATTTTTATTTCTTCACAAAACAACTGACAACTTTTTTCTAGTAAATTTATGGTTTTCATTCGGTTCAGTAATGATGGTATTTTTTTATTTAGGTAAATTAGTCATTAGGTTAATCGTGAAAGAAAAGTAGTAACCTTAGTAAATTTTCAGGGTTTCGTATATCATGAAAGTATCATGTGCCTGTAATTTCACCGGCACCCATACCTTTCAAACCGGGACACAGCAATGCGAGCACTACTGGTTTGCGGCTGAAATATGTATGGTGGTAGTACTTCCTCGGACGAACACTTTTACAAAAAAGCTCTACTACTTATACACTGAATTACATGTTTCTACAACTTACAGAAAACAGCTTACAACTTACTGTAAATTAAGTATTATATCAGTAACGTATAATATATACGTTTATGTTACGTGATAAGAGGGTTGTCGCAAAAATAGCTCAAGGTGAATTCGAGAAGAACATATTCCCACTTATTGTAGAAATGGGAGCTTGCCGAGATAACAGAATGGGGTCATTTTATTGACAGATAGAACCCGCCTAACGAGATATACGATAGTTTCACGTACCTGTGTATCTCGGTCCTTTATGGACAGTACCTACTCCTTGATTTGTGGTAACTACTTAGATACCATCGAAACATTTCCCATGGAAAAACCTATTTAAAAAGTAAATCTTAAAAATGCCTTGAAATAAATAAAAACAAGTATGCTACAGTTTTACCTCAAATATAAGTCAGATCGACTGTTTTCGTTTGCGCAGAAAAGCGCAGACTGATATCCGACAGTAGCCGAACGTATAGTATAGGTATATGGCTCTGTCCCGCTCATATCTAAGATTTGACTGATGAACAAGATGGCGCACGACCGGCCGCGAATATGCCGCGAAATCGATTAACGAATAACAGCGCTAGATTTTAGCGCGCGATTGCTATTGGTAGAAACAAGGTTCCCGCACCATAGAAATTGGTTTACGGCGCAGGTACGAGTACATCGGGACGACTTATATTTTGGGTAAAACTGTAGTCGTGTTCTATCTTTTGTGTCCCAGACTTTAATACATCACCATTATCATCAGCCTATATAAGTCCACTGCTTGAAATAGGTCTCCTCTAGAATACAACGACGAAGAGTCTTGAGCCGCCTCTATCCATCGACTTTCTGGTCTTTGTTCCATCGAGTGGGGCCTCCCTCGTCTGCATCGTCCAGTTTGAGGTCCGTAAACCTTTATTCCCCAACTGTTATCAGTTTTGCGAGCTACATGGCCACTTCAGCCAGCTAATTCTTAAAGATAGACGGTGATGTTGTAATTATTAAGACTGCACACCCGCCAGGCAGAAATCTTCATACAAAAAAAAACGCCACGCGCCACTCGAAAAAGCGGGTTTTATTGAATATCTCGTGAAATATAGATAATTTTCAAAAAACCCCGTGGGTGAACCCTCCGTTTTATTGTATTGTTTTTATTTATCCAATTTTTGACCCAATAATCTGTACCATATTGACAAACAATCGAATCTAGCCAAAAGTTAGAGGTATCTTCGTGATTTTTTTTATCGAGAAAATGTTGGCCTTTCGTGTTTCTGTCTGGGTGATCCCTCGGTATTATAATTTAATATCCATGTATAAGTATTTTTAATTTGAATATTATACCTTATAAATTACCTAAGTATTAAAGCTTAATTATTTTTGGCATACTTAATGTAAATGTTCTTTGAGATAAATATTAATCACAGCTGAGCAAAACTTAGAGCGATACATAAAATAAACAGGCCCAATTAAAATACCCATTTACAAACGAAGTGTCGAGTCCTACAAATTATTTAATCTGAAGCAGGAGTAGCAATTACGATTTAATGAGGGCAGCACATAGTAGTCAATATCAGATATTTAATCATATCTCTGACTTACCGGTTACAAACTTCCATTGTTCTTTAAAACTGTGCTGTGTTAATCATTCTGTGGGGAGGCCTATGCCCAGCAGGCACTTCTATAGGTTGATGATGGTGATGAAGCTACGAAAGTAGAGTAGGGTGTAGCCATTGAACCAAGTGTACCTTATGTACCAGGTGTACCGAATGAACCAGATGTACCTAATTAACCAGGTGTACCTAATGAACCAGGTTTACTTAATGAACCAGGTGTACCTAATAAACAAATTTTACTTAACGCACCAGTTGTACCTAATGAACCAGGCGTACGTAATGAACCAGGTGTACCTAATAAACCAGCTGTATCTATAGTAAAACTGATAGATAGCAAAGAAATGCGCCGTTGTTACATTGTAGATCATAGAGGTTCAAACATACCCCCATCCGATTGATTCTATCTGGTAACTGGCGGTCTATCAGAAATTGTGATGAGATGAATTAAAATTAAATATGCCTAAAGAATGTTACAACTTCGCAAGGCTCGGTCGACTGTGCAGTATTTACTTAGAATCTACAATCCAACTCCATTCCTCTCTAGATTCCTATCAACGTTTTTTCCAGAGTATTTTTGGATCTTTTAATTTGATTCCCAGTTTGATCACACCTATCGGAAAAACTTTTAGTGTGGCGCACAGTGGAATGTGAAATCAGAGGATGGAGCTGTTATATTTTTTACATCGCAAATGCTCTAGCACGATTTTATCAGTGGCTTTATACTTTGATTGTAAATTGGTGTTTTATTTTTCATTTGACTATTCATATAATGTTTTGCGAAAGTTATTTATTATTGAGCTTTTAATAGCGCTTTTGTATCTACCGACGAAATTTTAGGAGTAGTACATAAATTCATATAAATTTCAGATTTCTTAAGATTGATTTGAAATATTGAAATAGGCCTGTGTTTATAATATAACGAGACCGGTAACCGAGTGAGCGGTCAAATCATCCTAATTGGGAGCTTCGTCCAGCGAAGATTTTCTGCGACGTGCTGTTGACCGTCTCCGCTTGGCGTTTATCGCGGCCCATCGGAAATTCAATTATGAACCTTCGTCGCCTAAGTTGTTGACCTCCTACATTCACCCCCCACCAGGGAGAAGGGGGTACCAGCCCTCTTGGGCAAACACGTCACCCTATCTCCTTGCGCGACCTCTGATCTTAATATGACCTCCGCTGACACAGCGCTCATCCAAATTCGATAGCGACAATAATTTAATAAATCATACTTTATCTGTGTAAGCTAAAGGGGTTTGATTATGGTGTCATTCTTATAAATCAAGTTGCTCTTGTTAACCTTACTAAATATATAAAATGTATGTGTTTTATGTCTCTTCCAAATTTGAACATGGAAGATTAGAATACTGTATTTGCTATAAATTTAATGAACACAGTGAACAGGAAATCTATTAAATGTACCACGGATACCAGATAATTAGGTAAATGTGAAGCCATCTTTGCAAATAGGTACACTGAAATAATGCTATGGTTGAATTTACTAAAGTCCCGACGGTTGATAGAATTTACAAGAGTAATAGTAAGAGTTACTAAGGCTTAGCGGTTCAATTTACAAAACAACTAAGGTTGACGGCAAAATAAAGAGTTAACCCTTTTTTTTCATGAATTTAACAATTGCTATGGTTGATTTTACAAAAGCTCCGACGGTTAATAAAATTTACGATAGTAATAGTAAAAGTTACCAAGTCTTAGCTGTAAAATTTACAAAACAATACAGGTTGATGACGAAAAAAGGGCTTTACACTTTTTCTTCATGAATACTACAATTCCATTAGGTTATGATTACTAAAGGTAGGTACAAATTATTGGTAGATGATGTCGTAACACATATTTAAAGTTTAAATTACAAAAGAATAAAGTAGATTAGATATACCAATTGTAAGTGTATTAGAAATATAACCAGTTTGCTGTTGCAAATTTCTTATTAATGTGAAATTCAACCGAGAATATTGTCATATTTACGAGTTCGGTGTGTATTTACCTTAACAAAGTTGATATTACAAAATATATTCGTTGATTTATCACATTTTCAGCAATATTTTCATGAAGTAGATAATATCGTATAACTTTTGCACATTTCATAGTTATTAAGGTTAAATCTACACCGGAATCATTGTTGTATTTACGGGCTCGCTTTGGTAGATAAGTTGCAATTTTTACCATGACGAGGAACTGTGGATCTTACCATAATTATAAGTTAAACTTACAAATTATTGAGTAGATTATAATAAAACATACAATTAAGTAGATATTACCATATACCATTGCACATTTTATAGTTTTTTTTACGTTAAATTGACCAGAGAGTATTGTTTTATTTACGAGTTCACTTTAGTAGAGAAGTTCCCTTTTCTACCGCAGCGAGGCGCCGTGTCCGTAACATAACTTAAAGTTGAAATTACAAAAGACTAAAGTAGATAACTCAAAAGTTTTAGTTTATTGGAAAAAACCATTTCGCTGTTGCAAACTTCACAGTCTATTTACGTTGAATTGACTCTAGAGTGTTGTTATATTTAAAAGTTTACTTTGGTAGAAAAGTTCTCATATATACCGTAACATAACTTGAAGTTGAATTAACTAGTAGTAATTACTTGAAAAAGTAGTAGAGCTTTTTTGTGAAAGAGTTCGTCCGGGGAAGTACTACCACCATACCTATTTCTGCCGCAAAGCAGTAGTGCTCGCATTGCTGTGTTCCGGTTTGAAGGGTAAGGGTGCTGGTGAAATTACAGGCACATGAGACTTTTCATCTTTATGTCTCAGGGTGGCGGGCGCAGTGAAATGCCACATAGGGTGAGTCCTAGGTGGACGTGACCTATGAGGTAATGCACTGTTCATAGGCAGAGGTTACCGCTTAACATCAGGTGGGCCATCGGATTGTACAGTCATTCAAGTAGTATAAAAAAACAAAAAAAAAGTTGAATTAACAAAATTTAACGTAGATTTCATCAAGTTTTCAGCGAAGTAGATATTAACGTATAACTTTTACACGTTTTACAGTTTCTAAGGTTTAATCTATAGGAGAAGCATTGTTGTATTTACGAGCTCGCTTTGGTAGATAAGTTGCAATTTTAACCATGACAAGGAACTTTGGATTTTACCATAATTATAAGTAAAACTTACAAAAATTGAGTAGATTATAATAAAACATATAATTAAGTAGATATTACCATACTCCTCTTGTATATTTTATAGTTTTCTTACGTTGAATCGACCAGAGAGAATAGTTACAGGTATGTACGAGTTTATTTCGCGCAGGAGGTTGCAGGTTCGATTCCCACCAGATTGCACAAAAAAAATATTTGTGCAATCTGCAGATATTTGTTCGGGGTGTTCTGGGTATTTTCTATGTATAATAAATAATATCTATCTATTTAATGTATTGTATTAAGTTTATTAGTTATCTAGTACCCATAACATAAGCTCAGCTTAGCTTGGGGCTAGATAATGTTGTGTGGACTGTCCAGCATTATTTATTTAATTGCATTATTTACTTCGGTAGAAAAGTCCCCATTTGTAACGCAGCGAGGTGCTGTGTTCGTAACATAACTTATAGTTTAAATTATTTATTTATTTATTTATGTTAACTTACAACTATACAAAACTTTCGTAGCAGGCACCGTATTAGACTCGCGTAGCACACGAATGTGTAAGTTAAATTCGGCGTGGCTGCTAACTGGCTGCTGGCGCAGTTGGTACACCCACCATCCGAGACGCAGGCAACTGCCGGTTCAAATCCAACAGAAAGCAAAAAGTGGAATCTACTCACGTAGTGAAGAGGCCCTCGGTGGAGACGGGGCACAGCACAAGGCACACTCCAGTGGCAGCGCATATTTAACTAATACCAAGGCGCCCGATCCGTTAAAGCCAGAGGCAAGAGATACGAAATCTAAAGTAAAAGATAACACAAAAGTTGTCTAGTAAAAATATCACATAGTTACGAGAGCAAAAATTAGGTGAATATTACAAAACCTCAAAGTAGTTATACAATTGTAGTTGTCTAGTAAAAATTGCCACAATTCATAGTTAAATATACGACAGCAATAATTAGGTATTTACTTCAAAACTTTAAAGTAGATAACACAATAGTTTTTTAGTAAAAATTATCACAGTTCCATAGTTAAATATACGAGAGAAATTAGGTATTTACTACAAAACCTTAAAGTATATAACACAATAGTTGTCTAGTAAAAAATACTATAGTTAATGGTAAAACTACCAAATATACAAAAGGAGTTGGTAAATAATACCTACAATTTAGTTACAAATTTACCAAAGTGGTTTATTAACTATCCTACCAGTAGTTTGATAAACAACTACAATAGTAATTAACTTGTTTAGTGAAAAATAACAAAGTTTATGGTAAAATCCACAATTTGATATTTAATAAATTTTTACCGAAACTATAGTAGGTAGTAATTTACCAAAGCAGTTTGGTAACTATTCTACCAGCTACATTTGGTAACTTAAATATACCAAACTACTTTGGTAATCAGCCAACCGTCGCCGTTTGGTAAAATCAACTTAACTCAGCGGTAGGTCCTCATTCAAACGTTTAATTTGGTACATATAATCAGTAATCTGGTAAATTCAACCAAAGTATTCTTTCAGTGTAGGTATACATTTTTCTAAATATTTTTGTCCTCAAAAGGCGGAAGCATCATAAAGGCGCTGTGATAAATTACCGTCACAATTCAATTAAAATTTCAATTACAACAGGAAACCGCAAACTGGAAGCAGAAAACTGGATTAGTGAATAATAAATACAGGCAAATGTAAAGGTCTTGACTACTTGGGGGGCTTAGTGCGACTTGTTGGTGGAAATTTAAATTTCTGGCCCTTGTTTACCAAACAGACCAATTTGTTGCGGCATTTTGTGAAATAAATTCTATATAACAGGTTAATAGTTATTTGCTTTTGATATATCTATCTGCACAGGAATTTGTGAGTTTGCATTTTTATTTGAATAGAGAAAATAAACATTTAGCTACTATTTGCTGATGAAATGGAAAGTTGCCAAACAATTGTAACTTCTGCAAAAGTTTCTAAGCTTCGTCTTTTCTCTCGACAAACCAAAACTTTTATATTTAGTGAAACTTTAGGTAAAATCATCTGCATAGCCATTACTTTGCAGACGAGTAGGTAAGTATATTAAAATAAAAGAAAATATAATTTCTTCGATACTTTCAATATCAGGCATATTCAACATTAATGTTAGAATAATCCTTATATTAATCTTCTCCTCTTAAGAAGAGTTTTAATTACGGTCTACTTTAAGAAATATATAATCGGGATATATTTTTTACAGAACCAAGCTTCTGAAAGTAGTTCCTTCGAGTCGTATTAGGCGATGGAAATCTGGTGCTTGCATAAATATATTCGGAATTATTCATTCGGGGCAATTCGTTCAGCTTCTGAAATGGTCCGAAGTCCGAGATTTATGTCTCGGCAACTTTACCGAAGTAACGTACGGTCACGAAGACGACGACGGCGCGGCGCGCGGTGGCAGCGTTTCGCGTGAATAAATCAAATAATTCCACCCCTCCGACTTTCGAGCCAAAGCGTTCTAGCTACTTATATGTATACCCAATCGGTTCTCGCATACCCGATAAAAATATTCCATCCATAAAATGGAATTCAAAAAAAGTCACGTTGGATCCACACAGAAAGCACATAACGTACAATATTACACGGAAATAATGAAGCTAATGAAGATTGGTAGCTAGGTGAAGGCCGTAGCTACTTTCCAGAGTCGTTATTTCTCATGAAAAACTTAATTAAAATGAATCTCTTTGGGACACGGCTTTTTTGGACATTAAAAGTAAAAAAACGCTTTCATAAACGTTGCGTATCTAATCACGGGGGAAAAATTACAATTCAGATTGTGGTATAGGCAATTTCATTTTGATGGAACCATTTAATATTCAGTGATTAATTTCATATTGTTAATTAATATGGTGCACAATATTGGTAGTTATGGTGGTTTTATGTAGCGAAGTAATTTAAATAGGCTTTACTTTAGGATAATGAAGATTTGATTCTACAAATAATGTTTTTTCCAGTAGAAATTACGTAGGTATTGGATGAATACCCATCACATTTGTTGCCAAATCCATTATTGTCCACTGTTGGTGCACAAAGAAAGCAATAGGCTCGGTGCGGTGCAGTAAAAGATTTCGTTCCGTTCCGAAATGGTACAATATCTCCAGCCACATTTCTATCGGATATTTTCCAATTTGAGATATTTCTGCTTATCATTTTCTCGTCGCAATATAGTCGGTGGAAATGTTCCGTATACTTACTGTGGCTTCATTTCATATAGGTAGATACCCTACCCTCACTCAGTACATACACGTAGATAGGTATTGACGCTGTGACAAGTTTTGTTATTTTCAAGACAATTATGTATTTAACGGGTATGTATACAACTCACGGTATAAAGTATTACACGCAAAGCAGACAATTTGATGTGGTTGCAACTTTGTTAGGAATATCAACATCATAAATATTTTGTCCATTAGGTGCACCCTATGATAAAATAGACCGCCCTAGCCGTGGTGGGTCTGGCCTAAGAATATAACCCTCAGTCTCCTCCCGTGGATGTCATAAAAGTTGAAGCAACATCCATCTGAGTCAACACCAATACTGCGATCAGCAATCCACCTGCCAAGCGTGGTGATTATGGCAAATTCCCCATTGCATCCTATGGGAGAGGCCTCGACCAATATTGGGCGTCTGATGATGATGATGATGACATTAAACCAACAACAGAGCAAATAGTCTATATTGCTTCAAATAGGTGGGTCTACACAACAATTTTAGGAACTACATACATACATAGACACACGCCTTTTCCTCGAAGTAGGCAGAGCCTCAATGGGCGTCTTTTCAGAGTGGGTTGCACCTTCGTGCAATATAGACGTGACAAGTGGTGAGCTCATCGTCGCCATTGCCTCCCACGACCTACTCGGCTAACGCTTAACCAGCAGCCAGCAATAACTATTGCATAATAAGGCAGCAGCCAGGACAAATCTTATACCAACGAATCTTATCAACAAGTCATGAACAGTAATATGATAAATATCCTGTTTCAGACGGTCTCATATCAGCTTAATTATCACATAGTCTTCATTACAAAGGCAGTCCCCAAGACGATAAGACCTAACTACTAACAATTAACTTGTAGTGTAGGGTAAGTAATTTACTACAAAGAGGTTCGCCTTAATTTTGCGAGGCTACGTTTTAAAACGGACTACACACAGAGTTGGCAGCGCTCGGTCGGGCTAAATGCTAAAGGATGAGGCAGAAATTAAACTGAAGATGAGGGTAATTACTATTACTACAGACTGAATTAAATCTGATTCACAGCTATGAACTAATAATGTAGCCACGCCTAAACATTAAGGTGGAAGCTCACGCTGTGTTTTTTGCCCATTACAGCTCATCAACACTTCTTCAGATAGCGAAAGTTGAGTTCGCGATAGCTAGGAGACTTAACACACATGTTTTAATTGATAATATCTCATAAGTATCATCAGTTTAGCTATGACACCCCTAAACACAATTTTACAGTGTTTTTATGTGTTTAGGGGTATCGTAGCTAAACTGATGATATTTATGAGATTCTATCTTCCAAAACATGTGTGTTCCAAAACTCCTCGTTCTCGCGAACTCAACTTTCGCTATCTGAATAAGTGTCGATTGGCAAAAAATACTAAAAAATAATAATTTCGCGCCGCATGCGTGAGCATTAACCTTAACCGTGCTACTTAATGTCTTAGACTAGTTAGGTACATCGTGGGGTTGCACGATGGTGCAACCCACAGTAAAAAGAGGCCCATTTGAGGCGCTGCCTACCCTTTCGGGGAAAAAGGCGTGTGTCTATGTATGAATGGATGTATGGATGTATGTATGTGTTTGGCTCTTTTGATCGAATTTAAAACTACTTAACAATGCAAATGGCAAAACACTGTGTGACGAACAAATTCAGTGTTTCGACTTTTGCATTGACTAAAGCTAAGGCCAAACCGACGCGTTCTGCCCGCGTCCGCGGTCGTGTGCACGGTGGCGATCCATTGTCTTACCATTGATCTCTAGCCACCGTGCACACCACTGAGGACGCGGGCTGATCGCGTCTGTTTGGCCTTAGCTTCACAGTTTTAAATTCGATTACGAGTTTTTTGGTTCTGAAGTATTGACCACGAACCGGACGACGCATCTTAACAGCCTAAGTACCCTGAGGCCGTAGACAAAGTAACAATCGAATAGCGATGTCGCTTGTAGAAAAGCCAAAAATGTATGAGATTGACGTATGCTATCGAAATGCCACGTGGTCTTTTGTATTGAATTACGACTGTAAAAATGGAATCGCTTCGAAGCGAATGCCACTTGGCTAGGCCGGCAGGTTTGTCTAAGTGTTGCATTCGGTATCCCGACTATCGAATTGAGAGTCGATATTTGTTTTTATGTATGGTTTTAATGAGTTTCTCAACAAGTCCAGGTAGGTGCGCTTATCATTTTCTGCATAAAAAAACGACACTTTGACTCGCATTTCAGTTCTGGTTATGCCGGGTGGTTCTAAATTACAAACGTGTAGTCCTCAGGAGCACTAGAACCCCTGCGTAGTACCCCCAGGGCACAAGCGGAACAACTGTGTACATTTTCGTTGCAAGAAAGCCCCTCTCGATGGACTTACCACAATTAAAAGATCGCTGGAAGTCGGTGGATGGAGGTTGATTAACACCATTCGTCGGGGCATTCTATGGGCAACGGTAGACTTCTATAGGCTGATGATGGTGATTAAAATACTTTATTTTTGAATTATTATTATATGTAGCGGAGACCGAGTTATAAAAGTAATTCGTTAATTAGTACTAAATGCTTGTTAATTAGTCATCCAGACATTTTAGAGCTACTTTGTATACGTTTTTAGATAGCATTATTCAATAGCTACAATCAGATAGCAGGTCAGCAGCGGCAAAACATTCAAATAAGAGATATGAATGTTTTTGTTATACCAGTCATTTGAAACTTTAGCCCAAGGGTCCCAAAAAAAATAAAAAAAACGTCCTACAGGACTAGATCCTTAGCTATATGGCATTGCCCTGGTCTTGGCTTTGATCTGGTCTCCCCTATACAAATCCTTGCTCGTTTAATAGTATAGGATATCATAGGCTATAAACTAAGGAATGTATAATACATGGTGTGTCTGTCTGTGTGACGTAATGACCGCCTCTCTACAGATTTACGGGCAGCCAGTAAAACCGTCACACTTATTCATGTTCATGTTTATGCTCATTGATACGGACCATATAATGGGCATGGCTCTGAAAGGCACTTAAAGTGCTCACCGGACACTTGGCTGCACATACAGATAAGCTCACATCTTACTTGGAGTACCTAGTCTCTGTTAAAAAATGCTTCACAATAGTAAAAGTAAAGTTAGTTTGTGTTGTGACCTCATCATACTAAAACCAGAGTGTTAGAATGGCGATAATATTATTGTAACAGACATTATTTTCACTAGAGGCTGAAATTCTTAAAATCTCTAATCCATCATCATCGTGTGCACTGGAAGATTGTGGATTAGGGGCATATTAGGGTCAGTTGATTCAGTGGGTGGCCATGGCAAGCACTGTATGTTTTCTTTGTTTTATTGCTTCGTCGACCTTGGCCAATACCAATATCAACGAAGCTATCATCTGTTTTAAAGTACCTAAGTAAAGTACTTAATAAGTTCTTCAAGTACTCAATTTTACTAAAATACCTTATGTGAGTTATATCTTTCATTTTATAAAACGGGAAATTTTCGGGCTTCACCCTTAATATTCGGGCTTCACCCTTAATATTCGGGCTTCACCCTTAATCGAGGGTCTTCTTCAGGGTGACTGCGATCAGTAACATCCCTCTGCGACTCTTAAAACATTTCTCGTTTTATAAAATTAACTTCTATTGAAACATAACCAAACAATCCGACCATGTGGGACTCGAATCGAACAATATTCCTCAGCCAGTGGTCATGAGAAAAAATTATATCCAAAATTATTCCACACTAGCCTCTTGCTCGCGGCTTCGCAACCATGGTGTCTGCATAGAAACAGCTCCTCCCCCTCCTAGCCTCTGCATATCCCTTGCCACCTCTGCTCTTCCCAGCATCTATCCACACACCAAATATCATCAAAATCAGCTCAGTCGAACTACTCATAAAGCGAGCGCAGCCCGCATCACGACATCTGTGGCGCGGCGAGCGAGTAGCTGAGATGTGAGTGGTTGCGGGTTCGATTCCCGCTGCGGGACACATTTTTGTATGGTCTGCAAATATTTGTTCTGGGTCTGGGTGTTGCGGTACCATGGTACTCGTAGTTTCTGATACCCATGACTCCAGTAGTCATGGGTATGAATGATAAAAATGATATGTGTATTTGTCAAGGTGATAACACTACTATCCCATTCTTCCATATAGTCCTCTCCATCCTAAGGTTGTCTGGAAGAAATAGCTTTAAGCGATAAGACTGCCCATTGTACATTTCCGTTATTTTTGTTATTTAGTTATGTTTTGTATTTCTGTGTGTTATTTTGTCGTAAATGTACAATAATGAGTTAATCTATCTGTCTATATTTACGTACTTTGTGATATAGCGTAGATATTTTAAATCTATGGCAACGAGCTCTTGTTTACTGCTTTAGTTTGTAGCATCCAACATTTATAACAGCCACCTGCCACTTGCCACTGTAAATGTCTGAAAGAAGCCTGAAATGCGGCCGTCAAACTTCCCCCTTATTTATAGTCGATATTTCACTGGCTTGGCAACCAGATGTCGTCAATTAAGACAAGAAGTATTGATATTATCAGAAATATCCAATGAAATAAAATAAAATTAAATCTGTTACTTAATTGCTAAAACATGGAAGGATACATTAAAAGTAGAATTTTAATTTAATTTTAGTGATGGAACAAGCAGGTTGTCCACCTAAGGTCCACCTGATGTTAAGCGGTAACCTCTGCCTATAATATGGCATTAGCAAAGAAGGTACGTTTCTAGGACGCGCCCTATGAGGCATTGCACTGCGCTCGCCACCCTTAGACATAAAAAAACTGTCATGTGTCTGTAGGAAAGTTCACCGGTACCCATACACTTTAACCCGAAATACAGCAATGTTAAATATAAGTGGTTGTTAAAATATAAGTGTCATGTTTTTGCTTTACAAGTCTTAGAAAATAATTAACGGGAAAGACTAACTAAACACTTAATACAAATACTTAATAATAATACTAAATACAAACTTCACGCCAAACCACAAACCATTATATCGAGACAGAAACCGCAAACACGTGTGAATAAATGCGGAAAGAACTCAGCTAAGGTGGTCTTATACGTGTGCCCCACGTGCAAGAGGGAGTATGAAACCAAGCGTGCCGTTATATTTTGTACCTACATGCTACGAAATATCTCCATTCGCACGGCTAGCTGATTTCGAAGAATTTTTACAGTTCAATGTGGCACAATTAGGCTTTTTTCTATCATCGAAGAGGGCCGAGATCGAACTGATTTGAGGTTTGATAATAGGTGCATTGCATCTACTTCGGACAAGCAAAGTGACACGCAAAGTTATACTTGCGTTATTTAGTGTATTTATAGGTCTGTGCGCCATGCGGGTAACATCGCGTGTGACCGACAGGCAGCAATACACCGGATTGAATCCATAGTTCCGATTTTTCCATTTTGTTATCAGAAAACTAAAAATAGCAATATAAGAACTAAAAACATTAATAAGCCTACAGTTTTACCCAAAATATAAGTCAGATCGACTGTTTTCGTTTGCGCAGAAAAGCGCAGAAAGACTTGATATCCGATAGTAGCCGAACGTATGGTATACCTCTGTCCCGCTGTATAGCTCTGTCCCTCCCGTTCACATCTAAGAGTCGACTGATGAACGACCGGCCGCGAAATTGATTAACCAATAATAACGTAAGATTTTAGCGTTCGATTGCTATTGGTAGAAAAAAGGTTCCCGCTCTATAGAAATTGGTCTACGGCGCAGGTACTTCGGGGCGACTTATATTTTGGATAAAGCTGTACTTACTTACTCATTGATAGGGTGTAAGATAGAATAGATTACAAAAAATAGAGAGCTCTTAGTATAAATAGTTCGATGAAGGCGATTTGTCTTGTAGGACGTTTTGACATGTGTACAGCCAAGTCCCGGAAGGCTTTTTTAGTATATTAATATAGAGCAGTAACTATAAGTATAAGTATAAAGTTTATTTAGCTCTTCACAAAAGGTTTCATTGACATCGAGTAACATAAATCGTGCATAATATTACATTGTAGGTAAGCGTGATGAACCAAGAAAACCTGTTTTGCGAGAGCCTGGTGCCTGCGATAGGTTTTAGAAAAAACCCGTATTACAGGTCACCAGTGCCCCACTCCGCGGATTATACAAGGAACGTCATTAGGTACAATTTCAACAAGCAGACATATTTGGTTAAATAATTATAAATAAATAAAACTAATCTTAATATAAATCAACTACACAATATAAACTAATTAGGTACATTCAGTAACAAAAACAAAACAAAAAACGTTTATTTTGTCTTGTATGATGAAGATGTTTGGTTTATGAGTGTGTGAGCGAGTTTATTTGAAATAAGATGTGTGCAGTGTGAAAGGGTGTGAGAAAAACGGGTCAGTTATTAAGAGAATATGCTTGTAAGTATGATTTGAAGAGAGTATGTTGGAGTGAGCAGTACAAATTAGGGTTTTGGCTGAAAATGCGGTAGTACATAATAGAACGAACGTAGGAAACCAAAAGTCATTTAGAAGGGCGTAACAAGTTTTCCGTTTCTTCATAGCTTAAAGTTTTAAGCCATTTACATACTGCTTTCTTGCAGTTTGATTTATGTAGCGGGTAGATATGTAAACAATTGTTAAACTTATTGTACAAGTAGGGGCCGAGGAAGCAAAAGAAGTTATTGGAAAAGCTTGTACGTAAGGCTTCAGGTCGACATACAGCAGCTCTGCGTCTATCCCTTAATAAAACCGGAACATAATCTAACTGCGAGTGTTGCTTAAGCACAGTTTGAAGCAGGAAGGTTTGCCTGACAGTTAGAACATCCCAATCCTTGTAAAGGACAGAAGTCGGAAAGCGATAGGGTAAGGTCGCACTGACCTTCAAGATAGCCCGCTGTGCTCTCTCCCAACTCGTTTAAGTGAGTTTTGGCTGCACCTCCCCAAGAGGAAATGCAGTACTCAACAATGGGCTGACATAAGGCAAAGTAAACCATTCTAATGGTCCCACGGTCCGCGACATGCCCCAAGGTCTTAAATATATAGATCAACTTGCGCAGCCTAGTGACCAAAACATCAATATGTGGCTTGAAACTTAGTGTCTGGTCGATAGTAACACCAAGATACTCAATTACTACAATGTATCAGACTATCAAATCATTGGTGTGTATCAAAACTATTGTATTTCTGTTTGTCGCAACATCACAGCAATTTCAACGAAGACAAACACGATGCTGGATGGAACAGAACCAACCGACGTTTTAAGTGCAACACAAACGACTGGTATTTAGTTTGTTTTGTAAGACGTTCGTATCCATTGAGGGTGTAGCGGATGAACCAGACTTAAGCTATGAAACAAGCGGTCCATTCATTTTAATTACTTTGGCGATGTTAGATATCAACGGTGTACTCAGTCGCCAAAAAGTCATAAATGGAGCATGTAGTAGTAGTATATAGTATGTCATGTAGTAGTTTTAGTAGTAGTAGAGCTTCTTTGTGAAAGAGTTCGCCCGGGGAACTACTACCACCATACCTATTTCTGCCGCAAAGCAGTAGTGCTCGCATTGCTGTGTTCCGGTTTGAAGGGTAAGGGTGCCGGTGAAATTACAGGCACATAAGATTTTTCATCTTTGTCTCAGGGTGGCGGGCGCAGTGCAATGCCACATAGGGTGCGTCCTAGGTGGACGTGACCTATGAGATAATGCACTGTTCATAGGCAGAGGTTACCGCTAAACATCAGGTGGGCCATCTGCTTGTTCCGTCCAACAAGTAGTATAAAAATAATAATAGCTCCATCGTAATAGATAGCACCGCCACTGAGCCCGGTGATCTGCTTTTCTCATCCACTTTCTTTTTGATGAAAACGTGTTCAAAAGAAATCCCAAAACGTATGTGTTAGAGGTAAAATTCATTAATTTACAATTTCTAGAAACAAAGATATAGACGGAAGGAAGCTAGTGTGGGTTCCCTAGCTCAGTAGAACAATATGTAACACCAGCTTGTTTTTGTTTGGTTCTTTTCATAAGTTATTCAATTTTTATCGAAATATAAATAATAAGAAGCCTACAAAGGCGCGGGTAACTAGTGTTCCTAAGAACATAATTTATTACCTACCAATCTTCTCGAATCACTAATAAAATGAAGCCCACAATGAAAGGTAGTTAAATCTCAAAGTTCATATACCTCCCTATAATTCTTATTCTTCAGTCGCGTATTTCGAAGCCTTATCGTAACAGTTGATTAAACCCATGCTCTTCCGGTTCATTTGGCTTCAAAAATGGATCGATGGATCTATTTCTGGTATTTTTGGTATATACTCAGTATTATAGTGTCTATCAGAATGTTTACTCATTTTAATGTGTTTTACTCATCTGATCATCAATATATATAAAATCGTTGCGTGACTGACTGACTGACTATCAACGCACAGCCTAAACCGTAAGACCTAGAAACCTGAAATTTGGAGGGTACGTTCCTCTTGTGTTCTAGGGGTGCACTAAGAAAGGAATTCCAGAAATTCAACCCTTAAGGGATTGCAGTGGGGTATTTAAGTTTGTCTGTAATAAAAGTACACGCGGACGAAGTCGCGGGCATTCCACTAGTTTATTATATTAGTAGTAGCATCAAATTAATTTGAGAGAAAAATCTAAAGCTATAAGTAGTTAAATTATTATAAAAAAAAGTTTCCCAAAACGTATGTAGGTTTGATTTTTAGGGTTCCGTAACCAAACTACGGAACCCTTATAGATTCGTCATGTCTGTCTGTCTGTCTGTCTGTCCGTGTATGTCACAGTCACTTTTTTCCGAAACTATAAGAGCTATGTGCTGTTGAAACTTGGTAAGTAGATGTATTCTGTGAACCGTATTAAGATTTTCACACAAAAATAGAAAAAAAACAAGTAATTTTTGGGGTTCCCAATACATAGAACTGAAACTCATTTTTTTTCATCAAACCCATACGTGTTGTTTATCTATGGATAGGTCTTCAAAAATGATATTTTGGTTTCTTATATAATTTTTTCCTAAACTGAATAGTTTGCGCGAGAGACACATCCAAAGTGGTAAAATGTGTGTTTCCCCCCCCCGTAACTTCTAAAATAAGAGAATGATAAAACTAAAAAATATATATGATGTACATTACCATGTAAACTTCCAACGAAAATTGGTTTGAACGAGATGTAGTAAGTAGTTTTTTTTAATACGTCATAAATCGTAATCCATCCAAGATCTTTTATATTATGTTACTTGCTGCTACGGAACTCTTCATGGGCGAGTCCGACTCGCACTTGGCCGCTTTTTTTGGTGATAATGTGTTCATGACATGTAACGTGAACGGAAAATGTGTGTTCACTAGGGAAAAGTTTCCTCAGTTTTTCCCATAGATCTAGAATGTACAATTGTACAGCGCAAATTCTAAGTCAATGGTTTTGCCAGTATCAAGTAAAGTTGTCGATCAACTTTTAAACTACATTTTGATGTTGCAATAGATGGTTTATGACAGTGGAATATTTGGCGCTAACTTCATGGCGACAAGTTTATAGAATTGGAAAGTGTTTATCATTGGAGAAAGCGACTATTAAACTAAAATTCTCAGAAAAACTTTGACAGGATTGATAATTATTTTAGCTTCGTTCATGTAATTAAATTCACATTTCAATATAGTTACGGTTTCAAGTTGTATTTTCAGTTGAGGAGAATAGCTACCATTTGTGACATGCATGACATCGATACTAGATCCAAACATTATTCTGACTATTTTTAACCCCCGACGAAAAACGAAGGGGTGTTATAAGTTTGACGTGTCTGTCTGTGTGTGTGTGTGTCTGTCTGTCCCAACGTAGCTCCCAAACGGCTGAACCGATTTCGTATGTTTTTTGTTTGAAATGTGTATTTATTGGGAGTGTTCTTAGCTTTGTTTGATCAAAATCGGTTCAGCCGTTCAGAGTTGGGGGTTTTATTAATTTTTACAAAATTAATTACTTGTTTATTACTTGATTTGGGCTCTAACGAAACATTGTTTAGGAAAACTTTATGAGACTGATTGTACAAAAGGTATTTTAATTCCAAATTAGTCTGTCTGCGATTTTCGTCTGCGCAGTCTTTTTGGTACCAGACAATATAAAAACTGGGTAAACAAAATAACGATACGACAGAATGATAAAACACAAATAAATTTCTAACTACCTATCGATGGATACGATACATTTATTAGTAGATGTTGTTTTTCACAAATTGACCCGATGAAAACTTTTGGATATTATTACCACAATAAAATGAAATGTTTTGTAATCACAAAGGTAAGAAACAAAAGTTTTGGTGTAAGTCATCATATTTCAGAAGGTATATGTATTTAGAAATCGGTTAGAAAGGTAATTAAAGTAGGTAACCTACATCGCGTGTATTCGCGAGGTTTCAGTTTGCGGCGAAACACTAGTATACCTATTCAAATTTCATCATAATTATCGTCAGCCTTATCCCATAACTCAAACAGACGACGGCAATGTTGAAGGCCCAGACGGAAATGGCGGGATGAGCTAGACTCTTCCTTGAAGGATTGCTCCCAAATAGCTGCAATAATAGAGACAGATGTGAGGAGGGAAGGGAGACCTCGGCCCTGCAGTGGGACACCACAGGCTAATAATAATATCGTATAGAATGTAGGTTTCAAGTGCTGGGCTGGACATAGGCCTTGATTGGACGATCTTGAGCCGCCACATCTTCCAGTGCGACCTTTAAATTGTCGTCGGTAAATCAAGAGGCCTTCCTACACTGCTTTTTGCGGTTCTTGGTCGACACTCGATAATCTTTATTCCCCAATGGCTGTCTTTTCTTTGAGCTATATAGTTTGCCCATTGCCACATCAACTTGTTAATTCTGAGAGCTAAGTCAGTGATCTTGGTTATTTTAAGGATCTCTTAGTTTCACATTTACCAAGATATAACTAGGAAAAGCTTAGGGAGATAATCGCTAATCATCAGTTTCGTAATTAGTATAAGTTCGCTCTTTAATACTCTTGCATAAAATTACGATAACGAGCACGTGAGTTTCCGCCGCCAGCATCCCTCGAGAGACAAACGGAGAATAAATAGATTCAACTAACGACTGGTTATAAAAGATCGCAGGAAGTCGGTCAAAGAAGGCGGCTCAAGACTAAGCTATTTAAAGTGGCAATAGGCAGGCCATTTAGCTCGTAGAACTGACAACCGTTGGGGATTAATGGTACCCGATTGAGGACAACGAACGGGACAACACAGTGTAGGAAGGTTCCTCTCTCCATGGTGATGACATTTTAAAGGTGGCAGGAAGTCGGTGGGTGGAGTTGGCTAAGACCATTCACCGTGGCATTCTATGAGGCAGCATTAGGCCTAGGTCACTACTAGACCTAGGCCTAATGCTGCACAACATACAACAACACAATAACATAACATGCTTATAACATTACAAGTTTTAATTTAACTTGACTTGTGTGGAACAAATCTTGAAACTGAATTTTAAACCAGTTAGCTTCGTTCGATTGAGCTGACATTTCGCATACCTGTCAAGTACCGATGATAATACAAAATATTGTACACAATATTTATAGTGGTGACAGCGAGCTGATCTGACGATGGAGACGGAATTTAAGGTGGACAACGCAACTCCTCGATGGATAATAGTAGACTGACCGTATTTGGACTCATTTTGAACAGTTTACGGTTCTGTTTGCTAATTCCACCATTATCAGTTGGATGTAGGTACACATCTCAAAAGCTAGTTTCGATAAATACAGTGAAAAAAAAAACATATTTCAGAGAATGGAAATTAACTGTATATTTCTAACCAAACAAAGATTCAAAAAATAGGAAATTAGTATTTTCTTCAAACCTTGAAACCACAATAATATTGTAAGAAGCAATACAAACTTTCATAATGAAAAACACAACCACGACTTCTGAACAAGCGACGTCAAAGTGCCTAGTAGAAAAATATTGTACGTTTTGCCTGAAAAAGATTATGTACCAAGTAGGTAAGTAGGTTTGATTATTCCTAGATTCAGTCTACGGCATGCCACATAAGAAACCTTTCTAATAAAACCTATACCTAAATGATTCTACCGCCAATTTTTTTTATACAACTTTTTATGACGAAACTAGCAGTCGGGCCACCTGATGTTAAGCGGTACCCTCTGTCTATTGCCTAATAGGTCACGTCCGCCTACGACGCACCCTATGATGTGGCATTGCAATGCGCCCGTCACCCTGAGACATAACAATGCAAAGTCTCATGTGCCTGTAATTTAACCGCCATCAAACCGGAACACAGTAATGCGAGTACTACTGCTTTGCGGCAGAAAAAGGTATGGTGGTAGTACTTCCCCGGACGAACACTTTCACAAAAAAGCTCTACTACTACTACTCAAAATAATACTACTAGTAACACTAACTACTAAATACTACTAATAAATATCTCATTATCAACCACAGAAAAGTACACAGTTTGACATTTGCCTCCCCAATAGAATGATCAATTATATCTACCTACAACATTTAATACATCACGGCGCAACTCCCGCTGGAAATTAAAGCTATTATTTATGAGCAAGAGGCATAATATATGTGTGTTCGCAACTAAACGGCGGATGCCTGTGACCTCATAGGGATGCCTTTGCGGTGACCGCAAATTCATTTACCTTGCTGCGACTTGGCATTGGGTCCGTGGGCCGTGTATCTGTAGTAGCTAGCTAGGTGAATAGGTACAAGCCCCGATCTCACAGCTGAGTGGTCAAATTCAGGAAGGCCAGTTTTTTACCCGACTGCGGGCAAACAAGCAGGCTTATGTATCTTACTTGTATGTAAGTACGTCCCTATGTTCCCTTGTAACTACTAAACGGCTTAACCGATTTTGATGACCGTTAGATTCGTCTTTAATGTGCGAGTGTCACTGGGTATTAAATTATAAAAAAACTGGGGATTTTTGTTGTAGCAAAAATGTTTTTTTTTAGTGTCAACAAAAAACGCCAGTTTGTTTCTTATTTATTAACTAGCAAATCGCCCCAGCTTCGCACGGGTAGCCCCCGGTGAACCCCCCCCTCATTACTTTTGCTATTCGGAGCGGAGAAGAATCCACCAAAAAAGAGATACTTACTTAACTAACATCGGTCCAGCCGATCTTGAGTTATAAGTGGTGTAACAAACACGACTTTCTTTTATATATATATATATATATATTAAGATAAGATAAAATAAGATAAGATAAGATACGATAATAATCTTATCATGTTTGCTTTCAAAAGAAAGGTCTTGATGAGCACACGACCATAAGACAGGAAAATGTCTGTCGGGTCCATATTTGAGCGGATTTTTATGATATTTGGTGTGTGGTTGGATAATGAGTGGGAGGGGCGGGGGAAGTGGCAGAAGTAGGCTGCTGCTAGGGACTGCTTTTTAACCCAACATCACGCAGGTAAAGCCGTGGGCAAAGGCTTGTTATATAATAATCTAACAAGAAATATAGGCAGGTATTTAAGAGAGAAATGAGGCCGGGCCCATTGATGCTCTGCCTACACTTTTGGAGAAAAAGCGTGTGTATATCTATATGTCTATCTATGAAAGACATGTTTTCAATGTGAATTGTTTTACACATTTTACCACTTTGGAAGTGTCTCTTGCGAAAACTATTCAGTTTAGGAAAAAATGGTATTAGACGAATCTATAAAGAAAGAAAGAAAGAAAGAAAGATTTATTTGTAGCACACACACTTAAGAGAAATAACAAATAAAAAATAATAATAGCACGTAAACAAAAAAAACAAAGAAATATTACATAGAAAAAAGAATAAAACACAAAAAAATAATACCCATAAGGTTTTAAACATAAACGTAAAACTAGACCCTTCGTAATGGAATGGGTAAAATAAGGGTAAGGGAAGGGGGTAAGGGGTATAAGGGTTCCGTAGTTTGGTTACGGAACCCTACCTTGCTACTTACAAAAAGTAAAGGCTTCATGTGAAATCAACCCACACCATTTTTTAACCCCCGACCACCCCGACGCAAAAACGATAAGTACGATTATAAGTTTGACGTGTCTGTGTGAGTGTGTGTCTGTCTGTGACATCATAGCTCCCGAATGGATGAACCGATTTTGATTTAGTTTTTTTGTTTGAAACGTGAATTAGTCTGGAGTGTTCTTAGCTACGTTTGATCAAAATCAGTTCAGCCGTTTCATTGCGTTGGTGGTATTTTTAATTTTTACAAAATTAATTACTTGTTTTAGGGTGCATCCGTATTGATCCCATGGATTCATCCCACGAATATTTATTTCCAGATTCATACCAAACTGTAGGCCGTATTCATCTCAAGTTTTTTTTTGATGTATTAGTTGTATACGAAACTAGTAGTGATGTCCTTACAGCTGGTTGATGATGATGATGGTGATGCCTTACACTTCCGAGCCTCAATTAATGTGTTCGCGTCTACGCAACAGATTCCTGTGACGTAATACGAGTACCTACCTTCGCGGAGACCCCAAATTAATTCACCTGCGACTTGGAATCAGTTTCGTAAGCCGATCCAAAGGCCGCGGGTTCAAGTCGATAGCGGGTGAATGGTAGGTACTAGGTTATTATGTATTACCGACACTATAGACAACACTTTAAAACAAAATTAAACATAAATCACGTATGTAATCGCGGAAGTACAATGGCAAAGTGCTCAAGATGGCGTTTGCTATTGAAAGATTATCAATGTTTGTTAATTTTAAAGAGTTTTTTTTTTTTTTATACTACTGAATGACGGAACAAGCAGATGGCCCACCTGAGGGCCTAGTCTGCAAATTTGACAAGCACCTTACACGGGCGTGAGGTGTACACTACACGGATTTTAGTATGGAGAAATCGAATAGCGCCCCTAGCGGGCATTTTGAGAACCTCAAATCCCATACAAAAATCCGTGTAGTGTACACCACACGGCCAAGTAAGTTGCTTGTCAAATTTGCAGACTAGCCCCTCAGATGCTAATCGGTAACCTCTGCCTATGAACAGTGCATTACCTCATAGGACACGTTCACCTAGGACGCACCCTATGTGGCATTACAATGCGCCCGCCACCCTGAGACATAAAGATGAAAAGTCTCATGTGCCTGTAATTTGACCGGCACCCTTACCCTTCAAACCGGAACACAGCAATGCGAGCACTACTGCTTTGCGGCAGAAATAGGCCTTAAAATAGACCCCTCAGTCTCCTCCCGTGGATGTCGTAAATGCCGACTAAGGGATTATCCGAACTTGTTAGTAAGATTCGTTGGTATAAGATTTGTCCTGGCTGCTAACTTATTAGGAACGAGTTATTACTGAAAGAAAGCGTTAGCCGGGTCAGCCGTGGGAAGCAATAGCGGCGATAAGTTCACTACTTGTCACGTCTATATTTCCACGATGGTACAACCCACGATGGAAAGAGGCCCATTGAGGCTCTATATACCCTTTTGGGGAAAGAGGCGTGTTTCTATGTATGTATGTAAGCCAGGAGGTAAATTCAAATTTAAATGTGTCCCAAAAAATATTATTGTGTCACACATTCATTTAGTTTATTTTTGTGAGACATTTATAGTTTGATTTTTCCATAAGTATTGCTTTCCCTTTAACTGAAAGATATGTAGGTACCTCCATAAATTGAGTGAAGGTGAAAAAACTTGCTATGTAATTGCAATTTATTTCATAAAACAGAAAAGTAGTTTTCATAAAAACTTAATTAAACATAAACTTACTAAAAAAGCGTACTATAAAATCTCAGATTATTTAGATGATAATAAAGCTTGGGACTGAACTTGCTCCAACTCAGCCAAAACAAATGTATATCTAATAATAAGATTTTTTTAAAAATCCTATTGATAAATTAAGTTTGAATTTTGAATTTTGAGCCTCAAGTGTATGTAACAACGTGTTGTTTTCTCGGGATTGCCGTGTTGGCCAGGCGACGTGTGGCACACATGAATGGCGAATCAGCAGTGTATCCAGGACTCGCGAAAATTCCAAACGAGAACCGAATATCAATTGCCCTCCTGCCCAATTTTCCTACAAATTGCTACAGAATGTTGTGCCTCAGAGAACAACTAGAAATGAGACAGTGACATCAAATTTTGAATTGTTACTTTAGCTTTGATCCGGTTTAATGATAAATCCCGTATACCTATAATTTAGTTGCTAATAGCTCCCATCTCCACAGGATCTGACACCTACAGAAGTCCACTCCTCGACATAGGCCACACCCATAGAATGTCACGGTGAATAGTCTGGAGCCTTCATCCACCGACTTCCTACGACCTCCATAATGGCGTTGGTCCGTCGAGAGCCTTCCTCTTATTGTAGTCCGATTTGGTGTCACCACTGCAGAATCTTTATGCCCCAACGGTTATCAGTTCTGCAAGCTAAGTGGCCTGTCCATTGCCACTTTAACTTGCTAATTATTATTCTTAGAGCTTAGTTTTGGTTCTTCTAAGGATCTCGTCATTTCGGATTCTATCACGAAGTGAAAATCCGAGCATAGGTCTCTCCATAGATCACTGCGCAACTTTTTTTTTTTTTTTTTTTTTTCACTTGAATGACCGTAACAAGCAGATGCCCCACCTGATGTTAAGCGGTGACCTCTGCCTATGAACAGTGCATTACCTCATAGGTCACGTCCACCTAGGACGCGCCCTATGTGGCATTGCACTGCGCCCGCCACCCTGAAACATAAAGATGAAAAGTCTCATGTGCCTGTAATTTCACCGGCACCCTTACCCTTCAAACCGGAACAAAGCAATGCGAGCACTACTGCTTCGCAGCAGAAATAGGACTTAGAACTTAAGAGGTTGTATGCGCCCACGTTGCAGATACTACGCATTAAATAATCACGTGACTTTTGGTGCGTCAGCAAAACGTGTTAGTTATTTTTCACGCTTTAAGAAGATGCGTTTTTTTTCGATTTAGGTTAACAGAACCAAAAGATAATTACATGAATAAAACTCCACAGGCACACAGTCCTGATCCCACATTATGATTCCCTCTGACACAGCACCCAAGCCAGGAACAAATATTTGCAGATCCCCGGCGCGAATCAACACCACACCTTGCGCATATTATTTTATTTATGAAAAGAAAGAAGTGAAGTGAAGAAACGTTTCTAGGCAAACGAATAGTTTTACTGCCTATTCTGTGAGTGTACCGTAAAATTCTAATATTTGCATAACGCCGCACGCACCTACTCGAAAAAGACTAGTGAAAAAGAGTCCTGTAACAGGTGTCATTGATTTTGTTTGCTTAGTTTTGCAAATATTTGCGCTTCGTTATTGGCAATTCTGTGATGAAATATCTGTGTGCGCACCCCGACTGCTCAATTAACCTAGTGGGATAACGTCTTTATTTGCTGCGTGAAATATTGTGATAGTTAGGTATCATACCTTGAAGAAAATCTACGGAGACATAACGATATTGTTATCGATATGAACGCAAGAGAGGTTTATTCAGACTGAAAAGGCTTGTTTGTTATTTTTGACCGCACGAGGTCTCTGAGTTTATTCGTAGGATGCTGCGTTTGTATGTTTGTTTCTAAGTATGTGTGTTTTTCCAACGATAACTGCAGAATTGTTGATCCCGTTCTTGATGAAACTTGGTAGAAAGGCAGGCTATGTGAATATAGTTTTTAATTTGAACAAGTGATTGATCGGTACATGGGTGTCTGAGCTACGGGGGGGGGGGGGGGGGATCCAAGAAGTCCCCCAAAATAGGTGTCATAACTATAGTCAAACTCGATGAAGATAAAATGTTAACAAACCGTCAAACATCCGAAATTATTGTGACAAAACTGTTTTATTTTGAAAGATATGGACATAAAAATCACAAAAAAAACTGCTGTTCAAGTTAGTAATTTTCATACATTTTATGGAGCAATTAGCGCATTTCAACTTGTCCCAACAGCCCACTTTAAAACAATAAACCCGTACTTATACAATTTCTCTCTCGTTTTATGAAATTCTGTATAATTAAATAATAGAGTGTATAATAAAGGCCACAGTATTTTGTCACGGCCGGCAGTGAAATGAGCTAGAACATAAAGCCGCCCGCCGCGGGCTGGAAATAACCCCCAGTTAGTGGACGTAGGCAGGATTTGTCATGCACAATTTTAGGGGCAACAGGGGTTGTTTGAATTACGAAAATTAATTCAATGAACTAATCTAACATAACTTAAGGTTGCAACCCACAGTCTAATCAATGTCGATATGTCGATTACCATGTTGCTGTTCATTGCCCAGCGTGTTTTAGCTTTTTTACAAGAGCGAGAATATTTGAAACACGCAGCGCAATGAATAGCAAAACAGATTTCGAAATCGTACTTCAGTCTATTAGGAAATAAGACCGCTGATCCAACACTATTGTAGGATCTCCTGTGTAGTGGGTATCAGGAACTACTATTACCTTGTTACCTAAATATCCAGATCCGTAGCAATTATTTGCAGATCATATAAAAATATTTGTCGCACAGCGGGAATCGAACCGGTACCCTTTTGCATCTCAGGAAGCTACTCGCCCGCCACAGAGGTTATCCTGCTTGCATAGCTATTGTTTCCCCGTAGGTAAGCCGGGCGCTTCGGGATGATACTATCCCAAAAACACGACCAGAGAGGGCCTAGTCTAGGTTTGCCATTCGTTCTCTCGACTACCGAATTGCGATTCCATATTTGTTTTATATATTTTTTATGGTGTTATTGAGTTTCTCAACAAGTTCACGAGAGGCGCTCATTATTTTTAACCCCGGACGCAATAAGAGGAGTGTTATAAGTTTGACCGCTGCGTGTCTATCTGTGGCACCGTTGACCGCTGGTCTATCTGTGGCACCGTTGACCGCTGGTCTATCTGTGGCACCGTAGCTCTTAAACGGGTGAACCAATTTGAATGCGCTTTTATTTAATTTAAAAGCCGGTTTTCTAGCGATGGTTCTTAGATATGTTCTATCAAAATCAGTTTAGTCGTTTTATTCAGCTATTAGTTAAATTTATTCTTGTCACCATCGTCATAGGCCTTTTGAATCTAAAATCCGTTATCGAGATGCGTCACTTACGTCAATGACTAGTAAAGCTTAGGACAAACTAAAGTTCAGCCCGCGTCCTCAGTGGCGTGCACGGTGGCGATCAACGGTAAGACAATGGATCGCCACCGTGCACGCGGTCGCGGCCCGGCTCACCATGGTCCGACTCGCAAAATAAAAAAATACCTAACGGAAAGGCCCGACTGGCCCGGCATCCATGAAAGCGGTGCAAGACAATGGATGGTAATGTCAGAAAGAAAAGTGTTTTGCTTGTTTCAATATTTTTATATTACTAATATTACTGTATATTACTGTTTTTAACCCCCCACGCAAAAACGAAGGGGTGTTATAAGTATGTGTCTGTGTGTGTGTGTGTGTGTGTGTGTGTGGCTGTGTGTCCCATCGTAGCTCCCGAACGGAAAAACCGATTTCGATTTTATTTTTTTGTTTGAAAGGTGAATTTGCCGGGATTGTTCTTAGCTTTTTTTGATCAAAATCGGTTCAGCCGTTTCATTGCGTTGAGGGTTTTTTTAGTTTTTACAAAATTAATTACTTGTTCAATCATCTAATTATACAGTCACAGATTGGTTGGACCAACAGTCTCATCATATTTTATACGACCACGAGTCCAGTATTATGATATCAAAAAATGTGCAATAACCTCATCTCATACATAAAAGGCAATAGGTATATAAAAGGTAATGTCCTGACTGACTGACTAACTGATTGAGTGACTGAGTGACAACACACAGCCTAAACCGCTGGTCGTAGAGACTTGAAATTTGAAGGAAATGTTTGTCTCGATGCGTAGGGTTGTACTAACAAAATAATTTTGAAAATTCGCATCTTAAGGTGGTTGCTTTTTCATACAAACGTAATTGCACAAATATAAATAATATAATAAATAAGTAATGCTGAACAGTTCACACAACATTATCTAGCCCCAAGCTAAGCAGAGCTTGTGTTATGGGTACTAGATAACTGATATACTTAATACAATATATTACATAGATATTTTTTTTTTATTATATATAGAAAATACCCAGAACACCCTGAACAAATATCTGCAGATCGCACAAATATTTGTTCCGAGGCGGGAATCGAACCCGCAACCTCCTGCGTCGCAGGCGAGCGTTCGCCCGCCGCGCCACAGAGGTCGTCCAATATGGGCGAACAGAGTATAATTTTTCAGAGAGATAACTTTCTTTTCGTACTCTGCTATGTTTTCATTAATTTGTTTGTCTAAGTCTATGGCCGATTTTCTTCTATAATTGATACTGCAATTATTCATATTGCAAATATCTTGAAAACTATTATAGCCACTTATATGAAATTTGATTTAATTGATTTAATTGATTAATTGATTAATTGATTTAATTGATTTAATTGATTTAATTGATTTAATTGATTTAAAAGTATTTTATTCATTGAAATCACAAGGATCATTTTGAATCGTCTTAAAAAATAAATTTACAGTTACTCCTGTTCCAACGCAACCAGACCTAGAAGAATCAGGCAACAAACACGGTCTGTTTTTCTTTTGATGATCCTTCTTACTACTAGGTGGAGAGCGCCTGTGTGGTGCCTCGAGAACAAATTGAAGCTGATTCAAGGAAAAAAGGAAAACCAAATTAAAAGCCTTACTTAGGTAGGCAGTCAAAAGTAAGATGATAGAGAGAATCAGCAAAAGTTCATAAGGCAGCACACACTACGCTTGATATACACATAAATAACACATCAGTAATAAATTATATGCAGGTACAGACATTGCAAATTGACAAATTAGGTGTCGAGGGGCAGAGCGACATCAGGCCACGCGGCTTTATCATTAACATAGTCATGTAGTGTAATACGCTTTCTTAATTAAATTATTCTTTATGAAAGATTTAAATCTTCGAATCGAAAGTTTAGATGCACTTTCTGGAAGTTTATTATAGAACCGAACAGAATTCCCCATAAAAGACCTACTTACTTTTTTTAATCTAAATTTGGGAATACTCAGTTTATTTTTATTTCTCGTGTTAAAACAATGCACGTCACTTTTTTTCATAAATCTATCTAAGTGTTTATGTGTATATAATAAGGTTTCGTAGATGTATTGCGATATTACGGTGAGAATGTTAATTTCCTTAAAACGCTCCCTCAAGGAGTCACGTGGCTTCATTTTATAAATGGCACGTATTGCCCGTTTTTGTAAAACAAATATTGCTTGGATGTCTGCTGCTTTCCCCCACAGAATGATGCCATATGACATAACACTATGGAAGTAGCCAAAATAAACTAGCCTAGCTGTAGCTTCATCAGTAAGCTGCCTTATCGTACGAACTGCATATGCAGCGGAACTAAGTCTACCTGCAAGTGCCTCAATTTGTGGTCCCCACTGCAAACTTGCATCAATATTAAGTCCTAAGAAAACAGTAGAGTTTACAAGATTGAGTGTCTCGCCATTTACTTTAATATTAGTTGGGTAATGTTTTACATTTGGCAAAGTGAATTTAATGCATTTAGTTTTTTTAGCATTAAGCAACAGATTATTTACTGTGAACCAATCAAGAACTCGCGATAGTGATTTATTTAGATCATCGTAATTAGCTTTTGACCTATCAACTTTGAAAATTAAAGACGTATCGTCAGCAAATAAAACTATATCACATATGTCTTTTACATAAAAAGGGAGATCGTTAATGTATACTAAAAATAGAAATGGGCCTAGTATTGAACCCTGGGGCACTCCCATAACAATAGACGATCCTGAAGACCTTTCACCACCAACGTCAACTTTTTGTACTCTATTGGATAAGTAAGAATTTACAAGGTTAATTGCCTGATTTTGGATGCCATAATGTTTTAACTTCAAAATTAGAGTAGCATGACTCACGCAGTCGAATGCTTTGGATAGGTCGCAGAATACTCCCATCGCGTCTTGCGAGTTTTCCCATGCTTGAAATATGTGTTCCAAAAGCATGGTACCAGCATCAGCTGTTGATCGACCCTTGTTAAATCCAAATTGATGACTATGAAGTAGTCTGTGGAAGTTAAAGTGTGACAATAATTGAGTAAGAATAAGTTTTTCAAAGATTTTACTTAACGCGGGCAATATAGAAATCGGCCTATAATTAGCTGGATCTTTTGCATTTCCAGACTTGAACAAAGGAATTAATTTACTATGTTTCATAAGATCTGGAAAGATTCCGTCGTCAACACATCTATTAAAAATGTAGGCTAAGCATGGAGCAATATCAATAATTATAATACCTAACACCTTTGTGGATATTCCCCAAAGATCTTCAGTATTTTTAATATTAAGTGACTTAAATGTCTTAACAATACTATCGGCATTTACGTATCTAAAGCTAAACGCGATCTCACATTTAGCAAAACTTAGTTCCAATAAAGTAGATGCTCCAGAGGCAGATGATTGTAATGACTGGGTTACAATAACTGGTATATTAGAGAAAAAATTGTCAAAGGCATTCGCGACATCAATCTTTTTTGTCAATATTGTATTGTTTATGTTTAATTTGATCTGCTTATTGCGTGGCTTAGATTTACCTGTTTCATTATTAATTAATTTCCAAGTTGCCTTAATTTTATTCGATGATTTTTCTATTTTTTTTCTCAAATGTAATGATTTAGCTGCACGACAAACTTTTTTAAAAGTATTTGAATAGTTCTTTATATACAAAATAAACTTTGGGTCATGCAACATTGATTCCCTAGCCGCATAGAGATCATATAATTTATTCCTACTTCTATAGATACCGGGTGTCGCCCAATCAGCTAACCCGACATTAGATTTGGCTATACATGTTTTTAACTGAAATATCTCAGTATGTTGCTCATTTATCAAATTAGAGAAAAATTGGCTGATGTAAGTGTCACCCTTGTAGGTTCTTCGAAAAGGTGACGTAAATTGAAACATTTAAATAAGTTAAGAATTCTCTTAGATAGAGGATTCACAGGAATATCTATATTGAAATCTCCGCAGACTATTAACATAAAAAGGTCATTTGGATCATCTACGCATGGTAAAAGGGTTATTTTAAGTTCAATACTGCTCTGAAACTTCATAATTCGACTTCCTGTGATAGGCCGATAAGTGAATTCCTTAGGTTCATCTACCAAATTACAAGTAAATATAGCACTGTGACCGTAATGATCCGAGGTGAAATGTTTAATTACTGCTTTATCAATTGGAACACTACTGCAATATATATTATCCAAACAGGTGGCTGATGTAAGTGTCACCCTTGTAGGTTCTTCGAAAAGGTGACGTAAATTGAAACATTTAAATAAGTTAAGAATTCTCTCAGATAGAGGATTCACAGGAATATCTATATTGAAATCTCCGCAGACTATTAACATTTAGGTATGGGCGTTATGAAATCTTTGTGACATAATTTTCAGCATGGTATTAGATCATTTAGGTATGGGCGTTATGAAATATTTGTGACATAATTTTCAGCATGGTATTCGAGACCAAAACAAAGTTATAGGGACCTGAAAAGTGCCCGAGTTGCTTCGAGAAAAGGTTACGGTACGGCTTCGCCCGCTCGATTTGATTTTTCGATTTTTTTACTCCACGAAAGCATAAAACACTTTCTTGCAATCTGTGAGTGAAAAGGACGAAGTATCACCCCGGTATTGAAGTCGCTTCCCTCCCAGGTAGGTATTCTATATTATCAGATACGGAATTGTTGATCAATATTATCTAAAGATTTCAGGTATTGTGAAAGTTAAATAATACTGTATAATAAAATCAAAACAGCCGAGCACTTTTCGCTATAACAGTCCAAGAAAAGGATGCCGTGCCAGTCGGGCTTTTCCGTTAGGTATTTTTTTAATTAATCTGAGCCGAGCGAGTCGGACCTTGGTGAGCCGGGCCGCGGCCGTGCACGCCACCGCAGACGCGGACTGAACGCGTTGGTTTGGCTTTAGCTTAAGGCCGATACGGAAGCGACAGCTACGAATACATAATTAACAGCAAAATTGAGTTCCAGGTGAAGTTAAAAAAAAAAACTGGACAGTTCACACAACATTATTTAGCCTCAAGCTAAGAAGAGCTTGTGTTATGGGTACTAGATAACTGATAGGTATACTTAATTACACATACAAACAATTTTAAATTACTATTATTATTATTACAATATTATTACTTAATACATACATTTATTTACAGAAAGAATAATACAAGGTATGTACAAAATACATATGAAACAGTTGTGCTACCTGAAGACCGCTGCAAGCGATCTAAAGGTAGCTCAACTGATCCAAATCACTACCAGACGGAAGCGTCCCTAAGATGCTGGCTGCATTGCCACGCTGAATGGCAATACTAATGCGTTGAGCCAGATAAGAGCCAGCTCTCGGGTCACGCATCGCTTCGACCCTGAAAGAATTTTGAAAACGCGAAGGGCCCCGGAACCCCACGGACCCAGAGTCTCGACCCCGAAAGGCTCAAATAGGTAAGCTCTGTCGAGACTTGCATATTTGCGTCTTTTGAGGTCCTCAGCGGAATCAGCCGCCACACCGGCCCTAACTGATGTCCCGGACAGATGAGATGGCGCAAGGGTATCAACGCATGTAGCGTCCCACACCAAAGGCCTACCCTTCTCCCACGGAACAAGAGTCATGCCGTCAGGCCGCTTACCATCGTCACGTAGCAGACCATTCGGTTCTAGAATGGCTGGAATGTTAACGCTGGTAAGGGCCCGGCGAATGATATCATTAAGGCTAGCGTGGCGGGAAATCCTACCGGCAGCCCTGGTGCACGATAATCCGTGGTGACCAAGCTGATCAACAGCAGTACCGCACTGGCAGTGATGAGGGGCACAGCACCCTCCAACTGCAAAGAAGTTGCAATACGGAAAGAAACTGGATCCATTAAAGTACCAGTATTGTGTGATGGAAGTGCTTGCAACCAAAACCCTGACTCCCGTTTGGAAACGGCCAGGAGACGAGCACGATCTGTGGAGCTTGAGCACGTTTGTAACAGACCATTCCGCGTCAGCTCGCACAGAGGCCCGTCCCATTGCCGTTGAGACGAAAGAGATTTGGGGGGTGTTGTATTGGGGCAAGCACTATGCCAAGCATTTCGAGCCTCGTCTATGTATGAAATTTTGAGAGTGTTGCTAGAAAGAGCCACAAAAGAAGGAGATAGAATTTTATTAACCAAAGAACAAGTGCTATCGACGGAAGACAAGAACGCTGGTAGGGCTACACTTGAAATTTTACGAATACCTAAGCCTCCTAATTTAACAACAACAACAACAACAACAACAACAATACGTTGTACACTATGTTTTGTAACATTGCAAAATTATTATAAAACTTCTAGAAGCTTCCATACTCACACAAGTAGCTTGTTGACAAAAAAACTAACGGACAATAGTTACCCACACAGACATCAGCCATCAGTTACATCTCACGCACACATAGAAACTATTTACGCTAGATGCACCTATAAATAGACATGCGCCCTACGCACAGGACATTCCACACTTAGACGGAGCAATCAATAATACCTCTATAACCTCTATACTTCCACTACGCCCAATTTTGGTGAGTTTGTTTAAATATACTACACTCTAACTAGCACTGTTTAATCTACTGTTTAATCTATTGTTTAATCTGATGTACTTCTTATCTTTCTTAATGTTGTAAAATCTAGCATCATCGTTCATTTAGGGACGTCTGCGTTCGTCTTAACTGCACTCTAAGACACCTATGTCTGTCCTTCTGACTAACTAGTTCTTAATCTCTGTTGTAAACCCTACGGTGTAATAAGGTTGAAAGCCACGTACTGCCTACCCCTGCGAGCCACGTCTGCGGCACCTAGAGGCGACTTTCAACCAAGTTACACCAGGGGGAAGAATCAAGCCTGTCACTACAACTACGTGATCTTTACAGGGTCCAACTCTACGGGTCGAACCTTACGGTTGGTGGCTTCACAGCCACCAACCGGACTCACCAGCTACCTGCTGTCTACCAGCTGTCTCCAGCCCTACCAGCTGCTACCAGCCTGCCACGAGCCACCTCGCAGACAAGGGGCGCGCTCTTCACCATGACGCCTAGACCACGTGCTTCCGATCTGCAGCTCACAGGACAGTACCGTGGAGAGTCCACACCTGTTCTTGGGTTCCGTACTACGCGTGTCCAAGTGTTCTTTTCTACAAGCGTGACCTTTTGAGACCTATTCTACTGCTGAGATTGAGACCCTTGATCATACCCCGGCCCATAGCCGTCTGGCCTTCTGCCTGCTACTCTGGCCCTCTGCCTACACTTCTGCCTTCAGCATAACACTAAAGACTCTAAGTTTAACAATCTATTCAGTGATCTTATTGTTAGCATTTTAAGTTTAATATATGTATAAAAATGTCCTAATCGTTTTTCTACCTACCCCTAGCTCTTCTATCAGGTAGGATAGGAACCTAAAACCTAGACTACCTACCTGTCCACGGCTGCACCGTGACAGTGGCGCCCAACTCTCTTTAAAACTCTCTTTCCAACTCTCTTTACAATTCTCTCTTTACTACCATAAGAGATATATTCACTATACCTATTCCGGCCCATATCAACATGATAGTGGTGCCCTATTCATTCTCAATCTCAGTCTCAAACTTATGTCTCATACCTATTTTTGTCATTTACAAACGCTTGGTAAAAACTCGGAACAACATACCTACAAGAACAGAGGTGTAAGCTCGCCTTTATTGCATCGTGGCGGTATCATAATAATAGCTACTAGAAATTATTATTGTACCAAAGCTAATAATCTATTGTCTAATCGTGTATACTACTATCTATTGTCTAATTGTGTATAATTCTTTACAGCTATATCTATCTGTGTATACCTATCTGTGTGTTACTGTGTAATTCTAACCATTTCTGTGTACCTACCTACATTATTGCGCAAACAGTGCTAGTTCGTCGTAACAATGGAAACTAAATATCTAAAATGTAGAATCTCACTCAAACGTTCATCTGGTCTACAAACTAGTAGATATGAACGGAAACTATCATAAAGGATATTAAACTCATTCACTATAAAGAATAATATTTGCCTACTTATCTACCTAACTAACAATCTATATATCTATGTATCTATCATGCAATTTCATTGATTCACTAAGCTTGACTTACAACTGACCTTGCATCTAGAAACGTAAATCTACATCGTAGCTACCTACGTATACACTAAAATCATAAAATCTATACTAAACTAAACATAACTTTAATCTACACTAATCGTAATTCGTAAACTATACAAATACTTTTACCTAAACTAGCTAAGAAACTATAAACAACCTTGAACGTACCTACCTACGTATCATAAAAAAAAAACTAAAATAATACTACCTAAATAAAAGCTAATCTACTTGCTAAAACTTAAACTAACTTTAAGACTGTAAATAACTTTGAACGTACCTACCAACGAATCATCTAGAATCTAATCTACCTACCTAAATAAATACACAATCAACTTGTAAATACTAAAACTAGATTTAAAAAAAAAAAACTATAAAAACTAAAACAAAAAAAAAAAAGTAATATAATTACACCAAACACTCATTACCTATAACTTAGTTAATTAAAAAAAAAAAAACATCCTACCTAATAAATGTTTATTACATCTATGTGTGAGGTAGACTTGAGTATGTTAATCATAAAAACTACAGTTATTTCCAACGCAACAGCGGTCAACATACCTATAATGTTGCGAAATAATTGCTGTATGGTACCTAATAAACCATACTTTTACTTCCTTGCCGAGACCCTACATCTCTGGCGGGATATCTGCATTTTTCTCCCAAGGGACTAAACCTTCGGTGGAACAAACGGAGCGGGTCGTGACTCCGATATAAAAAAAGCCATCACTAAATGCTAGCTTACTATTACCTATATTAATCTATTTTATAACATACTCATTTCAAACCTCACGCAGGAATTAAATCTAAGAAAAACAACTAACTAGATAACTAACTATGTATCTATATCTATATTAAGTATGTATGAGTATCTATATCTAAAATCTATAATTCTGAAAGCTCATTAAAAACCAGCAAACTATGTTACTACTAATAATCTATAAACCTACAAAACTGCTATAAAACTAGCTACTAGAAAAACAAAATACAATATGTTGATGGCTACAACATCACATTACGTCACAGGCATCGTCACTGTTGACCGGTAGAATCTTCCAGAAAACTACCTACTATAAACTGTTTGTCAAACAACACGCTGTCTACATACCTACCTACCAAACATCTTACTATTCATTACAAACACATTCAAATAGGTACTTGAGCGAACATGCCTGACCTACTTACCTTATTTTCTGTCAGGAATGCATAGTTCGTAAACAACTCACGCGTGTCTTATTTAACAGAAACAAAATTGTTACAATATTAATTAAAATATTTATGAGAAATCAAACTTAAACAAATTAATTAATGCTATTTATTTAAATCTTTAATCATTACTTAAAATCACAAATTATTATCTACCTATTCATCTACATTCAAACCCTATTAGTACTAATACAAACAGATAACTAAAATATTCCTGCCTACCCCTATGATATCTTGTTACAGTGAAAAAATCAACAGCTCAGGTGCTTACTAGAAAGCATACGCATACCTACTAAAAAATACTATTACTGCCATCTATGATTTCCAACAGGAAACTAAAGACATTAATACTAAACCTTCCCAACAGATGGCGGTTAAACAATATTGCTATGGCCCTCTATATTAGTAATAATGAACTAGAGATAACTTAGAAACTTTCTCAACAGATGTCACCATAAGTTCAGTACAAAAAAATAATAACTTTGTAAAAATATTTTTTTAATCCCATTGATAAAAATAATAAACATAAACAATTAGGATAAATTCAATAAATAATATGAAGACAAGTAAACACAAAATAAAATAAACTTGACTTAATAATAGAAAACACTTACCTATTTAAGAACTTGCATTTACTTAATACTTTTATTTTTTTTGGATGACTTTAAACTTCCTTAATTTTTTTTTTCTCGATTAGCCTTTAAACTGAAACTCCAACACATAGAGCGACATACAGTATCATAAACAACAGTCACTATTACAAAAACTCACTCACTTACTCAATCACAAAAAATTTTTTATAGAGCTTACACTACATCTTTTTTATAGAGCAAACACTTATAATTTTTAGTAACATAGATCTTACACTAAAATTTTTTTTCCTTTTCACTTCTCATAGAGACATAGAGTCAACACTTACAAAAAAAAAAAATTTTTTTTTCCACTTCATCTACAAATAGAAACATAGAATCAACTCTTAATTTATCTTATACTCATACAACTTTAACTACAAATAGAACTATAGAGTTAACACTAAATATTTTCTTATCATAACTGTTATATTTAATAATTAACTTTAACTAATAATTACTTAAACTAAACCTATTGGAACACTCTAAGAAGCAATATGAGCGGTGAAAACTCATTTAAAAATAAGCCTCTAACAACAGAGCGGATTGCTTCAAAACTCTTTAAACAAGCCAATTCTGACTAGGATGCGGATTATGGCAAACATCTAAAATAAGCCTAAAATGCCAGCTTCTCTAAATTAATACTAATCTACACTTAACAACTTAAACTTAAACAACTCTACAATGATAGAGACACTTAGAATTTATATTAGAACATTAACTTACATACAGACTAGTACTAAATAACACTTGCCCTTCTAAATGATAAAGCCTCTACTACACTAACAACTAAAACTCTTGTTGATATGAGTATATTTACACATCAAAGTAAATATATTCTAGTTGTAGCTTCTTAAGCCTTCTATGACTTGAGGCTAATGCGGGATGAATAAAAGATTGAAGTATGAAAGACAGTATGAATGTAGAGTCATCAAGAGATAGGTTGCAGTTCTAGCGGGTTTTATCAGGAAAAACCCTTTCTCTGGGAGGGGCGATACTGTAACATTGCAAAATTATTATAAAACTTCTAGAAGCTTCCATACTCACACAAGTAGCTTGTTGACAAAAAAACTAACGGACAATAGTTACCCACACAGACATCAGCCATCAGTTACATCTCACGCACACATAGAAACTATTTACGCTAGATGCACCTATAAATAGACATGCGCCCTACGCACAGGACATTCCACACTTAGACGGAGCAATCAATAATACCTCTATAACCTCTATACTTCCACTACGCCCAATTTTGGTGAGTTTGTTTAAATATACTACACTCTAACTAGCACTGTTTAATCTACTGTTTAATCTATTGTTTAATCTGATGTACTTCTTATCTTTCTTAATGTTGTAAAATCTAGCATCATCGTTCATTTAGGGACGTCTGCGTTCGTCTTAACTGCACTCTAAGACACCTATGTCTGTCCTTCTGACTAACTAGTTCTTAATCTCTGTTGTAAACCCTACGGTGTAATAAGGTTGAAAGCCACGTACTGCCTACCCCTGCGAGCCACGTCTGCGGCACCTAGAGGCGACTTTCAACCAAGTTACACCAGGGGGAAGAATCAAGCCTGTCACTACAACTACGTGATCTTTACAGGGTCCAACTCTACGGGTCGAACCTTACGGTTGGTGGCTTCACAGCCACCAACCGGACTCACCAGCTACCTGCTGTCTACCAGCTGTCTCCAGCCCTACCAGCTGCTACCAGCCTGCCACGAGCCACCTCGCAGACAAGGGGCGCGCTCTTCACCATGACGCCTAGACCACGTGCTTCCGATCTGCAGCTCACAGGACAGTACCGTGGAGAGTCCACACCTGTTCTTGGGTTCCGTACTACGCGTGTCCAAGTGTTCTTTTCTACAAGCGTGACCTTTTGAGACCTATTCTACTGCTGAGATTGAGACCCTTGATCATACCCCGGCCCATAGCCGTCTGGCCTTCTGCCTGCTACTCTGGCCCTCTGCCTACACTTCTGCCTTCAGCATAACACTAAAGACTCTAAGTTTAACAATCTATTCAGTGATCTTATTGTTAGCATTTTAAGTTTAATATATGTATAAAAATGTCCTAATCGTTTTTCTACCTACCCCTAGCTCTTCTATCAGGTAGGATAGGAACCTAAAACCTAGACTACCTACCTGTCCACGGCTGCACCGTGACAAGGCAAGGAGGCTTGCGACTACGCCCTGTCATCTAAATCGATATTCAAAACCGACGATAACGTGTTCTTTATTATGTTGTCCAAGCCTTCCACCAGCTCACTGTGTTTCCACAGTTGACAACATCTTAAAGCATATGTAAATTTTGGCACAAAAAGGCAAAACTTTATAATTGTAAAAGCCATATGGGCGTTAATTTTGAGCAATCGGTCGGAAGTTCTCATAAAATTTTGAATTTTCTCGTCTACAAATGCCGGAAAAGACTCGTCAAGAATAGGTGAACCAAGGAGGCGAAACGAACATTCATCTACAACTGTAATGTTTGAGGCCAAACTTTGAAATTTTTCAATGGCTGAATTTCTATCCATACACGTGTCGGAAACAAAAAGTTCGCACTTAGAAAAATTTAGATCTAAACCTATTTGCCGAAATTCATCAATGATGAGTTTTAGATCGCCAAGAACAGTGTCCACGTCGCCACCTAAGGTTCCGTCATCCAAATACCAAACGTTTAGTTTGGATTGGATACGTTGAATAATCGGATGGATGGCAAGGCTAAAAATGGCCGGACCTAGAGGGTCACCCTGCTGACAGCCAACAGCAGACCAAATAATATTGTTCTGATAGATTAATTTAGAAGGTGATTAATATTTAATAATAATAATAATAATAAGCCTCTCGAAGTCCAACCCCACGTCCGTGCATAACATCTGAGCCACGTGAGAGGCGGACACCCGCAATGTAATAACTTAGCGGGTGACTAAAAAGGGCAATGGCAAACCCATCAACATGGAGCAAAGTAAAAGTAAAATAAATATATGGTCGCTTCCCGGGGGTGATCGCCGGGGCACGTCTGGAGCCGATGCTGGACGTCACAGCATGCAAGCCATCGGCGGCGAGGGTATTGGGCGGCCCTCTGCCGGGGAACCCGAACAAGGTGAGTCCAACAGAAGGTACAACCTACGGTCACTTTCAAAACGCCGCACCACATCTGCCGGCACTGCACGTCGCGGCACGACGAGCACAAACGACACGGGAGTAAAGCGGCTGGCTCCAGTCGAGGAATGGAGTCAAAGCCGAATCGATTGGGCTGAAGTGGATCAGGAAGCCCGATCATCTTTTTCCTCGCCTTCATCTCTTTTTCCATCACTGCCTTCTTCTCCACCTTCATATCTTAACTTTAATCATGAAAACTCTTCCCTTTCTCCTTCTTCTTCTTCACCGAAATCTTCGGCTTCATTAGCCGAGCTCAGAAGGCCGTCGGAACAACCAACAGACCGACAAGACTGTAGCAGTAGTAGGACAGTCACTCTAGCCGAGGATGTTTCGCAGGAGGCACCTGCTACTCAACCTGCGACCACCAAGGCTGGAAAACTCAGAGTACGCATGAAATGGAATGATGATATGAACCTATTTATCATGCGTACAAACTATCACACCACCCAGTTAGAAACTGACAAAACCATGTACTGTCAAAAACTCCACGACCAATTTAAATTAAATTACCCACATATTGATGTCAGCTCACAAAGAATAGCGGACCAGAGGCGGGTCATAATTAGGAATAAACTTTTATCGGACGAAGTAATTAGCACCTTAAAGCTAGAAATCTCTGAACAGTTACAAAAAGAGGAAGCAGAGAATATTATGCAAACCACACATGATGCACAGCAAATACTCAATACAGATGCTACTCGTAGTACAAGAGCAAGACGAAAAGCAAGAAGTCAAATTAGTTCACTGACACCTGCAATACATAATTCACAACAAACAGAGAACAGTCAACCTTCATCATCACATGTGACAACACAAGATAACACACTACCAAGTATATCTGAATCGCAGCCACTGGAAATTGAAGTGGCTCAACATGTCAACACACCATCCGATATTCAAGAACTTATATATCGGTTAGAAAATGTGCTCACCCAATACACAGGTTCTGATCCTACGGCCAGACCTAACCTACCACGGCTTAAAGAAAACAAAAAACTTTACTCTTTGGTTCACATTTTTAATGAAGAAATACTAGGTAGGTTTTACACAGCAGATATGGATATAATCGCTCTCCATACCTTGGTGTATTGCAGTGCGTTGGTCATATGCGAAAAACTAGGCTACAAGATTAGGTTAAAAAATACAGAATCACAACAAAAAAGTAACAAACCTAGAAAACCTGGATGGCAAATGAGACTAGAAGAAGACGTCAAAAAGCTTAGAGTAGACATTGGAAGACTAACCCAATATATAAATAATAATAGATCAAGTAGGATTGTTAGAGAGGTAGAAAACATTTTTAGAAGAACAAAGGTGCATTCATCGCATGAAAGGGAAAATATTAGACCAGAAGAGTTCTTAGACACGCTAAAACAAAAAATAACACTTAAATCACAACGTTTAGCTAGATACAAAAAAGCTCTACACAGAAAAGAAGATAATAAACTCTTTACGAATAATGAAAAGGTATTTTATAGGTCTCTCAATAATAACAATAGTAGTTCAATTACTGAAGTGCCATCTAATGAAGAACTTAAAAACTACTGGGCAGGTTTATGGAAGAAACAGAATGACCATAATGTAGAAGCTGATTGGATAAAAGAAGAAAAATTGAAATGGAATGGTGTAACAGAAATGGAGTTTAAAGAAATAACAAAAGAAGATATAGAAGTTGTTGTTAGAAAAAAAAAAAAATGGAAAGCAGCTGGAATAGATAGTGTACACAACTTTTGGTATAAAAAGATCTTTATATTGCATGAAACCTTAGCTAAAAATATAACGGATCTCATCAAAGGCACGCAACAACTTCCAAGGTTTTTCACCACAGGAATAACCTATATGTTAGCCAAGAGCAGTGACACTACTAATCCATCTCAATACCGACCAATAACATGCTTACCAACTATATACAAGCTCATAACATCTTGTATCACAAACCAGATCAACGGACACCTTGAACAACACAATATACTTTCAGAAGAACAGAAAGGATGCAGGCGAAGACATAAAGGATGCAAGGAACAACTCATCATAGATTCTACCATCCTTAAGCACGCCAATACCAAAAGCGGAAACCTAAACATAACATACATAGACTATAAAAAAGCGTTCGACAGTGTCCCTCACTCTTGGCTTATCCACGTTTTAAATATTTATAAGATCAACACTACTTTCGTGTCTTTCCTGAAAAGTGCCATGAGTAATTGGAAAATTAAATTATTCATATCTACTGACAACACCTCAGTAGCGACAGATGAAATTCCAATCGAAAATGGCATCTTTCAGGGTGATTCTTTGAGTCCATTATGGTTTTGCCTCGCCTTGAACCCCCTATCTAATATACTGAATAGCTTTAGTAAAGCTAATGGATATAAACTTACAACAAACACCTCCATTACGCATCTGATGTATATGGATGACATAAAACTATTTTCCAAATCTGAAAAAGATCTAAACAAACTTATAGACTTAACAACAAATTTTAGTAAAGACATTAACATGGTATTTGGTCTAGATAAATGCAGAACACTTCACATAAAAAGAGGAAAAGTGGTTGATGATAGTCAAAACACACACGAACCATTTACACTAATGGAACCTGAAGACACTTATAAGTACCTGGGTATTCATCAATCAAATAGCATTAACCATATACAAATTAAGTTAAATCTCATGTCAGAATACTATAAAAGACTCCACCTCATCTGTAAGAGACCTTTAAACTCAAAGAACCTCTTTAAAGCCATAAACACCTATGCCATCCCTGTTTTAACATACACTTTTGGAATTATCAAATGGACTGCCTCAGACATCAAACGATTAGAAACAAAAACCAGGACTACACTTACGAAGTTTAAGTATCTACACCCAAAATCAGCAATAGAAAGAATGTCAGTGAAAAGACAAAGGGGAGGCAGGGGTCTCATAGACATGAGGAAGTTATGGGAAGGGTAAATACAGACCTTACGGAAATTCTTCTATGAGAAATCTGCCTCCAGTGCCATCCACTCTGCCGTAACAGACTCTGATCAGCATTTTACACCGTTGAATTTAGCAGTTAGAGACATCCAATATCCTTCAGTCCAGGAACATGAAGCGGGAAAATTAACTGCATGGCGCAGCAAGGAGTTACATGGCCGGCACATCCACAATCTCGAACAAAGTCATGTGGATTTGGAAGCCTCAAATAGATGGCTAAAAATAGGATATTTGTTTCCGGAAACAGAGGGATTTATGATTGCCATCCAGGACCAAATTATAAACACTAAAAACTATAAAAAGTTCATACTTAAAGACATAAACATCCTGAACGACAAGTGTAGAAAGTGTCACCGGCAATCAGAAACCATTCAACATATAACCAGCGCGTGCCCAACATTAACACAAACAGACTATACTCACCGCCATAACCAGATTGTACACATCATTCATCAGAAATTAGCATCGAAATATAAACTACTATCTGACAATGACAAAACAACTCCTTACTATCAGTACACACCTAAACCTGTGCTTGAGAGCTTCACTTACAAGGTATATTTTGACAGAGCTATCCTCACTGATAAAACCATACACAATAATAGGCCGGACATTACTCTAATAGACAAAAGTAAGAAACACACATATTTAATAGATATCGCAGTACCTAATACTCATAGTTTGCAAAAAACTATAAGTGAAAAAATACACAAATACACAGAGTTAAAGGAAGAAGTAATTAGAATATGGAAAATGAACAAAGTTTATATTGTTCCTCTGGTGCTCTCTAGCACAGGTGTCGTACCCAAAAATATATTCAACAGCCTCAGCATATTAGATCTACCAACAAATACTTGCATCATGATGCAAAAAGCTGCCATTCCTAACACCTGCCGCATCGTCCGTAAATTCTTACAGGAAGACAGTACAATACAAAATTATGACAATCTAACTGACAATGAAGACCACTTGGCATAAGCCCGTGACTTCATTTATTGCCGAAACATTTTTTAAATGTTTTGAGAAAAATATAAAAAGTTATAATAATAATAATAATTAATACATTACAAAGATAGATATTTTTTATTATACAAATTAAATACGGAGAACACCCTGAACAAATATCTGCAGATCGTACAAATATTTGTCCCGAGGCGGGAATCGAACCCGCAACCTCCTGCGTCGCAGGCGAACCTTCACGCACCGCACCACAGAGGCCATCACCGTGGTAGCCTCTCCATGCGAGTACAACTCGCACTTGACTGTTTTTTTTAAAGAGGTAGGGGCTTTTGCCCCCCTCTGCTCCACCTGGTTTCGTCCATGCGCCCGCGTTAATTGTATTTCCGTTCTCCGCCTCGCCCGATCCACTGGACTTATATCGGATCAGGGTTATGCAATTCATTTAAATTAAAACAAAATATCTCAAACGATTACAGAAACTAGCTTAGTACAATTACTATTCATCTATATACAATTTGGTAAATTTAATTGGATAGTTACCTACCTATTCTTTATACAAGTAATTAATTTTTTTAAATTAAAAACGCAACCCCTCAACGTAAACCCTCAACGCAATGAAACGGCTGAACCGATTTTTATGTAATAGCTAAGAAAACTCCCGACAAATTCAACTTTCAAACAAAAAAAAAACTAAATCGTTTCATCCGTTTGGGAGCTACGAGCCGACAGACAGGCACACACACACACACACAGACACGTCAAACTTGTAACACCCCTTCGTTTTTGCGTCGGGGGTTAAAAATGCTTTATAAATTTATTTTGAGACCTTCTGCCAAGCCACGCGCCAGGAGCAAAGTCAAACTTTCATGAAAAATGCATTTATGCTCAATAAGGTTTTACATACATACAAAAATGCATTTATGCTCAATAAGGTTTTACATACATACATACATAGACACACGGTTTTTCCCCGAAAGGGTAAGCAGAGCATCAATGGGCCTCTTTTCACCGTGGGTTGCACACCATCGTGGGAATATAGACGTGACAAGTGGTGATTTCATCGCTGACTCAGCTTACACTTAACCGGGTGGGGTAGGGGGAGGGAGGAGGGGGCAGGAGAGAGGGAGGGAGGGGGAGGGGAGGGGAGGGGGGAGGGGGAGGGGGGAGTTATCAGTAAAAAAAACATAATGGTGTACAATAAAGAATTTTCTATTCTATTCGAACGATCCTAATTTTATTCCATTGCTTAGATATTTTAGTAAACAACCAGTGAATAAATAAACTAAATGAGGCACAAATATATAAAAAGTATGAGTAATTGTGACACCAACGCCGTTTACCACGGATTACATTTAGGGAATGCAAACCGGTTTTACCGTAATTCGAAAACCCGGGTTTTTGTGATATTTTAAACAATAAAAAAACTCATTTTTTTTTGCCACGTTTCCGGTTTTTCGGTGTTTTCGTTTTTTTTTAATGTCAACACTATAGCATTGTCAAAGTGACATTTGTGAAACGAAACGCCTTAAAACCGCCTACCGTTTCAATTTTCATCATAATTTTCATAAAAGGGATGTTTGTTTTTATAATTTAATAAGTTTTATTTATTTTCAAAGTGTAAAATATAGAATTAAAGTAAATTTATAGTACAATTCAAGTGTTCATCGTGCAGTACAGGTGTTTTTGTAAGTATTTTACTAGTTTTGTATGCGGTTTCAAATTGTTTTGTATAACTACAAATACTTTAAAAAGTAAACATTCTTTAAGCAATGTTTATGAAAATGAAAATATTTTATTCGAAGTAAGTAGGAAGGTACACTTTTCGATATATTATATATGTTGAGATTAAAATTTTAAGTGTTTTTTTATTTTCAATTTCAATATCTTAGCTGTTCTATCAACATGATGATAATATGTTTATTCGGCGAATTATTTGTCTAAAGCTGATTATTGTAAGACTGATTCTTAACTATTTCCTAGTTTTCATATTAAATCAATTAAAGTTATTTTACTTTGATCACAATTTTTTATTCGTTTCCATGTAGTTTACATAAAACAATACTTACAAAAAAACTCGTTTAAACCCGATTTCACCGAAAACCGGGTTTTTAAAAATAGAACTCGAAAATAAACCCAGGTTTTAATTTTGGCGGGTTTTGCATTCCCTAATTACATTAGAGTAGACGGGTTAGATATCAAAGTAATGAACCCTGCTGTCTCTACGAGTACATAAAGGATGCTATTCGCCAAACTGGCATTCGCGGTGTGAAGTGCCTGTGAGTGAGCCGGTGTCAAGTGTATCCGAGTGTCCACTACACTATGCTTTTAGCAAAAATGTACTACCATAGAATAAACCAATAAAATGGACAAGTGCGAGCGAGATCACGCCCTGAGGGTTACGATCCATAAATTATTTAGAAATCTTCAGATCCCTTTTCGAGATTCAGACACTTTTCCCTGCAAACTTCACCATTCCATTCATTGCCATAAATTGTTAATGCATTCAATTAGAAGCTTGTTTTTTTTAGGGCACTATGAGCTTACTGACCTTTAATAGTTCCTGAGAAAAACGGTCTTAACTGACAGACACACAGACAGATTGACAACAAAATGATCCTTTATTGATTTCCTTCGTAGATCGTCGTAGTCGTCAGATCCAAAACCCTAAAATAAAATGGGCTCAGTGTGTCCAAGCCGTAGATTTTTCGTTTCAAATGAAAACATATACCTAACTCGTGGACAACGGGGCTGGTTACTCTTATAGAACTTGTTATGTTTAGTCCTATTTTTAGTACTACATGAGGTTATTTGTTTGTAGTCCTTAATAAATGAAAATAAAATAAATAAATGTAAGTTTCATGAATATGACCGGTAATACCTTTAAACTTTACTTTATTACCTACACAATCTGGCTCTTATTTTACATAAGATCCACGTAATTTTAAATATCAACTAGATTCTGCCAGCAGCTTCACTCGCTTTGCACTGAGATTAAACGTAGGTGCTATTCCGGGTTACAAACTAGTATTATCTGCTAGCTGTGCCCGCGACTTCGTACACTCGGTACATTTACAGCTACTGAACCCAGCATGATATCGAAATGGAACTTACAGACAAATTTAAGATATAATTCCTATTTTAATCCTTTAAATTTTAATTGAAATCCTGTTTCGGAGTTTTTTAATTTCCGAGCCTTTTTGAGATAAACTTTCAGAAAGACAGACAGACGACAATTCTAAAAACAGAAATATAAGCCATCGTCAGATAAAGAATGTTACACTTAAATGACATTTATTTTGAAATCACAGGCATAAGAATTTTATAATATGCTAAGCAATATATCAACAAAAATATGTCAAGCAACACAGCGTAGTTATTAGGCAGATAAATATACTACCTTTATACACCAAATACACAACGCACCTATATGTCGTGTGAACGTGTGAAAATTGAATTGAAACCCTACCTTGATTTGCAGCTGCTCCTTGTTAGCTATGCCATCCGCAAGGGATCTCAATTACGTCCTTAACAACGAGCATAGGTGCTGCCTACATTATTATTGTGGTACTTGCATAATATACCAAGCTAGCAGTTTGTAAATATCGCTCCAATGCGAGTGGCTTTAGAGATTGGTGTTTCAGTGTCAAATCTAACGAAACAATCAAGTGTACAGACCGTTCACCGTAAGATGGCACCTGCTTTGGTTGGCGTGCCATACAAGGCAGGTGCCAAGTTACGGTGAACGTGCTGTAATATCATAAGCATCATCGTCATCATCAGCCGAGGCATTCACTGTTCATTCATTAATTTCATGTTAATGACTGTTTAATTATTAATTTTGCCCAATAAGTGGTCACCTCCATCCACCGCGGCCCCTTCAGTCGCCTTGTTGAGTTCCTCCTGCGTGCAGGAGAGCGGACATAGCGGACAGCACAGCGAATGCGGCATGTTATACGTGGAGGCTCCGCACTCACACTGAACACGAGCTGCGTCGATATACCCCATTTGGCTAGGTTGCTTCTACAACGGCCAACTTGGGTGCAGAGTCTATTAAGTGTCTTCCAAATCAGCAACTGCAGTTCGTGTCCAGGGGCCAGGTGTTCTGCCAGGGTGATAATGTCCAGTGGAGGGGGTATTTGTTGTTCCACAATTCGCACCTGGCTTCTGTCGCACTCTTATCCGAAGAAGCAGTGACTATCAGGAAGCAAATAATGCACAGAAGCCATTACCTAAGATAAGAAGAAGACTATCAGGAAGATTTTCCGGCTCTTCAGGCGGAAAGGTGGTGATCTGTGATCGGACATTCCACAGAGACATTCACTGTTGGGCAAAGCCTCCCGCACAGAATGCGGGGATATGAAACACCACCCTTGGCGGGCGGATTGGTGATCGCAGTATTGGTGTTGAGTACTCAGGTGAATACAGCTACCCATGTAACCTGATGTAATCCCTTAGTCGGCTTTTATGACATCTACGGGAAGAGACGGAGGGGTCTATTCTTAGCAAGTGTGCACATACATACGAGAGTATACATACTCATGCATAATTTTACGGTTCGTTAGAAGTCTTCCATGGAGTTAATTCGGTAAAGATAATTTTTGGGCCACATTTAAATTCAAGGGAATCCTACTATGGAGCAGTCAAAATCAAATAATCGAGTCGAAATAATAAAATCACATACATTTTATTATAAACATGCCCTATAAGGGGCAGTCACAGCCAAGTCAAAACATACCTAACTAACTATGCTTACCTAAATAACTTACTAGTCGAACCTTCGATCAATTATACAGGACTAGATGTCAGGTCAGCGCAAAAAATACTTCTCGGTGAATAAGAGCTCACTTGGAAATTGAGCTCCATTCTACGAATTTTTCTATTAATATTTATCCTACGTGCTATCGCGAAAACTGCCGAGAGCAAACGTTTTGAGGTTTGCTAATAGGAACTTACTTTGGTCGAAGATAGGAACATTGCGCTAGGAAAAATCTTATACCAACGAATCTTACTAGCATGTAAGGTAGGTCGCAGAATCGACAACCGTGAAGGATTTAAGGTTGTCGAGTGGTAACCACGATCCGCAGGGCGCAGTGTAAAAAGGCCCTCGATCACAGATCATATATCAAGATAGACACTACAATCACGTTAATTTGTATGAAACCAAGTATGCCGTTTTAATTTGCACCTACTTTGCCACGAAATATCTCTAGACACACGGCTAGCTGATTTCGAAGAAATTATACAGCAGTGGGAAGGGAAAGACCTCGGCGAACGTATTCAGACCAGATCGGAGACGTTCTGGAAAAAGGCCAGGTCAAGAGTACCCTTAACCGACGAGCATGTATGAAGAATGTGATGAGAGTGAATGAAGCAAAAGAGGTGTGTCAGCATCGTAGCAAGTGGAAATCCGTGGTCTCTGCCTACCCCTCCGGGAAACAGGCGTGAGTTTATGTATGTATGTATGTATACAGCAATATATGCGTAATTTATATGCAAAATATATGTTATAATATGGCGCAATTAGGCATTTTTCTATTAATATCTATCCGACGTGCTATCGCGAAAACTGCAGAGTGCAAACGTTTTGAGGTTTGCTAATAGGAACATTGCGCAAGCTTTCGGACAGGCAAAGTGACATGCAAAGTAGGTGCACTTGCGGTATCTATCTTGATATTGGTCTGCCCTCTCGATGGACCTATGACATTTTGAAGGTCGTAGGATGTCAGTGGATGTAGGCGGCTTAAGACCGTTTCTCGAGGCATTTTATGGGGATGGCCTATGTCCAGAAGTGGACTTCTTCAGACTGATGATGATGATATTCTAAGTGCTTTTTAGCCATGCCTTCTGTGTATGATTTAATAATATTGTTGAGCCAAGCAACTGTACGAGAACTTCGCCACTAAGTATTTTTGCTCTCAGTGGAACGAACAAAAGAAACTAGAGTACTTAGTGGATGAGAGCACGTTAGGGATATTGTGTGCAACTTCGGTAGATATTTGTTTCAGAAATTTTACGAGAAAGACCCTGGGTATGGTTTGCATTGTTGGGTGTGGTTTGCAGTAACAATGTATTACCAAACTTGCCACGTTTTTATGCTAACGATTTCATTAGTTCTTGTTTTCTTCCTAGGTATGTAAATTTTCCTACTTTAAAGTGTAGTTAAAAGTAATCTTTAATCTTTTATCCGATTGTTTATGGTGGTTACCTTCGAATGTTATATGACACAATTGTGTAACAAAAATTACGGAACCCTTATGGATTCGTCATGTCTGTCTGTCTGTCTGTCTGTCCGTGTATGTCACAGCCACTTTTTCCCGAAACTATAAGAGCTATGCTGTTGAAACTTGGTAAGTAGATGTATTCTGCGAACCGCAATAAGATTTTCAAACAAAAATAGAAAAAAAACAATGATTTTTTGGGGTTTACTTAGAACAGAAACTCAAAAAACTTGTTTTCATCATACCCATACGTGTGGGGTGGGGTATCTATGGATAGGTCTTCAAAAATTATATTGAGGTTTTTAATATAATTTTTTCCTAAACTGAATAGTTTGTGCGAGAGACACTTCCAAAGTGGTAAAAAGTGTGTCCCTCCTCCCCCCCATAACTTCCAAAATAAGAGAATGATAAAACTAAAAAAAAAATATGATGTACCATGTAAATTTCCAACGAAAATTGGTTTGAACGAGATCTAGTAAGTAGTTTTTTTTAATACGTCATAAATCGTAATCCATCAAGAACTTTTATATTTTGTTACTTGCTGCTGCGAGTCCGACTCGCACTTAGCCACTTTTTTATTTTTTATAGAACTTGTCATGACGGGTCAAGCAGGCGGCCCACCTGATGTTAAGCGATACCCTCTGCCTATAAACAGTGCATTAACTCATAGGTCACGGCCACCTAGGACGCACCCTATGTAGCATTGCACTGCGTGGCGGACCCTGAGACATAAAGATGAAAAGTCTCATGTGCCTGTAATTTCACCGGCAACACACTGTACTGTACTGTATTTCACTGTAATTTGTTTGGTTTCGGGCCAAAATCCATGGAACAGGTTCCACCGAGCCGTTTTGCACTCTGTGGGTTTTGACTTTGACAGATATACTCTGCGTGAGTTTTGGTGAAATACACTCTCTTGTCATGGATTTTTCTTTGGTATTGGGCTTCGAAATCGTACTTCAGTCTATTACACAATAAGACCGCAGACACAGAATAAACCGCAGATCAGGTGTAATAGACTGAAGTTCGATTTCGAAGTCCATTTTGCTATTCATTGCGCTGCGTGTTTTAAATATTTCTGCTCTTGATAAAAAGCTAAAACACGCAGAGCAATGAACGTCAAAATGGTAATTGACATCGATTAAACAATAGCTGTGCTGGCCAGGACTTCAACGCACTTCTGGTCGGGATACTGAAAGTTAAGCAGCAGTACCTACTTTAAGTTGATGCTTCAACGATCATTATAAATAATAACCAATATCGTGAATTGCCAAAAAAGGCCGATATTATGAAAGGCTCGTGACCCAGCGTTTTTCAGAGTTCCGCCGACCACCGAAAATAGTCATATATCATTTTGAGAGCCAGCGGATGACATTTATTAAAACTTCTTGCCAGTTTGATTGCCACCGTTTGATATATTTATTAATATTTTCCTGGAGGCCGTTTTATATCCGCATAGCTCGCAATGGATATTTCAGCAAGTTATATAGAAGTGTCAAAGCGATTTTTAAAATTGGCAAGGTATATTGCAAGGCAATTTGTGTCCTGAGGAAGGACAAAAAATACATTGAAAATAGCGCGGATGAAACCGCAGGCGACAGCTCGTGTGTATATAAATCTCTGAAATATGGTAAGAATATAATTATCATCATCATCATCATCATCAGCCTATGGAAGTTCACTGCTGGACATCATCACCAGCCTATAGAAGTTCACTGCTGGAGATCTTCACCAGCCTATAGAAGTTCACTGCTGGACATAGGCCTCCCCCATAGAATGACCCGTAAATCATACTTATACTTCATACATTTTCGTGGTACGAATAGTGACGTTCTTCACGTTATCGTAATCGTAACCACAGACTCAGTTAGCACATTTGCAAGTTTGACATATTATTTTACAAATTATCCAAATATCGATAATAATGCTAAGGAAAGTAACTGTAACAATTATTATCAATTTTCGACATCGTCCCAGCCCTAGCCAAGTAGCATGTTACTCTGACAGCTGTCACGGGCATCAATATACTACAGAAACCCAACCCGTTTCACATCTGCGGATCGATTTTTGAGAGTCACTGACATTTTGACTAGAAGTCACGAATGACAAAATGCCATCGATGACTTTGAAATCACTTTTTACCAAATGTCGTATTTTTGAGAGTCATACTCTGTCTACCAACTTGCAAATATTTCACAGTCGTTGTCTTTGACATGCGTGCCAATTTAGGCAGTTTGTACCAGTTTTTCTTATCATAAAATAGAGTATGGATATGTTGTTTTTCAGTAAAACCTAAAACGTAACGTATCTGTCCATTATTAGTTTGTCTGTTCCACTCATGGACTTGTATACAAAAGGACTGAGCGCTCTAAAAAAATATAATACCGAAACAAGACCTTATTCCATTAGGTTAAGACTCAATTTAGATTACCGTCATAGATAGAAGAAAAACGAGCCAAGAGAGATAGTGAGAATAGAGGCAGTTTGTCCCTTTCTAACACTTGAAATGATAGCTTTATGATAGCTAGGGTGACCATGACCATTGTATAGGTATATACTAAGAGGTCATCGATACTAAAATTTAAAAGTTGGCCGTCGCGGGACGCCCGGCAGTTTAGAAACATCACGGCATGGCTGCGTCACGAGTCACGCCGTTTGCCGACACTGAACACTCGGTAAGTAATCAGTAACAAGGTTCGATAACACTTTCTGTGATATTAGAAAAAAAAAGTGTTTCCTACAAACGCAAGCCCAGTCCCGAGTTATCTACTAGGGGAGGTCAACATTTTACTTTACGAAATTAACAAAAAGTGTTATCGATTGGTGATACTGATCACTTACCAAGCCTCCAGTATGAATCTGGCTGCATAAATAACTGTGATAAATAATTTGATTTCAATAATGTCCACTCCACGTTCATATGTGTCTATGGAAAAAATGTTACCGCTGACTTCCAAAAATACGAACTTTTGGAAATCGGTGACTAATAGTCATTTTGCTGACTATTAGTCGTTGCTGACTATTAGTCGATGACACTCAAAAATCGATCCCCTGTCAAACTAACTAACTAAAATACCAAGTGACCAAGAGGACGCTATCCGCCATTTTCTAAAAGAGACGTCGTCTACTTTTATTTTAGTTCCTAGTGGTTTTTTGTGTAATTTTAACCAATGTAGATCGTCATCTACAGAGCTCAAGTGCTGCATTTCATTTCACTACAAGTGTAGTGAAATGAAATAGATGTATTGCGTGACTTTTCAAATTGGTGGAATTTGTCTACCAAAGTTTTAGTAAAATGGCCACCGTTTTACTAAAACATGACTTGACTGTGACTTTGACGACTTGGAAGGATTGTAACAATTATATTGAAAATACAATTCTAAACAATAATTATACCTTGAAAGGGTAAATGTACAAGCCGTACGACGACAATTATACCAAAAAAATAGAAACCCAACCCGTTTCACATCTGTCAAACTAACTAACTAAAATACCAATTGACCAAGAAAGAACCCGTGGCATGAACTTGATGCTAACAATCAATGTAAATTATTTTATGAAGGTGGCGCAGTAAAACTCAATTCCGCAAAATTAATTTGGAATCTCACTGAAGAGACTGTAAATATTTGATAAAGCTAAGGGAAATGTCTTGGGATTTAATCAACAAGCTCCTGCTTGTGCAAATAATAATTTAACGTGGAAAATTATTTCTAAATAATACCTACCAATACACAAAGTGATATATACTCGTATTTAGTAAGATGGCTCAAATCATTATAAATGTGAAAGTACAATATATGTATTACCTTTTCACGCCTAAACCGTCGAACAGATTTCGATCTGGCATGGAAATAAATTGCATCTTAAGGAAGGACAAAGACTAACTATTATATAAAAACTGGTTTATAACGCGTATGTATATTAAGTAGTATAACAGAGGGTTAAAATGCTAACCATTGGTTGGCATTGCTACTTTGATCAACAAGCACATTGCACATTCATTAAAAATATAAAAAAACACGACTGCCATTACTAAAATTCCGAAGTTTTTTTTGAGAACTACGTGCAGTAAATACCTGTACCTATAAAATTAATACCTTTAAAATGTATCTGCAGCTAGTTCATGGTAAAACACCGGTCTCCCGGACCCTAAGTTCTATGTTTTTACAGCACTACCGAACAGTGGTTAATTTAACGAGTTCCAATAAAATAAGTCTTAGTGCTGGTAAATTATCTGTTCAGAGACAATTTATGCCGCTACAATTAAATCTGTAGATGCAGGCAGTATTCTAACAGCTTGTTCACTCCGAAGACCGACAAGGATCATGCCAACTGTCAAAAAACGATGCACAGAGAAAGATAAATCCGTGGTGGGTGCCAAAACTACTTATCATTGGACGGAGTACCTACTCTAAGAAAGCAAGCACCAGTTGACAGGCTCGTTTTGCTAAAAACTTATTAGCGTTCGGTAATTGTTTTGTATGGAAAATCGGACGAACTTGGGGTTGAATCGTAAGTCGTTCGTTTTCGTCCACTCAGTGTTCCGTCCGTGGTATCAACTTTTTAATATAACGGACTTTTTGATATATGTTAATTATGTTTAATATGTTTTTGATATGTTATGTTTGACATATTTATGGCCTACAAATTAACAGGCGAAAGGAATCAAGAGATAAATTGCATCCTCTGACTGTATAATTTGTAATTTAATGGATTTATTGCTATCATTAATAATATTCACAGAACTATTTCATTTTCTTATATCATTAATATTTTCACTAATCTGGAAATTCTGTGAACTAAAATTTCCGATTATTAGAGATTGCTCGCTAAATAAAAATCACTGCTTATCTATCTAATAAATGAAAATGAAATGCGGTTCATTGGTGAGCGTATCACTTGAGAACGGCTGGACTGATTTTCGCATTTTTTTTAAACTGTTCTTAATATGGGAAAGAAAAATTGGAAAATTCGCCTGAAAAATGCTTTTTTCCATGGGACTTTTATATGAACTCAAGTCTATTGGACAAGGAAAACGTCTTCGGGACAACAGTGGATCGGTGGGTGGATGCTGGAAGGAGGGGGGTACAAAGGGGGGGGGGGGGGGTAAATGGGTAGCAGGTGGGAGAGGGCATCGTGATTGCGAAGCCGTAAGCAAAAGGCTAGTAGGAAACAATTAGACCCTTCTTGAATTGTCAATATAGATATCGTAGCGTTTCCTAGAGGGTTATCGTTTCTTCGGAGTGACCTAGCTCTTCCAGCCAGTTGTTCCTAGATCTTCATAAATTGCTGGCACTGCGTAATTGTATCCCCCTTAATAAGGAGTAGCGTCTTACATCGTAAACATAAAGCGCTTAATCTCATTTAATTTTCTTGTTTACAGATACTTTTAAAGACGTTACATCGTTTCTTTATTAAATTATCGAGTTATTTCGTTGGTGTGTTCTTATGCCACAATGTTATTTGACAATGCTGAATAAAGTTATAATTTTGGTAAATATATTCATAATCCATTCATGATTTCTATACATCAGGTTTTCCTTGTTCTCGAGGCACCACGCAGGAACTTTCCACTTAGTAATAAGAAGGATAATTAAATCAAGACATGCCGTGTTTTTCCGCTTGAGTTAACTAGGTTTGGTCGCGTTGGAAAAGGATCAATTTAAGATATCAAGACGATTCCAAATAATTTACTTTCATAAATATTACAATATAGGTACAGAATAATATATACTGGGGTTTTTGTCTGGAGGCTAATAAGTCGTTTCTCTGATTTATCTCAGGAGTTTAAAATAGACTGTCTTATTGCTTTCTAGAGGCCAACTAATTGGCTGTTTGCTGATGGCTATATATAAGACTCAATAGATCGGGTGCATCCGTATTGATCCCATGGATGATCCGTAATAATAATTATTAAACTAGCTCTGTTATCTGTAGACCTCACGTGTGCAAACTTGTATAAAACTATACATCATGTCGATCCTTAATCATCAAACAAAAAAGCCACAAACATATTTTTTTTTATAAACTTTCGTCTTAAGAGAAACTAAAAATTACTTTCTACTTTTTTTAATGAAGAACTTATAATTTTCAAAATCAAGTCTGTATTTCCAAGCATCACTTTTCGATAAATGTCACGGTTCCGGACTTCGCCCAAAAAAACTTACTCCTGAAAACTCTTTTTAGACTGGTTCTTAGACTAAGCCCTGAAAAAAAAAACTCATTCTGTATATCTAGCAGTCCATGACATCTAGTCAACGCTTAGAGAATTAAAAAAAATTGATTCGATATATCAAAGAGACAACGTCAAGTCCATTTTGGCTCATAATAAAAATTCTTGTTTAAAATTGTCAATCGAATACTTTAGCCGAATTTTATCGAAATCGGCTGGTAAATGGTGTCGCAGCAAATTTCCCCCCTTTTTGGGGGAAATACCCCTCCAATCAATAATCGCCGGCGACAAAGAAATTCTATGATTTTTTTTAACCCGTTTATCAGGTTACGTCAAGATTCGTTGAAAAACTATCTGTACGTGAGTGCCAACATACACATACATACTCGTACATTCATTATTCAAGTCTAGAGTAATTTCTAATGACACCCGTTTGTTTTTGAAATGTGGTCATTCATTTATCTTTAACTACCTACCTCAGTGTTGACATAGATGCAGGCAACACCACCAATCAAGTGCGAACTAAGTCATAGAGTCGTTGGTATCTCGCAACCGAATTTGGCAACAAAAAATTGCCAGTGATTTTATCATTTTAGTCATTTTAAATGTACGAAATGTATCGCACAATGATTTCGAAAGTCTCGTCTTATCATCTGCCATTGCTCGATACAGATTGCTCCAATTCGGCAAAGCAAGGCTGAAACAGGTATACATTCAGTGGAAACGTTTTATCTTTGTCCCTTGACGGCCGAAGCCTCACTGAAACAACCGAACCTGAATAATATATGGGTCTCAGCCAGTCTCGGCGCTGAAAATCCAGCCTTTCAAATATTCATGGTTAAGCTTGTTTCAAAGTTTATTACGTTTACTTACAGAATAAGGATAACAATACCAATTAATGAGCCTATCTTTGTATTCGTAATGACTATTAATGAGAAAAAGTTATGATACTTACGTGAAAAATTTCAACCAAAAATTGGTTTAACTGCTTTCTCGCAAGCAATGCTGTAAAACTAGTGCTAGATTATTCACAAAAAGAATAATAAATTTAAATATAAATAAATATTGCTGGAGAGTTCACACCACATTATCTAGCCCCAAGCTAAGCAGAGCTTGTGTTATGGGTACTAGACAACTGATATACTTAGGTAATACAATACTGATAACATAGTTTTTTTTTTTGTTATATATAGAAAACATCCAGAACACCCTGAACAAATATCTGCGGATTGTACAAATATTTGTTCCGAGGCGGGAATCGAACCCGCACGCTGCTGCGTCGCAGGCGAACGTTCGCTCGCCGCGCCAGAGAGGTCGTCAATAATACAAGTGGGTATAAACTTAAGAACTATCTATAGTATAGACCGTTAAAAAGGATGTAAGGATAGCTAAACTGATTTAAATCACTACCGGACGGAAGCGTCCCTAAGATGCTCGCTGCATTTTATTAGATGTAAAGAGTATCTCAAAATCCAAATATATATTATACGTCTTGGTAAAAGCCAGGCTTAAGCAATAGCAACTCATAATAACAAAGTGATAAGATATTGATAATATCCTAGTACACAGAGTTATGAATTAATGATTGAAATATACGATATTGCAGTCCAAAATTATGATAACGGAGTCTGGCAATGCGAAGCGAGCCAGTAACTGTAAATTATAGAAATAAATGTATGACCAAGGTAATAAAAAAGAGTGCTATTACCGAGGGAGAGATTTAAGATGGTAGTTTTTATATTGATGAACACTTTATCTCATCACGGAGACACCTACGTGACCATTCTTTTCATACGTTTGCACTATGGAAATTTTGGGTCTTCGTCATCATCATCAACAACCCGTAGATGTCCACTGCTGGACGAGGCCTCCCCTATCATTTGCAATGGGGATGCGGGGGATATACCATAATCACCGCCCTTAGCAGGCGGATTGTTGATCGTTGCATTGGTGCTAGGTGGATGCTGCTGCCCATCCCCAGCCAGGCTATTGCGTAATTCCAAAACTACTGTCAGAGCACCTGGCATGTCACAAATTTAGTTGTTAGGGGAGACCATTTCGCGCCGCTGTCACTAGACTGAATATGTATATGGAGAAGGTGGGCCCAGGCGTGGAGCAATCATATACTGTCTCACCGCATCAACGGATCACGTGGTTGCAAGGTTAATTGACAACAAAGAATTTTGATGGTTTTGATAAAAAAACATGTATTTTATGACTGCTGATTAGTCGATTTTGGTTCATGATATGTTCTTACTAGTTTAGTGATATTATCTTGCTATGGTTGGCCATTCTTATCGGTGTGAGTGATTTGTCGCCTGTTGTGCCGGTTTCAAGTTTATGAGTGTGCAAAACCTTTGTGGTTTTTAAAGTGCTATATCTATGTAATATGTTGTAATAGTAAGTTTAAATGATAAATAAATTTAAAAAAAAATAAAATAAAGTATGTCTCTGGGCAAGACGGGTAGGGGTAAATCGGGTACTACCCGATTTGTTCATAGCCCGTTTTTGAGCAAGTGTTTTATTAGGTGTAGTATCGTTTCTTATATCGTAGATTGTCAAAAAGCACAAAAGAAAAACTGCTAACGCCTCATGGAGCGACAAAACAATAAACATCGTTATGGATGAAGCTAAAATAACGCAGCTGCTAAAAAAAAGCAAAGGGAAAAAGAAGTAAACAAACAAAAGAACACAAAGATAAATGAGAAATTTAAAAGTAGATCTTAATCCTTCAACAAGTATAAAAGACAGAAAAGAGAGATAAAAAAGGAGATAAAAGGGCTAAATCCATTTATTTTTTCTAAACTAGCTTCGATGCCTTTTGTGCACTGATCTTTACCGAAATTCACCAGCTGAAGGCTGGATTAAATACGACGATTGTGGGATGTGGGCTCACGAAGCATGCACCTCCTCTGGTGGCAGAGGGTCATATTACTGTGGTATGTGTCAAGAACAAATGAGTGAAATTTGATTTTGTTTAATTATTGATTATAATAATTATTAATGGGCTGATTCTAAGATTGTGATAGCTATATTAAACCAAAACGTTGATTATTAATTAGATTTTAGGACCATTTCATTGTTAAGATTGATTAATCTCACTATTTTAATCATTACCCGCTTTACTCAAAAGCCCTACCCGCTTTAGACACCCCCTCAGGGCAAAACGGGTTTATCGAAGGGTTCAGTTTTTTTTTATATTAACGATCATTTATTTTAACTTTGTGATTGGTTTATACATGTTCGATAAGTAACGAACTAGTATAGTGATATTAATCAATATATATTAAAATTATTGCGTGACTGACTAACTGACTGACTGACGGACTGACTGACTGACTGACTATCAACGCACAGCCTAAACCGTAAGTCCTAGAGACCTAAAATTTGGAGGGTACGTTCATTTTGTAGTCTAGAGGTGCATTAAGAAAGGAATTTCCTATACTCGCTCTCTAAGGGGTCCAAAATAGGCTTTTAATATACAACAAAAAAGCTCTGTATTTCATAGGACCATAGGATGTTGCTTACGAAATTATTCTTGTGACGGTTGCGGGCAATGTGCAAACGTTCGGGGGAGGCGCGTTAACTTACAATTAGTATCTAGATAGGTAGGATACCACAAGTGGAAAACCAAACGTTCTACTACTACAACAACTTGAACATACTATTACCACAGCGTAAAAACATAATAAATAAACAAATAAATAAATAATGCTGGACAGTTCACACAACATTATCTAGTCCCAAACTAAGCCAGAGCTTGTGTTATGGGTACTAGATAACTGATATACTTAATACAATATATTACATAAATATATATTTTTATTATATATAGAAAATACCCAGAACACCCGGAACAAATATCTGCACAGATCGCACAAATATAGTCTGTGCTATTACGCACACATGGATTATATAATAAATGGATAAAATAATATTACGCGTACGAAGTCACGGGTTAAAGCTAGTAGTTTGATAAATATCAAGAACCTGTATTTTTTTCCTTCCAACCTTAACTTACCCGTTACCCACTTTTGATTTGCAATTGTATAAAGTATCTATAGATACATCGGATATCAAGTTTTTTAAATAATATGTCAATAATGGTGCAAGTTGAATTTTAAGGCTACTATACAATTGGCGGTGAAAACGTGGAACTGTTCATTTTATTGTAAGTCACATTATTCGGAAATATTCGGTATTTATATGAACTGAAAATGTAAGGGTACACCTCCATCTTTAAATCTTAAATATTGATCTGATTATCATAACTAGAATCAGCGGGGCCATTCCATACTGCACCATTTATTTAATTTTAGTGGTCTATTTAGTAAAGTAGAGAAAACACAAATCGTGTTCCAAGCGTAGTTATGTGGCAACGTTTCTAACAGTTTCTTAGATGAATAAAATAAAGAGTTCCAGTGTTTTTCAATTTATTTTATCTCCTCTGTGAAAATCAACGAGTGTGTTAAGACGGATGGTGTATTTTTCTCCATCCTTTTGTAATAGAAATAGATAGCGGGTGTGGCACTGAATTATACGAGTGTATACCTACTCGTATGTTGGTTTCTTCTACTATTTTATCTCAAGTTTGGGCTGCAACTATGGATGTTTATATCGAATTTATCGATTTATACATCTATGCTTGCAGCCCTGCAACTACCACGGGCCTATTCTGGGAATGTAGACATAATATAGAACCCGAAATGTTCATGCAAGATCTGACAGTTTATATATAAATTGACAGTATCGTATATCGGTACGGAGGCCTGCAATGCTCTAAGATCGTGTATAAATAGATTGAGTTCGACTTTATGTCTCCAATCATAGAATGAACCGAGAGAACTTTGAAAATCGCAGAGCAAACAAATGTTAAGTATGAAAAAATAATGAAAACTAATTTGACTACTGAGTTCCTACCTTCAAAACCCACATCACTCTCAGCGATAGGTACCATGCACCCTGTCCTATGCTGATTGTGTCTATTTTTAAACTCTAAACAATTTCGCCAGAGCCAAGTAACATAAAATGAGTCAAGATGTCAAGTGGTCGTTCTCTCTCAGGTTACATAAATAGACTTAATCATTTTAAAGTTGCCCCACTTTCTGCTCGTAGGGAGTACGTCAACCTCATGTATCTACACAAGATTCTTCATACTGCCATAGATTGCCCCTTTTGCTGGCTTCAATCAAAGTCAAAGTCAAAGTCAAAGTCAAAGTCAAAAGTATTTTATTCATTGAAATCACAAGGATCATTTTTAATCGTCTTAAAAAATAAATTTACATTTACTCCTGTTCCAACGCAACCAGACCTAGAAGAATCAGGCAACAAACACGGTCTGTTTTTCTTTTGATGATCCTTCTTACTACTAGGTGGGGAGCGCCTGTGTGGTGCCTCGAGAACAAGTGGAAGCTGATTCAAGAAAAAAGGAAAACCAAATTAAAAGCCTTACTTAGGTAGGCAGTCAAAAGTAAGATGATAAAGAGAATCAGCAAAAGTTCATAAGGCAGCACACACTACGCTTGATATACTCATAAATAACATCAGTAATAAATTATATGCAGGTACATACATTGCAAATTGACAAATTAGGTGTCGAGGGGCAGAGCGACATCAGGCCACGCGGCTTTATCATTAACATAGTCATGTAGTGTGTAATACGCTTTCTTAATTAAATTATTCTTTATGTAAGATTTAAATCTTCGAATCGAAAGTTTAGAAGCACTCTCTGGAAGTTTATTATAGAACCGAACAGAATTCCCCATAAAAGACCCACTTAGTTTTTTTAATCTAAATTTGGGAATACCCAGTTTACTTTTATTACTCGTGTTAAAACAATGCACGTCACTTTTTTTCATAAATCTATCTAAGTGTTTATGTGTATATAATAAGGTTTCGTAGATGTATTGCGATATTACCGTGAGAATGTTAATTTCCTTAAAACGCTCCCTCAAGGAGTCACGTGTCTTCATTTTATAAATGGCACGTATTGCCCGTTTTTGTAAAACAAATATTGCTTGGATGTCTGCTGCTTTCCCCCACAGAATGATGCCATATGACATAACACTATGGAAGTAGCCAAAATAAACTAGGCTAGCTGTAGCTTCATCAGTAAGCTGCCTTATCGTACGAACTGCATATGCAGCGGAACTAAGTCTACCCGCAAGTGCCTCAATTTGTGGTCCCCACTTCAAACTTGCATCAATATTAAGTCCTAAGAAAACAGTAGAGTTTACAAGATTGAGTGTCTCGCCATTTACTTTAATATTAGTTGGGTAATGTTTTACATTTTGCAAAGTGAATTTAATGCATTTAGTTTTTTTAGCATTAAGCAACAGATTATTTACAGTGAACCAATCAAGAACTCGCGATAGTGATTTATTTACATCATCGTAATTAGCTTTTGACCTATCAACGTATCGTCAGCAAATAAAACTATATCACATATGTCTTTTAATCAACATAAATATAACTTACGTGACTCGCAAATCTCGGATTTTTGCATTGAAAATATATAAAAACAACACCTCATTTAATAATCCTGTTGGCCTGAGTTGGCCTCTGTTGATGTCTTAGATGTATTTGACTCCAATACCAACAGGTTTAAGCGATGTATCTACAGAATCTTGGTATTATGTTTAAATGAAAACAATGTTTAATTATCTTTTCGGTTCCCGGTTTTAAGGGTAATTTAATTTTTAACAATGCAACACTATGACTTAGTCGTGTTTACATATTTGATTACAAATCTAGAAAAGAACTAAATATGCATGTAAGTGTAAGCTAAGTTGATTGTAATCTGTTTTGTAAATCCAATAAATTAAATAAATGAATAAATAAATAAGAGTCTCCATCAAGTAATAACCCAGTTTAAATGGTGGCAGAAAAACCAAATTTCTGGAGGACAAACACCACCATTTCGTAAAGATACGCAATAAATATTTGCTGTGCTAACACATGTGCTAAAGTAAAGTACCTTGATAAAGAATCTAAGTTAGGTATACCGGTTCAAATGCCACAAGAAATAACTCGAAAACATTTATTTCAAAAATGGCGGATTGGGTCCCCCTTTCAATCTATAGTAGAGCCATGCTTACAAAAATCCCTTTTTGACGTATGAACATCTCTCAAGTTCGATCAATGTTGACAGCCACTTGAAAATGAGAAAATGCCATGTTCATTGGCGTGAGCCCACAACAATGAAGTATTTTATTTGTCCTATTCAAGTGGCTATCAACATTGGAAAAGGAATAATGACGTGATCGGATGAATTGTCTGTCTTATTTCATAATTCATTAGAAATATCAATAGTCTCTAACAAACCTCGTGTCTTCTTTCGAGGAAAAACCTTACAAAGAAGTCTACAAAAAGATAAAAAGATAGCAAGATGAAATTGGAAAGAATACGTTGCTAATGAGGATGTTTTCGATCGGAAGGCAATTATTTCGTAGGTAAAAACTTACCTTCTAATAAGTTTTATTATAAATTACTACATTTATTTACAGAAAGAATAATACAAGGTATGTACAAAATACATATGAAACAGTTGTGCTACCTGAAGACCGCTGCAAGCGATCTATTATGTTATACTGGTGTCCGTATACATAGTAATAGTGTATTACATAGTAATTACTGGTTTTACATCCACTGATCGTAACACTGCAGTGTAAACAAGTAACTAATTTTGTAAAAATTAAAAAACCCTCAACGCAATGAAACGGCTGAACCGATTTTAAACAAACATAGCTAAGAAAACTACCGACAAATACACCTTTCAAACAAAAAATATATCGAAATCGGTTCATCCGTTTGGGAGCTACGACGCCATAGACAGACACACACACAGACACACACACACACAGAGACACGTCTTATAACACCCCGTCGTTTTTGCGTCGGGGTTAAAAAAGTTTCGTTTTAGTTTGGACAATCTCTACATAATTAGTAAGTTTATGTGTCGGTAAACATAAACTCTTTACCATACATTTTTAATATTGTTTATTGAAATTAAAACTTAAATCTGTTTAAAATTTCCATCTTCAATATGAATAACCCCGTGTACAGTAATTGAAAATTAAAATCAGGCGACCCACAACTCGTGTTTTAAATAATACATGCGCATATTTATCGCTAACTCTTCAAATAATGATATAATCGTCCCTATTTACAAACACCTTTGTGCAATTTTATCACTTATCTGTTTATAATTTACAGAGGTTTACAGATCAAACTAGGTTTGTACTGCTAGAGCGCTTGAACCCTGTGCATACAAGCGAAGTTTGCTCCTATTTGGATATTGTCCCATCAAACTGTATGAAATTTTGTAAACATAATTATTACGTCAAAATACTGTGGCCCGTGGTTAGTCATCTTCATAATAGTAGATTATGCACTGAGGAAATAAAGCAGTGTCTTACGTCACGGGTGGCATATTGAACCCTGAGCGTAACGAGGGAGTTTATAGAGTCCTGAGTGAAGCGAGGGGTTCAAGCTGCCCTAGACGAAGACCGGCTTTATTCCAGAAGAGCATACTCTACTTTTCACACCTACGAGACAATTAAAATTCACTGAAAATCACAGCACCAAACACCGTCTTTTGTCTCACATTCTTTGTAAGCGCACTTTTTTTTTGAGTTCTGCTTCTAATGGTCAGTTTGATTTTCGAACAAACCTCTTTACAATGCCATATATGAGCATTTTTATACTTAGAGGTATAGTATTATTTTATCTGTGCTTAGAGTTTTCCACGAGTTTCCACACGAATTCGACATTCCAAATTAAAATCACTTTATTCCGTAGGGAGTTTCATACAACTTTATATCCCTAAAGAGATAATGCGTTACGTTACGTTAAGGTTGGCACTTTAATTACATAATAAGATTTTTGTGAAAAATATTTTTTTCAGTACAAGGTTATAAAATGAGTGGTCATAACCGTGTGCTGATCAAAATGAGCCTAAACACGGCCATTCTACTATTTTCCCTCGAGCAGTTCCGTTATCCACCTTCCGTCACCATCATCAGATGAGCTCGCTGTCACCATCATATTGTATTGTCATCGGTACTTGACAGGTATGCCAAATTTCAGCCCAATCGGTTGAGGATAACTGCTTTAAAATTCAGTTACAAGATTCCACCCGGACGAACATACATACATATTGCAAGTTAAATAAAAGCTTGTAATTTATAAAATTAGTGATCGTAACCGTGTGCTGATCAAAATGAGCCTAAACACAGCCAGTCTACTATTATCCATCGAGGATTTCCGTTGTCCACCTTCCGTCCCCATTATCAAATCAGCTCGTTGTCACCATCATATTGTATTGTCATTGGTACTTGACAGGTATGCCAAATTTCAGCCCAATCGGTTGAGGATAACTGCTTTAAAATTCAGTTGCAAGATTCCACCCGGACAAACATAGAACGTTAATTAAAAGCATGTAAAAACAGTTTAACAATCTTCTTAAAAAATTAACATTGTTTTTTGAGTAAGTAGTTTTATGCTCAATAATAAATCATTGAAGTAACTCAGTGCGAAATAAGTTGTTTTATAACAAAAATGTCGGAGAAAACAGCGCAGAAATCTGTAGCACATGGTTTGACAAAAACGCTATGCTACGTGCCCATAAGTCATGGTAAATGGTGAGATGTCGTCCGACCGCTTTAGTTGGAGCTGCTGAGGCAAGATTTATCGCGTCTACGTGTAGATACAGTTTATAAATCAGGTAGGTACTACGTTCCTTAAATTTTGTTGAATATTAGCGTTTTGCCCATGGTTTCGCAAGCGTGTGGTTGGGATACAAGTAGTCCACCCTCCTCCTGCCTCCTTTATGCCCCCTCTCCTGCCTCTTTTCTGCCCCTCTCTCCTGCCTCCTTTCTGCCCTCCCCCCACATCAAATATCATACATCTACTCACCAAATATCATAAAAATCCGCTCAACCGTTGACCCAACGCAAACGTTGTCTTGTCCAATAGGATCTTATTGTGTTCATACAAAAATCACATAGAAAAAGCACCTTACATTTCCCCGAATTTTACAAATAAACGTCGTTTTAAAATTATAGAACCAGTCTGGATTTTCTAAAATGATATTTGTGTTGCTACATTTTTATTTATATAGCTATCGCTCGAATTTCACTCGATATATTCATCCACTGCGTCGAAGCAACTTAATTACAAAGTAAGTTAAAATGTAACTTAAATTAAGGTAGGCATCTGCCATAAAGTAGAGTGGGTCCCAGTGGACCAAGTTAGCGACACAAATATCCCAATAACCGTAACGTACGCTTGAACTTTACCACCTTCCCGAATTTACGGGTGAAGCAACGCCAACACACGTCGGATTTGATAATCAATCAGCCACCGTCAAAGAACACAAAACCGCTTGCACGGCACTTCCGTATCTCCACGAGGTTTTTCCACGAAAACGTTTTCCACATTAATATTTTCCTACCTTTTTATTAAGCTCGCTCTTCCAAATAAGTTATTGTTTCCCTGGGGACAAAATATACATAAAGAATAAGCGCGTATTTTCGTACATTACCGTAACCGCAGAAATCAGAAGGTTCGTAATTGCCCGTATCCCTTGGAGACTTGCTCGTGGCATGCACAGTCGGTGTAAAGCGAGCGGGAACTAAGAGTTACATGTTTTGTTTCTTTGTTGGCAAAGACGAGAAACATCAGGGTCCTTTGTAGCTTAACGAGCTGATGAGGCTGCGTCTCCGACTCCGTTCATGTATGAAGCAGGTCGCCACCGACTCTCTACATGCCCTAACCGGCTTCAAAGCGCGTACTTCTTTAAAATTGTGTGCGTGTTTATACGGGTAAAGTAGACAGGCGCCAGCAATCTGCTTTCTATTTGGATGTGGCATAATGGCCGCGCATTCTGGATGCAGCTGTGTGTACGTGCGGTGCACAACTATTAGTTCTCAAGCATGTCTGGGAATTCTCAGTTTTATCTTCTTTTCAACTATGCAGTTTCAATTGTTGAGGAAAGGATATATTATTACTTGTTTTATATGAATTATCAGTATCACCAATAGGTATGTAAATACAATAACATTTGTCTGTATTACTTAACTTCAATTAATTCATGCTCATTATTTGTCTTGACCTGCCCTGGTTAAGGTCTGTAAATATATTAGTAGAATATTTCTGATTTTCTTTTCTTTTATGCATACATTATTTTGTAGGGTTCCGTAATCAATAAGACAGGGAATCCTTATAGTTTCTCCATGTCCAACCATCTGTCTGTTCGCAGCTTAGCTCAGACTCTTAATACCAGAAACCTGTAATTTGGCATGGATATTAATCACGCCGATAAAGTGGTAAAATAAAATCTAGTACATAGTTTATGGTACTTAAAGTACGTTTTTTTTCACGTCTGTCCTATAGTGTGATGAGTGAAAGTCGTTCAAAAATATTGCAGGTGTGTAAACCATTTTTTGATTCAGGGATGCGGTTGAGAAATATTAAGATTTTGTTAGAGTCAAGCTTCGACCAAAGTAAATGGTCGAAGGAGTCAAGAACCTTGGATCCTTGCCTACCTGCACTAATATTATAACATTCCTCGTGTGTCGTAGTTTAAATACTCGCAGAGTAGATTATTGCTGATTGTGTCGACCGCACCGTCTTTGTGGAGATGCAATTATGCACGTCTGTCCTCTGCACTACTGATTGGATTGCTATATTATACATAAACGCTAACTACTGCGGTTAGTAATGGTATTTTCAACACACTTGCTCATAAAGTGGCCGCAACTAGGCACATAATGACACCTGTAATCAAACTGTGACTTTTTCATTACTATTATTCACTATTGAGTTATAGACACAGTTGAACATTAACACAGAGTGTGTATTTCTGTTTTATACCTGTAATCAAACTGACTTTTTCTTTGCTATTTTATTCACAAGTGAGTTATAGCACAGATAAAATAATGCTATAATAGTAGTTATAGGGGCAGTTGAACATTTACGCAGAGTGTGTATTTATGTTTCATTATTATTTTCTTCACAAGTGTGTTGAAAAACGTAGTAGGATACACCTGTGTATTGATGATTACCGTCCTCAGCTCTCTTAAGACCCTCACCTAACGGCTCGAGTCTCAATGGCAGCTCAGCGGTTTCTTGGTCCTTTTTAAGGCAGCCGTATGTATATCAAGCTGGTTCCTGACCAGCAATAATATTATTTGAAGTTGGTGGATAGACGCGAATCAAGATCGTTCGTCATGGTATTCTGTGGGCATTATATAGCCCACGTCCAGCGGTGGACTTTTACCGTATGGTGATTTTATAGTACTTGGAGCGCGGATCTTAGCTCGGCGTTTTCTTTTTTTAAAATCATATTTTATCGTATTTAGTAGGTACTCTTACCCTTATAATCTCTAATATCCTTCTACAGCCAGTATCATTTACATTTTCAAAATTCGAATTATTTTGCTCCGCCCAGGAATATACTAACCAATAACTACTAACCACTAGCCCACTAACTATTCAATGTTCTGTGACTGACACAGATTAGTGAATAGGGAAACGTGTTTCTTTTGTGGAATAATGATTTTTCCCAGAGAATTAGACTAGATCGATTTGTTGCGCTAAAAGCCCCCATATAGCAAATTTAATCAAAATCTTTAGAGCCACTTTTGAGAACGTTATTACAAATATATATAGAAATCCTTGCTCGTTTAATAGGATAGGGTAAGTTGGTCAGATCTTATTCACAATTCATCATTTTACAAGTTCACCTATGATTAATCCAAGAGATAAACTCCCAGAACGTAATTACCATCATCCACTATAACGCCCACGCTTGTCGGCTGTGAACCAACGCGTAATCCTACAAAAATGGCTTGAATTTCTTAACTGTACGGGATTATCGGTAGTATGGTTGGGATCGCGGCAAGCCCGCACTACTCTCCCATTAGACGGGCAATTTATTTGGCTACAGTCGGGTAAGCCTTTAATCTCGCATGGCACTTCGCTCAAGAGACGGCCGACCATCCGCGCGTTCACAACCCTGACTTTAAATAGTAAAATCGACGTACCGTCTAATTGGTATCCCAGCAATTTAGAACTCACCCCTCAATGCGTAAAATCTTTCGTCTTTCCCATGAAATAGAGTCATTTGTTTTAGGATCGGACGAAACTTTGTATTAATCACTGTTCACCAGTCACCTCCACAAAATGAGTATTTCAGACTCGAACGCAATCTTTCTTTCGCCGAAAAAACGAGTGATAAATTGTTGTAGGTGAGTTCAGGAAACTAATTTGTTGAAGCTCGAGATCGAAGAGAGGTACCTTTTGTTTGCTACGAGAGTCTACGAGGGAGCTACGAGAGTCTACGTGGGAGCTACGAGTAGAATAGCTAGCTACGAGGCTGCGGCTTGTGAGCGCTCAAACAGTTTATTCCCATGTGTGCCATCACGTGTCGTCTGTCTTCCATTATTGCGGTTTTGTTTTGACGTTTCATGTAACTTAGAAGTTTAGGTACCTGTACAGGGCATCCCAAGACTATACGACATGAAGGGAAAGTACCTTAAATATTGTAGATAGGATATTTTGCTTAAACGAGACTGTTTTATTTTTAAAACTTAGTAATACTGCATTCAAAGATTTTCTAAAAATTACTTGTTTCGTCTGGGAATCAACCCCCGGTGTTGCCGGTGCCTCAGGTAGTTTGAATACTGGTATCATAAAAATAAAAATAAAGTTGGCCCCTGCGTTATTGTTTTTGTTCGCACCCACATTGTTAACGAATAATTATAGATTTCACTTACAAATTCGTCGGGTGGCTATGAGTATAAAGTAATGCTCAATAGACAAAGTTAAATAAAACTACAACATCGTTTCAGAAAGTACTTGCATGTATCGACAGAGCGGGTGCATAGTACTGCGTCCAACAGTAGATACTCTCTCGGACCATTGCACGTTGAAATTGCTTCAGTGCCAAAGCAAACTAACCGTATTTCACGCCCAACAGCTCAGCTATCGAACCTTTCATTTCAACCTTTTTTGAATATCCGATACGGGACTCAATATAAACAATACCAGTGCCCAGTTCGAGCAAATATCTATACTAGGCGGTTTGTTTGCTGGAATAAATTGATGCGAGATGAACACAGTCATCTATAGGAAATTATTCTCTGTTTGCCGGTAAATAAGCAAATACTACGTTATTACTATCGAGTTTTGGTATTATTTCTCTAGAACTCAGATATTCTTCTTCTAGAACTAGAAACTTCATGCTAGTCTTAGGCTAGGCTCAGACGAACCACTTTCCACCCACATTAGAACTACAAAAAAGTGGTCATATATTGAGAGTACTGGTAAATTATGGAATGTCGTGACAGCGCTCAGACGGACAACAAACTGTGGTCGAAAGAGGTCGATACGATAGTCAGTTCAACCACATTACGACCACTGTTTTGTGGGCGGAAAGTGGTACGTCTCTGCCTAGCCTTAGAGCATTGCAGGCCGTATCAGTCAGTGAGTAAGTGTTAGGTCAGTAATGGCGCGTAATGGCAGGATTATGTCAATTGACGGTTTCTTCGTCATTTAACCTAAAAGAAGAAAAAAAATAAGTTAAGCATGTTCATTTACAAGATCATTTATATATTCTAAGAACTCAAACATCATATAGCTTTGTTTTACATAACTTTCAGACCTTCAGAAATTCTCAAGGAAATATAGCTGAGAAAACGTTAAAAATAAGTTTTTCTTCTACAATTTGTGAAAGCGACAACTCAGCAGCGAAGACTTAATTCTTGAGTCCAATTAACAAATGTGGAACTTTGCTTCGTCATGAAGGTCAATTAAGAAATGTCGCATCGCTAAATGTACAGCAATTAGACTTATTTACTTGACTGTGAATTACGAAGAACGGAACTTTATTCTAATGTCGGGTTTTCTCTTTATTAAATAGAGGAACACATATAAAACGTTAATTAGTATTCAATCTCCATTTAAAAAAATAAAATGTTAAGTTATCGTTTGTAGTAATGTTTGCTACTTAAGTTAAACATAAATCAGTTAAATTAAAAGGTACATAAATGCAAACTTGTACAAATATAAAACAATATGGAAAAAATAAATTTAAAAAAAACACACACACACACACACACTCACACATACACACAAACACATCAAACTTATAACACCCCGTCGTTTTTGAGTAAAAAAAATTCATTAAAATAAAAATTTCAATAAAATAGTTTTGTCACGATAATTTAGAAAGCACGATGGTTTGTTTACGTTTTTTCTACACCAAGATTGGCTAGACTAAAAGTATGACTTCTAGTTAGGTATTCAAATAAAATACTTCGATAAGTTCCTTGACTTGTAGTGACTTTACGTACTACAGAATGTACAAAGAAATACTTGACGTTTAGGATAATGAGAGGCACTCGCAGACGAGGGTTCGCCAGTGTGGGAAGTTCAGCATTAGGCCCAACTAGACAGCGGGAACTCCCTACATGACAGCTCCTAATCCGCCCCGGGGAACTCTGGATATTTTCACGAGCTGTCATTCGCACAGAAAATAACATTTAAGCAGATTTCAGTTCCAGATAATTAAGCCAACCCTAAAGAAATTTCTTGTCTTCATAAACATTTTCCTCTTAGCGTTAATTGAAATCGTAGTAAATTTTTGTAAACTCCAAATGACTTGTAATTTTAATTTTATAAACCTTTTTTTATAGCGACATAATCCTAAATTAGGACTTTAGTAGGACAGTGACAAATTACTGTGAAACGAGCGAGAACAATGAAGTCATTGTTATTTTGTTAAATTAACAAAAACCAAGCGATAGGAATAACTCTTTGATAACTTCAGGGAAAATATATTTCAGGCCTTTTTAGGCTAGTAAAACAATTGTCAAAACCGAAAAAAGAGGCAGGTACCTAATTAGGAAAATCATATATAATGAACAACAAAACTTTATGAGGTCGTGCTTTGTTTGAGTGGCCTGTGGGTATATCTAAATCTGCCACTCACAGAACGTGCACTACTGAAAATACAATACAAATTTTGTGCTAATCCTTTACTGTGCTACGTGTTCGCCTCGTGATGTGTGGGAGCTTTCACAGTCCCAATTATAGAGTTTTAACGAACTGCACACAGTTCGCTAAAAGTTCCTCATAATTCGGATTTGTTTAATTGTTATATACCTCTCTGTAAAATCAGAAACAGCGTCGAGTCGTGTCGGGACCTTAGGTGAAACTTTCCAATTGTGCCCGAAAGAGTTGGGGTTAAGGGGATGAATATTTGCCGCGCCCGCATGTAGTTTAAATTGCGTTTCCTTTGAGTGGGGCACAAAGACGTCGGTGGCGAGATGCGAGGAACTTTATCCGCGGAAGGCTTTGCCAGCCGCCTTTTTCAGCACAACTTTGAGATTAGTGCTGTAGCAAATGAACGTAGAAGGTACTTACACTGAGTTGCTATTAATCTCACAATTAGACACCCACTTTTGTCAAATTGACAAGTTTTATTTAGAAAAGTAAGTGCTTATTTACACTTACCATCAACTTTTAGCATCCGCCTTGTATACCCTGGTTCAGAATTCGAGATATTTTTGGTAAACAAACAAATGTCACCGTCTAAGAGACAAGCCAATGCAGTGGTAAAAACATTTTTTTTGCGTGGATCATGTTTTACTAGTACTGACCAGCGGCTTTTCCTACGGTATTAAATTTTTGTAATATCCGCCAGCGGATTCGCTGGCGCGGTATGTACCTTCAATTTGCGGCAAATAAACACAAACCCACTAACTACCTAAGTTTATCTGACGAGTCAATGTGTAAACGGCAAAATGTTATATATGAGTCTTACCTATTGATACAGTATGACTATTCCATTGTAAAACTGTGCGAAAAGCACATTCTTATTCGGCATTCTTATCTCGTTCGTTTCTCCTCGAGAAACGAACGAAATTAACAAAATGGGGACCGGCCTTCAAAACAAAGCCCATTTGTTTAGAATCTCTGCAGTGTTCCAAGTAACATGAAATATTTTCTACTAACAAATATATTTTTGCTTTATAACTTTGTTAATAACCGAAATAACTCAAAAATATATACGACAAAATATTGATTACTTTATAGTTTATCAGATCTGAGTAAGAATAACATGCCCGAGCCTTTTTATTGGCCTAATTTAATAAACTACCATAGAGCACCTAATTTTTTGCTATGATATCCCCTTTGTTTACAAAAAATATCTCGAATTCTGAACCAGGGTATAGTTATGATACTCACGAGTTGCTGCATACTGATAAGTAAGTATAAGTATAAAGTTAGTAAAGTAGCTCATATCAGCTATATATCATCGTATTACACTACATATATCGAAACTACATTTCAGAGAATGTGCCCAGGAGCTACATGATCTGACCCCACCATATCCTTTTCATCATACCTTACAAGCAGGCGCACAGCTCAGTACCATCCTTACCTCATCAGTATACCTGCAATTCGCACTAAGCGCTCCGGTTCCACCTTTGTAATGCGAACAGCTAAGGAATGGAACAAGTTGCCGTCGTCTGTCGTTCCTGAAAACTATAAGATGGGTCTCTTTAAGGCAAGAGTGAATAGGTGCCCTCTAGACTTTCGTGCTCTAATGTCAGCCGCATCGTTACAGGTGAGATACCCGTACGGAGGACAGCAATGCTTTAAGTTACCCATTCAACGAAAGAGCTTCTAACAGCTTTATTTTCTTCTTTTGTTTGTCAATGAACTTATTGGTGGAAACTAATTTATCAGTTCAAGTCACGGAAACCTAATTGGCAAGAATATTCACTATTGAAGTAGGTAAAAGCAATTTAGTACTATCCCCAAACCAATCATGGAGTAATGTCATTCGACTGAAGAGGTAAAATAAAAGCACTCTAATTCGGAAGAGAAGTTTCCGTCTAGAAACCTCAAAGGCGAGAGCGGAAGTTTAAAGGCAGAGACGAACATTTCAAATAGAAAGTTTAGACTAAGGCACGATCGAACTGATAAATCGTACCTCCGGGTATAGTTGCCAACCTTTAGTCGGAAACACTTGGATTCTAGACCATTTATTGTCCGACATTTTCATCAGAAATACTTTTAAAAAGGACCATTTGAATTGTAGCGGTTGGTCAGTGAATGAAGGCTCAAGCCCGTTTGTCGTGCCATTCTTCGGGGAAGGCTTATGTCTACCAATGGACTTCGCGATGCAGGAGCTTGCAGGTTCGATTCCAGCCTCTGAACAAATATTTATACGATCTGCAGATATATGTTCAGGGTGTTCTGGGAATTTTCTATGTATAATAAAAAACATATATCTATGTTATGTATCGTATTAAGTATATCAGTTATCTAGTACCCATAACACAAGCTCTGCTTAACTTGGGGCTAGATAATGTTGTGTGAACTGTCCAGCATTATTTATTATTATTCTGGCTGATGATGATGTTGTAGGTCGGCTACACTATTTTTAAGTGCGTGAAACGCTTATTATGACTGTACATAAACTGTTTAAATAACCATTCTGTAACAAACCCATCTTACGCAATCTTAAGACAAAAATTGAAAATTCTCTAAGTACGCAATAAATGATTTTGATTTGAGTACTTAACTGGAATTATATAAAGTTAGATCATTTTGTTGCAAATAGACAAAAAGGTACTCTTTGATTATCAAGTTGTAGTTAGAATTTCATTGTTTGCATTAGGTTAGTAGGTTTAGTGCTGGACTGACAGTGAGCACGTACGTGCTGTCGTAGTGCGATTAGTGCTCGGCTGACGGCAAACTTGAATATATAGCCATAGCGCGTCATTCGACCGACGGTTTTCGTAGCGCGACGTAGCTGCACGCGCGTAGCTTATCATCAGCGCTACACTAATCATTCGAACGAAAGTCGAATTGATTCGTAATCCAGCCTGGAATTTATTGGTTAACTTTACAGATTCTTCCGACTTATCAGTTTTTTTTATCGAACAACCCTAGCTTCAGTGTTTGTACTCATGATTTTGTTAACTTTAGTGACTCGTTAAATCAAATGTTTAAAGAGAGGGACTTATCAACTCCCAATAATTTTCAGTAAATATTTGCTCCAAACATTTCCCTAATTTTACGAGGAACATTTTTTTAAATCCGGATATCTTTAGATTGTATGTATGGATATGATTATATGCGTGTAGTTAAAACGCCTCTTAAAGTTGGCATATTCAAAAAACCCTTACCGTGGTTATTGTCTGATTAACAAGAGTTCTTTTAGTTTATAAGACAATACATTACGATGTTGTAATTTCAATGAATAAAATACTTTTGATTTTGATTGAGCTCGAGTGTGAGGGTACTGTATAACCTATAGGTACACTAAGCGGCTCAATAGTTAGGGTTTTCGAAGTGATCACCTTCCGAAAGAATAAAAGATTTATGAGATCAGATAACTCTCATGCATTTTCCAGACATAGGTAGTTGGTAGGTGCTTCGAGAAGGATTGTAATTTTGTTTTCACATTCCGTAGCAGATAGAAGGATAAATTGTGTATATCCATTTTTTTTTTTTTTTTTTTTTTTATACTTCTTGGATGACTGAGCAAGCAAGTGGCCCACCTGATGTTAAGCAGTAACCTCTGCCTATGAACAGTGCATTACCACATAGGTCACGTCCACCTAGGACGCACCCTATGTGGCATTGCACTGCACCCGCCACCCTGAGACATAAAGATGAAAAGTCTCATGTGCCTGTAATTTCACCGGCACCCTTACCCTTCAAACCGGAACACAGCAATGCAAGCACTACTGCTTTGCGGCAGAAATAGGTACGGTGGTAGTACTTCCCCGGACGAACTCTTTCACAAAAAAGCTCTACTACTACTCAATTAAAAGTACACTGATCAAAATTAATTAACTTTGAACAGGATTACATTGTGAATCAATCTAGAAAACTTTTAAAACGTCAACAACACAAGTCAATGCTCTGCGATTATTTAACTTGGGACTTTACATCAATTTACTCCAACACAAAGAAAAGTCGGCACGTAATAGCCATAGGTTTTATATTTATTGGGAGCTAATTTTGGCAAGCATAAGTTAGTCTACCTACGCTGCTTTTCAAAGATATATAATAAACAAATAAGTTCTAAGAGAGATCAAAAGAAACGAAAATATGTTTGTTTATCTATTTATTTCGGTGTAACAAACATTATTTCGTAGAATATTCTACCTATTATAACTAGCAATCCGTATAATGCTAAGGCTGGCTCTACATCGTCAACTAAATAACCGTGATTACCGACGATGTAATCCCAGCTTTAATAAGCTATTTACATCTTGGTACTCGTCTATATTACTAGTTACAGGTGACAATGTTTGGTTGTAATCTGACTACGCAAACGTGGCCATAGCACTTATCAATATGTTTAATATTATTAATTTACCTAAAGCAAAACTAAAATGTTCATCATGTGATACCAAAATCATTTAAGTTGCTATAAATCAAATAAATAAGGGTATTTTATAGGGTTGAGTATAAAGTATAAGCAAGATTAAATAATAGTTACTATGTAACAGATACATCACTTCCATGCAAAAACATAGATACCTCTCTATAATAGCCTAGAAATTCCAAATAATAATAGAAGTCGCTCAAAACGTACTTAACGATATTTAATTTGTACCTTAAGTGTGCCAAACCATGGGCGAGATTGCTTTGCCCACCGCATAGTAAAGCGCATCGTCGATAAAATACGCCAGGGTTGTACGAATGTTATTTTTAATTTAACCTAATTTTAACCGACTTCAAAAAAAAGGAGGAGGTTCTCAAGTCGTGTGAATTTTAGAAATTAAAGTCTCAAAAGTTACGGCAATGACAAAAAAGCGGCCAAGTGCGTTTCGGACTCGCCCATGAAGGGTTCCGTAGCAGCAAGTAACATAATATAAAAGTTCTTGGATGGATTACGATTAATGACGTATTAAAAAAAAACTACTTACTAGATCTCGTTCAAACCAATTTTGAGTGAAAGTTTACATGGTAATGTACGTTATATATATTTTTTAGTTTTATCATTCTCTTATTTTAGAAGTTATGGGGGGGGGGGGGGGCACACTTTTTACCACTTTAGAAGTGTCTCTCGCGCAAACTAATCAGTTTAGAAAAAAATGATATTCGAAACCTCAACATCATTTTTAAAGACCTATCCATAGATACCCCACAAGTATAGGTTTGATGAAAAAAAAACTTTTGCGTTTCAGTTCGAAGTATGGGGAACCCCAAAAACAATTGTATTTTTTTATTTTTGTGTAAAAATCTTAATGCGGTTCACAGAATACATCTACCTACCAAGTTTCAACAGTATAGCTCTTATAGTTTCGGAAAAAAAGGCTGTGACATACACGGACAGACAGACAGACAGACAGACATGACGAATCCATAAGGGTTCCTTGTCTTTGACTACGGAACCCTAAAAAAGACAGTTTCATTTGTCTTTTAACCCATCGACTGCATAACAATTACGTGGATATGTCATTTTAAATATTTATTACGCGATTTGCGCGGGAAACGAGTGCAGAGTAGTGTGAGTGCCCTTGCAGGGGTCCGGCTGTATACCGTCGACGGTACGCCAAACGGTAGGCATTTGTAAGCATAAGGTACAAGTATTTATTCTGTGATAGTGCTTTCATTTAGGTAATTTACTGAAAATGTACTATGACTATGTTCCGATATTATGTTGCCTTGCGACATTTGCGTAGTCTGAATCCAGCTTCAATACATAAAATCTGATTAAATTATTCCAACATAATCATCTTACTGTAAAGCTGATACCATTAACTGTGTATTATAAAAATAAGATTACAAACGATGCAATTATATTTTACTTCCTCGTTGCTTTTTTATTTCGTTATTGTTTATTCTACTATTAATTCGTGTAACCGGTTCATTCTTGGTTTAACGTTAGATCAGACAACAACTAAAGAATGGCCCCTTAAAAAGGACCTTTAGTGACCAATGGTGAAATAACCAGTGTGGTGTAAACATTATTAATATTACAGTATACACATACCTATTTTTTGTATTTTTTAACAAATGAATCATGTTTTACCACTCTTGAAATTCAGTGTGTAAATGTGAAATACATAAATATGTGTGTGTAAATGGGAAATACATAGATGTGTTTGAGAGTATTTTTAATTGTTTTATAAATTAGACACGCATTATTACAAAAACCTCTTTAAAAATTGGCAAATAAATAGCAAGCGTACCATTTAAAAACAACAAAATCCGACTACTTATTAATTTTACACTATAAACTCGTAATTGACATTAAGACAGTTACATGAATTATAATTATTCCTAAAGCTATTGTTTATTTGTGATATTATATAATGTTAGATGAATAAACATAAAACACAAACATCAAGGGAGACAAAATCATTAAAAAAGTAGATGCATAAATTTAATTCAAGAGACACCGTTATCTAACACACAAAACATTCAAACTTTTGATGATGATAGTTTGTTACGCTTCTGGTAGTCCATAGTATTTTATTAAAATTATTTCCTACTATTTTCATCAGTATTTACAACCTTATAGCCCTGGCATTATGGGCGTTTTGCACTGAAGATCACAACAACCACAGACCGTCTTCCTTTGCAATAAAGAGCTGAAAAAACTTCTTAGAACGGTAGTGGTCGTTACTGCCTTTCAGCGAGAACCTTAAATTCACTTCACAAAGTCTTTACGTTCACTGTACAACATTTCCAAAGAGTATTTTACTTCTTTACAAACGTAAATTGAGGACACGAGTAATATTTTATACGTTATTGTGGTGTGCTTAAACCTCTTTCATTCACATTCTATGTTTTATTTACCTACGTAGGTACTGGGTGCTGTTATTTTATACGTTATTGTGGTGTGCTTAAACCTCTTTCATTCACATTCTATGTTTTATTTACCTACGTACTGGGTGCTGTTATTTTATACGTTATTGTGGTGTGCTTAAACCTCTTTCATTCACATTCTATGTTTTATTTACCTACGTAGGTACTGGGTGCTGTTATTTTATACGTTATTGTGGTGTGCTTAAACCTCTTTCATTCACATTCTATGTTTTATTTACCTACGTACTGGGTGCTGTTATTTTATACGTTATTGTGGTGTGCTTAAACCTCTTTCATTCACATTCTATGTTTTATTTACCTACGTACTGGGTGCTGTTATTTTTTTGTGTTTTCTCGTGGACCTAAGTTTTTGTCCTATCAGTAGGTCCACGGGGGACCACGGTACTACGCGATTTGGGTATCTTATTTTACGTCGTTCTGCTGTTATTATTGATGAAATATTTCCAAGGCCGTGGTATTATAATTTAAGGAGTGATAATATTGCATGAGTTTTGTCTTTCGTTTCCATTTATGTTTCCATATCCCAGGCCATATATAGATAGTCTTTCGTTAGGTTTTTAGATTTTTAAACAATTTTAGTGCCATACACTAAATCCTGGAACCACTTGAAATTTATAATAACTAGTGAATTTACTCAAATACAAATTATTTATTCAGGTTGGTCTTGTAGAACAAAAATGTAACTTAATATAACTATGTTTTATCAGCTTAAGGTGGTTGCTTTCGCTTATGGAGAGGAATTCAAATTATTTCGCGATTTTTGCTCATCACAGCTCATCAACACTTTTTCAGATAGCGAAAACTAATTTACCGGTAATTATATGACTTAACACACATATGAAATGATATTTATGTGATACTATAAATTAAAACTTGTGTTAGGGCATATTATTACCGGCAAATTAGTTTTCGCTATCTGAAGAAGTGTTGATGATCTGCGATGAGCAAAAATAACGAAAAAAAATGAATTTCGCACCGCAAGCGAAAGCAACCACCTTAAACAAATGGGCGTTTTCGCTAATGCGATTATGCTGCCCTGGTATCAACATTTACAATAACTACTTACTATAACAATTATCCTACCGTCTATCTATCAATTATCAATGAATCTATCAATTGTTTAATCATGTTATGTGCAATACACGGATTAAAACCACGGTAGCAATATCAGTAGGACAACGAGAAATAAGATACCGTCGTAGACATACTGATAGCACAAATAACAAGGTCCACGAGACAATGCCCGTAAAAATTATGTAGTTTATTCGTATTTATTTCGTTCTGTTTTCTTCTGTGGCACAAAAATGCTCCTCATGTTTTGCGATGTTTGTTTTCCCTCCGCGCATTGTTTCGCGGTGTTGACATTGATAGAGTGAGTAGCCACTTGTAAGTCCAGTCCCTGCTTATGAGATAAACCCTTGTGCTTTGTACATCTACCTACTTTAACTGGAGCTAAGTCGGGTATTAGTTGAACATTTAAGATCTTCCGGTAGGCTAATTCCGTTAACAAGTTTTGAATTTCCTGTACAATTATTGTGTCAGATACAGATGCTTGGTATAGTTGGTATTTTTAGGGTTCCTTACCTCAAAAGGAAAAATAGAACCCTTATAGAATCAGTTTGTCATCCGTATGTCCGTTGGTCAATGCCCTTTTTCTCAGGAACGGTGACAAGTTGAAATTAATATCAAATACTCAAGTTTATGGTCTCTTAGTGGTGTACAAAATTCAAGCTTCTAAATCAAAATTTATCTTATAATTCTTCTATCAAAATATGTGGCAATTTGTGTCACATATTTTGATATTTGCAAACTCAGTCATCAAAGCCTATAGCGTACTTCTCGTTGACCTAGAATCATGAAATTTGACAAAAAGCTGAGCAATAGTAATGTACAATATCCTAAAAATGTTGATTGATAGTATACAAGTAAATATTATGATATTATGTAACTACAAATTTTTAACGTAATAATAATGGTTGTTCGGAACCCACAGGGCTAGAGTCCTACTCGTACTAGTTAGTTTTTTTTTAAGTAATATGAATGATTTTAAATTAAAGTCTCTATGTGTGTGATGTTATTTTAGTTTCGACTGATTAACAGCACGATACAATAAAAACGTGTCAGGGACTTTAATCGGACTGAGAACAGTTTATTATCACCTAATATTGTTTACAGAAACAAATCTATGAATTTTGACATTAGATTACTAAGTCTAAAACTCACAACTGACCATCATAATTTAATTTTTTAACAATCATTTTGGCTAAAGCCTTTGGTTCGGCTGAACAGCCGTTTAATTACCCGTTTATGTGTTGAAGACATTATTAGACAAAACTAATTGGTTGCACCATTGATGGTGCAAGTCAATGGTGCATACGGTTCGACGGGTATTATAATTACCGTCACGTATCAAGCAAGACCCAGTCCACTTGCATTGGTATCATGCTAATACGTCGTGTTCCTAGTTTATGTTCTAAAGCCATAAGATACCTATTACTCTTGAGATATAGTGACTTGTAATACACAGACTGAATAGTTTGTAACGTCATTGTGCAGACTACGTAGTTGAGTATCTACATCAGTTGTGGAGGAGTGGGGTTACGGCAGTGTTCACACGGTCGCAGTAGATGGCGATTATAACACAGTTTGTAACATCACCGCGCAGCATGTTGAGAATGTTGTTGATCACATGTGGTGGAGACGAGTGTATACGCGGTCTCCGGTGACCGCCACACACACATACACTAGCACCGTTTGAAGCGTCACCACGCACAGCAGGCAGTAGAAAATGTATGTTGCACACAGGTGGTGGAGACAAATGTTTCACGGTCACAGGTGACCACCACACACACACACACACTTATAAAGTTATAACACAGTTTGTAGTGTCACGGCACATAGTAGGCAGTAGAGAATGCACGTTACTTTGGCACTGGTGGCAGTGGCTGATGCGGCAGGGACCGGCGTTGGTGGACCGAGCCGATTGTTGGCGCGGACCACTTGTGAGCGCCAGCGGATAGTGTACAGCGGCTGCTGGCGGGATAGTGCTACTAACCTGTATCAAACATGAAGAAGCATTATTTTTCATACACACAAGACACGATGTAAACATTATTGTTTGATTCAAATGGGCAATAGATAACCCTTATTAGTCATATGCGGGTCAATTTTCCTGAAACTATTTTTTTTTAAACCGTTTACTCGCTGCGTACCTAAAACGCAGTGTGCCTTAATCGCCTTGTGCCTAAACCGAACGTGAGGTAGGCATATTGAGATTTAGGTCCATAGAGTTTTAGTTCAAGAGCGAGATGGACTCTGTGAGAATGAGGTCCATTGCAGTTTAGGCACAGAATATAATTATAATAGTACAAGGTTTAGGTCATATCTTGCAAGCTGAATTAGAACCACTTATTGACATTGGATTGAGCTGAAACTTTGCATATTGTCAAGTTCCGATGACAATACAATATTATGGCTACAGCAAGCTGATCTGATGATGGAGACGGCAGGTGGACAACAGAACTCTTTATTATACGTCGAGGAGTTCCGTTATCCATCTCCCGTTTTCATGATCTGATTAAAATGAGCCTACGTAATGGCAGGGCGTTACCACGGCCAGTCTACTGACTGACCATATTTAGGCTCATTTTGATCGGTTCCGATCACAAATTGCATAAAAGCTTGTATTGAAAAAATATTTTTCAACACTTATCACAATTATTCTAATCATAGCGCTCAAGATACTAATTATTTTCACTCACTTTATGTAATAGCAATGAAAAACATGCCTATTCACAATAACACGAAACAGTTGATTTTCTCTGATAAGTTGTTCCATATTTTTCTCTCTAACCTTTCCTCAATACAACCTTTTGAATGGAAAGGGAAAAGAGAGGCACGGAAAAACTGTTTATACAGTTCACCAACTCTTGTGGCCGTGAAAGGAACGCTTGTGTCCTTAGCTTTCGACGCATTGACAAAGACGTTTTCACACGTAGTTATTCAGGATTTACGGGCAAAAATGGAATTTCAGAAACACGCCACGTACCCACTTAAGGCATCTTATATTAAGCACAAAGAAAAAGATCTTTAAGTATTTGTGTACCTAATAGCGAAAAAGTACATTCGAGTAAAAGGATGTGCTTGTACCTACTTATTTGGCACGTCTAAGATGAAGGGACATTCATAAATAATTTATCAAATGGAAGATCTAAGCGTTTTTCCTCCTTTTGGAATTGTTTAGAGTTAGCTAAAAGCTTACGTCTGTCTGATTTATGTGATGAAGTTGTGAGTTTTTTATGAGGATTAAATATGAGCCAAATTTCTGAGAACGAGCTTAATCCATTCCTAATATTAAACCTATATCGCATTAAATAGCTAGTTTTTATTCGAATAATGAATTAGTATTCATAAGAGAATGCCGTGGTGTGTACAGCCTATGAATATACCCTCCGTCTCCTCCAATGGATTACATAAAACCCAACTAAGAGATTACACCAGGGAATGGGCAGCCTGGATACTCAACCCCAATACCACGATCACCAATCTACCTGCCAAGCGTGGTGATTATGGTAAATCCCACCCATTGCATTGTATGGGGGCATCGTCCAGCAGTGGACGTCTTAAGACTGATGATGATGATGATGATGATGATATGACGTTAAAATTTTAGAGACTTCTTAATTAGATAATGCACAAACGTCAGGCGTGATCCCCTAAGATCGCCATGTCGCCGCATGGCACGTTCCGATGTATGCAAACTGAATCCAGCCCTCACGATATTAGATGTAGGTGAGGGTACTTACCTAATAACTACAGTGTTGAGCCGCCACGGCAACGTGTAAGTATGGTTCTTATGTCGAGCGCAGAAGGTGTATAATAGCTCGCCGGCAGCTCCCGCGAGGCCGGCGTCGCTCTTCGCGCCAGGACCCGACCACTCGTGTAGCGTGATGTTCCATGAGCTGCATGACTTGTCCTATACATAAGTGGGATTTTTATTACATCAAATGTCTCTTTGAACGGGGAAAGTTTGTTAGCAGTCAGAAAACGTAGTTGAAATTATATTTTGCTTTATTATGTGTGAAGAGATCGGCCTATCAAACTGGTAATCGAAAGCGATTACCAGTTTGCAGTACATTACGTACGCCGTATGCTACGAATATTTTGTAATGTTGTAAATAAACTTCAACACGTGGCGCAATGTACTGCAAACTGATAATTGCTTTCTATTACCAGTTTGCAGTACATTATCCACACTGTATGCCACGAATATTTATAATCTTGTAAAGAAGCTTAAGCACGCGGCTCAATGTACTGCAAACTGGTAAGCGATTACCAATTTGATAGCTAATGGGCGGCTTGCAAACTTGTGCGGTAATAACTTATGTACAAATAATTATTGAAGATTTTGTGTAAATACTATTCGTATTAATACAGACAAAATTTAGTAATAGAAGATAGGATCGAAGATTCTTACATTTTGCAATATTATATATCTAACCTGTTCAGAAGAGATATCGATGAAAAGCTGCCTCTCAACGTGCGAATCCAGAACCCAAGTGCATTGCTGATAGAAGAACTCATTCAGGCTGCCCGTTACGGACACGTTCCTCGATGATATTTCACCTAAAGCGCGGAAAATAAAATGGTAATTTTAAAATGCGCCGTAGAAACATCTACGTGAACAATAATGAAAAGGCGGACACGCCGAGTCACCGCAATAGCGCCGGTGTAATTGGAACATTACGATCTTGTTCGAGGTTTTTTCGATTCAGTGTCACCGAGAGGGCGCGAAACTGGGTCGGGTACGTAATTTGGTCGGACGCCCCGCGCGCACCGCCCGCCGCCTGAGGACAATACCCGACGCGTTTTTCCAAACGTTGGAGACGCGCACCGAATGTCAAATAGCACTGTTTGTTTCTGCTTTATGCGTCCGGGGAGTTCATTCCAGATAAATTGCCGATTATCTGCCCCTCTCCGCGAGACAGCTTCATCGAATTATCTCGGGGTTTGTTTTCGTGTAGTGGAGGTAATGGGTTTCATTTACAGGTGAATGCGGTTGAAATATAGATGGTGTTTACCGGAGTGGGTGGTGTAGGTGCGCTGGCCGCACATGGCATCCTCGTTGAAGCTGTAAGCGGCCGCGTACTCGAACCCGGGACTCGCATAGGTGTAGTGCGCCACCGAGTACTCGAGCCGGACGCTCGTCCAACTCCGCACGACCACCGGCAACCACGCCGCCTGTTGGATGGCGAAGAAGGAAAAAGCTATAGAAATAATACTCAGAACAGCTTATATTTCAATTTAGAATTTCGCATCAGCGTTAAGCTTGTATGGTTCACGTGCGAAGAATTATTAGGAATTATTTCCCACTATTGAACGAGATCGAACTATTATTCCCCGAGATCATCCTTATTAGTTCAATAGGTAGTCGGACTATTATAATATATTATTATATATTCCTACTATTAGTTCATTTCGCAAAAGAGTAAGCGCGAGAGCACGCACACCGTCCAACCGATGCGTCTCTGACTAAAACAGAGTACCTACAAACGAACGAACGATCAAGAACCACCAACGAAGACTCTTTTACCACTGAACTAATAGAACTATAAGACTGAACTAGTACAATTGATTGATTGTTCTAGTACGGAGCGCTCCGCTTAGTGAACGATTAAGCACAAGCCTAATCAGCATTAAACTTGGTTATTCTCGAGTCTAGATAGATTCTTTAAGATATAAGTAAGGAGTACAACGGCGAACTTAGTACTAAAAACACTCTCTTAAAGATAACTTTAATGTATTGCGGGAAAAAAGTAATTATTTGAATATCTAGTAATGACTAGGATATAAAAAAATTACATACCATTTATACAGTTGAGGTATAAATACAAAATTGCTCATAATCAATATACTGAGGAAATAACTATAGATTCTAGACGTGAACACCTCCACTGAAGTAGCGCCTACCATATTATTTTCAATTTCCTTCTCACCTTGCTCAAAAATTCAAATAAAAATACACTGGTTCATACGAGCGTACGTGCACGGGGTATTGACGAAATACCTACCTCGTGCAGTGGCCTACGCAATACGCATACGAAGCCAGCTACTAAGTAATTGAATTTTCGGGAGTGAGGCTACCAGTTGTCGCCCGAGCTCGACTCGGCCGTCGCTAATATGCGGGCGGACGCATGACATGTCGCCAGTTAGCCAGTGTTTTATGGCTAATAGGACATATGCACTTCGCTCCAGCCAGATATTGCAGTCTATGTTACAATAACGCAGGCTCATAAAAATATAGCTTGAACGCGTCGTGGACTCGAGATAGGGCATAAGCACTATTAATAATTAAATTACGCGCTTGTACCTCGAGACCGAATAACAAAGCTGTGAGAACGTATCTCTCCCCATTCGGCTGTCTAATGAATGTGTTTACATCGGAAATACGGATAATCGATAGGTATGGGTATCTAGGGAAACGGCGACTATCGCCATATTATCTGCAATGGATAATCTTATCTATACTTTCCAAAAATCTTGGTTATTATTCTTATGCGAGCTTTCGTCTTTAGTTACCACAGCTCGTTCACCGTAACATGGCATCTGTAAATACTACATGACAGGTGCCAACTGACGGTGAACGGTCCGGCTCTTTCACTGTAAGATGTCTGTCTTTCCTGAAAACTATAATTTGGGTTTCTTCAAGGCTAGAGTGAATAGGTGCCTTCTAGACCTTTGTGCTTCATCTTCGGCCACATCATCACTTACCAACAGGTGAGATCGTGGTCAAACAAAGGCTTACCTTAGTTAAAAAAAAAAAAACGATGGCACCTGTAAATACTCCATGGCAGGTGCAAACTCAAGGTGAACGGTCTGTAACCGCTTAGTACCTACATTCCTTTAGTTCCTTTATTTATTTGAAAAGAACGCACATCAAAATAATTTCCATTAAAATAATAAAACATTAAGTAGCGAGAGAGAAGTGAAATACCTTTTAAATAATTTAGAAGCATATTTACTTTTGTGTTGCTCCCTACACGCTCGGGTGGTCGTTCCAGGCTTTATTGCTGTTACATACTTAATAGTAACCCTCTTACTTAATTATGCGGATCGCACAGCAGGCGGGGCGTTGGCTATGAAAGGGTTAGCGTCCCACATCCACGCTATAGTAGCTACTGGCATGTTAGCATGCGGCCCGGCCTTACTAACACGATTAATTTATTTGGTGTCGTCTTTTCCAAGCGCTCGCAATAATTAGATCACATGCTTTGCTTCTCTGGAAAAACCGTTAATTCTCAACGGAAACGCTTTATTTAAACTTTTCGAATTTAAGTTAGAAGCTGCGGAATTATTTCGTTATATTTACGGATGCCTGCTTTGTCCCGTCGATTACTTCCAATGTTTCCATTACTTTAGGCAAATTAACGTCGATTTGCTTCGATATAAATATTTTATTCAGTTAAGTTGGTAATTAACGCCAGTCTCAATTATTGTCAATAGCGAGCGCTTTGGACGAGAGAACAAGAGCAAACTAAGTAATAAATAATGGAACGCTGACATCTTTTTAGGGAATATATTAGGGGAGCTAAAGGAACGTGCGCGTGTTTATTTTCGTTAATCAACATATTCAACGGCTTCGCTGAAGTACTTACTTATTCATTTGTATTTTGGGCTGCTTCCCTATAACCTCTGTTGCATTTGCAAATACCTGGAAGTCCTACACAAGCAGCACAGATGTAAAGGCTCCTTAAACCTGCATAATACCTGGAAGTCTCCACACAAGCAGCACAGATGTAAAGGCGCCTAAAGCCTGCTTAATACCTGGAAGTCTCCACACAAGCAGTTTAGCTGCAAAGGCTCCTAAAGCCTGCATAATACCTGGAAGTCTCTACGCAAGCAGCACAGATGTTAAGGCTCCTAAAGCCTGCATAATACCTGGAAGTCTCCAAATAAGCAGCACAGGTGTAAATGCTCTTAAAGGCTGCATAATACATGGAAGTCTCCACACAAGCAGCACAGATGTAAATGCTCCTAAAGGCTGGATAATACCTTGAAGTCTCCCCACAGGCAGCACAGATGTAAAGGCTTCTAAATACTGCATAATACTTGGAAGTCTCCACACAAGCAGCTTAGCTGCAAAGGCTCCTAAAGCCTGCATAATACCTGGAAGTCTCTACGCAAGCAGCACAGATGTTAAGGCTCCTAAAGCCTGCTTAATACCTGGAAGTCTCCACACAAGCAGCACAGATGCGTCCCATCCCCCGCGACCAGTGCCACGTGGTCATGGTAGTAGAGTGGTGTGGTGGAGCGACACTCGCAGCCCGCGTCGCCACAAGCTGTCCGACAGCCCCCGCTGCCACTTGCCCCGGTAGATTCTGCACTCCACATACGTTCTAGTCGTTGAATCTAGGGAAATTAGTATTATTACTATGACTATGCATACGCCAAGTCGGTCTGCCAGGATTCTGTCACAAGTGAATATCTCGGTAGCCTCAAGAGGTAGCCAGTCGTCCCAGTGTTGAACCTTGGCAAATAATCAAAAAATACAAACAGCCAAATCCCAATGGGAGTCCCTATGGATGAGTTCTCTAACTAAGGTATCTTATTAAATGTAATTTGGTCTTTTGTTATTTTATAGACTTTACTATCGGGTCTTAAACCCAAGTTGTACTATTATTTATTCTGTGACCCAAGATCCACCTGATTGTTTATAGGTGCATTGTTAACTATGTACGTTTATCTTAACATAGTTTTGTTTTTTCTACATGTTATCAAAATAAAGTTTATCAAGGATAACATGATTGTATTAAAAAAAACTATTGCTTTGAAACTTTTCAACGTTTAGACTTTCCTTGTTATTATGTAAGCATGTCGTATTGTCTGCCATTATGTCATCCTAATTACCTATGTTTATGCAAAATGTGTACGATGTGTTTATCTATAATTAGGATTTTATGTAAATTTGATCCTTAACTTACAACTGTAAGCTCCCAACCATGTAATTAATAAATAAATAAATAATTCTTTCAACGACAAATTTGATTATTGTTTAGGCTGAATACTTAATTAATTAATTATTAATAGTTAATTATAATTAACTATTAAAATTATAAAAGAGGTGTGTCAGGATCGTAGCAAGTGGAAATCCGTGGTCTCTGCCTACCCCTCCGGGAAACAAGCGTGACTTTATGTATGTATGTATGTGTAATTAACTAATGCTTTTTTTTTTTTTTTTTTTTTTTTTAACTTTGATAGACCTTTGTTTGACCACGATCTCACCTGTTGGAAAGTGACGATGTGGCCGAAGATGGAGCACAAAGGTCTAGAAGGCACCTATTCACTCTAGCCTTGAAGAGACCCAGATTATAGTTTTCAGGAAAGACAGACGACGGTAGTGTATTCCACTCCTTAGCAGTTCGCATTATAAAGGTGGAACTGAAACGTTAAGTACGAATAGCGGCTATGCTCGATACAATTCAGCCTTATTCATCAAAAAATATCTGTGATGAATAATTTTCAAGTTCTAGAGGGAAACCTGTGAATTGAATTCGGAAACCTATATACTACGCCTGGTTCGTTTGAAATGCATTTGGCTGATTTCTTTGAAGTTAGTGACGATGCGATGATAATGTTCAACACAATGTAGGTCATGAACGGATACGGCTGTGAGAACCTATAGCTCATCCCAAAGAGCATCAAAAGAATATATTAATGAAATCTCCCTGTTACCTCTATAGTGACACTCTGGTTAGATGCAGGTATGAACCGATGTGTGCAGAGCAGTCTTTCTTCAATGTTCCAGTAGATGTGATGGTGTGCGGGCGCCGACACGCCGCCGTGCGCAGGCGCCGCCAGCCCATAATGTGTGGAGGCACATGTAGCGTCTGGGGAAACCGTGCCTTCGTGTTGTTCTATAGGGGACAGAACATTTTATTTTATTACATTAATGGAGCCGTGGTATCCCATCTTCTGACGTTGACAGGTTCACGGATTCAACATTGGGTAAACGGGAAGAATGAGTTTTTATCACCCGACAAATGTTCGCGATACCATGTGCTCAAAACGATGAAAACAAAACAAAACTAGAAAGCTATTAAAACTCATCTATTCAAATTGAGCTTTCGTGGTGGATCATAGCCCTATGCATGGAAGGAGGCTTCTGCATAAGGCACCCTAAATCTTTTACATTGGATTTTAGAGATATCAACGAGAGAAAATCAATTTCAAGTTCTCGACGCACCACACAGGAGGTAGCCACCTAGTAGTAAGAAGGATCGTCAAATCAAGCCAAGCCGTGTTTGTTGCTTTATTACTTTAGGATGGTTCGCGTTGGAACAGAAGTAATTTTATTCAAAATGATTTCAATTACAGGTCTAGCGCTTAACTGAGCCAGTCCCTTAGGTATGGGAACGGCACGCGAGGGGTGATTTCATCTCACAAATTATCAGATGACATGTGACATAATGTGACGAAAACACCCCTCCCGTACCGCTCCCATACCTCAGGGACTGAGTCAGTTAAGCTCTAGACCTGTAATAATAAATACTTTAAAGTTTTATTTGAACTAATTTTGTAGGTACATAGATTGTGCTAAAGGATTCTCACCATCATGAAAAGCGAAAGCCCCATCCACAAACTCCTCTTCATCAACAATCTGCGACGTCGCTCGCCGCACCAGTATAGTCAGATTAGCACCTTTGGACGTCACCGCTTGACGTATCAGGAACCGCCCCGCGGGGTCCCTCGCTTCCCTCACAGCCGGTCCGCAAACTCTTAGAAGAGCACGATCCCCCCTCTCGTATCTCTCTCCTCGTTCTCTTGCAACGAACTCGTGTAACCCTTCCAGAATCTCAATATGAGATCGGCAGCTCTGTAACCTGTTCAACCGAAAGTAAACTTTCATTCACTAGCTTAGTAGTTAAACTTTAGCGCACTTCTCTACACGCTTCGTAATCGGGAAACCGGACCCTCGATATAGCAGGCTTTCCATTCTAAGTAGTTAGCTAAAGGCCACATCTGTATTAACATAAGCCTCTTAAAACTTTATACATGTTCTGAAATCCGTGGTTTCTGCTTATCCCTTGCGGGAAAAAGACGCTAGCTGACGCTACTGCTGAGACGCGAGAGATGCTGGTTTGACTCCCGCTGTGGGACAAATTTGTACATGTTCTGCGAGTATTTGTTCTGCGTGTTTGGGTGTTGTGGTCTATGGTACCACGAGATACCATGTACCATGTCGTGATACTTATGACACAGGGAATCCGAGTATGGGATCAGGACTATCAATACGTGACTGTTGGGTCTAATGTTGTTTGCTCTAAATCATCATCATCATCATTTTCGTTTCATCATCATCTTTATTATCATCATTATCATCATCACCTCATCATCATCATCATCATCTTCATCATCATCTTCATCATCATAATCATCATCATAATCATCATCATCAGCAGCAGCAGCAGCAGTCTTTTGACGTCTTCTGCAGCACGAGGCCTTCCCCCCCCAAAAAAATAATTCAACGGGGGGTTTTGCTATAATCAAAACGTTCGGCAGGGTGAAATGTGATCGCAGTATTGGAGTTGAGTACTTATGTGGATGCTGCTGCCCAGCTCCTGCTGTAATTCCTTAGTCACCCGTTACGACATTCATGAGAGGAGACAGATTTTCTTAGGCCAGACACACCACAGTTTCATTTAACGAGTCCAAAAAGATTATTTTACAAAACGCGATAAACAAAACTAACGTTAAACACATTTTTCTGGTAAGATGGTAAGTGATGGAACGAATGGGATGAGAGTTTCATCAGCAATTAAAACTTTATTGGCGCTAGGGCAATTCCTTTACCTACAAGTTGGAATGTAAGTATTAAGCAGGACGTTAAACACCCGTTCAGACCATGATTCCCGACCCCACCACAAAAATAAACATAAATCTTGGACATGTTTGGACTTTTTATTGTTTTTATTTTTCTATTAAACAAATATAATGTGTTTTCTGTTTACTTCAGCTGTATCAGTAGCCACAAAGCTCTTAGCATTGACGAGAGCCTCCTGAAAATAAGATATTCTGTAAATCACGACCCATACAAAAACATCCTTATGATTTTGTTTTGATCTAGGGCTTACGTAAAGGTATCTTGAGTTTTCGGTAGTTGTGTTTGTACACACTATTATGTACCTAAAGTCTAAACGCTTAAATTTTCCTTTGAGGCTCTTAGCCTCGTACTATTAGTTGAATTGCTATTTATTTTACTTTGTATTTATACCTAACAGGTTTGAGAGGCAACTTTGTTACAGTATGCTATTTTTGCGAAGTGTCAAGTAGATAGCGGATTGGATATAACTTCTTGTTTGTGGATAATTTAAAGGTCGCACACGGTGAATACCTACCGGTTTCACAAACTTACCTTAAATTATAATTAAATAAAGACACTTGTACCACGTCTGTGGGTCCTCCCAACAAATGTATGGCACATTGAGATCTCCAGGTTGTGGAGCGCGTGTCAAAGTGTCCGGAGCGGGCCCCACCCACTCCGAACCCGCGAACAGTCGCGCCGCACCCGACCCGACCTCCACCATTACTGCTGTACACGTCGTTTGATACACTGTTGCTCTCTATGGCGGCCACGCCGTCAACTGTACAAATTTAAAGTAATGGCTGCATGAAACCGTATCTGCAGAGTAGCGTGCTTTAAAACCATTTTGTATTCTCTATAGTGTATAAGCCCTCGGTTATCGTTCTGCTTAAAGAACTGTTGGTATAAAAGTATTTTTACAACTCTTAAATTTATCACAATCACAATAAATAAATATAAATAAATAATGCTGGACAGTTTACACAACATTGTCTAGCCCCAAACTAAGCAGAGCTTGTGGTGAACTAGACAACTGATATACTTAATACAATATATTACATAGATAGATATTTATTATTATATATAGAAAACACCCAGAACACCCTGAACAAATATCTGCAGGTCGCACAAATATTTGTTCCGAGGCGGGAATCGAACCCGCAACCTCCTGCGTCGCAGGCGAACGTTCGCCCGCCGCGTCACAGAGGTCGTCAAAGCTTGTGTTGTTACAATAGAACTGGTTCATTTTATTTCTTAACCAAAGTTTGCGAAGGAAGATTTCAAGTTTGTATTCGAGAAATCGTTTACTTCAATCTGTGCAATGGGCAATATCAATCTTGGCGAGCGGATTCAATGCGTTCCGACCCCAGAGTGAACACTACAAATGTAGATAAGGAAATTAAAGCACAAGCATTCCGCGGGATAAACAAATGATTCCGGATAAAAGCTTTTCAATAGCGCAGAGTCATTGTAGCCATTACCATCTGTATCAGCCGCAGTTGCCATTAGTGTAGTGGAGCGACACATTAGGCTGATGCGATGATACAAATGACGCAGTTATTTTAGCGCTAGCCTCAAGCCAGGTTTATATTGCTGTATCAGGGTTTGTCATGGCGCGCCAGAACGCAATCGGTTACGTTGACGCGCCACAACACAACACAACACAACCTACTAATGTTAATCTAGTCATAGGTAATAAACGTAACCGATTGCGTTCTGGCGCGCCACGACGCACCCCGACCCAACAATATGAACCTAGCTTTATTTACGAATTTATTATTAAGTTCTCGGATCTTGATGCAAGCGATGTAATTCCCTCCATTTACCTCTTTCGAATGCGGTCTCTTTTACCTCCTCATAGGACATGACAGCAACCGTCTCCTTTATCTGGCTCATATATATGCCCCTATTTATGCTTTTATCAATTTATGATGCTACTATGATATGAAGCTGGTATTCTACTTCGGTAATGGTTATTTTATTCTGGCATCAGTAGGCTTCTTCCAAGAGGAAGCTTAAACGTTACGTCACATCTACGCAGCGTCATCGGCATAGTTTGTCCTTAATATCGTCGTCATCATCATCATCATTCACTGCTAAACATAGGCATCCCCCATAGGATGCTACGATGAATGGTCTTAAGCCACCTCCATCCACCGCCTTCCTGCGACTTGTAAAGTCTTTAGTCGAGAACCTTTTTTCCCCAACGGTTACCAGTTCTGGAGTATAGGTAAGTCTAGGCTCAGACATACCACTTTCCGCCCACATTAAAACCACAAAAAAGTGGTTGAACTGTCGATCGTATCGACCACTTTCGACCACAGTTTGTCGTCCGTCTGAGCGCTGTCACGACATCCCATACTTTACCAGTACTCTCAACATATGACCACTTTTTTGTGGTTCTAATGTGGGTGGAAAGTGGTATGTCTGAGCCTAGCCTTATACTCGTAGAATACAACGTTTAAGAATAAACGATTTATTCACACTTACCATCTATAAAATGCGTGAGTGCAGCGAGCGGCGCCGACGCGGGCACTACAGTAGGGGGCGCTCCGCTGCTCTCGACCCACTCGATAAACTCCAGTTTCGCGATGAAACCGTTATAATCGTACGGCGGCACTAATGGTCCAGAACTGTGCGGAAAAAATACAACATCGTATTGGGAATTCCAGGGAGGTATTTCATGGGACGCAACAAAAGAACGAGGGTTGAGTTTTGTTTTATTGGTAACCAATAAAGTGAGCTTTCGTATTTGTTGTCTTTTAAACGTTATTGGCTATCACAAGGTTCTTAATATGAAAACTATTGGTCGGGTGCTAGGCTAAGTGGATAAATCAAGCGATTTTTGTTATAAAACTAACTGGTGCTTTTTAGTGTCATCAATGTGTTTAGTGTATTTAATTATTATAATATTATTGGATAACAAAAATTCAAAAAATGCAATAATATGTGGGACGCTAAATACGTTAATAACCTTACGCCATCTCATCTGTCCGAGACATCAGTTAGGGCCCACCGGCCCTAACTGATGTCTTGGCGGCAGATTCCGCTGAGGACCTCAAAAGACGCAAATATGCAAGTCTCGACAGAGCTTACTTATTTGAACCGTTCGGCGTCGAGACTCTGGGTCCGTGGGGAACCGGGGCCCTTCACGTTTTCAAAATTCAGTCAGGGCGTCTGGTCAAAGTGCCATTCAGCATGGCAATGCAGCCAGCAACTTAGGGACGCTTCCGTCTGTTAGTGATTTGGATCAGTTGAGCTACCTTTAGATCGTTAGCAGCGGTCTTCAGGTACCTAGCATAACTGTTTCACTTGTATTTTTTTATATTTGTACAAACATTTTTGTATTAGTCGTATTATTATTTCTGTAAATAAATGTATTTTATAATATGCAGATAGAGAACTTACTTAAATTCTAGTAATAAATTAGGTCCTGGATGCTCCAGAGTGGCTGTTCTTTCAGAACATAGCGAAGCAAGTAACGGCGCCGATGGAGAGTTCCCGGCCCGCAGAGTGAGGTAATCCGTAGTGCAGTGACTGTGGAAGGCAAGTCTTTCTCAATAAATAAGGTACCAATAGAGTTTTGGTATTTTTCTCCTCCTATGGTATCATAGGCACTTTTTCCTTTTTTCAACCTTAATCTTCATCCACCTATCCACCTAAGGCGCTAACTAAATGGCGCCCAAGAACTGGGTACAGAAACGTTGTGTAACTAATCATACGTACTGACTGATGATTCGTTTACTTCACAAACATATTTAAGGTTAAAAATGTTGCACAGTACAAGAAATCTAGCAAGTAAAACATGCTAGGAATAACAAAATAAATAAACAACATGAAATTATTCAATATATACAAATTATATACTTAATGTTACTACTAAGTATCGCTCTGTTGCTGAGGTCTACCCACATCGTTCCGCTTCGCGGAAACACATAATATTTTAATCGATTTAAAGAGCTTGAAGTTAGGAGAATTTGAAATGTCTGTAAGAGACATATAAAACAATAGAAATTGAGTGGAGTGAATGACCTTTGCTGTTGGAATCGTATAACACCGATAGTAGCACCGGTAGCGACGCCGGTAGCGACGCCGGTAGCGACGCCGGTAGCGACGCCGGTAGTGATGCCGGTAGCGACGCCGGTAGTGACGCCGGTAGCGACGCCGGTAGCGACGCCGGTAGTAACGCCGGTAGCGACGCCGGTAGCGACGCCGGTAGCGACGCCGGTAGCAACGCCGGTAGTAACGCCGATAGTAACATCGATAGTAGCACCGGTAGCGACGCCGGTAGTGACGCCGGTAGCGACGCCGGTAGCGACGCCGGTAGTGACGCCGGTAGCGACGCCGGTAGCGACTCCGGTAGTAACGCCGATAGTTTTTGTATAAATTGAGAACAATTAACGTGAAAAAGGTAGTTGATTACGGACGCGCAACGGAAACAGTCGGGAGTTGGAAGTATTGAACGCGAGTTACCAAAGAGTACAGTAAGTTACAAAAGTGTACGTAAATTCAGTGTTGTATTTTGATTTTGTGATAAAGTTTGTGTAAAATTTGTAAGTAAAACCAATATTGTGGTTTCATTTGGTGATAAAAGTAGAAGTAAATTCATGAATAAACTGAGTGTTCAATTTTGATTAGTGGTCAAATTAGACAGTGTTTTGCATTTTTGGATTGCAGTGATTTGTGTATATTGGAAAATCATTGGTAAGTGATTTGCTTATAAACCTTTTGTATTGTTGTGTCTTATTGATTAAATTGATGGCTTGTGTGTACATTACTGATAAAATAAATTAAGGTAAAGTAATTAAAGTAATTAAAATACCATGCGTTTATGTTTGCATTGACGCTTACGTTTGCGTTTACGTTACGCTGAATTGCGTTGACGTCTATGTTGCGTTTGTGTTATGTTTACATTCACGTTTGCGTTTACGTTGCGTTTATGTTGCGTTTATGTTTGCATTGACGCTTACGTTTGCGTTTACGTTACGCTTGATTGCGTTTACGTTTATGTTGCGTTTGTGTTATGTTTACATTTACGTTTGCGTTTACGTTTGCTTTTACGTTTATTGTTTCGTCTACGTTTATTTTGCGTTTATGTTTGTATTGACGCTTACGTTTGCGTTTACGTTACGCTTGATTGCGTTGACGTCTATGTTGCGTTTGTGTTGTGTTTGCATTTACGTTTGCGTTTACGTTTTCGTTTGGATTAATAAAGAAGTCTTTCAAAGCAGTTTAATTGCTTTAATGATTTTACTTAATAGTTTTTACCCTTTTCTTTGATAAACTGAATCTAGAAACTTGTTCTTAGTTTTCACGTAACCTTTAGTTAGGGTTTATATCTTGATAGAAATTCCTTTTCATATTTGCAGTCTGTTACTTAATGTGAATCTTACTTATCGATTAAATTTAAAATCCAACTTATTTTGAAATAGTGAACTTCTGTGTTTCATTGGAGAGAAATAATTCACAAATTTTACATAGTGATATCTATTGAGATGAAAGAGAACTCAATTTTGTTATTAACGGTTATACTCCAGTCAAGCAAAGCCGTACTGAATATGATCTCTACTAGAGAAGGGAGTGACTCTTGAGACACTGACCTGATGTAACAAACCAGGATATCTACTATCATAATTTATATTCAAAGAATAGTTTTGAATTTTGAATTGGATTCAGAAGTTCCATTTTTAAACTATCTTGTTTGAAATAATAAGCTAGTAAATCTAAACTTGTTAAAAGTAAAAGTTGTGATTTTAGATTATTTTGTTGTGACAAAATTATAAAGTTTGAAACAAATAGGTAACTGGGGTTTTACCAAAAGCTATAAAGAAATCGTTTTTGATATTCATGATTATACTCAGCCTAGCAAGAGCCGTGCTAAGTGAATCCTGACTAGAATAGAAGGAGGAACTTGAAGTCCCTAATCTGCTATATCAAATATTGATAATTCTTTCCTATGCTATTTTATTATGTTCCAAGGTTTTATTTGGGGAATTCTTTAAAACAGAAATTAGTTTCTTGTAAAGGTTAAGACAGACTTTGACTGTATTTTATTTATTTAAATTATTCAGAAGAGTTTTATTATACCGAGCTTTATTTGTAGTTTAGATTATTTTCTACTAGGCTTTGTAGAATGTAGGATTATTATTAGAACTTAGGGGCCTTTCCGTGAAGGCAAGTCCGGGTTAGAAGAGTGTTGGATGATCGCGAGTTAACCCACCTCACTGTTAGTTCGTTTAAAAATAAAATAAAATATTTAACTTCAAGGTAGTTCTAGTTCTTATTCCGTAGAAAGTTAGGTTATTATTAGAACTTAGGGACCTTTCCGTAAATGCAAGTCCGGGGTTAGAAGAGGTGATGGAAGATCGCGAGCTACCCTCCTCACTGTTAGTTCGAATAAAAATAGATTAACAACAAAACCATTAGGTAGTTCAAATAAGAGAATTCGTAGATGTTGTAGGTATTAAGGTAAGACTTTCGTTTACGTTAATTCAAGATATTTTATGAATACCGTTATAACCGTTATTTCCATCTAATAAATAAATATTTAGGCTAAAATGCTTGATGACCAAATGAGTCTGAAGTCAAGTTTGAATCTTAGACACTTGACTAAATGGTATTTATAAATATACTTAATCTTTCATTATCTGAGGTTTTAGCCTCTAAGAATTTATAAGTTTGAACGTGTCATGGACCATTAGAGTTTGTGAATCCTCTTTTAAAGCATAAATGAGTCTATAAAGATCAATAAAGATCTATATTTTAATATGAGTCTCAAAATTAAGACTTTTATATTAAATATAATTTTAAATCCTGAAATACATTTTTATATAAACATTCTGGAATAATAACTTTCCTGTATGAATGTTTCTTTGTCCCTTAACGTCATTATATTTTATAATATTTATGTATGGCGAGGTTCGGAAAGACAGTTGAGGGGAGGTCGGATGAACTGTCCCGCACAATTTTATTGTGCGGCCCTTAAAGTGTCCCAGTACAAGACTATACAGACTGACTAACAAACTTTAGCTAAGTCCTTTGCTTTGATCATGATAATTTATGAAGTATCATTACCTATTGTTGTTATGAGGATAATACATCTCTTTTGACTCTGTGATGCGTTCATACTAATTAAATTATGTTGGAGTGAACTTTAGGATAAAGTCTTTAAATAGATTTGTTTATAGGTATTATATTAGGTAAGTTAGGAAATTTTATAAGTATAGTATAGCGAGGAAGTCTTTGAACTGTAGTTATAGATTAGGATAAAATCTAAAATTAATAACGTCGGAATAACCTAGGTTAATCAAAGTATATTTTAAAACTAATCAATATAGAATTTATATTTTAGTAGTTTAAATATTATTCATTATGCGATAGATAAGTTTAGTTAGGTTTCCATTAGGTATTGTTAGGTCTTGACATAAATAACTTAAAATTACCTGAATTACTACAATTACACAACGTACGGTCCTACCACTAAAACTAGACGATCACCATGGCCAAAATAATTAAATAATGAATCAATTTAACCCATATCTAGTATGATGAGCATATCAAAGATACGTTCATGTAAGTAACTATGAAAAGTAAGAAAACGGGAGTTCAGTTAAAGAGTAGTAGTAGTTTAGTAGTTTCTAGTATTTGTGTGGGGTTTAGGGTTGCGAGGGTTGAGAGGTTAAGAAATTAGGAAGGGGGGTAGTGTAATGATAGGGGGGGGAAGTTACAGTTGGTCGTCCAGCAGCGAGATGGGCAGACTATATCGCATGCATCGCAGGCCGAACCAGGTTGAGATTAGCATGGGACCGTAAGGAATGGCACAGGCACAGGCGAAGAGAGGCGAGAGGCAGTAGGTGAAGTCAGGCTGCGGATGGTGATGATGATAAATATTCATCCAGATACCTATTGATAATACACGACTTAACATAGTTATAACTATCTATCATAAAAGCACGGAATATATAAAAAAATTGTCTGTCCCATAATATGGTACTACATACACACAGCACACATAAAAATAGGCTAACAATCCAACTAGGTTCGTCCAACAACTTTATCTAAGAGCCAGCCAACGAATCTAACTCAGGTGGGCAGCGTTCAGAAAACTAGGCATGTTCTCGACACAGATGCCGCAGAGACTCAAGACGAAGATCTATAATCAGTGCGTGTTGCCAGTCGAGGCTTAGGCACTGAGACATGGCCGCAAACTATTGGCCGCATAGAATAGCACAACTTTGCATAGCGGGCTGTGGAGAGAGCTATACCTGGAGTTTCACTACTTCATAGAATGTGGAATGAGGAGATCCGTAGAAGAACCAAGATCACTGAGCTATCAGAATTAGCAAGTTGATGTGGAAATGGGCAGGAAATATATAGCTTACCAGACGACGCAAAAGAGGAAGAGGTCCTATCGATAGACCAAAGATATTATAAAGGTCGCAGATGGATGGATGCAGGCGGCTCAAGACTGTTCGCCGTGACATTCTATAGGGGCAGCCTATGTCCAGCAGTGGACTTCTAAGGGCTAATGATGATGGCTACAAAGCCTACCTGAACACAGACATAATGCAATATTCAATTCTAGTTGCATAGAATTTACCAAGACTAACGGTGTTTTTGTCGTAATACATTCTCCTTTCAATAACTTTCTATAAAAGCTAATGCATCTTTGATATTCAATATCCTCATGCACTTATCCAGATCGATTCTATCGGCGTAGAGAGAAGGTTACTATACAAAGTGGAACACTCGTAGTATTAAAAAGTAGTTTTTTTAAAGTAAAAATATGAACACTATACGAGTAGAGGACTTATACATACACTCGAGTAGATGCAAAAAAACAAAGGTGTGTTTCAGCTCTGACGCGTGACTGGAGTTTACTCCAGTGCAGTTAAATTTATGGTGTGCAAATATGTTGCGCAAGGAAAAAACAACGTCTTTACTTTTTTTGATCGCTCGATTTTTTATTTTACTTCCCATCTATTAAGCTATCGTAGCATTCTCGTAGTACATGCTACGAACAAACGATTTTGTCACGTTATCATAGAATATGCTATAAAACACATCCAGCGCTGATGTTATTTTATATTTCAACACTGAAAAGAGCAGTGTGCAAACTAATGGATATGTGCGCAAGGATTTTTTGGTGCCTCAAATAATATGGTAATATTTCACCATGTTGAATCGTGGATTTTGTTGTAGGTTTTCTTTATTTCCATACTAATTTCTGCCTGTGGTTTCGCTCGCGTTTTACTGGGATAAAAAGTAGCGAGAGTGGCAGTGGGTGAAATAAAGGCGCTATCTGAGTGTAATATCTTCCCCGACATACTAATACTAATGTTTGCACTGAGATAGTCTAGCCCCGGAGTTAGCACTCGCACACCCTCTGTAAACAGAACAAGGAAAAAGCACCGCTCTCGTGTTTTGTGTGTCGTAGTTATATTTCAGACTTTTTGTGAAGATTAAAAACGATGATATAAACAATAGTTTTAATGGGATGTAAGAAATGGGAAATTGCGCAAACTACTGATATTATTTATGCGTAAGTTTGGTTCTAAGTGAAATAAACTTATCCTTATCTTTATCTTTATTTAGATGTTTGGACTTTTGTATGTTACTGAATCACTAACTAACGAATAAACGAATTAAGATGAAGTTTTGTACACAAGTAGATTATGACCTGGCGTTTTTTCATCCAGTAGGACGCGAGTGAAGATGCGGTTGGAAAATAGTTATTTTAAATGGTGGTGTAAATGTAGAAAGCGATAGATAAACTTTCTTTAGTCTGCGATGAGGCGAGGAGCAACTTAGAAGCGCTGGAATTTAAGATAATGGGCATCGTATAACACAGTTCTAGCGCAAAACAATTACTAAACTATCGTAGTTTTCGTGCCAACCTACACCTATCTACGAAGATTTATGTGAAACGGATGTTTAAGATGAATTTATCCCTATAAATTACGTACCCACCGAACTCTTTCCGTATTACGATATATATCCATTTTATAACCCAAATTGTGTCCTCGATAAAAATATTATTCACAAGTTCATATTTAAAATGCGATTGGTTATTTTTTCACACAAAAATATACGGTCATTTTGGCCGTTTTTGAGACTCCAACGTATAGGGGTGGAACGGAGATAGTGTCAGTCTTTTATTCACAAATGATTGTACCGGCGTGCTTTTTAAAACGTACGTGTGAATGGGTTTCATATCCCGTATATTCGATAAAAAATACATTGAAAGGAACGAGTTTCTTTGATTGGATGCGCTTCTTGTAATAATGACTTTATTGGTCATGAGGCAGCTAGCCACCAACATCCATCACTATCTAATTCAGGAAAGTTTCAGAAATTAACAGAAAGTGACAGAAATGCGGTCACGCAACGAAAAATCTAATAATAATAAATCTATATTATTATTATTTATTTATTTAATTATATATTTTATCAAAAAACTACCTTTACAGTTTTAATAAATAGGTATTACCTACCTGTTGTAGTAAAATCCATTTTGAAATATCGTAAGGTTCCTGAGATCTCATTCAAAACGTGTGCGAAACAAGGACTTTTAATATTTGGTATTGATCGACTTTTTTTCATAATGTTTTCATTCTTACTAACCAATGAAAAAATATTTTCATATGCCAAAGTATTTGACTCGTATAATCCGTCAAACTGAGTTCTAGGACGATTTTGGAAAATTAAATATTACGACATCCACAATAGTTATTGCAATTGGTCCAAACACAAGCATTTATAGATAAACATTTGAACCAAACAATAAAAGAATATAATACGAAAGATTATCTAAGGATTCATATTATAAACAACTCACTATTAACCGTACCAAAACACCTTCCGTACCATCAAAATGGAAATGAGATCGAAGAACCTTTTGTGGGTTCTAGGGCCACTGAACTGCCAGGGAACTGCACTCGTTGCTTTGATATCAGTAGCACAGCAGAAGTGGTTCTCGTTATCCGAATTTTGAAAATTAGCATCCACGAGTAGACATTGTATACTCTGGTTCAGAATTCGGGATATTTTTTGTAAACAAATAAATGTCACCGTCTAAGAGACAAGCCAGTGGTAAAAAAATTTTTTTGCGGGGATCATGTTTTACTAGTACTGACCAGCGGCTTTTCCTACGGTATTCAATTTTTGTAATATCCGCCAGCGGGTTCGCTCGCGCGGTATGTACAGTGGCGGAATGAAAACGTTCGTCAGTTTTCAAAGGAATCCCCTTAGCTTGTCGCGAGCACATATTACCTTTTCCAACTATTCTACGCAGCAGACTGCTGTATAGAAAACCATAATTTAAATGTTTATTATAAAGATCAAATTCGCACACCTTTGATCAGTTGCTTGTTTAAGTTTGGAACGACTTTTTTAGGGTCCCGTACCCAAAGAGGCCAAACGAAGCCCTATTGCCCTCGCTCATCCGTCTGTCCGTCTCTCTATCACACGGGTCTATAGCGGCTAAACCATTGAAGTATTCATATTTGTAAAGTGGGGAGGGAAAAATAAATCTGTCGTACCCTAGCATGTGGAGTATAATTTTAGAGCCTATTAAGTAGAATAATACTGTATTTTTGTTACTAAGTTCAATTTAATTTCTATTTAACCCACGAACTAGTTTTTTTTTTAATATTCTGCATACTCAGTATGAATATTTTACCAAAAAATTATAATATTTTAGAAAATAGAAACATTTTGAGAATTTTCTCATATTTCTATTACAAACAGATTTAATTTTGCGTGTGGATTAACTAAACTTAGGCAATTTATAACTTCTATATTTGTTACGGAACCACAAATTATATAATAGTTTCTACGACGGAAACCTGAATGCGCGAGGTCCGATGCGCACTTGGCCAGTTTTATAATGAGTTAGCCAGAAGTTTTGTCATTTTATTTTTAGACTATCTGTTATTCAATCGCTGCTATTATCCGTTGTCATGGTAACTGAAGGTTATTTTCGTAATATTGACAATACTGTGTCGGTAAAACAGTACCATTGCAATACTATGTCGGTAAAGCAGTACCTATGCTTTTTGCATTGAACAACCAAAAATAGGCCCTAAGGTGACGAACATTTTCATTCCACCACTGTACCTTCAATTTGCGACATATAAACACAAACCCACTACCTACCTAAGTTTATCTGATGAGTCAATGGGTAAACGGCAAAATGTGATATATAACTCTTATCTATTGATACAGTATGACCATTCCATTTTAAAACTGTGCGAAAAGCACATTCGTATTCGGAAAATGAGGAGAAACGAATGAAATTAACAAAATGGGGACCGTCTTTCAAAACAAAACCCATTGTTTAGAATCTCTGCAGTGTTCCAAGTAACATGAAATATTTTCTACTAACAAATATATTTTTGCTTGATAAATAAATAAATAAATAAATAAATAATGCTGGACAGTTCACACAACATTATCAAGCTAAGCAGAGCTTGTGTTATGGGTACTAGATAACTGATATACTTAATACAATATATTACATAGATAGATATTTGTTATTATATATAGAAAATACCCAGAACTCCCTGAACAAATATCTGCGATCGCACAAATATTTGTTCCGAGGCGGGAATCGAACCCGCAACCTCCTGCGTCGCAGGCGAACGTTCACCCGCCCCACCACAGAGGTCATCGTTTGTTAATAACCTAAATAACTCAAAAATATATACGACAAAATATTGATTACTTTATAGTTTATCAGATCTGAGTTAGAATAACATGCCCGAGCCTGTTTATTGGCCTAATTTAATAAACTACCATAGAGCACCTATTTTTTATGCTATTTTTTTTTTATATAATGTTTACAAAAAATATCTCGAATTCTGAACCAGGGTATAGTAGTAGAGCTTTTTGTGAAAGAGTTCGTCCGGGGAAGTACTACCACCATGCTTATTTCTGCCACAAAGCAGTAGTGCTCGCATTGCTGTGTTCCTTTTTTTTTTTTTTTTTAAACTATGATTGACCTTAGTTTGACCACGATCTCACCTGTTGGTAAGTGACGATGTGGCCGAAGATGAAGCACAAAGGTCTAGAAGGCACCTATTCACTCTAGCCTTGAAGAGACCCAGATTGTAGTTTTTAGGAAAGACAGACGACGGCAGGGTATTCCACTCCTTAGCAGTTCGCATTGTAAAGGTAAAACTGAAACTTTTAGTACGAATAGAGGGTATACTAATGAGGTAAGGATGGTACCGAGCCGTGCGTCTGCTCGTCCTATGGTGAAAAGGAGATGGCGGGATCAGATCGTGAAGGGTTATGGTGCCGGAGAAATTATACGCACATGAGACATTTCATCTTTATGTCTCAGGGGGGCGGGCGCAGTGCAATGCCACATAGGGTGTGTCCTAGGTGGATGTGACCTATGAGGTAATGCACTGTTCATAGGCAGAGGGTACCACTTAACATAAGGTGGGCCATCTGCTTGATTGTCATTCCAAGTAGTATAAAAAAAACATGGTAAAATTTCAAATAGAGTTGAATCTCATTTATCTGTAATTTTTCGATTTGCTTGCAATCAAGACCGTTTTTGTAGACTAAACAATGACTTTCAAATAAAGCGGAATCGTTAAGATAAAATATTATATATAATTAAACATAGATTATTGACAACGTTTTCGTAAAACAGTGGTTCTTGAGATCTGTATAATATTTTTCCAAAATCCATGATTGCAATTTTTATTTTTATCAAAATCAGTGACGTGAGCCTTCTCATATTTATTGTTATTTATAAAAAGGATAGTTAGTTATTTTAGTTAGTTTAGTCCATTTAGGATTTCTCCTCACTGACCCATCTCAAAAGAAATACCCTGTATATTATCAGCGGGCTAATTTTTCTCAATCCGTGTCTGTATAAAAAACTTGTAAACAAATTTGGGACTACTGTTCTGTGGTTGGGACAATTTGGACTCTATTATGTAGAAAGATGCGGGAAAACTTAAACAAATTCGGAGAAAGGCTGGTGCACTTGACAACAGTGTTTGCGCTTTTAGAGCACCTACGTATTTCCACTACAAGTTTTCTGTAAGCACAGCAACGTCTCGCTGAATTTTGGTATAAACGGACATTTTTCGATGTCATCTTAATAATCACCAGTTTGTAGAAGTCCATTGCAAAGGCCTCTCCAATATAAAGCTACAACGAAAATCACGAAATTCTTGGGACTTGTAAATTGCATCTGTCCATCGAGAGGGGGCCTACACTGTCATCTTGTGGAATCTATAGTAAAGTATAGTTTTGTTCATCGAGAGGGGGCCTACACTGTCATCTTGTGGAATCTATAGTAAAGTATAGTTTTGTCCATCGAGAGGGGGCCTACACTGTCATCTTGTGGAATCTATAGTAAAGTATAGTTTTGTCCATCGAGAGGGGGCCTACACTGTCATCTTGTGGAATCTATAGTAAAGTATAGTTTTGTCCATCGAGAGGGGGCCTACACTGTCATCTTGTGGAATCTATAGTAAAGTATAGTTTTGTCCATCGAGAGGGGGCCTACACTGTCATCTTGTGGAATCTATAGTAAAGTATAGTTTTGTCCATCGAGAGGGGGCCTACACTGTCATCTTGTGGAATCTATAGTAAAGTATAGTTTTGTCCATCGAGAGGGGGCCTACACTGTCATCTTGTGGAATCTATAGTAAAGTATAGTTTTGTCCATCGAGAGGGGGCCTACACTGTCATCTTGTGGAATCTATAGTAAAGTATAGTTTTGTCCATCGAGAGGGGGCCTACACTGTCATCTTGTGGAATCTATAGTAAAGTATAGTTTTGTCCATCGAGAGGGGGCCTACACTGTCATCTTGTGGAATCTATAGTAAAGTATAGTTTTGTCCATCGAGAGGGGGCCTACACTGTCATCTTGTGGAATCTATAGTAAAGTATAGTTTTGTCCATCGAGAGGGGGCCTACACTGTCATCTTGTGGAATCTATAGTAAAGTATAGTTTTGTCCATCGAGAGGGGGCCTACGCTGTCATCTTGTGGAATCTATAGTAAAGTATAGTTTTGTCCATCGAGAGGGGGCCTACACTGTCATCTTGTGGAATCTATAGTAAAGTATAGTTTTGTCCATCGAGAGGGGGCCTACACTGTCATCTTGTGGAATCTATAGTAAAGTATAGTTTTGTCCATCGAGAGGGGGCCTACACTGTCATCTTGTGGAATCTATAGTAAAGTATAGTTTTGTCCATCGAGAGGGGGCCTACACTGTCATCTTGTGGAATCTATAGTAAAGTATAGTTTTGTCCATCGAGAGGTGGCCTACACTGTCATCTTGTGGAATCTATAGTAAAGTATAGTTTTGTAGTGTTAAATAATATTGATCTTAGGATCCTATGTATTTTTGTAACACATCTCAAGTATACAGCTAAGTATCGTCCATAATCCTGGTGTCACAAAATAAGATTATGGCTTTGTTTGACAATCAATAAGTTCTAAGTAAGCTACTTCAAATATAACTGCTCAGAAAACAAGTATTTGCGTTTCACAATCCATTAGTAGTGTTAATCACCACTTTATCTGCTCAGTAAGTTAAAATATAACGAAAAGATTTATCCTATAAGTAGTTAACTCGCTGAGTAACTCCTTAAACCTTTACTTATTGATTGTGAAACAAAGCCTTTTTTTTACTTACTTTCTAGGTAGAAGAATCGACGTGAAGATGATCTTGACCCTCGTGTGGACGGAGTTGGTGGCGAAGAGATATCGGCACCTGCGATGAGGTGGATAAAGGCCAGGATAACCGGGACTAGACAGCACGCACGATCCCGGCCCCCGACACGACACATCCTGGTACAGCCAGTCGCAGTCTGTTGAATAGTTACACTTTTAGTCGTTGGAAGTGATGCTTACGTGGGAAGAGTTTTTGATCCGTTACCCGTGGTGCTCCCGGGTTAATTTGTTAAAACATTGAAATAATGAAGTGATCGAGCATGGGAAGCAATGGCAGCGATGAGCTCACCACTTGTCAGGTCTGCCCACAATAGGTGCAACCTGTGGTGAAAAGAGGCCTCTTTAGGCTCTGCCTAGTCCATCAGGGAAAAAGGCGTGTATCTATGCATGAATGTATTTGATTTTATTCTTCAATTTGTGGGAGATTTGTGTTTATACATAGAAAGTAACTTCTTCAGACAGATATAAGATTAAATAACAGCTTACATATGTGTAATATGTGTAGGAAACTAGCAGATAAATTATGAGGAACTAGTTGAACGCCCACACGAATTCGTCCGGAGTTATTTTCATACAAATTTCAACACACTACCACACTCCCTTCGTGATTTATTTCGAAAATTCCTTTCTCACTGCATCCTTCGACCTCAAAAAAGGAATGTACTCTCCAAGTTTCAGGTGTCTAGGACTTACGGTTGAGCCTGTACGTTGATAGTCAGCGAGTCACACAACTATTGTATAAACTCGTACTAGTGGAACGCCCGCGACTTCGTCCGCGTGGTTTTTTTTTGACACAAATTTAAGCAACTCCTTGGGAGTTGAATTTTAAAAAAACCTTCCACAAAGCACCCCTAGACTACAAAACAGATGTACCCTCCTAATTTCAGGTCTCTAGGACTTATAGTTTTGGCTGTGCGTTGATATTCATTCATGCAATGATAATATATTGATTACTTAGGTACTTAAATAATGCTAATATTCTGTAAAATAAATAGTGTTTAATTCTTCGCATTAAAATTTAATTTGCTATTTACCAGCGAAATGCACTCAAACATCAGTTTTATGCAGAGAACTTGGTCGCCTTGTATAAACTTGACAAAGCAAACCAAATGGTAGCTAAAAGCTCAAAGTAAGCAGTGATCCAGCCGGTAAACATGCTCCGTCCGCTCAAGTTTACTCTAGATCTGGTCAAATCTTTGTTTGAAGCAGATTCAGTAAAGCATAAAACTACTAGAAACAGCGACTACCCGCGACTTCACTCGCGTTTTACCAGCGTTTTGCTCAATCCTGCAGGTTTACTCTTGAACACAATGGTGAGCCACAGGCAAAACTAATCGCAGATGGCGCCACCATCGCTGGTGAGTGTCATTTAGTGGTCTTGACTTTTTCTCATACTCAAATTATCCATTTTTGACATAACTAATATTGTCCAATTTTGACACTTTTTTTTAACATACCTTTGACCTTTGTTTCGCCACGAAACAACACCAGCGATTATGCGCCACCTAGCGTGATAAATAAGCCCATGGGTGTCTCCCCATTCCGATCGATCGGTATTGGACAAGTGTCATTTCGTACTTTAAATGCCAACCTAGCGCCAAATTAATTTAATTTTAAATCCGATTCAATCCAATTGTATTAATAATTAGTCAATATTAATGCCAATCCCATTGGATTGCCATGCCAATGGATTGGAAATTGTCCAAAAGCAGAGAGCAGCTAACTTCATAGTAGACACTGACACAATTCATAGCCAATCCCAAAGTCCAGCTAACTTCATAGTAAACACTGACACAATTCATAGCCAATCCCAAAGTCCAGCTAACTTCATAGTAGACACTGACACAATTCATAGCCAATCCCAAAGTCCAGCTAACTTCATAGTAGACACTGACACAATTCATAGCCAATCCCAAAGTCCAGCTAACTTCATAGTAGTTACTGATACAATTCTTAGCCAATCCCAAAGTCCAGCTAACTTCATAGTAGTTACTGATACAATTCTTAGCCAATCCAAGCGCAATTCCAATTCAATCCAATGTGAATATAATTGATTTCAAGAGAACGGGAGTTGTCAACATTGTGCTAATATTGGATTAAAATTGCCATTGGACAATAATTAATATTGAATTCAAGGGTAAGGTCATAATCTATGTGTGTAACAAATGTAATAGAAATCGGTTCAGCTGTTTCGGTATGATTGATTAATAAACATACCCACATTCAAACATCCAATCATCGTAACTTTGACATTTATAATATTAGTGGAATATTCAGTAAGACAACGATGAACGGTTCCTGTAAAACTAAGAATTCCTTTGACTGACTATAATAGCGTAGTAAGTTTCATAGAATATTACAACTTGCGTTATTACAGCATGGGTTCAGAGAAACATAGATTTCTTCAAAGTAGTGCTAAAGTTGAATTTTAAATCAGTAAGCGTTACTTTAGTAACATAGACATCAATCCCATCAGCTTATTCCTATTCATAAAAGCTATAAGTCATGCAATATGCCTATGGGAAAAAACACTATTTGGCAGAGAGACAATTAAGTATGTTTTAGATAACATTCACAGTGACAAATAAGTTGTTATGTTTTTCTCTAGAACGAAGTATTCAGTAATATTGCGAAGTTTCAAAAAGTTACAGGTACCTATTCAATTCAATTCAATGCGTACATTTCAGACAACAATACATAATAATATAAATAAGTTAAACTGTCCATATTTCAAGTAAAATAATAATAAAATAAAATTCAAATTAAATCCAAAATCAAACACTTACAAATAGTAATCTAACAAATAGTTCTCTAATAAATGGTTTATCTAATAAATAGTTTTTTAGCAATAATACAGTGCAACTTTATGATCACTTTTACCGCCAAGACAAAGATATTTTTCATAGTATGAAAGTAGTAGTATCGTGCAGTAGTAGTAGTATCGTGCACTGTACCTATTCAGTGAACAACATTGTAAATATACCTTAGTTTAAAACTATATTATTAACGTATCTCTACATTATAATGCGTGGAATAACTTAGTCATAAATTGTATTGCTAGTAAATAATAATATAGTAAATAGTAATATTGAAGTTGAAGAACACCAATTGTTATTGGCTTTGTTCAAAGTCACGGCTCGACTTTCAACATGACCTGTTCTCTGAGAAAAGTAATTGTGCTACGCAATAACGTATCGAATTACTTGAATCAAATTACATTTGATTTGGTAAATGTTTAGGTAGAGAGACATCCAATTAGTAAAAAGACTATAGGTTGTTAAGAATCTGTAAATAATACCATCTTCTTAGATCTGTTTATGAATTTGTAGAAATTAAATAAGAGATTCGCTCGCAGGTAACACTTGCCTTTTTTATTTTTGTATGTATAATATTGTTGCCCTATCTAAATGTAAACGTTAACTTTGTTGCCCACTGACACTACGTCCCATTTAAATTATTTTCGTTTTTTTTGTTACCCACAAATGCATCCCGGATGAAAAGTAACCTAGATGGTTACTAAGATGAAAGCTGAAACACCAATTGCCGCCACACAAATGTATTCAGTATTTCTTGACTTACAAAAACAACCGTAAGACAGAGTTTCACATTTCTAAATAAAATAGGTTACAAAAAATAAGTTGACCGGTTTTGAAATTAAAGATAATAATGATGTACTAAAAGCTAAAAAATAATTAGGTAGGTCCTAGATACAGTCATCTCATCAATCTAGGCCCTAGATTCATGAGTATCCCTAGATAGATGACTGTATCCCTAATTTAATCTAGATCAATGCCCTAGAATCTAGGGCATTGATCTGGCTCGAAAATAAAATCGTGGGGCGTAGCATAACCTGAGTAAATATGTACATAGCATTTATAATGATATGAGCGGTTAACTGTCGATAGAAGTTTCACGCGCTCCACGATTTCCTTTCTTAGTGCACCCCTAGACCATAAAAGGAACGTACCCTCCTAATTTCAGATCTCAAGGACTTACTAGGGTTAGTTTGTGCATTGATAGTCAGTCAGTGAGTAAGTCAGACACGCAACGATACTATATTAATATTGATACTTTTGAAACGAGATTGTATTTGCAATTAATCTATTAAAATCCAATACGTTGTTGCTGTAATTGATACACCATTTATAAAATATTCATGCACGTGTTGGACCGAAGCTACTACGTTACAAGTCACATGTTAGATAACGTCAGTAACGAGCAGTCAGTATGTAGACATACGGACCCTCCGTATGTCTACATTTACATAATAATTATTGTTATGACTAGTCGGGCTGACGAGGGTCGTGCCAACGTCCGCCACACTTGCGCTCCTACCGAAAGATTCTGGAGATGTCAAGAAATCAAAGCTCTATTATAAATAATTTGGTATGTGTAGGAACAAGTTTTGTAAGCTTGGGCTGCTCTATAAACTGTTACATAATGTGGTATGTATAGGAACAAGTTTTGTACCTAACCTTAGGCTTCACTAAAAACTGATACATAATTTGGTATGTGTAGAACAAGTTTTGTAAGCTTGGGCTACACGATAAACTGATACATAATTTGGTATGTGTAGGAACAAGTTTTGTAAGCTTGGGCTACTCTATAAGCTGATACATAATTTGGTATGTGCAGGAACAAGTTTTGTAAGCATGGGCTACTCTATAAGCTGATACATAATTTGGTATGTGTAGGAACAAGTTTTGTAAGCTTGGGCTACTCTATAAACTGATACATAATCTGGTATGTGTAGGAACAAGTTTTGTAAGCTTGGGCTACTCTATAAACTGTTACATAATGTGGTTTGTATAGGAACAAGTTTTGTACCTAAGCATAGGCTACTCTAAAAACTGATACATAATTTGGTATATATAGGAACAAGTTTTGTAAGCTTAGGCTACTCTAAAAACTGATACATAATTTGGTATGTGTAAAACAAGTTTTGTAAGCTTGGGCTACTCTATAAACTGTTACATAATGTGGTTTGTATAGGAACAAGTTTTGTACCTAAGCATAGGCTACTCTAAAAACTGATACATAATTTGGTATATATAGGAACAAGTTTTGTAAGCTTAGGCTACTCTAAAAACTGATACATAATTTGGTATGTGTAAAACAAGTTATGTAATCTTGGGCTACTCTATAAACTGATACATAATTTGGTATGTGTAGAACAAGTTTTGTAAGCTTGGGCTACTCTATAAACTGATACATAATTTGGTATGTGTAGAACAAGTTTTGTAAGCTTGGGCTACTCTATAAACTGATACATAATTTGGTATGTGTAGGACCAAGTTTTGTAAGCTTGGGCTACTCTATAAACTGATACATAATTTGATATGTGTAGGAACAAGTTTTGTAAGCTTGGGCTACTCTATAAACTGATACATAATTTGGTATGTGTAGGAACTATTTTTGTAAGCTTGGGCTACTCTATAAACTGATACATAATTTGGTATGTGTAGGAACAAGTTTTGTAAGCTTGGTAGAGTAAATAGGGCACAAAGTTGAGCGAAACACACTTTCAAATAGTATAATAATAAATCGTCGTTCTACTCTTTGCTAAAAGTTTACGCGCAGGCATTCGTTGAAAATTTACGTCAACGCCATTATTCCTCTGCTGCCTTCCAATTCTTAAAGATTAAACTCGTATGATGAGATTGAAATTGCAAAATAAAATTATTTCGACAAATCGGCCGAATTTAGCTCGCCCGAGATTGCACCTTCAAAACAAATATTATTTTTACGCGACTAGGGCAAAAAAAAAAAGGAAGGGTTATGTTTTTAGTTTAGCTGTAGGTACCTATATTATTTATGAGTGTTTTTATTTATGTATATTTCACCGTAGCTAAGCTACTCATCCGATTTTGATGAATGAAGTGTCAATCGATTCGTTATTATGGTCCGGGTAAATATAGTATAGGCATATATTATGTGTGTATGTATAGGCATATAATATAGAGGAAGGTATAGTATCATTTTATTTTCATTCATTTATTTATCAACAAACATGCCACTGTTTTTTTTTCATTGGTAGACCTTTGTTTGACCACGATCTCACCAGTTGGTAAGTGACAATGTGGCCGAAGATGGAGCACAAAGGTCTAGAAGGCACTATAGCCTTGAAGAGACCCAGATTATGGTTTTCAGGAAAGACAGACGACGGTAGTGTGCATTTCTATCACTTTCACTTAGACTGAGCTTTCATCAAGTGTGCACAAGGCCTAAGTCAAGCCGACTGAAGATAATTACTCTTGCTAGATCATCGACTGTACGTCACATGTTCGACGTTCTCGGCTTTGACTACTGCAGCGTAGCCAAGTGACACAGACTGAGGCGACGTGGATGAAGTATCTATGCTGTCGGGACCCTGCCAGCACTACAATATAAATCGACCATTCATTACTGTCTGACACAAATTGACATCCCATAGAATTTGGAAGCGTTGTTATATAACCTACTAGCGGCTTGTCCCAGCTTATCTATCTATCTACCCGTGCGAAACTGGTGTTTGTGCTGTAGTGTGGAAGTCCGACGAATATGTGTTGTCTAGAATGTTATCAGATGTATATGTATCTACATCTACACTAATATTATAAAGAGGTAAACTATGTTTGTTTGTTTGTTTGTAATTGATAAACTGTAAAGCTACTTAACCTATTACAAAATTATTTAATCTGTAGAAAGCTTAAATATAGCAAGTAACATAGGGGTTGGTTTTGCGGGGGGAAACTGAAACTACTCTAGCAGATTTTGATGGTATTTGGCGGGGGTTTGGGTGAGTTAGGGGGTCTTAAGGGGGGGAGTTTAGGGGGGAGGGGGTTGGTGAATGCTTTTCATCCCGACACTACCCATTCTTTCATATAGTCCTCTCCATCCTATGGTTGCCTGGAAGAAATCGCTTTAAGCGATAAGCCCGCCCATTGTGCATTTCTGTTATTTTTTGTTATTAAGTTATGTTATGTATATCTTTGTGTTATTTGTGTAAAATAAAGAGTTAATCGATTAACTTTTTATTGTACACAAATAACACACAGAAATACAAAACATTACTTTATAACAAAAAATAACAGAAATGCACAATGGGCGGTCTTATCGCTTATAGCGATTTCTTCGAGACAACCATAGGATGGGAATGGGTAGTGTCGGGATGAAAAGCTGTCACCAACTCCTCCCCCTTCAACTCCCCCCCTTTAAATCCCCAAACCCCCGCATCTATTCACACTACAAATACCATCACAATCTGCTAAAGTAGTTTCAGTTCCACCCCCCCCCCCCCCTCCTCCCCCAAAACCACCCCCATGTTACTATGTTACTAGCTAAGTAGCTAATATTTAAGCTTTCTACAGCTGAAATAATTTTGAAATAGGTTAAGTAAGTACTTTTAAACTTTATCCATTACAAACAAACAAAGTTTACCTATTTATAAATTTGTGTTTATGTAGATTATATCTGATAAAATTCTAGACAATACACTACTTCTACACTACTGAACAAACACCCATAGATGGGAAATCGGATCCAAAGCCCACATGTCCCGTCACAGTTCTGTCGATAAATTGAATTACTCGTGTGAAAATGTAATGTCAGGCGCGTATGCTCTTGTAGCTCTTGAAATGATTACAAAGGATTCGTTGTAAGTGTAAAAACTAATGTATCAATTTCAGTCTAAAATTATTTTAACACTCAGGTACGAATACCAACTTGGTACCTAGTTTCAATAACCTAGAATACTTAATTGGTTCGTTGATGGAAAAAGCGGACATGCGTCCGAACCACGCAGTCCTTGAACATTTCGCCATTTGTACTTATTGACTAGTTGTGTTTATAGCATCGTGGACATTCTGTCCTTTGGACTAATACCCCCCCCCCCCCTCCCCCCTCCCCCATATCGGATTATAAGTAGGATAATCAAAAAATTTGGTCAAACGTAAGTTCATTATTTAGCTAACAAAAAATTAAATACCAGGTTAATTACCTGATTATTACATTAATTAAGGTAAGTTTAATTAAGTCAATACTAAAGGATTATAACGTGCTATTGGTTTTATTACTTATTTTTTTTTTCATTTATTATATCGGTTCATGCCTAAACAACACAATCTGTAAAAAAATCAACTGGCTACCTCCAACGCCTGCATAGACAGACGGACGGACGCACGAAAGTCTTAGTACCTAATTAGGTTCTGTTTGGTACCCTTTGGGTACAACCTCTATTAAACATCAACGTAGTTTTCCTTTTATTTTATCCAACCTTGCATGAGAACATTATATCCAAAAAAATACTCCATAATACACAGACGTCAGCAGAGTGCTAATTAGTTACCTGTGTGAGGTATCCGGGAGCCGCCCCGAGGGTGAAACCCCACGCCCTGAGTATTGCTGAGTGACGTGAAACTGAAGAACGCGAGAAATTGCGACCGCGACGTCTTCTCTGTGATTCTGTAGACAAAGGAAAGCTTTTGAAATAAGTAAGCTGATGCTAAGCCTACCAGTTTTGGTTAGATGTAACTAGGTCAAGAACTGCAAGGTGCCGATGAAAATACAGGCACATCATTTCATCTTACTGTCTCAGGGTGGTGGGTGCTATACGACGCGACGTAACGTGCGAGGTTATTCATTGTTATAGGCAGTACCACTTGATACCAGATGGAGCTTCAGCATATTCCGTCATTCATTCAAGAAACAGGGTAGATTACATTGAATCCAACATGTTATCTGTAATGTAATATCTTTTTGACATGTAAGTCAGCAATAAATATAATTTGACTTTAATTTTGACTTTGAAATCAAATGACCTTGCATCTTGTCCCTTGAGAAAATAGTGGTATGACACGTATTCGAAAATTTTGACGGAGTCTGGACGTCTGTTAGTCGAAGTCATAATACGATAGAATTTAACTATAAATGTGTCAGAAATAGGAAACGAGGGAGGCCTTTGTCCAGCAGTGGACTTCAACAGGCTGTTGATGATAATGATGATGATGATGACGAGCTTATAATTGCTTGTATTCGGGCTTGGTAGGGACACATATAGGCGCTTTCAAACGCACGCTTTCAGAACCAAGAGGAATAATTGACGTGTACACAATATGCAAGCGCGCGTCATTTTGGTTCTAACGCGCGTTGTGCGGGCGTCAGCTGTGCCACAGTAAAATTATAAACCAAAAACTACAATATATACTGGTATAAACGCGCGCTTACGACACCCTGTTGCTGTACATTTGATCGTTTGCTTTTGTATAGAGTGGTCGCTTTCTTCGACATCAATTTCCGTGAATTAACATTGTCATTTATAGTGCGAAGTATAACATATTGATAAATAAAAAGCGTTTGAATTCTGTTAATCTTTTTATTTTGTTATACTCGGGAGGGCTGGAAAAATGTATGGAGGTATGAGGTGAAAATGGTTGGAAACCCCTGGTTTATATTATAAAACGGAGAATTAGTGTCATCAGTTGACGCATTTGCAGCACTGTGGCTGCCACAACCAGAAGCGGGCATTACCGGTTCCGAGTGACCTTTTGTTCAGAGTCATGTAAACGTTACTTCTGAACCGAACTGCAATGTAGGTAATAAATATATTCCTGAACGAGCGGCCGTAGCACCCTATCCGGGAATAATACTCATTTCGAACCCTGCCGTTGCTATTAATGAACTAAAACGTAATTATCCATTATGGTCGGATTCAGTACCACATATACCACTGCAAAATAACTGGGCCTGATTGCTTCTTAAGGTGGATGTTCTCACTTTTGGCGCGAAATTATTTCTTTTATTTGTGTTTTTTGCTCATTACAACTCGAAAACACTTCAACACTTCTCCAGATAGGTAACGAAAGTTGATTTCGCGAAAAGTAGTAGTAGTAGTAGAGCTTTTTTGGGAAAGAGTTCGTCCGGGGAAGTACCATACCTATATCTGCCGCAAAGCAGTAGTGCTCTCATTGATGTGTTCCGGTTTGAAGGGTAAGGGTGCCGGTGAAATTACAGGCACATGAGACTTTTCATCTTTATGTCTCAGGGTGGCGGGCGCAGGGCATTGCCACATAGGGTGCGTCCTAGGTGGACGTGACCTATGAGGTAATGCACTGTTCATAGGCAGAGGTTACCGCTTAACATCAGGTGTGCCAACAGCTTGTTCCGTCATTAAGTAGTAAAAAAAAAATGGTGAACACTCTTGTTGTAATTGATAGCATCACATAAATATGATTAGTTTAGGTAAGAATATCCTTAAATTATATTTAGAGTGTTTGTTTTTTTGTTCAGTGTGTTTCTTAAATTTATGTGATACTATCAATTGAAACATGTGCGTTAAATCTCCTAGTTTTCGCGAAATTAACTTTTGCTATCCGAACAAGTGTTGATGAGCTTTAATGAGCAAAAGACACCAAACAATTTTAATTTCACACCACAAGCGGGAGCAGCTTTGTCATTTCTGTGACAATACATTCCATCACATTAGTTTACTCGACTATTATCACGTATATTGAATTCAAACGATTTAATTTGTCCAACTGTTGTTTTGTAATGAAGAGGCTTGTAAAATAGGCTTTCGCGACACAATCCTACCGACAATTGATCATGGCATTCATGACCAGCTTAAATTGATCCTTTGCTGGCATAGCGAATACTCGATGTTTATCTGTTTATTTCACGTAAATGTATCTAACCATCATGATGCGTTTAATTAAATATCGAAGGGATTTGCGCTCCGTAATTCAGTCAGCTTTAGTTAGGCACCTATCAGTTTAATTCGTGTGCATCGGGTGTTTACTGATTTGATTTGTTTTCGATTATAGCTACTGCTATAAGGTTTCACTCAGACGGCAATCAGGGCTTCCCATCTATTGCCAGTAGAGAAGGGGATATAAAACGAGAACTTGGTCTCTGAGAGAGCACGTATACGTTTCAAGATGCTATCGATGTGAGTATTCGATTAGTTTCTTTCAATGTTTAAGTAGCCATTGGTGCCGATTCTGTCGCACCATTTTCTAAAAACACTACTGGTGAGTTTTACTTATTAATCACTAAATATCACGGAAAAATTTATCCTTCCTTATCTAATAGACTGAAAGGAAAAGGATACCGATTGATATATTTAGTGGTATAGAATTTAGTAAAAAATAAAAACAGTATAATAAAATATAACAGAATTGACAGCACGAGAACCTGTTGTTGTTGTTTTGAGAACGACTAAATGATCCATCTAATAGGTTGTGATTTAGGCATTCTTATAATGTCCATGTGAGATACCTTTACCAATTCCTGGGAAAAAAGTTTAGACAGATATACAGACAGACAGACAACAAAGTGATCCTATATTGGTTCCATCGGTACCTTTAAAGGTACGGAACCCTAAAAAATGGGTGAAATGTTGCAGCATGTGTGTTTGTTTGTCGTACTTTCAAGCCAAAACGGTTCGGTCAATTTTAATGAAATTTCGTACACAGCTATATAGAATAGGTACTTTATCCCAAAATGTATTCCTGTCTGGAGAAAAACTAAAGTGAAACCGCAGGAGACCAAAAAATCATGTGTGTCAGCTCCAATGCGCAACTGGAGTTTATTCCAGTCCAGTTCAGAAACGACAACAACTTCACTTTTTGCTAACTCTTGATTTTACTCTCCATCTATTTTCGTAGCGTGAGCCTTACATGAAAATCGATTCTTACCGTGGAAATGCGTATAAAACGAGAATCATCCTTGGAACAGTTACAATGTTTTGTCTTTTGTATTGACAAGCAGTTCCAAATACGATCGAATGAGACAAAACACGATTTAACTATTTAAAGGATATTTCGCGATTAAGGAGTAAACTCCAAGAAATGTCAAGTGCAAGTTTTACTTGCGCTAAATTAGCATTTCCTTCTCAACAAGACATTTATATTCATTTATTCATAACTGGCCACGTCTATGCTTTTCACTAGAAACGGGATATTTACCATGGTTTTTGAGTTTTGTCACGTCTATATTCCACGATGGTGCAACTCACTGTGAATAGAGGCCTATTGAGGCTCTGCTTACCCCTTCGGGAAAGGCGTGTGTCTGTGTATGTATGTATGTATTCATAACTTAACATTAATACGTCAAAAATAGAATAAAATACAACAATATTACACAATCATTTTTAGGTAAGTACTACGTACGTACCTACATACAGTAAATAAGTACAAACACCAATAAAACTACATATACATTTAAATAATCAATTTGCTTCAATAAAAAAGACTCTATAAAGTCATCGTATCTATTAAAAGTGTTGTCGATAAGCCAGCGATTCAGACACTGCACTAAAGTTTAGAGCAAGTCTCAGGGTCTACTTGGTCTACTTACTTGAACTCTAGCGTTGAAGCGCCATGGTCTGCGAAGAGCACCACGGGTGGGGTGTACCGTTCGTTGGCACCGCAAAGCCGCATCTCTGCTGCACCATCGGTCCGCACCGCACTCGCACTTCCAAGCTGCAGCCATCCTCCCACGCAGCTACAGAATAACAACTAGATCAACCCATCGCGTTTTTTAACACTATCTACCCGTTTTAATACTTCCTAAAGTAAATAAATCCCAAGTATATAAATTTGTTAAAATAAAATATCTGCGGAAATTTGTAATGAGTGGTTTTCACGGCCGTTTCACATCATGCTTTTAAATCCTTGAAAATAAATGGCGCCAGCGCTGTACTTAACTGTCAAAATAAAGTGAAATGTCAAAGTATATTATATAATATATTTTTGTTACTATCACACAAAAGCACAGACAATGCATTTGTTAATTATGGCAACCACATTTGAGTCAGCGCCATCTATCGAGCCAAATTGAACTATTTTATTTATTTATTTGAAAATGAAAAGCCCTCATTAGCCATCAACAAGCATGCACTTGTCCATCCATGCATGTCCTTTATTTATTATTTGAATTTTTGTAAATCTAGCTTTTTATAACCTGTAATTTCTAACAAAATTTTGTAAATACATTTATTAACAAATATTTCAAAGTTACGATGATTGGATGTTTAGATTTTTGGATGTTTATTACCCAATCACGCTGAAACGGATGAACTGATTTCGGTGGAATTTGGTATACCTACACATATATCCTGTATTGAGCTACACGCTACTTTTTATGTCGGTAAAACGCGATCGAAGTTGCGGGCGGACACTAGTATGAAATATAATATACTCGTTGTCAATTGCGACTGAGAAACTGTTAGTACCTAGACGTATTTTAAAATCAAGCTTTAGCTTCTTTACAGAAGTAGAAGCATCATTACTTATCTACAAACAGTCATAATACCATGGCCGGCCCAATATTCAATTTGACGGGACATTGATCATACTCGCGTGTGACGAACCTCTATCAAACGTAATACCACATAATACCTTTTCACATTATGGCCGATATGTTTTTCATGGTAAGTTTTCTAGACCCTTTATTAGCATTTTTATTATTGAAGGTAAATAACTTGCTAAACCACATCTTAGGAAAACCCAGGTTTTAAAAGCTTCCTTTGATTACATCATCTTTTATTCAATATGTTAAGTAAATCTCCTAGGTACCTTGAGGTTATTGGAATAGTGTGTTTAATATTTACATTACCAAATAAATATGTATTGTTCGGAGTTTTCCATTTCATACCTCCCTGAATCCTTTCGGCGAAATATCTACAAATACGGGTATAAGCGTAGCTGTGGGTTAACCTAAACAAATAGACTTTTTGGAATGACGGATTAAGCAGATGGCCCACCTGATGATAAGTGGTACCCTCTGCCTATGAACAGTGCATTACCTCTGTAGGTCACGTCCACCTAGGACGCACCCTATGTGACATTGCACTGCGCCCGCCACCCTGAGACATAAAGATGAAAAGTCTCATGTGCCTGAAATTTCACCGGCACCCTTACCCTTCAAACCGGAACACAGCAATGAGAGCACTACTGCTTTGAATAGAAATAGGTATGGTGGTAGTACTTCCCCGGACGAACTCTTTCACAAAAAAGCTCTACTACTACAAATAGTCTAGAAGAATAATCTGAAAAGCCTTCTCCTTTTCATGTTGAACGGCATTTAATGTGACACCGGGTTTTTTTAGACTAATTCGACCCTGCTGAGCTTGATTTTGCCCGGTGTCAGACCAATTCCCCCCCCCCCCCCCCCCCCCCCCTTCCCCATTTTTTCATTGATAATATCTCCCTCGCCAAGGTTTTCTCCGTTTTGTACAAAAACTGTTATATTTAGAAGAAAATTGTCAATGTAAAAATTAATCCACATTAAATTACAAACCAGACAATATTTATTTTATTTTTATAGCACTTATAGTTTTTTAGTAATACTGTCCCAAACTTCCTATTTCTTCCAAATTGTGAATATTATCTTTATTTATGCTATATTTATAGGGAAATGGCCGAATTTGGATGAAAATAATCTATTGACATATTAATCCTGATAGATTTACGTACAAAACAAGACGTCATGGACGTCATTACGAGTTTTTGTTTACATTCTATAGTTCGTAACAGCAAATCTATAGTTACGTACGTACACACTAAACTTTTATAGTTATGCTCTTAAATTTAGACTAATATTTAACTATTTATAATCCAATAAAACACGTTATGAATAATCGAAAACACTTAGGTACCTTCTACCTATTTACTATTACCTCTATTTAACTTCTTTACTATTGCATCACCGTGGATGGATATCCGCAAAAAAATATGTATGATGGCTGGGACAAGTTCTGCGAGAAAATATATATCCCAATCCACGATGTTGCTGTAAATATATCAGAAAACGAAAAACAAAATTACCAGCACTGCACGCACTGACTGGCTCAGACGTGACATCATACCTGAGTGGAATTAGCAAATCACAGGCCTTAAAAGTATTTGAGGTACATGGACATCTTCTCTAATTTTTTGGAGTTTCCCCTCTCATCGAAAATACTCTTGGTGACGCAGAGAGTTTTCTGGTAAAGCTGTATAAGATAGAGTCCATAAATACAACCAACCAAGCCAGCCACGTTCAATTGTCTAAAGACACATCTCCTGAAGCACTGCCACCAACTTCAGATGCAGCTCACTTGCATATCCGTTGAGCGCATTACCAAACTTTTATTTGGGGAAACGCACATGTTGGAGAAGTTGAACTGCTTTCTCCAACGGATTATGGCTAGCAGCAAAAAGGGGATAAGCTCACGCCCATTCTGATAACCATAGAGGCAACGGCTGTTCCCAAGGTCTGCGATGACCTCCTTTACAGATGCGGCTGTAAGGCAGGGTGTAAAACGGCAGGTTGCATTTGCCGCAGAGACGTCAAGAAACCTTGCACATGTTGGCTGTTTTTGTCGGGGAGTATCTATGCCATAATAATGTTACTGCAAATTTGTATTAATAATATTAAGTCAGATTTTTTTTATTTTTTTTATTATCTTCAAATGATAAACAAAATCTATGACGATTAAAATATACTATTGTCTAAATTGAGGCCTCTTTTCTTTACAGATCCCTATACCTGCACCAAACCTTACCTTACCTAAACCTTCTCATACATGGTCAAACCTGGCAAATTGCTCGCAACCACGCCGAAAATGCACTTAAATTTGTTATGTGCTGGCTACAGTCCAATCTCCTTACTCTGAATATCTCCAAAACTAAATTTATGGCTTTTTCCCCTACTTCTGCTTCTCAACCTCTATTAGGTTTTTCTGTCTGTGCCCATGTTTGTTCTGGAGATTCTATTCCACTCGCTGTCGCCTGCAACTGTCCGCTTATAGAACGTACCTCTTCTTACAAATATCTCGGGATTGTGATAGATAGCACACTTAGCTGGAAACATCATATTGATACCACTGTATCGCGAGTAAGAAAGCTTATTTTCGTTTTCAAAACTCTTCGACCCGTTATTGGTTACGAATAGCTTAAAGTTATATATTTTGCTTTAGCTCAATCTGTTCTAACTTATTGCATCGCATCCTGGGGTGGTTGTGTTAAAACCCATATGTTAAGACTTGAACGAGCTCAGAGGGCTGTCCTTAAAGTATTAATAAATAAACCTATACGGTTTCCTACTTCTGAACTCTATTCACTCACTCATCTTCCCACTGTCCGTCAACTATTTATATTGCAGATTATCACCAGAAAGCATTCCATACTTGTCTATGACTCAGATATATCTAATTCTAAGCGTAGGTCTGATAAAGTTTGCAAATCTGAACATCGGCGTACAGCATTAGCCAGTCGCCAATTTAATTTTATTAGCCCTACGCTCTACAACAGAGTTAACAAGGAAATAAATATTTATCCTCTCTCACAGTATAACTGCAAACAAAAATGTCTACAGTGGCTCACAGCCCTGTCTTATGAAGATACTGAAAACCTCCTTAAGATTTCCTCCTAATAACAAGCACTCACAGGCACTCACACACACACACTCTCACACTCCTAGACTTACACACACCTATACTCTCTCACACACACACACACACACACACACACACACACACACATACACACATACACACACATATTCCACGCATACAAACAAATAGGTATTCATTATTATGCTACCTAGTTCTTTCATTTTCATTAATAGATTAATTCCTACTTTTAATTTTTAATTTTGTTTGGATTGTATAAACGGAGGTAGGCGTTAATATTCGCGACACAGTTTTATAACTTCTGCGAATGTTATAGTTCTTTTATTGTTATTGTTTGTTCATGTTTTTGTTCCAAATAAATATATATTTGATTTGATATTTGAATACTTAATCATTCTATTTCCTTGAGACCATAGTTACTGCACAACTTTTTCAAACTACTTTAGTGAACTAGCACGTGCGTTACCTAGTACATATATATCGTTGACTAGCACCCTGTGAAAGATTTGCTTGCTTATCTTTAGAAACCTACCTCTACGCAATATATACTAGGTACCTAGTTTATGAGGGTTAATTGTTGTTCAATGTTCGCAAGTTCGGCGCTGTAAGTTGTTAAAAGTGAACCAAAACTCGTACGTCTGTTAATAGGGTCTTGTTTTGTAGGTTAATACATCAAGACTGATTAGTGTATCACTTTGTTCCAAATTCAGCGGTTTCCCTATAAAATGGCGAAAATTCAGATAAAATTTAAAAACAAAAACTTTGATATTTGTTTAGATTTAAAAAAAATACAAACTTTGAAAGTTTAGATGTTACTCAAAAACTATAAGTGCTAAAAAAATAGAATAAACACTGTGTGGTAGGTAATTTAATGTAGATTAATTTTGTTTTTGACAGTTTTCTTCTAGATCTAACAGTTTATGCACAAAACGGAGAAAACCGTGGCAAGGGACATCTTTTCAATGAAAAGGGGGGGAGGGTAGGGGGGGGGGGGGGGGGGGGGAATTGGTCTGACACCGGGCATAAACGAGCTCAGCAGAGTCGAATTAGTCTAAAAAAACCCGGTGTCAAACTGTTACATTCCATGCCGTTCAAAGTCGTAAAATTCAAAAATTCTTCTAGACTATAAACTATTACTACATTTCTTAAGCATGTTACCTGGTGCCATTGAATCTTCCTACGGACACCAGCCTGTATATCTGGACTTCCACCCTCTGCCCCGCATCAGGCTGCAGAAAGTAGGAGCATGTTCTTGGACCCTCGATGGAAGGTGACTTAATTTGCCCAAACGTCTTCCCCGACTTGCTCTTGAGGATTCGTGAGTCGATGGTGATGTTGCACACTGCGAAAAGATATTACTTAAGATGCAGACAACAGCTAAATTCCATCACTAATTCAGTAAAGTTCAGGTAAGTTAGAAAATGACAGAACAGCGCGCTCACACTACGAAAAGTAAACGAAAATGAAGAAAAACGGTGTTTACACAATAATTTGCTGCGTAATCGAAAATATAAATCGACCATTCCCTCTAATATAATATTATTTGTTATTATTATTAATTTTATCAATGTACGCTGATAGGTAATAGAGATATTTACGTTATAAGCGCGTTGTAGACGTAAGTTTTAGATTTTTTTATCGAGAAAATTTATCTAAATCGTGTTTTGGGCTCGATCATGCCCTTGGAAATATGAAGATTAACATATCATTGTTGTTGTTTTAAACTTTGTAGATTTTGCTAAAAATACGTTTAAAAAAGCCTATTTGACTCTTAACAGCCTCTAAAGTGCTTACAATATGACCTCTTGAAGGCTATGTAGTTTGAAACATAAAATGTTTATTTATTTTAATTTAGACGGACATATTAATTATATTTCAATCAAAGTAGATAAAAAAGAAATATAGAAGTCTTAAAAAAATTGTAATGTTATTTTATGAGTTATTTGTTTGTTGAGTCACTGTTTTTTCTTGGTCACCTTTATGTATGTGGCTCAGAGGATCTTTGCCCTACGAACAATAGTGACACATTTAGTGTGTAGAAAGGAATTAGTAACAACATCTCACCCCCTCACAGTGATTCCTTCATGCCAAGACGTTAAATTTCTTTGAAGTTTTGATTTTAAGATGCTGGTTTCCTCAGTTTTCCGAGCGTTGTATTGCGCACACCATTTTATTAATTATCAATTCGTCACATTCTTTAATGAAACCCACGACTTTTGAATTGTTCAGGGTTCATCTCGCCACAGTAGTCACTTACCCACCAGTGCTGTTTTTTAGTAGAATTAAATACTGCTGAGCTGTACCGCAGAATGCATTACGAGTACCTACTGTTTAAAAATATAAAACAAAATGGTGAACAAAACAGCATCTGTTCGCGTAAACTAAGCTCTTGAATCGCGGAACCTAAAAACGCCTACAGGGATGAATGGATAAACGAAAAAAGCTTACCTATGCTTTCGAAAGGCAATTTTAAATCTCCCTGGACGGTTCCAGAGTAGAGGTTTGATGGCGGAAGGGCTAGTAATGGTTCGATAAAGACGAAAAAGGGTAAATATTTCGTGAATTTCAAAGCACAGGGCTTCGCATATAAATAACAGACAGCTCTGTCGTGCGTTTATTGTATGGTTTTAATAGCCATACCTACGTCCAACATGCTGATGTACCAACCTGACCAACACGTCTGTACATGACGTGTTTTGATCGTAACCCAAACCAGGCCCCTTATTCGCTATGACCAAACGTGACATAACGCGGGCTCGTTACGATATCAGCGTGGAATCATCGTTCAGAATACATTGTGACGTCACACGTTATTGTCAAGTAATCTCCTATAGTCATAGCGCCTAACCGCCCTGATAATATTCACGCGTTTGTTCTATGGAAAATTAGTGATTGGCAAGCAAGAGAAATATTTTAATTTTCTTGTCTGCAAATAAAACGGGTTTCTAACAAAAACCTAAATAACTCAAGAACGCTCATAAAAAAGTGTTTCATAGACATAGGTCAAGTTTTGATTTATTAATACGTTAATAATTAATTTAAGTTATTTTGATTGCAACACGCTGCCCCCTTTGCTGGTCTATGTGCTTCAAACCAGCTTCAGCACATCGTAATCTTACAGTACACATACATACATAGACACATGCCTTTTCCCTCGAAAGGGAAGGCAGAGCCTCAAATGTGCATCTTTTCACGTGGGTTGCACGGAACAACTTGCACCGCCGTATACTATATATATTTAGGTTTTTGTTAGGGCCCTAACTCACCGAGATGCCACGACGTCGCTGGCTACGTATCCTTGGCTACCTCTGGCTACTTTCGGTTGCCAAATGGAGTAGCCAGTGGCTAATCAGTTGTCTTAGCGACCGGTTGGGCACCGAGTGAGTGAGACGCTGCATGCTCGTGTACATTATATTGGCAACGTCGTCAACTTGCCAGGTATCCAGTCTCTACAATGTGACCCGATGGTTGTGGCTACGCTTCCAAATTGGCGACGTTGCCAAACTGTTGCCAAGTGAGTTAACTGCCATAAATTTCAATAAGATTTGTTAGGATACGTAGCCGGCGACGTCGCCATGGCATCTCGGTGAGTTAGGGCCCTTAGTGACCAGATTTAATTCCAGCCGAGTGTTGTAAATCGTTAAGAATACCGTTCCCATCATGCATCGTTCCCATTTGCATGGGGCACCCAAGTACCAGCTGCTTCGTTTTGACTCCCTACAGAGAAGAACCATTAGAATCATCGGTGACCCCAAGCTCTCCGATACTCTAAAACCGCTTTGCCATCGCATAGCCATCTGATCTCTTTGCGTGTTCTATCACCTCTACAACGGGGAATGCTCTGACGAGCTTTTCGATCTCATCCCGGCATCGAGATTTTTCCATTGCTGATCCCGGCACCGTGACAAAGCTCTTCCGCACATCATACAACCCTGAGTTTCTCGAAAGACTCGATTCTCGAGATCATTTCTTCCCCATACCTACAGACTATGGAATGAGCTTCCATTTGAGGTTTTCCCGCTTGGTTACGACATGTGTCGCATCAAAATTTTTTTTCATAAATTCCGTCTGGGTCGGCAGCGCATCGACAATACCCCTGGTGTTGCCGGTGTCTATAATCAACGGTGACCACTTCACATCAGGTGGGCCGAAAGCCATTTTGCCTATTTTCTTCAAATTAAAAAAAACGAAGATACCACTAACTATTAGCGCAGTACTGTTCGAGGCCGCACTGAGAGCACCGCGTCGGCGCGACGTCGCCGCAAGGGCAGGCTCCATCGCGTACGCAGCACGCACAGTCCTCGCCGCCGCCCGGGCACGCACAACCCGTCGACGCCTGCGTCCATAGGTCTACTTGACCTGGGTAAAGAAACATGTATTGACATTGGTTAACAAAACTATCAATAAAAAAAAACAAGTTTTTGTTGAAATATCTTTTTCAAATAAAGCTTTTATGAAATTAGTAATTGGAACGGTGTGCTGATCAAAATGAGCCCAAACACCGCCAGTCTACTGTTATCGGTCGAGGAGTGCCATTCTGCATCTTCGGATCAGATCGCTGTCACCCTAGGAAGATGGACTAACTGTCACCATAATATTGTCCAGGGTGGTTCAGAATTCGAGATATTTTTTGTAAACAAACAAATGTCACTTTCAAAGAGATAAGCCAGTGGTAAAAACATTTTTTTGCGTGGATCATGTTTTACTTGTAGTGACGCGCGGCTTTTCCTACGGTATTAAATTTTTGTAATATCCGCCAGCGGGTTCGCTCGCGCGGTATGTACCTTTAATTTGCGCAAATAAACACAAACCCACTACCTACCTAAGTTTATCTGACGAGTCAATGTGTAAACGGCAAAATGTTATTTAGAACTCTTACCATTGGTACTGTATCACCATTCCATTGTAAAACTGTGCTGAAAAGCATATTCGTATACGGCAAATGAGGAGAAACGAATGAAATTAACAAAATGGGGACCGGTTTTCAAAACAAAGCCCATTGTTTAGAATCTCTGCAGTGTTCCAAGTAACATGAAATATTTACTACTAGAAAATATATTTTTGCTTGATAACTTTGTTAATAACCGAAATAACTCAAAAATATGTACGACAAAATATTGATTACTTTATAGTTTATCAGATCTGAGTCAGAATAACATGCCGAGCCTGTTTATTGGCCCAAATTTAATAAACTACCATAGAGCACCTATTTTTTGCTATGGTGTCCCCTTTGTTTACAAAAAATCGAATTCTGAACCAGGGTATAGTCGCTCTAGTCGGCACCCGTCTTGTCAACGGAACTTGACAGGTATGCAAAATTTCAGCTCAATTGCAATCGGATACCAAGAGTTTGGTTCTAATTTGATTGTAAGATTTGATACGTTTTGTTAGTCCACCTAACGTCTCCATCATCAGACAGCTCACTGTCATCATCATATTGTATTGTCATAGGAACTTGACTACCATGCGAAATTTAAGAAGTGGTTCTAATTCAGCTTGCAAGATTTGACCTAAACACACAATCTAACACACAAACATTGCAAGTTAATTACGAAAAGCTTGTAAAAATAGTCTTCATGATCGATGCAAAGCTTTCACAGCTTAAGAGAAAAGTTGATAGAGCCACAGTACCTGATTACTTTTTAATAGTAATAGAGCTTTTTTGTTTAGAGTTCGTCCGGGGAAGTACTACCTCCATACCTATTACTGCCGCAAAGCAGTAGTGCTCGCATTGCTGTGTTTCTGTTTGAAGAGTATGAATGCTGGTGAAATTACAGGCATATGAGACTTTTCATCTTTTGTCTCAGGTTGGCGGGCGCAGTGCAATGCCAAATAGGGTGCGTCCTAGGTGGACGTGACCTTGAGGTAATGCATTGTTAAAGGCAGAGGTTACCGCTTAACATAAGGTGGGCCATCTACTTGTTCCGTCATTAAATTCGTTAAAAAAACCCTTGTTATGTACATACATACATACATAGACAAATGCCCTTTCCTCGAAAGGTAGAGCCTCAATGGGCCTCTTAACACCGTGTGATGGCACCATCGTTGGAATATTAACGTGACAAGTGGGGAGTTCATCGCCGTCATTTCTTCCCCCATCTGACTTTGCTAATGTTTTCTTCCAGTAAGAACATAAACCAGGACAAATCTTATACCAACGACTCTTACTAACAAGTCCGGGTAATCCCTTAGTCGGCTCTTACGACATCTACAGGAGGAGGCGGCGGGGTCTATTGTTAGGCCTGACACATGTATACTAAAGAGAAATACAACAGTATACTCACTACTGCCATCTAGAAAAATAGGCGTCCAAGCTATCTGCGCGGAGGCAGCGGCGCAAGCGGCAGCCAGCAGCAGCAGCGTCAGTGGCTGCCGCATGGTGCGCGCGCGCAGTCACCGCGCCTCTCGCGCCGCCCACCCGCGCCGCTTGCGCATTTGAGCCCACACCCACACTCCAACACTTCACTCACAAAACTTAACTGTAACACTGCGAATAGAACCCACGATACGCATGATTTCACAAATTTTATTGTTGTTACCGCACCCTAGTTTATTTCGATTTTATTACTAATCACTTTGGTCTTCCTCTTTCTAGTTGATTGAGTTTCGCAATCCCATCGAACAGTTGTTTCCTGCAAGGAAACTCATTGTGTAATTGAAATAAATGCAGACAAATTGAAATCAGCTACGCCAAGATAAACAAAAAAAATATATACTAACGAATAGAAGACGAGATTCCCACAACGCCAGTGTTTCTTCAACTTCGGTAAAAATAAACAACACAAAAACTGTTTTTAAAAGTTTGTTTATGTACCTAAAAGTTGAACTATATAGGAACTATCGTAGATTTTCCATTGTAAATTCAAACTCCCAAGAGCACTCGTGGTATCCTAGATAGCGTACACGTATTATGAATCTAAACTTTCCTCTATATTTAACACTATTTATCAGTTATTTTGCTCTTTAAAAACTAGTACAATTGGGTCAAATCGGTCCAATTGTACCATCAATGGTACTGCCTAACGGTACAAGTGGTCCGCGCGGCGGCACTCAACAGTCACACACATAGTTTTGACCCCAAACTAAGATTCCCTGTGTCATGGGTATCAGAAACTACGAGTACCATGGTACCATAGCACCCAGACCAGGAACAAATATTTGCAGATCATACAAACATTGTTCGGCAGCGGGATTCGAACCCGCAGCCTTTCGTATCTCAGCTGGCTACTCGCCCGATGCGCTACAGAGGTCGTAATGTGCCTATTACCTGCAAAATTATTGATTATCAAGTATCTAAAAATAAAACCAAAAAATAAAAACGAACAAATTAATATTTTTGTAAGCCTCCAAATGGTTACGGTATGACATTCATAAAACAATTTAATTTCCAAACAAAATATTCACGTCAACAATAAAAACAACAGGGTGGGTCAATTGCTTTGGCTTTGACACAGTCTACGAATTGACATTCAGGGCTCGAGGTACAAGGCTGGTAGAGCCGGCGGTAGGCGCAAGGATGGTGATGATGGCAGCAGCTAAGATCAGCGCCGCAGTTACCCGCTTTCTTCTTTTCGAAATGGTAGCAACAGTTACCCTGCCAGACAATCAAAGAATAAGTCACTGCGAGGACTTCAAAAATTTCCCGCAATAATTATTTTCAACAAGTACACAACAAGTATATTTTCAAAATACCCAAAATATGCACTTACATACATACATACATAGACACATGCCTTTAAGATGCACTTAAAAGATGTGCACTTAATATGCACTTAAAAGATGTGCACTTAATATGCACTTAAAAGATTAACACTTGAAGCGTAAAATCAGGGAAACTGAAAATCAAATTAGTAAGTAGAGCCTCTACTATTCACCACCGAGGAGTTCCGTTATCCACCTTCTGTATCCATCATCAGATCAGCTCGCTTGCATACGAGTAGTATTGTATTGTCATCCAAAACCAAGGTATATGCAAAGTTTCAGAATTTTTCATAGACAAAAAGTGTCTCAAATGGGGTTTCTCAGATTTATTTCCAAACAAACAGTGTCTAATAATTAAGCTACGAGTACCTATCAGTGTATTCAGACAAGTTATAAAATCAAATTTCTTAATTAATTTTGCAGGTATTATTCAAATATTGACAGTTTCCTACCCAAAAGATTTTGTTTCATGGGATTTCTGAGCATAATATTTGATTAGCCTATTTTATGAGAAGTTCTATGCAATCTCACTTTTCTCAAGTTCCTTATTAATGAGACAAGCACCTTTTATTTGTATGTCTGTCAGTCGGTACAAATTATCACGAAAACACTTCTAACAATTTTGATGACATATAAAGACACCTGATAAAATCTCGAAAATCAAGAAAATTATCGGCACAAATCGAAGCTATATATTTGTGGGGTTTTAGGGGCAGTCAGACTTGCTAGGGATTTTAGGAGGTTGTTGGAGTTTGCAGGGGTTTTAGGGGTGATTTTAATGGGGTTTTCAGGGTTTCAGGATTTTCAGTTTTTTAGGGGTTTATTCCCAGTTCCCGAGAAAAGCTCCATTGCCCACTCTTCTCATAGTGTTTAATCGAGGTTAAAGATTACGTGATATAATTTAAAAAGTTTTTATGATAAATATATTTTTCAATACAAGTTTATATAAAATAAAAACACAACACCTAAACACGGCCAGTCTACTATTATCCATCGAGAAATTTCGTTGTCCACCTTCTGTCTTCATCATCAGATCAGCTCGCTGTCACCATCATATTGTATTGTCATTGGAACTTGACAAGTATGCCAAATTTCAGCTCAATCGATTGAGGATAACTGCTTTAAAATTCAGGTGCAAGATTCCACCCGGACATACATTGCAAGTTGATAAAAAGCTTGTAAAATGTTGCCCGCCGGAAAATATTGGACAAAACTGATCCAGACCGGCGCGCCCAGACCCAGTGCGAAGCGTAGTAATCAAAAGCCTCGGATTATTGGCCCCAATCACAGAGCGGTTCTTGAGCCCTGCTGGTAAATAAATCCCATCTGAACCCTCGCCACGTTCGCCAAATAAACATTGCGGTCCAGAAGGCGACGCGATCGATGTCAAAACATACCAAACAATCGACCTCCAAATAACATCTAATCTTACGTAATTTGCCCGAAAATAGACCGAAGACCAATTCGATTAATATTTCAATTCAGCGGATAACCTGATTCTTGAACACTCTCATTGAAAAGTTGGGAAATTAGTTTCATAATTGAATTTATTTGATAGCGAAATAAACTAATTAACTAAATTATTTTGATTCAGAAATTGGTATGAATGCGATTATCTGGAAAAACTTGATTAATCTCTCTAGCTGAGAACCAGGTTGGTAATGAAATTGAATTTCTGTCGGTGTCACCGGCGGCAGTGCGGGACGTTTATTCGGCTTTTTGCATTGGCTTCCAAAGGAATATTGTGTGGGAATCAAATCAGGTGGCGCTTTTCCGACCTCCAACTGAATATTAATTTTTCAACTGAATAATAGGAATGAAATAGGAATCAAATGAACTTTATGTTGGTAGTATTTAGAAATAAATTTGCTTCGATAGATAGGGTACCGAAAACCGCAGGGGAACAAAGGTTCTTGAATGGCGACCATGAACTAGACCTACGCAACGTAGTGTTTAGGACTAGGTACTCGATAGACCGACATTTCAGCGGTTGCAGGAAATCCGTGGAAAAGCATTCTTTGGGGATAGGCTATGCCGTGTGATCTGTCTTCTTTTGGCTTAGTTTTAATGTACTGAACATAAGCTCTGAATAAGTTTCTTAGGTTGGTATTTCGATGGTTGATGTTTTCCAGAACCAATAAGTTTAGTAAGTTTTACAAGCTGATTTACTTGAGAGCTTTAAAAACATTAGTAATATAAACTAACTGGTAGATACCCGTTCATCTTCACAGTGGTAACGGTGAACCTCGCTGAATTCGTCTGCGCTGTATGAAGACTCCACAAATGGCTTCTTCCGCATGCGAGTGCCTACCGCAATTTCACATGCCCGTCGTGTCAGTACCGTTGGTTGGTTGTGCTGTAACAACAGAAAATACTGATTTAATAATACAATACAAAATTAACACAATCATATAATTTGTGAAGACAGACCTAGCAGAGTTTTACTTTTTGTTTGTGTTTTAAATCCTATTAATAATCTGTAAATTCATATTAGAACCAAAGAGAAAGCTCGGTAAACATATCTCAAAATTAAATCCGACATGGCTCGAACCCTTGCGATAATACAGAAATCCGCTTACGTGTGCTACTCTCGTCTAAATTCGTTACTCATTTTACGAGCAACATTTTTCGCATATTCGTGTTCTAGGTATGGGTATTTTGTGGCAAATACAGAATTAAAATAAGATTTCGACGTCTTCAGTCATCTAATAAATCTTGGAGAGACACTTCGATTGGTTTCTTTTTGAGCAAACAACATCCGAGCACGGAGCAGGCGGTGCAAGGTGGCACTTTTGCCGGGTCTCCCACTTTGACGGGGTTCGTGATTACGTCACATTCAATCGACACGTCTCGAGGACATCGGGAGAGGAAATTCGCAGCACCGAGCGCCTTCGAGTGTTCCTGGTCCTGCATTCCGTTGCGCTTGAACGCGGTCACGGGCAGCTGGCGTACCTGCAATGGACCAGATGGACCCTTTAGTGCCACCTTTCTATGTTTCTTTTTATCGCTCGCAATCTGTGCTGATAAACCTTCATTACTGACATAACAGCCAACGCTTTCGAGCATTTTAACTCTACAGGTGCACTACTTTCACTCGCTGCTAACTTCGAATAGCAAATCAAAAATCTACGCACCGATTTGTCTATTTTTTAGAGAGTACGGCAGCGAGTTTCTTCATTGGTTTGACTGGAATAGCGATCGGGTGATAGCTCCACGTAGCATTGTGCCAACATTTTCTAATATAAGAAATGCCACCGCTCTCAATGAATTTCAAATCCTGAAGTCCGTTTCGTTTTAACGCAGATGAAGGTAAAGGACTGGCCTGAGTATCGTTAAAATGTATTGTTAGTTAATTCATCTCAATTTTATTATTTTGGGGCACTATCATGGTTAGCATTTTATAACTTTCTTCTTTTTAATAGGCAATACTTCTTGCGTTACTCTAGGGAATATTGTGCGTAACGGTTCAATGGCGGAGAAAACGCAGCACCCCTGTGAGCAATCACCGGCACACAGAAATTGCGTTGCTCCTCGATAACCGTGAATTTGGTCCTGCATTCCGTTTCGTCGGTACGCGGACCTCGGGAGCCTACCGTGTCGGCTCGGAACGTACTGTTCCTGAAACCAACAACAAAACGATAGTGATCTACTCTGGCAATACATTTCACCAATCGCAATCGACGCCTCGACGGGAAACAAGTAAACCATCTGAGTTGTTCAAAGGAAGATTTTCAAAATTCAGATCACGGATAGACGCGCGACAGATGTGAAGGCGGTAAGAAACCTTAAAGGCTTCTATTATGAACATGCTGTTGGTTTCAGAATACGGTATCCAATAAATGCCAAAAGCTATTATTGAGTGGTGATGATTTTCTGATGTCCATTTAGGAACCTTAACCTAAAGGAACCCAACTTTCTTTTTAACTACTGTTTTGGCAGGATCAGGGAAATTGTAACTTCATAGGAATTTCGATAACGTAGGTTTAATAGACATAATATAACTGTTTTTTTTAAATGTAACCCAAAAATTCCGTTCCAGCGGGATAAAATTAAATGTTATCCATAAAGTGTAGTTTACACTTGAAAAATAATAAACTATGATAGTATAACTGTATTGCTTGCTCGCTCCATACCTACAAGCCGAAGTATGTGCCTCATTTTAATAATGAACTGATACTGACATTTTGAAGACACAATCTAGAGGTATGTGGTATGTCGGTTTCCTATTAACTTGTATAGAATCAAACTACCAATGGTTTTTTTAACGGCGTGAATGACGGAACAAGCAGATGCCCCACCTGATATTAAGCGGTAACCTTGCAATTACCTCATAGGTCAAGTCCACCTAGGATGCACCCTATGTGGCATAGCACTGCGCCTACCATAAAGATAAAGGCTCCGTGGCATAAAGATGAAACATCTCATATTACTGAAATTTCACCGGCACCCTTCAAGCCAGAACACATGAATGCGAGCAGTACAGCTTTGTGGCAGAAATAGGTATGGTGGTACAAAAAAACTAAGTACATACTACTAATCTGCTACTACTACAATACTGGTTGATCTTTGAGTCAGTGTGATGTAGAAAGCTTGATATTAGTACATTGATCATGTTTCAGAATTTCATGGAGTTTCTTGAGATAATACCCAAAATAGGAGCAAACTCCGTTTGTATGCAGAGAGCACAAGCGCCCTGGAGTACATTCGGTTAAAGTTTAGCACAAAGACACCTGATTTTGTGGGGGTGAAGGGAAGTGGGGAGGGGGCTGTCCCCTACAACCATTCCCCCCCTTTCGAAATGCATAGTTCAAATGATATTTACATTTGAAAGTGTGACTCCGGTATGGGCTCTCGCCAGTACTCTCGCGAGGTTGCCCCTGAGTGTCGCTCAGGACCTCCCACGCGAGCTACTGGCTCTTCGCGTTTTTATATACACTCTAGGGGCGTGACGCAGAAGACCACGTGGAGTCGGGGTGCTCTGTGTCGGTTCTGTCACTTATTATATCATATTTTGTGATTTTTTGACAGATACGAGATCACTACCTACAAAAGTTATGGCTTTACGTGACTTAACTAATTCAATTCACGTTTCCTAAGAAAAAAAAATGGGATGTTCCTGGGGCCCCTCAAAAACCCCCTGCTCTCAAACCTTCCTCAAAATCAAGTGTCTAGGTGCTAAACCCAACCCGAATATTCCTCTTAACTGTTACAAAAGAATGAACTTACGATGCGGCCGTCCTCATATCTGTAGCAGGGTATTACATATTTAGCTTTAACGGGTTTGCAGCCGCTATGGCAGCTGGTGTCACTCTCTTTAAGGGCCTTGTAAGAAGATTGGCGGGTGGGTGCTGGAGAACGTGGTCTGCAGTGACGAGGAGGGCAACAGTCCTTTCTGTGACTATCATGGTCGTAACTGTCGTCGTGGCATTTAGGTGTTTTAGTCGGAGCCTTTGGTGGTATCTTCTCACAACAATATACAAGTTGTCCCTTCGGACACCGAGGCAGACAAGGAAAACAGACCGACGGGTCTTCGCAGCGATTCGTCTGGTAACAAGGCGCCATCAACATGGGTATCACGGAATACCCACCACATTCTTCAGGGTAGCAAGACATTTTTTGTTATACAGAACCTAGACATGAATCATTTATTTCTGAAAATTTAGCTTTTCTTTATGTTTTTAATTTTCACTAAAAATTTGCAGCATTTTTTTCCAAAAGATTTATTAAGTGTCACATTTGAAAATAATTCTTTTTGCCATGCTGTTTACTTTATCTTCTATTTTCTCAGTGGCCAGTAATTTATTTATTTATTGTGGTCTCTGGTACGGACATCGAGCAACACGGAATGGAGACGCCATCAAAGGCATTCCCCTCTGTAGTTCCCCTCTAAATTTAATGCCCTTGAGGGCATACAGCTTATAAAAAACTAACTGTCGCCGATCGCTCTGTCAGACTGAATCGACTCGCGTGGGAGATAGTGCTCCAAGAAAAATGCCGAATTGTTCAGTTTTATGCTGTAAAAAAATGATTGAATAATCATATTTACAAAAAGATGGTGTTTCCTTTCACATGTACCTGAATTTCAATTAAATTATTATAACTTATTGCATAAAAATTGACCAAGTAAAATTAAGTCGTATAAAAACAAAAGTGGCCATCTTAGATTTTGTAATTTTTGAGTTAGTGTTCGGGGTAAAATAATAAAACTGAACGGTTTAACAATAACACTGGTTCACTCTTCACTGCGACTGCACTTCAGTACACTGGTCATTCATTACTCTAAAATCACTGCCAAGTTACGTGATTTGTTCGCAATGAAAGCCAATTCCCTTACGACTGCCCTGCTCGCTCTTCAATCGAGCTCCACGTGACACAGGGGCGACATAAAAGTGACCAAAAGCGTAGATATAAATGTGTATAATACATGAATGTGCATGTCAGGATTTATTCTGCTGACGTAAACATGTATATAACGTGTAATGTCAGTAAGCCAAAATGTGGATGATTACTTAATATCCTTGATTACTAAATACCATTCATTAAACACGTTCGACATCATGTGACATGTGGAATAACGTGTATTTGTATTTGATGGCTATGTAACCACTAACTAACCGGTAACTACTAGCTACTACTACTTCGTGTCACGGGCTCTTTCTTGGTTCGGTGACCAGCTTGAGATATAGTGTCCCTGAAAGGGGCCTAGTGACCAATAGTGAAAGAACCAGTATGGTAAAAGGATTAATTGTGCCTCGCAGAGGTGTATGATGATATGTCAACGTAAATGTCATGTGCAACTATATTTAAAGAAATATAAATTAACAACAAGTGTAACATGAAAAAGTTTGTACATTTGGGAACTTTGATTACAAGAGATGGCAAGCATGAAGATGATATTTAAATGAGAGTAAATTCTGGAAACCAGGTGAACTTAACGCCTTATTATCAGCCGGAACGTAACCAAAAAGGCACGACTTGATGTGCATAGAGGAGTGTTAGTGCCAAAACTAATGTATGGTGGTAGCGAAAGTTGCTAAGGCAGAATAAACATGAAAGTACAATAAATGCACTGAAGATGAGAGGTTTGAGAAGTATGTATGGTGGACTTTGAGAGATAGAATATGAAACTGTGTGATAAGAAAGCATTGTAAAATGAAAGAGCATGTGTATAGTGACAAGGATTGAGAAAGATATGCTTGGATGGTTTGGGTTATTGGTTAAAGCATGAATGGTAGTAGATTGACGAAACTAGTTCATAAGATGAGCATGAATGGGACAGTTGAAAGGGGAGACCTCGGTGAAGTTATTCAGACTAGATCAGGGTCGATCTGGAGAATGGCCAGGCCAAGAGCGCCCTTAACCAATGAGCATATATGAAGAATGTGATGTGAGTGAACCAAGCAAAACAGGTATGCCAGGATCGTAGCAAGTGGAAATTCATGGTCTCTGCCTTCTTCTAAGGAAACAGGCGTGAGTTTACGTATGTGTGTATGTATGTAATATTATAAATGCAAAATTTTCTTAGGGTTGGATGAAATTTAAGAACGGCGATAGCTGGACCACTGGAATTGTTTTAAATTTTATTTAGATGTTCCCACAGGATCAAGATTTATGCGAGTGAAACCGCGGGTTGCTTCTAGTTTATAATAAGAATAAAACTGCGTGGTTAATTTGATCAAAATCGGTTATATTGATCATACTTAAATAACTTTACACTTTTCAGTTAAAAGTAAATAAAGATGCTTTAAAAAAATCGTTGATCGCCTATTGTTAGGTTACTGTACAATCTTTGCACGTTATGTTTGCCTATAATGAGGGGTTTTCACGGCCATATCAAATCATCTATAAACCCATAAAATAGATGTAACTGCTGTGTACTTAACTGTATAAATAAAGTGACATGTAAAAGTCAACAACGTAGTGATATATTTTTGTGGTATTTTGTTACTATCACACAAAATAACAGACGATGCATTTGTTAATTTTGACAACCACAGTTGAGTCAGGGCCATCAAATGACCCAAATCAAACTACATTTTTTTTATTTGAAAATGAAAGGCCCTTATTGGTTTCTCCTGTAGCTAAAGATAGGTATATAGTTTGTACCTCATATATACATGTGTAGACTGTTGGTAACCATAATAAAAAATAATTAAATAAGCAACTGCTAACAAGAACAATAACGTTAGCTGAGTCAGTCGTGGGAAGCAATGGCAGGGATGAGCTCACTATTTGTCACGTCTATCTCCCACGATGGTGCAACCCACTGTGAAAAGAGGCCCATTAAGGCTCTGCCTACCCCTTCGGGGAAAGAGGCGTGTGTCTATGTATGTATGTATGTATGTAACAATAACAGCCTCAATGCACACTGAAATAGCTTTGTGCTCATTTAACAGTTTTTTTTATTTTCTCAAAAATTCCTGAAAGTAAGTTGCCCGTGTTTTCTTATATACTACTAAATTAGTGATGTGCCTCAATAATAAAATAGATTTTTTATCGATAAAATAAATGCTTGTTTATTATGTTTTACACATAATAAACAAGCATTTATTTTATCGATAAAAAATCTATTTTATTATTGAGGCACATTATGTTTTACACATAATAAACAAGCATTTATTTTATCGATAAAAAATCTATTTTATTATATTGTTAATTATGCTTGTTTATTATGTTTTACAAGCTATTGAAATTCGATTTATATTATTCGGGAGACGCCATAGCCTAACCTAACCTAACTTTCCAACCGTTAATCCAATCACCATGTAGGTATTGGTATGTAACAAGGTAGGTAACTGTTATGATTTTAATTTGAAATTATTCATTTTATGCCATAAATTGACGACCTCTGTGGCGCGGTGGACGAAGGTTCGCCTGTAACGCAGGAGGTTGCGGGTTTGATTCCCGCCTCAGAACAAATATTTGTACGATCTGCAGATATTTGTTCAGGGTGTTCTGGATATTTTCTATGTTAATACAAAATAAATATCTATGTAATGTACTGTATTAGGGATATCAGTTATCTAGTCCATAAATCAAGCTCTGCTTGGCTTGGGGCTAGATAATAATGTGTAAACTGTGTCCAACATCAAAAAATAAAATAAAAATAAATATATATTATTGAGAACTGGTGAAAACCAAGGTAAAAAGAGGCCCATTTAAGGCTCTGTCTACCCTTTCGGGGAAAAAGGCGTGTGTCTATGTATGTATGTAAATATATATATATATATATAATGAAATTCACTTAGGTACAACGTGAAAGAAAGCACCATCTTTTCGTAAATTCGATGTTCCAGACCTTGATTTACAGCAGAAAATGTAAAGATTCGGCATTTTAGTATTTGTAGCACTGTCACACTTTTTACTCTATGCGTCACACGATCGATTTAGTCGGAGAGAGCAATCGGCCCATCATGATACAATTTTATTACTAGCAAAAGCAAAACATGCTTGGTGAGGGCTAGCAAGCTTCTTTTCCTTGATTTTTTATATTTAAACACAGACATGAATTTAAATTACTATGTTAAATTACATCGGATAGTTTTTAAAACAGTTAGTAAAACAGTTTTACTAACGCGTATGCCCAAATGAAATTGTGCATAGCCAGAGGGGAACGCCTTTACTTGATGTCGCCCCCCACCGCGACCTCCTCGTGTCTCTCTCGTGTGACCTCCAGCGGCGGCCGTGTTGCTCAAAGATATTACTGCTAGGCTTGCAAGGGCTTCCAAGTTATTTTTACTAGTTTTTTTATGTGTGAACTTATCTAGACATAAATTTAAATTACTATGTGATATTACAAATCTAGAGGTGTGATAGTTTTTCGTAAAAAGTTGCATGCCTACCTAGGTTGTGGGATACTCGATCACGATAAATTAACAAAAGCATTTCCCAGTTTGAACTCATTTTCAAGAAAAGTCGTATCATGAGTGTCCGTCCTGTGTCGTGGGATTTTCCTATTCAAATCCTATTTGATTGACAAAAGAATGAAAAAAAAAATATAGCTAGGTATAATTTTTTCAACGCGATATTCTGTTCACTATATATAGCGCTAAGTATTACTTTACCTACCATCGTTTAGCATCAACATAACTTAACACACCCAACACATACCTACATAGTTCTGATCCCACAATAGGATCCCCTGTGTCGTGGGATAATCACGCCTGAAATAAAAAAAAAACTATTTATACATTTTAATGACTAATCTAGTTCTTTGGCACTTAGGATCATGATTTTTAGTTTTTGACAATAACAGTGACCGACAGATATATATATAATACATTGTATATTTCGAGGCCAGAACCGTCATGGATTATGTAGGTTAGTAGGAAGACGGGAGCTAAGTAAAGCGTTTTTTCCTTCTCTTTCCTTTCGTCTCTTTTGACTTGCCAGCCCATAGTTTTATGAAATTATTGTAAGCTTTGAACAAAATTCTAATTCAATTTTCCCAAGAACTAATCATCTCATGAGTTGTTGTAAAGTAAGGTTGTACCTGGGGTACTCAAAATTTTCTTGATTTTTCTCTATACTCTAAGTTTCCGCGTTTACCCCCTCTCTCTCCAGCCTACTACTACCTTTTACTAATCTAAAATATCATAGTTATCCACAAAATGATCTCTATGCTATCCTCGAAAAGTGGGGCGGTTCCGCAACTCCCCCTTCACAGAGAGCGTTCAACCCCTCCCCTCATCCCTAGCCGCCCTTAAATCCCTTAAATGACCCTTGATGGTAGGCAAAGTAAGTTACTACCAAAAAGTTATCGATACTATTAGTTTATCGACTTGAGTGCTGGAAGTCCCTAGAACGGGTGTTACTGTCAATTTTGTGACATAACATGATGTTTGTATACAGAAAGCATCTATGTGTGTATAAAGATTTTTGATGTGTTGCTGTTTATAGATGTGTGCGTTTATAGCGATAGAACGACTGGTTACAAAAGTGTGCATTAAAGTGTAAGTGAGTGCGTGAAGCCCCCCCCAAAATTTCTGAATAAATATGTATCGGTTGACAACTCTATGGCGCCTCCCCTCCGGTACGGAGGCCTGCGTTGCTCGATGGGTACGGAGGCCTGCAATGCTCTAACTTATGTCGTTCCTTTTTAAACTCTCCATCATTGATATTTCGACATAATCGGCAAAAATTGTTTAAACTTAGAAATATAGATTAAACACGTACGTATCAAAATTTATAAATTCAAAATACATACGTTTATAATTCATAAGTTCAAAATACATAAATTTAAAAAAATAAAATTAATTTAAAATTAATTTAAAATTTATAATTTCATTTGGTATAAGTTTAGAATATCGATGTTCGAAATACCGAAGTTTGAAAAATAACAACACATAACAGCTGTAATTAATAATGGCTACATAGCTTAATAGTCAAATACTTGAAGTTCAAAATGTATAACGGTAAAAAGCATTAAGCCCATCACAGATAATATATCCTACTAATATCCTACATTATGTCAAAGATACGAAGTTTGGATGTTTGTATCTTAATCACGCCAAAACGGCTGAACGGATTCCCATGTAATTAAGTATCATTAATATTTCTGGACATTTCACACAACATTATCCAGCCCCAAGCTAAGCAGAGCTTTTCTTTATTTCTTTATAATACAATACATTACATAGATAGATATTTTTGATTATACATAGAAAATACCCAGAACACCCTGAACAAATATCTGCAGATCGCACAAATATTTATTCAAAGGCGGGAATGGAACCCGTAACCTCCTGCATCGCAGGCGAACTTTCGTCCGCTGCGCCACAGAGTTCATCACAGAGTTCACCTACTTCTCATATAAATAAAATATCCTCCCTCCAATTTGTCACATTAGAGGTGATTTAAACCACTTTCAAAAACCGTGCAATAGGGATATTGAATTTATTTATTTGAACCATACGTTATTTTGATTTTCGGTATTACGAACATTATAAATAAAAAAAATATTTAAAAAAAAGAGGGTTTTGTATTTATTTATTTTCAGTATTAGGTTTTTTAAATTTATGAGTTTTGAATTTATGTATATTGGAAAGTACCCTAACTGTATACGTTTAAAATACCAAAAATCAAAATACCGTATGGTTCAAATAAATAAATTCAATATCCCTATTGTACGGTTTTTATAATGTATGAAATACATAAAAAGTGTCAATTTGATGGCCCCAGTTACAAACTTGAAATTTGGCATGCATATTAGTTTGAGATTATGACTTTAGGCATTTTGACCATTATATAGAACTTTATCGATTATGTAACTTATTTATTTTAACCATTAGGTTTTTTAAATTTATGGATTCTGAACTTATGTATTTTAAACGTATGTATTTTGAATTTATGCATTTTGATATGTTCCCATGTTTAAGCTTCTTGGCTACACTAGTATGCGTTTCAATAAACAATATTAATAACCAACGACGTCTATATTCTGTGACGACGTCAAACTCTCGGGAAGATTGCTATAAAAGTTTGTCGTAGTACAGGCAAATTAGCAAAAAGTGTGGCCATACGTCGAGTAGTCGTGGATTCTTATGGAATCGATAGATGACACGAATAGAAGCTTATCCCAGGTTTGCACCGTTTCTGGCGCATACGGAAGGCTTTTAAATATTAGGTACAAACTTTGAAAAATTGTAACTATGAATAAACAAAAAAGTGTTAAGTGCAAGTTCAATTACTTATAGAGACAGTCTTAGTGCTTTATGGATTTTAATTAAAACTACGTGCATAGTGGGAAACACTGTGAATTCGTTTTTTTTAGTTTGCAGCTTGGGGGAAATTTATGTACTCGGTGCAAACTTACATAAGGTTTCTATAAGTATTATAAACACTATATTAGTTTTGCACAGCTCAGCGAATTACGGAACATACTTTTTTTTCTTTTTTTGTTAATTGTACTTCGGGGGAAATTTATGTAGTCGTGCAAATTTTACTATAGTATATACTATCAGTTTACCACATTCGCACGTAAAAAAAAACACAAATTTCGTACCGGAAGTACTACTTAATAAAAGATCTCAATAAGAAATCAACGGCGTGGGTGGGGTGCAGATTCATACCAAAATGTAGGCCGTATTCATCCCACGAATAATAAAATTGTATATTTGTCCGTATTAATGGATATTAGTACGGTCAGACAGAAAAATGCAAGATCCTTACTATCATTTTCATATATTTTTGTTGGATGCAAATTATTAATAATTGGCGTTCGTATGTTTGTATGTTTGTCCGAAGATAACTTGAGAACTGTTGATATATTCTGTATAAAAATAATATTCTTTATACAATTTGGTAGATGGGTATATAGTATAAGTACAATTTGTGTAAGGTTATGAGCTAAATTGGTTCGGGGGTTGTAGAAGATATTGGGGCCAAAGAAAGGGTAAAAAAGTGAAACAATCATAGACGTTATAACTTTTGAAACTATCATGGTTATGTACATAATTTTCACTAGAAACGGGATATTTACCATGACAACAAATATTATATATATAATATCATATATTTTATATGATATATCTGCCAATAACATCTACTCGCAAAGACTTTAGTCAGTTCTCCCGTGATCATGGCGCATGCAACTGTGCCGAAATATCGGGAACATATAAAACTCAAAAATCATGGTAAATATCCCGTTTCTAGTGAAAATAATCATAGACGTTTCAAAACTAGCTTTAATTTTATTTTAGACTGTTTAACTTTTGGGATATAAGCAAAGAAGTAAAAATAAATAACCTGTAGAGTTTTTCCAGTAATCTACTATCATCCATCGAGGAGTTCCATTGTCCACCTTCCGTCTCCATCATCAGATCAGCTCGTTGTCACCATCATCAATAAATATTTAATAAATAAATAATGCTGGACAGTTCACACAACATTAACTAGCCCCAAGCTAAGCAGAGCTTGTGTTATAGGTTCTAGATAACTGATATACTTTAGTAAAATACATTACATAGATAGATATGTTTTATTATACATAGAAAATACCCAACGAAAACATATAACATAACATAAATAACATCCTGAACAAATATCTGCAGATAGTACAAATATTTATAAATTATACAATATGGGTAAATTCAAGAGAAATATCAATAGGGCTCTTAATGGCAGACAGCGCGTTTGCAATACTGTGGGTGTTGTCCATAGGTGGCGGTGACTGCTTTACATCAGGCGGGCCGTCTGCTTGTTTGTCACGTTAAGGGCATGTAATATTTGAAGGTTTTCAATTCCTATACTGATTTCCGATATTAAATCTCAATATTGGAATTCCGATATTAATATCGGAATTTCGTTATATATTTAGTAATTGCACATTTTATTTATAAATTCCCACAAATTCGGTATGAGGTTGGATTAAGTGCAATAAAAAATATTTTTAAATCGTATTCTAATCGTATCTGACCACGGGAGACCTAACTAATGTCTTTGCGAGTACATGTTATTGGCAGATATATCGATCTACCCTCTTTCTCACTCTTTTATTATGAACGATACCACTACCATCGGTTTCATTGTCACACTTCACCCTAACTTGACACACAACACTATCGGTATCCGGTCGCGTAGCAGGTACCACACTTTTTTGATTCTTACACATTCTCACTACGGTTTCCATACTCCAGATAATTGAAAACCATCAATTCTGATTCTCTGAAACGATTTCTACACTAGTCCGCGATTTTCCGTTTTTTTTTAAAAACATTTTTTTAAAAAAAAACCGAAAATCGTTGAATGCGAAATTCTAGTTTTTAAGATTAAGTGAAATCGTAAATAAAACTAAATAATAACTTTCAGCATTGCAATTTGCAAGTATTCAGTGAATCATCACAATAAATTTTCGAAATGGCGACCTTCTTGCTCAATACATAATCAGCATCGTCTAAAAAAAAAAACTTTAAAGCGTAGAACTCCGATTCTGTTGCTTTTGATTGTTGCTTCTGCCTGGGTCAATCTTCTTCGCAATTCTTGCACATTTCGGCACTCTCGAGAGTAAACAATCTCTTTATAATATCCCCAAACAAAAAAGTCAATGGGGTTTAAGTCAAGAGATCGTGGGGGCCATGCGATAGGCCCGCCTGGGCCAATCCATTTATCACCAAGTATCACATTTTGTGAGTAGTAGTAGAGCTTTTTTGTGAAATACTTCGTCCGGGGAAGTACTACCACCATACCTATTTCTGCCGCAAAGCAGTAGTGCTCGCATTGCTGTATTCCGGTTTGAAGGATATGGGTGCCGGTGAAATTACAGTCACATGAGACTTTTCATCTTTATGTCTCAGGGTGGCGGGCGCAGTGTAATGTCACATAGGGCGCGTCCCGTCAGTTTAGTTTTTTGTTAGTTTATCCATTAAAAACTATTTATGTTCAAACGAGTAGGTAGCTACTAAATAACTAGTAGGCATTAGACATGGATACGATACTCTATGAGGTATCATATTGATAGTAAAAAGGTTAAAAAAACTAATTAAATATGTTTATTACACATTTTAGGTTAATTAAGTATTTAGGTTTTTAGGTTAATTAGGGTGCGTCCTAGGTGGGCGTGACCTATATGATAATGCACTGTTCATAGGAAGAGAGTACCGCTTATCATCAGGTGGACCATCTGCTTGTTCAGTCATTCTAAGTAGTATATAAAAAAAAACCTGTCATTAAGATGTTGTCTAACTATTAACGCAAAGCGAAATGGTGCGCCGTCGTTTTGAAAAATCATGTTTCGGCGTGTTAGTAAAATGATGTCTGTGGATTATCCATTTAAATCTTCTCTTAAAAAGTTAAAGTATGACTCGCCATTTAGACGATCTGGCAGTTGGAATGGGCCCACCATCTGTCGCAGGTTTCTGCCTCGTAGGTAGAAAATAATGTCCTTGAACAACAAAGATGGGTTATTTTACTATTGCTTATGTGTAATACAATCTTCAGACTGGCAGATTTCTTTTTAATCCCGACTTGCAGAACATTTTCAAAAACTCGTTTTTGAACTAACTTTTATTAAATTTAGTGTATTTTATGATCCTGTGCAAGAATCTGGAACAAGGTTACATGATAGCTGACACATCAGCCATGTTCTTAAGATAGGTTTGAATGAAAAAGATTATGTGACTTTTTTTTAAAACGTTTATTGAAGTAAGAGATTAAACAAAAAAATGTATATCTTCATATTATTATTTTTATTTTAATGCAATAGTAGGTGCTGTTAATATAAATGCTATCAGACAAGTTTATTAGGTTATTTATTTAGCTTATTTACAACAACAAAAAACAGGCCTCTACCTCAACGAATCGAGTCACAATGGCCAAAAAAGTGTAAGAGCTCCGATTTTCTTAAAAACACATAACTCGAAAACTACTTAATATCGCGGAACATACATGGGGGTGATTCGGGTACCTCTGGGGGTAACCTTTCTTCGGACTTCGGCTTGACACTACTTTTTGGGACACACTGTATATATTATTACTTTGTTGATTATTTTATACCGACAATTTTATGAAATAAATAGATGTTCCATAATAACATATTTTTTGCTGACGTTACTTTCACTCGTTTTAGATGTAGGTATTTATAGGTGGGATACATACGGACTCTAAAATGAAATGAATATTAATGGTATGAATCCGGAATAATTATTATTACTTTCAGCTCGTGGGATGATTTTCTGGGATCAATAAGGATGCACCCCGCGGTCGGGGGCCAGTGTAAGCAGTGCAGCGCCAGTATATACTTTAGTTACTTAGCACCGCACTGAACTTACATATATAATACTTAAAAAATGCATGTTCCGTATATAAATTCCAGTATTAAATGGCCGGCGAATGTAGTACTAATCAAATGAATAAGTTTAAGTGAAATTCCAGAATTGCCTGAAATTTCCCCGAAGTAGAGCGACAATAAAATATGGAAAAAGTGGCTTCCGTGTGAGGTACCCAGGTGCAAACCTGGTAATTTATTTGGCCCATTTTTTTTGGTAATTCTGTCAATTTGCACCGACTACATCAATTTCCCCCGAGCCGCAATACACAAAAAAAGTTTTTTTTAGAAATGTTTTTTTTTCGTATGTTCCGTGAGTCGGATTAAAAAAATACTTGGTGCAAATGTAGATCATAACGGTCTTAAGTGCATGCCAAATTGCACCGACTACATCTATTTTCCCCATTAAGTTACGGGTATTATAAGGTTTTCACCCTATTTCACCCTGTTCCGGGGGGGTGAATTTGCTGAAAGTTATATTAGAGGTGATTTTCAAGCCAAACAAAATAATTAGAAAAGGTTTTGTGACTACATGTAATTACTTCCACACTTTTGCTAAAAATCACCTAATTTGCCTGTACTATAGCGCAGCCGGCTAACAAAAGGCTTGTCGAGAAGCGAGCTAGGGACCCAACTACTTGCCCGTTTGCCAAAACTACACAATTTACCTGATCACTACCCACACATAACATTAAACAAATAATTCCGCAATACTTCCACAAACACCCGGCGCCTCCTTGTCGCCTCCCGTCGAGTCGCAATGCAATTTTCCCAATGCAAATCGAACGCCCAGACAGATTTAATGCCTTTTACTCGCCGGTTTCGCTCATCATTTCCGCGGAGGGTTCCAAGTGGTTTCTCTTGTGGGAATAGCTGAGGAGCTGGATGGAGTATTCATGAATTTACAGTTACTTCTGAAAGCTGGACCGACGCGTTATGAAGATTCTGATCTTAGATCTGATCTTATCTTCATCCTACAATAAAATTGCATATTATGTGATTTTTAGGGTTCCAAGCAAAATCTATACATATACATACACACGCCTTTTTCCCCGAAAGGGTAGGTAGAGCCTCAAATGGGCCTCTTTTCACCGTGGGTTGCTCCATCGTGGGATATAGACGTGACAAGTGGTGAGCTCATCGCCGCCATTGCTTCCCACGACTGACTCTGCTAACACTTTCTACCAGTAATAACATCCCTTAAATAAGCTAGCAGGCAGGATAAGTTTTATACCAACAAATCTTACGAACAAGTCCGGGTAATTCCTTAGTCGGCTTTTACGACATCCACGGGAGGAGATGGAGGACATGTCTATTCTTGGGCTGGACATACCACGATAAATCTAAAAATATATAATAAAATTGATGTCTGTCTGGTTATTTCGAAATCATGCCAAAATTAATGTGAAAACTACTATTTATACGATGCCTAAACGATAAATAATCTTTTTTTAATTGTAATCCGTCCGTAAGTTTGTTTTGAATAGGCTCCGAAACGGCTCAACGGATATCAATGAAACTTTTAGGGATTAATACAAGAATTATAACTTAAATTCCTGTTTATGTTTCATTTAGATATCGGTTGAGAAGTCGTGAATGTACTGAACGAATTCGCCAGCCCAGCTAGTTTGCAAATCAAATCAAATCAAAATCTATTCATTTGGAACTAAAAATCATATGTACCTACAAAAATATTGGGAAACGATAAAGCCTGCAGAAGTATACAAAAAAATATTTTTTCAAGGTTGTTGGGTATGGTAACAATATTTATATGGAACACATACGTATATGAAAGCTATTGAAAAGAACAATCCAAACACCAATAGATATACCTAGTATTTTTAAACTTTATATGAACTTTTAGAAAAACGGCAAAGTTTCCGTGTTCTGAGTGCATTACATCATACCAAATATCAGCAAACCATCGATAATATTTCTCCACCGTTCAATGCCTACGCGCTGCCTCCATGAAAATGCACTCTCGATGTGCTTTGTTTGTATTGGTGAATCGGCAAACATTTTACTCTGCATTTTACGAAATGGCAAACTCTCGGTTGTGTTTGAGTGTGGTTTGAGCCACATTTTTCAAACACATCACTTGGTGGAGGCTGTTTTTCCGAGACTCAATGACTAAACTTAGAATATATATTCTAAGACTATGGCCTACCTTTCATTACTTTTAAACCTATACATTTGTGATGTTCTGTTAAGAAGATAGCTTGTCTTCACAGCCTCTCTGGAAGAGTCCATTATTTCCAATCGATTTGGCCTTTTCAGCGTATCCCATGAAATGAACTTGATAGTAGTATAAGCTTTGTGCTTGGAACACGATAATATTTTCACATATCAGCCGCTCAGAACCTATACTTTTTTTTGATACTACTTGGATTGGCGGGTCAAGCAGATGGCCCACCTGAAGTTAAGTGGTACCCTCTGCCTATGAAGAGTGCAGTACCTCGTAGGTGTCGTCCACCTAGGACGCACCCTATGTGGCATTGCACTGCGCCCGCCACTCTGAGACATAAAGATAAAAAGGCTCATGTTCCTGTAATTTTACCGGCACCCTTACCTTCAAACCGGAACACAGCAATGCGAGCACTACTGCTATGTGGCAGAATAAGGTATGGTGGTAGTACATCCCCGGACGAATTCTTTTACAAAAAATCTAAATATTGTTTTGAAAGAATAAATGAATTTTAAAAACCGGAAGTAGTCCGTCTAATGATCGAGCGATTCATAAACCCTGAAACATATTGGACCCGGATCTGTTTGTAAGATACGTTGGTATAAGATTTGTCCTGGCTACTAGCTAATTTATGGAATGTGTTACTGCTAAAAGAAAGCTTTAGCTGGTTAGTCGTGAAAAGCAATGGCGGAGATGAGCTCACCACTCGTCACGTTTATATTCCACGATGAAACCTACCTATATACCTATAACCTACTATGAAAAGAGATCCATTGAGGCTCTGCCTACCCCTTATTAATATTTGAAGATCATACAAACATTTGACCCGCAGCGGGAATTGAACCCGCAACCCTTCGCATCTATGCCGGCTACTCGCCCGACGCGCTACAGAGGTCGCCACAGTGATATTATGATATAGACACACGCCTTTTTTCCCAAAAGGGTAGGCAGAGTCTCAATGTGCCTCTTTTCACCGTGGGTTCCACCAACGTGGAACTATAGACGTGACTAGGTGACGTGCTTCCCACGACTGACCTTGGCTAACGTTTTCTTCCAGTAATAACACTTCCTTGATGACCAAGAAAGAACCAGTAATGGAAGAGGTGGACCATAACGCGTCTCTGAAGTAACTCATGTGCAGTCTTCTGCTGGATATAAGCGTTCCCAGTGAATTATAAACTAACTGTGTGTATTTATATTCTACCTGCGACGACGAAGCGACGAAGTATTCGAAACTCAGAAATAACGTAACGAGATAAATAATAATAGATTATGCACTATGGGAGTAAAGGAGTGTCTTACGTCGCGGGCGGCATATTGAACCCTGAGCGTAACGAGGGACTCTGTGTGAAGTGAGGGGTTCAAGCTGCCCAAGACGAAGACAGGCTTTATTCCAGAGAAGCATACTCTTCTTTTCACACCTACTGCGTAATAATTAAAATTCACTGTTTCACATTATTTGAAACACACTTTTTTAGGGTTCCGTAGTCAAAGACAAGGAACCCTTATGGATTCATCATGTCTGTCTGTCTGTCTGTCCGTGTATGTCACAGCCTTTTTTTCCGAAACTATAAGAACAAAACTGTTGAAACTTGGTAGGTAGATGTATTCTGTAAACCGCATTAAGATTTTTACACAAAAACAAAAAAAAAACAATTATTTTTGGGGTTCCCCATACTTAGAACTGAAACTCAAAATTTTTTTTTTCATCAATCCTATACCTATGGATAGGTCTTCAAAAATGATGTTGAGGTTTTTTTCTAATTTTTTTCTATACTGAATAGTTTGCGCGAGAGCCACTTCCAAAGTGGTAAAAAGTGTGCCCCCCCCCGTAACTTCTAAAATAAGAGAATGATAAAACTAAAAATATATATGATGTGCATGTAAACTTCCACTGAAAATTGGTTTGAACGAAATCTAGTAAGTAGTTTTTTATTTTTGGGGTTACCCATACTTAGAACTGAAACTAAAAAAAAAAAACATCAAACCCATACGTGTATCTATGGATAGGTCTTCAAAAATGATATTGAGGTTTCTAATATCATTCTTTCATAACTGAATAGTTTGCGCGAGAGACACTTCCAAAGTGGTAAAAAGTGTGCCCCCCCCCCCCCCATAACTTCTAAAATAAGAGAATTATAAAACTAAAAAAAAAATTTGATGTACATTACCATATAAACTTCCAACCAAAATTGGTTTGAACGAGATCTAGTTAGTAGTTTTTAGGGTTCCGTAGTCAAAGACAAGGAACCCTTATGGATTCGTCATGTCTGTCTGTCTGTCTGTCTGTCCGTGTATGTCACAGCCTTTTTTTCCGAAACTATAAGAGCTATACTGTTGAAACTTAGTAGGTAGATGTATTCTGTAAACCGCATTAAGATTTTAACACAAAAATAAAAAAAAAACAATTATTTTTGGGGTTCCCCATACTTAGAAAACTGAAACTCACATTTTTTTTTCATCAAACCTTTATGTTTGGGTTATCTATGGATCGGTCTTCAAAAATGATGTAGAGGTTTCTTATATAATTTTTTTCTAAACTGAATAGTTTGCGCGAGAGACACTTCCAAAGTGGTAAAAAGTGTGTGTGTCCCCCCCCCCCCCCCCCGTAACTTCTAAAATAAGAGAATGATAAAACTAAAAAATATATATGATGTACATTGTCATATAAACTTTCACTCAAAACTGGTTTGAACGAGATCTAGTAAGTAGTTTTTTATTTTTGGGGTTCCCCATAGTTAGTACTGAAACTCAGAAAAGTTTTTTTCATCAAACCTATACGTGTGGGTTATCTATGGATAGTTCTTCAAAAATGATATTGATGTTTCTAATATAATTTTTTTCTAAACTGAATAGTTTGCGCGAGAGACACTTTCAAAGTGGTAAAAAGTGTCCCCCCCCCCCCCCCCCCCCCCCATAACTTCTAAAATAAGAGAATGATAAAAGTTAAAAAAAAATATGATGTACATTACCATGTAAACTTCCAACCAAAATTGTTTTGAACGAGATCTAGTAAGTAGTTTTTTTTTAATACGTCATAAATCGTAATCCATCCAAGAACTTTTATATTATGTTACTTGCTGCTACGGAACCCTTCATGGGCGAGTCCGACTCGCACTTGGCCGCTTTTTTATTTTTGGGGTTCCCCATACTTAGAACTGAAACTCAAAAAAAAAACATCAAACCCAGACGTGTATCTATGGATAGGTCTTCAAAAATGATATTGAGGTTTCTAATATTTTTTTTTTCTAAACTGAATAGTTTGCGCGAGAGACACTTCCAAAGTGGTAAAAAGTGTGTCCCCCCCCCCCATAACTTCTAAAATAAGAGAATGATAAAAGTAAAAAAAAAATATGATGTACATTACCATGTAAACTTCCAACCAAAATTGTTTTGAACGAGATCTAGTAAGTAGTTTTTTTTTAATACGTCATAAATCGTAATCCATCCAAGAACTTTTATACTATGTTACTTGCTGCTACGGAACCCTTCATGGGCGAGTCCGACTCGCATTTGGGTGTTTTTTTTTTTTGAGTTCTGCTTAGGGGGCCAGTTCTATTTTCGAACAAACCTCTTTACAATATCATATGGGCATTGTTTTACTCAGAGTTTTTCACGAATTTCCATACGAAATTGACGTTCCAAATTCAAATCACTTTATTCCCAGGGAGTTTCATACAACTCTATATTCTGTTAAAAGATAATGTTTTACTTTAGGTTGAGGTTGCAGGATATGTAATTGGACATTTTCGAGCAGGTGGTATGAAAAATAACATAACATAACACCCATCAGTCTTAAACATAGTCCTGATCCCACACTAAGATTCACAGTGTCGTGGTTATCAGGAACTATAAGTACCATGGTGGTACCATAACACCCAGACCCGAAACAAATATTTGCAGATCATACAAACATTTTTCCTGCAGCGAGAATCGAACCCGCAACCTCTCGCATCTCAGCCGGCTACTCGCCCGACACGCTACAGAGGTCGTCGGTCGAAAATACGCGATAAATTCGTTGCAAATTGTTTAATTTACAAGATTTATGTGGTTTAATTTCTAAAGAAACATGACATTTACTATTGATGTATCTATTGTAACAAACTTGACGACCTCTGTGGCGCGGCGGGCGAAGCTTGACCTACGACGCAGGAGGTTGCGGTTTCGATTCCTGCCTCGGAACAAATATTTGTGCGATCGCAGATATTTGTTCAGGGTGTTCTGGGTCTTTTCGTATTGTATTAAGAATATCAGTTATCTAGCACCCATAACACAAGCTCTGCTTAGCTTGGGGCTAGATAATACTGTTTGAGCTGTCCATCATTATTTATTTTATTTATTATTTATTTATATGGTTTAATTTCTTGGATACTTACTTACATGTTTACATACTGATAATACAATGAATTCAGGAAATGTTTACCAAAACGCTTATTTACCATTACTAACAAAGGAAACACGATTTCAACAAGCAAAGTGGAGGATGAAAGCGTGTAAGAACGTATTTATTTACGATGCTACTTTTTGTCAATGGGCTTGGGTTCATTTGGGTGATTTATGGCCCTTCCCACAAAGAGGGGTTTGTACTTATGTACCTACCTTTCTATTTATCGGAACGTAATAAATTCTGTTTGTACGGAATATAATTTATGTTTGTTGAGATTTATGTTTCTATCAGGTATACGCATTAGTTCTATTGAAGAAACTAGTTTTGCAAACAAAGATTACATAAACAAATTTAAAAAAAATGTGTGTCAGCTCCGACGCATGAATGGTGTTTGTTTACTCTAGTCCAGTTCAGAAAACATAACAACTTCACTTTTTGTTAACAACGTTCGATTTTACGATTTTACTCCCCATCTATTTGCGTATATTGGGCCTTATATGAAAATTGATTCCCGAGGAGTAAATAATTTTCACTAGATATTTACCATGATTTTTGAGTTTTAAATGGTAAATATCCCGTTTCTAGTGAAAATTATGTACTCGCATTCTAAAGTGGTGGTGGGAGGAGAGAGGGGAGGGGAAATATTCGAAAACCGGGTATCAGATTTGGTTAATATCTCAATAACCGCTTGTCCAATTTCAATAAACCATGATAGTTTCAAAAGTTATATCTAAGGAGTGAACTCCAATAAAACCCCAAAAGTGTTTTTTTTTTTAAAACGCTCCTTACTCTCATACCGTCGGGCTTGCTGGCTGCCATGCCGCACACGTCAAGGCTCCCACAAATAATTCCGCGACAAAACCGCGTGCTGGAGCCTAAGTTAAATATTATTACCGGCTGCATAAAATATTATTATTATCGTACGAGAAGCACTTAAATATTCTTAAATTTGTCATCTATTTTTCTGTTAAAAAATGACGAAAAGATCGTAAACCGTAGCGTTTTACTGTGTCATATGAACTCAAGAACAGCATAAACTGTAAACGTTCCGATACTTGAAAACCAGTATTTTATTGTTATGTTGTTATTATATGTGTCGTGATGATAGCAAGCTGCTTTATCGCTTTATTATATAGAGCAGCCAAATGTTTTGCCAAATCAAAATAAGAAGCCCTTAGTAGAACTCAATGTTTGGCTATTTGGGGAAATAATGATGCCTCTTTTTACGAGACGGTAAACTATTATTCCCGTAAAGTATCTGGGAAGACATAACAATGAAACATAAAATCTGGAAAACGGAACGTCAATACAACCGGTATATTTATACGCGAATACGTATAATGTTCTACTGAAAAGAAGATATTCAATCCTTACATTTCCTTACGCTTCGGGGAAGGAAGCAACAGCGTACAAGTTTATGATCATTCGACGTCAAAGAAATGGAGGGAAATATAAAATAGTATGGGCATGGAAAACGATACAGCATTGTAACGAGGGACGCCATTTGTCAATAGGGTGGAGATTTTTAGTGCCCGTTTTATTACACATTCGTTTCAGTTGCGGAAGATCGCGGACGGCTTGTAATAACTAGAGAGATACCGGACTTTTATGCGAGGCTCTGAGTGCAGATATAACGAACTATTCATAAGGAAATGACACCTCGGATTTTATGAAAGCGCTATTATTTCACCTTCGCGACCATGTTGCTTCAGATTACAGTTTATACTTTTCATGTATGGAAGCAGGGACCATATTGTGTAATAGACAGAAGTCCAATTTCAAAGTCCAGTTTGCTATTCATTGCGCTGCGTATTTAAAATATTTGTGCTCTTGAAAAGCTAAAACACGCAGCGCAAGGAATAGCAAAGGTCGCAATACAAATTGTAATCAGACGCTCCGATAGGTAACCATAATCGCAAACGCTGAATGTTCGGGCCAGCCTAATAACCAGGAAATGAAATGAAAAAATCGAAATCGGTAGTCGAAAATAAAGGGTATTTTCATTACATACCCACTTTCAAAAAGGGCAAAATTGACCGCATTTAATATTTGATAGGGCACTCCCTATCTGTGCATCAATAAAAGGGCCTGTCATTGGGAGCGCCCGGTTTTATTAAGAGCCTTTTTCCATTGTTTTATATTTAATCGAGTGCCGTTGTGCCCGCCCTTAATTGTATATATTTTAATTCATTTAAAAATAGCAATTTTGTTATCTTTGTGAAGTTGAGTGGCAAACCCCTTCGTAATTTTTAATAAATGGGCATTGAAAGAAGTGGAAATTATTCATTACATAAATAATAACAAAATTACAAGCTAAATAACATGTTGAAGAAACGAAACTAAAGTAAACGTAAATTTAGAAGTACAAACACAAATACAAAGTTCACTCGTGCCTGAACTTCTTGAATTTTAAATTATTTCCTTAGCACTTTATCTTGCTTAAATAAGCTCGGTGCGATTGTTTGCCTGTTATTTCAGTGGCTTTCTTGAGCTTTATAACGTAAAAACTTACAGTTATATACCTACTACCTACCTACTTTATTATAATACTAACGTGCTTATATACTAATGTATGTTACATTTGGTTAGATCACCAACATAGCTCCCAGAATTATCAATTTGAAGTGGCAATGAAATATGAAATATGAAGGCCTATGTCCAGCACTTAGAATATAGAATAAACCAAAAGATGCGTACGATCCTATTAGTATGGGGCGCTTTATCGCCAAAACACAATGTCTCCCCCGTGCCTACTACTTCCCATCAGTAGTGGTAATATTTTGGTGATGTTGGTGACAATGACAAAATTTACATTTTGAATGGTAAATAAAATGCATTATTTAAACCAAAAAGATATTTAAATGTAATACCTACGTATGAAATGCGATTCATTACTTTTTCTTTTTACGCCTAGCAGAGGTTATACATGTTTCTTACACACGATGGCATATTCACAAGAAAATAGTTCGAGTTACACACGACAAACCGCACGGCCGACCACAGGCAGACTGGGTGAAACTATTCTCATTGAGACTAGTTTGCGTGGTGACAGTTTTTACGCGTGACACGGGTTCTGGTTTATTCTATATTCTAAGGTCCAAAAGTGGACTTCTGTAGGCTGATGATGATAACGGTCAGCACATGCACATGCTGTAAAGTAACAGAAACACAAACATAAGCTCTGATAGTTTTTCTCTGAAACAAATGATCATGCTTTCAAACTCTAAGAACCTATATTAGTAAAGTAGCCTTCCATAATTGTTTACTTAAAACAATGTTAAGAAAAGGCGCTAAAAGAAAAGTTAGCAGTATTTATGTGTTGTGGCCGTGATGTCGAAAAAGAGTAGAGAGATTTATGCCTTTCACAAAAAGGGTTTTTGTTTCATGATAATTGCTTTTTTTTTGTTTCCTTGCTAATTGCAAACTTCGTTGACTAAATGAAGATATTATCTACGAAAGGAAAAATGGTTTAGAATCATTTCTTACTACAGTTTCTATTTTCGACGTCTCATACATAATAGAAACTAAGCTCGAGACTTTTCATACATTTATTTTTCATAAGATGTTAACATTATTCAGGTTAAATGCTGGTTTCTCTATTCTTATCCTGGATTTGACCGGAAGCCCAAATCGATGTCATAAAATCACAATAATGGTATTCTACTACGTATTAAACTAACTGTTATGTACCTGTATAACTGTGTAACTGTGTAACAGAACTGTTAATATCGAAATCTGGCCAAAACTTGAACACTCCAAAGTTTTTCCGATAATTTTGGCTAGAATATTAGCTGACGCGTCTCTTTTCGTCTCCTTCCAGTTCCACACCATCCTGTTCTAATCTATAGTCGCCATGAATCGAAAGTAGGCAAAAATTTTATTATAAGGGAGCAAAATACCAATTAACTGCCAATCCACAATTCAGTCTCAATTCAGTCAACTTTCAGTGTGGTGTTGAAATAGTTCCTAGTAATAATTTAATTCGAATAACCTTATCCTTCTGGTGTACATCTTTAATGTTTAACTTTATCTGTTATAAGGCTTATTACCCAGTATTTAATTATATAATGTAGTGTTTTTTTATATTAGGTCTGAAGAAGTATTTTAGTTTTATTAATTACGGTTGGGTATTACGCAAAATTACAAATCTTAGATTTGATTTTTAACCGACTGAATTTTAACAATATTCGAATTATAAATAGATAGATAGATAGAAAATTATTTAATGCACAGGACAAAAAAGCAGTACATAGGCGAACTTAATGCTAATTAGCATTTTCTTCCAGCTAACCTTTGTGTAATGTAGAGTGGGTGGTAGTGCTATTCAAAATAATTATAGGTTGAGATTAAATGATTAACATAATTAAATACCTACTCTAAATAACTAGCTATATAAATACCTTGTATTGATAATGATAACATAATATAATATATATCAATCATAAATATTTATATATCAATAAATAACAAGCTCAATTTTGTTGGATATTTTGCAATGACAAAAAGTATTGGTACAGTTACAACCAAATATGCAAGGATAGGGATCACCAGAAACACGATAGGACAATATTTTCTCAATAGAAAAAAAACAAAGTTACCTCTAACTTTTGCCTAGATTCAATTGTTTATCTTATGAGAAATGTATGGCTAGCTCACTCCATACAAAAGTGAGTTATCTCCTCATTTGGGTAAAATTTAGTAGATAAATTTGTTAGTTTGTAACAAATATCAGTCTGTTATGTGTAGCCAAGTCGTTTCATTAGGTTATTGGGCCCAGACTAAATTCCAATAATAAAAAAAAACTGTGCTGTGATAAGTGTTTGAAAATGACGTCGAACTATATTGCTAACGTTCCAAAATTGAAAGGTCGTGAGAACTATGACGATTGGTGCTTTGCGGCGAAAAATGTTTTGGTCTTGGAGGGCATGGCGTCCGCCATTGACAAAAAGTTGTTGGAAAATTCTACTGCAACTGAGAAGACTGAAGACGCAAAGGCTAAAGCGAAACTGATTCTTACTATAGATCCATCGCTATACGTTCACATAAAGAACGCAGAAACAGCGTATGATCTTTGGAGTACGCTTAAGAAATTGTTCGATGACTCCGGTTGTACCAGAAAAATCAGTTTGTTACGAAGTCTCATCAATATTCGGCTTGATAATTGTGATTCCATGACGCAGTATGTAACCCAGATTGTGGAAACAGGGCAGCGACTTCAAGGAACAGGATTCAAGCTAGACGACGAATGGATTGGAGCATTAATGTTGGCGGGATTACCAGAAAAATATGGTCCAATGATAATGGCCATAGAACACTCAGGAATTGAGGTTAGAGGTGACGTCATTAAAACAAAGTTGATGGATATGTGTGCTGAAGATGGTGCAGTTTCCGGTTCCGAGAATGCATTTTATGCGAAAGGAGCGCAGCGTTTCAAAAATGGCAGTACTAAAGGCCATAGACAATCATCTGATATGTCAAAGTCAGAAACGTCAAAACCTGTCAAGCAAGTAAAATGCTATCGATGTAAACAAACCGGGCATTATAAAAATCAGTGTCCCAACTCCGAAATAAGCAATAGAAAGCAATCAAATGCGTTCAGTGCTATTTTCCTGAGCGGAAAATTCAACCACAATAGTTGGTATATCGACAGTGGGGCTAGTAAACACATGACGGCGAAACAAGATTATATCGTGAATCCGTCGCATCAACATGAAACGAAAGAAATTATCATCGCAAATCAGACAACTGTTCCAGTGCTGTGTTCTGGTGATGTGAACATCGTTACAGTCGTAAACGATGTGGAGTACGACATCACAGTTTCGGATGTATTGTGCATACCAAGTTTAACAACAAACTTGCTTTCTGTGAGTCAGTTGATTGAAAATGGCAACAGAGTGATTTTCAAAGAAAATGCTTGCTATATTTACAATAAACAGAATGAACTCGTTGGTCAAGCAGAATCAGTAGATGGTGTGTACAGATTATACACATTGAAAACAGAACAGCAAATAGCAGCTACAGCTATAGCATCGAGTGCGACTTGGCATCGGCGCTTGGGACATATCAACAGTGCTAGTCTAAATATCATGAAAGATGGAGCTGTAAAAGGAATTTCATACCCAGAAAAAGCTAACATAGCTAAAGCATCATGCACCATTTGTTGTGAAGGCAAACAAGCCAGGCTACCTTTTCAGCAAAGTTCGACAAAAACAAAGGATATGTTGGAGGTGATTCACTCAGATGTGTGCGGTCCAATGGAGAACCTTTCTATTGGAGGAGCAAGATATTATGTTTTGTTTGTGGATGATTACAGCAAAATGGCTTTTGTTTATTTCATGAAGTCAAAGAGTGAAGTATTCAAGAATTATAAAGAGTTTCAGTCCATGGTTGAAAAACAGAAAGACAGAAGAATAAAAATTCTAAGGACAGATAACGGAGGTGAGTTCTGTAGTCGAGAATTTGAAGAGTATCTCAAGAAGCAGGGCCAGATTCATCAGAAGACAAATGTATACACACCACAACAGAACGGCTTATGTGAAAGAATGAACAGGTCAGTTGTAGAAAAGGCCAGATGTTTAATTTTTGATGCCAGTTTAGATAAGAAATTTTGGGCTGAGGCAGTTAATACTGCAGTATACTTGAGAAACAGATCTGTCGTTACGGGACTGAATAAAGAGACACCATATGAGGTCTGGACAGGCCAGAAACCAGACTTAGGACATCTGCGTATATTTGGAAGTACGGTTATGGTGCACATTCCAAAGGAACGACGTTTAAAGTGGGACAGGAAGGCAAATAAATTGATTCTTGTCGGCTACTCTGAAAGTGTGAAGGGCTACAGAGTTTACAATCCAGAAAACAACTCTGTAAGCACCAGTAGAGACATAGTTGTCATGGAGACTCCGGATGAAAGCTTAGTTGGCATACCAGTGGAATGTAAGGCTTCAGCGGAGGAAGTTCATCCAGATGAGAGTACAAATACAGAAGAAGAGAAAGAAAATGATAGTACATACGTGATGTCTGAACCTTCTTCGGTGAGTACTTCGGATGATAGTTTCTGTGATACAATGTCAGACATCACTCTAGTTGATTCGACTGAACAGGAGGCAACAAAGCGAGCAAGAAAAAGAACTGATAGGTTTGCCTACAACAATTTGTGTCTTGCAGAGTGTGAAGAAACCAATGGCAGGGAGATCACGCTCGAAGAAGCTCTGAATGGACCCGAGAGCAAGTTCTGGCAAGCAAGCATGAAGGAGGAATTGAACTCGTTTGAAGAGAATGATGCGTGGGAACTCGTTGATTATCCTCAAGACAGTACGGTTGTTCAGTGCAAGTGGGTCTATAAAAAGAAATATGACAGTTCCAATAATGTGCGGTATCGGGCAAGATTAGTGGCAAAAGGCTTCACGCAGAAAGCCGGTGTAGACTTTCATGAGACCTTTTCTCCTGTGCTTAGATATTCCACATTAAGACTATTGTTTGCTTTAGCAGCAAAACTAGATTTGGACATAAGTCATCTTGATGTTACCACAGCGTTTTTAAATGGTTTCTTGCATGAAACAGTTTACATGAAAAAACCTGTTACATATGAATGTAAAAGTAATGATAACAAAGTTTTAAAATTAAAACGTGCCATTTATGGGTTAAAACAATCGTCAAGGGCTTGGTATCAGAGAGTGAATGATTACTTAGTAAATTTGGGTTATTTAAAATCAAAGTATGAACCATGTTTATTTACTAAATTCGAAGGAAATGTTAAAATTATCATAGCATTATTTGTTGACGATTTTTTTGTTTTTTCTAATTGTAAAATTGCCACTGATAAATTAGTAAAACATTTGAGTAGTCAATTTAAGATTAAAAACTTAGGTGAGATAAAGCAATGTTTGGGCATGAGAGTAAAAATAAATAAAAATGTTATAAGTATTGATCAAGAGCAATATGTTGATAATGTATTGAAAAGATTTAACATGTTGCAATGTAAAACTGCTGAAACTCCTATGGAGATGAATTTAAAGTTAGATAAATCTCAGAATGTTTGTAATAGTTACCCATATCAACAACTTATAGGTAGTTTGATGTATTTGGCAGTTATGACCCGACCAGATATTGCATACAGTGTTGGATTTCTTAGTCAGTTTAATAACTCATATGATGAGACACACTGGAACCATGCCAAAAGGGTGCTAAAATACTTAAAAAAGACTAAGAATTATGGTCTTGTATTTTGTAAAGATAATTCTTCTATTGAAGGTTTTGTAGATGCTGACTGGGGCTCTAACCCCATTGATAGAAAATCTTACACAGGATATTGTTTTAAATTATCAAATACAGTAATTTCTTTTGAATGTAGAAAACAAAGAAATGTTGCCTTATCCAGTACTGAAGCTGAATATATTTCCATGTCAGAAGCGAGTAAAGAGGCAATCTATTTGAAGAATTTATTGTATGAAATTCTTGGAAAATCAGAACCGATTGTATTATATAACGATAGTCAAAGTGCTCAAAAACTGGTTCTGAATCCAATTTTCCATCGAAGGTCCAAACATATTGATATACGATATCATTTTGTGAGAGAAGCTGTTACTAATAACTTCATAAAAATATCATATTTGGAAACAGCTGAAATGCCAGCAGATATGTTGACCAAAAGTTTAGGGTCTATTAAACATAATTATTTCATGAAAAAGCTAGGTATTTTACCTGTATGCTAGTAGATTATTGTTTGATGAATTTGATTTTGTTAAGCGGAGGTGTTAGTTTGTAACAAATATCAGTCTGTTATGTGTAGCCAAGTCGTTTCATTAAAATTAACTTGTCATTATGTCTAAAATTCCAATTCCTCAACGAGCGATGTGACTATGGTACTGTTATCAGAGTCTCGCGAAATCACTTTTTAAAAAAAAGGAATATATTTAATTTGATGAAAGTCTATATTTAGTTAGAAAAACCTTAATTTAAAACAGAATTTAATATTCTGAAAGAACAAGTAGTCAAGTTCGAAGCGGGCCGTAGACTGGCTTTCTTTATACTGACTGCTAAAGTCTAGACATCAAAATGTGCTGTTATTGCATTACGTGTGCCATATTTCTATAGTAATTCAGGGATGTAACAACCCTCACGTTAAGAGAAAACTTACAAGAAAAGTAAGTTTTTAAAGTTATTCGATACGTAAGCGAGGTTGATTTGATTTTAGTTCAATATCTGAGTCATTGGTTTCTTCGGTTTTATCTGATTTTAAGAAGAGTTTCTTTGAATACTTGTTCTTCTTACAAAAATATACTAAAACTAAACTAAACCACAATATTACTGACAAAATAGTTAAAATCGGGAAGCTTATATGATTATTAAAATTATTTGTAGTATCAACATCTTGTAAATCGCTTAATATTTGATCCGATACAATTTTAAGATTTTTTAGTTTATCTAAATTAATGTTTTTTATTTTAGAAACAGGAATATTTTTTAGTGTTTTAAAACGGCTTAAACTACAGCAACTATCATTAAGGATATTAAAATCTGATGATACACTTGGTATCTCTAATCTAGGGAAAGATTTCTTCGTTAACTTAAAGTTCTTATTATAAGCACTACATTCTAGAGGGATGTTAAATATACCAGTACCGGATATAATTATTTCTGATGTCTTTATATTATTATTGCATTCTATGGAAATTTTAGTGGGTTTTGATTGAACAAATATCCATTTTTCGTTGTTCAATTTATGCCAAATATCTATATTACCGTGAACAAATCTGAATTGATAATTTTCCGGCAATGATGTTGTTGCTTTAGTTATTATTTCAATTTCACATGATGGGTTGCCTGAAACAGTAGAGACGTCAGCTACTTCGCAAACATAGTTTCTTACAAAGGTAATTATGCAAGATTTTAAGTTATTTAGAAGCACGAATAACGACTTATCTTTGCTCAGTGCTAAATACTCTTCCGAAGGCAAAATCATGGCAAAATAGTTAGGGTTTCCGGTAGCATGTGGGGTAGGTAATGGTATATTCTTATACAAATTATATTCTAAAGCATCAACTAAAGGTATCTTAATTACAAACACAATTTTTCCGTCTAAATAATAACAAACCAAATCAGCGGTATTCATAATAATATGAATATTGCTTAGATCTAAATTTACTGGAAAATCCCTATACTTAGGAACTATTTTAAGATTACTTACAATGTCTTTATACAGTTGGTGAGGTGTCAAAATCGATGGGTGGATGGTGCTTACTTCTTACAAATAAGATTGAATTCAGAAAGTCTTCAACCTTAAACGACAGGGTTAACAGACTTGACTGTAAGACATTTAGAGCAGAGTTAAATCAAATTTTAAAATTATCAGTTACTAATATTCCTGACACGTTATTCAGTGACGCAGTCACCTTATCAACGACATCATTCAGTTTTGCCTGAATAATATTCATTTCGTATATGGAATTATTTATATTCAGAATAGCAGATTGTGAGACGACAATACTTTTCTTTATTGAATTTACTAATTTAGTATCGGTGTTAGATAACTTTTGAATAGCGTTATTGTAGCTTTTGGCATCATCTTCATCCAGAGTACCGAATATGTGTTTAAATACTACACCAACTCCCGAAAACCATGCAGATCGTTTAGATGGATGGTTAGAAACTAAATGAGAAATAGAATCAAAATCTCGTAAAATGTCTTTATACAGGGAATCTAAAGGTTGTAGCGTATTGAAACACGTAGTGCTGTCCATTTCTTCATTTTCACGACATTGAAATCGAATTATGTTAAACACGTTGTGAATATTTTCGATGTGTTCTTTAAACAGAGATACGTCTATAGGGACCACAATATCAAACCGGTCATTTATGGTTTTTAGAGTGCCCACAGGATCGAAGAGAATTCCAGGACTCTTGGTGATATATTCAATGTATTGGTTATCACCGATTGCCGAGATATAAACGGCGCCCAATCTGTAAGTAATTTGCAATAACTAAGTTAGTTAAGTGTGCGAAATTAATATATATATATACAAAAATAAATAATATAGTAAATACAAGTAAAATCTAAGTAATTAATAAGTGAAATAATGATTTCTTAAATAAGTTTATTGGTCAAAATCGTGTGCTGGTTTTACTTCATCAAAGTGATGTTTGATGTGACGTCGGTTGATTAGAAGGGATAAGGTATTGTAACCGTGAAGTTTTACTATTTTGTAGGGACCCTTCCAGAGGGGTGATAATGCTTTTCGAAGCCTGACGTGATTTTTTAAATAAACTTAGTCCCCAACTTTGTATTGTACAGGGCGCGTATGTTTATCGTAATAGGTTTTTGATTTTTCTTTAGAGGTTTGTATATTTTGGAATGCTTTTTCGCGTGAGATTTTGAGTCGATGGTGGAGCATTTTAATATATTCTGGGTAAGTGACGTCAGAGCGTAAATCAAAGACAGAGTCAGGTATATATGGTTTATGACCAAACATGAGTTCATATGGTGTAAATTGAGTAGTAGTGTGGACACTGCTATTATATGTTAGCATGGCGGTGTACACGAATTTGTGCCAGGTTGACTGGTTTTTGTTAACGTATGATTTTAAATATTCTTTTAGGGTTGAATGACTTCGCTCCAGAGCCCCTTGTGTTTGGGGATGATAAGGTGAGGACCAAATTTGTTTAATTTTAAGGAATTGGCAGGTTTGTTTGAATAGGTCTGCCGTGAAGTTGGTTCCCTGGTCCGTTAGTATTGTTTTGGGAATGCCGAATAGAGATATAAAATGGACCAAACACTCGCATGAGTCCTCAGCAGTGGCATTTGCAATAGGATAGGCGATAGAGAATTTTGTTAGGTCATCTTGAAGGGTAAGAATAAATTTAAGCTTCGAGAGACCAGCTTCGGGTAGTGGACCCACAAGGTCTAAACTGATCCTCTCGAAGGGACGAGAAGAAGTTGTTGTGATTTGCATAGGAGACTTGTTTACTTTTCGTAAGGCTTTATTGGACTGACACATTTTACAATTTTTTACATAGTTTTCTATATCGGATCGCATGTTTTTCCAATAGTAACGTTCTTTTATTCTGTCGTACATTTTATTGGAGCCGACATGCCCAGCGATGGGAATGTCATGATTTTCTTTTAAAATTTTGGAAATTTCTGTGGGAACAGGGTATATAACGCTATTCCGGTGTATATTAACAGTGATATTTGTGTTGTTGAACAGGTGCATGAGCATGCCATAGATTTTGATGTAGGAGTTCTGTTCAAATGGATTCTTGAAGTCGGATATAGCAATATTATTTATCGTCCCGGTAAGAATAACGTCATCCCTTGCTGATTTTAGGGTTTTGAAAATGTCGGGGTAAGTGCTACTATCAAAATAGTAGACCTTTGTAAACAAGAAATAGTATGTAACCCCTTTAAACTCGATCTTCTTGAATGAATATAGGTCACGTTCTTCGTCTAGAAAGCTTTTTGTTGAATCGTCTAATGCTGCAAGAACTTCTTGAAGGTAGGGATTAGAATCGTCGAAGTCGATAGACACCGACATTAAAACTGTTTTGCAAGAACTCTTAAGAAGGCTTTCATTATGTTCTCTGATTTGCGTGTCGAATTGTGTTCTATTTTTATCGGAAAATGCTTTTAAGAAATCTGAATAGTCATCATATGAGTTAGGAGGACTTTCTACAGTGGTCCTAGTATTTTCAACAGGAGATTCTGACGGATTAGGAGGGTTCAGAGGACTGAAATCGATATTCTTATCTAATGGGCTGAGACCAAAATCATCGAACTCAGGGTTGAAGTCGACGTTTTTATCTAATGGGCTGAGACCTAAATCACCCAACTCTATTAGGTCATCGAGGACGTCTTGAGGAACTTCAGATCTTGGATTAGAATTAGGGTTGTTGGAAGTACCCGATGTTGAAGGTTGAGGGTCTGATTCCTTTTCGACAATCGGGTTGACCGGGTAACGAGATAAGGCATCAGCATTGCTGTTAATTTTACCTTTCTTATGTTGCATCTCGTAATCGAATTCCTCGAGCTTAAGCCTCCATCTGACAAGTTTGGAACCCGGGTCTTTGCAGTTAAACAACCATTTGAGAGGTTGATGATCAGTGACAATTTTAAAATGGCGGCCATATAAGTATGGTCTAAAGGCTTTAGTGCCAAAGATAATTGCTATACATTCTTTCTCTGTCACACTGTAGTTACATTCGGCTTTGTTTAATGTTCTTGAAGCATAGGCAATAGGACGGTCACTGCCAATTTGACCTTGGGATAGAATAGCCGAAATAGCGTAGTTAGAGGCATCGCAAGTTAAGACGAAAGGTTTAGAAAAATCAGGGTATGCTAGTAAAGGGGCCGAAGTCAGAGCATTTTTTTAGATTTTCAAAGGCTATTTGTTGTTCATTTTGCCAGCTAAAGGGGGTATCCTTTTTAAGAAGATTAGTAAGAGGCTTAGCTATCTTAGATATATTTGGAATGAATCGGCGATAATAAGATACTAGTCCCATGAAAGACTTGATGTCTTTAGGGCATCTAGGTCTAGGATAATTCGCTACGGCTTTAATCTTCTCTGGGTTTGGTTTCACTCCTTCGCCTGTGATAATGTGACCAAGATAGGATACTTCCTTGCGGAGAAATTCGCATTTATCAGGTTGGAGTTTTAGGTTGAAACTGCGGAGTCTGTCGAATATGTTAGAGAGATTTTTCATATGAATGTCTAGGTCATAGGAATAAATGACAATATCATCAAGGTAGACAAAACATTGAATACCCTGGAGCCCTGAGAGAGCCGAATTCATTAGCCTCTGGAAGGTTGCTGGGGCGTTCTTAAGCCCAAAAGGCATCCGGGTGAATTCAAAATGTCCTTGAGGAACGGAGAAGGCAGTTTTAGACGCATCTTGTAATGCCATTCTGATTTGATGGAATCCAGAAGCAAGGTCAAGGGTACTGAAGTATTTGCACTTTCCTAGTTGATCTAAAATTTCGGAAATGTTGGGAATTGGATAGGAATCTCCGATGGTTATATCGTTTAACTTACGGTAGTCAATCACCACTCGCCATTTGCGTTGACCTGAGGCGTCGATTTTCTTCGGGACTACCCAGATCGGGGATGACCATGGGGATGTTGAGGGTTTAATAATCCCTTCGTTAAGCATTTTGTCGATTTGAGATTGAACTTCTTGTTTGTGAATTTCAGGAAATCGATAAGATTTGGTATTAATTGGGATAGATGAGGAGGTAGTAATCTGATGCTCTAAGGCATCCGTTGTAGTAAGATGGTCATCAGGAAGGTGGAATATATCAGAGAAAGTTGAGCATAGCTCAAACAAAGCATTTGTTTCTTCCGAATTTAAATGAGATACGCGTAAGAGTTTTATTACTTCATTGGCTCTATTTAAAGCGTTTTTTCGTACATTAAATTGAGACGTATGGAAAATTTGGTGAGTATTATTTACGTCTAAAGGTAAGATTTTAATTTTAAGGTCTGAGTTTACATATATTGGAGATTCTGAGACATTGACAACAGGGATGTTTATCCTAGAGTTAGGTTTTACTTTGACGATGCAATTCGCTATTAGGAGAGATTCTATTACATGTTGATCAACGATAAGGCCTTGTTTGATTTCAGGATTGAGTACAGAGCATTCGATTACAGCTTCCGTTCGAGGTAGAATAGTATAGATTGGTTCCGTGAATTTCAATTTGAGCTCCACATTTTCGACAATCAGAATATTTTGGGTATAGTCGATCTTGCAATTTGATGTAGCTAGAAAATCGTTACCAATTATTCCATCATAAGGGAATTCTAGATTTGGGATGATATGGAATTGATGATTTAGTACATTGAAATCGATTGGTATATGTCCTAATGATTTTATTGCATCATTCGCTGTTCCAAGGCCATGGAAACTTATAATGTGTAGGTTTATTGTATCAGGCATTTTCTTTATAGCATTTGCTTTGATAAGGCTAATAGAGGCTCCGCTATCTACGAGAAATTTCAATGGTTTGGGAGAAACAGACGTTTGAACTTCTACGAAAGGTAAGTATTTTTTTGATGGATTTGTTATAATATTGTATGTTTTGAGTATTTTATTCCCCTCTTTAGGTGCTGCGCACAGTGGGCAAGATTTCGTATTGTCAACGGGCTGGATTTGAAAATTATTATTTTTATTGAAGGAATGTGATTTAAGATTCGGCTTAGCAGGGGCAGACGATTTGGTAGGTACAGTGGATACAGCGGAAGCATAGGATTTTGTAAGTTTTGGTTTAGTAGATACAGTGGATATTGTGTATTGATCAAGACCACTATGACTTTGGGGCTGGTTACCGAGTTTGTTAGTGGATGTTTGGGAAACAGTGATTTTATTAAGGCCACTATGATCTTGGGGCTGATTACCGAGTTTGTTAGTGGATGTTTGGGAAACAGTGATTTTATTAAGGCCACTATGACTTTGGGGCTGGTTACCGAGTTTGCTAGCGGATGTTTGGGAAACAGTGATTTTATTAAGGCCACTATGACTTTGGGGCTGGTTACCGAGTTTGTTAGTGGATGTATGGGAAACAGTGATTTTATTAAGGCCACTATGACTTTGGGGCTGGTTACCGAGTTTGTTAGTGGATGTTTGGGAAACAGTGATTTTATTAAGGCCACTATGACTTTGGGGCTGGTTACCGGGTTTGTTAGTGGATGTAGGGGAAACAGTGATTTTATTAAGGCCACTATGACTTTGGGGCTGGTTACCGAGTTTGTTAGTGGATGTATGGGAAACAGTGATTTTATTAAGGCCACTATGACTTTGGGGCTGGTTACCGAGTTTGTTAGTGGATGTATGGGAAACAGTGATTTTATTAAGGCCACTATGACTTTGGGGCTGGTTACCGAGTTTGTTAGTGGATGTTATAGTCTTTTTTAATACGGGAAACATCAGTGGTTTCACGAAGGTTGCGGGGTCGTTTTTATAAGTTATTCTTCCCGCACGATCCCAGGCGAGAAGGTTTCCTCGTTTAAATCATGATCATGGTCATGTTCATCATTGTTGATTTCCTGTTCTCCGGACAGGTCAACAGCATGGATAGGTTGATTGTTTCGATTGGATGTCGTCGGTTGGCGATTCCCTTGTTGATTTTGGGGTCTACCAAACCGTTTGTTATTATACTCGCGCTTACGGCACACATCGAGAGTGTGACCTACCGCTTTGCAGTAGCGACACACCGGAAGGCCGGATGTAGATGCGGCTGGTCCTTGGTTATTGGATTTATTCGAAGTATTCACACCATGTTGCATAACATTTTTATTTTGTTGGAATGGCCGTTGTGGCAAATGTCGTGAAAATGAATTAACGTTGTTATAAGAAGATTGCCTAGAAGTGGTTTGAAGAATCTTTTCTTCGGACACAGCAAAATTGATAGCTTCATTCAGCGTTTCAGGGTCACGGCATCTGACTACCGTGGAAAGTCGAATATTCAAACCACTTGTGAAAGTGTGCAACGCTAGATCCTGCATGGCTGCAACACGGCCAGCCAGTTCGCCCTTTCTTCTAGTAGGAATTGAGATATTAATTTCTGCCAGTAGTTTAGACAGGCATGACTCTATACGGAGTGCGAACTGGTTAACCGTTTCGCTGTTGGATTGCCGGCAACTTTGCAGATCTAAGAGTAGAGCGGCGTAATGTTTGCGATCACCAAATTGTGATTTTAGGAATTCTTCTAGTTGTTGCCATGTTTCGAATTCTTTTATCGAGCACGCGCTCTCAGCGCGGCCTTCAAGTTGGCTCAGGATGTATTTTAGTAGTATGTCCTGTTGCGACGAGGACGCAAGATTGATAGCATTTTTGCAATTATTTAAATATGCATTTAATTTATCGCGGTTTCCATCGAATTTACTTATGAATTTGCATAAAATATTCATGTCAATTTCTGTCGTCATTGTTCTCGTTAAACTCTTAGGAGCAATTTCTTTAGAGTCGTCTACAGGCATTGAGTTCAAGCTCGAGCTTCAATAGTCTAAACAAAGATAAGGCACGTCACAGGCCTGCGTTGCTCGGTGCACGGCACTATGCGATAACACAGGAATGTTGTACGAGTTTTTGAACTTTATCACTTACAGGATTGTTGTAACTGTAGGGGCGAGATAGGCCATCTCGACGACAGGATACGGCGACGGATACGACGACTGGACACGACGACTGGATACGGCGACTGGATACGGCGACTGGATACGGCAACTGGATACGGCGACTGGATATGGCGACGGATACGGCGACTGGATACGGCGAAGGATACGGCGACTGGATACGGCGACTGGATACGGCGACTGGATATGGCGACGGATACGGCGACTGGATACGACGACTGGATACAGTGACGGACGCGGCGATGGATACGACGAAAGGATACAGCGGCGGACACGGTGTCTGGATACGGTAGATGGATACAGTGACTGGATATGGTTTTTCCAACACTAAGTAGTAGGCGAGTCTATTTTGGTTGTTTTCACTTTAACACAGAGTTTATTTTCACAAGTTCACAAAACAGGCAGAGGCGAATCCTGGATTTTGGAAATCCCTTGAGCTGCCACCAATGTTACCAGAGTCTCGCGAAATCACTTTTTAAAAAAAAGGAATATATTTAATTTGATGAAAGTCTATATTTAGTTAGAAAAACCTTAATTTAAAACAGAATTTAATATTCTGAAAGAACAAGTAGTCAAGTTCGAAGCCGGCCGTAGACTGGCTTTCTTTATACTGACTGCTAAAGTCTAGACATCAAAATGTGCTGTTATTGCATTACGTGTGCCATATTTCTATAGTAATTCAGGGATGTAACAGTACGCTAACGATTTTAGCAAATTCATCAAATCAAAACAGATTAAAACTGAACAATGGAATCGAAGCCACACAGGTGCGGTACTGATATTTGACTCGAATATTTGAATGATTGGATTTTAAATGAGCTTCGTAGCATTTCCCAAAGTAAACCTGTTTAGTTATTAACTAAAACACAGTTTATATTAACGAGATTGTCGACGCAAATGAAGCAATTACACCCATTTGCAAATACAAGTCAGTTTGTAGATATAATTTATGCTGTAGAAATGACAATTAATTGGATTAAGTACCTGATAAGCACACGCTGTATTATGCATAGTTTGAAATTAACCTTCGAAAGCCCCATAACGTATTCCAGGAGACAAACTAATTTTCTGTACGTTGCATAAGCGTGTGGTTCTACTAATTACAAGCTTTGCAGAAACATCTTAGGTAAACAACTCCTCACCTAGGTAGAAGATTAAGCCCATAAAGATGAAATACTTAGGCCCGAAGAAGATTTAGCCCAACTCCAGATAGGTGGCAATGTTTTTTACACACCACCTGCTCGAAAATGTCCCAATTGCATATCATACAACCTCAACGTAAAGTAAAGCATTATCTCATAAGGGATATAAAGTTGTATGAAACTCCCTAGGGAATAAAGAGATTTGAATTTGGAACGTCAAATTCATGTGGAAACTCGTGGAAAACTGATTAAAAAAATGCCCATATAGTAATGTAAAGAGGTTTGTTCGAAGTGGCCACCATAAGCAGAACTTTAAAAAAAATAAAAAAATGCGTTTACAAAAAATGTGAAACAAAAGACGGTGTTTGGTGCTGAGATTTTCAGTGAATTTTTATTGTCTCGCAGAAGGTGCAATGTGAAAAGTAGAGTATGCTCCTCTGGAATAAAGCCTGTCTTCGTCTTGGGCAGCTTGACCACTCGCTTCACTCAGGACTCTATATAACTCCCTCGTTACAGTCGATTAACACAAACATTAAGTAACTGGAGGTGTATTATACATAGACACACGCCTTTTACTCCGAAACGGTAGACAGAGCATCAATGGGCCCTTTCACCTTGGGTTGCATCATCGCGGGAATAAATTCTACTACAAAATCACATTTTAATTCTACAAAATCACATTTTAATTTGATTCACAATCAACAATTAATTACTTTAAGCCATTAATTAATGGAGCTTATAAAAGGAAGTAATTTCCATTGTCCTCCGCCTCTCGGCGTTTACTCCTTATAAAATGGGTCAGTATTGATTTTGTTAACAAACCAAGCTAACCGGTCACGAAGTTCAGGTAATTTTAGTAGAATGGCTAAACTTTCCGTGAAGCGATTTACAGTTGATTAGTAGCTTTTTCTTTATTAAAACGGTGTACAAAATATTATGTAGACAGATTTGTTCGACGTCAAGTTTGGCTTTAATTATAGCCAATTATTATTATTATTAAATTCATTAATTCATCTGTGGTGTATTAGGACACACCACACCTATACCTGAGAATATACCCATCCGTCTCCTCCCGTGGATGTAATAAAAGCTAAATAAGTAAGTAAACCAGAAGAAGGGCAGCAGCATCCAACAAAGTACTTAACAACAAACTGCCGCTACCAATCCGTCTGCGAAGTGTTGGTGATTATGGCAAATTCCCCATTGCGTTCAATGGGGGTTCTAGGCCTTGTCCAGCAGAGGCCATCTAATGGCTGATGATGATGATGATGATAAACGTTCTCTCGAGTACCGAGACTTTTATGTCTAATCTACACTACTAGCTGCGACTACGTGAAAATAGACCAAACGGCTCAACTAGTGGAGCCTCGTGGTTGAGACTATGGTCCGAAACAGACTTGACAGTCGTTTCCCTCGAGAATTTTCTCGATTCTACTCTCTCGGTTCTCTCTCTACTAGTGTCCGCCCGCGGCTATGCACGCGATTTACCAGGATAAATAATGCTTGACAGTTCACACAACATTACCTAGCCCCAAGCTAAGCAGAGCTTGTATTATGGGTACTATATAACTGATGTACTTAATACAATACATTACATACATAGTTTTTAGGGTTCCGTAGTCAAAGACAAGGAACCCTTATGGATTCGTCATGTCTGTCTGTCTGCCCGTGTATGTCACAGCCTTTTTTTTCCGAAACTATAAGAGCTATACTGTTGAAACTTGGTAGATAGATGTATTCTGTAAACCGCATTAAGATTTTACACAAAAATTGAAAAAAAACAATTATTTTTGGGGTTACCCCATACTTAGAACTGAAACTCAAAAATATTTTTTTCATCAAACCTATTTGTGTGGGGTATCTATGGATAGGTCTTTAAAAATGATGTTGAGGTTTCATATATCATTTTTTTCTAAACTGAATAGTTTGCGCGAGAGACACTTCCAAAGTGGTAAAAAGTGTCCCCCCCCCGTAACTTCTAAAATAAGAGAATGATAAAACTAAAAAAAATATATGATGTACATTACTATATAAACTTTCACTCAAAATTGGTTTGAACGAGATCTAGTAAGTAGTTTTTTATTTTTGGGGTTCCCCATACTTAGAACTGAAACTCAAAAAACTTTTTTTCATCATACCCATACGTGTGGGGTATCTATGGATAGGTCTTCAAAAATGATTTTGAGGTTTCAAATGTAATTTTTTTCTAAACTGAATAGTTTGCGCGAGAGACACTTCCAAAGTGGTAAAAAGTGTGTCCCCATAACTTCTAAAATAAGAGAATGATAAAAACCAAATTTTTACCAAATTTCATCGAAATCGATGGAGCCATTTCAGCGTGATTGAGTAACTAACATCCAAACATCCCAACATCTAAACAACCCAACATCCAAACATCTAAACATCCAAGCATCGTATCTTTGACATTTATGATATTAATGGAACCATTCTAAATTCTCTTCGCCAACATTTTCTATCATCGCTGTCGCCATAAACTATTATCCGAAGTTTGTGTGACAGCCTTCTCATTGAATTCAATCTAAATTCCTTGTCATATAATACGAGTATTCGGTGGTTGATTCGCCAATAGTTGGTTACAAATTGAAATACCTTTGCCAACACGAAGGTTGACTGACGTAGGAAATATAATGAAGGTTCAACCATACAGTGAAGCGAGGAGTTATAGGTAGGTAAGTCTGTCAAAGACAGAGTATGCTTATTAATCTGTGTCATGGAATGTCGCATTGGGGAAGCAGTTACTTGCGAGTACCTTCTTTAGGTAGACTGATACATTAATGCCGTGGCCTACAACGAAAGTAAGAACTCACGTTAGTAGGTATATCATCGCCAAGGTGCAGCCAACGCATTTTTTTCTCGAACACACAGCAAGTCTTGCAGTCTGCCACACCTTCATAATTTGGTGGTTTTCATAGTTAAATTCCCTTTGTGACAACACGCCTGTTATGGATTTTCATACAAACGATGCCTGACTAGACCAGCAAGTTATCGGTCTCGAAGATCAAAATGTATGAAGATTCAAGCATGTTGGATTTTTTTTATTTTATTTTATTTTATTTATTAAGGAAAAACAAACAACTACATTATATATCTAGGTACAATCAGGATTAATACATAAATTTAATTATGTAAGACTTGTTAATAATGTAGTCCACAATGTTCTCCACATGAAATCATAAATCAAGTTCTGCCTTCTTCTGTCAGTAAGGTTCAAGTTTAATCATAACACTTAACATAACACCCAACAGTGACATACAAAGTCGATACCACACTAGTCTCTCTCTCTCTCTGTGTGTGAGAGTTCTACTGGCTCCACAGTGGGGAGTGCTCCTATAAGTTTTTTGACCTCATCGGCATCGAGATTATTCCCGTTACCACGACAAGACTCGTCTACACAACATAGAATCCTGGGTATCTAGAACGACTCGCTTCACGATATCTGCTTCTCCGTACATATAAGTGTGTGAGCTACCATCTGAGTATTTCCCGGTCAACACAGCATGGGCCGTTTCAATAAATACAACGTTAAAAAGTCACAATGTTGCCGGTGTCTATAAGCGACAGTGAACACTTCGTATGTTGGTTTGCTTATCAATTTCATGCCATGCCACGGCTTTGTCGTTATTGTTTCGTGAGGGGTTTTCAATATACAAGAGAGCGTTGCATGGATGATAGTTGAAGATCATTGTTTCTAATGAGTGAAGAATGCGGATCTCGTCATGAGGTGTAGAGTGAGGTAGATCGGATTGTCACTTTACCATTTTTTTTAGAAAATAGTGCCTCCTTACTGAAAACTGGCAAACCACAGTTAAAACCATTGGCAAATTTATAAAATTCAGTGGAACAGAACCGAGGTGAATAAAATAAGCGAATTTGAATTGGCAAGTTTGTCCCATACATATTCAGACGCGAAAGGCAACGACGCAGTGCGCAAAACTTTTGGCACTCTCGCTTGCATACAAAAAATGAAAGTGCTCGCGACGAAATGGTGCATTACTGCCTTGCGTGGTGCCGTCTGACCTATATGGCTTGCACTATACCTATAGCTACGACTCGCTATAGCAAGCTGCATTAGATACATCTTTGCAAGCTTGCCCTTGGCTTACCACGTTCAGACGCTGTCACCGGCCAAATTATAGTGAAGTTCAGGTAAGCTAGAAAGTGACAGAATAGAGCTATATCATATTATACTTACTAGAGATTTATTTACCGCTAGTTATTCTAATTAATTTCATGAAATGTTTAAACTTTTTTGAAAAACTTGTATTACATAAGAAACTTACATTTTAAACGTAGGCTTACAATTTTTTTACCGAAAAACATTATCGAAGTCTTGTTTTGTTCTCTTGTCGCTTGGAAATATAATGAAGAATAAGCAAATAACAATACGGAATATTTTCCGAATAAGGTTTGAGGGAAAGAAAAATTGGAATAATTGAATATCGGAAAATTCTGGAAATACTGATAGTACTTCTTTGTATGGGATTTTTGTATGAACTTCGGTTAAAAAACAGAACCTATCCAAAAGGCTTAGGTAAGCTTTTATATACTTGCTCTCCTGTCTGTGGTGGACTCTCATTTTCTAATTTGGTATACCTGTAAAATTCATATGATGGTGACACTAGCGGCTTTCAAGATTGACACAAGAAGGTGGACAACGGAACGCCTAGTAGCCTGGCAGTGTTTGAGCTCACAAATTTCACTTAGCGTGACAATGCTCGCACCTAATTGTTTGCTTACCCCGACTACGAGATCACGATAGTCGGTGACACCTGGGGTGTCGACCAACACTATCCCAAGGTGCAGCTTATCTTGGCTACCAGCCGTTTCTTGAATATTTAACAGTTTCTTGATGTAAACAGGCGTCTAGTACACACAGTACTACTATGAATTTATAAGCTGTGGTACTACTAACAATATCCAACTGATAAGACGCGTTCGCAGCTCCAAGTTCACCAACAGATTAGCAGGCGGTTAAACGATTATTAGGCCCGTTTCACACGAAAGTTAATAAAGCGTTGCGTTAAATTAAGGTGGTACCACTTTCATACAAAATACGTGGCTAGGACGATATGTTAAAATATCGAATGGGCGGAGTCTAGCAAGAAAACATTAGCTGCAAGAAAGTAACAGCGCTATAACTCACTTGAACCCGGGAAGAGATGAGGTATAGATTTCTGCCGCTCGGAAGTAACTGACGAAGTGACAAATGATTCTTCGTTTTGTTTCTAAAGTAGGAAATATAATAAAATATATCCTTTTACATTAATCGAAGTAATGTGATTACCTACTGAATAGTTTACAAATGAACGCTTAATATTTTCTCTAATCGAAGGAAGGACCTAAAACGGGTTTTAGGAGGGCCTTTTTTTACATTCAAGAGATACAACCAGCTGACAGACGGACGGACGGACGGACTGCGGAGGCTTAGTAATAGGGTCCTGTTGGGTATGGAACCCTAAAATGCAAAAAATATGAAACAATTTATATTACACCTGAGCTCCGTGGAGCGCCGTCATTATAATAAATGAGGATAAAATAGAGGTAAAATATTCCCCTTTTAGACTGAAATCTAATACCACAAACCCCTCATTATGTCGTATTTTTCTTCGCAGAAATTTCTTTATTTTCCTTGCAGAGTAATAACAAGAAAGCCCTACATTACCTATGTAAAACTAAATCTCTCTTTTTGATCTTAAGATCCAGAGTCTCGAGCACCGCCGTCATGTTGCATGCCTTTCGATATTCTACAAGCTATATTTCGGGGAATGTGCCCAGGAACTTCATGATCTGATAGCTCCTTTTTGATGCTAAGAAGAGCAGACGCACGGTTCAATACCTAACTAGCATCCTTACCTCTTTAGTATACCCTCTAGTCGTACTACACGTTTCGGTTCTACCTTTATAATGCGAACTGCTAAGCAGTGGAAAACTACCGTCGCCTGTTTTTCCTAATTAAACTATAATCTGGGTCTCAAGGCAAGAGGGAATAGGAGCCTTCTAGATAAACGTACCTACTTCATTTTGGCCGTGTTGTTTTACCATATCAATGTACACCAACACGTCGGTTCGGGGTCAAATCAACATCTACTCTATTATGTGTAATCCGTTGTCAAACGATATGCAGGTTATAGGGTTTCGTAGCCAAATAGCAAAAACCTGAACCGTTATTATTTCGTCTTGTCTGTATGTATGTCAGGGGCATTTTACTCCGAGACTATTGGCTCACTACAGATGAAATTTGGAAGGGCAGGTTGTATTCTCTGATCAGATACAGAATAGTGTAGTGAAATTACGGAAAAAGGGGTATGTAAAAAGAGGGGGCATACATGTGATTGAGGGATGATACCAAAAAATAAGTGTGTTAAGCGTATGGGATCTCTACAAAAATTCAACACCGATTGAAATCAATAAAAAAAATTACAATAGTTGGTGAGATATGCTCTCTTAAATTCGTAAAAAGTTAATTTTAACAATGAGTAGGAAATACAGAGAGAAGTTAATTAGGTATTATAATTTAAAAAACACTAAACGAAAGTTGGTTATATTATGATATCTTGTTTAGTTTTTGTGGTATAGGATATTTTCGGTAACACGCTAATTACTAAATGTGAATTTTAACCGTAAACGTTCATCCCGACTACAAAACCCTATAATGTGCATGGTCTGACTCTCACTTGGCAATTTTTGGAACAATTTTGTAGAAAGAAAATGCTGTTCCTCTCTAATAAGAACCTCTTGCCTTTGATCCATGTCTGGAGAGGATTCCTCGATGAAATCAAATTATGTAGGTACTTACTCCAATATAATAGTCGTTTTTTGGATATTTTTTCAAATAATTTTGTATATAATCTGCACGATTTAATTACAGGAATTACAGATCAAACAAATAATATTTACTAGTCTCTGCCTGCAGCTTCACACGCGTGGTTATAGGATAAACAGTACATTGTGTGTCAATCTAGTCTAAGCTATTTTTGTACCGAATTTAATTGAAATCTGTTCAGCAGTTATGGTGTTATTGACAAACAAACAGGAGACCCAACATGAACGCAGCGTTATTAGAGATGTCTTTGGAGGCAGCTCAAGACTATTTTTCGTCGCATTTAAAGGGGGAAGCTTACTCTAGTAGCAGATGTCAATTGGCTGATGATGATGAGGATCATCGTCATCACCACCCACAATAATAAATATTTATTATAATTATGGCAATTTTCACCCTGCATTACTTATTTTGCGGGACCAGTTTCTATGAAAAACTGAATTTGACGTCTGTCGCTTAAGCGTTAGTTGGCTCCATAAGTGGTTGGTTATAAGCACTTATTAATTAGGTAATCGTTTTTTGCTCTAAAATTATACTCCTGAATCATAATATTCGATTTAGATTTTTCATGCCATCTGACGTCATTCGTCTAATGTGCAAGTGGAGGCTCCATATTGATCAGGTTCCTTCAGTACAGACCAAATAATGGTTTATTTTAGTTTATTTCTGATTCTAAAACCTTCTTGGGTCAGCAAACCAATTTTCTGCTTTGAAAGTGGCACAACTTTTGTTATATTTAATAAGAAAGTAAAACATACACCACCATAAATAAAAAAAAGGTAAACATTATTTAACAATATACATGGAGTCAATTTGCTATCATACAGTGAGGTAAATATTTATAATGCCTTGTTAATAAACACAAGCAATACGGGATATCAACATTGCAGTTAGAATATTTACTATAAATAAACAGAATATCATAAAATATACACTTACATCGCGTTCACATTCATATAGTCCACAATTTAATATAAATAGTACAGGTTCACTCACGATCACTCGATTTTAAATTCAAATCACTTGCGGCGCAACCACTGGGTGTTAAGTTTTTTTACGTGACTTACGTAAGTAGCGAGTAGGGCGGGCGGAACTCACGGGCGCCCTCCGCCTGTCGCCGAGTGCTACTGTAGCCGGCCAGCCTGCCGGCTCGGCGAACACCGCGCATGCCTCCTCACAATAAAACCAAGATCACACCAACGGGAACGGCCCTCACGCGAAAGACCTCGCACCTTTCCTGGCGATTTTTATCTATATACTCGTAACTCCTTTTGGACCGCTCAATCTAATAAATTTGTCAAATCCATGATTTGATTTTTTCGCCGCATTCTTCAGTGTATGCCTAGGTTTACCTTCTAACTATTCATGACCGACCCTATATTCCCCGATAACCAACTGCTTGATGGCTTCCTTATCGTATTTTTAGAGCGGTCATAGTTTCCAGTGAATTGATGAAACTGATGCCGGAAGTTTCTCTTTTACTATTTATTTATGGCTAAATAAATAACATTTTATCCACATTTTCTACGTGAAATTGAGTTTCCTTAACAAAACAATGACCTGATTTGAATTACGAGTATTATTCAACTCGTTATATAATTTACATTTTCTCTGTTTTAGAAGACTGTCTAACCTAACGTAAAGAACGACATTCTGGCTGAACGTCTCAAGATGTTTTAGAACAACGCCCTTTTTCAGGGTTCCGAAGTGCGAAAAGGAACCGTTATAGTATAGCCATGTCCGTGTATCTGTCTGTCCGTCCGTAGTCGGAGCCATTTTATTCGTAGACAATAATATCTATATGGTATTATCACGCTGACATTTTGGACGGTTATACAAATTGGTGATGTCAACAAAGTTAAGACAATATATGCAATACTAACGGAACGCGCGCGAATTCATCCACGTGAAAAATAATTTAATCTCAACTACCACACCGTGAAATGACCTTTGAACCGACACCACAATATTTAAAAGTCCCACTTCCTGAAACATAAAAAAAACAGATATTCAACCCCAAAGGAGGTGCAGCGGAGTCTTGAAGTTTGTATGGAAAAGTACGCGCGGACGAAGTCGCGGGCATTCCAGTAGTAGTATATAAAAAGCTGTATGGTATATCCAGCTACAGTACACACGATTGAATTTTCCCCAAAAGATGAAAAAAAAAAGCGGCCAAGTGCGAGTCGGAATCGCCCATGAAGGGTTCCGTAGCAGCAAGTAACATAATATAAAAGTTCTTGGATGGTTTACTATTTATGACGTATCAAATAAACTACTTGTTAGATCTCGTTCAAACCAAATTTCGGTGAAAGTTTACATGGTGTAAGTTACATAATGTACAACATAATTTTTTTTTAGTTTTATCATTCTATTATTTTAGAAGTTACGAGGGGGGGGGGGCGTCACACATTTTACCACATTAGAAGTGTCTCTCGAGCAAACTATTCAGTTTAGAAAAAAAAACAAAAAAAAACTCAACATCGTTTTTGAAGACCTATCCATAGAAAAAAGAAAGAAGAAAGAAAGAAAGAAATAGCATTTATTTGTGTCAACAACATGAGTTAACAAACAATATTGCACACTAAAAGACACACACACACACAGAAACAAAGAAAAATAAAACTAATTTGTGCCTCTTAGTACTAGCCATGAGATACACCACAAGTATGGGTTTGATGAAAAAATAATAATTTTAGATTCAGTTCCAAGTATGGGGAACCCTATTTTTTATATTTTTTCTGTTTTTTTTTAAATCTTATTTCGGTTCACAAAATACATCTACTTACCAAGTTTCAACAGCATAGCTCTTATAGTTTCGGAAAAAAGTGGCTGTGACATACGGACGGACAGACAGACAGACATGACGAATCCATAAGGGTTCCGTAATTTGGATACGGAACCCTAAAAAATAGGATAAGTACTTGACTTCAGAGCCCTGCACTGCGTGGCGTGACACACACTTGGCCAGTTATTTGTAAGGCGGACGGTTAGGCTAGTCCTACAGGACTACACATACAGGACGATACATCGTCGTTTCGTTTGGCTACGACATATACATTACATTGCCGGAAGTCTTGGCATTTCCGTAATATTGAAGCCCTCTGAAGTTCACTCGATTGACTGAACCTTCTCAACGATAAATCTTACCTAACTAGCCAACCGTGTAAGACCAAGAAGCACTGAGGAGTTGGATATTAATACAGGCGACTGTTAACGTACTAGTTTACTCTGCTTGTTGCGAGGGAATAAAAGTAAAACTGAAGGGGCAAGAGATTGCGGCTTTTCAGAATTATCACTTTGTTTTATTGAGCTTTGTTCAAGTGTCACTTAAAATGTACCTATATAATCGACGTAAAAGGTGAATAAGCAATTACGCGGGGCGGTATACCTGATTCACCTGAGGGTAATTCACCTGGGGTACTATTATCTATTCTGTGCCTGGGGTAATTTACCTGGGTGCACTGACTTCACTATGTAGCAGACTGCCAAAGGATGGGCAGCAGCATTCAGCTGACTAGGTACCACTGAAATCAGCAACAATGAAATCATGCACCAATCAGCCTGCCAAGCGTGATGGTAATGGCAAATCCCCTCTATCCTATGGGGAAGGCCTAAGAACGGGAGGACGAAGAAGATAATATATTGGATAGCTTGTGGTCATCATAAACACGTTCTTACGCAGAATTTAATCAGTCTAAAAATCCACCGTATTGGAATAAGCCGAAAGTTTGCTATGTTTACAGGCTCATCGCAGCCGAGGTACGTAATACGTGATTGTAATAAGCCGAAAGTTTGCTATGTTTACAGGCTCATCGCAGCCGAGGTACGTAATACGTGATTGGAATAAGCCGAAAGTTTGCTATGTTTACAGGCTCATCGCAGCCGAGGTACGTAATACGTGATTGGAATAAGCCGAAAGTTTGCTATGTTTACAGGCTCATCGCAGCCGAGGTACGTAATACGTGATTGGAATAAGCCGAAAGTTTGCTATGTTTACAGGCTCATCGCAGCCGAGGTACGTAATACGTGATTGGAATAAGCCGAAAGTTTGCTATGTTTACAGGCTCATCGCAGCCGAGGTACGTAATACGTGATTGGAATAAGCCGAAAGTTTGCTATGTTTACAGGCTCATCGCAGCCGAGGTACGTAATACGTGATTGGAATAAGCCGAAAGTTTGCTATGTTTACAGGCTCATCGCAGCCGAGGTACGTAATACGTGATTGGAATAAGCCGAAAGTTTGCTATGTTTACAGGCTCATCGCAGCCGAGGTACGTAATACGTGATTGGAATTAAGTGGATGTGAGGACATGCCGTTTTTGCAGGAGCAGTCACGGCAAGCTTTAAGGGCCGTACAAATCAAACCAGAAGTTTTGTGATGATAATATAATGTTCCGCGTCGCTCAAGAATGCCATTTTATTTGAATATTTCGTCAAACATTGTATATAACAAGCTTTTGTTTAACTAGATCTGTTAGTATCTGTGGGGCATATCTTGAAACTGAATTTTGAACCAGTTGACCTCGACCGATTGAGCTGAAATTTTGCATACCTATTAAGTTCCGATGACAATACAATAGACAGCTAGCTGATCTGATGATTAAATGGGTGAAAGTGAAATTGGATGGGATACACACAACGGTAATTTCGTTGTTGTGTCCTACTGGTCCTATTGTGCAATATCACATCCTCACTATCTTAGGACACGTGTCACGATGCCAAGAGGTGTCCATTGAATGCCTTGTGGTACAGGGTAGAGTTGAGGGCACACGAGCAATGAATGAATGAATGAATGAATGAATGAATTACTTATTTGCTTAGAATGTAGGTATAAGTAGTAAAAACATAGATGGTAGGTATATATAAATGGTTTTTTTTAATTTTTTTTATGGACATTGTTTTTGTATTTTGGACTAATTTTTGTGGTATTGTATATAGCCTACCTACATATAATTATTGTGTTTTTTTTTTGGTAATTAATTAGTGATTTTTTGTTGTTTTCCTCGCATGTAACTTAATTATAACTAGCTTTTAAGATTTAATTTTGCACGCTTAACGGCAGAATGTACTGGGACCTGAGAATTCTGAGAGAGATAGAAAGAAAGAAATAAACCCTAATTAGACGCTGTTTTTATAACTAAAATACTCATTCATTGAATAAAAGCACTTCGATAAAAGCCACTTCTGAATTTCACCCTTAAATCTGTTGAGAGAGCATGGGGAAGATCGCCCATGAGATGGACTAACCAAATCAAGACAGCTTTGGTCGGACTGCAGGAATGTACCAGGAAGGCTGCATTGCGAGACCAATGACGAAGGATTGTAAAGCGAGCCACAATCTCTGAAGTTCCCTAAATGATCACGACTACTCTGCCAAGAGTGTAACGATAAAGATGAAATGTGTGTGCAAACGTAACCGGGGAGGGGGTGTCTTTCAATAAGTTTTTTGTGAAAAATATATTTTTCGATTCAATCTTTTATAAAATTAGTGATCGTAACCGTGTGCTGATCAAAATGAGCCTAAACATGGCCATTCTACTATTATCCCACGAGGAGTTTCGTTGTCCGCCTTCCGTCTCCATCATCAAATTGCATTGTCATCGAAACTTAGGATCATTGCAGGTATGCAAATATCATATCAATCGGTTGAGGATAACTGCTTTAAAATTCAGTTGCAAGATTCCACCCGGACAAACATTTGCAAGATTCCACCCATACATATTTGCAAGTTAAATAAAAGCTTGTAATAAACTTTATTTATTCTGACTATTTTATAAAAGCGAGTAAATGACACTTTAGTAGCAAAATCCCAACTAACAAAATGCTTCTTTCTGATACCCTATCGGTTGTCAATAATGTTACCGTTATCGGCCAACGAAAAAATGCCTTTGACAACGAAAATCATTGTATAATATTTGCTGTCGGAACGTGATACGTGATACAAATATTTTTACCTTTCTGGGAAGTGAGAGTATCAAAATATCAATGGTGTATATTCGTATCTTCTGTGAATAATTGTGTACCTATCTACAATATTTAACGCACCTCTATGATGTATTGAGTTGTGAGTCGTGAAGCTGGACCAGATAGTACACCTCTATGATGTATTGAGTTGTGAGTCGTGAAGCTGGACCAGATAGTACACCTCTATGATGTATTGAGTTGTGAGTCGTGAAGCTGGACCAGATAGTACACCTCTATGATGTATTGAGTTGTGAGTCGTGAAGCTGGACCAGATAGTACACCTCTATGATGTATTGAGTTGTGAGTCGTGAAGCTGGACCAGATAGTACACCTCTATGATGTATTGAGTTGTGAGTCGTGAAGCTGGACCAGATAGTACACATTTCAGTAGCAGAAACTGTTGCGTAATCTACGGTTCCAGGCTGCTATATGCTAGCAGAAACTAATATGTTATCTCTGCCACATCAATCGGCTTACCCAGATTTTGGCCCAGGGGTGGGGGGGGTGATAAATCGATCAAGTGTTTCCTGTAGATAAATAATTTAACATAGGATGTCCACTGCATACATACAAACATACAAAGACACGCCTTTTCCCCCGAAAGGGTTAGGCAGAACCTCAGTAGGTCTCTTTTCACCGTGGGTTGCACCACCGTGGGATGGACGTTAAAATACAAACCATGTTAATTTTAAAGCAAAGATTTCTTAAAATTAAAAGAATAAGAAGGGGTTCCACCAGAGCCCCGGTTCTTAAATGGTGGTGTGGAAGAGGAGGGGGGGGGGGGGCGGGATCTAAAATCTGCTGCCCCTGTTAATGCATGGTAAAGTTTAAAGATATTCAAGGCACCAGCGAGAGGATTGAGTCTGCGTCATTCTTGTGGTTTTAGAAGCAAGCACAGCCAAAAAGGCACCTTAATTAAATTAGTTTGTTATTCAATCCCTGAGCTTCCTGGCGATCCTCTAGGGTTTCCTGACTTTCCCAGATGACCTAGGGCGTCCCTGAATTTTCCTAATTTTTTTAAAAGTACCTTGATACCCATAAATACAGTACAGTACTTTGGCACATAATTAACCAACTAATTGTATGGGATGTAAGGGTCCAGGGGTGGCAGTCCAGGTCAAGGGGGGTCAGTGCCTCCTCTCTTCTCCCCTTGGTTCGCTTATGGCCACACTGCTACTTCGGCGAAGCCAACGATGGTCTCATTCTGTAAATAGCTACTAATCGATAGGACTGCGAACTCTTTAGTATACACGCCACCATTCACGAACTTCAAACAAAAGAGATACGAAAATTAAAAATAAATTTCATAATTTTTGCCCTTTATTAGGGGTAAATGCTGCTGGCGTCAAATATTTTTCTTTGAGGATTAAATTTTATTTATGTAGCTCGTTTCCTAAAAACCTTTTCAATTTCTGGCAAAATTTTTCTTTTTAATTTGTTGATCAGAATTATAAACTGACTAGCTACCCGGACGGATTTGCACGTTTTATTTATGATTAAAGCGTACGTAAAATACATATTCCAGTAATTTTCACACCCTGGGCATGAAGAAATGGGTAGGATATTTTTCGAGTTGTACCTACGAATATTACCATAGAAAAACATTATCATTGTTCTGACCACTAAGCCTCCTTTGTCAAACGCAACCCTCCCCGATTGCGTGCTTTCCTAACTCAGATATTTCTCTATAGAGCCGGTCATCATAATCATCATCATCATAGCTGCTGGACATATGCCGTCTCCATATAATGCCACGACAAACAGTCTTGAGCCACTTCCATCCGTCGCCTTGCTGCGACCATTACCTATGTCTTCTGTCCATCGAAAGGAGGGCCTTCGTTCGCTTTGTGGTCGCCACTTAAGAACCTTTATTCCCCAATTCAGCGAGCTATATGACCTATTCATTGCTACTTACACTTGCTAATTATGAAAGCTCTGTCAGTGATCATGGTTCTTCTACGGATCTCCTCATTTAGGATTCTATCACACAGTGCAACTCCAAGCATAGCTTTCTCCAGCCCGTTGCGCGTCTTTGAGCTTTTGTATGAGGCCAATATTTAGCGACCACGTCTCAGTGCAGTAAGTCATCACTGGCAACACGCAATGACTTACTACCTATTGAGGCTATGCGGTATCTGTGACGAGAAGACATAGCGTAGTTTCCCGAACGCTGCCTTCTGACGGAGTTGGTGTCGGTCAGTCACCTCATATACCAAACATTTCTCACCACTTTAACATCTTCAGCCCACCAATTGTTCGACAACAATTTAAGTTGCTCATACGTCAATAGCCGCCGCAAACCGCCGAGCCAGCTACCCCGAGCTAATTAATGGTGAGCCCCTCGGGGTGGATTAAGCCGCGTAAAACCTTTCTGGTCATGACATATGCGAGAGGCCATCGATCCTTTTCTTGTAACATACCTAACTCTATCAATGCAGTGTCTCTGACTTTAGTTTCATTTGTTTTGTGCTTTTTTTAATCTTTGAAAGCTATTCTATATTGGCGGGCAAGATCTGAGAAATTCTACCAAACAATGGTAGCGATTTCTCTAAAGCTAAAGCTAATTAAATCTATCGTCGTCGTTTTCTTTTATATATGAAAAGCCAAGGTCCGGGATTCTATTTTGAGCTTTAACTTTAGAGAATACAATCTAAAATCGCTACCAATATTTGTATGTACCCACTGGAATAAACGGAACAAGGAAGAAAGAGAAGGGGAATGGATTTTATAACGTACACAATAAATAATTACAATCAGAGTTTAAATATTAAATCTATTAATATTCACCTACATAGAATTTAAATTACAGTAGCTTGGTATCATTTTAGAAAAATTAAGTCGGTAGGAGAATAGTAAAGTATGTGGAGCATAGTCGTAATTTTACGAAAATACACCTACATATTCAACTATTTCAACAAAATAAAGTCTCATGATCGGGGAGAGATTGGCCTTTCTGATATCCACAGGTTACGTTCCACTAACAGACATCCCGCAATGTGAATTACTTATCATAGAATGTGGAACTGTGAACATACATTTTAAGTCTTTTTAGCTTTATAATCTTTTGTTACTTTCTGAGCACCTAAAATAATGCTTTCAACGTGTGTCTTGCACATTTTCATGTCAGTCTTCATATTTCAAGGCATACAGCAAACAATTCACAGAAACGATCTCAATAACGCGAGTAGATTAACGAAAGCCTAATAAAGACCTCATATATTTTAATATCCTCGAACTTCAATAATAAAATACATTTTTGAAAGTCCATAAACCTTTTATTCCTCCGCGTTGATGTAAAAGATTTGGACCGTACAAAGTTTTTATTACGGACCGCCACAATCTAGGGGTCGACATCAGACTTGTGATTTTTATAAAACTGTGCACACGACCGACGAATGTGTGGCAGACCACGCGGCATGTCGCGAGACTTGAGGGTAAAAATGGCTTCGTCACACCAGAATTTCCTGTGGTGGTTCGTGTATTTCACTTTTTGACTAGGAGAACATGGTCCATGTCTCATCCTCATCATCAGCCCACAGAAGTCCACTGCTGGACATAGACCTTCCCCATAGAATGCCACGACGAAAGCTCTTGAGCCGCCTCCATCCACCGCTTTCCTGAGACCTGTATAACGTCTTTAGTCCATTGAGAGATTCCTCATGATGATTCCTCTTTTGCGCCATCTGGTTTGCGTTCGCCACACGAAAAACTTTATATCCCAACGGTTACCAGTTCTAGGACCTATATGGCTTGCCCATTTCCTTTTCATCTTGCTAATTCTGAGAGCTATGTTGAAGACTTGGTTCTTCTACGGATCTCCTCATACCGGATTCAATTCAATTCAAGCTTTCTCCGTCGCTCAAATCGCGTCTTTGAGGTTTTCTATGTGGCCAAAAGTTAGCGTCCATGTCTCAGTGATGCAAGTAATTTACTGGCAACACGAACTGATTATAGACTTTCGTCTTGAGGCTCTGCGGTATCTGTGACGAGAAGATAACAACCTCTGTGGCGCGGCGGGCGAAGGTTGGCCTGCGACGCAGGAGGTTGCGGGTTCGATTCCCGGCTCGGAACAAATATTTGTGCGATCGCAGATATTTGTTCAGGGTGTTCTGGGTATTTTCTATGTATAATAAAAAAAAACTATGTATTATATTGAATTAAGTATATCAGTTATCTAGTACCCATAACACAAGCTCTGCTTAGCTTGGGGCTAGATAATGTTGTGTGAACTGTCCAGCATTATTTATTTATTTATTTTATTATTATGTCGTAGTTTCCCGAACGCTGCCCATCCGAGCTTGATTCCTCGGACCATGTCTAGGTAATCACCATAGACGTAGAATTTTTACTAAATCTATGGTAATCACATTGTTTCTGTTAGCCTAGTGCTCTTAAAGTAACTCACTTGTAGGATGTCCGATGAGTAAATAATTAATAAATTGTTTCGTTTGTATGAGAGCATCTTAAGGCTAGGATCAGACGTCGTACCACTTTCTGCCCACAAAAAAAGTGATGAGTACTGGTAAAGTATGGAATGTCATGACAGCGTTCAGACGGACGACAAACTATGGTCGAAAGTGGTCGATACGGTTGACAGTTCAACCACATTACAACCACTGTTTTGTGGGCGGAAAGTGGTACGTTTGAGCCTAGCTTTATTGTTAAAAAATCAATGAAAATATGCTAATAAATTGCAGCACGCCACGGTTTGCAGGTACTCTACAAGAGCCTTATGAGGAACGAATGTAAAATTTCCATGACAACAGAACTCATTGAAATGCAGTCTGGTGACGGCTGGTCGCGTCATGATTCACACTCTACAACCTCTACAACCTTCCGCAACTATTGCATCTTCCTCCTGGCTTTACCAATAAATTCTGACAATGTCACCCGACGCTGCATAATATTTCAAAATGCTTCAACATGTTTGAGAAGAAATTCATGAAGTAAATTTTTTAAATGAAAATGGATTCATACATTGTATGGGAGTTGGAAATATAGCAATCATGGATGATGGATGTTTATGTGGGTAAGAAAACTAAAGAGGTAATCTAACATTCGTTTGTTTTTCAGCTACATATCCTTATATATATATATATTTTTATATATTAATGGCAATTTGTACCACTTTAGTTTTTGTGGAACATTACTGGCAATTTCACGTGACTTATTCACGAAAAAAAAACGACAAAATGTTATAAAAAAAAGTCAGACAGCGAAACAAATATTTAAAAGAAGTGACATAACATACCCGTGCACAGTGGTACTTATACGTGGGATTTTTTAAGATAATGCTGTGGCCATAATACGAATTCAAGATCATCTCATTTATCAAAATCCATGAAAGCCGTGGCTACAGGTGTGCCAGATGAACAGTGTATGTCTGTTCCTTTGGTCCCTGTACATCATCCGAAAAACATTACCCCGCTGGGCAGACGCGTAAAAACAGTACGCATTACCGAGAGTCTATTTACAGCAGAAACAGCATCCTTGCAAATGGCAAACAATCAAAAACGCATTTTTCTTATGTGCACAAAAGGTTTTAGCTAAAATGGGCAGTCTACCATTTATTTTGGCAACAAAAGTAACCGCGATACACTGTGATGAACACATTAACACATTAAAGTGCCACAAGGATCATTTCATCTTGTGGCCGCCGTTGTGGCGCTGTTTGATATTAGATTACAACTTAGAGCATTGCAAGCCTCCGTAGATTACAAGATGGCGGTGTTCATTCAGATTTCCACGTGCCAAATGATCCTTATAAGCACTGTACGTTTCAAATTGAATTAAAAGGAGTGATGCATTTATGTAGGGTTGCACTCTGGGTGGGCTGGTAATGTAGTCATGCCCAGTGCCGCAGATACGGCTTGTTCACGGTAAGATGTGTCCTGCCTTGTATAGTTTGCCAACCAAGGCAGGGGACATCTTACGGTCAACGAGTTCTACATGATATATAGTACCAAAATCCAAAAGTATTAACTCTCAAATAAAAAGTAGCAACAGGGGGGTTACTATGAGCTCTTATATCCATTCAGTTCAAAAACTATTCAGTACAAAATATCGCTCCATCGTTGACATTTTTCATCGTTGAATAACTTTAATTGCAGAAGTCTGTAGACCCTCTGCGATTGTGCCTTTAAATATAGTTGCGGACATCACGGAACCAATAATTTGTACTGAATAGTTTATCAACTGCATGGCAATAAGAGCTCATAGTAACCCACCAGTTGACAAACGTTACCAGAACCTCAGAGCAATACTGTCTTCCATGTTAAGATTTAATTAGATTTCAAACAAGTTTTTTGATATCTGCCAAACTCGAACTTGGGATCCTTGTTAGGGGAGCCAAAGTGGACGGAAGCAACTTCGTCAGTACTTGACAGCACTCTGATACGGGATCGGAGCGGCCACGGCGGCGCGCTGGACTCCGGACGTTTTGCGGACGAAACTTTCCGCTCAATGAGAAACTTCTTATTATTCATTGCAACACCGGGTAACTGATAATAAAACTTGTGAACGCTTAATTTAACTGACACCATTTAATTTCCAAGAGAGCTTTACTTGATAACAAAATATACTCAAAGCGAAAATGTTGCCTTCATAATTGGCGAGAACCTTTTCACAATGCTATGCTCCGCTGGCTCTAGGAAAAGCTTTTGTTGTAACCATAATCATTATGTTTTTCTTCGTAGAGTTTTTAGCACGTGATCTTTTGCGACAAATCTACTGATACAAGTTAGGGTATGGGATAAAATAATCACACTGAACTCCGGTTTAACCAAAACTACACTTTAATAAAATTATTTATAAACACTTATTCACTCATTTACTACGACTGTGCTTCCCTAACACTGTTCACTAATAGTGTTCACTAACTTTTTCGAAATTACTCTCTCAAGTCACAAATGGAGCGTGAATATATGTGAAATGCGGTACAAACACCTTTTTCTCTGTATATAGAAAAATCTTTAATAAGAAAAATTAATTAATTATAGAAAAAAAATTAAGTCATTCTACATCATATAAATTGAAAAAACCATTTGAAATATAATATCAGAAATAATTTTTTAAAGTACTCTCTGTTTCCATAGTTACTAACATATTTCTCCTAAACTATCAGTCACAAGATATTTTATTGCATTAACAGAGCTGAGTTAGATAGTGACAGAATTTGGCGTCCATCCACGCCCTAATTAGCACTGAAAGCTTAGTTAGGACATACATCTTCCTAGGTTAGGACCGACTGCTCTTCGAGCGAAAGTCGCTTATATACCTACGAGAGCATAGAAATCTAAAATGTTCTACTATAACCTACAGTTTTTTACAACATTTTCAAACGATCTTTCTCGCTAGCATGCTCTGCTTGTAGATCAGAACCACAAAGTGAGTCTACTCGACAAAAGATGGCGCGAGCTTTTATAGTACTTTTGTAGCACGTCCTCTCGTCAACAAATGTTGCTAAGAGGCTATAAATGCGTTAACACCAATCGGTTGGCGTAGCATATATGGAATCTATACCTTCAGCCAACGCTCTATAGTGTTGAGTTCGTATATACATTAAAAATATATACGCCGTGTTAAAGCTTTCAAAATATACCCGACCGCAACATTTTTCTGGGGTATACTTTCATGTAGGCCACTCTATTTTACTAGTGGTTCGCCCCGAACTGAGACCTCGCGAATACACGCGATTTAGGTAGGTCACTTACCTTATTTATTTCGAAAAAATATTTATGTTATTTACGTGAGTAATTTCTCTATGGAGTATATCCACATAAAGTGAACGTAGTTATCACGGTCCTTCATATCCAAGCTTCAAAACGCATCGATAGCGCGATCTAACTTTCAGACATAATTCGCATTGCCATCTAGTTGAGGATTTGCTACTTAACCACCAAAGATTACGTTTATAATCGCAAAAAATTGGTATTACAAGGACAATCCTCAATTTTCGACTTCTCCCTGTAGTTTTGCACAAAATATTCAAATACCTTTCTAACCGTATTGACTGCCAGTTCAATTCTGCACCTGGCTTGTAGACTTTCTGAAAGAAAGATCCATTTGAGTAGTTATTGATGACTGCTCGTCGGATCAATTGGCTATAAACGCCGGGGTACCTCATGGGTCTGTGCTATCTGCCACACTGTTTCTGCTGCACATTAATGATCTGCTACTGTCCGGTATCATTGGGTATGCAGACGACAGCACAGTTGTGGAGAGATATGTTTCCACTGCCCGAGCTAGGCATATTGAAATTCAAGAGCTAAGAGATGAGATGCTGCAGCGTCTGAATTTGACTTTCAAGGTCGTATCCGACTCGGGCGATGCCAATCTAGTCAAGTTCAACGCCTCTAAAATGCAGTCTTGTCTCTTCTCGGCGAAAAAAAGACAGTTTTTCCAAGCTCCTGTATTCCGAGATGTACTTAGATCACCTCGAGCTCTTATGTGTTTCGCTCACGCCTACCCTCAACTTTGGCTCCTACACCGAGTCTAAGGCAAAAACAGCTGCCATGAAGCTAGGCATCCTGAATAAGGTAAAGCGTTACTTCACACCAGGACAGCTTCTGAGTCTATATCAAGCTCAAGTCCGGGCTGGTATGGAGTAGGTACTGCTGCCATGTTTGGGATGGAACTGCCAAACACAAGCTTGCTACCTTGGACTCGATTGAACGCAGAGATTTCAGGCTTATTGGTGAGCAGCATATGGCGGAGACTAAGATCCATAGTCACGAACACCGCCGTAAAGTCGCATGCCTTTCGATATTCTATAGGTTACATTTCGGAGAATGCTCTCATGATGGATGAATGATGGGGGATTTTTTCCAGGAACTTCACGATCTGATCCCACCATCTCATTTTCATCATAGGACGAGCAGACGCACGGCTCGGTACCATCCTTACATCATTAGTATACCCTCTATTCATACTAAACGATTCAGTTCTACCATTGTAATGCGAACTGCTAAGGAGTGGAATACGAGTACCCTACCGTCGTCTGTCTTTCCTGAAAACTATAATCTGGGTCTCTTCAAGGCTAGACCTTTGTCCTTCATCATCGGCCACACCGTCACTTACCAACAGGTGAGATCGTGGTCAAACAGAGGTCTAACTCAAACTCAAACTCAAACGCCAAACGCCAAACGCTTCGTGGTCAAACTCTTTCATCATGCGGACATCAAAGGCCTGGAACTCTCTTGCGGCTTCTTTGTTCCCTTTATCATACAACTTGGACGTCTTCAAAAGAAGAGTTAATAGGCATCTTCTAGGCGAGCGTGCTTAAATAGGCCTCATCGTCACTTCCCATCAGGTGAGATGTAGCCAAACGCAAGCCTATTTTAGGTAAAAAACAAAAAAAAAAAAAAAAACTTGGTTAAAAAAAGACTGTCTTCTGAAAACATTTACGGAGATAAATAGTTATGTGGTTACAAAGTTAGACCTACAACGTCGTTCAAATTCCTAGAAACGGGAGGTCAACACTATTGGTTATTGTTTTTTAGGTTACAAGTTTCGAAATTCTTCAATATTAGGCTTTTCCCAGTATCTGTGTCATAAAAGCTACAAACGTACCAAATTTCAGCGTTGTAGTATTAGTGGAAGTTCCCTAGAGGTTTTGGTTTTGAAATTTTTTGATTTACCCTAATATCTCAAAAACTACATGAGCTAAAAAATTATAAAAAATAGTTTTGAAATGTCGAAGCAAGGGGCTTTCATATGATACCCCATTTGATCTGATATTCTCACTTTTGTTTTTTTTACCCCCTCTTGTACCCCAATGTCTCAACAACCCCCTTAAAAATTCTTCAATTTTAGACTTTTCTCAGTGTTGGTGTCATAACAGCTACAAACGTTCCAAATTTCAGCATTGTAGGATTAGTGGAAGTACCCAAGAGGTTTTTTTTTTTTAAATTTTTTGATTTACCCTAATATCTCAAAAACTACATAAGTTACAAAATTATAAAAAATAGTTTATCAGTTTCGAAGCGAGGGGGTTTCATATGACACCCCATTTCATCAGATATTCTCACTTTTATTTTTTTTACCCCTTCTTGTACCCCAATGTCTCAACAATCCCCCTCGAAATTCTTAAATTTTAGACTTTTCTCAGTATTGGTGTCATAACAGCTACAAACGTACCAAATTTCAGCGTTGTAGGATTAGTGAAAGTACCCTAGAGGTTTTGGTTTTTTAATTCTTTTTATTTACCGTAATATCTCAAAAACCGTATTAGTTAAAAAATTATAAAAAATCGTTTTGAAATGTCGAAGCAAAGAGCTTTCATATGACACCCCAGTTGATCTGATATTCTCTTCTTTTTTTTTACCCTCTTTTGGACCCCATTATCTCACCAACTCCCAGACCGATATAGCTCATAACTTTACCAACAAATTGTACCAATACTATCTACCCCCTTATCAAATTTCATCAAGATCGGATTAACGGTTCGCAAGTTATGCTCGGACAAACATACATACATACATACAAACGCCGATTCTTCCTAGTTGACTCGCTTCGCTCGTTCAACTATACTATATATATACACGTGGGATCACTGTTCTCTAGTGTTTTAAATCCATATCGGACTGTCACTCATTCTGAAGTGTGCAAAGACCTTAGTATAAGGTCATGAGACTCCGATATTACATAGGCTATTGGGTATGTTCAGCACAGCTATTGTCTAATCGGTGTCGATTACCATAGCACTGCGTGTTTTAGCTTTTTTATGAGCAGAAATATTTAAAACATGCAGCACATTGAACAGCAAAATGGAATTTGAAATCGAACTTCAGTCTATTAAGCAAAAAGACCCCTAGTTCAAAAACAATATTTAAATTGAATCGTATAAAAAGCATGTATGCAATATGTCATGTAGTGGCACCTATACTTATCCTCATCACAACATGCACAGGACAAATATCAAAATAAAAATCTCATAAACCTTTTACGTAAATATAACGCTATCCACAAGTCCTCGGTATTTTTTACTCAAATACATAATACACCCCATATTGTCGCCAGTCGAGGCACTTAAGCTTAATCATGAGCTATTAGGGGGATTTTTAAATAAAAGGGACGCTATAAATTATATTTCTGCGTGAATGTACTATTATAAACTGGTTCTTTAGTCATTGCACTGGGAAATTAATTTACGTCCACAAAGGAATTTGATAACAATCAGCACGATTTAGGAGTGGTAATTCAACGCATTTCTTTCGCTAATCATGCTTTACATAATTAATTAGAACTGTTTTTTTTAAACTAGTGGTTATTTATAATCGGTAGATGCCGTTATTTTAGCTGATATCATCATCATCATCAGCATCAGACGTCCACTGCTGGAGACAATGGGAGATTTACCATAATCACCACACTTGGCAGGTGGACTGGTGATAGCAGTATTGGTGTTGAGTACTCATGCGGATGCTGCTGCCTATCCCTTGGTGTAATTCCTTAGGCGACTTTTATGACATCCACGGGAGGAGACGGAGGGCCAGTCACAACACAGCAATAGCTGATATTACCATTACCTATTGCTATATGTGCTCACAACTGCAACGCTAAGACAACTGTAATAAAAAGGCTAAATTTATATCTCAAGAAAATTACAAAAAGAATGTACCTGGTTCAATTAAGCGTTCTTCCTTCCTCCATTAAAAAGATAGAGAGATTACGCTCTAAAGAAAGTTATTTGAGTGCCGCGGTGATAATTTCCTGATAATAACACTTACAACAGCAGTTCCGAGCACATGGCGCGTACCATTTTCAGTAGATAATAGGGTTTTAATTGAGATGGAGCTCCGCTGAATAGACGGCTATTTCAATGCCTATAAATTTTTATTCATAACCATTGCCCGTTACTCCACTGAGCGTGGATTTAGAGGCCGGCGCTTGCACTTGTCCGGTTTTACACAGAGCACATTTTCATCCTATACTTTTTTTTTTTTAATTCTTCTGAATGACGGAACAAGCAGATGGCCCACCTGGTGTTAAGCGGTAACCTCTGCCTATCAACAGTGCATTACCTTAAAGGTCACGTCCACCTAGGAGGACGCACCCTATGTGGCATTGCACTGCGCCCGCCACCCTGAGACATAAAGATGAAAAGTCTCATGTGCCTGTAATTTCACCGGCACCCTTACCCTTCAAACCGGAACACAGCAATGCGAGCACTACTGCTTGGCGGCAGAAATAGGTATGGTGGTAGTACTTCCCCGGACGAACTTTTTCACAAAAAAGCTCTACTGCTACTAAAAGACTTACGTAAAAGACACACGCCTTTTTCCCGAACGGGTTGCCAGAGCCTCAAAGGGTTTTCACTGAGGGTCGCACATTTGCAGGAATTAAGACATGACCAGTGGTAGTTCATCGCCGTCATTACTTTCCTGCGACCAACTCCGCTATGGTTTCTTCCAGTAATAGGACTTAATCAAATAGCAGCCAGGATAAATCTGTACCAACTAAAAATGGCCAACAAGGCCTATAATCATGCAGAGTAAACCTTTCAGATTTAGTAGGTCGGCAAAATGAGGTTTCAGAACTTTCCGCTTAAATCTTCGATATAGGTTTAAATCATCCGAACAAGCGGTGGGGGTAGAAGATGTGACGTCGTAAAGATGGCGGAACAAAAAAAACATTTATACATATAATGTGGGGTATCATATGAAACGGTTTTGTGATTAAATTATAAATATATAACATACCACAACATTTTACCACTTGGTCAAATTTTGTATTTTTCTTTCACTTAAATATCGGCAAAGACTTTATCTTCAAGTTGAATGTATGATTCTGTGATGCAAGGATTTTCCACGTGGCAAATAATGATTTTTCGTGATTTTCACTTACTTTTCGTTCCGCGAGCGCTATTCTGTCACTTTCTACCTTACCTGAACTTTGATGAGCTAGACAGTGACGGTATTTGGCTGTTGTATGCGCCTTAATATCCTGATTTCACAATAATTACCCTGCCACAAAATATACCATACACCGTGTTACTATACCCATTGTTTACTGCACTTATTAGGTAGGGAGGTACTGAGCCGTGCGCCTGCTTGCTCTATGACCTGGTAGGATCACATCGTGTACATTCTAGCATATTCTCCGAAATGTAGCATACAGAAGATTGATAGGCATGCAACTTTACGGCAGTGTTCGAGACTCTGGATCTAAGTCTCTATTTACGAGAACCAAACGCGCTTTTCCATTCCAAAACAAAATAACAGGGTGGCGAATCTACGCGATAACTAACGACCGCTCCCAAATCTATTCACGCTCTAAATCTAACATTCATATTCCATTTTGTACAGAGTTGTAGCTACATTGTTGAATAATTTTGTTCGGCTCGGCGTCCTCTATTGTTGAGGGTTCCTAACTAATTTGTCATATTTGGCAATCGAATGAAAGTTTTCAACGCTGGTGCTCTATTCATGCAGCTAGCGGCGGGCGACGCGTAAATTTAATGCTACCATCGGCCGTCGGCAGCACTTGGGAGATAAAATTGGAAGATCATAAAATGGGACCGTGCGATATTTAACGGGCTGCCATTAACATGACACATTAACCGGTAGTATGACCACCCCGGAATTAACGGAGCCAGATGCATTACTCTGTGCCAACTGGCGAGTTAACGACTATTTGCGTTACGTTCATTAAATATATGCATCCGAAGTGTAAAACGATATTTAACTAGTATAATGAGTGCATTCAGTTAACATTTCGTAGCAGTGGGTGATTGTTTGTTGTGTGTACCGCTACACATTATTTGCAATACTGTTTCAATTATATTTTGTTCTTTTACTCAATGGCTTTTGAACATCATGCTTAGTGAGCCCATATTTACAAAATCAACTAAACTTCTAAAGACACACATAACAAAAACGAATTAAAGTTAATACCAATATATTAAAGACTCAAAAAGTACCTTTTTACCTTCAAAAAACTCTTAAGCACTATTTTGTTAACAAAACCTAATACTCTCCACTGATTAGAGAATGTGCCACTTCTAGTTACGCTTGATCTGTGTGCATGTTTAACCTTTTGTTTTGTTCGGACGAGCTTGTCGATCAGCCCGCATCAAACATACCCACATTTTTTCACTTTTTTTTTACTTTGTATAACTTTGTGTGTATTTAACAGATAAGAAGATACAGACTTTTTACGTTTCACGTCAAATTTAATTTACTTTTAGATTTTAGATTTCTCATTGTAAGTAAAATGTATTTCTTATGAGAAATAAATATCTTAAACCATAATAAAGCCTACCTAAATAACAATCTATTAAACTAATCAACGAATATTAGCTTCATTTGAATTTGGATAAGATATAATACTTTTCGAAAAAAAAACCACTTCAGCAGTTCTACTTCACCAAATAGCACTTTCTGAATGCACATGCTTGACTTGTTGCTGAAAATACCAAAATCGCTATATATTTGCTACTCTTCGATAAATTTATCGAAGGTGCTACTCAAGGACTGTGCTACTATATAATAAAAATATATAAAATTTTGACTGTTATCTGCTACTTCGAGGATTCAATCTGCCATTTTTGAAAGAAACGTTGTCAATTTTATTGAATTACATTTTAATGTGTATGATCGAGTTATTTCGTGTAATTTTGGTGGCATTTTAACCGGTGTAACTTGGATAAATAGTGATGTAGTGAAATTTAAGTGTAGGTATTGCGTGTCTTTTTGAAATGGTGGTTTTTTTCCTGTAAAATCTTGGTTTTTCTGCCACTATTTAAACAGAGTTGTGACTTTGCGGAGACTCTTGACGACTTTGACAATACGAAATATAAAATATCACTTGATATTAAAATATAATATCAAGTGATATTGATGGCAAAATTGTTAGAAGCACTCCTCAGAAGCCATTATAAGAAAAGAAGAAGAAGAACTGAAAAGCAAAGTAACTCCGCAAAGGCCACCTGTTCAAGAACTGAACTGAACTTACTTTTTATTTTTATATTGTACATATTTACTTGTACTATTATTTCTGTAAATAAAATATAACTATTATTTTAATTCAAATTGTAATTCTTTACAAACAAACATAGTAAACAATAATGTATTTATTATCCAGGTCAAAGATTGTGAAAATTAATTCAAATTTGCTTTTGTCAGGTCATTGTTTAATGAATAATTCATTCAGTTAGTCTGTTAACTTCCCGCTTCCCATTGTGTCTCCATGGATACAATTGATTGTCGCGATACTGTCGGGGGAGCGAGAAAACAAACACTTTCATCAAATACCACGAATTTTAGAATAGGTTGATGTTTATCTAGAGACAACCCGTTCTGTATTTTGTTGAACGAGCGAAGCGAGTTAACTGAGTCAACTTGGGAGAATCGTTGTTTGTATGTATGTCGTATGTATATACATTTGACCGAGGATAACTTCCAAACCGTTAATCCAATAGTAATTAAATTTGGTAGGGGGTATTGATACAATTTGTAAGTAACGTTAAGCGGTCGGGGGGTTGTTAAGGGGTTGTCCAAGAGGGGGTAAAAAAAAGTTAAGACAGTCTAATCACGTGCATGGTCATACGAAAACGCTTTACTTTAATATTTTAAAACTATATTTTAATTGATTTTTGACTAGTTATGTTGTTTATTAGGGAAAATCGAAAATGTAAAAAAAACGAAACGTCTAGGGTACCAAAACAACATCCATTGTTGGCCTGTCATTTCTAGGAATTTGGATGACGATGTAGTTCTAATTTCTTCGATGCACTAAACTTTACAATGATGTCTATGGTTTTCTTGCAATAAGAATGCATCATGTCGCACTTAATAAATTATTTTGACTGGCTTCACAACAGGACGTTATCAATGAAATCGTCAGTTACTTATACTAATAGGCATAATGTAGTATTTACGCCCCGTTGCTTAGTCGCTGAGCGGCTTAGTCCTTTTTGAAGGTTAATTTGATGATATGTAAGAAATTATCTAGAGGTGCTCCCATTGAATTTTTATTTCAGTAAATGTTTTTAGAAATCTTTAAAAAGGTAAAGACCTACATCGCATGTATTTACGAGGTGTCTGTTCTGGGCGAACCACTAGTATTATAGCTGTATTGCTCTTGCATAGAAGGGAAATACCAAATTACTCGTAACAAGACTAGGTACCGGCATCCTGAAGCATTGCATCCTGCTTGATATAATTTATCACTTCCTTTGATGAACACCTGAATAAATCGACGTGCATTTTGTGTTTATCATCAGCATACATAAGAGTGATCTGTGGATCTGCCACAGAACAGCTTAATTATCACAAAATCCTTAAACAAAAACGTTGCGTTTTATATTCATTTGTTTCAATGGTAAGAGAGAGGCGATTAGTGGAGTGAAGGTGCCAGAGGAGGACCTTCACGGCACTTCAGAAGGACCGCATAATAAACTCCACTGTGCGTAGTTTTGCTGTAAACTGCTTCAGTATACAGAAGTCAAACAGAAGGAGCTCGACATTTCAGTAGCATGAAGTCATACAATATAATTGCGAGCATCATCATCATCATTGGCAGCTTTAATAATGCATTATCACATAGGTCACGCACCTAGGACGTGCCCTATGTGGCATTGCACTGCGCCCGCCACCCTGAGACATAAAGATGAAAAGTTTCATGTGCATGTAATTTCACCGGCACCCATACCCTACAAACCGAAGCACAGCAATGAGAGCACTATACTGCTTTGTGGGAGAAATACGTATGGTATGTATGCAGTATATATGGTAGTACATCCCCAGACGACCTCTTTTACAAAAAAGCTCTACTACTACTTAGATTTAAAGCTACACCACTACTTTCATCAGTTCTTTCATCTATGGTCTCTATATCATCTGCCCACCTAGCTGATGGTCTGCCACGGTCTTTAGTGCTCCCTCTCGGCGAATATGGTCCCTCCCCTAACTGCTAGCAGTCGACGTTATTAACAATAAACGGGTGGTTTGTCTGAATGTGCTATATATAGAAGCCAGTCTGTTATGACCCTAATGCGGGATACCGCTCAAGCTATCATTAAACCTTTTTACCGCGCAGACCGCTTAAAAAGTGCCGTAGTGATTCTGGAGCCGCAGATAAATTCTAGACCGATCGTATCTCAGAAGGCAATTAAGATAAGCGAACATTGTGCTGTCAGTGTAGCTCACTGGCTACGTTTAGCGGACGTATGCTCAATTTATGCCCGAGGCAGGATCACGGCTACACCTCTCGAAATACGTGCTACGATACCAACTTACAATAACAAATGTGCACTCTATACCCGGACAAACTGCCGGCGAGCTATGCATTGCCACGTCTAGAAGAGACCGAGTATGCCCTTTGCCTCTAACCGTGACACAAACTGCTTAACATACATGTAAAAGGAACGCTTGACATCCATCTACGGACTTTCTGCGATGGTTATAATATAATTGGTCCATCATTATACACACTACATAACATACATTGCGAATCTTGAATCATTGAAGTTTACCGGCAGCCCACTCCATATAAAACGATGCTAGCTGTCTTTTGTATAATAATGAATACAAGTCAATTAAACCTTGTTGCCACAATCAAGATACTAATTGTGTAATACTATAGTAATTTTAATAATAAACAATTGGTTTAATAGTAGTAAATACTAGTGTTTGTTGTTTGTCACTTTGTTTTGTTTTATTTTTCTTAGGTGTACAATAAAGAGTTTATCTATCTATCAATCTAATATCAAGATCTGTAGTTTTTTAACCCCCGGCGCAAAAAGAGGATGTTATAAGTTAGACCGCTATGTGTGTTTTCGCTGACTGTGGCACCTTAGCTCTTATAAACTGGTTAACTGATTTGAATGCGTTTTTTTATTTGAAACTAGTTTTTCTAGTGATGTTTATAAGACATGTTTTATAAAAATGGGTTGAGCCGTTTTATTGAGTTGCAGGTTTTTTAACTTTTTAATTTATTCTTGTTTGTTTCCCATTTTTCATTGCATAGAATCAAACTAGAATGGAGCGATTTTGAAACCACATAATTAGAGAAAATTGACTGGAATTTACTGTATTGATTTTATGTACAACATTTAACGGATAGTAGGCAGGCCAGTCCTCCGAAATTGAATTCCCGTTGGACAGACGAGTTCCGCGCCGACAACCAGTATCATTGTGTTCAGCGTGATCTCCTGAACAAGAATAGACCGGTTATCGCATTCTGAAGTGGTGAAGGGACGAGAGAGGGGAGGGGAAAGATTCGAAAACCGGGTATCAGATTTGGTTAATATCTCAATAACAGCTTGTCCGATTTCAATAAATAAGATGTCATACAATAGGTAACTAAATGGTCAATACGAGTATACTATGCCTAAGAATGGTTTTCGTAAATGTCATAGTTTATTAAATATTTAGAAAAACGGCGAATTTCAAACAAAAGATGATTTTGGATTTGGTGAAAATGACAGTAAATGGCATTTAACTAAAAAGTAATGTATCACTAAGAATTGGGAGCTTTATTAACCTTTCTAAGCGTTTTTTTTTTAAATTCTACAAAATTGTGACTGGTTTTTGTAAATACCATAGTTTATTAAGTTAATTATATTTTTATAAAAAGGCGAATTTCACACCATAGACGCTTTTGGCTGTGTTGAAAATGAAAGTGTAAATTACACCTAACTAAAAATTAATGTATGACAAAGAATTGGGCGCTTTATTCACATGTCTTGAAGTTTTCGCTTGATCTTAATAATGGCTGTATCTTTTGAACCGTACCAGTTAGAAACTTGAAATTTTCACAGAATAAATATTGGTGTAGTTTCTACAAGAAAACATAATAAAAAAAAAAGTTAAAAATTATGCTACAATAAACTTTTGTTTTTGCTCGTTCTTAATAAGGGCTGTATTTTTTTAACCGCAACAGTTAGAATCTTGATATTTTTACAGAATATGAACTGCTGTAGTTTCTATAACAAATATATATAAAAAAAAAAAAAAAAAAAAAAGAATTAGAAGAAGTAATAGATAAAAACTTGAAATTTTCACAGAATAAGTACCGATATCGTTTCTGAAAGAAAACATAACAAAAATAAAATAAAGTAAAAAATAAAATATAGTAAACTTTTGTTTTAGCTCGATCTTAATAAGAGCTGTATTTTTTGAACCGTAATAGTTAGAAACTTGAAATCTTTACAGAATATGTACTGCTATAGTTTTTATAAGAAAACATAATAAAATTTAAATAAAAAAACATACGAATAAACTTTTGTTTTTGCTCGATCTTGATTACGGTGGTATCTTTTGAACCGTAATAGATAGAAACTTGAAACTTTCACAGAATAAGAACTGATATAGTTTCTAAAATAAAACATTACAAAAATAAAATAAAGTAAAAAATAAAATATAGTAAACTTTTGTTTTAGCTCGATCTTAATAAGAGCTATATTTTTTGAACCGTTATAGTAAAAAACTTGAAATTTCTACAGAATATGTACTGCTATAGTTTCTTTAAGAAAACATAATAAAAGTAAAATAAAGTTTAAAATAAATTAAAGCAAAAACGTATTTTGTCTAAAATTGGCCTATTTTTGAATATATAATAAAATATGGTATTTGCAAAAACCTGTCACAGTTTTTTTGTTTCTCAACCAAATAAAAAAATTGAGAAAGTAAAATACTGCTGAATAAATCGCCCAATTCTTCATGATACATCACTTTTTAGTTAGGTGTCATTTACTGCCATTTTCAACAAAGCCAAAACCTTTTTTTTTTTAATTTGCTTTTTTACGAAATATTTTAAAGTATGATATTTACAAAACCATTTTAAGACTCGATATGTCAAAAAAATTATAACCTATCGTATAACACCTTATTTGTTCAAATCGGAAAAGCGGTTATTGAGATATTAACCAAACCTTATACCCGGTTTTCGCATCTTTACCCTCCCCTCTCTCCCCCCACCACCACTTTAGAATGCGACAACCGGTCTATTCTTGTTCAGGAGATTATGCTAAACACAATGATACCGGTTGTCGGCGCGGGAACGGTATGTCCAACGGGAATCGCCATTTGACGACTTTTTGAGAAGTGGCCTCTCTACTAGGAGTTTCATGAGATAATATCTAAAATAGGCGCAAACTTCGTTTGTATTTTTTTTTGTATACTTCTTGGTATGTTGGTACAAGCAGTTAGCCCACCTGATGTTAACCGCTCCCTCTGCCTATGAACAATGCATTACCTCATAGGTCACGTCCACCTAGGACGCATTGCCCTAGGAGCCCTATGTGGCATTGCACTGCGCCCGCCACCCTGAGACATAAATGTGTAAAGTCTCATGTGCCTGTAATTTCACCGGTAAGCATACCCTTCAAACCGAAACACAGCAACGCGAGCACTGTTTTACGGCAGAAATAGGTATGGTGGTAGTACTTCCCCAGACGAACTCTTTCACAAAAAAGCTCTACTACTACTAAAGTATTCTTCTTATTAGTATGCAGAGCGCTAAAGCACTCTAGCGTGACACCCCTCATAAAGTTCATGGTTGCCACTGGAGCACCATTATTCCTCGGTGGTTGTCGATCTTTTTGAAATATTTTACCTTCAAATAAATCATTGACCATTTTCTTTGTAATATGAATCTGAACGAACATATCGGCAAGGGATTCGAATGAAATACAATTCTACCTGCACGCTATCAAAATATGGATGACAAATTGTTCTGAAATGTTACAGGTATTTGTAATACGCATAAATAATAAAATACAACGGCACTATCGTTTAGTCCCTTTTCAAAGCAGGAAAATTCGGGCGCTATCGTAATATAGAGGTAGGGAAATACTTATACGGGCTGAGGGAAGAAGGAAGACCCTTTCAAAACGTACCCCAGATGTAATAAATTTAAAAAGTATAACTCTCGGCTTTTTGTTAACAAATTACACTGCCTAACCTTTGTTGGATTATCCTGTTGAATTCCTTTAAGGCCGAACACGCCCTAACCTCTTGGCGGACGAAAGAAGTCAGCACATAATGATGAATGGGCAGAATTTCTTACATTATTATAACGAACAAAGGTCTCTAGATGGATTTGTTGCTTTGTGTTACACCATTATTTCAGACTTATTACTTCTGGTATGATATCTTATTTGGTTTAAAAGAACTGCTCAAATGTTTAATTTAAAAAAATTGGGTGTCCTATTCGTATTTTTTTTGTTTTATACGTCATTATCCTACGTGATTTCGTTGCATCCGTTCATTCAAGAACGTTGACCTGCTACGAACTCTATATTCATCATCATCATCATCATCGACCAACAGAACTCCTCTGCTGGCTTCCACACCTGACAATGCCACGACGAACGGACTTAAACCTCCTCCATCCACCGCCTTCCTGCAACCACTATAAAGTATTTGGTCCATCAAAGAGGGGCATTCTTCTTTTGCAACAAACTAGAACACCAAATTACCGACGCTTAAAACGCATCTGACACAGCTATCTATATTGTCGCACTACGAAAGAGAACTACCTACCCACAACACAGGTTTTCCTAAGGTGGGAGCTAGTGCACTTGTTTGTCTACTTACAACTTACTTTTAAAACTTATATAGTATGTACATACTACCTAGTTTAGTTTTAAATCATATTTTTAAAACACTTGTTTCATATTTTTTGTACCTATTTTAATAAACTTTACTTATTGGAGTTCTAAACACACATGAAATCAGTAAAATAACTAAGTCCCCGTCACGAGAAGCTATATTTCAGGTGGTAGCTACGTGTATTTACAAAAGTCACTTCAACATTTTATAGATCAATTTATTAAAACAGGGCTGAGTGTAACGGCCGTTTAACATAACGATTCGAATGCTGATACATACAAGTACTTGTACATAAATAATGGCTCAATTGTTCTCACGTGGTGTTGCATAATTTAAACAAGCATATTACTGCGAGGAGAAATCTCTTCAAGGAAAATAATGTTAATACCTACTGCATAAGCACCGTGGAAAATAATAAGCAAAAAAAACGCTCCGTGAAACACAAACCAAATAACAGCTTCGTGCTTTCAAACAGAGCTTAGATTACTTTGCTTGGTTTTGGAGTTAATAATAGCAATTATTGTAGAGTAGGTAGGTGCTACGAGAGAGCGTGTTAATGCATAGTGTACACGCGAGCATAAATACTGCCTCGAAACGCTGAAAAAGAATCTAATTAAAAAAGTAATCACGTACGTTACGGAGGAGTTCAGATTTAACAAAAAAGCGGGGGTTGCTCCATGACTAAACAAAATTGTAAATCGGGCGTTTTAAATTCACGTCTTGAACGGTGGAATAGGTGGAGTCTGTTTCGCGTAACGAACGAGTTATCTCCCAAGGGCATCGCGTCAAGTTTCCTAACACGTAATCATTTATGTTAAGGGTTTGTTTAGTGGCTGGCGGTTGGGACTCAGTGCCAAAAGCCCGAATGGAGATACAGCCGAGCGTCGAGATTAGAGGCACAACTTGTAGAGGTCTCGAATGCCTTACCTCTTTGTCTCCTTATCTTTCCTATTCGGCACGGAGCGATGCGAATGTCTGTGCGCTTGCCAACGACGAAGCTGGATTTAGTCTGTAATGTAATGTTTGCATTTATGCATATACGTAACTATGTGTACAATTGGCATACAATATCATTATAGCCACGTTGGTTAGTTAGCTTACGAAACACGTGGTTGAGTTTATAAAGTCGCACATTTACTGGTATCCATTATATTATGGGAGAGTACAGTATTACTACGAAAATAAAACGCCTCGGTAATCGTTGCTCGTGTCTAACTGTTGCTTTTTCAATCACTTGCATTCTTATTAGTTTCGAAAAGCTGATGTTTGCCGATACACAATTTTATTTTGCAGTACTGTAAACAAGTATGCTTTCTATGTATCAATTTCGCATAAATTGTATACATACCAAAGCAGCAAAACAGTCCTGAGAAGTTTTCGCAAACCGATGTCGTTGCGTTCGTGCCCTCCACTCTAATCATAGACTGGAGAAACAACAACTGGGAACGAGCTCACTTCATTCCTGCCTTCGCAAGTTGGGGAATAACTTAGAAATTCAATTTGCTGACGGTGAGCGTCGCTACGAAGGCCTGTACTAAAACTAACCATTGCAGAACTTAGACATTGCTAACGTCACCGCCTACGAACTCGGGCACCGCATGAAAAGCGCACACTGCGCCAAAAAGCTTAACAGACAACTTTTATACCGATTGCGAAGTTGAAACATGTTTATCCGTTAAGATTATTCATCATCCGCAAGCATCATTACAAGTCCACTGCTGGGCATAGACCTCCCCCATAGAATGCCACGACGAATGGTCTCCATCCATCGACTCCCTGCTACCTTTCAAATGTCACCGATCCACAGAGGCATCGGCAGAGCAATGATTAGCATGCTATGCCTCACTAAAGGCACTTGGGCAACCCACTAGCGGGTTAATTTTAGAAAGTCCTTCCTTAGTGTACCCATACTTCAAATAAGGAATGTACCGTCCTCGATCCTCTAGGACTTTGGCTGTGCATTGATAGTCACTAAGTCAGTCAGTCAGTCGCGTAACGATTTGAAATAAATTGGTAATATTATCATAGCAGCACTTTACGTATCAAATACCTAGGTTATATTTGTAGACATCTATCAAGCAATTGAAGTTCAAACCCAAATTGTACTTTGATAATTGCTTATTTTCAGAGAACAACAACACCATCCACTATTTACTAATGACCGCCGTCTGTTTAAAGTCAGAAAACACCGTAGATCCATATTTAAGAAGATCACTTATAAATAATTCAAAATTATCTTAGCCCGTCGTCATTTAGAAGGGGATGAAAATGTAGGGGTGGTGGACGCGTCCAAAGCATCGCTGACCATTAGTCTTGTTTGATGTACGACTGTTTTCGTCTCAATTGTGATTTCTTAATAGGATGAGTGGAATGTAGGATGACTTGGTCCGCGTGGAGTTTTTTCCATTCAAACTTCAACACGCCACTGCACCCCCTTAGGTGGGGAATTTCGGTAATTATTTTCTATGTGCACCCCTAGACACGAAATAAGACACGAAAGTAGACTCCAAATTTTCAAATTGCAGGTGTCTAGGACTTGCGGCTTAGGTTTTACGTTGATAGTCACTCAGTGAGTCATCAGTGAATCAGTCAGTGAGTCAGTCAGACAGTCAGTCAGTGATTCAGTCAGACAGTCAGTCAAAAGTACCAAAAGTCTTACCTACAAGTTAACAACATAAGTTGTTCTTACCTAACCGTGCTACTAATAAACGAGGAATATCCTTTGCGTAGTTGCACCTTGTTTTGTCTCTTTCGGTCGAATTTGAAACTACATGTCAATGCAAAAGACAAAACACTGTGCAACTGTTCCAAGGATAATTTTAATTTGCATAAATGAAAGTACTTATACGGTACTAGAGGGCCTGCGAGCGACTTCGTCCGCGCGTACTCACAAAACTGCCCCGGCGTTCAGAAAACAACTTTAACAACAACAACCACGCCATGAAACGACCTTTAAAACGACACCGCGCTCTTGTTTTTAAATTTGGGAGTTACATTATAACCTGAAAATATTTTAATCTCTACAACAACACCGTGAAACGACCTTTGAAACGGCACCATACTCAAGTTTTTCAATTTAGGGGTCACATTTTAACTTTGAGGTCCTAAAAATATTTTAATCATAACAACGACATTGTGAAACGACCTTTGAACCGACAACATACTCAAGTTTTTATTTTTTTATTTAGAGGTCATATTATAACCTTGGGGTCCTGTTTTTTATATCTCAATAACTACTCCTTGAAACGACCTTTGAAACGACACCATACTCAAGGTTTTCAATTTAGGGGTCCCATTTTAACTTTGAGGTCCTGAAAATAGTTTGATCTCAATAACTACACCGTGAAACCAACTTTTAAATCGTCGAAATACGCTAAAATCTGGCTAAAACGTAAAGTGTACTTATGTACAAAGAAAACGATCCCATGCCTTTTTCAGTAAAATTTCAGGTACTGCTGAAATATATGTTTGCTACATTTATTTAAGGAATCTACCTGTGAATTTCCAAGTATTTACTACCAACGGTTGTCGAAATACGAAGCAATTTCGTTTTACATTAAAAGCCGTTTTGGACCCCTTCCAGCGTGAATTTTTCAAAATCCGTTCATATTACACCCTTACACCCAAAAATGAATACATCCTCCAAATTTCGTGTATCTAGGTCCAGCGGTTTAGGCTGTACATTTCAAAACGCAACGTGTATACATTAAAAGCCCTTTCTGGACCCCTAACGGGGCGAATTTTCCAAATTCCTTTCTAAGTACAACTTTACACCCTAAAAGGAATACACTCTCCAAATTTCAAGTCTCTGACCAGCTGTTTTGGCTGTGCGTTGTAAAAACTTAAGTTTATTTTATTTTTTTACAAAGAAAACTTTCCTCTTCCGTTTTTCAGAAAAATTTCAGGAATCACTTATCACGTGATTGTTAATTTTATTTGAGGAATCTCCTTGTAAAATTTCAAGGTTCTACTACTAACGGTTTCCAAAATACAGAGCATTTTTGTTTTACGTTAGAACCCCCATTTCGAACCCCTTATGCGCATTTTCGAATTTTCAAAATTCCTTTCTTAGTACAACCCTACGCATCGAGACGAATACACCCTGTAAATTTCAAGTTTTAGCTTTTTATAGGTTTTTATTACAGAATTTTAAGCCTGAATATTATGATTCATAAATATTGATGTGCATTGTTTCTCTGGGACAATCGAATTCCATATTAAAAGGGCATTTGTGTAAATTGGTGTGAAAATGAGAATTTAATAAATGGCATTACCAAAATTAAAATAGATTTTCATAGTTTGTTAATTTATTCCGTACTTTACCTTTTCTCCTATTTCATAGCCGGCAACTAATTAATTGAATTGAATAGGATGATACAGGAGTGGGTATATATGCAGGTACTGAGTAAATATTTATGACTTGCCACTGACTGTTCTGGTAAAGATTTAGATCAGTTGGATCATTTGCAACGGTCCTTATCCAGCTCAACTGTTTCATTTGTATTTTAAATTTTGTTTATACAGTTCTTGTTTCAGTTGTATTAATCATTCTGACATAAATATTAACAATTTTTTTATTTTAATAACATTTATTTACAGAAATAGTAATTTTACTAATACAAGTAGGTTTGTAATATTATTAATAAATAAAAGCCCATTGTAAAATTAACATTGTATAAAAACTTATAAAATACTTGTAAAAATTCCGGTACGGAGGCCTAATAGGCCTACCTATAATAGGCATATAAGTATTAAAATAATAGTTAGAGTTCATCGAAATAAACTTTTACTAAAAGGTTTGAAAGAATAGGAAAAAAAAAAACAACAGATTCTTCAACTTTGGCAATCAATACGTCTGAAGGTCTCTCAAGGTGTCTCAGGCATGTTCAGGTCCCTTGAGATCTTGGGTCATACGTTATTTATTAAACAAAGAACACTTAAAGGTAATTTTTGTCCGTCTCAGCTGAAAACCTAGAGCTATTAGGTATCATGGGAGCCTTTAACTGTCTGTACCCCTGAATTTATACGGGTGCATGCCTTATTCGGTAAGAAAATATAGCAACGCTCTATTTTCATGCAATATTCAGCAATGTTTGCCCTAAAACAGTACCAAAATAATTCAAAACACAACTCACAGAACTAATATCCCATTAACTACATTCATGTCAGATCCTGCCCTTTTCAATTTGTCACGAGAAGTTGTTCTTCGCTCGTATCATACCATCTTTTTTCCATATCAGATAAATAATAAAATTACGTTGTGTTATTTATTAAACAAAAGGGTCACCGCGATGCGAATCTCGAAACTTTTCGCACCGTATTTTCTAACACAAAAATGTGTTTTCCTTTTTCCGTAAGTTGAAAAAACTGTGACAAACAAGGGAATATTGCAAAAAGTTGACTGCGAAGTGCCATAAATATTATTTTCTGGTGTGTAATCGATATAGTCAACGATTTGCCGAGTTAGGTGATGGATGTTCCGCCGACCTGTGTTGAAAAATGACGGTGCTTTGTCTTTCTCTATAGTTTTTTTATTCTTACGCAAACTTATGTTTTATTATACTTTAAACGTGAGTTACGGTTCTTGGATATTCTCCAAACATTTCAGGGAATATTTCCTTGGTTGTGGAACGTTCTGTTTACTTATCGTCAACAAAATTTAACAGCTTCAGTTGTGAAATATTTTGTGGAAAATACAGATGGTAAAATATTTTGCCAGTAATTACATGTATGATATGATCTTAAAGTAATTTCGAAGCTCTCATCTCGACCTCGAGGGGCTGCGTTATTATAAATCATGAACATTCGCTTTATAATCTGATTAATCTTCGGGCGTTTTATAAGGCATACCTACTTTTGACATGAGGTCTCTAAATAAACAGTATTAATTTCCCTGGAGCCGGCGGAGAGCTGAGCCAGCAATTTGCAAGCCTGCGTCTCATTACGGAGCCGGTTGTCTTCTCAAAGTATTATACAAGACAATTTTTTCTTTACTTCAAAATGCACAGCAGGAATTAATGTGTACGTGCTTTGAGTTTAAAACTTTTAAAATACAGTTTTGTATACACACTATGCAGCGAATACTCATTGAGATATGAATATGGATAATGGTTTAACACCAAAACACATCAAAGTCTTTGTGTATGACTCTGACTGACTCTTTGACTATCAACGCACAGTATAAGCCGTAAATTGTAAGGAAACATTTTTAAATATCTTCCTTTTGTGGTAGATAGATAGATTAACTATTTATTAACCATAACATAACGGATAAAACACCACGAGGGTGAAGTCGCGGGCGTTCCACTATTTTGGTATAAGACGTTACAGGAATATGCTAGTACCTAAAAGCAAAAAAACTCCATTGTACTCCATTGTAACTAGTGTCCGCACGCAGCTTCGCTTATCTGTGTTCCAAACTTCATTGAAATCGGTTCAGCCGTTTCTGCGTGATTGAGTAACAAACAACCAAATATCGTAACTTTAACATTTATGATATTAGTAGTAAATGATACTCAAATTATCAACTTTCAAAAATAAATATATTGTTATTATAATTTAAAAGATCCCATTTAAATCAATATCCATTTGCACGTTCTCTATACCGCTGTAAATCACAACAAAAACTCAAAATAACTCTCCTAGCTAATGATACACAGGAACACAAGCTCCAGATGCTAACACGGCCGTTAACCGTGAGCTCATACCATTACCTGCATTAGCATTAACACACTACAGGCAAAATCCCAGACGAGAATAGCTGGCTTAATTCACACAAGAAATCTTCACTTGAACTTCTCCCTTGAGTGCTCTCTAAAGACATGCCACGAAAAACTCCCAACCGCTTCGCCACTTGCACAATTTATGACAGTAGTTAGGCCAACGCAGCTTCTCCGTTACCGCAAACAGGTAGTGACCATTGTAGTAGCGGTCTCTTCGTCCCCTGCGGTAGTTAAGAAACGGGACCACAGGGGGGCAACATAGGAGACAACAAGGGCTGAGCTAGCTTGAAGATTTACAGGCAAAGCAATATACAAGCGAGTTGAAGACGCGACGCGAATGCCTGATGAAGTTTAATTACACGGCGCGGGCGGAACCAACGTGGAAGGAATTGGCTGTCTGGTGTATTAGCATAATCATTTTGTAGCCCCCCTAGCCTCTAGGTTAACTGGTTTGTTATTGATGAATAATAAGGTGCTGATATAAAATACTTTAGTCTACTTTCCACCCTTACCACATAACTTGGAAAACAAACTGGTCGACAAGGCACCATAGTAGGAGTAGGCAATAATTGAAAATCAATAAACATCCCAATAAAATCCATGATAAAATAAAGCTGAAATGTATCGGAAGGGAAACATGATGTCCCCAAAAGGCCAAGGGCGGAGATAAAAATGTTAACGGTGAGGTAGTTTTCAACCCTTGCCTTTGCAAGATTTATGATAGATTATCCCCGCAGTATTGGGCTATTAAAATCCGCTTTATATTTTACGACTTGCAATCTCTTTTAAAATACTGGAGCCATTATTTCTTTGAACCAAACTTAATGAAAAGTAGCTAAGTTTAAGGCTTAGGCTTAGATAGTAGAGAGAATTCTCAAGTTGGAATATTATGTTGAATAGAAAGCGTAAATGTTGAGTGAATCTTTATAGTTATTGACCAGCTTAATGTTCCCTTAAAATAAGTTTGGTTTCTTAGGGCAAATGCTTCTATAATATTTTGATTCGTGAAAAATTTGGGATCTCCGTAATGGATAGCACAAAAATGCGTCAGCGTCTCTCCAGGAAAATTATGTGCTTCTCATTGTTCCAGGTTTTGCAACTTTGAGTATCTGTTTGCGTACTATACTACTAATAACCTGAATTTCTGACATAAAAAACTCATTACATATTTTTACACCAGTTCAAAATAGAAGAAACATCGCCTTTTCCAGAGATGACCTGTTGGATTAAGCAAATCAAATAAAAAACTATAAGCACTGATTTAAACTAGGCAGTGATAATTATGCGACTATACAAAATGAGCATGTAAATAAAAAATTTAATAAAAACATGTAATAAAATATGAGCATGATTGATCCTCTTTCTCGGAGACATCAAATAAATCAATCAATACTTTTTTTATTTTTTTAAAAGATAAGATAAGATAAGGCGTGTACAACAGACAAATTCAATATGTCTTTAATTTTAAAGTATCATTATCGCTATATGAAAATACCAATAATTGAAAAAGAAGATTAAATATTATTTTTGGTGCACAATTACAATAATATAAAAGAAACCCTAAAAAATACAGCACGAAAACGCTGACAAATAAAAACCTGGAATTAAGAACCACTATAAAAAATAATACAAAAATGCTCATGGCAGGAAGTTACGTAATCAGCCAGCTGCAAGCCTCCGAAGAATGCATTAATATCTTTGCCTCTCTCTAATTTTTCAGCATTAAAGCTGCATCCATGAAAATTTGGACCGCGTATTTAAAATCTTTCGCAAAACAGCAAAAATTTACTTGACAACAAGATTTCTTGATTATAATTTATGAGGACAAAGATTTTATCGTAGAGTCTCACTGTCAACATAAAATGAGTTCAATTTTTTTTATACGCATTTTCTTTGGAACTCCATTTAGTTCCAAAGAAAATGCTTTCAAATATAAGAGAGATATTTTTCTGAAAAGCTTTTATTTACCTTGCTTGTTCCTATGTATTTATGGTTTATTTGCAATCCATTTTCAAGCACTTGCATGATTGAGCTGAAATTTTGAATACCTCGTCAAGTTCCGATGGCAATCAAATAATAAGGTGACTACGCGCTGATCTGATGATGGAGACATAATTTGGGCAACGGAACTCCTCAATGATATCAGCCTGGCAGTGTTTGGTCTCATTTTGATCAACTCACGGTTCCGATCACTAAATTATAAGCTTCTTTTGAAAAATTAATAATTATGTGGAACTACAGAACTAAACAGAGACCCAACCTGCGCTAGTTTAGTTTCCTGTTGCTGACAAGATGTGAGGTGTGTTCGAAAAAATATGGCAATAATACTGAAATCGAATCAATATACAAGCGATATACATCTATGTCAAGCGTTTAGCTTGAAAGGAATAGAAACCCGAGTGAGACCTTTCCGTTTATCCAAACTTGGTACGCCATCCTAAAAGGATATTTTCTTGAGAAGTTAATAAAAGAAACCATGTAGATAAAACCTACGTATATGCAGTAGGTGAGTCGGAGTCACCTAGACTTTGTAGATAAAACCTACGTATATGCAGTAGGTGAGTCGGAGTCACCTCATAGACTTTGTAGATAAAACCTACGTATATGCAGTAGGTGAGTCGGAGTCACCTAGACTTTGTAGATAAAACCTACGTATATGCAGTAGGTGAGTCGGAGTCACCTAGACTTTGTAGATAAAACCTACGTATATGCAGTAGGTGAGTCGGAGTCACCTAGACTTTGTAGATAAAACCTACGTATATGCAGTAGGTGAGTCGGAGTCACCTCATAGACTTTGCTTTGTGCTCGTTTCGCAACCCCCAAGGACCTTTGACTCGAGCTTTGGCTCTGCACTTCAAGGAAACAAGGGAAGGGTTGTTCCCGTCCACGTTCAGATCCTAGCGTAGTAACTATTATCTAACCTGTGTCCCAGGGTGGAGAACTCAATGAGCCGATTGGTTTTTAAATTTCCAACTTTTTTCTGGCGTGGAATTACTTTAAATAAAACAAATTACAAAGATTGGATGTTTGTGTTTTCTTTTATTAGTAGAGTTTTTCACCCACGGCAGAACGGAGACGGTATATGCGTTTATATTTATATTTTATATTTATATTTATTTGAAGGAAAACCAAAGGCTTAAAATTAACAGACTTACAAATTAATAAATATCAGAAAGCTTATTTAAGGTTTTCACGGATAGAACGGTTTACGGTGATAGGTTGTTTATTTGTTTATTTACGTGTTTGTGTGTGCAAACAAATGTTCCTATTTATCTCAAAAACGGTTTGACTAATTTAGACACTGTTTTCTGGAAATACAAACAGATATAAATACAATAGATAAAAAATTACCAAAGCGTTGCATATATTTTATTATTAAATCAAGTATATTATAAAAGTTATATTTTTAAAACATACTACTGTACTAAACTCTTCAACCAAGAATACCTACAACACTAAACTATATAAATTAAAGTTAACGTTCCAAATAGGTAAATACATAGATGGTAATAATTATTGACCATGAAAACCACTACTACAGAATAAATAATAGTATACTTAATCATTTAACAAAAATAACTAGCTTGAAACAAATAAAGAAATACTGGAATTTAATAAACGCATTACGAAGAAATAATGCGAAAATATATTGAACCCGTTTAATTTCCGTTCAGTGACAGAGCAGTCATTATTACGGGTTCATAAATTATGACACGATTGACCTAAAAATTACAGGCCGTAGCGCGTTACAGCAGAATGAATAGCCTAGGAGGGATTTCTTTATTTATCAGGACTGGGAAGAGCTGGGGTATAGGCCAGAGCAATTAAAACTTCAGTGAATGGCGAGGAAGCATATTGTGGCACTAAGATGTGGCTGGCAATAATACGGTGGGGGCGCCGCGCCTCACCTGGCTACACTACCCTCAGATATTAGCTGAGAATTTATTATTCCGTCGGGGCTGTCGCTATCTATATTTTCTTCCAGTTTAGGAAGCTTTTATTGAAACTGTTTCATATATTTCAGGGTAGACTTTTAAAGGCAATATCGTTATATGTTTACACCTCCTTGGCAGCGTAGCGTGCTAGGTAACTCAGGTAAAGTGGTACTGAACCGGTTGGGATTCTGCATTGTTACATGCAAGTAAACATTTTAAGATAAGATAAGATAATTTATTTGTCCGAAACACCGGTTTACAAAACCGGTGTTATAAATGAAAAAGTATCATCACGTTTCGCTTTTTCAAGGCATACAAATTTAAAAAACAACAAATGATTTTAACATAATGAGTAGATAACGTAGTAATCAATTATATTCATGCAATATATACTCGTATCATTATAAAGTTGTAAATTAAACAGTCATTTGATTAGATAATAGAAAATTGTTTATTTCTGTAACAGGTTTACACTTGTTTTAAATATGGTTGGAAGCTTCTTGTAAGTAGAAAAATACTTGTGTTTGAAGGTCCAGCTCTTCCATAGCATAGGTAGGTGATTGTATAATAGAAGACAATTTTCATATAAAATAATAATAATTCAAATAACATAATAAGTTAATGTTAAAGAACTCCCTTTTCCACATTCGAACTGTATGGGCGGTCCATTATGCGTGAGATTCAAATAACATGTTGTGTGTCTGCCAAATATTCGATTCGTTAATAGCCTTAGAATTCAAAAAAAACTTTTATTTATTTTAAAACATTTGATTTTTTTATGAAATAAGCCTCTGTTCACTGAATCCTTTCCTAACACACTTTTAAATTTTTCTCACTAAGCCCTTTTCATGGCCACAATTATTGTCTCAAGCAGGTCACTGACCTAATGCAAGGTAACCCGAGAAAGAACCGGTGACATGAATAAGTATTCATATTAAACCACGAAAAATCCAAAAAAAAAAAACAATATTAAAATCATGCGTGGTGATTATGGCAAAGGAATTGCATTATATGGAGGTCTTGCCTGACTGGACGTCTAAAGGTTGCAGATGAATAATTATAAGTGTCGTAGGTCTGTCGTTTCCTCCTTTATCAAAAATGAGCGCAGCTTTTATAAACTAATCCAATTTATGGAGAGCACAGTGAAAAATCAACCTGCCCGGTGTCCGGTATAATTTTAGACTGTCTGGCTCAAATCAGGTTAACTCGTGGTGGATCAATATGGAAATCCAATCTAACTTGCCGACTGCAGTGGCCGACTATGCAACTATGCAACTGAAATAAATCTGAACTTTACTTGATATGGCTTGAGTGCTATTGGTCCAAACTCCAAATGGAAAAAAAAGAAAGATTTTTGGAATCGACCTGAGTTCATGTCAATGTGAAATAGACAATCATCGTCACAGAATAAGCCACAAAACTCTAAATTCTGTGGAATAAATCATGTTTTAGTTTGGTTTTGGTTAATACAGAAACCAGCCAAGTGTGAGTCGGACTCGCACACGAAGGTGTCCGTACATTCAATATATATAAAATCGTTGCGTGACTGACTGACTATCAACGCACAGCCTAAACCAAAAGTCCTAGAGACCTGAAATTTGGAGGGTACGTTCCTTTTGTGGTGTAGGGGTGCGCTAAGAAAGGCATTCCAGAAATTCAACCCCTAAGTGGGTACAGCGGGGGGTTTTAGTTTGTATGGAAAAGTAAACGCCGACGAGTCGCGGGCATTCCACTAGTTATATATAAAAATGGCAAAATAATCACGTTTTAAAAGATAAACGGCTAATTACCACTATAAAAAAAAAGTGACGAATAATAGTGGTAATTAGCCGTTTATCTTTTAATATGATTCCCAACCACGATAGTTTCAATTCTATAATCACGTTTGTTGTATTGGAGCCCCTTTAATATTTATTTTATTCTGTTTTTTAGTATTTTTTGTCATAGCAGCAACAGAAATACATCATCTGTGAAAATTTCAACTGTCTAACTATCACGGTTCATGAGACACAGGCTGGTGACAGACGGACAGACGGACGGCGGAGTCTTAGTAATAGGGTCCCGTTTTATCCTTTGGCTAATACCCTAAAAACAACTCGGAAGGCCCTGAACGTTACCTGATACGAATCCAGCGAAAATAGCTGGAATTAAAAATAACCGGTCTGAGGTAAAGGCACATTTGTGGCGCTGCAGGCGTGTAGCCGGCTGAGATGAGAGAGGCGCGGGTTTGATTCCCACTGCGAGACAAACAAAAATACGGTATGTTCATATTTCACCTATGTTAATATTTCACCTAAGTCTAGGTGTTGTGGTTTCATGGTACTTGCCGTTCCTGATAAGCAAGACACAGGGAGTCCTAGTGTGGGATTAGGACACTGTATTTGACTGTAGCGTGTTGCGTTACGTTATTTCCTTCGATCAAAGGTAATTTCAATAACACTTTTAATTTTCCATTAATTTTATAAACTCAAGTATTTTTAATGCGCCCCCGCGTCCCTTTTAGCTTTATGTACCCGTTTACTTTTTATAATTTGACTTTCCTAAGGGTCTGAGGATATCTTATAAGGGGACTTAAGCCGTGAGACTATGTTTATACCTAGAGGCGCGTCTTCCATCCATAAGCTGCCAAGTCGAGCGTAACGTAACCTTTTTTCGATTTAATTTCCCTTACCCATTTTGCTATAGCTATTAGATAGGTAAAGCTAGCAGTGGATCGATACGGAAATGCAATCTAACTACTAAGCGGCGAGGCTGACTACAGAAATAAATCTGAATGCAGGTTGCGGCCTTTGTCCTATTTGACCTGAATGAAATATTTAATACTGGATCCATGGTTGTTTGTGTTTAGTGGTTTTATGTCTCTTTCGTTTTTAAAATGTAGAAATATTTTGTATTTGGTGCAGTTTCATAATTAAGGTGGAAATTTAATTAGTTTCAACTACATTCGTAGCTAAACTAATGTTAGGACGTACAAGCTTATATTTAGTTTCACCTGTTTACGGTGTCTGTATTTGATCCACTTCCCGGTGTTCGATTGAGCTAAAGTTTGGCATACCAGTCAAGTTCCGAAGACAATACATTATTATGGCGAGAGCGAGTTGATCTGATGTTGTAGACGTAACGTGAACAACGGCATTCCTCTTTTTTTTTTACTTTTCTAGACCCTCTATTGACCGCGATCTCACCTGTTGGTAAGTGACGATACGGCCGACGTTGGAGCACGAAGGTCTAGAAGGCCATTACTTTTTCTTTCCCAGGCTTATTCCAGTTCAAAAAGTGGTTGAATAAAAAGAATACACGTCAGTAGTGCAAAGCAATGAAGGTGATGAGCTCACGGCTTATCACGTCCTTTACCCACAATGGTGCAACCCACTGTGAAAAGAGGCCCATTGAAAGAAAAAGATAGAAAGAAAGAAAAAAAAACATTTATTTGTGTCAACGAATAATAAATAATGCTGGACAGTTCACACAACATTATCTAGCCCCAAGCTATGGGTACCTACCTACTTGATAACTGATATACTTAATACAATACATTAAATAGATAAATATTTTTTATTATGCATAGAGAATACCAGAACACCTTGAACATATCTGCAGATAGCACAAATATTTGTTCCGAGGTGGGAATCGAACCCGCAACCTACTGCGTCGCAGGCGAACCTTCGCCTGACGCCGGAGGTTGTCAATGCATATACAAAACGACACGACACACACCCACAGAAACAAAAATTATCAAAGAGTGATAAAACTTTGTACCTCTCAGTATCAGACATTGCACGCATCACTGACACGAATTGACGTCCAGCTCAGCATTTGTTGTGTTGTAGCAACACAACGCTGATCTTTCGCTGGAACCATGTAAGTGAAAAACACGAATCTCTGTCACGGATGATTGAGGCTCTGCCTACCCTTTCGGGAAAAAAGGAATGTGTCTTTGTATGTATGTATCATTATCACAGCACACCGACAGCACCTCGAATTCGAAGCATTAAAGGGCGTTATTGCAAGCAGTAGCAATAAATAGTCAAATAGTGATAATATTGTGTCAAATAAACATGCATGACAAAATACTTCCGCCCCAATACTCGCAGTAATGTTTAGTTTCCATGAAATGTTTAGATATCGTCGGTTAAATCTGGTCTAGATAGCACTTTGTTGGCGGTGTGATCAGGCTCACACGAGGAGTTTAATCATTTATCAACCCAATAGTACCCGCCCGCGGCTTTGTTTGCGCATAGTCTGATACAAAATACATATCACGAATTTCATGGTTGGTTTGTTGACCAACAAACTCAGATGAAGAAAAATTAACGCCTAAAGAGAGGCGTGCCATAGGAAGAAGGCCACTCGCCATCTCCTGTTAGAAGGAAAACTTCAAAAAATATAATAGTATTAGGTTGGGTACACAACAAAAAGTTTTCAAAATTGTTTTGTACTGCTTTTCACAAGTGAACAGGTTTTTGTAAAAAAATAAAAACTTTTTGCTCGAAGTTTATAACTAAGTTAAATCTATAGGTAATTATATAATTTTAATTATATAATATTATATAATTTTAATTATATAATTATAGCTACCGTCTGGTAATTATTTGGATAATTTGAGCTACCTTTAGATCGTTAGCAGCGGTCTTCAGGTAGCAAAGTTTTTTTTTTTTTTTTTAATTTTGTGCTTACCTACTTTTATTACTTGTATTATTCTTTCTGTAAATAAATGTACTTAAATTAATTAAATTATCACGACTTGGCACACAAAAAAACTCCAGTCTGAACTAATTTGTGTACATATTTATTCATCTGTACCTCCAAAGTGCTTCAACAAATTTTAATTATGTAATTATTGATTATTAATTAGTAATTATTATTAATTATTAATTAATTATCTCTAAAAGTTCTTAACCGATTTAGATGCAGCTTTTTGTAAACCATTCATACGACCCCAAAGAAGTTTCTAAGATATTCATATTTTCAGATCAGTCATATTTTCTGTAGGTAATCAAATGTGTTTTTTTTTTTTCAAATTGACCTAGTCACTCTGTTTATTTACTTATACCTAAAAAGTACACATACTTTTTTACTTTTCACTTTGAATGGATATAAGTCATAGATACCTCTTTTCAGAAATTTTTGCATTTTTTTTTTGCTAATCTATTTTAAAACACCTTTGTTTCCTCTGGCCGTGGGATATCCTGAAAGATTTAGGAAAGTCTTTCAAGTTCAAATCATGGTTTTCTTACGGTTTTTTTTTATACTGCTTGGATGACAGAACAAGCATGAGGCCCACCCGATGTTAAGCGGTAACCTCTGCCTATGAACAGTGCATTACCTCAAAGGGCACGTCCACCTAGAACGCACCCTATGTGGCATTGCACTGCGCCCGCCACCCTGTGACATAGATGAAAAGTCTCATGTGCCTGTAATTTACGTCTTCAAGTACCGTACTCCTCCCGTTTCAACAGGGATGGTATAAGTTTGCAAAACCCTGTGCTCAGCATCACCTTATCTACATATAACTACAAGGTTTACACCAAAGATTTCAAAGGCCTGCGCAAGGTTTACACATGTGAAATTGTTGACAGGTGACCCAGGATGATTTATTGTTGCGTCACAGGCGTCACCCAAGACTCAAGCTCGTTACGCCTCGCACCTAAAGCCTAAAGACTGATATCCACAAAAGTATAGCAGTAGCAGTAGTCTAAATTCCATAGTTTACTTCGCGGATCTGTGGGCGAAAAAATAATCTATCGATTATAGACAGCAAGTTAGCTGATATAACGGTGACAACGAAAAATAACCGTTACCTACCCGATTGGTTGTTGACGAAACATCTCCTCTCCACCTCCGCTCTGGTGGATATTTGTAGTGCTCGCTAGGTACAAACGCCGAACTTTATCAGCACTATTATTTATTATGTGGCCTTAGTCAGCTTCAGTGGATACCAGGCCTTAGCCGACGATAAATTCAGGAGAAACGCGAAACTACGCCGCGGGGACACGAATGTTATGACGCTTGTTAGTAAGACGATGGAAACGTATAGATCATAAACTACGAAACTGTTCACCGTCCATCACCTAAATTAAAGTTTAAGTGGTATTCCTCTGATGGAATGAAAACTCATTCTGTGTTCGGTTTCAAACGATGATGCCACATAAATTGCATGTTTAATTGCATTATTTATCTCTCTAAGTTTTTAAAGAACTGAAGGACTTTTAATGAGGTGTTGTGATGTGAGGTATGTATTGTATTAGTTATTGTAATATTTCATATCATGGTTTGTCCAGCTTGTGAAAAGACCCTACGTCCCCTCGCGTGGATGTCGTGAAAGCCGACTAAGGGATTACGTCAGGGGATGGACAGCAGCACCTAAATACCATAGTAAAAACAAAATCCGCCTGTCAAGCGTGGTGATTATGGCAAATCCCCGATTGTATACTATGGAGGAGACCTGATTCAACAGTGGACGTCTATCGGCTGATGATGATGATGATGATGACTATGTTGCTTTCCATAACGATAATGCAGAATTTGTGCAGCTATTCAGGTAGGTATCAAGTTGAAGCCAGTACTTAGCTTTCATCGTAAACCAATGTTTACCGTATAATTCCGCCAAGAATAGTATTTTTTATGAAACATCTGCGACGGGGAGAATAATCGTACATGAGACGTAATGACGGGGAGGTATCGCGGCGAGCGAGGCTATTTAATAATCGTACCTGAGACGTAATGACGGGGAGGTATCGCGGCGAGCGAGGCTATTTAATAGTCGTACCTGAGACGTAATGACGGGGAGGTATCGCGGCGAGCGAGGCTATTTAATAATCGTACCAGAGACGTAATGACGGGGAGGTATCGCGGCGAGCGAGGCTATTTAATAATCGTACCTGAGACGTAATGACGGGGAGGTATCGCGGCGAGCGAGGCTATTTAATAATCGTACCTGAGACGTAATGACGGGGAGGTATCGTGGCGAGCGAGGCTATTTAATAATCGTACCTGAGACGTAATGACGGGGAGGTATCGCGGCGAGCGAGGCTATTTAATAATCGTACCTGAGACGTAATGACGGGGAGGTATCGCGGCGAGCGAGGCTATTTAATAATCGTACCTGAGACGTAATGACGGGGAGGTATCGCGGCGAGCGAGGCTATTTAATAATCGTACCTGAGACGTAATGACGGGGAGGTATCGCGGCGAGCGAGGCTATTTAATAATCGTACCTGAGACGTAATGACGGGGAGGTATCGCGGCGAGCGAGGCTATTTAATAATCGTACCTGAGACGTAATGACGGGGAGGTATCGCGGCGAGCGAGGCTATTTAATAATCGTACCTGAGACGTAATGACGGGGAGGTATCGCGGCGAGCGAGGCTATTTTCCGCTACGTTGGCTGGGGTGAGCCGCACCCGCGGGATTTGATGTAAAATGACACTTCGCGCCTTTGTATCCTATCTTGATGTATTAAATCAAACAAATTAAATCAAGATTTTATTGCGCGACGATAAGAGGGTTTGGGCACATTCGAAGGAAGGTTGCTCATGTAATAGCAGCTCAGGTACGTCATACTGGAAATATTGGACGGTATTTTGGTGACAAGATTTGACACGTTCGTATAATACGCCTGAGCCGAATAATATTTGAAATATTCACACAAAATATAGTGCTAGCAGAACTTAATGCTAATAGCACCTTCTTTTTTAGGGTTCCGTAACCAAAAACCCTTATAGATTCGTCATGTCTGTCTGTCTGTCTGTCTGTTTGTCTGTCCGTGTATGTCACAGCCACTTTTTTCCGAAACTATAAGAGCTAGGCTGTTGATACTTGGTAAGTAGATGTATTCTGTAAACCGCATTAAGAATTTCACAAAAAATAGAAAAAAACAGTAAATGTTTGGGGTTCCCCATACTTAGAACTGAAACAAAAAAAAAAAACATCAAACCCATACGTGTGGGGGGGTATCTATGGATAGGTCTTTAAAAATGATATTGAGGTTTCTAATATTTTTTTTTTTCTAAACTGAATAGTTTGCGCGAGAGACACTTCTAAAGTGGTAAAAAGTGTGTGTGTCCCCCCCCCCCCATAACTTCTAAAATAAGAGAATGATAAAACTAAAAAAAATATGATGTACATTACCATGTACACTTCCAACGAAAATTGGTTTGAACGAGATTTAGTAAATAGTTTTTTTTTAATACGTCATAAATCGTAATCCATCCAAGAACTTTTATATTATGTTACTTGCTGCTACGGAACCTTTCATGGGCGAGTCCGAATCGTACTTGGCCGCTTTTTTGTTAATTAAAATAATTAGTCGCCCCAAAATCAGAAAGTGTCCGCCATAAATTTACTTATGAATAATTGTTTCAAAATAGATTTAAATAATTTCTCATTATCGTGCTATTTGTAGTAGTTACAAATACCTGGAGACGTCCCAGCAGCTAGCTTATAAAGTTGACTTATTGATGACAAAAAGCTAAACTTATTAAACATAACCACCCCAAGGGACGGTCCCCTGTGGCTAATTATGTATTCAACTTTTAATCACGAGTTCATGAACTTAGGAATTAAATTTATGAATTTAAGATAGAGTTATGACTTCGATGAATTTAATAGCGACTTTCGAATGAGTTATTGAGTTATAAATATTACAGCTAAGGGTATTTGATAGTGAAACCGCAGCGTGGACCGGTATTTATTTAAGTACATAAAGCCATAAAGCTTGTTATGTCCCGGCGGCGCCGAGGCCGGCCGTAATCAAATAAAACCGAGTACCTACAAGGAATGGATTTACGACACACGAAGACTATCCCTCTTCCACTACATACATAAACACTTATTATCAACTAATGAAATTGCACGACTTTGTTTTTTTTAAAGTTTAGTTTGATACCTATCTCTCTCACTAAAGTATTTTCTCACTCGAAATCGATGAATACGAAGTAAAGTGTTCGATTGTTCGTGAAATTGCGGTGAAATCATGTTAACAAATACTCCTCAATTTTCACATCAGCTGCTCTCACTACGTTCTCGTTGGTAGCAGGAACGCCTGAAAATACAATAGCTATTTACTAACTACCGTATATGTACATAAACTTCAAAGGTTCCCCAAACTCCCGCAAGTTAGTGGAAATTGTATCTACGAATATCAGCCGCAATCCAGTCTGCGCGCGTAATTGAGTATAGCCTTTGATCATAATAGTTTGTGTTTGCATGTTGCCTTATAAATACCTGTGGTCACAAAGTTCATGTTCAAAATAATGGGAGGCCCAGAAACTTTTTCACAAATCAGTTTACCCATATCGATTATATCTTTGCAACATAAAAGTGTTTATAGAATTGAAACTATCGTGGTTGGGAATCATATTAAAAGATAAACGGCTAATTACCACTATTATTCGTCACTTTGCTGACGTTTCGTCAGCAAAGTGACGAATAATAGTGGTAATTAGCCGTTTATCTTTTAATATGAAAGTGTTTAATGAATGGTAAGGTTTCTTAGCAAGTGATTTATCTTTTGATGTATAAATAATATTTAAACCTTAAACCGTATGTATGTTTCATTTTTTTAAAACGAAAGTAAAGCTAGATAGAGATATATTACGCTTACGTGGCCTGGTTCTTAGGCAGGAGGTACTTACTTATATCCAGGAATCCGGAAATCTCATAGCCACTATCATATCTCGAAGACTGTACAGCTTCTCTCAAAGAGTCTACAATAACATGACCCAGGCAAGTTGGAGGTTCACCTACCGCTGCAAAAAACATTGGCAATCAAAAAAATAATAGAGATTATAAGTTTGTTATTTAGGTAAGTATATTTTTCTGGTTTACCTTTAGATCCCAAAATACCAACTGGATTGACGGCATTCTTTCTGAAATATACGCGGAAATCTTGGGGTATATCTCTAGCCCCCAGAATCTTGTAGTTCCATGTTCGGTCGGTGTATATTTCACCTGTTTTCTCGTTATATTTAGTGTCCTCAAGTATCCATGCCGACAGTGCTTGGACAAAGGAGCCCTCGACCTATAGACATATTCAGTGTTTCAATGTGGAAAATAGACGTATAAAATAAAACAAAACTCATTTTATGAAACTTCCTTACCTGGCCTATGTCTAACGCGGGATTGATGCTTCTACCAGCATCTTCCAGAACATCAGCTCTGACAATCCATTTGGTCCCAGTTAAAACATCTATCTCTACCTCCACTGCAGCTATGCCAAATATCGAATAATTAACTAGACGGGGATCATTCTCACTGGTCTGATAGTTTGCTTGAAGTAATATACCCCGTCGATCAGCTTCAAAAACTACTTCCTCCCACGTTGCTTGAGGCATTGCTGCTCTGACTGGAGCTAGTCTAGCTTTGATCTGATCGCAGCTCCGAATCACAGCATACATGCAGCATTCGGAAGTTATACTCGACGCTGTGCTGAAGTTATTTGGTGTTGCAAAATTTACTGCCGGCAGTACTGCCACCTTATCAACAGATATGCTTAATTCATTTGCAGCGGTCTGAGCCACACGTGTGTTTATGCCCTGTCCTATCTCAATGCCACCAATATTAACCACAACGCTACCATCTCCATGATAAACAGACACCAACGCCCCATAGTTACCTATATAAGCAGTGGGAAATGCCATATTTGCTAGGCGCATTCCTCGTTTCTTCCAGCGGTTTTGCTTATTAAATTGTTTTATATCCCCTTGTCGTTTTATATAATCCACTTTCTCTAAAAATATAGGTATAAGTGCAGGCAAGTCATTGTCTTCGCGGCGATAATTGGCCATACGTACTTCTACTGGGTCCATGTTTAGTTCTGCTGCTATATGTTCCATGACATGTTCAATACCTGATATGCCTTCAAAACCACCTAAAACAATAACTAATTACAGGTCTAGCGCTTAACTGAGTCAGTTCCTGAGGTATGGGAGCGGTACGGAAGGGGTGTTATTGTCTCTCAAATTATCAGATGATATGGTGACATAATGTAAACGAAAACACCCCTCCCGTACCGCTTCCTTACATCAAGGACTGACTCAGTTAAGCGTTAGACCTGTAGTTGAGTAATCAAGTGCTTGATTCTCTGAGAACGACGAAAGTCTATTATTTGCAGTAGGCTATTACCAGGCGGGTTTTTATGTATTTACGATGCTTACCTGGAGCCCTCATAAATGCGTTGCATGGAGCATCAGTTATAGTTCCAAATGAATCCACCTTCCAACGTCGACTGTCGTAGCAGTTTTCCAAAGAACTCGTGGAGTAAGAATTTTCATTTTCGTTTTGAGAATGACCATCATTCACGTAAAATACAGCATCCATGTATTGAATCTCACCTCTGTTGTCAACTCCTACCTGGAATAGAGAAAATATCTTTGTTTACTGATGTATAAAATAAGATGTAGAGCTCATATTGCTATAATTTCTCATAATTATCATATTTACTTATACTTTCTCTAAAAAATACCTCATAGTCAAGCCTTGTGTTAGGTCTCTTTCCTGTGGCACGCATAATGTCCCTCAAATGCATCGACATTCGACAAGGAACATTCAGCAACTTGGCAACTAGAGCCGTAGCGCAAACAGTGAATCCACATCTTGCTATTTTACTGCCGAAACCACCTCCACATCTTCGGTTTTTAACAATCACTCTAAAAATTAAACCATCAAACATAAGTCGAACACCCCAATTTCACAGTAATATCTCGTTTTTCTACAAGCGGTGATAAAACTTACGAATTTTCTGGCATTTTCAATAATTGAGCTATCGAAGCTTGAGTCATATCCAGCCATTGAGTGGAAGCATAAACTTCAAGCGTCTCATCAACAGGTTTGGTAACAGTTGTATGCAGTTCCATCATAAAATGATATTGACGAGGACTAATAAACTTCCCTTTTATTACTTTTTGGGTATTTACCCCTCTGTCTGTTGGCGTGATTCCAGTATATTGTATAAGCCGGTTTTCTTCCTTCGGAGCATGAATAGCATCTTCAATAGTGAAGATCGCTGGCTTCTTAGATACATTTTTATAACTTACTTTTACTAAATAAGTCGATTGATCGGCTAAAATTTGAGTATAAGCTACAACTATAGCTACTGGTTGATTGAAGTAAATAATCTTTTCACTTGCCAACAATTCTTCATTTTCATAGAATAATAAAAAATCACTGCGTAAAATACTATTTATTCCTGGAATATCAGCTGAAGTCAGTACTGCTAGAACACCATCCACTTTCTAAAACAAAATGATGTTTGTTAAAACCAGAGGTATTAAAGTAAAACAGTTTTAGGCTCAATATTGGCATAAACCAAGTGGAGCGTATCATCATCATCATCATCATCAGGCGCAAGACGATCACTGTAAGACAAGGCCTCTCCTATAGCATGCAATGGGGGACCGGCCATAATTACCACGCTTGGCAGGTGGGATGGTGATCGCAGTATTGATGCTGAGTACTCAGGTGGATATTGCTGCCCATCCCTTGTTGTAATCCTTTTGTCGGCTTTTACGACATCGACGGGACGAGACGGAATGGTATTTTCTTAGGCCGGACACACCATGGCAGCGTTTAACGACATGTAAATTTAAACAATTAATCGAGCTGGTGACTTGTTACATTTGAAGACAGTATTACTGGGCCTTTAAATATGTGCTTACCAAAGCTTCAGAGCCATCAATGGATTCAATATCACCTTTGGTAATAGTAGAGAGAACAAATGAAGCAAACACCTCTCCTTTTATAGTTGGCAAATCATCACTGTAGACAGCTTCACCGGCACATTGAATCAAACCTTCTTTTTTCAACAACGGCTGCGTAATCGGATATTCGGCCTTATTTGTTTCATATTCTTGGTAGCTACGACTCACTTCTGGCTCATCGTCTGTTGCTGTGCTACTGCCAGATGCATAAAATGGATTCAAAATATCCCTTGGACATAGCTTCATTACACACTGTAAGAAAACGTATAAAATTTAATGATTAGGTACCTATATACAGTTGTGGTCATATAATTAAGAACGATTTGAAGTTCTAGAAGTTTTTTATTTAAATCGTATCATACACAGAGATGTGTACCTTCTGAGAAGCAACTAGTTATGTTATATAATAGTCACATTAATAGAGCAACCTGACTTAAGAATAAAGTATGAAATCGCTAACTATTTTTTGCACATTTTATTGATTTTATCAAAGTGACACATTCAAATAGTACTGAAACTGGACAAATAATTAAGAACGATTTATTTAACTGCTCGGGAATTGTTTTGTATGACACTTAGATTTAAAAAATCACAATATTATTTTTTATTTTTTATTTTATTTTATTTTATTTATTACACAAAATCCACAGCTCTTAAATAATAATTACTTAGTCTAATACATAATTCTTAAAGCCAATAACGGATTTACATTTTTTAAGTTTTACTATAAAACTGTCACTAGATGTATAGAATAACTGTGTAGGCAGTATTAATAACAATGTAAGAAAAACAACTGTGAAACTAATAGAAAGGTATGTGTGTGGTGTATTTAGTGGGTGTGAAAGTGTGGGTGTGTTTGTGTGGGTGTATTATGTGAAGTGTATATAGGTGCGTGTGAGAATGATTAAACCTGTGTGATAAATATATGAGATATGATAAATTATAAATAAATAGATGAGATAATAAAATATAAATAAATTACTTTAAAAAATTATATTGCCGTTGGGTTTTCTCCGAAAGCACCAGTCTCTTAAGAGCCTGGGTAACAGAAAAAGTACCTACGTCAACCTATAATAATAATAATAATAGGTACCTATGGATATTAGACACTCAAGAATCTTCCAGTATTTTAAGAACATCACGTTTAAAGATATCCTTGCTACTGTGAAAGATATCAGCTAGCACAAATCTTTTGTTGTAACTCCTATGTAGCCGATTAACAAGCGAGTTTCGGGTATAGTTAGTGCTGGTATTTTTAACAGCAAATAAGTTAGTATGCCTAGTCCTAGATCTCGGGGCGCAAAAGCGTAAATTTTTTGATAAAAGTTCCGAGCAATCTATATAGTAGTTACAAATGCCGTGCAGAAAAGACATGTCATTAAGAGTCCGACGATTTTCAAGCGTCGTGATGTGGTGATAAACGCACGCTTCCTCATAGTCTCTAAAACTCTTAAAACACCGGTAGTTTAGGTGCTTTACAAATTTACTCTGTATGCATTCCAAACTCTGAACATAGGTTATGTATTGAGGGTTCCAAATGGAGCTACAGTACTCAAGAATGCTTCTTACGTATGCATAGTACAGAACCCTCAGACAACCCACATCAGAGAATGGGCGGCTGACACGAAGTATAAAACCTAAAGACTTGTACGCTTTGCTGACAATTGCTTCAATGTGTTCAGAGAACGTAAGTTTGGAGTCTATTAGTACACCGAGATCCCTAACAGAATTCACTCTAACTATGTTAACATTATTGATAAGATAATCAAACTTAGTAGGGTTTATTTTTCGTGTATAAGAAACAAAGGAACATTTACTAATGTTTATACCAATACGGTTGTCAGCATAGTAGTGCCATAGTCTGTCCAGGTCATCTTGAAGTCTCAAGCAATCAACGTGATTGCTTACTTTCATATAAATCTTTGTGTCATCAGCGTACATGAGAAACAGTGCATGTTTGAAACATTTACTCACGTCATAAAGATAAGATGCATACAGAAGAGGTCCCAAAATGGACCCTTGTGGGACACCTGAGGGCACTCCAACAAAGTTAGAACAAAAGCCCCCAACCACGACAGCCTGAGAGCGGTTTCGCAGATACGACTCCATCCATCTCAGCAAATTGCCACGGATGCCAAGTTCATAAAGCTTACGCAAGAGTATGATGTGATCTACACGGTCAAAGGCTTTTTCAAAGTCCGTGTTGATCACATCAACCTGCGAGCCACCGTCCATGCCACTCGCTATATGGTCAATAAAAACTCCAAGATTAGTAGCGGTGGAACGCCCTTTCATAAAACCGTGTTGTTCTTCGGGTATTGACGAGGATATAACGGGGTAAATTCTATTGTGGACTACCCTTTCAAACATTTTACTTAGTACGTTAAGTATAGAGATGGGTCGATAATTCTCAACTGAAGTCTTGGGACCTTTTTTATGAATCGGTACTATGTGGGCTTTCTTCCAGAAACTAGGGAAGTATCCATCTTGAAGACATCTATTAAAAACTAAGGATATCGGGACTGACAATGATTCAGCACAATTGACGAAGAAGACCGGTGGTATATTGTCACAACCTGCTCCCTTTGAAATATCAAGATTTTTAATCAAATAAAGAATTTCTTCTTTACTTACCACAATTTGATGTATAATATTTGAATTTAAATTATCATCTGACAAGTCAGAGGTGTATTGAACAGCAGGTTTAGTAAAATTTCTTTCAAAAAAGGAATTAAATGCAGAACATATATCAACTTGAGTATTCAATTGATTATTATCATATGTCATATGCTCAGGGTAAGTAGAACTAATTTGCCTTTTTGATTTTATGTAAGACCAGAAAAATTTTGGATGTGATTTAATTTTTTGTTGTGAAAAATTTATATACGAGCTGTAGCATTCAGCTTGCAGAACCTTTTGTTTAAGTCTAAGGTCAGCAAAATGAGCATAGTCAATAGGATTGCAAAAACGCTTCCAATCTCGGTGAGCCTTAGATTTTTCATTAATAAGTTTAATTAGAGCTTTGCTGTACCAAATAGGGTAAACATATGTACCGTTAACACAGACTCGAGGAACATACACCTGTATAAGATTATTTAAAAGTCGGTACATATGATCTACAACATCTTCAATATGTTTGTTTTGTATTATGAATGACCAATCTTGCTCACCAATTGATTTATTTATACTATCAAAGTCACCGCGGTTAAACTGATATCTTATACGAGATTGAGGCTTAAGTGCAGGAATCAAAATGTCAGTAGCGGTTATGAAGAAAGATGGATGAGCAGAGTCCTCATTCACAAGCGGCCTCGCAGATTTATAAATAGTGACTGGAGAATCAGTGAATATCAGATCTAATGTATTATTACTCTTATTTAACAATTTGTTATACTGCGATAACCAAAGGAAGCTAGTCTGGGCAATGACATTTGATGCAATGTGCTGAACTTCTACGAGTCCTTTCTTCTTGACTATGGGTTCCTCAGATCTCCAATCAATGCATGGTAGATTAAAGTCACCCGCGATTATAAAATCATCACCTGAGCGAGCACCATGAATTTGCAACAAAGAATCAATGAACGCTTGAGTTCGAGACGGAAGAAGGGTATCCGGAGGTATATAAGCAAGTGCAATGTGCAAATCTCGCTCAGAACCAAGTGCTCGCGAAGATATAGTTACCCACATACATTCAGGATCATGTGGCTGCCACTCGGGTCTCAGACGAGCTTGCAGATGCGGTGCACACAGAACCAATAAACCTCCTCCCAACGATTGCCTATCATTCCGGAATACAACAAATCTTCCTGTGCTACAAATTATGTAGCACAGGAAACATAAAAATAAATTTAATAAATATTTTACTAAAATTAATAGTTAATAGCATATCCACGGCTTTTAATTACAGCTTTACACCGGCGAGGCATTGACTCTATTAATTTTTGACATTTCGCAAGAGAAATAGAGTTCCATTCTTCTAAAAAAACGTCATACAGCTCTCTTAAATTTCCACAATTTGTATTTGAAACCTTTATCTTTACTTCAAACCACAGATTCTCTATTGGGTTTGAACTGGACTGTTAGCATGCCAGTCTAAGACAGAAACTAATTGCGCTGTAAGAAATTCCTTTACGGTGCGTGCAGTGTGCTTTGGATCATTGTCATGCTGGAATGTCCAAATGACCGGTAGAACGTCTTCAGCGTATCGTAACATTGTTTCTTCCAGTATATTTTTGTATTGGAACTGATTCATGTTACCTTCTATCAACTTTATAGGTCCTACACCATGTCCAGAAAAGCAACCCCAAATTTTCACATTTCCACCACCGTGCTTTAATGTTACTTTCGTGTACTTTGGGTCGAATACTGTATTCGGGGGACGTCGTACATATCGTTTTCCATCAGAACATACTCTCTCTATTTTCATCTCGTCAGAAAAAAGTACATTTTTCCACTGTTGCACAGTCCAGTTTTCATACTTTCTCGCAAATGTAAGCCGGGCTTGCCTGTGGCAAAGTTTTAACATGGGTACCTTTCTTGCTATCCTACCGTGGAATTTTTCTTCTACCAAACGTCTTCGAATAGTGCGTGCTGAGATTGCTGAAGGGTTGTTTTCACCAAAATATTCTTTTCTAAGCTCATTGGACCCTTTAAAAGGATTTTGTTTTGCCATACGAACGATGTTTCGGTCATCTCGAGGAGTTGTTTTTCTCTGTTTAGGTACACGTGGAACATTCGAAGTAGTTTGATACGTAGCAAAATGCTTTACAGCGTGGAAAACCATCGTTTTTGAACATTGCAGATGGTCGGCTATCTTTTTATAAGACCAATTCTTCCGGCGAAGTTGTATTATTACTTCCCTTGTAGATTTATCATAACTTTTATTTTTTCCCATTGTTTTTTCTAAAGAAGCAATCACCTTTAATCTTATAACTTTTGAAACTATCATGGTTATGTACATAATTTTCACTAGAAACGGGATATTTACCATGATTTTTGAGTTTTATATGTTCCCGATATTTCGGCACAGTTGCATGCGCCATGATCACGGGAGAACTGACTAAAGTCTTTGCGAGTAGATGTTATTGGCAGATATATCGATCTACCCTCTATCTCACTCTTTTATTACGAACGATACCACTACCATCGGTTTCATTGTCACAATTCACACCAACTCGACACACAACACTAACGGTGTCCGGACGCGTAGCAGGTACCACACTTTTTTGATTCTTACACATTCTTACCACAGGCTTCCATACTCCAGATAATTGAAAACCATCTTCTCTATTGAAGTTTCTGTACTTAGTAATCTCAATTGCCTCTTGTACCATTCTCGGTATGTAATGTCGCTCTGTCGAGATTACCTGCGGACTGTGTAGCTCGGTCCAATGATTTGAGCCAGATTCCAAAAGGTGTTCGCTATGGCTGACTTATGTATGTCCCTGTTCTTGACCGCTCGTATGTGCTCCTTAACCCGACACGCTATCGTACGTTTCGTTTGGCCAATGTACGAACTCCCACAGCTACAATCAATTTTATACACCCCTGGCTTTTCAAGTGGAAAACTGTCTTTTGGTGAACGCAAGTAGTGCGATATCTTCTTTAAGGGAGTGAAGATGGTCTTTACGGAAAACTTTTGCAGGACTTTCGCAATTTTGTCCGTCACCCCCTTAACATATGGCAGAAACGCTGGCCTACGTTCTACTCTGCATCAGTGGGGTCTTGGCCTAGGTCGGGATGGTAATGACCGAAGCTTATATCCATTCTTACGCAACACATGCTGGACATGAGCTAGCTCACTTTCAATGTGATTCTCATCACACAGGTCAACTGCTCGGTTGGTGAGAGATGTTACCACTGAATTGAGCTGCCGAGGGTGGTGGTGCGAATCAGCATGAAGATATCGGTCCGTGTGTGTAGGTTTTCTGTAAACACCACCACGTGGCCTAACCCACCATCTTCTCGGACCTGTACCAATACGTCTAGGAAAGCCAAACGTCGATCACATTCCATCTCATACGTAAACCTCATCTTCGTATGTACTCCATTAAGATGTGCCAAAAGTAGTTCTATTTCTTCATTCCTTCCTTCCAAAATACAGAAAATGTCATCAACATACCTTTTCCACAATTTAATCGGTGGCCTAACCCACCATCTTCTCGGACCTGTACCAATACGTCTAGGAAAGCCAAACGTCGATCACATTCCATCTCATACGTAAACCTCATCTTCGTATGTACTCCATTAAGATGTGCCAAAAGTAGTTCTATTTCTTCATTCCTTCCTTCCAAAATACAGAAAATGTCATCAACATACCTTTTCCACAATTTAATCGGTAAGGGGGCAGTCGAGATAGCCATATTCTCGAAATACTCCATCCAAATATTTGCCACTACGGGAGCAACTGGACTTCCCATAGCTACCCCATCTATTTGGAGATAGTAATTTCCCTTGTATACAAAATAATTTGTGGAGAGTATATGATGCACAAGCTTGGCGTACTCTGCAGGGATGTCATTTTCCTGTATGCTCTTCTCAATCACCTTCATACAGTCAGCTAAGGGGACGTTTGTGAAGAGGGATTCCACATCGAAACTCACCATCTTCTCGCTGTCATCCACCTTTGTCTGCTTCAGAATATCTATGAAGTGACGCGAATCCTTCACGAAAGAAGAAGTGTTTCCCACCGTTTGTTGCAGTACTCCTGCTACATGCTTAGCTAACTCATAAGTCGGTGAGTCAATTTGACTCACGATGGGTCTCACCGGAGCATGCTGCTTATGCACTTTTGGTAGACCATATAGTTTAGGTGGCTGGATGTTTCTAGGACGCAACAGGTATTTCGTTACTTCCTCTCCGATAGCATGTAGGCTCTCCTTTATAATTTTCTGGGTACTACGATGTGTTCGGGCTGTCGGGTTGTAGTTCACCGGTTTGTATATACTGCCATCTTCCAACAAACTAAGGATTTTCTCCTCGTATTGTGTGACGTCCATAACCACTGTCGCATTCCCTTTATCCGCCTTCAGGATCATCAAGTCTGTATCCTGGCGCAAATCCCTTAACGCGACTAGTTCTTCGTCTGTGATGTTCGGTTCAGGTGGTTTAGCATGACGTAGAATGAAAGCATTGTCTTGTCTTAGACACTCCGAGTCACCTAAGAATCAAAAAAGTGTGGTACCTGCTACGCGTCCGGACACCGTTAGTGTTGTGTGTCGAGTTGGTGTGAATTGTGACAATGAAACCGATGGTAGTGGTATCGTTCGTAATAAAAGAGTGAGAAAGAGGGTAGATCGATATATCTGCCAATAACATCTACTCGCAAAGACTTTAGTCAGTTCTCCCGTGATCATGGCGCATGCAACTGTGCCGAAATATCGGGAACATATAAAACTCAAAAATCATGGTAAATATCCCGTTTCTAGTGAAAATTACCTTTAATCTTTTACAGCACGTAATGGCGCCAAAATTATACAAACAGTAACAAATCGACTGAGTGTTCTCTATTTAAATTTGAATAAAGGTATAAACTACTTAGCGTTCTTAATTACGTGACCAGCCAGTAATAAGGAATACTTTGTTTAAAAGTAGTGTAAAAAGTTTGCCTATTGATTTTTAGCCAATCATGTGTATCAATGAATACAGTGGTAATATGGAAATGTTTTACGATACCGAGAGAAATAAAAACAAATGCATACAATTAGTTTTGCATCTTAGTTGGAAAAAATCTTCCCTTTATATCAGCGTTCTTAATTATATGGCCACCACTGTATATCGCAGCCTACTAGTTGAATTCCGCCCTTTCATTGAACAACGCCATTAACCACATAAAAAATCCTGGGTCCTTGAGAAAATAGCTATAATATTATGAAAGTGAGATTATATTCCCCAGATAGGATGTTAGCTTTTTTATGAACTATATTATTAGCCAACACTTACAAAACTAATAATTGTCACTATAATTGTGGTAGCACTTGGCATGTATAACTTATCTATCTTGTGTGTATTTACTTTTTTCGGTGTATACTATGTTGGTGACTCTAATAAATAAATATAATATAATATAATATAAATATAAACTGATATTATAAAAATAATTCAATTGAATACATACATTGAATAATTAGATACATACATACATAGACACAGGCCTCTTTCCTCGAAAGGGTTGGCAGAGCCTCAATGGGTCTCTTTTCACTGTGGGTTCCACCATCGTGGAAATATAGACGTGACAAGTGGTGTGCTCATCGCCGCCTTTGCTTCCCACGAATGATTTGGCAGTATATAGTATTATGTTATCTGTGACTCGGCTAACTCCAGCTAAGCTATATTCCAGTACTAACACATTCCAAAGCTAGCAGCCAGGACAAAACTGTTACCAACAAATCTTACTAACAAGTCCGGTTAATCCCTTAGTCAACTTTTACGTCATCCATGGGAGGAGATGGAGGAGTATATTCTTGAGTCAGACACACCACGGCAAATACATATATAATATACCGACATTTGCAATTTTTACCGGCCAATTACTCAAATATGTACCTACCTTATAAAACAGACTCAAAGCCAGCTTCCTTCTGAAATAAGGCGATGGATCAGGAGGATTTACATCAGGATAAATTTCTTCCGCCAAACAATGTAAAGCAGCTTGCAGCACGTTGTTGTTGAATAAGTGTTTTCCAATCAAGTACTTCTCCGTTTTATATGCATGAGTGAACGATGGGTTTATTCCTCCATACACAATCGAAGCCTCTTGAACATAATCATTGAGCGGATCGAATCTGAATAAAAATGCTGAATTTACTTCCGCGTGAGCGTTTTGAGCTCTTGGCGTTATCTGAAAATTTCAATATGATAATCACATGATAATCACCCTTGGTATGTTATTACTCGTAACTCAAAGGGGAAAATTTATTACGTACCTTGTAAGTGACAATTTCATAATGTCGCGATAAAGGAGGTAATTTAATGTGCGTTATAACTCGGCCCTTCAAGTCTGTTCTTAGGAAATCGGTGAGTCCTATCTCCGAAACAACGTAATCTTTACTAACTAAAATCCAAAATTTAACATGAAAGCTTTAAAAGTTATTTGTGTTACAAGGGGTCTAGGAAATATTTAGTTAAAGTAGAATCCTGAGCGTAGCGAGAAATTCAATATACGCCGTCAGAGAACAAAATATTTTGGCCCCGAGTTACACAATTTTTTTTACACTATTTTTCCTCTTTTTCTTTTTCTTATAGGGATATAAGAAAAAGAAAAAGCTACGAGCAGTTTACATGCAAAGAGGATTTAAGTACTACTAGTACAGGCAAATTAGGTGATTTTTAGCAAAAGTGTGGAAGTAATTAGGTGTAGTCACAAAACCTTTTCTAATTGTTTTGTTTGGCTTGAAAATCACCTCTAATATAACTTTCAGCAAATTCACCCCCCCGGAACAGGTTGAAATAGGGTGAAAACCTTATAATACCCGTAACTTAATGGGGAAAATAGATGTAGTCGGTGCAATTCGGCATACACTTACGACCGTTATGATCTACATTTGCACCAAGTATTTTTTTAATCCGACTTACGGAACATACGAAAAAAAAAACATTTCTAAAAAAATATTTTTTTCTGTATTGCGGCTCGGGGGAAATTGAAGTAGTCGGTGCAACTGCAAATTGACAGAATTACCAGAAAAATGGGCCAAATAAATTACCAGGTTTGCACCTGGGTACCTCACACGGAAGTCACTTTTTCCATATTTTATTGTCGCTCTACTTTGGGGAAATTTCAGGCAATTCTGGAATTTCACTTAAACTTATTCATTTGATTAGTACTACATTCGCCGGCCATTTAATACTGGAATTTATATACGGAACATGCATTTTTTAAGTATTATATATGTAAGTTCAGTGCGGTGCTAAGAAACTAATATATATACTGTGGCGCTACACTGCTAACCATAGATTTAGTATATGTACTAGATCTACAATCAGAGATCGAAGATGGAACCAAAAAAAATATGTGCACGTGTTGGTGAAAGTCTATGTCTGAGTTCAAAATAGTGTTGTCCTCGACCAACACTTTTACATTGTCGATAGAATTCATCATCCGTCCGTGATGTGTATGGTAGATAAATACATCTTAATGCAGATTAAGTCTTTCATGAATAACACAGTTTGGCAGATTTGACGTCATAAAGAGAATAAGGTTCTTATTCCAATTTTGAATACAGTTAATAAATAAACCTTTATTATTTATAGACCCCTAAATATTACGGTTTTATTTATAGGTGGGATCTTAGAGTTTCCCTTTTAAATTTAAACTTAAAAAGTTTGCTGCATATACCTAGTGGAGTTCTTATTTGAGTCCATCCCACTCTTCTTATAACCGATAACCATTTTTCTCGTAGCAAAGGATTACTTGGAAATCTGAAAGCACAAAAACATTTTATATCGGCCGTGCTACGCCCATATAATTTTTCACTCTGTTACTTTATCTATAGACAATTTGTTACCCCAAAGTTTATTATTTTTCAAGTGTAAACCACGCTTTATGGATAACATTAAATTTAAATAATCCAAAAATGCCGTTCAAGCGGGACTCGAACCCGCACCCTCGCCTGTCGTCGGCGATGCCTTAAACAATTTATCCATAGATCGAGCTATGACGCTGGAGACGAAATTTGTGGGCACTATCAACTCGGCTATAGCGCAAAGTTGATAGTGCTGTATCTACAGGTGTTTCATTGGAAACCTTCTGTTCAAAGTTCGAAAGTAAAGGCATCGCTGATCACAAGCGAGGGTGCAGGTTCGAGTCCCGCTGGAACGGAATTTTTGGGGTATATTTAAATTTAACTTGTTACCTATTATTTTATTAAGCAGAAATAAACAATATTTATTTATTTTTTATTTTTTAATAATCAACAACGTAAATATTTACTCCAAAATATCTACTACACAAACTGCAATAAAAACACCCGTGGTGCTTTAAAGTTACCTTTTCAATAGTCAATACAAAAACACACACCTCAATGTCCACCTGGTTATTATAGATTTAAAAAAAAACGGTAAAATGTTAACAGAGCACACATATTTACTCCAAACAAAGTAAACCTCCATTCTACGATGGACAAAAATTTAATTTATAGGTAGGTATAGTGCGCGTCATGTAAAAAGAACGCTGGTGGTCAAGATTCAACAGGCGTTCCAGCGTTCTTTTTACATGACGCGTACTATAATTGTACATTAATTGTAGTAAACTAGGTAGGCACTCATTCAATGCATAGGTATACATCTCTTAAATAAGTATAAAAGTAAGTAATCTCTTCGTTTCGTTTCGTAAGAGGTAGTGCTGGCCTCTGGTGTCGGAGTTTTTCAAGCCGCCCGAGGGCCTCTGACATGGCTTATCGACTGCTATTAATCAATAACAGCCGGGACCGACAGCTTAACGTGCCCTCCGAAGCACAGAGCGATGGAAATCCGCACATAACTTAGAAAAAGTCATTGGTGGCGGAGCCTAGGATCGAACCCGGTATCGTTGGATTCTGAGTTGCACTATTGAACCGTTAGGCTACCATCGCAGTAATCTCTTAAAAAGAACGCTGGAACGCCTGAAGAAGCTTGACCGCCAGCGTTCTTTTTACATGATGCGCATTATACAACGATATAGACTGCAAGAGGACTATCGATATTTCTGACGTCATCACTTGGTCAAGCCCTAGCGTAATCAAACATTTTTATATTTTACATAAAATATTGTTTATTTCTAGGTGCAGCAACGAAATATTATTAAAAAATATAAGGGAAAGTCCTAATCTACGAATGAAACTGGTTTTTAGGCCATTTACTAAAGCAGAATTGATAAAATAAGCAATGCAATCGAACTACCAATAATCTCTTATTTACCTGTGAAACGTGTATTTTCCCGGATAATTACGTCTTTTATCTTCACAGTCACAAACTGAACACGACACCATTGTCATACAAAGTAATATTTGTTATTTAATAGTAAGATTACTAAAATAATTACAAAATTAGTTAAACTGCACAAGAGACCGTCCGGTATGCGCATGTACTCAAGCAAAATATGTCACATTCAATACATTGTTGCTGTCACTTTTCTTTTTGCACGGGGTACATTTAAAAATGACTTCTCTCTCCCACGCTTCGTTTGTCTATTTAGCGTAGCGAAAAAATTCTACGTCTATGCTGCTAACACTGTCCCCCAACCGCGGGGTGCATCCGTATTGATCCCAGAAAATCATCCCACGAGCTGAAAGTAATAATAATTATTCCGGATTCATACAATTAATATTCATTTCATTTTTAGAGTCCGTATTTATCCCACCTAGAAATACCTACATCTAAAACGAGTGAAAGTAACGTCAAAAAAAAAATATGTTATTATGGAACAACTATTTATTTCATAAAATTGTTGGTATAAAATAATCAACAAAGTAATAATATATACAGTGTATCCCAAAAAGTAGTGTCAAGCCGAAGTCCAAAGAAAGGTTACCCCCAGAGATACCCGAATCACCCCCATTTCGCGATTTTTAGTAGTTTTCGAGTTATGTGTTTTTAAGACAATCGGAGCTCTTACACTTTTTTGGCCATTGGTACTCGATTCGTTGAGGTAGAGGCCTGTTTTTGTTGTTGTAAATAAGCTAAATACTAGGGCTACCTTGTCTGATAGCATTAACATCAATAGCACCTACTATTGCATTAAAATAAAAATAATAATATGAAGATATTTTTTTTTTTGCCCAAACTCTTACATTCAATGAACGTTTAAAAAAAAAGTCACATAATCTTTTTCATCCAAACCTTAAAAACATGGCTGATGTGACAGCTATTAGTCATGTAACCTTGTTCCAGATTCTTGCACAGGATCATAAAAACACTCAATTTAATAAAAGTTAGTTCAAAAAAGAGTTTTTGAAAATGTTCTGCAAGTCGGAATTAAAAAGAAATGTGACAGTCTGAAGATTGTATTGCACATAAGCAATAGTAAAACAACCCATCTTTGTTGTTCAAGGACATTATTTTCTACATACGAGGCAGAAACCTGCGACAGATGGTGGGCCCATTCCAACTGCCAGATCGCCTAAATGGCGAGTCATGCTTGAACTTTTTAAGAGAAGATTTAAATGGATAATCCACAGACATCATTTTACTAACACGCCGAAACATGACTTTTTAAAACGACGGCGTACCATGTCACTTTGCGTCAAAAGTTAGACAATATCTTAATGACAGGTTTTTTTGAATACTACTTAGAATGACTGAACAAGCAGATGGTCCACCTGATGATAAGCGGTACTCTCTTCCTATGAACAGTGCATTATCACATAGGTCACGCCCTCCTAGGACGCGCCCTATGTGACATTGCACTGCGCCCGCCACCCTGAGACATAACGATGAAAAGTCTCATGTGACTGTAATTTCACCAGCACCCATACCCTTCAAACCGGAACACAGCAATGCGAGCACTACTGCTTTGCGGCAGAAATAGGTATGGTGGTAGTACTTTCCCGGACGAAGTATTTCACAAAAAGCTCTACTACTACTAACAAAATGCGATACTTGGTGATAAATGGATTGACCGAGGCGGGCCTATCGCATGGCCCCCACGATCTCTCGACTTAAACCCCATTGACTTTTTTGTTTGGGGATATTATAAAGAGATTGTTTACTCTCGAGAGTGCCGAAATGTGAAAAAATTGCGAAAAAGGTTGACCAAGGCAGAAGCGACAATTCAAAAGCAACTGAATCGCTTTTCTACGTTTTAAAGATAATTTTTTTAGACGATGCTGATTATGTATTGAGCAAGAAGGTCGCCATTTCGAAAATTTATTGTGATGATTCACTGAATACATGCAATGCTGAAAGTTATTATTTAGTTTTATTTAAGATTTCACTTAATCTTAAAAACCAGAATGTCGCATTCAACTGTTTAAATTGAATATCATGAATGATCCCGTAAAAGAATCTCAATCAAATTTACATGATAAATAGCTGACATAATGACAAGGTTTGGATGAAAAAGTTTATGTGACTTTAATTTTAAAATGTCCTTTGAATGTAAGGGACTATACAGAATTTTTAATTTTTCCATATTTTTAATTTTATTTCAATGTTCGTCTGTGGATGTAAATGCTTTTTTTTTGTTACTGTTTCGATTACTTTAAAAACCGATATCTGAGGTTTACTGTCATCACAAACAAAAATAAGTATAAAACATTTTAAAAAAAAGTGGAAGCCATTTTAAAATATTTGTTCAGGAAAATCACGGACTAGTGTGTAGAAATCGTTTCAGAGAATCAGAATTTTACAATAATTTATAACATAAGCTTTTAGGTCACAACAATATCCTATACAATGAGCAAAGATTCGTATATTATATAAATATTTGTAATGGCACAAGAGGCAATTGAGATTACTAAATACAGAAATTTCAATAGAGAAGATGGTTTTCAATTATCTGGAGTATGGAAGCCTGTGGTGAGAATGTGTAAAAATCAAAAAAGTGTGGTACCTGCTACGCGACCGGATACCGATAGTGTTATGTGTCGAGTTGGGGTGAAGTGTGACAATGAAACCGATGGTAGTGGTATCGTTCATAATAAAAGAGTAAGAAAGAGGGTAGATTGATATATCTTCCAGTAACATCTACTCGCAAAGACATTAGTTAGTTCTCCCGTGATCAGATACGATTAGAATATGATTTAAAAATATTTTTTATTGCACTTAATCCAACCTAATACCGAATTTGTGCAATTTGTAAATAAAATGTGCAATTTATAAATAAATAACGAAATTCCGATATTAATATCGGAATGCCAATATTGAGATTTAATATCGGAAATCAGTATAGGAATTGAAAACCTTCCGATATTACATGACCTAAACGTGACAAACAAGCAGACGGCCCGCCTGATGTAAAGCAGTCACCGCCGCCTATGGACAACACCCACGGTATTGCAAACGCGCTGCCTACCATTAAGAGCCCTATTGATATATCTCTTGAATTTACCCATATTGTATAATTTATAAATATATGTACTATCTGCAGATATTTGTTCAGGATGTTATTAATGTTTTCGTTGGGTATTTTCTATGTATAATAAAAAATATCTATCTATGTAATGTATTGTACTAAAGTATATCAGTTATCTAGAACCTATAACACAAGCTCTGCTTAGCTTGGGGCTAGATAATGTTGTGTGAACTGTCCAGCATTATTTATTTATTAAATATTTATTTATGATGGTGTCAGCGAGCTGATCTGATGATGGAGACGGAAGGTGGACAACGGAACTCCTCGATGGATGATAGTAGATTACTGGAAAAACTGTAGAGGTTATTTATTTTTACTTCTTTGCTTATATCCCAAAAGTTACACAGTCTAAAATAAAATTAAAACTAGTTTTGAAACGTCTATGATTGTTTCACTTTTTTACCCTTTCTTTGGCCCCAATATCTTCTACAACCCCCGAACCAATTTAGCTCATAACCTTACACAAATTGTACTAATACTATATACCCATCTACCAAATTGTATAAAGAATACTAGTTTTATAAAGAATATATCAACAGTTCGCAACTTATCTTCAGACAAACATACAAACATACGAACGCCAATTATTAATAATTTGCATCCAACAAAAATATATGAAAATGATAGTAAGGCATTTTTCTGTCTGACCGTACTAATATCCATTGTAAAAGGCCGTGGCGCGGTATGAATCCGGACTACATTTTGCGATTAATATGGACAAATATACAATTTTATTATTCGTGGGATGAATACGGCCTACATTTTGGTATGAATCTACACCCCACCCCACCCACGCCGTTGATTTCTTATTAAGATCTATTATTAAGAAGTACTTCCGGTACAAAATTTGTGGTTTTTTTTACGTGCGAATGTAGTAAACTGATAGTATATACTATAATAAAATTTGCACGACTACATAAGTTTCCCCTGAAGTACAATTTACAAAAAAAGAAAAAAAGCTATGTTCCGTAATTCGCTGAGGTGTGCAAAACTAATATAGTGTTTATAATACTTATAGAAACCTTATGTAAGTTTGCACCAAGTACATAAATTTCCCCCGACCCGCAAACTAAAAAAAACAAATTCACAGTGTTTCCCACTATGCACGTAGTTTTAATTAAAATCCATACCGCACTAAGACTGTCTCTATAAGTAATTGAACTTGCACTTAACACTTTTTTGTTTTTTCAAAAGTTACAATTTTTAAAGTTTGTACCTAATATTTAAAAGCCTTCCGTATGCGCCAGAAACGGTGCAAATCTGGGATAAGCTTCTATTCGTGTCATCTATCGATTCCATAAGAATCCACGACTACTCGACTTAGGGCCACACTTTTTGCTAATTTGTCTGTACTATACGTAAGATTTACATCTATTTACATGCTCAGTGGCTACGAGCACAGATTTATAAGTATAGTACTGTTAGCTAAGCTAAAATTTTACGTCTATGGTTAGCTACGAGTACCTTTCAGCGCGCATTGCCGCCAAAGCCTAACCGGCCACTAACTTCTTCATACATTATATGCGTTCGATCTCTTTGGTTAACTTCTTATACTAATCAACAAAGAGTTAGTATTTTAACACAAACTCCTTGCTAACCAATCACTAAAATGAGTTGATCACCATAGAGAACTGAATGTCTGCTAGTGTTTTTTTTTACATTCAACCTTCACGCGAGCACCTCCATCTAACTTCGCTAATCTATCAGATGCGCGGGTGTTGACCAATCAGAAGAGAGAAAGCTCAAACTCCCTATTTATCCCGCTCTACTTCCATGATCTCGCTATCCTCTATATAGCCAATTTTCGTTTTTAGAATAGGTGTGATGAAAATAATAAAATAATTAAAAGTTCCAATTTTGAAAAAAAGTAAAATTTTCCTTTTTTTCAAAATTGGAACTCTTAATTTAACCGTGATGCAGTTTTATGGAAATAATGCACAGTTATATAATTTGGCCCATTTATCTAATAAATCTACAAATTTTCAACACCAACTTTCAACTTGGTATATAAGACGAAGATCGGCACATAAGACATTATTTAGATAGGTGTTTAATTATAACAGTCCAAAATAAAATAAAAATTATATCAAAAAACGATTAACATCTCGAATATTAAAATAATGAAAACATATTGTTATGTTTATTATATGTTCACGTGTAGACGGCGGTTTCGCCCACGATTTTATTGAGTTTTTTTCAGTCTGATCTAATTTTTTTTGTACTCTGAAATACTAATTAAATATTTATTATTATTAATTATTTCACGCATAATGGACCGCCCATAGAGTTCGAATGCGGAAAAGGGAGTTCTTTAACATTAATATCACTAATTAAATAAATTTGAAACAAAAAATCCTAGACTATCATACTGTATGCCCAGTACCACATAATAAATATTTGTATAAGCTATAGTATAAGTACCTACGTACGATTTTTCTGATTGTTATTCGCTACCAGCTAAAAACACAACTCAAACATTTGGTGTTTTGTGCTCACGTAAAAACGTATATTATTTGTTTTTTATTCTAATTGTTTTTTTATCTAAATGAAAATTCTTAGGCTTATTCGATAAATAGATATTAGATAAAACTGTGCATAAAATAATACAAGACATCTATAAATTATCTAGGCAAGACATCTATTAGTTATTGAGAAACTTCTGTGAAAGCTTTGATATAAACAATCAAAGGCTGAAAGGAAGTACTTTTTTCTATTTTTTGACCGTGAAATTGATTGGGTATTTTAAAAGCCACATACACAGTCTGACTATAGCTCCCACGCATTCGAGCAATATAAAAATATCCGATTGAAAATCTGGATGTTGATGCTTTAAGACCAAGTTGCCGGCCAAGGTCCCAATCTGCAAGAAATAAAGAAATTAAGTAAGTTTGACTTTTTTACATTCAGTTCAGTTTTTATAAAGCAATTTTTTGATACATTTACATGATTCTGTTTCCAATACTTATCTCACCATTTTTGTACGATTATTAAAAAGAAACCCTTCAACGTAAGCTTACATTGCGCACTGGAATATGAGCTACTTTTAGAAGATGGTTGTAGAATATCTTCAAATACCAAAAATCGTCATTGATCCTCGACAACTCTTTGAATATATTCATGGTATCTGTCAAAGAGATGTTGCCCCCAAGCACCAAATTAACATCTAAATAATGTGCAGTTAGCTCAGGCACGTTGCTAATATCGATCAATACTTTGGGATAGATTGTGGGCCTTGCTCCTGCAACAAGTTCAAAGAGAATATTCAATATCCTTATATGTGAAGTATCATTGAGAATAAGATAATTTAAAGTCTTTGTTTAGTTACCTTTCGCGGTATTACCAGCAACAAGCATGTAAGAGTCATAACCAGTTTCATTCAACACATTGAATATAGATATGACGTTATTAACTACATGCCAAAGCCTGCCGTCACAAAGGTAGATCTTCTTAGGATCTACGAGTTTTTCTTGTATATCAACTATACACCATTCCTTGCTATCTTCTTCACAAGTACCACCACACTTTGCCCCTGTTTTTGGGCAAACTGTGTCATTGATATCCTCAATGTCTTTCACTTTCTTCATAACATCGTCTCTAGAGTTTTTAGTAAGTGATTTGAAAGCCTCCAGTATAGGTCGATAGCCGGTACAACGGCACAGGTTACTGCCGAATGATCTTTCTACTTCTTCTTGAGTTAGATGGTGATCGCTGCTTTTCACAAGGCTAAAATTTATATTTAGGAGTACATTATCAGCATTATCATTACATTAGCAGTACCTATACTATATAGGTATACTCAGATCAATAAGGATATAAAAGGAGATAGTCAGAGCCATATCCAACGATTTAATTTAGAACAAGCCCTTTTTTTATGCCCAACGCCGCTTATCGATAATTCACACCACTATTTCCCACGATGGTGCAACTCACATTGAAAGGAGGCCCGTTTGAGGCTCTTGCTACCCTTTCGGTGAAAAAGGCGTGTGCCTATGTATGTATGTATGTATGTAATAACCATGAAAAAAAAATTATTATTCATTTCGTGAAAAATCAAAATCAAAATCAAAATTCACTTTGCTATAATTTTCCTCTGTTCTTCCGATTGACTACATTCCGAGAAAATCACGAATGACAGACAGACAGATAGACACGCAAGTTAACACTTAATTGTAATCAATTTTAACTCAACTCGTATCTAATTTTGAACTCAATATCAAGTTATAAAACCTATAACCTAAACCAATGTTCTCATTTTATTTACCTGTACATACTCATGATAAATCCAGGACTGCAATATCCGCATTGTGAGCCGAAATAGTGGTTCAATCGTTTCTGTATAATATTGTACCCGATTTTCCTGTTTCCAATGCCTTCTATAGTTTTTATATCCCAGTCATCGCAGGAAAAAATAGATACCAGACACTGAAATGTTTTTAATTATTCAGATTACTGTTGCCGTTACTAAGAGTTATAATCAGTGTTTAGACGTTCACTGCTGGACGAGGCCTCGCCGATTACAATGAAGGGGATTTGCCATGATCACCACGTATGGTAGGCAGATTGGTAATCGCAGTAGGTATTGGTGTAAAGTGCTCAGGTGGATACTGCTGCTCATCTTCTGGTGTAATCCTTTAGTCAGCATTTCCCCACACCCACGGGAGGAAATGGATGAATCTATTTTTAAACAGAGGGCCTAGTCTGCAAATTTGACAAGCAACTTACACGGCCGTGTGGTGTACACTACACGGACTTTAGTATGGAGAAATCAAATCCCGTACAAAAATCCGTGTAGTGTACACCACACGGCCGTGTAAGTTGCTTGTCAAATTTGCAAACTAGCCCCTCTGGCCACGCCATGGCTAAAGTATGACTCACGCTAGACCGTGTCGGATCCGAGCCGAGTGTCGGCCGTAGCACGGTCAACTATAATATTACAAATATAATTATTTTGTATGGACACACTCACGCTATACCGAGCGGCAACCGAGTGACGGCCAAGCAACAGACAACGCTCGGAAACAACTCGGTCCCGTCTCGGCTCCAAAGTGGATGCAATGGAGTGTTCCATTTCCTTGTAGTCGAAGATTCATCCAATTCTTCATCGTCCAGAGCGATCGCAACAGCCGCTAATTCCAGATCGTCAAAATTCAACATGATTGTAGTCTAGTTACAACACTATTTTTGCTCGGGCGAGTATACTGCATCACAGTGCAACGGTAATTGCTCGGTCGAGGCCCGTCTTTGTAATGTAATCAGGCACGGGACCGGCTCGGTGACCCTGCTACGGCCGACACTCGGCTCGTACCCGACACGGACTGGCGTGAGTCGTCCTTTAATTTAAAGTAGTTACAAACGGTGGAACTAATAAATAGCGTTGGCTAGTCGACCAGACTTTCTACAGTTTCGTAGAACGCATTTTTAAATTTGTAATTATTTAAATTAGCTTTGACATTATTGTAATCCGTTTGTATTTTTATTTTGTTAATGTTATTATTATTATTATTTTTATGTGAATGTGTTAGTCAATAGCACCTCTACTAATCCAATAACCCTACTTAATGTAGAAAAAATTGTACCTACCATTGATGTGTAAAATCTGATTTTTTTACCAATTAATACTATTGACTATTGACTCGAATTATCCTTACACAATAGTTAAAACTGCTTGTCAGTAAGAAATGCAACACACTGTCTATATTCAAGGATATTTTGCATTTTATAGTAGCACGATAAGATGATAGAATAAAAACCTCATATCCAAGCCGTAGCGGAGAATGTGTAAAATAATTTTCGTTAAAAACTTGATACGGGTTAAAAAACAATTGATCTGCTCACAGAATTGACTGAAAAGTCCGTGTATTGGTGAGTACTGGCACCGATAGCTCGCACGTTGACGACACACGCCCCGCATCCGCCCTCCAGACACATGTACTTAGTGCCGCGCAGGTCCGCGTGACGACGTATGTATTCATTCAGGGATGTGTCTGCCGAGTGTTCACTGCCAGCTGAAATAGTAATAACAATCCTTTGTTTCCAAATGTTCAGATTTTTAGATAGTCAGATTTTTAACCCCCGACGCAAAAACGAAGGGTTGCTATAAGTTTGACGTGTCTGTGTGTGTGTGTGTGTGTGTGTGTGTGTGTGTGTGTGTCTGCCTGTGGCATCGTAGCTCCCGAACGGATGAACCGATTTTGTTTTTTTTTTGTTTGAAATGTGAAGTTGTCGGGAGTGTTCTTAGCTGTTTGATCAAAATCGGTTCAGCCGTTTCATTGCGTTGAGGGTTTTTTAATTTTTACAAAATTATTTACTTGTTAAATGGTCAGACTGCCAAATGGGTCACTGTACAGTCAGAAACAAAAGTTTGTATTATTGCAGACACAATGACCCAAAAATGCTTTAGCCGATTTTGTTGGTATTTGGTGTGTGGACAGATGGGGGGATTGGGATTGGGGGGTTTGACATATTTTCATCCCGACACTACTCGTGCGAACCCAAAGCAAGTTGCTAGTACCTATATATATATATATATATATATATAATTCTTATGTACGTGTGTGTCAATGAACTCCTTCCAAACAGCTGGACCGATTTAGATAAAAAAATTATGTGTATTTGAGTATCCCTGGATGGTTTAGATTCACAACTGGACCCGGTAAGTGGAGCTGCAGTCGTGTCACCGAGACCACGCGAACGAAGTACACGTTTATACACATATAGAGATACACGCCATTTCCCGGAAAGGGTAAGCATAGCCCTCAATGTGCATCTTGTCACCAGCATGGGTCGCACAATTGTAAGAACTTAGACGTGACACTTACAGAAAAACCTTTTAGAATATACTGACTTTAGATACTGGATTTCTTTCGCAATATAAGATTTTCTTCAATTTGATAAATTGACAGCTTTATGATATAGGGCCTTTTCTACAACACATTTTGTATACGACTGTAATAAATCAAGATGATTTAGAAGCAAAATATGACCGCGGGACAGAACGGGACGAAGCCAATATTGATCTTCTTTGTCACGAATTGCCATATTTTTCTGCCAAATATTATCAAAATCGGCCGGTAAATGGCGCTGTAGAAACTTCCCCAAAAACATGTTATGTAGTATTAGAAACTGTATAGGTACCAAGTTTCGCCTAGATTGGTTGAAAAATACGATATGTAGAGGAGTACCAACAAATTAACAGAGGAAAGCAAATTGTACTTGAACCAGAGACGCTTCGCTCGCTCGGTCAACTATGTAAGTCTGTAAGTCTAAGTTTTACCTACCACTGTATTTCTTTCCATTTATTTTAAAATAAATTCGATCCATTTTTCTCAAAAATCACATATCCATTGAAATAATACATTGACTAGGTACAAATATCGATTTCAAATAAACCGTATCTCGCGTTTCGATCCTATATTTATACCTTAGGTATTGGGAAAATACAAAAGATTAGGGTAATTCCTATGCAACATAAACACTGTTATAGTATCATTAATTTAATACATCACAGGAAACTCCTAATTTAAATAATTGCAGTAAAACCTGATAACGTAATTGGATTAAAATTGGCCTTTGCGTACCTACACTATATAATCAATTAATCATTGTAATTATTCACTCTGAAAAGGCCAGAAAAACAAGCTTGATTTCAACAAAAAAAACAAATAGGCAGCGCGGTAACGCTGGCCGCTTTATACTACCACGAGTGTGCCACGAGTTTATATAGGGTTGTTCTATAAGATTAGCTAAAAGGCCAAGGATCGTGCTTTGCATTGCCAAGTATTGTGGATTGTTGTACCAGTGTCCCAACGCCAACCACCTGCCAACGTCTCGATCAACAATGACTTTTCAGCGATTATGACCCAGTTGCTATCCAGTAATGTGGCGTTGCACTGTGCCTTCAAGAAACGTACCTGAACCAGGCGAAAACGAAAATCGAACAGAAAACGAGGCATCGACGGCGAAAAGTACTCAGTGCCCATTTGCGCTCCATGGCACATGCTCGTGTGGTCATCTTGCTCCAACTTATACACTATTGATGATGTGGCCACTGGCCAATCTAGGTGACAAGTGAATTAGTGATAGCTTGTCACAAAACTAAGCTGGTGTGCATTGAGGTGCAGTAGGCCTAATAGTGGATTATACTAGACTAGATGACCCGCGCGCGAATTCGTCCGCGCATAGTTTGGAAAAATCCCCGGCGCGGCGTGCAGACAACAATTTAAACATCAACAACCACCCCGTGAAACGACTTTTGAAACGACACCACACTCAAGTTTTTCAATTTGGGGGTCCCATTTGACCCTTGAGGTCCTGAAAATATTTTGATTTCAACAACGGCATAGTGAAACGACCTTTGAAACGACACCATAATCAAGTTTTTCAATTTGGGGGTCCCATTTGCCCCTTGAGGTCCTGAAAATATTTTTATTTCAACAACGGCATAGTGAAACGACCTTTGAAACAACACCACACCCAATTTTTTCAATTTAGGGGTCACATTTTACCCTGAGATCCTTAAAATATTTCGATCTCAGCAATGAAACCGTGAAACAACCTTTGAAACCATACTCAAGTTTTTCAATTTAGGGATCCCATTTTATCCCTGAGGTCCTTAAAATATTTCGAACTCAACAATGACACCGTGAAACAACCTTTGAAACCATACTCAAGTTTTTCAATTTAGGGGTCCCATTTAACCCTGAGGTCTTTAAAATATTTCGATCTCAACAATGACACCGTGAAACAACCTTTGAAACCATACTCAAGTTTTTCAATTTAGGGGTCCCATTTTATCCCTGAGGTCCTTAAAATATTTTGATTTCAACAACGACACCGTGAAACGACCTTTGAAACGACACCATACTCAAGTTTTTAAATTTAGGCGTCCCATTTGAACCTTGAGGTCATGAAAGTATTTTGATTTCAACAACGACACCGTGAAACGACCACGTTAAAAGGACTACACTTTCCAAATTTCAAGTCTCTACGACCAGCGGTTTAGCCTGTGCGTTGTAAAAACCAAAGTTTTTTTATTTTTTTACAAAGAAAACGTTCCCCTGCCATTTTTAAGGAAAATTTCAGGAATCGCTGAAATACGTGTTTGTTAATTTTATTTGAGGAATCTCCATGTCAAATTTCATGGTTCTACTACTAACGGTTTCCGAAATACAGAGCATTTTTGTTTTAAGTTAGAACCGCATTTTGGACCCCTTAGCATGCAAATTTTCAAAATTCCGTTCTTAGTACAACCCTACGCATCGAGACAAACACACCCTCCAAATTTCAAGTCTCTATGACCAGCGGTTTAGGCTGTGCGTTGGACCTCGGTCAGTCAGGACAAAGCCTTTTATATATTAGAAAGATATCTAGCACTTCAATAAGCGGCAAGGGCTTGCAACTTGTGACTATCTCGTATCATCGTCATTATCGTCATCATTATCATCATCAGACATAATAGACCTCCCCCATAGAATGCAATGAAGAATCTGCCTATTACATGCTTCCAAGCCAGGTGGTTTGGTGATCGCAGTATTGGCACAGAATAAATAATATTGGTGTTGAATATGCTGAGGACTACTGCCATCAGATACCCTGGTGTAACCCCTTAGTTGGCGATTATAACATCCACCCGAGGAGACGGAATGGTCTATTGTTATACTGGACACACCAATGTAAAATAAGCAAAGTGGGCATGTACCAAATTCAATGTTCTGATTTGCCTCTATGAAGTAGGTGAAGATCTGAAGATATACGCCATGGGGATTTAAAGTCATGAACGTTTGTTGATATTTAGGCAGATAGGTATTTATGCGCATAATACTTTCGTTTCAATTTCAAAAACCAAATAAAAAGTCGCATGAGAGATAACAATTCCATTAAAAATGTTAGTCAAAATGGGAAATCGCAACGAGCTTTGTCGAGCTCTCCGAAACCAACGCAGATAATGCCGCAGAATGAATCATTTTAATCTAGGATATTCTTTTATTGTGTGCTCGGTTTCAGGCCTGTACCACTCACCAATTACCAAATCAGCTTTCACTGGCTTAAATGAGCATTAGGTATAGCCCTGAATGCCAGAAAGCTAAGTGCTAGTAAACGCTATTCTGCATAGTTTTGTAAAATGGATACTGAGCAGGCCAAAACAATCTAAAGCTTGTTAGATATATCTAAAATACAAACGCAAACACGCTACACGCTATATTTTAATATTTCATAAAAAATATGTAGGTATCTTAGGAGTGAAACTTTTCTAACGTTAGAAATATTATTTCTTCTTGGCCGCCGTACATTGGAGGGACGGTAATTAATTAAAAGTCCGACGGAGGATTGTATTGTTAAAAATAAATTCATTAATTTAATTAAAAGTAGACAGTTTCTTTGTCAATAGAGCTGGTGACTCTTTGTAGGACATGCGGCAATATTCTACAGAGATCGAGGACCTTTCCTGTAATATTTCCTCTGACAAAATATACGCCTGCAGAATCAAACTCGCATCATGGAAGTACCAAAGTACCAACAACCACCACAAATGACCAACATTATGATTGAACCTGATATGATGACTCGAAACTATTTTATTAATCGACTTCAAGAAGGAGGAGGTTCTATTATGTATGTTATTTTTGATGTATGTTCCCCAATTACTCGAAGACGCCTGGACAGATTTGGAGTTTTTTTATTTGTTTGAAAAATAAATAAATATATAATACTGGACAGTTCACACAATATTATCTAGCCCCAAGCTAAGCAGAACTTGTGTTATGGGTGCTAGATAACTGATAATACTTAATACAATACCTACATTACATAGATAGATATATTTTATTATACATAGAGAATGCTTGGAACACCCTGAACAATTATCTGCAGATCGTACAAATATTTTTTACGAGGCGGGAATCAAACTCGCAACCTCCTGCGTTGCAGGCGAACCATCGCCCGCCGCGCCACAGAGGTTGTCTGGAAAGGGTATACTTCTCAGGTGGTACCATGGTAATCAGGTCAGGTGTGATGGTGGGATCCTAGAGAAATCAAGAGAACTCTTCAAATGTTATTATTTATTTATTTATTTATTTAGTTATAGGCACACTTGAAGCGATTTAGTTTTTTTTTATTCAAAGCTTTGAAGTCTGTTGTTTTTTTTGTATAAATGTATACTTGTTTGTATATCATCAACACCAGCCTGTAGAAGTCCACAGCTGGGCATAGGCTTCTCCCATTCTGAAGACGGACAGACACAGTGGCCCTGCTGTACAAACATTTCAATATACCTAACGGTATTCGGTTTAGTTTAAAAAAATCATTTAGGTACTTGCATATTTTACAATGCAAGGGATATGTTAACATAGGTTATGGTAAAGAGGTTACCGCTTATGACCAATCACAACTTTGCATTTCCCCGAAGAATAAAGATTGTTCTTAAATTAAATTACTTACAAAGAAGCTGGAATTCCCCGTCGTAAACTCAAACGACGCATACCTACTTGAGATTCGGTTAAGTGGGTATCTATAGATACAAACCGAACATAGCGATGTTATTTCACAAAACAAAAGCAGTGGCACCAGCGGCATCCCCGAGTGAAACCAAACAGAGTCGGTTTCTGAATACACAGATTTATAATGTCTTGTTAAATCTATTTAACAATATAATAAAATGGAAGTATCTGTCTGTGATTTCAAAGAATAAATGACAAAATATAAGTGAAAACTGCTATTTATGCAATACCTAAATAACATTAAAGGACGGTTTTTTGAATTGTTTGTCTTTCTGTATATAAGTTTGTCTCGATTAGGCTCCGAAACAGCTCAATAGATTTCATTCAAAAATCTAGGGATTCTGTTGTCCCTAACAGAACAGATAACAGAATCACTAAATTTTAATTTGTAATCATGTTTTCGAAAACGGCTTTTACGACTTCGATGAAATTTGCTATATGGCAGTTTTTGGGGGCGAAAATCATCATCCACATGGTCAAACAAAGGTCTATCAATGTTTAAAAAAAAAAAAAAAAAAAAAAACCACAGCCCGACTTCACCCACTGCTGAGTAATAGGCCTCCCTTTGCCTGTGCCATTCCTCACGGTGCCGTTCCAGTCTTAGCCAGGTTCGGCCCGCGATGCATGAGATATCGTCAGCCCATCTCGCTGCTGGAAGACCAACGTATCTGTACCCACACAGAACTAATACAAAAATATTTATAACAAATAAAATTTAAACTTTAACTCTTACGTAGATAGTCCTAAACACTATGGCATCACCTTTATTCTCATACCTATTATTATCTGACTGATCTCTCTTATTCTCATACCTATTATTATCTCTCATACCTATTATTATAACTACTGACTGGATAAATATCTAGGTAAATTCTTAGCGTTATTATTCTAGGATAAATCATAATGAAGGCTGAAGATGTTATTCTGGCAAATATAAAAAACTAGTGAAACGCCCGCGACTTTGTCGACTTGGAGTTTTACCATAGACCGTGGCTACTAATATCTAAACGAGGAATATGTGTCAAGTAGTTACAAGTTAGTTGTCAATACAAAAGACAAAACACTGTGCAACTGTTCTAAGGATAATTCTAATTTTATAGTAACACGGAGAAATTAACACCCTGCTGCATCCTGATTAGGGTTGAATTTCGGAAATTCCTTTCTTAGTTTGACTATAAGAGGAAGCCACGTTCCAAATTTCAGGTCTCTAGGCTCAGTCAGCGAGTCAGTTAGGCCTGTAATATCAATAGCAGCTTAACATATGATTCTAAGTTTAAACTATTTCTGTGTATGGACGGAAATGGTTTAAACTGACAATTATAGATTAAACTGTTATTGATATTATGGGTCTTACGTATAGTATTATTTTATATGTGGTCTTACTGACCGTTCACCATAAGTTGGCACCTGCCATGGAGTATTTACAGGTGCCATCTTACGGTGAACGAGCCAAACCGTTCACCGTAAGTTGGCACCTGCCATGGAGTATTTACAGGTGCCATCTTACGGTGAACGAGCCAAACCGTTCACCGTAAGTTGGCACCTGCCATGGAGTATTTACAGGTGCCATCTTACGGTGAACGAGCCAAACCGTTCACCGTAAGTTGGCACCTGCCATGGAGTATTTACAGGTGCCATCTTACGGTGAACGAGCCAAACCGTTCACCGTAAGTTGGCACCTGTCATGGAGTATTTACAGGTGCCATCTTACGGTGAACGAGCCAAACCGTTCGCCGTAAGTTGGCACCTGCCATGGAGTATTTACAGGTGCCATCTTATGGTGTAGCTGTAGTCAATCAGTAAGTCAAACACGCAACGATTTTTTATAATTATACCAGTTTTGCATAGCATTTTCATCTCGCCTAGAAGCTGTGTAAACATTTTTACACAGTCAAAGTTGTTTATGAAGTATTTTATTGTTGAATGATAATAAGTTTAATATTATCTTTCCCGCTACTTACTTGTTGAAAATTTAGAAGAGTAACTAGAATCGTTTGTTTTCTCAAAAACAAACGATTCTGCTCCAGTTGTTGCTTAGGTAGAATAACCGGCCCCTTTCGTAAAAAAACTTCTACAATCTTGAATCTGCCCTTAAGGGTTACGAACCTAAAGGGTGCCAACGGAACTAAGCCTACGCCGTCTGTCTGTCTGTAGGTCCGTCTGTTCTGTCTCAGATTTTGAGCTGCCATAAGAGATAGCCAGTTAATCGCAAGTGACGTTTCGATGATTCATGAATGACATAATATCAATGCCAGTGACCGGCATTGATTTTAATTTTCCCATAATAGTCTAGGATCCGCACTAGAGACGACCTTCACCGATCTGTTTATTGATAAAATTAACAAGGTTTTTCTTTTGCGTTCCATTCCGTTATTAATGTATTACTAGTTATTTAAATTGTTTTTGTATTCGTTTTTTTCTTGCATGCGATTGTATAATAATTTTTTTTGTGCAGTTACCCAGAAATCCAACCGGCAGGTGGAGTTCGGGTTAGTCTTATTAACTTATAACTTTTTATTTTATTTATTCTTTTTATATTATAGTATCCACTAGTAATATTTTTATTTTTATTTTATTTTTATTTATTTATGTCTATAAGCGATACCGATAGTGACGATTTTGTATCTATCACCTCTCGTGGCTCAAATGTGAGCAGTGATGATAGTTTTTCAAGTATTCCATCCCTGTCTGATTTGCTGTTGTGTAATTTTTCAGACGTACCGAAAAACTTCAATGTTGTCCATATAAATGCTCAGAGTATTCCGGCTCATTTCCCTAGTATGCTGGCTTCTTTTGCTTGTAAAAATATTCATGCAATTCTAATATCCGAATCTTTTCTGAAACCCTGTCTCCCTTCAACGTTATACTCTCTTCCAGGTTTTACACTGATACGCAACGACCGGATTGGTAGAGGTTGTGGCGGTGTAGCTATTTACTTGCGCTCTCATATTTCTTTTTCAGTTGTAAGTTTGTCTACACAGCCTCCCCCATCTAACTCTGGCGAACATCTCTTTATTGAAATTGTGCTTTATCATGTCAAAATTCTTCTCGGTGTCTACTATAGCCCTTCCTTACACATTAATTACTTCGCATCCTTTGAAAAACTCTTGGAAGACCTTATGCCTTCGTACAGTCATACCATTGTAATGGGTGACTTTAATACATGTCTGGTGAAACAAGACTCTCGTACTTCCTGCCTTGAATCTATTGTCAAGTCTACCAACATGAATATCCTTCCTCTAGGCACTACGCATCACTTTCCAAATTGTAATCCATCTCTTCTTGATTTAATATTAGTCTCATCCCTAAAACATGTTGCTAAGCACGGACAATGCCCAGCTGACGCTTTCTCCTACCATGATCTCATTTTTCTTTCTTATAAAGTTCGTCCTCCAAAACCAAAGCCCAAAATTCTACTGCAGCGCAATTGTAGTGGGATGGATGTAGATAAATTAAGATCTGATGCTCAGAAAATAGATTGGTTTCCAGTAATGGCGGCTGATACTATTGATGACAAGATCTCGATCTTTAATTCAACATTAACGCAACTCTTTGACACCCATGCTCCGATTCGTAAAGTCAAAATTAAACATCTGCCGGCCCCTTGGCTTACAGATGAAATTAAATTATTGATCCATAAAAAAGCTGTCACTAAAGCCAAATATAAACGATGTGGAAGTAACGGCAATAAAGAGAATTATTTTCTTGCTCGGAATCGCTGCAATAGAGTGTGTAGGGATGCACAACGTCGCCATATTCATGCTTCTGTTTCAAACGTAGATCCAGCCAAAGTCTGGAAATTTCTTAGAACGTTAGGAGTTGGTAAGTCGCGTAGTGATGCGATTTCTAAAGACCTCGACATCGATTCTCTTAACAACCACTTCTCGTCATCATCCAATATGGATTTGGGTGATAAAAACTTTACTCTGAACTATCTTTCTTCTTTGCCAACTCCTAACTATCCTTCTTTCGTTTTTAGTCAATTTACTGCATGTGATGTTAAAAAGAGCATTCTCTCAATTTCCTCTAATGCTTTGGGTGGTGACAACATTGGTCGGAATATGGTTATTCCTGTCATTGATGAAATACTTCCAATGATTTGTCATCTGCTTAACTATTCCGCTAACTCGGTTGTTGTCCCCGAGGTTTGGAAGGAAGCGCACGTTATTCCTCTGCCTAAAAAATCCAAACCTTCTTCTTTTGCCGACTATCGTCCTATCTCCATTCTCCCTTTCCTTTCCAAGGTACTTGAACGTCTCGTCCACAACCAGCTTAGCTCCTTCCTTTGTAATCATAACCTTCTCAATCCTCTCCAGTCTGGTTTCCGACCCGGTCATAGCACTGTTACTGCCCTAGTGAAAATTACAGATGATATTAGATTGGGTATGGAAAACAGACAACTTACTGTTCTTACCTTGTTAGATTTCAGCAATGCTTTCAACACGGTTGATTTCGACATCCTCCTTGGCTTACTGCGCTCAATTAATATATCTCCATCGGTGATTGACTGGTTTCGCAGTTATCTGCACGGGCGTCGGCAGCGGATTCGAGTTGATGACTTCTTCTCATCTTGGTGTTCCACATCTGCCGGTGTCCCGCAAGGTGGCGTCTTATCTCCTCTTTTATTTGCTCTCTTTATCAATTCAATTTCACACCAACTCACTTCTTCCTACCATCTCTATGTAGACGATCTCCAAATTTACACTCACGCTCCACATGATGATCTGGCAGATGCATTCGCCCGCACTAATAACGACCTTATTCGTATTCTTGACTGGAGTAAGGCCTATGGTCTTCGCATAAATCCTAGTAAAACGCAAGTTATCGCAGTAGGCAGCTCACGTACTGCTGCTAAAATTGATTGATCTACTCTCCCTCAAGTTGAATTTGACGGTGTGGCTATTCCTATTAGTAATCATGTAAAAAGCCTGGGGGTGTTTATAGACAGTGACATGTCCTGGGGCCCACAGCTGGAGGCTGTAAGTCGGAGGTTTTTGGCAACTGCGGGATCGCTTAGGAGGCTGCGTAATTTTCTACCTACTGCTACCAAAATTGCGCTTGCACAATCTCTTCTTCTTCCTGTTCTTGATTATGCTGATGCCTGCTATCCTGACCTCACGGAAGACCAGCTGAATAAACTTGAGCGTCTCCAAAATGTCTGCATCAGATTTATCTTCGGGTTACGTAAGTTTGACCACATCTCTGAATTTCGTGTAAAGCTCAAGTGGCTCCCTATCCGTCTTCGCCGGAATACTCACATCCTTTCCTTGCTTTATAACATTCTGCATAACCCTTTGACTCCCTCCTATCTGAAGGAACGATTTGAGTTCCTTCATAGTTCCCATTCCCGACCTCTTCGATCATTAGAAAATCTCTTGCTCAGTATTCCTTTACACAGAACTGGCTTCTACGGTAGTTCCTTTTCGATTCAGGCAGCACGCCTGTGGAATTTGTTGCCGGTCTCGATTAGGAAAGCCCCATCCCCGGTCACATTTAAAGCCCGAGTTAAAATCTTCTACTTGTCAGAAATGTCGTAGGTAGTAATCGCTTCTTCTTATAGTATTATTTCCCTTCACTTCAGTATAAGTACGTATGTATATATATATATATATTTATTTATTTATGTAGTTATGTATCTGTATGTATTATTTTACTGTAGTGTAAGTTTTTATGGTATGTATGTGTAATATTGTAATATTTTAAGTAGTTTTTACAAGTTTATGTTCTTAGTTAGTAGATAGGTATTTTGTCTTTAATTATTTCTTCCCTTCTTTTGTATCTATAATATACATACACCCCCGGCCATTCTTCCTAACTTATAAATTTATCTCCATCCAAAGGTTGTCTGGAAGAAATCGCTGCTAAGCGATAAGACCGCCCATTGTACGTTTAATTATATAGTTAAGTTTGTTTCTTTTTGTTTGTATTATTAGCTATTAAGGTGTACAATAAAGTATTTTCTATCTATCTATCTATCTATTTTATATGAAATTTAATATATTAGAAAATATATCTCGAGTGGGTTGTCTAAAAAATTCCAGTCCAAATTAGTCATTGTCAATGACTAATAAAAAATAAAAATAAACTTTTTACTTGTTTTAATAACCGTGATAGTTAGACTGTTGAAATTTACACAGATGATGTATTTCTGTTGCCGCTATAACAACAAATACACAGAATAAAATAAATATTTAAGGGGGCTCCTATACAACAAACGTGTTTTTTTGCCGTTTTTATAGATAATGGTACTGAACCCTTCGTGCACGAGTCCGACTCGCACTTGGCCGGTTTTTATAGATAATGGTACGGAACCCTTCGTGCGTGAGTCCGACTCGCACTTGGCTGTTTTTTTTTTTACGATTCTTTGTCTGGACATGAATTTTTTAGACAACCCACTCGAGATATATTTGCATATACCATTAAATTTCATATAAAATACATTTCATCCAATAAACAGATCGGTGAAGGTCGTCTCTAGTGCAGATCCTCTACTATAATGAAATACATATTTATGAAAGTAGATTTATTTTGTTTGGAGTGAGGCGTAATCTTAGATATTATTTTCAATTATCATGCATGCAAGTAAAGCCGGATGCAACAGATAACAATATTATATACCTATTTGAAATGTGTTAATTAAGCCCTTTCATTTGACACTTAAAACACAGATAATTTAGAACTTGCATTACTAATAAAAGCCAAAACAGCATAAATTAACGGTCAATGTTTTCTCTGTTCGAAGGAGGGACCTAGACAGGGTTTCATGAGGGCCGATTTCAAAAAATAAATCTATCTAGAAAAGTTTCACCAATTGTGTTTCTGTTTTTGATTTGTTGAGATGACATCAGCAACTCCAAAATTTTAACGTAATCCTGATGTACTTAGTTCCATTTAAATTAGTGATATGACCTATCTTTTACTTTAGCTGTTTATAAACTTTGTAAGGATACATTTCTCAACCACTTCACAGTTGAATCCCACTCAACAATTGAAAAGCAATTGAAATAACTCACTGAGAATTCAATTCTCACAAACTAGAGTGTTAAGTACTGCGGTAGGTACCTTCAAAACGATTGTGGCTTTTGAAACTTGATCTAATAGTTTAAACCCTTTCTAGATAACTTGTAACAGTTGTGTTTCATGATTATGTAACATCTCAAGTCAATTTTATTAGAAAAACTTTCGTGAATCATATCAATTATTTTATAAAAACGGGAAATTTACATCCCCGAGGATGCGGGGATTTCGGGGTGCTTACATCGATTTAACGGTACGTGAAAATTTCCCGTTTTTATGAAATAATCTCAAGTCAATATTAGGTAGGTAGGTCCCAGAAATAAACTTTTGTTATAAACTATCAAATATTTTCGACCTCCGAGACGCGGTGGGCGTTTTCATGATCTGCAAGTATTTGTTCCACTATCGTATCTAGTTCCTGATACCCACGACACGGGGAATCTTAGTGTGTTATCAGAATTAGGTACCTAATGTGACTGGTGGGTATTATGTTATGTATATTATGATTGTGTAATGACACAATATTTTATGCTTGTTTCTTCGTCGTTATGGTATAGGTCATAGGTTACTTATTCCAGCGTAGACAGGTGCCTTATAAATTAAAAACAAAAGAATGAGAATAAAGATATAAGTAAATTAAAGGTACTAAAGAATCAATGAGAAAGATCGGAATGAATGCTGTGCGGCTGCGAAAATGTTTCCATTCCAAATTGACTTTCGCTGTTCTTTAAAGGAAGGAGGACGGTATGCCTCTGTTGGTTGTACGGAAGTTGAAATGTTTTATGGAGAAACCAAGTGGTGCGTATCTTTTTTCTATAATCACAATCTATTAAGTTTTTTTGTTGAAAAATTACTTCTACAAGTTTTTATTAAATGAGTGATCGGAACCGCGAGCTTGTCAAAATGAGCTCAAAGACTGCCAGGCTACCAGCAGTCAAATTTAAAACGTAATAAACAATGGCATTTGGTGTGGCATATTAACCGGTGTAACTTGGATAAAAAGCACATGCGTGATGTCGTGAAATTTAAGTGCTTTGCGTGTCTTTTCGAAATGGTGGATTTGTCCCTGTAAAAACTCCGTTTTTCTGCCACAATTTAAACTGAGTTATGACTTGAGACTCGGAGACTCGTGACAACTTGACTAATTTTATTACAAATTAATATCACTTGACAATGGCGAAATTGTTTGGAGCACTCCTCAGAAGCCATTATATGAAGAAGAAGACCGAATTTCTTATTATAGCTATTACCAACAAAATCAGAAGCCACAAAATGAGAATGGGATCGATCCATTTATCAATGCTATCTCAACTCGAATCGGAAATGAAGGGCGCATTTAGGGTACCTCAAGAGAAAGCAACAGAACTAATAGGTAGTTATACGTAGGCACCTATAGAATACCTAGATCACACACAACCCACCCATGACAAACTCACCAAGAAATCAGAGCTACTTTTTGAGATAACTACCATAAATAAAATACCTACGCATAATACTGGATTGAAAGGTCAAAGGGTCAGTACAGAGGTATCCATAATAACATTTTGATTGGCTTATTGAAACTTATATTAGATTACTTACCTAATTGAAAAACTTTTCCTATTTCGTCCCTCCTTGGCCCAGGCAACCAAGTTGGTGGAAAAGTATGAATCATATATATTTATACTGTATGTGGGACAGTCGCTGTCATAAGTAGTTTTATATCTGAATTTGGAAAATACTGATTTACACAACAAATAATCAATAACACTTACAAAAAGTAACATTACATTAACTAGTTCATCATTACTAGCAGCCTGTAGAAGGCTACCGCTGGACATAAGCTCCTAAGATGAACATTACATAGCCCACTACGCGAGTTTGAGCTTCAATTAATAGTTCTTTTTTATTACGGTACGGAGGCCTGTAATGCTATAAGTTAACCTAATGATGTTTTTGTTAGAGGTACGTCTCTAGTACGCTGCACTTTTCGCTAGCGTCCAAACCAACCCAAAACATTGTAAAAAGTTAATAAAAAATAAACAAATAAATAATAAATAAATAAAAAATAGGAATTGCGTTTGTACTTGCAGCCAACTTCAGAGGGTCAAAGATCCGCTGTGCGTATTGTAGGTATCAGCTGTTTTTGGTTAGATACCTAATTGTTTTGTTCTTGTTATTAACTTACTTCTGCTGGCAACTGTACCTGCGGATATAGCTTATCTGAGTATTCATATAGGAATGTTTATTTATGACTAGCAACTGATTTCGTGTGATTTATTGTGCAAAGAGTGTTCATAGACCGCTATTGCTATTTTTCTGTCTTGAACTTTATGCCTGTGGCAATAAGTACCGAGTTCCTTAAGTTAGGTGTCGTGTGTTCATTCAACTATCAACAAGATATTAAATTATAATTGTTGATATATTTAATTGTGTAACACGTTTTAATTCGGGTTTGGAAAACATACTGCGTTAGATACAGTTATGGGTCCAAAAAACAAACGAGGAATCTTCATAGAATAAATAATAGTTTAAAAAAACTAAAAAAACACGCTTTTATAGCTAACAGAACTAAAAAATAGAAAATAATTTTCAAATTCAAAGGGTTTATATTACAGTAGTAGAAGATCGAACAATCAATCAGTTTTTTTTTTTAGTAAATGTTACAATCATTCTGTTGGCAACTATCTATGAGAGGAGAGTTATGAAAAGTAGTAAAATGCAACAGAATGATTGTTACATTTACTTTATCAAGCACCCCACGCTTTAAAAAAAAAAAAAAAACTGATTTATTATTCGATCTTCTACTACTTTAATATAAGCTCTTTGAAATTTATTTTCTATTTTTTAGTTCGGTTAGCTATAAAAGCGTGTTTTTTTTAGTTTTTTTAAACTATTATTTATATTTCATTTTTTAGTTCGATTTTTCAATTAGTTATTTGTTGACATGTGGTATTGAAATTTCTCACAAATCATTTCGCAATCTCATCATTTACTACAGAGGATCATTCAAAGAATTTATTAATCCTGGCGGTCCTAATAAGGATAACGGGGAACTGTTATCAAATTATTGCATTGTCATCGGTCCTTGATACGTATGCAAAGTTTCAAATTAATCAGACTTGTGGAAATTGGTGAAAATTAAAGATTCAGTTACATACATACATACATACATAGATACAACCCAAGCTAATAAAAGCGTGTTAAAAAGAAACGCCTGGAGCCGCTCGAAACAGGCATTTTATTAGAATATCTATAAAATAAGTAAGTATAGACTGTTAAAATTATCCCTAGGCCTATCCTCAATCATTTGTAAGTGCTATATCTATACTTTTGACCTAATAACTTACTAGGTATACAATAATTTTGAAAACAAAGCGAAAATAGCCGAAGATTAGAGATAATTTTGTGTTTTTTTTTTGTATAGAGAAAAATTTGTTTGAAAATATTTTTGAAAATTGTCTGCCCTGTGAATTATAATGCACTAGCTGAACTAAAGGTACACTAAAACCTTCCGAAATAAATTCTCTAAATTATAGTGAAAACCGCATCAATTGCGTATAGTCACAGAATAAATATTAGTACGTATAGTTTAGAAGAAATACGCGGACAAACTGACATTTGGACATACAGGCCACCATAGAGCACTCCGGTACGGAGGCTGGCAATGCTCTAAGTTAACCACTGAACTGAATGAATGACGGAACAAGCAGATGGCCGACCTCATGTTAGGTAACCAATGCATTACCTCACAGGTCACGTCCGCCTAAGACGCGTCCTACGTGGCATTGCACTGTGCCCGCCACCCTGAGACATAAAGATGATGTCTGTTGTGCCTGTAATTTCACTGGCACTTTCAAACTAGAATTTAGCAATGCGAGCACTACTGATTTGCAGCAGAAATAGTAGGAGTAGTAGGAATAGTAGTAGTGGTAGTACTTCCACGGATGAACTTTTTCAAAGAAAAGCTCTACTAGATTATACTAAAATTATATAACGTTTATTGATAATCTATGCATATTCTTATTAAAATCTATTTTGTACTTGATTTGCTCTGATAAAATTCAAATCTACATTTGGCATTTTGATTAAGCGTAGCCTTAAATATCGACCAAAATCATAACATTCGTGAAGAACCCTAATAAATTAAGTTCGGCAGGTAGTAAGGCCGCAAGACCACTGAGGGCTCGAAACTTGCAAGATATTAACAATAGATCCCCACTACACCATCTAATTAATTACGTGACCGCTTATTGTTTCGATATGGTACGAAATATTATTATTTTTTGAGTTATTAGTTTTTCTATCGAATATATCATTGGTTTTTATGTATTTGTTGCAAGGCGAGATGATGATCACTAACGTACGAAAGCAGTCACCTAATAGAGGCCTAGAGATTACAGTGTTTCAATCACTGTTTTTTTTCTAGAACTAACGTTGTATATTTTTTTTTATAAAGAACTTCTACCTTTATATGTATGCAAAGACTTCAAAGTAAATGCACAGCGGTCAGAAAGTGTCCGAACCAAAACAGAAACAAAACTCATAAAAAAACATTTATTTCAAGTTCTATACGTACATTACTGCTTGATTATTGAACACATTTGAAGGACTAGAGTATAAACCGGCAGTGTATTGAACTCATTTGTCATGCTTCGAATTTTCAAATGTTTATATTTTGGTTGATTTGATAGTGTATATAATGCTTAGTCCATCGTAGAGTTATAATTCGCCTGCAACACAGGAGGTTGCGGATTCGGTTCCCGCCTAGGAACAAATATTTGTGCGATCCGCATTTCATGGTGTTCTGGGTATTTTCTATATAAAATAAAAAATATCTATCTATGTAATATATTGTATTAAGTATATCAGTTGTCTAGTACCCATAACACAAGCTCTGCTTAGCTTGGGGCTAGATAATGTTGTGTGAACTGCCCAGCAATATTTATATTTATTTTATATATTTATTTATAGTTTTTGGTTTTATAGCATCAAATACGTTATTTGAAAAACTGAACTAGGTGTTCACAAATAAGTCTGATGTTATGCATTAACCGTAACATAACGTTCACTCCACGTAGACCCAGTCCGATGCGGGCCGAAATTAAAATAAATAGTTATAGTACAGACAAATTAGCAAAAAGTGTGGCCCTAAGTCGAGTAGTCGTGGATTCTTATGGAATCGATAGATGACACGAATAGAAGCTTATCCCAGATTTGCACCGTTTCTGGCGCATACGGAAGGCTTTTAAATATTAGGTACAAACTTTAAAAATTGTAACTTTTGAAAAAACAAAAAAGTGTTAAGTGCATGTTCAATTACTTATAGAGACAGTCTTAGTGCGTTATGGATTTTAATTAAAACTACGTGCATAGTGGGAAACACTGTGAATTTGTTTTTTTTAGTTTGCGGGTCGGGGGAAATTTATGTACTCGGTGCAAACTTACATAAGGTTTCTATAAGTATTATAAACACTATATTAGTTTTGCACACCTCAGCGAATTACGGAACATAGTTTTTTTTCTTTTTTTGTAAATTGTACTTCGGGGGAAACTTATGTAGTCGTGCAAATTTTATTATAGTATATACTATCAGTTTACTACATTCGCACGTAAAAAAAACCACAAATTTTGTACCGGAAGTATTTCTTAATAATAGATCTTAATAAGAAATCAACGGCGTGGGTGGGGTGGGGTGTAGATTCATACCAAAATGTAGGCCGTATTCATCCCACGAATAATAAAATTGTATATTTGTCCATATTAATCGCAAAATGTAGTCCGGATTCATACCGCGCCACGGCCTTTAACAATGGATATTAGTACGGTCAGACAGAAAAATGCCTTACAATCATTTTCATATATTTTTGTTGGATGCAAATTATTAATAATTGGCGTTCGTATGTTTGTATGTTTGTCTGAAGATAAGTTGCGAACTGTTGATATATTCTTTATAAAACTAGTATTCTTTATACAATTTGGTAGATGGGTATATAGTATTAGTACAATTTGTGTAAGGTTATGAGCTAAATTGGTTCGGGGGTTGTAGAAGATATTGGGGCCAAAGAAAGGGAAAAAAAGTGAAACAATCATAGACGTTTCAAAACTAGTTTTAATTTTATTTTAGACTGTGTAACTTTTGGGATATAAGCAAAGAAGTAAAAATAAATAACCTCTACAGTTTTTCCAGTAATCTACTATCATCCATCGAGGAGTTCCGTTGTCCACCTTCCGTCTCCATCATCAGATCAGCTCGCTGTCACCATCATAAATAAATATTTAATAAATAAATAATCCTGGACAGTTCACACAACATTATCTAGCCCCAAGCTAAGCAGAGCTTGTGTTATAGGTTCTAGATAACTGATATACTTTAGTACAATACATTACATAGATAGATATTTTTTATTATACATAGAAAATACCCAACGAAAACATTAATAACATCCTGAACAAATATCTGCAGATAGTACATATATTTATAAATTATACAATATGGGTAAATTCAAGAGATATATCAATAGGGCTCTTAATGGTAGGCAGCGCGTTTGCAATACCGTGGGTGTTGTCCATAGGCGGCGGTGACTGCTTTACATCAGGCGGGCCGTCTGCTTGTTTGTCACGTTTAGGTCATGTAATATCGGAAGGTTTTCAATTCCTATACTGATTTCCGATATTAAATCTCAATATTGGCATTCCGATATTAATATCGGAATTTCGTTATTTATTTATAAATTGCACATTTTATTTACAAATTGCACAAATTCGGTATTAGGTTGGATTAAGTGCAATAAAAAATATTTTTAAATCGTATTCTAATCGTATCTGATCACGGGAGAACTAACTAATGTCTTTGCGAGTAGATGTTACTGGAAGATATATCAATCTACCCTCTTTCTTACTCTTTTATTATGAACGATACTACTACCATCGGTTTCATTGTCACACTTCACCCCAACTCGACACATAACACTATCGGTATCCGGTCGCGTAGCAGGTACCACACTTTTTTTATTTTTACACATTCTCACCACAGGCTTCCATACTCCAGATAATTGAAAACCATCTTCTCTATTGAAATTTCTGTATTTAGTAATCTCAATTGCCTCTTGTGCCATTACAAATATTTATATAATATACGAATCTTTGCTCATTGTATAGGATATTGTTGTGACCTAAAAGCTTATGTTATAAATTATTGTAAAATTCTGATTCTCTGAAACGATTTCTACGCACTAGTCCGTGATTTTCCTGAAAAAATATTTTAAAATGGCTTCCACTTTTTTTTTAAATGTTTTATACTTATTTTTGTTTGTGATGACAGTAAACCTCAGATATCGGTTTTTAAAGTAATCGAAACAGTAACAAAAAAAAAGCATTTACATCCACAGACGAACATTGAAATAAAATTAAAAATATGGAAAAATTAAAAATTCTGTATAGTCCCTTACATTCAAAGGACATTTTAAAAATAAAGTCACATAAAATTTTTCATCCAAACCTTGTCATTATGTCAGCTATTTATCATGTAAATTTGATTGAGATTCTTTTACGGGATCATTCATGATATTCAATTTAAACAGTTAAATGCGACATTCTGGTTTTTAAGATTAAGTGAAATCTTAAATAAAACTAAATAATAACTTTCAGCATTGCATGTATTCAGTGAATCATCACAATAAATTTTCGAAATGGCGACCTTCTAACTCAATACATAATCAGCATCGTCTAAAAAAATTATCTTTAAAACGTAGAAAAGCGATTCAGTTGCTTTTGAATTGTCGCTTCTGCCTTGGTCAACCTTTTTCGCAATTTTTTCACATTTCGGCACTCTTGAGAGTAAACAATCTCTTTATAATATCCCCAAACAAAAAAGTCAATGGGGTTTAAGTCGAGAGATCGTGGGGGCCATGCGATAGGCCCGCCTCGGCCAATCCATTTATCACCAAGTATCGCATTTTGTTAGTAGTAGTCGAGCTTTTTGTGAAATACTTCGTCCGGGAAAGTACTACCACCATACCTATTTCTGCCGCAAAGCAGTAGTGCTCGCATTGCTGTGTTCCGGTTTGAAAGGTATGGGTGCTGGTGAAATTACAGTCACATGAGACTTTTCATCGTTATGTCTCAGGGTGGCGGGCGCAGTGCAATGTCACATAGGGCGCGTCCTAGGAGGGCGTGACCTATGTGATAATGCACTGTTCATAGGAAGAGAGTACCGCTTATCATCAGGTGGACCATCTGCTTGTTCAGTCATTCTAAGTAGTATTCAAAAAAACCTGTCATTAAGATATTGTCTAACTTTTGACGCAAAGTGACATGGTACGCCGTCGTTTTAAAAGTCATGTTTCGGCGTGTTAGTAAAATGATGTCTGTGGATTATCCATTTAAATCTTCTCTTAAAAAGTTCAAGCATGACTCGCCATTTAGGCGATCTGGCAGTTGGAATGGGCCCACCATCTGTCGCAGGTTTCTGCCTCGTATGTAGAAAATAATGTCCTTGAACAACAAAGATGGGTTGTTTTACTATTGCTTATGTGCAATACAATCTTCAGACTGTCACATTTCTTTTTAATTCCGACTTGCAGAACATTTTCAAAAACTCTTTTTTGAACTAACTTTTATTAAATTGAGTGTTTTTATGATCCTGTGCAAGAATCTGGAACAAGGTTAGGTATATGACTAATAGCTGTCACATCAGCCATGTTTTTAAGGTTTGGATGAAAAAGATTGTGACTTTTTTTTAAACGTTCATTGAATGTAAGAGTTTGGGCAAAAAAAAATATATCTTCATATTATTATTTTTATTTTAATGCAATAGTAGGTGCTATTGATGTAAATGCTATCAGACAAGGTAGCCCTAGTATTTAGCTTATTTACAACAACACCAAAAACAGGCCTCTACCTCAACGAATCGAGTCACAATGCCAAAAAAGTGTAAGAGCTCCGATTGTCTTAAAAACACATAACTCGAAAACTACTAAAAATCGCGAAATGGGGGTGATTCGGGTATCTCTGGGGGTAACCTTTCTTTGGACTTCGGCTTGACACTACTTTTTGGGACACACTGTATATATTATTACTTTGTTGATTATTTTATACAAACAATTTTATGAAATAAATAGTTGTTCCATAATAACATATTTTTTTGCTGACGTTACTTTCACTCGTTTTAGATGTAGGTATTTCTAGGTGGGATAAATACGGACTCTAAAAATGAAATGAATATTAATTGTATGAATCCGGAATAATTATTATTACTTTCAGCTCGTGGGATGATTTTCTGGGATCAATACGGATGCACCCCGCGGTTGGGGGACAGTGTTAGCAGTGTAGCGCCACAGTATATATATTAGTTTCTTAGCACCGCACTGAACTTACATATATAATACTTAAAAAATGCATGTTCCGTATATAAATTCCAGTATTAAATGGCTGGCGAATGTAGTACTAATCAAATGAATAAGTTTAAGTGAAATTCCAGAATTGCCTGAAATTTCCCCGAAGTAGAGCGACAATAAAATATGGAAAAAGTGACTTCCGTGTGAGGTACCCAGGTGCAAACCTGGTAATTTATTTGGCCCATTTTTCTGGTAATTCTGTCAATTTGCAGTTGCACCGACTACTTCAATTTCCCCCGAGCCGCAATACAGAAAAAAATATTTTTTTAGAAATGTTTTTTTTTTCGTATGTTCCGTAAGTCGGATTAAAAAAATACTTGGTGCAAATGTAGATCATAACGGTCGTAAGTGTATGCCGAATTGCACCGACTACATCTATTTTCCCCATTAAGTTACGGGTATTATAAGGTTTTCACCCTATTTCAACCTGTTCCGGGGGGGTGAATTTGCTGAAAGTTATATTAGAGGTGATTTTCAAGCCAAACAAAACAATTAGAAAAGGTTTTGTGACTACATCTAATTACTTCCACACTTTTGCTAAAAATCACCTAATTTGCCTGTACTATTAGCCAATTGACATGTGAAGGATTCGGACGGGAACGTCCACACTATCAGACCATGGTCTTAACATCACCTTAGAGTATAACAGCTTAGGGGCAGACCACCAGCCCTCGACATTGGTGTAAGCAGTTAAGAGGGCAGTGGATTCGGCACACAAGATTTGCAAGAGTGGTTTGACAGACGGAACATCTGTATGACTCAGCAATGGATTCACAAGAAATATAGAACTACATAATTGATAAGGAAGTATTGTTTAGATCCGTCGTAGCACTTTCCGTGGCAGCGTAGCAGTTCTATTGGAAAAATTCAAAAAATTATGAAAGCTTTCTGTGTGGGATAGGTTATCATTTGTTCACAATCTTTGAAAGTTTCTAGTGACTTTATTCCCATAGCTAGATCTTATATATAATACATGCATAGACACACCCCATTTTCCCCGAAGCGGTAGGCAGAGGTCTCTTTTCACAGTGGGTTGCACCATCGTGGAACATTGACTTGACAAGTCTTATATAATACCATAGATTTAATTACATTCAAATACTACCTTTTTTTTTATACTACTTAAATGACGGTACAAGCAGATGGCCCACCTGATGTTACCTACCCTGCAATCATTTGACGTGACCCATAAACATAATGACAGACACGCAGAATTCAGCTGCGTCTCACCTTCGATGTCTCACTCATAACTATACACGATATTGATTGACTATACAAATATTCGATACTAATTGGTGAAAGAAGAAATAGAAAGGCACCTTCTCAAATGAACTTCACACCAAAAAAGCAAAAAGAATAACAAAAAAGTAGTAGGTAGTACAAAAAAGTATTAGTAGTATCATATTAGTAGACCGATTTCAAGTTATACAGCCTTGAACATAGACGGAGAAGCCATCGCCTGCCTATCAGTATTTTACAGCAAAAAGCAAACAGCCCGAGGACCTAAAAGTGCGTAGCATGTATTTAGTGGTATCACGATACAAGTAATAGCGCAGTTACTATGTAACAGGGAATTAGTAACAGAACTGTTGGTCGACCATAAGTATAATGAACACGCGATTTTATTGTAGGGCTACTTGAAATACATATTAGTTTTATGACACGCAACTCTAACTTAATTTTATCTTTTTCCGTAGGTATTTACTGTAATTATCTTGGAATTGACTGATCTATCCCACTGATACCAATGTTTGAATGTGTGTTACTCAATCACGCCGAAAAGGCTGTACCGATTTCGATACAATTTGGTACACAGATAGATTATGATGTGGATTAAGCCATATTCTAATTTATATCCTGTTAAGACTCTATGTTAAAATTTTGGGAGTCTTTGCGTTACACGCTCACTCAGTAACAGTAAAGGTTACAAACTTGATGTTAATACAGTAATCAGGTACTTGAGAATGTAATCTAAATAAATCATAGACTAGAAACAAGATTGGTAAAACTTTTCTCTAAAACACGTTTTTCCTTCGACTAGAGAAAATATAAAGCATATTCGGTAGGTAATCTCATCAGTAATTAATCTATGGAATGTGATTTACTTAGATTAATTAAAGAGAATTTATTTTTATACTTGCTACTTTAGAAGCAAAACTAAGTTTTATCATTTGTCGCTTACGTCAGTTACTTGCGAGCGCCAGATATCTATCCCTCATCTCTTCCCGGGTTCAAGTGAGTAATAACGCTGTATCTGTCTTGCAGCTATTGTTTTCTTGATAGACTTCGCCCTGTCGATATTTAAACATATCACCTTAAAATGCGGGCGAAACCGCAGGCGGCTATAGTAGTTAATAGTCGGTAGCATAGTTCGTAGTAGTGTTAGTATTAGTACTCGTATTATACCTATTAGATCGAATCCAAGTTATAAAGCCTTGATCATAGTCGCTGCAGTAGTTGTAAAATATTCCATGTCATTTGTTATCGCTCGTGTGTTGTAACTTGTATTGTAAGAGAACCTAGTATTTAGACAAACCTAACATAGGTTTTAAGATACAACTAACCAAAATAAATTTAGATTAATTTTTATGATAAATAAAATAAAATTAAAATAAAATAAATAGACGGAGAATCGCCTGTATAACAATATTTTACAGAATACATTTCTAAGAGTGTGCACAGGAACTACACGACCTCATTCCACCATCTCCTTTCTACCAGCTGACAACAAGACTTACGAGATTCTGTAAAAATGGTAATCTGTAGACATGGGGATCTGTAGACATGGGAGTTTGTAGAAATTGGAATCTGTAGACACGGGAATCTGTAGCCATGGGAATCTGTAGGCATGGGAGTCTGTAGACATGGGATTCAGTAGACATGGTAGTTTGTAGATATGGGAATCTGTAGACATGGGAATCTGTAGACATGGTAGTCTGTAGACATGGGAGTCTGTAGACATGGTAGTTTGTAGATATGGGAATCTGTAGACATGGTAATCTGTAGACATGGGAATCTGTATTCGTAAGCATAATCCCGTACAGAGATGCCACCCATATATGATATATTCCACCCTTGCGCACCAAACGATTCCAATCTTTGGAATTCCTTCAAGGAGTGGAACTCATTGTCGGCGTCCGTCTTTCCAGATCAGTATAGTTTCTAGATTATTTCTAGGCAAGCGTGCTCCATCTTAGACTGCATCGACACTTACCATCCGGTGAGATAGCGTTCAAAGGCTTGATCTATAAAAAATATGTATTATTTAGGTAGGTATTTATACTGTAAATATCCTCGTATGTGCCAACTGTAGGATCTTGATTCCACCTATTATTTTCGTGTTAGATAAATAAAATAGATAAATTAATAATGCTGGATAGTTAACACAATATTATCTAGCCCCAAGCTAAGCAGAGTTTGTGTTATGGGTACTAGATAACTTGTAATACATTACATAGATAGATATTTTGTATATACATAGAAAATACCCAGAACACCCTGAACAAATATCTGCAGATCGTACAAATATTTGTTCCGACGTGGGAATCGAACCCGCAACCTTCTGCGTCGCAGGCGAACCTTCACCCGCCGCGCCACAGAGATCGTCATATAGAGCCGAGTTACTGGTTTATCTATTAATTTACTGCTATATTAGTTCCATACCGCGAACCTCGCAATGTGAGAAGGATGTAAGCAAAATGAGTGTGGCAAGTATGCGGATATTGCGGTTATTGTCGCTCGACTGCCTCTCGACGGAATCTATGAAATCCGCGACCCTCGTGCCCGGCACTATCGATGTACCTAACTGTTCGGATTCCGAAAATTGGGATACCTACAAACTTCTTTTTTTGATTGTGGCTTCTGTGGCTTTATAGGATACATACAATGTTGGGTTTATTGACCAAGCGAGCGAAGCGAGTGTAAACTTTGCAACACCTGGCTTTGCTTTCATTTGTCCGTATGTTGGTAGGTACTCGCGTAGAGGTAGATTTTCGTTATCTTGACAAAACTTGATTGGAGAGGTTTTTCAAGGTTTGTGGGGAGCTAGTTTGCTGCATTTACTGTCTGATTTGATAATTGGCATTAGTAACTTCATTTAGTAACTACTCAATTATTATTAAGAATTTCGAATATGAGTCAAATTGGTCAAGAGGTTGTTAAGACCGCAAGTTTATCTGTTTGCAGAACTAACTAGTCTAGTTTAGGAAGGCTTGTTTGAAATGTCCAACGATGCCAAACGTTGCTCTTCCGACAACATGGTCGTGAAGTTTGGATAGCTGCCGTCAACAAGCAGGGCGACACTGTCTTCCAACTCGAGAAACGTGGTGTGAGTGTCTCATCAAAAAATTAACCAAAAAAACACTGAATGACTTCATAAAACCGTGAAAACTATTGCCAAATGAGCTCCTTGTGCTAAGTGCATTTAACAATCTCTATGTGTCCATCTTGAAAACAACTCCTGGAAGAAGATAAGGCGTTGAGTCTTGCTTTCGTATAAACAGCCTACAAAAGCTATCATAGAGCTATCGAACCACACAAACAATAAATACTCGTACCACGATCAACACCGAAGCCAGGTCCACACTGGCTACACACTTTACAGCTTTGCTGCCGTCTAATTTAAATTTGACCTCGTACGGTTAGATTTTATGTGAGGCTGTCTCAAAGGTTACAAGGGAACACGCGGTCGTGTAACGACGACTTGATGATTTTGATTTGAGAGCTAAATTATAGCGCTCACCTTGGACTAGAAGCTGCATTGTACTACCGTATGACTTTAAAACATCCACGGGAGGAGAAATAGGAATCTACTTTTATGTCGGAATATGCCACGGCATACCAATTGCAAAAAGGAGCGAAAGTTTTTTTTCTCACAAACTGTTCGCCTTTGAATTTGAGTATTTTTTCAACTAACCGGACTTTTTAGTATGTTGGTATAAGATTTGTCCTGCCTGCTAGTATATCAGGGGTGCGTTCAGTGGGTACACTCGAGTGTTGGTTGTCACCAGAGTGTACGGTTGTTCCGTTCACAGGCTCGGTTAGAGCGTTCGGTTAGCTTCACGTGACCCCAACCGAACAACCACCTCTGACAATTCTGACGTCTGTCAAAGTCAAATCATGTGCTTGTCACCAAAGCGTATGGGTTGTTCCGTTCGGAGGCTCGGTTAGAGCGTTCGGTTAGATTCACGTGACCCTAACTGAACAACCACCGTTTTGGGTGGGTGTTCGGTTGTTACGATTTTGACGTTAGATTGCTGTCAAAGTCAAGTCGATCCCACCCTTCCCCCCCAAAAATCCTGTTCCATCCATAGATGGAGAAATATTTTATGTAAGCCCAACAAGTAATATAGTAAATAAATAAATATAAAATAAATAAATAATGCTGGACAGTTCACACAACATTATCTAGCCCCAAGCTAAGCAGAGCTTGTGTTATGGGTACTAGATAATTAATATAATATATTAATTAGATAGATATTTTTTATTATACATAGAAAATACCCAGAACACCCTGAACAAATATCTGCTACTGCACAAATATTTGTTCCGAGGCGGGGATCGAACCCGCAACCTCCTGCGTCCCAGGCCAAGCTTCGCCCGCCGCGCCACAGAGGTCGTCAACTAATAACTGTTGTTAATAAGGTAGTAACTGCGAAAGTTCCAGATTCCACTAGAGGGTTTTTTTATAAAGTGAAACAGGTCTTGTTATCAGCTCCTGGATTACTTTGCTATTAAATGCTCTAAGACTTTGTTAATCAATCACGCTGTAACAGCTGAACCGATATTGATGAAATTACATCCACAGATATGTTCAGATGTCCAGTAGCGGTTTATGTTCGCTGATTGATGATGATGTTGCAAACATCGCCAATATTTTTTCTGTGAAATATCAAGGCTAGTTTTTGTCAAATTTGTCAGTACCTATCAAGGCTGGAAGGATCTTTGTTGTCAAGTGCTCGTCGGATCACACGCATTCAGGGTTCCGTACCAAATGTACCAGAAAATTCTCGAAATGTTTCGAAAGTTTTTTGTATAAGTATATTAATAAAATATAAATACACACTTTAATATGCTTTCAGCGATAATGCCGCCCATTTTACTGTTTTTTTTTATATTACGTTTATTTCTTGGTGTAGGTACAATAGGGTGTTAGTGGTTATATCGATATAAAGACATAACAAGTACCATATTTACAAAACAAGTTCCTCGGTCAAATGCAAAATAAAAAAACTTGGTAACAAAATTTTGGAAAAAAACTGACTTTGGCGGCTTTATTTTCTATTACTATTGAAAATAAAATAAAAACTGCTTCATGAGATCCAAAAATGGTAAACTACACAGCTACAATAACAATAAGGCTCTGGTTTTGTCGTTCATTCATTCATACTATCTACTAACTTCTTTGAAAAAAAGTGGAGCTGACAATGTTGAAATAGAGCTGAATTTAGCTCTAAAAGAGCTAAATTGGCAACACCGGGTGAATAAAGCGCTTGTTTACATCAAAAATGTACAGTGGCATTGACATTCCGTGTCAATCCAAGTCGTTCAGAGCCTCAGAGCGTGGTTAAAAAAACAACTACACCCTTGGAGTGTACCCATTGAACGCACCCCAGTGTTAGTCAAGCCAAAGAAGCAATGGAGGCAATGACCTTACCACTTGTCACGTCGATATTCTCACGATTGTGCAACCCATGCTGAGATCTACTTAAAAGGCGTATGTATGTAAAAGTAGGACTTCACTCCGGTTAAGTATTCCTGCTACATCCCTAACCGGCAATATAGCTTGAATAATGAATGCTGCGACCCCGCCATATTGCCCCATTTACTTTTTTAATTTACCGTTATGAGAAAAACGGTTACAGCGAAACGATATGCGATTTATCTTGCTTTTATGAATAGATTTCGATGTTTGGTCGAGTCTTACATAATTTACTAGCTTCGGGTAAGAATTCGATACTTAGTTCATAATGTTTTATTTCACCATTTTCAGGGTTCTGTAGTCATCGAGACAAGGAACGTTCATAGTTTCGTCATGTATATCTTTATTTCGGTGAAATTACAGGCACATCTTTATATGTCTCAGGGTGGCGGGCGCAGTGCAATGCCACATAGGGCGCTACCTAGGTGGACGTGACCTATGAAGTAATGCATAGTTAAAGGAAGGGGTTAAAACTTAACCCTTAACTTAAAACTTAACATATCTCCAAAACGGTTTGAATGAATGAGGGGTTTTCACGGCCGTTTCACAACATGTTTACAGCTTTAAAAATAGATGGCGCCAGCTCTGTACAAGCTAATGTGAAATGTCAACGTCAACAACGTAGTGATATATTTTCCTGATATTTACACAAAAGCACAGACAATGCATTTGTTATATTTTTGACAAGTATATTTGACTCAGCGCCATCTATCGAGCCAAATCGAACTACTTTTTTTTATATTCGAAAATGAAAAGCCCTCGTTAGATAGGTACGGTTTTCTTTTCTTTATGTGAAGATTTTTCCTAACTGTGTTTGGTGCAAATTGTGCAACCATTTCCATTTCAGGATCATAGCTCAAAAAAATTAATGTCCCATTTATCTCCAAAATAGTTTGACCGATTTGTTATATATTTGACAAGTATATTTGACTCAGCGCCATCTATCGAGCCAAATCGAACTACTTTTTTTATATTCGAAAATGAAAAGCCCTCATTAGATAGGTACGGTTTTTTTCTTTATGTGAAGATTGTTCCTAACTGTGTTTGATGCAAATTGTGCAACCATTTCCATTTCAGGATCATAGCTCTCAAAAATGAATGTACCATTTTTCTCCAAAATAGTTTGACCGATTGAGATGTGGTTTTCTTTATAAGAAACTAAGAACCGAAGAATAAAGAAACCGGCTTTTTTTAATAAAACTAGCTTTTAAACCTTGATTAAATAATTGTTCGTTGAAGCTCACGTACATGTCTCAGAGAACGCGTTTCTCATAACTTATGCAAAGCTGTAAGAAACCATAAGAGCCTTGTTGGTTTTAAAACGTATCAAAGTAAACACAAATTGAGTTTTCATTTATGAATAACTAATGTACCTAGTTAACATGTTTATTTATCTATGAAATTAATTGCAAAATAGTTTCGTACGAAAATTCTCTTGAATAAGTACATATGTGGGGTGAAATCATCATGTGTATACACTTACGTTATGACTGTATATATGTAAACGGGTTACAATGATTCGTTATGGTGATTAGTAACCCAACCGTTCGTTATAAAAACAAATTTTACTTAGTAAATAAAGTAACTTCAGAAATTAAATTGGCCATAATTATTTTACAAAAGAGAAAAGGGAGTTTCACAGAATAGTTCTTTTTCGACATAAAAATTGGCTACAGTATCATTATACATACATACATAGACACACGCCTTTTTCCCCGAAGGGGTAGGCAGAGCCTCAACAGGCCTCTCTTCACAGTGGGTTGCACCATCGTGGAATATAGACGTGACGAGTGGTGAGCTCATCGCCGCTATTGCTTCCCACGACTGACAGTATCATTATATGTCAGACAAATGTGTTAAAACTCATTTTAACGAGTGACAAATGTTTTTTGATGACGTAAATCATATTCGTATGATCAGTTTTTTTTTAAATAAACTCTTTGTCATTATCGTCATTATCAGCCTACATAGATCCACTACTGGGCACAGGCCTTCCCCATAAAATGCTACGAAGAACGGTCTTGAGCCGCCTCCATCCACATCCTTCCTGCGACCTCTATAATGTCTTGAGTCCATCGAAAGGGGGTATTCCTCATTTACGTCATCTGTTTTGTGGTCGCCACTCCAGAACCTTTCTTCCCCAACGGTTATCATTTCTGCGAGTAATATGGCCTGCCCATTGCCACTTTAATCTGCTGATTCTGTGAGCTATGTCGGTGATCTTGGTTCTTTTACGGTTCTCCTCATTTCGGATTATATCACGTAGTGAAACTCCGAGCATAACTCTCTACATACCCCGCTACACAACAAAAAATACTATACTTATCTAAATATCAGAACAAAATACGCTTAAGTATGTTTAGGCCGCAGACAGTCTCATTCAAATTCACTTCACAACCGAGTGATCAAAAGTAAACACACAGAAAAACAAACGTTATTTTGGAATTGAAACGAGAGAATGGTGGGTTAATGAAGACGGCCCACCTCGGCCGGAAGCCATCCCTCCGTCGCACGTCGCTCCGGTGCGACGATATCCGCTGCAGCTCAATTTCCGGGACGGTGGAAATTTCCACTGAGTTTTTATTTGCTCTCCTGATTCGTGCGTCGCGCGATTTTATCTCTAGTTATCGCATCTCTATGCTTGATTTAGAAGCTTTTTCTTGTGCCGTTTACATTAATGTTTGCTTACTAATATTTAGGCCCATTTAAATAAATAATATAATAAAAATAAATAATAAATAATGCTGGACAGTTCACACATTATTATCTAGCCCCAAGCTAAGCAGAGATTGTGTTATGGGTACTAGATAACTGATATACTTAATACAATATATTACATAGATAGATATTTTTTATTATATATAGAAAACACCCAGAACACCCTGAACAAATATCTGCGATCGCACAAATATTTGTTCCGAGGCGGAAATCGAACCCGCAACCTCCTGCGTTGCAGGCGAATCTTCGCCCGCCGCGCCACAGAGGTCGTCAATGGTATGTAGTTGCATTTTTAGAGTTTACTCCTTAAAAATCGATTTTCATATAAGGTATGCAAATAAATGGGGAGTAAAATCGTAAAATCGAGCGTTAGTAATAAGTGAAGTCGTTATGTTTTCCTCTACGCAACATATTCACGCATATATACTGAAATGGCCTGGAGTAAACTCCATTCACGCGTCGTAGCTGACACATACCTTTTTTAGGGTTCCGTATTCAAAGACAAGGAACCCTTATGGATTCGTCATGTCTGTCTGTCCGTGTATGTCACAGCCTTTTTTTTCCGAAACTATAAGAGCTATACTGTTGAAACTTGGTAGGTAGATGTATTCTGTGAACCGCATTAAGATTTTTACACAAAAATTATAAAAAAACAATTATTTTTGGGGTACTTAGAACTGAAACTCAAAAAAAAAAAACATCAAACCTATACGTGTGGGGTATCTATGGATAGGTCTTCAAAAATGATGTTGAGGTTTTTAATATAATTTTTTTCTAAACTGAATAGTTTGCGCGAGAGTCACTTCCAAAGTGGTAAAAAGTGTGTGTGTGTGTGTCCCCCCCCCCCCCCCCGTAACTTCTAAAATAAGAGAATGATAAAACTAAAAAAAAAATATGATGTACATTACTATATAAACTTTCACTCAAAATTGGTTTGAACGAGATCTAGTAAGTAGTTTTTTATTTTTGGGGTTCCCCATACTTAGACCTGAAACGCAAAAAAATTTTTTTCATCAAACCTATACGTGTGGGGTATCTATGGATAGGTCTTTAATATTGAGGTTTCTAATATCATTTTTTTCTAAACTGAAAAGTTTGCGCGAGAGACACTTCCAAAGTGGTAAAAAGTGTGTGTGTGTGTCCCCCCCCCCCATAACTTCTAAAATAAGAGAATGATAAAACTAAAAAAAATATATAAAAATATGATGTACTTAAAAAAAACTTGATAAACTTTCACTCAAAATTGGTTTGAACGAGATCTAGTAAGTACTTTTTTTTTAATACGTCATTAATCGTAATCCATCCAAGAACTTTTATATTATGTTACTTGCTGCTACGGAACCCTTCATGGGCGAGTCCGACACGCACTTGGCCGCTTTTTTTTTAAATAGTACCTATTCCTTTCTAACAAACGGAACCATTAGATAATCATTCTCGTGTCGGTTACAGCCTACTCCGAGTTTTTTTTTACGTTTCTTTAAAGCTGAACATAGAGTTTTACGTTTCTTCAAAGCTGAACATAGAGTTTTACGTTTCTTCAAAGCTGAACATAGAGTTTTACGTTTCTTCAAAGCTGAACATAGAGTTTTACGTTTCTTCAAAGCTGAACATAGAGTTTTACGTTTCTTCAAAGCTGAACATAGAGTTTTCCACCACGAAAATGTTACAGGCATTTTTAATTGTATTACATGTTACAATGTTGTTTAAATAATAATATCAATGTACTAGCAGCGCCCCACGATGATACCCTCGTTAGTCTCGATCCCGTGAGAATATCGGGATAAATATGTGCCTATTTGTTATTCCGGGAGTCCAGTTATCTCCATTCCAAATTTCATCCAAATCTGTCTAGCTGTTTCAGCGTGAAGAAGTAACAAACACACTAACACATACACTAGGGTGTCCCTTATATACGTGTTTTTTTTTTTCGGATATCGAAATGCATACCCCGTAATTCTTTTTAAACTACCCAGATCTACTTAAATACAAAATGTTATCTTCCTATGTCAACATTAACCCGTGCCGACAAGGCCGTAAAGATTTTGAAATAGCTGCCTTTGACCCTTTTCGATATTCAACTAAACAAAATGAAATATTTATATTTTATAAAAACAATAATAAAAATTTTGTAAGAAAATAGGTATTTATTTATTAAAAGAACATAAAATTACAGATTAGCAAGGATATTTTCTTTTAAGGGTCTCTTTGTTACAGTCTGGATAAAGATTTCTGTGCTCTTGTACACAGCGTAGTAAAAATTGTTTCTGTTCTTCCTTTGCAGTAATTAAACCATGAAAATGTTGCATAAGTTTTACAGCTCTTTCAGCTGTATCATTCACTGCCCTTAAAGAAAAAACCTTTCTTTTTGCCTGTAAATAGGCAACATCTTCTTCCCACGTAGAAACAGGTTTCTCCAAGAAGTTATCATCAATTTTTAAACGAGAAAATAATTTTCTGCTCTTGATAGACACAAAATCACTCAATGATTTTCCTGTAACAATAGACAAGACAGTATTATTATCAGTTTATTAAAACAATTTAAGACATAGTAAAGTAAGCTTAGCGTTAGATCCTTTTACATGTTTTTTTTTAATTAATGATTAATAGCTAACTTTAACATAAAATTAAGTATTCCCACTTACCATGCAAATAATCAGACATATCTTCCTTCGATGGAATGTATCTCTTCCCAGAATCATACAAACTCTCTCTTTGTAAGTTCTCTACGATACTTCTCTTGGTTGCTTCATCAACTTCATCATCAAAGAGTGACAAAACAGTAATTTCTTCTGACAAGTACCAAAGATGTTGACTAAACTTTTTCAAAGCTGCTTGGGAGATCTCTTTGTTAATAGTTTCGTATTCCTTAAGCCTTTTTAAAAAGGACAAATCTTGATTTGGTGCCTTCACCGCCAGACTACATCCCAGCCATGATTTCACATATACAACTGCAATGAATAAACAAATGTCTTGGAGTGCTCGTTTATCTTTGGCGCTAATTTTGAATTGAGATTGCAGCAAACATATTTTCAAACAGTAAATAGCTCTTGCCATCCACCTTGCTTGATGCATTGCTCCAGGAGGTCTTATTTTAATTTTTTTCTCACTATCGCCTCCTAAGAAAATAATAGACAGTTCAATCAGTTCTCGATAATCGTCACGTACAATAGATTTTTGCAGTTCTTCATTATAAAATGTCAACAGTTCTTTAATTTTTGTATTACAAATATGTTGTGTGACGATGTGGCTGTGTGTTTCAATAGCAGCAGAATTAATAGTATTCCAGCTGTCTCTAAACACTCAATTTAACTTCACGAATGTTAAAAAAGAGGCCTGCAAGAACTTGACGGTTAGACGGTAACTTTGCCCCAGTTATTTGATAGTTCAAGTCACCTACTAAGAAAATACTTTTTTTATTGCTTCTTAATTCCACTGCCATTTTTTAACGTAAAACAATATGTGTTCATCACGAGATTAACTAATAACAAATGACAAATACGGCGAGTACGCGCCGCTATTTCCGCGTAACTTGTATGAACATGATTCGATGCAAGTCGGCACGGGTTTCCGTTCTCCAAATAAGGTAAAAATTAATTCCCGAGTGTTTTAGGTACTAATGAACAAAACTAAGACCTATGCGTTAAAAAATATAAACTTTGAAAAATAAGGGACACCCTAACATACACACACACACACACAAACTATCGCATTTATAATATTAGTGTGATAGTGTGATATAACAGGCAACCCATTTCTATTATTATATATTATCGATCCAATTAAAGTTAAAAAAGCGGCCAAGTGCGAGTTGGACTCGCCCATGAAGGGTTCCGTAGTAGCAAGTTACATAATATAAAAGTTCTTGGATGGTTTACGATTTATGACGTATTAAAAAAAACTACTTCAAATCTTCAAACCAATTTTCGTTGGAAGTTTACATGGTAATGTACATCATATATTTTTTTTAGTTTTATCTTTCTCTTATTTTAGAAGTAACGGGGGGGGACACATTTTATCACTTTGGAAGTGTCTCTCGCGCAAACTATTCAGGTTAGTAAAATATTATATTACACACCTCAACATCATTTTCGAAGACCTATCCCTAGATAACCCCACACGTATGAGTATGATGTTTTTTTTTTAGTTTCAGTTCTAAGTATCGGGATCCCCAAAAATTTATTGTTTTTTTTCTATTTTTGTGTGAAAATCTTAATGCTGTTTAAAGAATACATCTACTTACCAAGTTTCAACAGCATAGCTCTTATAGTTTCGGAAAAAAGTGGCTGTGACATAAACGGACAGACAGACAGACATGACGTAATTTTGTTACGATAGGTGTTAAGATAGGTTTTTTAACTATTTTAGTGGCCTTTCTACTGCTTTCTACATAGTACACTAGTATAGTATTGTTTTATTTGTGATAGTACTAACAATTTTTGGAACCCTTCTTTTATAATAATGGCTTCTGAGGAATGCTTCAAACAATTTCGCCCAATGTCAAGTGATATAGACATTGGCCCCACATTGGCCCGTGATATTGTCAGCTTGACAAGGCAGAATTGTTTGTTGTTTGTTTAAATTATTTTTGCTCTCATATTTTTGTGATTACTTTGTGCCTAGTGTAGTATTTATCTGAAAATGCCCTGGGGCTGGGAATGTAAAGCTAAGTTTGTAAAGCAGAACCCTGCGAAGCCGGCAGAGCGGCGTGGTCGCGAGCCCGGCGCAACACCCGGCCCAAGCCAGTACCCGGCGCCGCAAATATTTTGTAAGAATCTACCATTTATAAGCAAACACAAACTCACACCTGTACTTGAATGAGAGAGACACGACTGGCAGTCACAGATACAGGTATTGAGCGTTAGTACATAATACCTCAATGGATACAGGTGATAGACATTTTTCAGCGTGAACCGCTAACTTAGCTACAAAAAGCTACCTAGAAGACAAAAAGATACCTAGCTAACTTTTTTAGAGATCGAAGTTACCCGCGTCCGTAGGAAGATACCCTTGCGTCGCTACACGTGATCTCTGGGTGGTGCCAAACGGGTACCAACATTTCTGGTGGTAGGCTTCGGCCGTGGCTTGTCACCACCCACTGGACAAAGCCAGTCCGTGAAGCGACATTGTCGTGTTTCGGACTGATGTCCAGTGTAGCCATCGTGGAAGTGACGGGTTTGAGCAGTTCGTGCACTGGATTTCCAGCATGTGCGTTCTAGAGACTGCAGCTGTGCAAGTGTGCCGGGTGGCTAGACTTGGAGGGTAGCGGGATCCGAAGCACGGTTCTCCGCTGGCCGACCGCAGGTTGTAGGGGGCCCAACTAGTGAGTTAGCCACTCATGAAAGGCTGCCCCGCCGCCTCGCGAAAAATCCCAGAATGCTCCATCGTGCCGGTTGGCGACCGGATGAGAGGACCCGATGGCCATTCCTGGGGGGGTTCGGGCGTCCCCGCAGTCTCCAGTCTAGTCTCCCACAGGCGCAGGTGCCTGCTGTTTTATCTCTAGGTTTTCGCTGACCAGTGCCTCGCTCAACAGCCGTTTTTCCCACAAACCTATCACTCTTAAAACCATCATGAAAAAGTCCAAAAATAATAAGTCGTTTCTACAGCGGAAGCACTTCCTCTCGCTTCAAGTGCACCTCTCTAACATTCGAGGACTGCACTCCAATCTCGATCCGGTCCACCACCACCTAGAGACCGCCAAGCCACACTTATTATTCCTCACGGAGACACAGATTCAATGTCCTCCCGATACAGCATACCTCACATACCCAGGCTATGCTCTGGAGCACAACTTTAAATCCAAAGCTGGTATCTGTTTATTTGTCCGGGAGGACATTTGTTGTCTGCGTCTTCGTGACCTTGAAGAACCCGATTTCTCCGTTCTATGGACTTTGGTGGACTCCGGCATGGATAAAATCATCTATGCTGGTTTATATAGATCGCACTCCGGAGACCACGAGACAACCAGGTTGTTCAATTACATCTGTGAAGCGGCGGATGTGGCCCAACAACGTTATCCTGATGCCCAACTGGTGATTCTAGGGGACTTTAACGCCCACCACCAACAGTGGCTGTTCCCTTACCAGTTATTGTCTGACCATGCTGGGAGAGAGGCGTGCAAACTTGCACTCACGCTAAATCTCACTCAGCTGGTCAATGAGGCAACCAGAATTCCGGACGTTGAGGACCACACAGCCAACTGCCTGGACCTTCTGCTGACAAACGAGCCGGATCGCCACTCGGTATCAGTGATGCCCCCTTTGGGTTCATCTGATCACTGTGTGGTGAGGTCTGTATCTTCATACTCGCCACCCGATCCCTCACCCAGAGGTAGTAGGCGAGTGTGGCGTTACAAGTCGGCAGATTGGGATGAGATGCGACACTTCTTCGCTTCTTATCCTTGGCGGCAAACCTGCTTTTCTTCTTGTGACCCGACGGTCTGTGCGAATGCCGTTACGGAGGTGATCAAAAGAGCAATGGAGTATTTTATTCCATTCTCTGATGCTTCACCTTCAAGCAATGCTCGCCCTTGGTTCAGTCCTGCGTGTGCTAGCGCGGAAGCGCAAAAACGTGCGGCATACCTAGCCTGGGTTGACGCAAGAAACGGTAAAACCTCGGATGCATGGATTAAGAAGAAAGCCTTTAACAAAGCCGCCAAGTCCTGCAAGAAGGTGATACGGAAGGCTCGCTTCAATCGGATTGGCCGTCTGGGGGCTAAGCTTGCCGCATACCCTGCGGGAAGTAAAGCTTTCTGGTCTCTGGCTAAGTCGGTGGAAGCGAACTTCTGCCGCCCTTCACTCCCCCCACTACTGAAACCAGACGGGTCCCTAGCTCACGCTGCGGTTGAGAAAGCAAATTTATTTGCCAATCAATTTGCGGAGGCTTCGCGTCTTGACACCTCTGGCGAAATTCCACCCAGCCTTCCTCGGTGCGGGGCTTCTATGCAAGAAATTCGCATCCAGCAAAAGGAAGTGCTCAAAAAGCTACGTAGTCTCGACGTGAATAAAGCTAGCGGTCCGGATGGTATCTCGGCCGTAGTGTTAAAAACCTGTGCCCCTGAGTTGTCTCCAATATTAACGCGACTTTTCCGCCTCTCTTTGAAAACTGGTGATGTTCCCAAGTCTTGGAAGCTCGCTAACGTGCAGCCAGTGCCCAAGAAAGGCAGTCGTGCTGACCCTTCGAACTACCGCCCTATCTCGGTCACCTCCCTGCTATGTAAATGTATGGAGCGTGTGCTGAATAGGAAACTCCTTGCATACCTCGAAGGTAACGACCTCCTCAGTGATCGCCAATACGGATTTCGCCGAAATCGGTCTACTGGGGACCTTCTTGTGTATGCCACGCACATTTGGAGTGAGGCCATCGAGAAGCATGGTGAAGCACTGGCTGTTTCACTTGACGTCTCGAAGGCCTTTGACAGGGTTTGGCATGCTAGCCTTATTGGCAAGCTTCCTGCTTACGGACTGCCAGTTCAATTCTGCTCCTGGCTCGCAGACTTTCTGAGGGAAAGATCCATTCGAGTAGTTGTTGACGGCTGTTCGTCGGATCAAATGGCTATAAATGCCGGGGTACCTCAGGGGTCAGTGCTATCTGCCACACTGTTTCTGCTGCATATTAATGATCTGCTAATGCCCAGTATCATTGGGTATGCAGACGACAGCACAGTTGTGGAGAGATACGTTTCCACTGCGCGTGCTAGGCAGAATGAAATTCTGGAGTTAAGAGATGAGATGCTGCAGCGTCTGAATTTGACTCTCAAGGCTGTATCCGATTGGGGCGATGCTAATCTAGTCAAGTTCAACGCCACTAAAACGCAGGCTTGTCTCTTCTCGGCGAAAAAAAGTCCGTTTCTCCAAGTTCCTGTCTTCCGAGATGTACCTGTAGCTATAGGTGATCACCTCGAGCTCTTAGGCGTTTCACTCACGCCTACTCTCAACTTTGGCTCCTACATCGAGTCTAAGGCAAAAACTGCTTCCATGAAGCTGGGTATCCTGAATAAGGTAAAGCGTTACTTCACACCAGGACAGCTTCTAAATCTGTACAAAGCACAAGTCCGGGCTGGTATGGAGTATTGCTGCCACGTTTGGGTTGGCTCGACCAAACACCAGCTTGCTGCCTTGGACTCGATTGAACGCAGAGCTTTTAGGCTAATAGGTGAGCAACATATGGCGGAGACTAAGGTCCAGAGTCTCGAGCACCGCCGTAAGGTCGCATGCCTTTCGATCTTCTATAGGTTACATTTCGGGGAATGCTCCCAGGAACTTCATGATCTGATCCCACCATCTCCTTTTCATCATAGGACGAGCAGGCGCACGGCTCGGTACCACCCTTACCTCATTAGTATACCCTCTATTCGTACTAAACGTTTCAGTTCTACCTTTATAATGAGAACTGCTAAGGAGTGGAATACACTACCGTCGTCTGTCTTTCCTGAAAACTATAATCTGGGTCTCTTCAAGGCTAGAGTGAATAGGTGCCTTCTAGACCTTTGTGCTCCATCTTCGGCCACATCGTCACTTTCCAACAGGTGAGATCGTGGTCAAACAAAGGTCTATCAAAGTTTAAAAAAAAAAAAAAAAAAAAAAAAAAAAAAAAAAAAAAAAAAAAACCTAGTGCGTGTCAGACCACGCTTATTGTATAGTTCCGTAGTTGCCCGTTATGCAAGAAGGGGCTTTCCTGTTTTACACAACTTACAACTTCGTCTGAGTAATTTGCAATGGAATTTGTACGGAATTTTTCTTTTTACAAGCTTTTATTTAACTTTCAATTAGATACATATAGTCCTGATCCCACACTAAGCCTTTGTCGTGGGTATCAAGTACATACCACAGCACCCAGACCCGGAGCAAATATTTGCAAATAGATCATACAAACATTTATCCTGCAAAGGAAATCGAACCCGCAACCTCTCGCATCTCAACCAGCTACGCGCCCGCCGCGCCACAGAGTTCGTCATATCCTTAATTACAATAGCCACTCATGAATATACACGTCGTAAATTGACGTAGATTGAGAAATTGTCCTTCGGGACTCCACATACCTGTCTACGTTGTTAAATTTAAAATATGCAATACTGTTTTAGGTGGAAATGGTTTTGGTAAAATAAAGCGTGCGCCAGCTTACACATTTGGAAACTTGACCAAGCTAGGCTTTTCGAAACCTGTCACAACGCCGTACGCACCGCAGTTCAATGTGCAAGGATTGCTAACGACTGGTAAACATTTTTATGTATTTAATTACAATTAGTACCAGTGGATTGCCCACGACATCGTTCGCTTGAAGTTTTTCCCAACAAACTTCATCACTCCGCTGCACCCTTTTACGGGAGAATACCAGAAATTCCTTTCTTATGCACCTTTAACTGATGGGTATCCTATATATAGGATTATGACAGCTACTTCGACCTATTTGTGAATCTGGTTTAAATAAAATAAACACTGAATTTAAAATGTCTTATTATTTCACTGATATATAATTCACAAATTTGATAGGTGGGTAATATTAAACAATACGACTTTATTAGGGCGCGGTGGAGTGACGACTGGCGTAAGTACATACATGTACTAACCTCGTAAAGCCAAACTGCAAATATGCAATTTCATTAGTGTGCGTGATGACACTACATCAACCTCCCCCTTTTTGAAAATTTTGAACATAAAAGTTATACAAAACAATTCAAAATTAAAAACAAATAAATCAAATATTACCAAGTTCTGAGTACATTCCTGTTAATAACAGTAAGAATCGCTGACTAGCGTTCCCAGTAAGTTGAGCGCTTGGACCTTGGTTTATCGCCCGGATGCAGGTTGGATAAACAAAGGCTGGATACTATTACAATTACAACGTAATGCTAACTAAGTACTCAAGCTGTTTACAATATTTCTTAGAACTATGTTCCTAGAATGTAATTTATGAAGACAATGAATTATAATTTGAATACCAAATTGATATCGGTCTGTAATAAAATGAATTATATTGTTATATTACAAACTAAATTTAATTAAAAAAACTTTTACAATATTTATTATAAGTAACATGTTAAAGAGTAGCTTATATTACGTATGATATAAAAATATTACGTAGAAATAACTATGTTATTTAGAGATATTTATTTGAACATAGCAGCGTCAAACGTTATTATCTCCTCGCTCTTTCCCTTAACTGATGAATGACACATTTTGAAAAAATATATTTTCAACTTTTAAAAGAACTGTAAGTAGATAAGTGGTGCTTTAGCGAAAGCCGCTAAGTAAATGATAATTGAAATTCAATGAATGTATTACATTACTTAAGTAGGTACTTACAAAACTGCTTATTACTCTATTTACTCACTCCTTTATATGAGCGGTACTTATCAAAGCTAACAGATTGTTAAACTTATATAAAGTAATTAAAAATAACATAATTTGTAAAAAAAAATGATTGTATGCACATTGCAAAAATACAATTCTATGAATTGCAAGGCCATCTTAATATTAATTGCGTAAATGCAAGCTCGCTATGTAAAAATAAAGCTACACTGCACTGAATTTACACGCAAAAAATTATATCACCTTGATAACTTTAAAACCACACTATGTAGAGTAGAAACTTCAATGAAGTAGAACCCTGCTGGAAAGACAACAGCTAGGCTACCGCTACGATGTAGGTTGATTTCCTTTGACTGGAAAATCATCATCACGTAATGATGATCGGCTGCTCCAATGGGCTTCCGAAGATGGATAAGACCTGGCTGTACTCGACGCGTCATCCGTATAGTAACGCGTCGCAACCGTACCATATAGGTGTTCTATTGTTACCTCCCGAGGCGTGGACTTCGTCAGGAGGGAGTCGCCACCTGATGCTGGAACTATGTTTCTGCTCACGTAGTGCGGACGAAGTCGCGAGCGGTTAAGCTAGTTAAGACGGACCAAGTCGCTAGCGGGCCACTACTATGCGACCTTATGTGCGCACAGCTATGCGAGGACTTCATCAGATCCTTACATAATGTAGATTCACTACACTCAATGAGTGGGTAAATTACGTTGATGTCAGATGTATCTGCTACTGCGATGATACCACGTACTGATGATGGTGATGCACACGATTTTTAACACAAAAAAATAAGTCCAAAATTATTTTTCACCGCCCCGTCGTATGTTTATGAGCCGCCACAATTTTAGAGTTCGGGGTCACCAATTTAACTGATGACTTATCCTGATTAGTATTATTATACAATACGACTTTATTAGGGCGCGGTGGAGTGACGACTGGCGTAAGTACATACATGTACTAACCTCGTAAAGCCAAACTGCAAATATGCAATTTCATTAGTGTGCGTGATGACGCTACACACCCTTAGACCACAAAAGGGAATTACCTTCCACAAGTCTCTAAGATTTACCTACGGATTATTCTGTTCCTTGATAGTCACTCATTGTGAGTCAGTTAGTCAATCGCGCAACGGTTATACAGTGTGTCCCAAAGGCGGTCCCATGTTGTTCCTTTAATTTGAGATACTATGTTATTGAAAAGGAATTGATCCTTGTAATTTACCCTTTTGATCGGTATCATAAAAATGCAGCTTTTTTTTATTTAGCGGGTGCGAGTCCGGGCATATGCAAGTGAGTTTTTTTAATATCCTTGAATTCAGTATTACTTTAAAATATGACGACCTCTGTGGCGCGGCTGGCGATGGTTCGCCTGCGACGCAGGAGGTTGCGGGTTCGATTCCCGCCTCGGAACAAATATTTGTGCGTTCTGCAGATATTTGTTCAGGGTGTTCTGGGTGTTTTCTATGCATAATAAAAAATATCTATCTATGTAATGTATTATATTTAGTATATCAGTTATCTAGTACCCATAATACAAGCTCTGGCTTAGCTTGGGGCTAGATAATGTTGTGTGAATTTGTCCAGCATTATTTATTTATTTTATTTATTTATTTTATATAAAGGAATGTCTCCATTGTGTAAAACTTCCTAACTTCAATATTTAATATACATATCCTTTTTTTTTTTTTTTTTTTTTTTTTAACAATGATAGACCTTTGTTTGACCACGATCTCACCTGTTGGTAAGTGACGATGCGGCCGAAGATGGAGCACAAAGGTCTAGAAGGCACCTATTCACTCTAGCCTTGAAGAGACCCAGATTATAGTTTTCAGGAAAGACAGACGACGGTAGTGTATTCCACTCCTTAGCAGTTCTCATTATAAAGGTAGAACTGAAACGTTTAGTACGAATAGAGGGTATACTAATGAGGTAAGGGTGGTACCGAGCCGTGCGCCTGCTCGTCCTATGATGAAAAGGAGATGGTGGGATCAGATCATGAAGTTCCTGGGAGCATTCCCCGAAATGTAACCTATAGAAGATCGAAAGGCACGCTACCTTACGGCGGTGCTCGAGACTCTGGATCTTAGTCTCCGCCATATGTTGCTCACCAATAAGCCTGAAAGCTCTGCGTTCGATCGAGTCCAAGGCAGCAAGCTGGTGTTTGGCCGAGCCATCCCAAACGTGGCAGCAGTACTCCACACCAGCCCGGACTTGTGCTTTGTACAGACTTAAAAGCTGTCCTGGTGTGAAGTAACGCTTTACCTTATTCAGGATACCCAGCTTCATGGAAGCAGTTTTTGCCTTAGACTCGATGTAGGAGCCAAAGTTGAGAGTAGGCGTGAGTGAAACGCCTAAGAGCTCGAGGTGATCTCCTATAGCTACAGGTACATCCCGAAAGACAGGAAATTGGAGAAACTGACTTTTTTTCGCCGAGAAGAGACAAGCCTGCGTTTTCGAGGCGTTGAAATTGACTAGGTTGGCATCGCCCCAATCGGATACAGCCTTTAGAGTCAAATTCAGACGCTGCAGCATCTCATCTCTTAACTCCAGAATTTCATTCTGCCTAGCACGCGCAGTGGAAACGTATCTCTCCACAACTGTGCTGTCGTCTGCGTACCCAATGATACCGGGCATTAGCAGATCATTAATATGCAGCAGAAACAGTGTGGCAGATAGCACTGACCCCTGAGGTACCCCGGAATTTATAGCCATTTGATCCGACGAGCAGCCATCAACAACTACTCGAATGGATCTTTCCCTCAGAAAGTCTGCGAGCCAGGAACAGAATTGAACTGGCAGTCCGTAAGCAGGAAGCTTGCCAATAAGGCTAGCGTGCCAAACCCTGTCAAAGTCCTGTCATCCTCCATGTAGTGTGGCCGTGGGACACACCGTATACATATTGATGTCTGAAATATCCATTTATTATAATCAGCAGTAGCTCAAATAACGCTGAGTATAAACATTGAGGAACCCAGGGCCTCTGTATTTCTGTTGGTATGCCTTAGCCCCGTGTGTTCCCTCCGCAAGCGCTCAGTCTTGCTTTATCAGCGATCACAAACAGGTATATCAAGTCAATAAAACTTATGTGTTAGGCCTTGGATAATTATGACATTTAACGTTTCAGGACGTTACAAAATAACACATGGTGTGGTGTCACCGCACATTGAACCTCTTTGCGATAAGTTCAAAGGGCCAGGACCGGGTGCACATGCCGACAAAAGCAAGACAAGCCGGTACAAGCAACCCCCGTCGTATACCATGAGGCCCGCGGCTCGTCCGCCGTACCAACCCTGGGACCAGTGGACACCACCGCCTAACATGTATTATCCACCAATACCCGCCAAGTTAGTAACTTTTAGACTTATAAACGGAGCTCCATTTAACGTACCAATGTTTTTAGACTGGGAACGGAGCTCCATTTAACGTGCCAATGTTTTTAGACTGATAAACGAAGCTCCATTTAACGTACCAATGTTTTTAGACTGATGAACAGAGCTCCATTTCACGTACCAATGTTTTTAGACTGATGAACGGAGCTCCATTTAACGTGCCAATGTTTTTATACTGATAAATGGAGCTCCATTTAACGTACCAATGTTTTTAGACTGATGAACGGAGCACCATTTAACGTACCAATGTTTTTAGACTGATGAACGGAGCTCCATTTAACGAACCAATGTTTTTAGACTGATGAACGGAGCTCCATTTAACGTACCAATGTTTTTAGACTGATAAACGGAGCTCCATTTAACGTACCAATGTTTTTAGACTTATAAACGGAGCTCCATTTAACGTACCAATGTTTTTAGACTGGGAACGGAGCTCCATTTAACGTGCCAATGTTTTTAGACTGATAAACGAAGCTCCATTTAACGTACCAATGTTTTTAGATAGATAGATAGATAGATAGAAAACACTTTATTGCACAACACAGAAAATAAGCTAATTAAGAATTAATATTAAACTAAACACGGAAGTACAATGGGCGGTCTTATCGCTATAAGCGATCTCTGCCAGACAACCTTGGGATGGACTGGAATTATTTGCACGACATAGAACGGTGGCTTAAAATCTGGAATACAATCTCTTAAATTAAAAATAAATAAATATAACAAATTACTACCTAATTTATAAATTTATACTATGATTACACAAATTTATATATACCTACCTAAGTATTATTAATTTATATTATTAAAATATGCAACTAAAAAAAGGAATATCATAACTTAGTTACCTACCTTATCTTACTTAGTTTTTAGACTGATGAACAGAGCTCCATTTAACGTACCAATGTTTTTTATTCTCCAAACCCTTCAGTGTTTTTGATGATTTGACTTTACAGCAGCTGGAGTACGGTGTAATATATTTTTGTTTGACCAGCCTGATTTGCGGTTTCCATGCAGGAAACAGTTTACTCTGAATTCATTTAAAAATAGTTTATATTACAAATCATAATCATTATGATCAGACTGTAGACATAGGCCTCTTTCATAGAAAGCCACGAACAACGTTCTTGAGCTGCCTCCGTCCACCGACTTCCTGCGACTTCCAAATTGCTAATTCTTAGATCTATGTCGGCGATCTTGGTTCTTCTACGGAATTCCTCATTTCGGATTATATTATCACTTCTTGAGACTCTGAGCATAGCTCTCTCCATAGCTTTGCCCCCCCCCCCCCCCCCCCCCCCCGCTGTGAGTTTGAGGCCATTAGTTAATAACCACGTCTCAGTGCCATAAGTCATCAGTCAATACGCACTGACTATAGACTTTCGTTTGAGGCTCTGCGGTTGTTATATAGGTAAAAGATTCTGAAAAACAAAATTTTAAAATCTGGAATGAATTCGATGCTATTCATGTGTTTAAGTTTTGGCCTTGGCCTACACTACAATTACTGAAGGAATACAATACATTTGAAGAAATAAATCAGGTGACCCATTAAAACACCTTTGTCATCTTCCAGAAAACCCCCAGCCTACACCCTCGGGTCCGTGGCTAAGGACATACCAGGTCAGGATCTGCCCGGCCCCGGTGAACACGATCCTAACTTCAACTACGTAAAGAATAATAAACCTGCCTATAGTTTTGGTCACTCATTCAAACAAATAAAACCATCAAAGTCTCCGTCACCGAACACTTATTGTGAGAAAAAGGTAACCTACTTTACAGATCTCCTACTCGACAGAATTAAAACAAGTGGCTGCCATTTTGAACTTTTTTGTTGCTTTACCGATGGCTTTCAAAATCGACATGTTACTGTGATCATTAAACATGAATCTGTAGTCAGAGTTAAAACACAAGATGATGGCCATTTGTTTTATTAAATGTGGATACAATATGTATAGCGTAATACACAAAGCAACGATTTTCAAGTTTTATATGTTCGCGAGCACCATTGCAAATGAAGAACACCAATTTTGTTCACATTTGCATTGCCTGCATATAAGATTGCACTAAATCTGTACCCACACCAAGGTGGGATCTTTTAGGATTATAATATGGTCCACCCCTCTACTCTAGTTTACCCCTTCTACTTTTGATAAACTTCAGTTATGGAAATAAATTAAGGTGTTACAAAAAAAATTGGAAGATTGCATCATTTGGTTTACAAAAACAAGCGTAGGCTTGTGGGACGTGGTGGTCTCAACCTAAGAATAGTACTCCTCCAACTCCTCAATTGGATGTTTCAAAAGGCGACAAAGGGATTACGCCAGGGTAGCAGCATCCATCTGAGTACTAATACCAATACTGTGATCACCAATCCACCTGCCAAGCGTGGTGATTATGGCAAATCCCCCCTACTGTACATACACAGGCATCTGGCAGCAGTGGACGTCTTCCAACTGGTGAAGATGTAGATGCGTAAGGATGAGACATCTTTCTCACACGAACCCCCTGGAAACCACCTTGTTTAATTGTTCCGTTGTACGAATTTATATGGTAATGTTTAACTTAGATTTAATTAAAGGCACTACGCGAGCGGGTTCCGTGAACAAACATTTGTTTTGACACTTCATTAATTGAATTCAAGGTTTGGTATAGTAAACAAAATTGTAGCGTGTAGGGGTTTTGGATAAATCTATCAAACAAATTGTTTACATTAAGTAAACAATAACGCAAACAGTATTTTCTTATTATGCCTAGGATAAGTATTAAGTCTAGGATAAGTATTAAGACGCTATTATGTTAAAATTTTGGAGACGTTGCGTTCAATGCTCACTCACTAACAGTAAAGTTTACAAACTTTAGTTTAACATAAATTACTTGAGGATGTAATCTAAATAAATCATAGACTAGAAACAAGATAAGTGAAACTTTTCTCGATAGATTTATTATTTTTTTAAATTGGCCCTTTAAAGCCCGTTTTAGGTCTCCTTTGAGTAGAGAAAATATTAAGCATATTTTTTTATACTATTCAGTAGGTAATCACATTACTTAGATTAATTATAGATAATTTATTTGTATATTTGCTACTTTAGAAGCAAAACGAAGTTGATTCATTTGTCGCTTACGACAGTTACTTCCGAGCAGCAGAAATATACCTCACCTCTTCCCGGGTTCAAGTGAGCAATAGCGCTGTCACTGTCTTGCAGCTATTGTTTTATTGGGTCAAGTCCAGCTAGGATGCGCCCTACACGTCATTGCACTGCACCCGCCACCCGAGACATACAGATATATAGTCTCATGTGTTTGCAATTAAGTCGAGCGGTTGAAGCCGTACCGTAACCTTTTCTCGATTGGTGTTTTCTTGCAGTATATGGTGTCGAAGAGGAGTAGCCCAGCCCCTTCGTTCGGCATATGCCACAGTTGCTACATAGGCCAACGAGAAGTGTACTTGAAGTCTTCCAAGCAAGATATTGTACTCGAAAGTGGATAGAAAGTATTGATTGAATAATTATGTATGATTTCTTAATCTTTGTGTTACTGGTGTGTTTTTCTATTAAAGTGTTTGTATTTATAGATTATTTCATTTGTTCTGATGGAACACCTGTGTGACCTAGTCTATTCCCAACTGTTCTGTTGCCGTCACCACCCGGTGTATCGTAGGTACTGATATGAATACGAAAGTTTAGACGCTTGGATGCTCTTTTGCTACCTATTCGCCGTAAAGGCTGAACCGGTTTCGATGAATTTTGTTGAGGGATAAATTGTGGGTTAAGACATGGGCTATTTTTATCCCAGTAAGTACTACGCAAGCAAACGTGGATTTTTCGTCTAAGAAGCAAACCCACGGGAGGAGGATGCCAGTTGTCACTGTCCTCATCAGCTTACTGAAGTCCACTGCTGGACATAGGCCTTATCCATAGAATTCCACGACAATTGAAATTGAGCCGCCTCCAACCACCGCCTTGGTGTGACCTCTATAATGTCTTTGGTCCATTGAAAGGGGGCTCTTTTGCGTCGTCTGGTTTGTGGTCGCTACTCGACGACCTCTGTGGCGCGGCAGGCGAAGGTTGGCCTACGACGCAGGTTGCGGGTTCGATTCCCGCCTCGGAACAAATATTTGTGCGATAGCAGATATTTGTTCAGGGTGTTCTGGGTATTTTCTATGTACAATATAAAATATCTATCTATGTAATATATTGTATTAAGTATATCAGTTATCTAGTACCTATAACACAAGCTCTGCTTAGCTTGGGGCTAGATAATGTTGTGTGAACTGTCCAGCATTTTTTTTTTTCTTCCCCAATGGTTATATGTTTTGCGAGCTATATGGCCTACCCATTGCCACTTCAATTCACCAATTCAAAGAGCTAATACAGTATAAATTCAGTAAAATACCTATAAATCTGTTTGCTCAAAACTGCACTGAACGACACTAAAGTGAAATTTTTGATTCAGCTACCAAGTTTAAGTGTCCACAGTTTTCAAGCTTTCCAAGAAACCAATTCAAACAGTAGTTGTTTAAAGATGCTGTGGATAACTGCAATTTAATGCTTCGACCACGTAGTTGGAGTATTAAAACGCGATCAAAGTTAATTTTGCAAAGTTTTGTCCTGACTCTGCCGGCGCGCTGATTTGCATGCAATGTTTCACTGGCCACTGTGACGTAAACACTCTGGCTTCCATGGAGCCACTTTAACTTTTTCCCCGCGATTTTATACTTTACAAAACTCTGGTCGATTCAACGGCCAACAAAACAGGACAAGTTTAATACAGCTTGGTTTTATAAGTATTTTTTCCCATTCTTTACGAGCTAAGCACGCTTGGCGATTTGTATTGTACGCGCCCTGAATATTTCCGTATTATGAAAATAGTGTTTGTGGTTGAAACATTATGTATTACAGATCTAGCGCTTAACTGAGTCAATCCCTAGGGCATGGGAACGGTACGGGAGGGGTGTTTTCGTCTCTTAAATTATCAGATGACATGAAGCCACGCTTCATTTTGACGTAACGAACACACCCCTCCCGTACCGCTCCCACACCTGCTAGACCTACTAGATATTGTTAGTAGTTAGTCTCATTTCGTGAATTTAAATTATTGAAAATTTCGCGTTATTGAATTCAACCGATGAACAAAACATTTTATTCTACAACAAAAGATATTTAAAAAAAAATAAAGCGAGTTCAAAACACGAACTCAATGAAGAAAAATAACTGGAAAGGGAGGAAACCTACAGCAAGTATATATTACACCCGCAATCATAGATAACAACGTTTTATTCTTGTGATTGGGTTCACCCTGAACACTCCAGAAACCTACAGCAAGTATATATTACACCCGCAATCATAGATAACAACGTTTTATTCTTGTGATTGGGTTCACCCTGAACACTCCAGAAACCTACAGCAAGTATATATTACACCCGCAATCATAGATAACAACGTTTTATTCTTGTGATTGGGTTCACCCTGAACACTCCAGAAACCTACAGCAAGTATATATTACACCCGCAATCATAGATAACGTTTTATTCTTGTGATTGGGTTCACCCTGAACACTCCAGAAACCTACAGCAAGTATATATTACACCCGCAATCATAGATAACAACGTTTTATTCTTGTGATTGGGTTCACCCTGAACACTCCAGAAACCTACAGCAAGTATATATTACACCCGCAATCATAGATAACGTTTTATTCTTGTGATTGGGTTCACCCTGAACACTCCAGAAATTTAAAACTACTAGAGCGACTTTGATAAAACTTACACTGTTTCCTAATATTTTCACGACAGCCTCCATGTAGTCCACTGTCCGTGGCCCCATCTCCAGTACGTAGATGGTGGATGAGATCACACTGCAGATACGGAGGCCTGCAATGCTCTAAGCACTGCAAAGAACAAAATACAGATAATGATCTACTTTATGAACCCATAACTACACTTAAAATCAAGAGATGTATTGCACCGGGAGTTTCAATCACAAATAGTAATTGGACGACAGTACAAACGTCGAAAGCAAACACACGTCTCGGCAGCAAATGGCCTTAGCTTCTGACATAGAATAGGTAAAAATACTAGATTAATGGAAACGCAACTCCATTGTAAATTCCCGTGGCCACAATAATACGAACTCTATTTACTCGCCGGTCGCTCCTTCAACTCGAATTCAAATTTCAACTAAATAACTACCCATGAGCTGCCTTTTTACCCACAACAGAACGGTGCGGATATATGCGTTTAGAGTGAGACATTGTGTGTTTGTGTGTGCAAACTAATGCTTTATCTACAAAACTGTTTGACCTATATAGATACGGTTTTCTTTATATGAAAGATGGTGTCTGCGAGATGGTTCTTAACTATCTTTGGTGGAAATGGGTGCAGCCGTTTCCATTCTAGGATCATCAGCTCGCAAAAATGCTTTTGGAAGACAGTTGCAAATTGACAGCTGATCAGCGCGTTCTATTTTTTCCTGTGGCGACACTAGTCGTGACTAGAGTAATTAGCTTCGGGCCCTACATTATGCTTGCTAGACACCGATGTGCTTCCATAATTGGTGTTCCTTTTTAGGGTTCCGTAGCCAAATGGCAAAAAACAGAACCCTTATGGATTCGTCATGTCTGTCTGTCTGTCTGTCTGTCTATCCGTGAAAGTCACAGCCACTTTTTTCCGAAACTATAAGAGCTATGCGGTTGGAACTTGGTAAGTAGATGTACCTATGTAAAAAAATTCACACAAAAATTGAAAAAAAAACAAGAAATTTTTGGGGTACTTAGGACTAAAATTCAATTTTTTTTTTCATCAAACCCTACCTTTGGAATAGGTTTTCAAAAATGATATTGGGGTTTCTAAAATATATTTTTTCTTACTGAATAGTTTGCGCGAGAGACACTTCCAAAGTAGTAAAACGGTGTCCCCCCCAACCGTAACTTCTAAAATAAGAGAACGATAAAACGAAAAAAATATATGATGTACATTACAATTTTCGGTGGAAGTTTACAAACTTCCACCGAAAATTGGTTTGAACGAGATCTAAGAAGTCGTTTTTTTTTAATACGTCGTAAATCGTAAACCGTCCAAGAACTTTTATATTATGTTACTTGCTACTACGGAACCCTTCATGGGCGAGGCCGACTAGCACAACGCCGCTTTTTAAAATTTGAATGGAACGCTGAATATAGACGTGGGTTTTTTCGGATCTTACTTTATAAAATAAACTTGTTAGAGAAGCTACATAAAAAGTCAATGTTATGTTGGAGTGTCACTTCTAGGTAATATTAGTACCTTCTTCTAGCTTCAGGAATCACAATGTTAGTTTTCAATGATTAGGTTTACGTTGCCCAGTGATGGCCACTCCTTATTTGACTGGTAAATCCATGGGATCAATACGGATGCACCCAATTCAAATAGTATGCGAGGAAACTTGGTAACTAGGAACGCGCGGCTTTGCCATTAGCCTAGATGTCCTAGATATACTTCTATAATTGTATAAGGGGGATCTCTGAAACTAAGGAGCTTGAAAAAAATACGGATTATGGGGCAGGAAAACCTAAATTAAAATCGAAAGTCTTTAAATTCCCACAGGAAACGGAAAAATATTCGTAAAGAGAAAGTGCATTTAAAATAAATAGGTAGCCTACTTTCACCGAGGACTTATAATTTCAATTAGTTTAGTGGCTACCATGTTAGCCTACTTGTACTCATGGAAATGGCAGGCTGAACATCAGGTGGGCACGTGATGTTAATGAGTAAACCCTAGTCAAGGCTTACTTATAACTCTATGATGTACTTAGCATTCCAAACACTATCAAGATCAAAATATGACACCTTTGAAAATTAAAAAGGGTGACTGAGTCAAATGAGTTCGATACACTGCCGGTTCCATAGACGTAGAATTTTTTCGCTACACTATGGCTGGTTCACACTCTAGTCCTTCAAATATGTTCATTGACAGATAAAACTTGTCAGAATTGTCTCTCTTTATGCGTTTTGTCTTTTTAATCACCGGTCATTCTCCATCGTTTGCAAGCCTTGCTTACTACGTGACATTGGCGAACTAGTGGCAACACCACTCCAAGCCGCTCATAAAAAAATTGAATTTAATTGCGTTTTGTCTCTTTTGTTTTGGACATTTTTTTGAGCGCTGACCCGAAATCCATTTACTTTGAGGTCAATGCTCCCTGTACAACCGCAATACGTCGTAGGTCACGTCCACCTAGGACGCGCCCTGCGTGCGCTACCCTGAGATATAAAGATTAAAGTCTATGTGCCTTTATGGTGTTATACAGTACCTAGTTCCCAGTACGAACTCTTTCACAACGAGCTTCTAAGTACTATATGGAACTTATTCTCTTTGTTTTTAATTTTTGAACGAGCAAAGCGAGTTCTCCGAGTTAATTTGGAAGAATCGGCGTTTGTATGTATGTATGTATGTATGTATGTTTGTCCGAGCATAACTTGCGAATCTTTAATCCGATCTTTATGAAATTTTATTGGGGAGTAGGTAGTATTGGTACAACTTGTTGGTAAGGTTATGAGCTATATCGGTCGGGGGGTTGTTGAGATATTGGGATATAAGAGGAGGTAAAAAAAAAATTAGAATATCAGATCAAATGGGGTGTCATATGAAAGCTCCTCGCTTCGACATTTCAAAACTATTTTTTAGAATTTTTTAACTTTTGTAGTTTTTGAGATATTAGGGTAAATCGAAAATGTAAAAAACCAAAACCTCTAGGGTACTTCCACTAATCCTACATCGGTTGGCTCGGCCAAACACCAGCTTGCTGCCTCAGACTCGATCGAACGGCTTTCAGGCTTATAGGTGAGCAACATATGGCGGAGATTAAGATCCAGAGTCTCGAGCACCACCTTCGTGCCTTTCGATCTTCTATAGGTTACATTTCGGGGAATGTTCCCAGGAACTTCATGATCTGATCCCACCATCTCCTTTTCAACATAGGACGCACGGCTCGGTACCACCCTTACCTCATTAGTAGGTATACCCTCTGTTCGTACGAAACGTTACAGTTCTCCCTTTATAATGCGAACTGCTAAGGAGTGGAATACACTACCGTCGTCTGTCTTTCCTGAGAACTATAATCTGGGTCTCTTCAAGGGTAGAGTGAATAGGTGTCTTCTAGACCTTTGTGCTCCATCTTTGGCCACATTATCACTTACCAACAGGTGAAACCGTGGTCAAACAAAGGTCTATCAATGTAAAAAAAAAACACAACTAGATGGCACTACTAATTATGTCTGAAAGTTAGATCGCACGATAGCGATTTTGAAGCTTGGATATGAAGTACCGTGATAACTACATTTATTTTATGTGGATATACTCACGTAGGTACAAAACATAGATATTTTTTCGAAAGAAATAAGGTAACCTATCCTAAATCGCATGTATTCGCGAGTTCTCAGTTCGGGGCGAACCACTAGTTTAGAGGTAGCTAAAACGTGGTGATTACCTGCTCAGTGGAGGTAGCCTGCCAAGTTACTTCTTATTTATGCTGTATTTTACTAAACTAAGTCTAGTTACAATAATTATAATATTTGATACGTTAAGACAACTTTTTAGTGGTAGCCAAAACGTGGTGATTACCTGCTCAGTGGAGGTAGCCTGCCAAGTTACTTCTTATTTATGCTGTATTTTACTAAACTAAGTCTAGTTACAATAATTATAATATTTGATACGTTAAGACAACTTTTTAGTGGTAGTCAAAACGTGGTGATTACCTGCTCAGTGGAGGTAGCCTGCCAAGTTACTTCTTATTTATGCTGTATTTTACTAAACTAAGTCTAGTTACAATAATTATAATATTTGATACGTTAAGACAACTTTTTAGTGGTAGCCAAAACGTGGTGATTACCTGCTCAGTGGAGGTAGCCTGCCAAGTTACTTCTTATTTATGCTGTATTTTACTAAACTGAGTCTAGTTACAATAATTATAATATTACGCACGTATAGGTAACGACAACCTTTTAAAACAAACAAAAATGATCACTAAAGCCGAATCCATAGATTTAGTATATGTACTAGATCTACAATCAGAGATCGAAGATGGAACCAAAAAAAATATGTGCACGTGTTGGTGAAAGTCTATGTCTGAGTTAAAAATAGTGTTGTCCTCGACCAACACTTTTACATTGTCGATAGAATTCATCATCCGTCCGTGATGTGTATGGTAGATAAATACATCTTAATGCAGATTAAGTCTTTCATGAAGAACACAGTTTGGCAGGTTTGACGTCATAAAGAGAATAAGGTTCTTATTCCAATTTTGAATACAGTTAATAAATATACCTTTATTATTTATTGACCCCTAAATATTACGGTTTTATTTATAGGTGGGATCTTAGAGTTTCCCTTTTAAATTTAAACTTAAAATGTTTGATGCATATACCTAGTGGAGTTCTTATTTGAGTCCATCCCACTCTTCTTATAACCGATAACCATTTTTCTCGTAGCAAAGGATTACTTGGAAATCTGAAAGCACAAAAACATTTTATATCAGCCGTGCTACGCCCATATAATTTTTCACTCTGTTACTTTATCTATAGACAATTTGTTACCCCAAAGTTTATTATTTTTCAAGTGTAAACCAACGCTTTATGGATAACATTAAATTTAAATGTAACCCAAAAATTCCGTTCTAGCGGGACTCGAACCCGCACCCTCGCCTGTCATCGGCGATGCCTTAAACAATTTAGCCATAGATCGAGCTATGACGCTGGAGACGAAATTTGTGGGCACTATCAACTCGGCTATAGCGCCAAGTTGATAATGCTGTATCTACAGGTGTTTCATTGGAAACCTTCTATTCAAAGTTCGAAAGTAAAGGCATCGCTGATCACAGGCGAGGGTGCAGGTTCGAGTCCCGCTGGAACGGAATTTTTGGGGTATATTTAAATTTAATTTGTTACCTATTATTTTATTAAGCAGAAATAAACAATATTTATTTATAAAAAATAAAAAATAAATATACCCTTTCGGGGAAAAAGGCGTGTGTAATAATCAACAACGTAAATATTTACTCCAAAATATCTACTACACAAACTGCAATAAAAACACCCGTGGTGCTTTAAAGTTACCTTTTCAATAGTCAATACAAAAACACACACCTCAATGTCCACCTGGTTATTATAGATTTAAAAAAAACGGTAAAATGTTAACAGAGCACACAAATTTACTCCAAACAAAGTAAACCTCCATTCTAGGATGGACAAAAATTTAACTTGTATTGTTATTATTATTTTCTGTGGTACTTGTTTGTAAGGCACGCCTCACCATCTTTCTGCACGTCCAGGATGACTGGCAGATAATGCTGTTAGCATTAAGTCCTCCTTGCACTATTGTCTTGTGTGAAAGTTTTTAAATAAATAAATAAATAAGCTTCTACAGGCGTTCCAGCGTTCTTTTTACATGACGCGTACTATAATTGTACATTATTTGTAGTAAACTAGATAGGCACTCATTCAATGCATAGTTATACATCTCTCAAATAAGTAGAAAAGTAAGTAATCTCTTAAAAAGAACGCTGGAACGCCTGAAGAAGCTTGACCGCCAGCGTTCTTTTTACATGATGCGCATTATATACAACGATATAGACTGCAACAGGACTATCGATATTTCTGACGTCATCACTTGGTCAAGCCCTATCGTAATCAAACATTTTTATATTTTACATAAAATATTGTTTATTTCTAGGTGCAGCAACGAAATATTATTAAAAAATATAAGGGAAAGTCCTAATCTACGAATGAAACTGGTTTTTAGGCCATTTACTAAAGCAGAATTGATAAAATAAGCAATACAATCGAACTACCAATAATCTCTTATTTACCTGTGAAACGTGTATTTTCCCGGATAATTACGTCTTGTATCTTCACAGTCACAAACTGAACACGACACCATTGTCATACAAAGTAATATTTGTTATTTAATAGTAAGATTACTAAAATAATAACAAAATTAGTTATACTGCACAAGAGACCGTCCGGTATGCGCATGTCCTCAAGCAAAACATGTCACATTCAATACATTGTTGCTGTCACTTTTATTCTTGCACGGGGTACATTTAAAAATGACTTCTCTCTCCCACGCTTCGTTTGTCTATTTAGCGTAGCGAAAAAATTCTACGTCTATGGCCGAATCACAAACGAAGCTATAATATAGTATACTAGTGGAATGCCCGCGACTTCGTCCGCGTGTACTTTTCCATACAAACTTAAACACCCCGCTGCACCCCCTTAGGGGTTGTATTTCTGGAATTCCTTTCTTAGTGCACCCTTAGACCATAAAAAGAACGTACCCTCCAAATTGTAGGTCTCTAGGACTTATGGTTTAGGCTGTGCGTTGATAGTCAGTCAGTCAGTCAGTCAGTCAGTCAGTCACGCAACAATTTTATATATATTGATTGTAGCAAGCTACCACATACGTAGCTATAATAGCTGCGCGTAGAACATGCTGTGCATTCAAAATATACCTATTGTAATATGTCTTGCTATACCATAATATAAAATTACAGTATGGTATATAAATTATTATAGCTACGTGTGCGGTCACTCAAAGATAGTATTGAACATATATTCACCTCGGAACAAATATTTGTGCGATTGCAGATATTTGTTCAGGGTGTTCTGGGTATTTTCTTTGTATAATAAAAAATATCCATCTATGTAATATATTGTATTAAGTATATCAGTTATTTAGTACCCATAACACAAGCTCTGCTTAGCTTGGGGCTAGATAATGTTGTGTGAACTGTCCAGCATTATTTATTTATTTATTTATATATCGTAATATGCCTAGCTGTAATTTATAATAATATATATTACATAGCTACGTCTTTGATGCTTCATAAAGGCTTCATACGGGCTTTTCTTACCTACTTTACTTTGGTCGAAGTACCTACTCATGGTGTTTTAAAGGACTCAGACGCTGTGTTATAAAGTTAGATAGCATAGCAAATGGTGCTACTTATGCGCTCGACTATTCAACTCGGCCGTAATAAGGAAATTTCAGCGTTCCTAATGCACTGTGACCGGTATTCTACATTCACATTCTGCATTCATGTATGCACGGGGACATTTCTCGACATTACTGTAATTTGGCAAGCTGAATAACGCCAAGTCGCACTTTAACCTAGTATGTAGAAACATGCAGATATTTGAACTTGGCCACACTGGAGACTTCACAATTTTTCATGCCTAAAACCTACTCTTTGCCTTGCATGCAAAGTTTTTCTTGGGAGAACAGTTACACGCTTCTTAATGCTTTAAAAGGACCATAGTTTTGGATGGCCCAGCAAACAGATGGCCCACCTGATGTTAAGCGGTAACCTCTGCCTTTAGCTATGCATTACCTCATAGGTCACGTCCACGTAGGACGCACCCTATGTGGCATTGCACTGCGCCCGCCACCCTGAGACATAAAGATGAAACTTCTCATGTGCCTGTAATTTCACCGGCACCCATACCCTTCAAACCGGAACACAGCAATGCGAGCAATGCTTTGCGGCAGAAATAGGTATTGTGGTAGTACTTCCCCGGACGAACTCACTCACAAAAAAGCTCTACTACTACTACACATTTTTCACAAAGTAGACCTACCACTGAATTAATTAAATTAGAAACATTTTTGATACATGAGGCACCCTCGTTAGCGTCAGGAATGATATTTCAAAACTAGACAAAGAGATCCAGCCCTTTTATTTTTAGCTAACAAGCTCAAATGACCCCTTTGCCTTCTTCTCCTTTGTCATTGAAGCCTTTCGTCGCTAAATGTCGAAGAAGATTAATTACCATACAAATGAGAATGCCTACAGAGCAAAAATTACATTTACCCGTGTATTGTCGGATATCCGAAAAAGTAAAATTAATTTTACCGTCGTGGTATAAGCAAATAACGTCGAAAAACCCTTTTATGGGCCTATAAACATTGTGTGGCGTTCCAAAAAGGATGTGAAAAGTTATACTCATCAAAATAAATGCCCATTCATTTGGTGAACCTTAATTGAATGGTTGAAGGTAATTATAAAAGTCAAACAGTCATCGGGAAGTGCAGGTTAGGATTATTTTGGATTCTGTGAGTACTCCTGAGTCTCTTGGTACTTGTATTGTCCCTATTACGTTGACTAATAACTGTTGCTACGGCGATCTTCTGGGGTTATTACAATAGATAGTGGAATAATACATACATACATACATAGAAACACGCCTTTTTCCCCGAAGAGGGGTAGGCAGAGCTTCATTGGGCCTCTTTTCACAGTGGGTTGCACCATCGTGGAATATAGACGTGACAAGTGGTGAACTCATCGCCGCCATTGCTAAAAGTCATTAATTGAATGACCTCACTTCCGGGTTCGATTCCCGCTGTGTTACAAATGTTTCATGACCTGTAAATATTTGTTCCGGGTCTGGGTGCAGGGTGTTGTGGTACGATGGTATGGTGCACGTAGTTCCTGATACCCACGATACAAGGGATCCTAGTGGGACTATGTACGTGACTGTTAGATTGTTATGTTATGTATGTTATTAATATCTAGTAATTTAAGTCGTAGTAATAAGATTCTAACTCATTGCATTAAAAATGTTTGTTCCACAGTAACCTCACAATTTTGTCATTGGAATGCTAGATGGATTTGTGACCCAAATAAAGGAGAAAGTCTAAAATTGCGGAAACACTTTTGTTACCCCTAGAACTACCATCCTAGGTAAAGTTTGTAAGAAAATATCTACAAAATCACTTTCAGCATGGTGTAGGATAAGTAATGGACTAGTATAGTATTATTTTATCTGTGGTGGCAAATTTTCAGTACGGGAGCCTCAGAGTGCGAGTCAACTCGCACTTGTCCTTATTTATTCTAGCTTAAATTGACCTAAAATTACCGTAATTTAACTAAATTTTTTTATATAAATTAATTAAACCTACTTGAAGATACGTTTTTACACTTAGGTACATTAAGAGGCATTTTTTTATTTGTACAGCATATTTTTTAGGTTGTTTATTAGGTGCAGCCTGCAGGTAAAGCCCTAACAGAAATAAGTGATTATATACTTCGGTGCCGGTTTGAATTTAACGCCGTTTTAACGCCGCAGCTCGCGCCCGCTAACGACCAATTAATGATACCTAGTTAAAGTAATGATGTTACCGGCAGAAATTAAATTTGGTTACCCGATATGTTGTTCGGCCTTTTTAAACCTCGTATGTACCGAAATAATCAAATAACATTTTATGTGTAGGTCCTGTAATTTTAAACGAGCAATATTTCTATAAAATATAAATATATATTTTAGATCTCGGAAACGGCTCTTATAATTTCGATGAAAATTGCTATTCAAATTCAAAATCTTTATTTCAGGCTTATTGAGAAATCATCATCATCATCATCATCAGCCCACATTAATCCACTGCTGGACATAGGCCTCTCCCAATACGCGCCACTGAGCCCGGTGTTCGGCTCTTCTCATTCACTTTCCGCCCGCCGCCTTTCGCAGGTCATCGCTCCACCTAGCCAGAGGGCGCCCCACGCTACGTTTGTTAAGACGCGGTCTCCACTGAAAAAAAAGAAGAAAAATGCACTAAACCTAAACAATAAGCACATAGCCCATATCTAAATACCTTAGAGACTAACATACATATAAAAAACACTTTATTTATAACTTAGGCCCTTCTCCCATTACGATACGCACAGGCGATTCAAGTATCCTGAAGGTATCCTGCAAGTCTCGGAGACTAGTCACCGCCAAGTATCTCACATACTCTCTCTCTCTCTCTCTCTCTTATGTGACATACTTGGCGGCGAGTAGTCTCTGAGACTTGCAGGATACTTGAATCGCCTGTGCGTGTCGTATTAGGAGAAGTGTGATCGCCGTCGCGACGCGGCCCGGGGGATCACGTGACATTGCTAAACATCGATCTAGCTGGGTATCTCTGGGTACCAGTATACTATTATTTTATCTGTGCTCTGGGAAGGCGCGATTTTACACAAAAAACGAACGAGCCCTACAGTAGTCGCTTATGATGTGTAACATTTGACATCTCACCTTCTTGGTTAAAGCAACATGGCTTATGTTCCGTTATGTGTTCTTGTTGTTCCGAGAGGTTGGTAGGTACTATCGTACCAACCTCTCGGAAAAATGTGCGCTTCCTGTTACTCACTTCCGTCCCTTTTCACGAAATCATTCGCACAGATAGCAGGAAAGCGAGAGGAAAGATGTTACACATCAGATAAACGCTGAGCGAAGCTCGGTGGCCCAATAGCAACGGGATCTGCCCCCGTATTCGCTATGACCTAACATAACATACGCGGGTTCGTTTCGATATGTGCGTGAACACATTATGACGTCACACGTTATTGGCAAAGGATCTCCTATGATCATAGCGAATAAAGGGCCGTTTACTAATCACGTGTTTTTTTTTAGCATTGTTTAACCCCCCCTCGGTAATACTTGGTGAGGTATAAAACTAACCCCCCCCCTCTCACCCAAAATCAAGTTTTTAGTACCTACAAAGAATCTTAATTTTTTAGAATATTATATTTAAATATAGGTAAAAACAATAATCTAATTTTATTTAGAAAATTAAGGACCATGAGTATTTATGGATAGTGGGATACTTATAGCCACTCAATGTATGGGAACCAATATTTTTGACATTAAAGAATGAGACTTGGATCACTTATTCCTTAGGTGGACCTGAGTGGAAAACGCCCGGGAGACAGCGGGAGCCACCCTGCTGGGGGGGAGGGGGAGGGGGTGAAGTTTTCTTACGCCGCACGTACTGTTGGTCGTTATAACGGCTAATTTATAGCTACTATGACAAGTAAGGTATCATTTTTGGATAAATTAAAGATGGCCAATCATTTTCTGAAACAAAAAAAACACCTTTCTATACAAAAAAAATGAATTACCAACGAAAATCATTTTATTTATGAACAATAAATTTTTTTAGTTGGATATAAATTTCGATCGAGTGAAGATATCAGTTTAAAAAAATATGATTAGAAAGCCACATTCATGCAAATTTTAAAATATAAGTTTCATTGGAATTATTTATGTAAAAATGTGGGAATAACATATTTTACTACAGTGCGGCAGAGCACCGACTTTTCTTTCTTGGAAAAATATTGACAACAGAAACTACTTTTATAGGCGGTATAGGTTACTGTTGACAGTAATAAACAACGGCCAAGTGCGAGTCGGACTCGCGCACGAAGGGTTCCGTACCATTATCTATTAAAACGGCAAAAAAAACACGTTTGTTGTATGGGAGCCCCCCTTAAATATTTGTTTTATTTTAATTTAATTATTTATTGTTAAAGCGAATATATAACCAAATATTCTGTGAATATTTCAAGCGTCTACCTGTTGCCGATATCAATATAAAACAAAAGCGAGTAAAAAAACACGTTTGTTGTATGGGAGACCCCTTATTTTTTTTTGTATTTGCTGTTATAGAGGCAACAAGAATATATCATCTGTGAAAATTTCAACTGTCTTACTATAACGGTTCATGAGATACAGCCTGGTGACACCATTATCTATAAAAATAATGGTGACCCGATATATAGATTGCTTGAAACACTGCTCGCAGGAAACACTGGTGCAGAGCACCTTTTGTGGGTGGTATGTTTTCCAGCAAGTTCGAAGAAGGATTGGGATGGACAAGAACGCAATGAGTCAGCTGGGGGGAATATGGAAGGATAGGAGAATCACCAAAATTGACCAAAATTAGACTCATCCGGAGCCTAGTCTTTTCTATATTCCTGTACGGTGCAGAAACCAAACTCTCAAAGCCAAGGATCGCAGACGCGTAAACGCTTTCGAGATGTGGTGTTGGAGACGGATGCTGCAAATCCTCTGGACAGCCCGTAGGATGAACGTGTCAATACTCAAGGAACTCAAGATAACTATTTGGTTTTCCTCCATCTGCCTCCAGCGAGTCCTTGAGTATTTTTGTAAATAGAGAGAGTTCTGCCTCAGTTCCACGCTTTACCTGTCGGTTGTGACACAGTCTCTTCTTTTAACGGCAAACGAAAGAAGAGTGCTTCCGATGCCTTGAATGGTTTCTCTGATGACATAAAATATCCTCCACCTTGCGTCGTATTCCTCCATTGCTCCTCATTTGCTGAGGGTCGTGACCCCCTCCATGGATCACCTTCTGCCGGACGATGCGATGTTGCGCCAATAAGATCTGTTGCCAGCGAGCTACGCGGCTTCGTGGAGTTTTAAATCGACGGTGGTGCGGATCTGATCTGACCAACGTAACGGGCTACGGCCTCGTGGCTTCTTTCCTTCAATTTAGCCAGTGATAATCAGCTTCTCTAAGTTGTCACTGCCTTTCCGTGTTATATGACAAAAATACTCAAGGACTCACTGGAGTAGAGGCAGATGGAGGAAAGCCAAGTAGTTATCTTGAGTTCCTTGAGTATTGACACGTTCATCCTACGTGCTGTCCAGAGGATTTGCAGCATCCGTCTCCAACACCAAATCTCGAAAGCGTCTACGGGTCTGCGATGCTTGGCTTTGAGAGTTTGCTCCGGATGAGTCTAATTTTGGTATTCTTGGATTCTCCTATCCTTCCATATTCCTCCCCAACTGACTCATTGCGTTCTTGTCTATCCCAACCCTTCTTCGAACTTGCTGGAAAACATACCACCCACAAAAGGAGCTCCGCACCAGCATTTCGTACGAGCAGTGTTTCAAGCAATCTATATATCGGGTTACCATTATTTTTAAAGATAATGGTGTCACCAGGCTGTATCTCATGAACCGTGATAGGAAGACAGTTGAAATTTTCTCAGATGTTTTTTTTTTTTTTATACTCTTGGATGACAGAACAAGCAAGAGGCCCACCTGATGTTAAGCGGTAACCTCTGCATATGAACAGTGCATTACCTCATAGGTCACGTCCACCTAGGACGCACCCTATGTGGCATTGCACTGCGCCCGCCACCCTGAGACATAGATGAAAAGCCTCATGTGCCTGTAATTTCACCGGCACCCTTACCCTTCAAACCGGAACACAGCAATGTGAGCACTACTGCTTTGCGGTAGAAATAGGCATGGTGGTATGGTGGTAGTATGTTGCCGCTATAACAAAAAATACTAAAAAAAAGAATAAAATAAATATTTAAGGGGCTCCCATACAACAAACGTGTTTTATTTTGCTCGTTTTTGTTTTATATTTATATCGGCAATAGGTAGACGCTTGAAATATTCACAGAATATTTGGTTATATATTAACTTTAACAATAAATAATTAAATTAAAATAAAACAAATATTTAAGAGGGGCTCCCATACAACAAACTTGTTTTTTTTGCCGTTTTAATAGATAATGGTACGGAACCCTTCGTGCGCGAGTCCGACTCGCACTTGGCCGGTGTTTATTACTATCAACAGTAGCTTATACCGCCCATAAAAGTAGTTTCTGTTGTCAATATTTTTCTAAGAAAAGTTAGTCGGTGCTCTGCCGCGCTGTAGTAAATATTTTATTCCAACAGCTTTACATATATATCTCCAATAAACCTATATATTTTTAAAATTTGCATGAATGTGGCTCTCTAATCATATTTTTTTCAAACCGATATCTTCTCCCTATCGAAATTTATCGACGATGAAAAAAAAAAATGTTCATAAAATTTTTGATTTTCGTTGGTAATTCTTTTTTTTTGTATAGAAAGGTGTTTTTTTTGTTTCAGAAAATGATTGGCCATCTTTAATTTATCCAAAAATGATACCTTACTTGGCATAGTAGCTATAAATTAGCCGTTATAACGACCAACAGTACGTGCGGCGTAAGAAAACTTCACCCCCTCCCCCTCCCCCCCAGCAGGGTGGCTCCCGCTGTCTCCTGGGCGTTTTCCACTCTGGGTCACCTAAGGAACAAGTGTGCCAAGTCTCATTCTTTAATGTCAAAAATATTGGTGTTGTCCTATAAGTATCCCACTAGGAGTCAAGGTGGCACTACACGCCACTTTTCGGTTTAGAAATCGCGCGTTTGACGAAAAAATAAATTCTAGAGCTCATTATGAACATGCTGTGAACCTATTGCGCCTTAGATTCTTATGATTATCGCTATGTAGTCTTAGAATATAGAATGCAAGTCTTTTTACTTAAAGATTCTTATGATTATCGCTATGACGTAGTAGATATTTTGTACACTATTGAAGCTGATTTCGATTTCCGTTCGTTTCTTTGACATTTTGAAAGCGTGACCTTTTCACGAGACAGGAAATTGAATATTTGACGAGATACAGTGCTCGCTTACCGTCAATAACAACTTCACGTTACATTTTTTATTACTACTACTTCGTATCACCGGTTCTTTCTTGGTCACCCTACGTTAGATCAGTGACCAGCTTGAGGTAAGGTGGCCTTGAAAAGGTCCTAGTGGAAAGAACCAGTGTGGTGAAAAGATTCAGTCCTTTCATGCACATGTGTCTTCATGATGTTTTCCATCACAGAGAAGCACTTTCGAATTGAAAAATATATTGGTACACGAACAGTATTCGAACACACGACCTTAGGATCGAAAGTTGGGGTTCCCGTTTATTCTGTGCTTCCGGCTTAAGGTCCTTAAAAACCTTAATGCCGCAAAATTCCTTATTTTAGATTTGATTTTCAAGTAACTAAATCAAGTACCTACAGTATTCAAATTAAAAATATGCATGGATTATCCGAGGGATCGCTGTACCAGAAACACGATAGGACAATATTTTCTCGATATAAAAAAAATCCCAAAGTTACCTGTAACTTTTGGCTAGATTCGATTGTTTGTTAAAATGGTGAATATTATTGAGTTAAAAATTAGATAAATAAAATCAACACAACAACGCCGAGGGTTCACTGTAGGAGTTTTGTAAACTTATCTATATTTAACGAGATATTCAATAAAAACACCTTTTTCGAGCGGTGCGAGGTGTTTTTTTTGTATGGAGTTTTCTGCCTGGCGTTGGCGCAGTCTTAACCATCACAACACAATTTTTATTGGGGATGTTGAAACACTGAAATTCTTATAACACTCTACGTATTAGATGTTTCATTTTGCATCGAGCTGCGAATCGGCACATAATACTATTTGTCAACCGTTCATCGGCTTATTGTGTGCGGGGCCGGGTCTTCAACAAGATATTTGCATTTCTCATTTTCGTTCCCCTTCTTATATTCCCTCAAGTACAATTTTCACTCGACACCTCACAAGTAGATACCTTTTTAGGGTTCCGACCTCAAAACATTGCAGGCCACGTTCTGACAAAATGCAACGATATTTCGAAAAAACTTTTTTGTATACGTGTTGTTTTGGTACTTCAACGCCCAGAGATTTTAATAGTAGAAACCTATTTGAACATTCCTTCATAAACAGCATAATCTAAGGCGAGGCCTCAAAAACAGCGTGCCTCTTAACTACCCTAAATATTATAACTATTCCTATAATCTTTTTTTTTATATCTATCTACACTAATATTATAAAGAGGAAAGTGTTGTATTTTTGTGTGTGTGTGTATGTTTGTAATGAACAAACTCAAAAACTACTGTGCTTATTTTAAAAATTCTTTCACCATTAGAAAGCTACATTCACCTTGAGTGATAAAGGCTACCAGGGGGGGGGATAGGAAGGGGAGGGGCTGTTTTACATCCTGAAACTACCCGTGCGAAGCCGGGACGAGTCGCTAGTATATTATAAGGTGACAAACATGGAGATGGCCCGCCCGATGTAAAGCAGTCACCGCCGCCTATGGACATCTGCAACACCCACGGTATCGTAAACGCGCTGCCTACCATAAGAGCCCTATTGATATTTATCTTGAATTTGTATTGTTTTTATTTTGTTGAATATTGTAGCCCTGTGGGAAGACATCCTTTGTTAGTAATGATAGTGTAAGGAATAAATGCCCGTTTTTTTCTTTTTTTTTTACTTTGTTGTACAAATAATCTTGCAGTGCTTAGCTTCGCTAATAATTTACCATATTTATATCCAAGAGATATATACTTCCTGTCGTTTCAAATTTTATTTCTAATCCTTACGCATAAAGAATCTGTGTAGGCTGTTTCTCATTTCTCTCTTCTCCCTACTCATTTATTAAAATACATGCGAGCAAGATTGAACAGAATTTCTTGAGAAAATATTTTGTTAGAGGAAACTTCTTCCAAACTTCAGGATTCACTTACTTCCGTCTTGGCCTTTCGTATCTCAATCCCGCATACCCAAAAGGATTATTAAGCAACATAATATCAGAGCATAGAAATGTTGTTTAATCCCAACCCAATACACATTATTGAACAGCTGCGCGAGAAGAAAACCAATAAAACGGCTATTATTTGAAAGCCAACAAGGCTCGCAATAATGAAATTCCTCGCGAAATATTAGCGCATCTTTTTTCAAAGAGGTAACGCTATTGCGGGTCACTACTGGGCGGGCGGGAAGGCTGCGTGTATTACATATTTATGTTAGTGTATCTAAGCCCGAGAGGGCTATTTTTGAGTATTCTTAAAAAGCGGACGTTTAATATGAATTTACGTAGATATACTGGAGATTTCATGAACCGGAATTATTTAAAAATGTTTATTTTATTTACCTACTTTTGAAATCGGTAATCCCAATATTATTAATGCTAAACTTTGTATTTTTAGATGTTTGAATGTATGTATGTTTGTTACTCAATCACGCCAAAATGGCTAAACCGATTTTAATGAAATTTGGTACACGGATAGATTATCACAAGGATTGACCTACGGGCTACTTTTTATCGTTGTATAATGGCAGACACTAGTCATTTACATAGTAGGCATTTTTGGTAGGTCCCAAAAATCTAAATGTATTTTCATGATATTCGAAGAAACTGACAAAGCCGATATCTATAGAAGGTTGCTCCCCATTTAATGTCATAGGCACGCACCTAACAACATTTTGTAAACCCAGGCGATTTATTCATCGGAATCCCTACAAATTACAAGGGCTGTAACCGGCGTTGAAACAATCAGAGCCGATGATCCGGCCCGTGTCATGCAAATCTGGGCTTTGCCAACAATAGATCGCAGCGCCATCTGACGGTGGCAACATGCTAGTTACTGTTCACGTTCTGTTGTTGGAAATTGCTTTTACTGAGTCAATAAGCATTGTTTGTGATCACAATAGATCGCCAGCTTTCTTACTGAGTCAATAAGCATTGTTTGTGATCACAATAGATCGCCAGCTTTCTTACTGAGTCAATAAGCATTGTTTGTGATCACAATAGATCGCCAGCTTTCTTACTGAGTCAATAAGCATTGTTTGTGATCACAATAGATCGCCAGCTTTCTTACCTAAAATTATGATTCACATTGTGTAGGTTGATGGATTACTTTTCAAAAATTGGTTTTCAAGTTACGCTTTTTTTTGAATGCACGAGCATTTTTATAACATCAATATTCAGATGCATAGTCCTGATCCCACACTAGGATCCGCTGTGTCATGAGCATCAGACAAGTACCAAGGTAACACAACACCCAGACCCAGAACAAAAATTTACAGAACATGTAAACATTATTGTCCCGCAGTGGGAATTTTACTTTGGTCGAAGCAGTGGGATACAAACCCGTAACCACTCGCATCTCGCAGAGGTCGTCAATTATGAACGTTATGTATATCTGCTCCAAGGTTGCAAATGCGGCATCTTTCTTTAATCCAATCAAGTCAATAGTACACTTTACCACGATTGTACTTTGTCATATTACAGGGACTTCTTTGTTCTAAACTCTAAAGTTACTCTATCCACATGACAAACATACAAAACACCCAGCGGAAGGCAATAAAGGCACAATTTTGCTGTAAATTGCCTCAACAAGGACCGGATCTTAGCAAGTGACAGTGTACATGTATAATGCATGTTCGTATATCATGCGAGTCAACAATGGGGTGTGCTGGAGTACGCTGCAGGCTCGCAATGAGTGCTTGTCACTCCACCACAAATCACAAGTGTAACAATGGTCTAGTCTGCCTCCTTGTACCTGTGCTATGTGCTGCTTGCATCCTTGTCGTCTCGAGAACTTGCACTTGCGAACTCGCAGAACACGTTCAGTTTAGTAGTTAGGTATGTAGTGCATAGGCAGTAGAGATAACCAATCTAAAACTGAACGCCCCTCCTCCGCTTTTATTTGGCACATGGCACGAGCTTGACGTTTCAAAATGATCCTTGTATGTACGGAATAAGGAATATTTTATTTAACCGTAATGAAATAGTGGCGCATTCAATTTTAGATTGGTTTATTCCAGCTAGTAACATTAAATTATTTTCTCAACCATCTTCATAAATTTCATTACCCTTCTTAGAGAAATATAAACATTGCTGGTCTAGGCCGTAAGTCTAAAAATCCATATCGTGTCATCATCACAAATAAAATTCATCTTCATCAGCATCCCACATAGTCCACTGCTGGACATCGGGGGTTATTCCTCTGTGCCACACTATTTTGTTATACTGGTATGACTGTCGGGATATGCATGTCCATGAGCATGATGTGTGATAGTCATACTCAAGTTGAATGGCCTCCAGTACAAAATAAGCTAGAAAGCACAAACCACAAATAAGCTAGACCAGATGAACTTCTTTTTTTGAACATTCAGTTAATACTACCTGTTTTAATAGCAATAAGCCTCCGCCATAGAATGCCACGACGAATTGTCTTGAGCTAACCCCATCCACCGATTTCCTGCGCTCTTTATAATGTCCATCGAGCGGGTTCTTCCTATTTTGCGTTATCCGAATTTGTTTTGCGTTTGTGGTCGCCACTCGAGAACCTTTATTCCCCAACCGTTATCAGTTCTGTGAGCTTAAGGGCGGCTATTTTCCATTTCGACTTGCTAATTCTAAGAGCTATGCCCGTAATCTTGGTTCCTCTATGGATCTTCTCATTCCGGATTCTATCACGTAGTAAACTCCGAGCATAGATAGATAGATAGAAAGATAGAAAACTCTTTATTGTACTCACCATAAATAATAAAATAACAACATTCTTATATTAACTTACAAACTAGTTCACGGTGATACAATAGGCAGATGACCTTTAGATGGACAGGATTGTAAAGAAAGTGAGAGGAGGTGAAGTTACAATAAAAATAAAATAAAAAATAAAAAAATAAAAAAATAACGTGTAAATATATAAAAAACAAAATACAATTTAGTTAACTAGTAGAATTGAAATGAAAGAGTAAACGCATTCACTCTAGAGATGCTGCAAGATACAGTTTGAAGATCCCATTTTTAAAAATTGGTAACGTTTTGGCATGCCTGATGTGAACAGGCAAGTAATTCCACAGATGGACAGCGCGCACTGTAAGAGATTTATAAGCATAGCTCTCTCCATAGCTCGCTGCGCAACTTATGCGGCCAATATTAGAGGCGTCAGCGTTCATATTTCAGTACCACAAATGGAGTTCCACTATGAAAATCTGGAGCCTAGGAATTTCATGTTAATAGAACGTAAGGAAAATTTCCTCGGACCTCATTCTCACGTTCGTTCTTCTACGCCTGACTTGCCGGCCGCGGCAGTAATGTGCTATTTATTTATTCATCAACAAGTACCTGGCAATAAAATAATGGAGCAATGATCTCAAGAGTACCAACTACTTGCATGTACCAACTACGTAGGTACTCGTTAAATAATATTTTTCAGAAACTTCTCGAAGCCATACAATTTGAAAAGGTACTAGTATTGGCGAGTTATTCTAGCAAATTGCATAGTTTAATACCACAACTATGCTCCTAGTTTGGATACGTCAAGGGGCTTCGAAAGTTACTACCGCCCGCCGGTTGGTCGACGTTTGGCACCAATTTGTTCCCCCGACTCTCAAAGGAGTATAATTTATGCCCTTCTGACCGAAGGGCGAATGATGCGATGCACTTTGCGTCTCACCTGCAATAGCTTTGATATATTCATGAGCTTCTACTACAACTGAAACCAATTTAAACTCTAAAGTCATCGTGTTATAGACGGTATTATTTTTTAGGGGCGGTAGCTTGACTTTTCTCTAGGTACGATGGTCTGTAACAAGTTTAGTTGGTGCTCTTGCGGCTTGCATAAATATTTATGATATAATATTATTGCGAAGACTCCAGTTGAGGAGGTTTGGTGTAGGTCAAACCTACAGCTGATGACCTAACATATCCATTTTTATTGTAAACTGTGATAGACCTTTGTTTGACCACGATTTCACCTGTTGGTAAGTGACGATGTGGCCGAAGATGGAGCACAAAGGTCAAGAAGGCAACTATTCACTCTAGCCTTGAAGAGACCCAGATTATAGTTTTCAGGAAAGACATACGACGGTAGGGTATTCCACTCTAGCAGTTCGCATTATAAAGGTAGAACTGAATCGTTTAGTACGAATAGAAGGTATACTAATAAGGTAAGGATGGTACCGAGCCGTGCGTCTGCTCGTCCTATGATGAAAAGGAGATGGTGGGATCAGATCGTGAAGTTCCTGGGAGCATTCCCCGAAATGTAATTGTAATTATAATTCTAAGTGTTAAGACCTGCGCTGAAGTCCCGCTGTGGGGTGTATTGTGCATTGTTCCCCTGTGCTAACACCTAAAAGCTCAGCCCAGCTGAGCAGGACTTTGAGTTAATGTTGAAGTGTGTCCGAAAGCGTTGATGATGGATAGCAAAATCCAAGTAACTTCTGAAAACCCACCTTGGCCTTGGCCTCGTTTTCGACCACACAGAATGAATTATTATTTATTCTTACACTAGACATTTTCAGAGCTGCCGTTTTACGGCTAAACACGTCATTCAAATAATTAGCAACATCAGACCCTCATCACAGCAGCGTTCTCCCTGGAAGCGGCCCTTTTTCAGACTAACTAGTGTGAGCAGAGAAAAATAGTCTCAGGTGCTTAGGCAGCGTGTTTACGTAAACAGGTGTAAAATAGATCGTTATGTGGCCAAATTACCATAATGTTTGTTGTCGAAATATTCGCTCGCCAAAACGGAATATGTAATGAGTGGGTCGAGTCAGCCCGGCAGATTTTACACGTTTATACGGCTTGATGTTCGTTAAAGGTACAGCGTTATTTTATGCAGTCATAAATTTAATTCTACTTTGTTTACAGGGTCAGTCTTGCGTGAACCTAAAAATAAATTGCCCTACATTTTTAGTAATATTGCAGATAGGTCTTTCTACCCAGCATGTATTAAGACTGCGCCAACACTAGGCAGAAATCTTCATCCAAAAAAAACGTCTGGCGCAGCACTAAAAAGCTGTTTTTAATGATTATCTCGTAACATACGAGTATCAAGAGTTCGTCCGGGGAAGTACTACCACCATACCTATTTCTGCCGCAAAGCAGTAGTACTCGCATTGCTGTGTTCCGGTTGGAAGGGCATGGTTGCCGGTGAAATTACAGGCACATGAGACTTTCATCTTTATGTCTCAGGGTGGCGGGCGCAGTGCAATGCCACATAGGGCGCGTCCTAGGTGGTACCTATGTGATAATGCACTGTTCATACGCAGAGGTTACCGCTTATCATCACAGGTGGGCCATCTGCTTGTTCCGTCATTCTTAGTATAAAATAAAAACATAAAGGTAATTTTATAAAACACTCTTGGCTTTGTTGTATTGACTTTATTTCTCTAGTTGTTTACCCAATAATTTGCACCATTTTAATAAACAATCGAATAAAGGCACAACATAGACATGTTTGGATTTTATTTCTATCGAGAAAATATTGTCCTGTCGTTTTTCTGGTAGAGTGATCCCTCGGAATTATAATATATTATCCATGCTTATTTATAATTTGAATATTATAATTGATTTAGTCAGTTAAAATCAAATCTAAGACTGGTAATTTGGCGTTATACCCCACCTTAAGTCGAGATGCATCCAAGATTTTTTCTGGTTTAGCTGGTAGTCGTCTGGCTGCAATGGAGACTAATCCACACGTCCACCATGAATGATGTTAAAGCACTCGGCGGTTTCACGGCGAATAATGTGGAGATCAATTTGAAGTCCAATTCAAGCTGTGTTTTGGCTGTTGGTCATAATAAAGACTAAGTGTGCAGTACAAGAATACGAGAGAGCAACGCGGCGTGTATTGTGTCGCGCTGGCATAGCTCCAGTCCTGACGGGCTCCATTCCGCTGCTTACATTTATTTATCATGTCCTATTCCACTAATATTCAGCGTAAATTATCATTAATTTACATATACATACTAACACCCTGTTGGCATTGCGTTAATTTTCACTTTACCGCTCCGAGCTTCCTTGCCTTTATTTCCATACGAATATAATTTGCGATCAACTATGTAGTTTGGTAAGAAATAGTAGATTGTATCATAAGGGAGCAACATAATATTTTTACGGCGAGGGCGCTTTTTTGAATCCAGAGCGAAGTGAGGGATTCTAGAGTAGAATCCCGAGCGTAGCGAGAGATTCTTTAGTAGAATCCTGAACGTAGCGAGGGATTCAAAGTACGTCGCCCGAGCCAAAAATATATGTTGCGCCCGTGTGATACACTCTGCTTTTCATCACCCACTATGAGAAAATAAAAGGCGCCTCATATGTTATTGTAATATTATTATTTAATAAAACAAAAACAAACAAATGGTTGTTTTTTTGTGTTTTTTTTGTTGTGTTTGTGTTTTTGTGTTTTTTTTGGGTGATTTTTTGTGTTTTGTGCTTTTTTGTGTTTCTTTGTGTTTTGTGTTTTTTGTGTGCTTTTTTGTGTTTTTTTTGTATAGTTTTTGTTGTGTTGTGTTTTTTTTGTGTTTTATGTTTTTTGTGTTTTTTTTTTGTGTTTTTGTGTCTTTTTTGTGTTTTGTGTTTTTTGTGTTTTGTATTTTTTGTGTTTTTTTGTGTTTTGTGTTTTTTGTGTGTATTGTGTTTTTTTTTGTGTTTTTGTGTTTTTTTGTTTTGGGTTTTGGGCCGTCGTACCAGCCAGTATTTATTCAAACAATATTTACGTTCGAATTATTTGGCGCTGGTTCCAAATTCAATAAGTGCGCCGCAATTATCTTTGCCGCGCACATTTTGAATTAGGAACTTAATAAGTGCGCCGCAAAACTCATTACTGCCCGCTAAAAGTTTCTCATAGAAAACACCACCGTTGGGTGCACTTAAAGGCGAACCCAGTCGTCCTTTTCGAATAGATGGGATGAAAAGGTATTTTCTATGTCCCAACGGTGGTGTTTTCTATGAGAAACTTTTAGCGGGCAGTAATGAGTTTTGCGGCGCACTTATTAAGTTCCTAATTCAAAATGTGCGCGGCAAAGATAATTGCGGCGCACTTATTGAATTTGGAACCAGCGCCAAATAATTCGAACGTAAATATTGTTTGAATAAATACTGGCTGGTACGACGGCCCAAAACCCAAAACAAAAAAACACAAAAACACAAAAAAAAAACACAATACACACAAAAAACACAAAACACAAAAAAAACACAAAAAATACAAAACACAAAAAACACAAAACACATAAAAGACACAAAAACACAAAAAAAAACAAAAAAAACAAAACACACAAAACACAAAAAAAACACAAAAACACAAAAAAGCACAAAACACAAAAAAACACCCAAAAAAAACACAAAAACATAAACACAACAAAAAAAACACAAAAAAACAACCATTTGTTTGTTTTTGTTTTATTAAATAATAATATTACAATAACATATGAGGCGCCTTTTATTTTCTCATAGTGGGTGATGAAAAGCAGAGTGTATCACACGGGCGCAACATATATTTTTGGCTCGGGCGACGTTCTTTGAATCCCTCGCTACGTTCAGAATTCTACTAAAGAATCCCTCGCTACGCTCGGGATTCTACTCTAGAATCCCTCACTTCGCTCTGGATTCAAAAAAGCGCCCTCGCCGTAAAAATATTATGTTGCTCCCTTATGATACAATCTACTATTTCATCCCATCTATTCGAAAAGGACGACTGGGTTCGCCTTTAAGTGCACCCAACGGTGGTGTTTTCTATGAGAAACTTTTAGCGGGCAGTAATGAGTTTTCCGGCGCACTTATTAAGTTCCTAATTCAAAAAGTGCGCGGCAAAGATAATTGCGGCGCACTTATTGAATTTGGAACCAGCGCCAAATAATTCGAATGCAAATATTGTTTGAATAAATACTGGCTGGTACGACGGCCCAAAACCCAAAACAATAAAACCCAAAACACACAAAAAACACAAAACACAAAAAAAAACACAAAAAAACACAAAACACAAAAAACACAAAAAAACACAATACACACCAAAAACACAAAACACAAAACACAAAAAAAAAACACAACAACACAAAAAAAACACAAAAAAAACAAAACACACAAAAAACACAAAACACAAAAAAAACACAAAAACACAAAAAAAACACAAAAAAACACAAAACACAAAAACACAAAACACAAAAAATCACAAAACAAAAAAAAACACAAAAAACACAAAACACAAAAACACAAAAACACAAAAAAAACAAAAAAAACAAAAAACACAAAAAACACAAAAAACAAAAAAAACATTAAAACAAAAAAAAACACAAAAAAACACAAAACACAAAAACACAAAACACAAAAAAAACACAAAAACACAAAAAAAACACAAAAAAACACAAAACACAAAAACACAAAACACAAAACACAAAAAATCACAAAACAAAAAAAAACACAAAAAATACAAAACACAAAAAAAACACAAAAACACAAAAAACACAACACAAAAAAAAAATACAAAAAAACTCAAAAAAGCACAATACACACAAAAAACACAAAACAAAAAAAAACACAAAAAAAAACACAAAAAAGCACAAAACACAAAAAAAACACCCAAAAAAACACAAAAACACAACAAAAAAAACACAAAAAAACAACCATTTGTTTTATTAAATAATAATATTACAATAACATATGAGGCGCCTTTTATTTTCTCATAGTGGGTGATGAAAAGCAGAGTGTGTATCACACGGGCGCAACATATATTTTTGGCTCGGGCGACGTACTTTGAATCCCTCGCTACGTTCAGGATTCTACTAAAGAATCTCTCGCTAAGCTCGGGATTCTACTCTAGGATCCCTCACTTCGCTCTGGATTCAAAAAAGCGCCCTCGCCGTAAAAATATTATGTTGCTCCCTTATGATACAATCTACTATTCCGTGAATTCATAATCTTTTTTAAACGGTTTTATATCATTTATTATTATTACTATTTATTTAGCTTGCCTTGTTTGTGTCTTGTGTCAAATCTAGTAATTTGAATGTTATCCCTTTTCATGTTGTTTTGAAATTTGGTCTGAAAGTTGGCCTCAATACAATTAAGTGTATTCAGTATCATTGTAAACCCGAAATGGTTACCACCACAAAATGGCGTATTACATTATGTTTTTCAACCCTACTCAATATGGGTATCAAATGAAAGGGCTTGACTAGTAGAAATCGAAGATGGTGTCCAAAATGAAATGGCAGATCATAGTTCGAAATTGTTTGAGAAAGGATATGCTTACGTGGCATTGAGTCGAGTAAAGAGTAGACTAAAATGTTTACTTATTTTTTAGTTATATTTTTATTATTTTAAGAACAACAAACTCCTGATTTACCATGTTGTGCTGAAGCCTATCTGGACGTATGGCATACAACTATGAGGATCAGCCTGCAACTCAAATATTTCGCACAAAATGGCTTAAGAAACCTATCCAATGCATCGTGGTTCTTGATGAATACTGAGCTGCATAGCGAACTGAAGTTCAACACAGTTAACGACGAAATAAAACTATATTCATCGAAATACAAAGAACGTCTGAACGTACATCCGAACCACTTAGCCTCAAAGCTAACCACCATCTACTACCAGAAGAGGCTAAAAAGAATTCATCATTAAACTCGATGTAAGACGACACATAAGAAAAGGAGATGTGGTCGCTGGACCACTTCTGGTACAAGCCCGACTACCCTACTCCAAACCTACTGATAGTCTGAAGACTGATCACAGATGAAAACAGAACAAAAAAAACGAAAAAAGGTCATACATTATAGCAATATAGCGTAAATGTATAACCACACTAACACTCGTAATACTAACACTTGATGCGCAGAGTACAAGCCAATTTGACACGCAATCATGTAAATTACACTACATTAAAGGCTCGTTTTACTCAGCATATAAATATGAAAAGAGCATGAATATTATAACCAATATTTGCCAAAGTGTATTATTGGTTCATTGAAGATTCCATAAAGTCCTGTGCACAATATACCAAAGTGATAGTAAATAACACGCGAAGATCCATAAGTGTAAAACGATGGAGGAACTGAGACAAAAGAGATTCAGCAGATTTGTGAATACATATTGGGATCTTTATACTAGAGCTCAGATATCTGGCCCTAAGCCAGCCATAATCTGTGTCTCTCGGGGCGGACGATATACAGTTATCGAGTTGAAATTCAATAAAGTTTACCTTCAAACGAACGTAAACTTTATCGTTTCGATGTAATAATACCTACACGATATTGTACTCCTTCGATATTAGAACTTTTTTATTTTCCACTGATTGTACCAACTTGAAATTGTGTTCGTGGCAACACTTCAGAAGTTTTGCAGTAAAATTGGGGAATATTTACGACGTAACGTTTTGTTCCCAATTTCTTGAAGGATATAATATTTTTTCGAATTGACTACTGGAAAACCCGGAAACTGCGAGAGCTCGATTACTTAAATATACACAGGTAAAGATATACCTAACCATTGGGATTTAGGGTAGCTTGACCGCATCCGGGATCCCTTTACACTTTTATAGGGGTACCATATTGAAAAACCCTTTCTAAGTGGGTGAATATGTAACAAACGTACATACCCTTAAAATTTTTCTTACAAATACTCAGCTTCACGATTGTATTGTTGTCAAGTTGGAAACGTAAGAAAAGCACATGATATGGCTAATAAGTAGTTTTAGTACAACCTACATGTACGAGTACATTAGAAAGAACGCCTTAACTTCCCAGTCAGCTAATAAAATAAAATGGTTCTCGCCAATCAATAAAGTAAATGAAATCAACAAGTGCGAAACTTGTAATTACTCTCTTCGTAACAAGCGGCAAGTTACTCTCGCCGTAACAAACGGCAAGTTACTCTCGCCGTAACAAACGGCAAGTTACTTGGAAATTAGTTGTACCGTTGGCACCAGACGCTGAACTTCTTTCTAACGTCATTCGTAAAACGCGAAGAAAGCGTTTTCTATTAAAAATAAAACCGGTACGGAAGTACGGTACGGTTAGTCTCTTAAGACTATAACTGGTTCAAAATTCAAGATATTTTTTGTAAACAAACAAATGTCACCTTCAAAGTGGTAAAAATTTTTTTTGCGTGGATCATATTTTACTAGTACTGACCCGCGGCTTTTCCTACGGTATTAAATTTTTGTTTTTTGTATCCACCAGCGGGTTCGGGCGCGCGGTATGTACCTTCAATTAAACACAAACCCACTACCTACCTAAGTTTATCTGACGAGTCAATGTGTAAACGGCAAAATGTTATATATTAACTCTTACCTATTGATCAGTATGACCATTCCATTATAAAACTGTGCGAAAAGCACATTCGTATTCGGCAAATCAGGAGAAACGAATGAAACTAACAAAATGGGGACCGGCTTTCAAAACAAAGCCCAATGTTTAGAATCTCTGCAGTGTTCCAAGTAACATGAAATATTTTCTACTAACAAATATATTTTTGCTTGATAACTTTGTTAATAACCAAAATAACTCAAAAATGTATACGACAAAGTATTGATTACTTTATAGTTTATCAGATCTTTGTTAGAATAACATGCCTAGCCTGTTTATTGGCCTAATTTAATAAATTACCATAGAGCACCTACTTTTTTGCTATGGTGTACAAAAAATATCTCGAATTCTGAACCAGGGTATAGCGTTATTTCTCTGCATTTATTTTATTCCGAATATAATATATCTACATCTACCTACTGATAAGATTGTAAATATTTGGGATGAAAATAATATTTAACTAGGGGCACCCAGCGGTCGCCATTTTTTTACTAATATCCGTGCAAAAACATTATCAGTTTAGTTTCAGAACCCTAGTCTAAAGCGTGAATGCACCCTGCAAACTACACCGGATTTTGTTAATTTTGTGTTTAAGAGGCATTTTTAGGCTCTGTCTATCCCTTCGGGGAAAAAGGCGTGTATCTATGTATTTTAGTAGTAGTAAAGCTTTTTTGTGAAAGTGTTCGTCCGGGGAAGTACTACCTCCATTCCTATTTCTGCCGTAAAGCAGTAGTGCTCGCATTGCTGTGTTCCGGTTTGAAGGGTATGGGTGCCGGTGAAATTACAGGCACATGAGACTTTTCATATTTATGTCTCAGGGTGGCGGGCGCAGTGCAATGCCACATAGAGTGCGTCCTAGGTGGACGTGACCTATGTGGTAATGCGTTGTTAAAGGCAGAGGTTACCGCTTAAGAGGAAACACCAAGGGCTAGAGAATTAAAAAATAGGTATTTGTAATATCTATTGCCTTCGCGCAGACCTCAAACCTCCCCCGCAGAGCGTGATAGAGACAACTGCAGCTTGGATCGACAATACTCGTACCTATTAAAGGTACATAAAATCAACGATTCGTGGTTCCCGGATTCCTTCTCCAAAACTTAACCAATTTAACTATTTTTTTTATTAAAATTATAAGAAAGTTTTAGCCGTGTTTCTATGATTTCATTTTCATAATCTAGTCAAATTTGTTTTCAAGATATTTGAACACAGCGGAAAATCTGACCATTTTTTTAGGTTTTTGAATGTTCATATCTCTTTTAGTAATTAATTTATAAAAAAAAGGAAAACATAGGGACATGCCATGATGGCCACATATTTTTTGGACTACAAATATTGCTCTACTGGCATTATCCAGGAGAAAACAGGGGACTACGTTTGTATGGGAAAACGGGCCTTCTGTTTCCTCTTAACATCAGGTGGCCCATCGGATTGTTCCGTCAAACAGGTTGTCAAAAAAAAAGTATGTATGAAATATTTTTCATTGGTTAGTCGTGGAAACAAGCTTTTTAATATGCTTTTTGTTCTGCGTATTACATTTCAGCCAATAAAATTAATCAATAGTAACCTGTTGCTACAGCCACTTACTTAACATCATTGAAGATGAAGACCTAGACTGTTCTTGAACACAAGTAACAACAACACACTAAATAACGTTATTTTACTAAAATTTGCGCCAAACCTTGAAGTCACAAAAAGTTAGAAGGGTGCTCTACAAAAACCTTTGTTACAAAACAAGTTAGGGTGAGGGAGTAACTCTATTATGTAGCGTTGAATACAGACCAAAACTGGCAAGAAAATACAAAATTTAAGGAGCAGTTTGTATCAGGTGTTTGTACATTGCTCCGGATGCCTGATGATGTTCCATCTTACCTTTCCTGGTGTATGGTGAAGTCCTCTGAGACATAGACATAAGTTTCCAAAACCAGCCAGCTTTATCGTCGGAAACATAAGTTTCCAGACTGCGCCAACACCAGGCAGATATCTTCATACAAAAAACGTCTCGCGCCACACGAAAAAGCAGCTTTTTTTTAATATCTCGTAAAATATAGATAATTTTACAAAATTTCTTTTATCCTTCGGCTTTGTTGTATTGATTTTATTTATCTAATTTTTTTACCCGATAATATTCTCCATTCTAATAAACAATAGAATTTAGGCAAAAGTTAGAGGTGACTTTGGGTTTTTTTTCTATCGAGAAAATATTGTCCTATCGTGTTTCTAGTACAGTGATCCCTCGGAATTGTAATCCATGCATATTTATAATTTGAATATTGTACTTGATTTTGTCAGTTATAATTTTCAAGATAATTTTGCGTTATACCCCACCTTAACAATGGTTTGAACACTTTGAGCACCCACTGATATCATAAATGACAAAGTATAGATGTTTAGATGTTTTTATGTTTGGTTCTCAATCACGCCAAAACAGCTGAACCGATTTCGATAAAATTCGATACACAGATAGATTATGATCTGCATTAAGCTATAGGCTACTTTTATCCTGGTAAAATGCGAACGAACCTGCGGGTGGACACTAGTATAAAATATAATAGAAGCTTAATATCGCCATACTTAGAGCTATGAATATGTGTGCCCACAAAAAAACAAAATCAGCATTTTCAAAAACAAATGTAAATTACATATCGTCGTCGTTATATGTAGTGGGAAAACTACATAACTAACACATTTTGCGAAATCTACTTTATTGCATTTCCATAAAGTCTAATTCAAGCTGCATCTTTCTGTGTTACTAATGCTTTGATATCATATTTTATCAAAAAGTTAAAAAAAAATGAAACCTGCAAGTCGCCACAGATGAAAAAATTTTTTTTTTAAAAATCGGTATAAAAGTAGCGTAGGAAAATTAGATAACTCTGCAATAATTAGCTAAGTGAACTCATGCGCCACTTCGAGAGCGAATAAAATGCATAAAGTTGTTTATTCAGTTTTCCCTCGATACATTTTATTCTAAACGAACAATGCAGTACCAAATGATTTAAATCATCTATGTAATTTTTCCCAATACACAGCTGTTATTGACTGGAAAGGCATAATAAATAGATCGCGATCGACAAGGCACAACAAAAATATCAGCCCATACAATGTACTCGAATTAAGCTACAAAGACATGATAGATGCTGGCAAAATAATAAGCAATCGGAACACCTACACCTGTACCCAAGCGAAAAAAATAAACTGACTTAAAATAAAATGCTTGCGCGATTTGAAAAACAGTTTCCAGACGTCATTCTAATTCATCATCATATGGTTATGATGGTCCATACATGTCGATTGACACGTCTTGCTCTAGAGGACGAGCGATAAGGAGGACTATGTACACCCCAGGACATTATCTCAATATCCCCACTGATCTCAATTATTAAGACTGAATGAAAGTTAACAGACAGTCAAGTTTAATACTCGTAGATAGTTTTGATTTTAGTAGACATTTTTTTTCTTTTTGATACTTAGAATTATTGTGTTCCACAAATTGATTTCATTTTGTTGATTTTATAAGCATTAGTCGTATTAAGTTTGATAAGTAACTAACATTGATTTTATAAGTCTGATAAGAATAAGTGTCTTGTGAAAAATATATTTTTCAATACAAGCCTTTACAAAATTAGTGATCGTAGCCATGTGCTGATCAAAATGAGGCTAAACACACTATTATCCATCGAGGAGTTCCGTTGTCCACCTTCCGTCTCCATCATCAAATCAGCTCGCTGTCACCATCATATTGTATTGTCATTGGAACTTGACAGGTATGCCAAATTTCAGCTCAATCGGTTGAGGATAACTGCTTTAAAATTCAGTTGCAAGATTCCTCCCGGACATTGCAAGTTAGTTAAAAGCTTGTAAAAATGTAGGCGTTTCAGTGGTTTTTTGTTTTCTTCATGATAGTTTGAGCCGATCTCAATTATTAAGTTTGATTTTATAAAGGTAAGACTGGAGTAAAGTTGATAGTTATCATTTTATTTTAATAAATAGTTTCGATATTATTGGTAGTTATTTTTGGTTTTTGGTATATAGAATTATTGTGTACCACTAATTGTTTTAATTTTGTGGTTTTATGAGCAGTAGTTGGTTAATAAGTTTTTTATATAGCTTAAACATTGATTTTATCAGTCTGCTAAAATAATGTAGGAGTTTCAGTAGTTTTCTTATATTCCTTCTTCTTATTTCTACTATTGATAAAAAGAAATGATAATAAGTTGGTTTTATTTTAAAATGTATTTTAATATTATTTAAATCTATACCCATGGATAAGATTTTCATATTCAAATAAGTAAATAATAGATCATTTCATGATTTCACTATTACGGGAAAATTAAATAATGGCACTTATCATTAGCTTTTTGAACCTCAGTGGAGATCATTGACGAAGGAAAACTAAACAATTGACATGCAAAAATAAATAAATGCATCAATTATTCAAAACTTTGGCGAGGGAAAAATACACAGTCGTTTTTTTTATTTTTATCTCATAATCAAAAGTACCAAAATGAACTATTATTAGATTCGAAAATAGATACAGTACCAATCTATAACATATCAAAACACTTACAGTAAAATTATTTAAGATAAAAAAGTTATTGCCATTTTTGACGCAATATAACAGTAAATCGCGTTATTCTCGCGATTCTGTTTTTGTTAGTTATTTAGTTTTCCAACTACAGCGACGATATGTCAACCTATACATAAAGGCCAATTCACACATATCAGTGAACTCACAGTTCCGGCAACGCGTCCGCAAAGGTCCGTATCACTGCTACAGTGATGCGGCAGTGTTTCAATTCACACATGTCAGTACTCAGTTCTCTACGGATCTTCAGGCAAAACGTCCTCCTGTCGACGTCCTGAGGTGTCCGTGATTCGATTAAAAATTCACAAAAATTCTTCGTCACCAATTATGTCCGTGATTGCCGGCACTGACACTGAGAGCACTGTCTCGCCACTGACACTGACAGGTGTGGACGCGTTCATAGAAATATAATTAATTATATCACTTGACATTGGCATTCCTCTCAACCATACCAGATCATCAATTTGGATTCCGAGAAGGTCACTCCACTATCGAACAAGTTCACCGAGTTTACTCAGTGATTAGAGAATGTCTCGAGAAAAAACAATACTGTTCCGCAGCTTTTCTCGATATTCAGCAAGCATTTGATAGGGTGTGGCACAAAGGATTGCTATGCAAAGTCAAAACGCAGCTCCCTCACACTTTCAGTCCGATGATCAATTCATACTTATCGAGTAGAATATTCCAAGTCAAACACGGAGAATCAAGATCAACGTTCTTTGACATTAAAGCCGGAGTACCGCAAGGTTCAGTTCTTGGTCCAGTGCTCTACAATATTTACACAGCCGACTTACCTCAATATTCAGGCGTCGTGACTGCTACATTCGCCGACGACACGGCAATCCTGTCCTGCGATACTTCACCAAACCAAGCGTCAAAAACCCTGCAATACCAACTAGAAGGAACGGAAAAGTGGCTCCACAAATGGAGAATTCGTACCAGCGCCGCCAAATCAACCCATATCACCTTTGCACTCCGTAGAGGCAAATGTCCACCAGTCAACCTTGGCGGTTACGAACTCCCACATAAAGACGCTGTTAAATATCTTGGGTTCACACTTGATAGACGATTAACTTGGAAGGATCACATAAAAGCCAAAAGAACGGAACTAGATGCTCGGTTCAAGAGCTTGTTCTGGTTGCTTGGGCCACAGTCCCGGCTGTCCCTATTTAACAAGAGGCTAGTATATAGCAGCATCCTCAAACCAGTGTGGACTTATGGGGTACAAATATGGAGCACAACCAGCAAATCCAACCGCGCAATCATCCAACGTGCTCAAAATAAAATCTTACGTGCCCTAGTAAGTGCACCATGGTTCACAACCAACAATGAGATCCACGAGTACCTAGAAGTCCCCACAGTTGACCAGGAAATTAAACTCCGAGGAAACAGTTATTTGGACCGCCTTAAAACACACTCTAATCCGCTGGCAAGAGCGTTAGTTGAAAACCCAAGCGACACAAAGAGGTTGAAGAGAAGCCATATTCTGGACAACCTACTATAATGAGGGAAGAAGGTCTGATGAGTCCGGATCCCAAACGACAAGAAACCATCCACCTCATCCGCCTATAGTCCACCAACTGATTGCGGATAAACACAAACAACAAAAAAAAAAAAAAAAAAAAAAAAACTTGACATTGGCTAAATTGTTGCAAATAATGCACAGAAGCCATTACCTAAGCTAAGAAGAAGAAGAAGAATGTATGAAAGAATAATTATCACGGTGGTGGTATACTGTGCCGGAACTGTGACTTCACTGATATGTGTGGATCGGCCTTTAACGTGCCTATGTACCGGTCAGTTTTACCGGAAAATACCTGCGTCACTATAACTGCGGCTATAAATCTGCGACTTCGGAGAAGATTTCTCGTCGCCTTCCTTTAGGAAACTTTTAGGACGCGTGCTCGAGTCACCCCTGCTCAAGAGTATGTTGCACGAAGGAGCTCCTTCACGGTTTTTGCCAAATTGAGGTTGTAACTACTTGTGTAAGTTTAGTTAAGGAATGGAGTTGTGTTGTCAAAATATGGGAGGGTAGTGGGTTATGGTTGAAACTTGAGTAAGTTTACAATATATGGATGCCTGCGGGTAAATCCCATAGATTAGGCTGGGATACTTGATTGTTTGCCGCAGCCAAACTGCATCTACCAGGAATATACCTACTGAAATATATCTTACTTGCCTATCGTAGGTACTTTAGTTTTAATTAAATCCGAATTATGAATGCTCAAAAACAGTTAATAGAGTTTTCAAGTTCCAGATATTTTTAAAAGCTTTTAATTAACGTGCAATGTTTGTTTGTATCTATGTTAGATTGTTTGTTTAGGTAGTATGAATAAGAACCACTTTAAGTACATCCGATTGAGCTTAAATTTTGCATACCTGTCAAGTTCCGATGACAATACAATATTATGTTGACAGCGAGCTGATCTGATGATGGAGATGAAATGTGGACAACGTTGGTTCTAACGGGATTCAAACCCGCATCTTCGCCGGCCGAGCGGCGATGTCTTGACCAGTTTGGCCATGGAACGAGCTATGATGCTGGAGCGGGAACTATCAACTCGGCTAAGCGCCGATGGATATCACATACAGGTGTTACATTTAGAAACCTTCTGTTCAATGTTCATTTAAATTAAATGTTATCCATAAGCGTGGTTTACATTTGAAAAAATAACAAACTTTGAACAATACCTTTGTTTTGAAGTTTTTAAATTCCTACCGATTTCTACTTTATTTTATTTTTATTTTTATTTAAAAATTATAGACGAGCAGCTTTCGCTGATGTGCCTATTTCAGAGTGTTGAAATGTCTTAGTTTCACTCGCTGCACTGATTACACTTTAATGTCTTTAATTGTTAACAGTTTGTTCGTTCGCAACCAGTTATCTAATTTGTTCTTGAAAGCGTTTATTGATGTGGCAGTAACAACATCTTCAGGTAAATCATTCCAATTATGGACCACTCTGTTACTAAGGAAGTGCTGTGCAGTGTTTGTGTTGGATGGTCCACGTGATATTTTTCGACTATGCCCTCTCAACGACATAGAGCTTTCTTTTAAAATGTAGATTTCATGAAATTCAGGCAAATTGTAAGTGCCAGAGAGGATCTTGAAGGTCTCAATGAGGTCGCCACGCAGACGTCTTTCCTCTAGCGTAGTGAGGCGTAATGCGCGGAGTCTCTCTGTGTACGACATACGACGCAGGGCTTGTGGAAACTTCGTGGCATTTCGTTGTACGCTCTCAAGTAAGTCTATATATTTTCGAAAGTAGGGGCTCCAGACTTGAAAACCATACTCCAGCAAGGGCCTTATATAAGTTTTGTATATTCTTCGAAAGACTTCCACCGTCATAGTTTGAAATGATCTTCGAATGACATAAATAAAAGAGTTGGCTTTTTTAACTATTCCGGTAATATGAGCTTCCCACTTGACGTTTGAAGTAATCAAAACCCCTAAATCCTTTTGGGAGTCAACAGAGTTAAGGGGGTTTCCGTTTAGACTGTAAATTAGTTTGGGATTAGCATGACCAAGGTGAAGCAAACTGCACTTGGATGCATTCAGATTAATGATCCAGTCGGCAGTCCATTCCTGAATGCGGTTGAGATCATTCTGTAGCTGGCCAGAGTTAATTAGTGGATTGGAGAAGAACTTCCCGTCATCGGCAAAAAAGGCTGCTTGAGATTCCAGGAGATCCACTAGGTCCGTTATGTAGATGCCGAAGAGGTGGGCTGAGAGCACTGAGCCCTGAGGTACACCACTGAGTACTCGTTTATATTGAGACAGGGTGTTTCCAACACGCACCTGAAATGTTCTGTCAGCCAGGTAATTCCCAATCCATTTCAGCAAACTACCACGTATTCCAAAGTGATTCAGTTTAACTAGCAAACGCTGGTGAGGAACCCTATCAAAAGCACGCTCAAAATCAAGGTACACAACGTCAACCGGGTTCTTCATGTCAAGTTCATTAGTCCACGAGTGCAAACAGGCTAGCAAGTTGGTAATAGTGGATCTTCTCCTTACAAATCCATGTTGCTTGGTGGAGACAATACATTCCTGGTTCAGAAATAAAGTTAAATTCTGGCTGATAATCTTTTCCATAATTTTCACAATGATACTAGTTAGGCTGATAGGACGAAAGTTGCCAGGCTGAGTTTTATCACCCTTTTTATAAATGGGAGTCACCACAGCGTGCTTCCAGTCCTGCGGTACATAACCACTCTCGAAGGACTTGTTCATTAAAACAGCAAGGGGAGCACTAAGAGTTTCTGCACAGTTTTTCAAGATACAGTTCATTATGTGATCTGGACCTGGTGAAGACTGAACCTTTAGATTAGAGATAACCTTCCTCACATCACTTTCAGTAAACAGGACATCAGATAGGCTGCTTTCCACATCAGCAGAGTTAAAGTCAACTTGATTAACCATGACCGGTTCCTTGCAGATTTACTCGATTAACGAATATTTAGCAGACAAATTTTGTCATATTATCTGATTTACTATTATTTTATATGAAAATACTATTCTATTAAAAGATAAACGGCTAATTACCACTATTATTCGTCACTTTGCTGACGTTTCGAGACTGAGTTCAGAAGCCTCTTCATCATGAGCACCGCCCGCGACCGCGTTCGACGGTGGACCAGCGAATACTCAGCAAAGTGACGAATAATAGTGGTAATTAGCCGTTTATCTTTTAATATGATTCCCAACCACGATAGTTTCAATTCTATAATACTATTCTAGTAATTAGAATATAATAAAATGAATGTGTAATTTGTAACTTTATAATGACATTGCATGATACTACGATGAAATAGTCAGTGTATTAGCATAAACTCTGGTCATCGTTGGAAAAGTACACAGTGTTTTGTCTTTTGCATGCAGTTTCAAATTCAATCGAAAGAGACAAAACACGGTACAACTCTTCCAACGATATTATGCTCTTATTAGTAGTACGGTTATTTATTAAAGTATGCCCTGGAAAAGGCAAAACATGGTAATACTTTTTCTTTGATTACTTTTTTTGTATGCTTTAGGTACCTGAATCTTCAACCGATCTCGAATCTTGAACCTTCAACCGATCTTGAATCTTGAACCGATTTACCGATAATAATTCGATAAAAAAAAGTTTTTCTGATAATGTCATAAAACTTAAAAATAGCAGCAGTAGTAGTAGAGATTCATACTAAAGACCAAATAAAAATCAATATCTTTCACGGAAACCAACTAATTTTCTCACAAAAGAATCAAAGCCAACTCTCAATGTTTTTCAAGGAAAATAAATCACTGACTGTTTTTATGTTATTCAATTAAGTAAGGTCGGACGTCGACGTAAACAATAATCATTTGAAGTCGGGGCAAATCTCTCACAATAAAATGGTTCAAAGATCTCTGATTCTCCGGAGTCGAACGGCTTTTGAACGGAGTAGGTTTCTTTATACAAAGCACCACGTACATTGCCATTTGCTTTTATAAATTAACCTACATTTTCCAATGCTGGGCCTTGGAACTGGGCAGAGATCTCTCCCAATTTATTCCATTTATCGCGATCCTTGACAGATTCCCACGACTCCGTAAGTTTTTTCATGAGATTATAAACTATCATATTTATTTTATTTTATTCTTTATTACACAAAAAACACAAGGAAAATGTACAATCGGAGGACATAACGCTAATACATTAATGCATACCACATCGGGATAAACTGAGTCCCTAACTTAATCTGTTATTGTGTACTATTTATGGTATACAAATTTCTCTTGCAGCAAAAACAATCATCAATATATATTATAAACGTTGTGTGACTGACTGGCTACCAGCGCACAGTCCAAACTGGAAGTCCTAGAGACCTAAAATTAGGAGGGTGTATTCAAATTGTGGTGTAGTTTTACACTAAGAAAGGAATTTTCGATATTCATCCCCTGAGGGGTCCTGAGGGTGTAATTGAAGTTGTATAGATAAACTTCTATGCGCACAAAGTCACGTTTTATAAAGTTCAAAACACAGTTAAGTATTTACATACATAGTCCTGACCCCATACTAGGATTCCCTCCACGACACCCAGATCCGGAGCAAATATTTGCGGATCTTTCAAACATTGATGTCCGCATCAATGGCAACGGGAATCAAAACCGCAGCTTTCAGCACTTTTATACCATAATTGAGTAAATTGCTCCCATATAAATTCAATCCAACAGCTGCGCCATAATTAAAGCTTTAATTTTTTCCTTCCAGTTCTTCAGTAACACCATAATATTATGCAAATACGAGGTTATAATCTTTAATTGCACACTCGGCGCCTCCAAAACGCCTACAGAAATAAAATAAGTTTGTTTCGCTATTTTTTTACTGGCTATTTATTTTTACAAACTGTTATTACCTTTCTTGGTGCAGCGTTGTGGAGAAATACGCAAAGGATTTAAATTTTGTATGGAGTATAAATTACAACTTCACTTTGAAGAATTGTAACCTCTTAAAACTCTTGCTGGACTAGCATCTACGCCACAGACCTGAACTTATGACTAACTGCCAGTTTTATAAATAATTAGCCTTTTGCCCACAGCTCGCTCGCTCAGTGTCTGGATAAATAGCAGCCTCATCCCCTCAACATATATCCGCTCACCAAATATCATCAAAATCACCGTGACCGTTACGGAGTTGATTGGAACTACATATAGCGTGAGCATAGCCGGGGAAGGAAGCTAATAAAATATAGCTTCCTATTCGTGAAAGAATTTTCGGAATTGGATCAGTAGTTCCTTAGCCCTGTAAGCCAACATGGGCAAATATAACTACACATATCATATTCTCGTAATAAATAAATAATACATAAACATATTATTAAATTAACTCAACAGCTTATCGAGACAGACAAGAAGTCATTGAGTAATAGCTTTTTGAAGATATGAAGATATTTGGCGGTTCTGATAACCAGAGGGAGAGAGAGACAGCTTGTGCAGTAAAGGAATATCCGTAGAAAGTGGAAGTATGCTCGTGTGTCAGAAGAGCGCAATGTACGAGGGTGGGAGAGTTGAATATATTGAAAGCGCTCTTTGAGGTAGCTGATGTTGAATGTTGTTAGCTCATTTAGCATGGTCTGCCAACTCCAACGAGGAATGTAACTCGAAAACTTCCAAGGCCTAGTTTTGTCTCATATAATTTCCAGATGTGTGTCGTGCACAACATATCATAAAAGTAATCCAATCGCAAACCTCCTTTCCCAAATTCGTCAGTAAAATACGGTATTTTCCGTCATAAACCATAGACCTACTTACACGTATTTATAGCATAATGAAACACGGCCTAACACGAGTGGAATAGCGGCAAAATTGGGGACACTGCCAAGCTTTTTCCACTCCAAAGTGCTCTCTGAATATTTACTCAGATGGACAGATAAATTATGCATGTCCTTTGAATGTCTCGTCCGCGATACCTGCGTGGTATTTTCATATGCATAAATCGCCTACTCGCGTCGTATCTTCTAGGAATGATAATCTTTCTACATTGAAAGCATTGCAAGTGAAATATTTATTTCAATAGGTACGTAATTCGGTCTCAAAGTACTTTTATTATGCCTGGAATACACAACACATGCTATTCAAATAACACAATAATTTGTTGCTAGATGGTATGCTCATTCATCAGCTGAGAGTTTACATTTGCTAGTAAAAACACGGTCTATACCCAGTAGTTCAATTAATAGTTCAATTGATTGGACTACTGAGACTTTTTAGTCTATTTAGTTGAATGAAATAATTCAATTGAACTACTGGTACTCAAAGTTTCAGTAGTTCAATTAACAGTACAATTGATTGAACTTCTAAGACTTTTAAGTCTGAATAGTTCAATTAATTAAATTGATTGAACTACTGACACTCATAAATTTCAGTGGTTCAATTGCAGGTTTTCCTCAAAAGCAGACTTATCTCAGAAAAACTGTTTTAGTGAAAAATATGTGACATAACACACATGCTGTAATTAAGAGTACCTATCACATATCATCATTAACATCATTAGTTCAGCTACAAAGAATCAGTAAGAATCAGTTCGCAATATAATTTTTTTTGCTATCTGATGAAGAGTTGAGTAAAATCACAAAAAAAAATGTTCTGCCTCAAAATGAACCATAAGGGATCGAACAGGATGATCAAAGTCCACAGGATAATTTTCAAGGGATCGAACAGGAACTACTCTAAAATACCGGCTTGCGGTTAGGTTTGTAAGTACTCATATCGTCCGGATAGTGCTATAAATTTGTGCTAAGCTGTACCTTAGGTAGAGAGAAGAAGACGTAGGTAGATTATTTCATAATAAGTTCTCCCAATATATAAACGACAATATATCTAAAACAACCTATACCTACACAATATCACACAAAGATAATTTCTATTTTTGTGTGGTAGAATGGTAAAGTAGGTACTTAATTAAATCATACAAATATGTGTGTATCAATAAATATTATTGCAGCATTAATTAACTGTAATCAAAAATCACAATTGGGTGAAATCCGAGTATTTAGATATATAAATCCATTTCCCGATAACTGCAATTAGCGAACAGTTAATAATGTTTCAAATTATGTCGGTGGATGGATGAGGCACAGGACTATTCATCGTGGCATTCCAGGGAGAGGACTATGGCTGTGTCAGAGGACTGTTTCAGGTTGATGATGATGATGCTGATGATAACTATTCCACAAATAGCATTAAGTCAAAATATTGACAGGTGCTGTACGTGGAACAGCGTTGGTGCTATTCAGATAGGTGTTCTTCAAGGAATGCCTCAGAAATTCAATGCATTTTTTTAAATCTCTACTTTCGCTGGTGATAGTTGTGATAGACATGCTTATTACTAGCGCGAAACCATGTTATTTTCAAACAAATGCTACTTAGTAGCATGTGTTTAAGCACTTCGCTAAAAAATAGCATGCTATGCTCAAAAATCGAACGACTGCTGATTTTTGACCACGCTACGGGTGCGGGATGGTGGGGCGCGTCTTTAGCAAGTCTATAGGGTTTGCTTATTAGCTGCTCCTTCACTCTTCGTGCCGTGTCAGTAACGACGCCGAAATATGTGTATACAGTTTGTCTGGACTAGTTTTTAATTAGTTATGAACTGCTTTTGTTGTTGTAAGTAGTATATTTAGTGAGGTACGTTGTAGAGATGAAAAGACAAAATTAAATTTTGATTATTTATTTTTTGGTTTCGGGCGTATTGAATCGCAAGTAATAACACGACATTGTTGAGTTCAGTGCGTATTGCCACTTGATTTTCCATGATGGTCCCGTATAGCAATTGCACTTGATTGTTTGAAGCAAAGCTCATTCAGGAGTATCTATGCTTAAAACTAGCATACTTATTGTAAAAAATTCAAGAGCATGCTCATTTCAAGCATAAACATAAGCATGCTCTCTAGCGTGCTATTATAGAGCATGTATATCTGTACCAGTGGTAATAAAACTAAGACTTGAAAAATGTAGTGTTATAACAAGTTGGAGGTCTCTAAGGGATAACGGAACATTTAACACGGGTGCTTTCAACTTCGATAGCATTCAGTATTCAGAAGAAAATTATTTCGGGACCATTACCTCTCGCAGCTGCCACACAAACTTTATGTCCCTGCATCAGAACGTTGCTGTAAAACGTGCTAGAAGGTGTTACAAAATAGCTTAACGACGTCGAACGCAACCGGAATTAAAGTTGAAGTCGTTCCCTATATTAATTACTTCGCGTCATTTTGATGGAATTAGTAGTTGTTTCAATACCATTGTTATTAGTCAAACCGTGCTACCAATTAAGCTTCTATACCCTTGGTGTGTTCAATCTATCTAAGTATAGACCCTTCCGTCTCCTCCCGTGGATGTAATTTAAGCTGACTAAGGGATTAGACCAGGGGAATCCTAGACAACATCCTAATTTAACCTAACAGCCGTAATTTATTTATTTATACAACTTGTACGGTATCTGCCAATTACACAACATTAAAGAATTAAGACAGTAAAAACAAAGTTACAGATAAATAAAAAAATAAAAATAAGAAACATCACAATAATTAACAAACAAATACTTAGGTAGGAAAATGTAAAAAAACGTGATTGCAGCCCTTGACAGTGATGTACAGACTGTTCACCGTAAGATGTGTCTTGGGAATAGTGTCAACCACGGCAGCGGACATCTTACGATGAACGGCCTGAACTATTATTATTAGTGAAGAGTAGCCCATCAATTCTCTAGCCAGTGGCTGAAATGTCAATACTTTGGCTATACTTTCTTCTCCTTATCTTATGATTCCCAAAGGTTTAAATGAATGGTGCGTGAACCAACATTTCAATAATTGTCTTGAGTAGGTTTATTATTTAAAGGTCTGACTAACTGCACTGAATATCACAATAGAAGGTGTATTCACCTGCCTGTAGCCGTGTCGTGCTAAATCTGGCGTATCGACCGCTTCTATTCACGGCAATGTACGCCATGGACAATGATCTCAAAATGTATTTGCCCATTTGCACGATTATGGAATTGACACAACGTGTTTTTGTATCTTGGTTGGATAACAAACTGAACACATGACATTTATTGGCAAACATCGTGTGGCGTTTTGGTTTGTACGTCAGAATTCAAATAGAATCGTGGTACTCGTGGCCTTCCCACCCCGACTTCTAAGTGGAATTTCTGGAATTAGTTCCAGTAGAAGACCAATGCTGAATATAGTTCTGCCCCATAAAAACGGTGGGTGTGTCAATTGCCACCAATTAATGTAAGTTCAACTTTACGTGCTGTTGGTAGGTAGGTGAGTACATACATACCTACGTTCTAGGGTTTTTTGTTTCGATTTGGAAATCTTCAAACAGATACCGAATTGCATTGAAGGTGCATTACGGTTATGTGAGGTTCACGGACTCGTGGAATCATTAAAAACACCCCGGTGGCCATCCTCTGCCCATGTCGATGGGCTCCGGGGTCTCCTACGGAACGTACCGGTACCCATCTCGCGCGGCGCCCAACAGGGCCCATCCGTTTTTGGCCAACAAGCCAACCACAAACTCTCCCTCCAAATGTGGCAGCACAGGGTCCACACTGTGCTGCCACCGTCTATGGGCTCGCAGTAGGGTGGCTAGAGCCCTCACTCCGACCACCACGTGAGCCCAGCGACATTTCTCTCTTCCAACACGGAATCGCGAGAAAACTCATGTCATTGTGGCAAGAGAGAGAGATGTCACTAAGCTGACATGACATAGATGCATGACATACGAGGGTGCGGGCTATCTATCAGTTACGTCATCAATCAAATACAAAACAATTACAACTTGGAACATGAGCTTGATCTGTACAGGGGTTTTCAGCTACCGGTGTCCAAGTGGTACCACAAAATAGGTGTCACAACTACGTTATGTCATGTATTATTTGAAAGTACTCGTAGTTCTGTGATCGCAAATTGCCGACCTCTGTGGCGTGGCGGGCGAAGCTTGGCCTGCGACGCAGGAGGTTGCGGGTTCGATTCCCGCCTTGGAACAAATATTTGTGCGATCGCAGATATTTGTTCAGGGTGTTCTGGGTATTTTCTATGTAGGTATAATAAAAAATATCTATCTATGTAATATATTATATTAAGTATATCAGTTATCTAGTACCCATAACACAAGATCTGCTTAGCTTGGGGCTAGATAATGTTGTGTGAACAGTCCAGCATTATTTATTTTTATTTATTTATTTATTTATTTGAAATATAAAAAGTTCATGAATTCAAACTTTACGCGATGTCACCTTCGGGCGAACTATCTAGTTCGTACCTTCGACCAAAGTGGAACGAAGAAAAGTGGTCGAAGGTTCGTACCTATTACTGTGGATATATTGCCTAATCAAAATCGCGACAAAAGGCGGCTAACCCAGCTTTGATTTAGGCCTTGCTGTATAAAATTGTCTCTATTTAAAGCCGATGTCCAGCCGAATAAACATATCAGATTCGAAACACATTAAGTTAAAAGCTTAACGCCAAAATGCACTCACAACGCGTCGCCAGTTTCGCCTATCCAATCGACTTTTAACTTGAAACTTTTAATGAAAATAACTGGTGACTGTTTGTTACTCAAGTATTGCTTTTTACGTCGAAACTTGTTACAACGATTGAAAATAGTTTTGATCCCAGATAACACCAAAATGCGCATAATTTTTTCAAAGTAGTTCACGGTTTTAATATAATATAAATATTTATTTAAGACCAATGATCCATATTACATTTAAAAATAACTTAAATTATGTTAATACAATAAATAACCTATAAATAAATCACTAAAAACAAAATGAAATTAAGGTGTTACCAAATGTTTTAAAAATTAAAACGTGTAATAATAGTCCAGTAACAGTATGGGGTAGTATGCGTCAAATCCAGAAGTTCTGATTTTTTGAAGACTTGTTTATGATGTTGGCCTTATGAATAACCCAAGTTTTTGACCTCGAGCGCCGAACGCAACCTTGTCTAAAATATGTTTTTTTTTTTTTTGAAGTTTTGGCGCTGCTGCAGTGCCTGCATACTGATGAGCATTTTAATCCTGCCTTCCTGCAGCTGCACATGTTCCCACAACTCATTGTGCACCCTCAAGAAATCATCCGCAAGAGGTGTTGTGGGGCTGCATCTCTGGTCATCATTTTGGGGTCCACTTCATCCCGCTAGAGTTATTCGAGTAACGTATAAAATATTGCAAAAAATTGCGAAGTACGAAAAAAATAAATAACTTAGAATGGCTTAATCTCAGAAACTATTGGGTCTACAGATACAGTTCTAGTATCATACTGTAGCAAATTTAGTCTACTTTAAATACGTTTTAAGAAAGTTTTCTCAAAAAGTAGTCCTTTAGGGTTATAATCGCCAAAACTTGAAAAAAGAAACGTTTTGTTTCGATTTTTGACAAGGTTGCGTTTGGCGCTCGAGGTCAAAAACTTGATAAGACTAACATCATAAACAAGTCTGCAAAAAATCAGAACTACCGGATTTGACGCATACTGGTGATGTATAAAGTTACTGGACTATAAGTCTAAAATGGTATTTCAATATAAAAAGGTGGCATCGAGTGAAGTAATTCAAATAGTATATAATAGTGTATATTTATTGATCACTTTTTGTTCAAAACGTTAAAATATCATCATCATCATCAGCCAATAACAGTCCACTGCTGATCATTAGCCTACCTACAAAGGCTTTTCTCTCATAAATAGGCCTCCACCAATTTCAAATAATATATAGCTTAATATAAGTAATATATAAGTTAATAATAAAAGTAATTAGTTAGTAATATAAGTAAATAGTATAATATATAGTTATTAATATAAGTAACATGTTTTTTTTATTTTTTTATACTACTGAATTACGGAAAAAGCTGATGGCCCACCTGATTTTAAGCGGTAACCTCTGCCTATGAACAGTGCATTACCTCATAGGTCACGTCCACTTAGGACGCACCCTATGTGGCACTGCACTGCGCCCGCCACCCTGAGACATAAAGATGAAAAGTCTCATGTACCTGTAATTTCACCGGCACCCTTACCCTTCAAACCGGAACACAGCAATGCGAGCACTACTGCATTGCGGCAGAAATAGGTATGGTGGTAGTACTTCCCCAGACGAACTCTTTCACAAAAAAGCTCTACTACTACTTATGTACTCATATAGACAGCAGACACATGCTCTTTTCTGCGAAGTGGTAGGCAGGGCCTCAGTTGGCCTCTTTTCATCGTGAGTCGCATAATCTCGGGAATATAGACGTGGCAAATGGTGAGTGGTAGTCCAAGGATAAATATTTAATTATATAACTAAGTCAAAAGCGTTTCAAATCCACAAAAGGATTTTTGACCTGATGGGTAACAAACTAATTGCTATATAGCGTAAGTTTTATTACAAAACCTATATTTAGGATACACCAGAGAAGCGGATTGGATGCATGGATTCATAGAGTAATGAGGCCGCATTGCTCTAAGCATGGATTAAAACCTATTCGAAATATACTTCAGGGGGCTTAGTACGAGTTTTAATAGTTTTCGAAACTATATGAAGTTTCGTTTACATTTACTTGCAGCGCCCCTTGGGAAAACGTCAAGGAACAAAGGACTCAGTAAATGTATTGAAGGAAACGAAATTTCATGTAGTTTCGAATGCTATCAAAACTCGTACTAAGCCCCCTGGGTTCTAGGCGTACCTACAATATTAATTTGATTAAATTGTATCATTCATTGACAAGAGCCAGAGCCAGTACGCCAGAGCCACTCCAGACAGATCTAATAAAAATTCTGGGCTAGTCGGAACAGATGAGCATTCCCTCGAGCGTGCGATGTGAGTAATTAAAAGCTGACTCGTTAGCTGCACGAGACCCGTCGCAGAGCCTCGCCGTGAAGATTGCCTCACAAAATGTTATCTATCCCCCTCCTCTCGCTTAGTCAGGTGGATGGAACTCAATTAGCAACAATTATTCAGACGACGATACGACGCCGACCCAAAAGTTTTCTCGACTATTTCGTAATTAATTTTGTTCCAAGCGACCCCGGACTCGGCTTGTCGCGCCGCTCAACCTTAACGCTTATTTAACCATAAATTATTTACAAACTTGTCCCTGGGATAGTTTTCACCGTGAAAACTAGACTAGTAAGACTAGACTTATGAAATGGGCCGACAAGAGAAACTTTCCGATGGTTTTCACGCGCGCTACTACACAGTGGTCCATAACGACCATATAAGGCCGATTGCTTTCTTAAACTTATCCCATTTGAAGCCTCGCGTGAAGGAATTGGAACTTCTTTATTGTGCCAAAGTTGCGAATGAGAGTCATCTCCATTTCTATCGAATTTTAGCTAAATCTAATAAATTATGCCACTGAAGAGGTAGATAAATACCCTCCCGGCTGTAGGTAACGGCGAGGATAGTGAGCGCATAACTATAAAACCAGGGAATGATAAATGGGATCCTTTGTTATTTCGCATAAAATTCGAGCTGAGCATCGTAAACTGAAAACCACTTGTTCAAACGAATAAAGCCAAAGAACACTGTAATGAAAAGTTCCAAGTGAATTAAATGTTTCGGAGTCCGAAGCGTGCCGTAGGTAGCGATCTCTTATCTCGAGAAGTGCTCTTATCCGACCACTTATGCAATGAGACGGCACAATTAGAGGGTCCTGCCTAAATTATGAACGATTACTCCTAAACGTTTTGCCCTTGCAATATTACTTGAAACAACGCGTGAATTGGTCGGCGTGGTGTAAAGTCCCATATTAACATAGTAAGGAACCCATTTCCATTATCATCCCCAATTTCGTGCTCGGGAGGCACTTAAGCACTTAATGGATCTCAGCTCCCCGTAATTTACCGGGACGTTGGATTGAATAAAATCGTAAATCTTAACACCAACTGAGCGAAGGTGTTATTACGAAGAATGATTTGCAATTATTCTTCTTTGAATTAAATGTAGCTGAGAATAAATTATTATCTCCACAGCATCCCTCACTAATCAAATAAATAATGAGTCGTGAACTATATTTCAAGTGAAATCTGATTATGAAATGGTGATTGGTTAGTCTGAATTGGATTGAAATATTAATCCGGCAAGCCAGACGTCTGCGTTATATATAGTGGATGGTGAGAGGGCAGATGGGGTGGAGTCGGCAGAATGTATTAGTCCACAAATAAACTGAATCAATAGCACACCAGCGCGATCCTCTCCCTCTGAGGTGACCTGATATACACAATTTCCTGACGACTTGATCAAATTATAACTTGATACTTTGAAATGTATTTTATGTCGGGGTATAAACATGCTCTTACCTTCTTACCTATCGGCCACTTTGATAGGTACCACTTTATGCTAGCATCCGCCTGCGGCATCGCTCAAGTGGTACGGGAATAAAAAGGTAAAGATAGCTTAGTCTCTAACATATTCTATCTAACGCAGCAGGGTGTGATTGAGCAATAAACATCTAACTTTACCATTCATCATATTAGTCTTCGACCAAACTATTTTTACTAACGTCCTTGATATTAGTAGGGTTCATGATCAACTTGACGAGTTGACGTTCATGAAGATGTTGATGATTACTTTAAACTTTTGAGATATATTTTCAACCTGGTCACTGACCTAACGCTATATGACCAAGACCTAACACACCGGAAGGAATGTCTGATTGTAGTTGAGATATTTTAAAATATCTCTCTTTTCTTTTATTGACTGTTTTTTTTAATCAGTTTTGTTTTATGGGGCTTAATCTTTTCATTATAATTTTATCATTACTTTTTTGTGCGAATAAGTATACCTACTGAAAATGTATTTAATTTTAAATTGCCTAATGTTAATACCTATATCCTAATACACGAAGCTCAATTGGAACCGGAATGCGGATATCCGTGGTTCACTCTGGGCCTCAACGGAAGATCAGCACTGGGTTGCCAACGCGGCCTAGCTAACGCTGACTTGGGGACCCTTTTGTGGCTTACGTCAGGCACACACACAAATTGCCATAGTTTTTGTTTCTACGACATATTTTTTTTTAGTTAATTGGTTTTTTTTAGTTCTTATCTTGTTTGCTTCTTTGTTGGTGTGTGTCTTTGTTGGTGTGTGTCTTTTTCAGTCAAGAATAAAAGTTTACTTTATATTTTTCTTTTTTAAAATGAAAATACGGCTTATGACCACTGCTATTCGTCGTTCTGCGTACTCTAATATCCCCAAAACACAGTTGAGACTAATCAGTATGTACTTCCGACAACAGTGTTATCACTATGTAGGCCTCGCGAGCCAAACCATAACTATGAAGGTGGATTTCACGTAGAACGTGCTATTCCATATACATTTCAGAAGCCCTCTGGGAAATACAAACTGTAATACAACCGGGTAATAAAACATTGTTCTGCGTGCTCTCATGTAAATCCCATAACTACATTTGATCCTAACCCTCCCAAGTGACTTGTAGTTGTGGCTCGTGCTTGTAAGACTGAAGACGGACTTTGCGAAGATGACAGTACACAGCGGAATAGCGGTGTACCTAATTAAACTACATCTGGAGAAAGATTACATTGGAAGATGGAATTAATGTATGTTATATTGGGTAAATTCATTCATGTTATGTATGTATGGTATGTTATTCAGCTTAACTTTTCTATCAGCAGACTTTCCTACATAAAAATGTTGTTCCACTTTGGATAAACCTATATTAATTTCACTAGAAACGGGATATTTACCATGATTTTTCAGTTTAAAATGTTTCCGATATTTCGGCACAGTTGCATGCGCCATGATCACAGGAGAACTAACTAAACTCATGGCGCATGCAACTGTGCCGAAATATCGGGAACATTTAAAACTCAAAAATCATGGTAAATAACCCGTTTCTAGTGAAAATTATGTACATAACCATGATAGTTTCAAAAGTTATTAACCTATATTATTTTATAACCTACCTAGGGCCTCAAACGCACTAGCGGTTGGCCGCCTAGGCGCTTCGTTGAGCGGCCAGCGGAATATGCTGTAACGTAACGGACGGTAACGGATGCAATGTAACGGGTTAGAGGGAGCGAAGGAGCCCATTTCTGTTTTTAAATGTACAACTACATGTTGTTATTGACACTATTTATAAATAAATAAATAAATAATGCTGGACAGTTCACACAACATTATCTAGCCCAAGCTAAGCAGAGGGGCTAGTCTGCAAATGTAACAAGCAACGTACACGGGCGTGCGGTGTACACTACACGGATTTTAGTATGAAAATTGAGGTTCTAGGGGTGCTATTCGGCTTCTCCATACTAAAATCCGTGTAGCGTACACAACACACCCGTGTAGTTTGCTTGTCAAATTTGCAGACTCGAGGCTCTGAGCTTGTGTTATGGGTACTAGATAACTGATATACTTAATACAATATATTACAAAGATAGATATTTTTTATCATACATAGAAAATACCCAGGACACTCTGAACAAACATCTGCGATCGCACAAATATTTGTTCCGAGGCGGGGATCGAACCCGCAACCTCCTGCGTCACAGGCCAACCTTCGCCCGCCGCGCCACAGAGGTCGTCACAGGAGGTAATTTATATCTTACACAAGTAGGTAACACTATTTTTGGGCCCCTTTTGACATGTGGCGATAAACCTGTCTTAGAACTTTCCCAGAAGCCATACTTACAAAACGATTGCTGAAAATCGCATTGTAATTGCAGATAAATGCCACCGCCTCTACCCAAACCACCTGACTGAACAACTCTCCACGGGTAAATAATTTGATTCATGAAACTTTTAAATAATTCATAAAATAATAGCAATGAAAATCACGAGCGATTTCTCGCCGTGGTTCTATTTACATGGTAATTTAATACAACATTGTCCGTCCGCCGTAATTTTGAAATTCTTGAAATCTCGACAGCGGGAGCTGGGTAGCTGCAGATGAAGGATATTAGATATGCATCAAGGTGTCGAGTGCGACCGTGGCGAGTTCTAACACGGCTGTCCATCGCTATAATCACATTACCAATGTCTCTGCCGATGCCGGCTCGGTCCCTCCCGATCCAACTACAGCCAAACGTCGTGTTGTCTCCATTCTGAATGCCTATGAACTATGACGAATGCTCCCGAGAGATGCAAAAAATGCAATTTAATTTAAACGATTTAATGCATAAAAGTTACAGTACAAAATTGTAGGATATATTTAAATAAATATAAATATTTATTTAAATATATCCTATCCTTCTAATATTATAAGCGCGAAAGTTTGTATGGATGGATGTATCTTTGTTACTCTTTCACGTAAAAACTACTAGATGGATTTGGATGAAATTTGGAATGGAGATAACTGGACTCCCGGAATAACACATAGGCACATTTTTATCCCGATATTCCCACGGGATCTAGACTTATGCGGGTGAAACCGCGGGGCGCTGCTTGTATTTATATATTTATATTTATAAATAACGCAGCGTTCACACAACATTATCTAGCCCCAAGCAAAGCAGAGCTCGTGTTATGGATACTAGATAACTGATATACTTAATACAATGCATTACATAGATAGATATTTTTTTATTATACATAGAAAATACCCAGAACACCCTGAACAAATATCGGCAGATCGTACAAATATTTGGTCCGAGGCGGGAATCGAACCCGCAACCTCCTGCGTCGCAGGCGAACTTTCGCCCGCCACGCCACAGAGGTCGTCTAAAATGATAGGTGTCGATATGAGAGCCAAAAAGTGGTGGTGCATCAGGGGCATGCTGTCCGGTGCTGGTGAAGTGGCCGCCAGGTCACGTTGTGCAGCATCAGCGCCCATTAAACAGTAAAAATGTTATGTTATTAGGATTCCGTACCTCAACAGGAAAAAAGAGGACCCTTATAAGATTACTTTGTTGTCCGTCTGTCTCCAAGACTCTATTTTTCAAGAACGGCTATAAGTACCAATTAACTTGAAATTGTATACCAAATATAAAAAGGTTTGTGAGCTTATACTCGTAGTGCCATAAAAAGATAAGCTTCTAACTCAATGCATTTAAAATAAATGTCAATAAATGTAAACATTTTGTTTGGAAACCATGAAAATGAAAGACCTTAATCTACCTTACCTACTTCCAGTAATCACAGAACTCTGAAATTTGGAATTTTAGTCTTGGATTATTAAATGGATGGGGGTCTTAGGCCGGACCATCGTATCCCTAAAATAATATGGTGAAGTTTATAGAAAGCGTTCCATTACCCATTTACCTACAGTACCTTGAGTACCTACAGAACCCCCTGGGCGTCAGTCTCGCCTGCTCATATCTATTTAGTGGTATTACCTTCCCACAAAGAAGTTTTTTTTCAGGAGTTCGAATTTTCTTCCTTTTTCTTGTATTTTCTTCCAAAGCCACGGCCACTTGCGTGTAAGAACCTACCTACCGTCTCGAGCTTCGTACGGAGATGTTTACAAAGCCACGGCCACTTGCGTGTAAGAACCTACCTACCGTCTCGAGCTTCGTACGGAGATGTTTACAAAATTATAGTGCCCGCTCAAGCTATCGCATATTCCCGCATGGCTGCACATTTTTCTCCTCTGGTTAGTAAAGCAATATTTTATCTAAATATTAAAATATATGGCTTTATTCACTTTGATTCTTTTTGGGGTTCCGTGCCTTTAGAGGTACAAACGTAACCATTATGCCCGCTCGCGTGTTGGTCTGTCTGTGTCACAGCCTATTTTATATGAATCTGGTAGACGAAAAATGTTGAATTTTTGTACATGTACTCACCCGATCATGGACGTATGGCGTAAATAATTTAAAGCGTAGATGAATGGGAATTGGGGTACATTATAAACCTTTTTTCTCTGTAATCATTATCGAAAAATCTTGGAACAAAATATATGTTTATCTACATTTAGTTACGTAGAGCATGCCCTCTTGGTCTCAAATTTTAATTTTTGGGGTTAATTTGGTGGCAACAAATAAAATTAAAATAAAACTTGTGTTAAGTTCAACAAGTGACGAATCAACTGAAAGGGCTCGTTATGAGGAAAACTATTTTTTTTATTTTAAAATGTATATTTTAAAACATTTTAAATAAAATATACGAAAATCGGCCATGCCCCAAACTCCCCTCATCTCCAAACTACTGGACCTATTTGTTTTCCAAATATTGGGTATATGGTTTCAGAAACAAAAAAGGTCGAAAAGAGAAAATGCGTATAAAATTTAAATTTTAAGTCAACTGAGCACTAATAAGTACATACAGTAGTGGTCTAGTAGTTATCATAGAAGCCTACTTGTACGGAACTCTCTCCACGCGAGCCCGACCTGCACTTGACCGGTTTTAGTTTCAAAAAATAGCTTGCATTTATTCTGAATAATTTATTGAACGAGAGCCGTCGCGTCGTATCACGTCAATCCCGAAATAATGTTTTTTTTTTGGCTTCGCACTGCTTGTGCTTTTGCCTTTTTCAAGTATTATTGTATTTTCAATATAATTTGCAACGTTACAATCCTTAGAAGTCGTCAAAGTCACATTCAAGTTATGTTTCAGTAATACGGTGGCCGTTTTACAAAAACTTTGGTAGACACCAATTTGAAAAGTTACGCAATACACTTTCATTTAATTTCACTACACTTGTGCTCTATTGCAACTAAAATTGAAAAAATTATCTCAAAAAACACTAGGAAATAAAACAAAGGTAGACGACATCTCTTTTCGAAAATGGCCGAAAGAGCCGAAATAATGCTTTTACTGCAAGACAGACAGTGACAAAATAATAGGCTTCTCTAAACAAAAATCCTCCTCCTGAAAATTTTAACTGTCAAGAATTTAATTACACGTAAATGAATAACTCAACGGAATAAACCAAAAGAAATTGAACGAGTCGTTTCCACTCTTTCTCTAATTACAGTTTTTGCATCGCTGTAACATTCGGCGCGGTTATGCCCGCTACAGTTTATGAAAAACTTCAGCAGCACACAAACAAGTTCAATTTGCAAGTGTTGTGAAACACGCCCTTGTTCACAACAACCGTTGTCGTTCGTTGTAGCCCGAGGAGCCAATGACGATTTTCTTATATCATTGTAAATGTCTCATGCACTATTTTAAAAGGTTTTATTTGAGAAGTGTGCGTGAAGCCAGAAGACGTTTTTCATGTTTTTATGGATGTGTTCTGAACCAAGCTGAACGGCAGAAGGTTCTAATAGAAATACGCACTAGTAGTTCTGCGAACAGTAGACCTCGCGAGAACAAACTTGTATAAACTATGCATCATGTCGATCAATAATGATCAAAGATTCGAAGATCATATTCCAAATTCTGTTTTAGAATTGACCACCGAATGTTTCTGCCAAGTATTATCAAAATCGGCTGGTAAATTGCAACACAGAAACCTTCCCTCTTTTTGGGGGAAATACCACTCCAATCAAAAATCACTGACGACAACAAAGTAAATGAAATTTTATAACCTGTATACAAAGTTTCATCCAGATCCGTTGTAAAATACGACCTGTAGAGGAGTACCAACAAACTGACCGAGGAATGCAAATTGAACTTTCCTTAAAACAGAGACGCTTCGCTCGCTCGGTCAATTAATATTGTTATCATTGGAGTGCTTCAGAGTATTTCATCTTCATCATCAGCGACCATTACACGTCGACTGCTGGACGATGCCTTCCCCATTGAATGTAATGGAGAGATTTGCCATAATCACTGCGCTTGGCAGGCGGGTTAGTGAACGCAATATTGGTGCAAAACTTATTACTAAACTAACTGCGTCATACGTATCGATTTCGGTGGAACATACATACATACATACATAGACACACGTCTTTTTCCCCGAAAGGGTAGGCAGAGTCTCAAATGGGCCTCTTTTCACTGTGGGTTGCACCATTGTGGGAAAAAGACGTGACAAGTGGTCAGCTCATCGCCGCCATTGCTTCCCACGACTGACTTTGCTAACGCTTTCTACCAGTAATGACACATTACATAGATAAGCTAGCAGCCAGGACAAATCTTATACCAACGAATATTACAAACAAGTCCGGGTAACGGCGGATATAAAACACATAAAACTCAACTGCTGGTGCGCTTCCTAAAGTAAACTTCTCAAAGTTCCAGAATAGGCTAAAGTTATTCGGTCCGTCATCTACTTAGTTACTTAATACAAGAGTACCTACAATACAAAGTTCAACTTAGTACGTGCTTCATATCTTCACTTTAAGACCAGAAACTCTCAGAATATATATGGTACTACGTAGGTGCAGAACGACCACTCTCCGGCCCCTTACGATTTGCGTCCCTGCAGCCCATCCGCAGATCCGTGGCTGAATGTGGCCCCTCCATCTCCTCCCGTGGATATCGTAAAAGCTGACTAAGGGATTACCCGGATTTGTTTGTAAGATTAGTTGGTATAAGATTTGTCCTGGCTGCTGCTATTATTTAGTGATCGTATCTGTGTGCTGATCAAAATGAGCCTAAACACGGTCAGTCTACTATTATCCCTCGAGGAGTTCCGTTGTCCACCTTCCGTCTCCATTATCAGATCAGCTTGCTATTACCATAATATTGCATTGTCATCGGAACTTGACAGGTATGCAAAATATCATCCCAATCGGTTGAGGATAACTGTTTTAAAATTCAGTTGCAAGATTCCACCCGGACATACATTGCAAGTTAATATAAAGCTTGTAAAAACACTTTATTTATAAATTAATCTAACACACGTGTGATCGCCGACGCGTTGCGGCCCGGGATGGTCCCACGATGGTGCAACCCACAGTGACAAGAGGCCCATTTGAGGCTCTGCCTACTCATTCGGGTAAAAAGGCGTGTGTCTATGTATTTATGCATCGTTGTCAAGCAAAGATAAGGACAGACATTTTTCGAGTTCCATGTAATACAGGTAAGCATCAGTTTTCAATTAATACCAACCACGTAACGTTATTTATGTTGTACGGATGTAATCAAACCACAGACCACGGAAACCTGAAAAGGTTTGTAATATTGACACCGAGTTAGAATAATCTGATAAAGTCTAGCTTCATAGTGTAAGCTTGAGCTAAGCTAATCATTTGATTTATTTGATACGACTTGCTGGGCGCTTCGTATTTTACGCTGCGTATTTCGTTCGTATCTCTTGCTCGCCTACACAACATGGCTCGATCGCATCAATCACACCCTTAGAGCAATGCGGCCTCCGTTCCGTGTTGCTCTATGATCACGCCAGGTTCCTAATTTACGAAAACTACCTATTCAACAAGTACTTATGAGCCTTTTTACTTATCAGAATCGCGGCCACTGCCTACAAATTTTTCAATTTAGATACACATGTGTTTTTTCAAACAATAGACACGTGTACTGACATCATCTGTTTATACGTAGAAGTAGTAGGTCTCTAAATCAAAAAAGGCAGTAAGCCTTATTGTAGGCAGTGGCCTGGGTATGCCTGAAGCAGTAGCTATCTACGGGAACACCATAAAATTCATTCTTTGCTCCCGGGATATAGGGTTCCGAAGCAGTCTCAAACACGAACCAACGCAATTAAAATTTGGTATCGTTTGGTGCATAGCTAGCATTTCTATTTTTCGTGTTTGCTCATTCAATAGGCATCTACTAAACAGAAATGCTGATACTGCCTCTTTTTTAAAGACTTTTTTGCCGTATTTTTGTATTTACATGATTTGAATTAGTTACAGATCGCTGGGTCTGCCTATCTAAGTTCTAGTCGGTACCTACCTAGAGCTGTGTGCCTAAGTAGTCATCATCATAAACCTATTGCAGTCCACTGCAAGCAGGACTTAGGTCTCTTCCATGGCGCGCCGGGTCTTCAGCTCTCCTCATCCAGTTTCTGCCAGCTCCGCACAAGTCGTCACTCCACCTAGCCAGAGGGTGCCCTACACTGCGTTTGCTAAGACGCAGTCTCCACTCAAGAACTTGTTTACGCCACCGGTTATCGGTTTTGCGGCAGACATGACCACTGCCACTGCCACTTCAGCTTGCATGCTAATATTCTGGGCAATGTCGAGAACACAAACTGGGTGGTCTATGGTCGAGAACTTTGGTTCTCTGTTTCTCTGTCTGGTTGTTCGATCTCTGTATGACTGAGTAATCAATGAAAAAAAATCTTGAGTGTTTCTCGGGAAAATATTAACCAACCAATGTGCCCATAGTCCATACCATTTAAAAACCTGTGTATCAAAAGTTTATTTGAAATGCAAGCAATATTTCATCGTGTTTAACTTGTATGCAACATAGATTCCAAAACTTCAGCGTGTATCCGTTTCATAAGCAAATGATATGACAAAATAAGAAGGTCAAAAGTTTGCGAGTGGACTCGATATTATGAGCACTCCATTAAACTAGTCGCATGTTTTGTATAGCGGATGTGTAACGGGGACCTGGAACGGCCAAAATATTCAATTGGCGTATCGCAGGTTGGCCGCGAGCCAGCCGCCCCTGCATACTGATGTGCCAACTTTTACCCGCCGACTCAGCTCATCGGGCCGAACTTCAGCAGCCAACCTGCCAAACTATGGCCTATGCGCTGATCGCTAGTTTAATGAGGTGTCTGCCAACGAGCAAAATGACTTCCACTACACCGCACGGTGCAACATGAATAGCTTGTATGACATTAACTTACTTTTAGAACAAAAACGAATCATCTTTCTGTGAACTACATTAGGTTTTCTTGAGGAACCAATTTCAAGTAAAAACGAATAACAAAATGGAAATTTACCAGTTTGCTTAAAAAAAAATTAATACTATGTATTAAGTATAAGTATAAAATGAATGTTTGCATGAAAACAAAATATTTTAAATAACATGCTTGCTTCATAACCAAGAGATTAAATAAATTAGTTATTGTTCAGGGATACTGAAATTGTTCTTATATTGTTCTTGATCAACCAAGGATACTAATATTGTTTTTTAAACTTTCATGGTTATGATCTTGATTTTCACTAAAACCGGGAATGAGTTTTGAGTTTTGTTCCCGTGATCATGGTGCATGTAACTGTGTAAAAATATCGGGGACCTACAAAACTCACAAATCTTGGTAATGTCCCGGTTTTAGTGAAAATTATAGATAATTCATATTCAAAGAGAGAACAAAAAGTGTTATATTCCATTCTAAAAGCAAGATTCAAGAGTACGCTCTTGAATCTTGCGTTTTCCGTTGTTCCGTTCAGAGGCTGGTTCAGAGGGTACGATTAGCATCACGTGACACTAACTGTGAAAATGACACATCGAGTTTTGACACTATTCCATTACCTGTGACCTCCACCTTGCGGTGGGATTTGGAACTAATTAGGTAAACAAACCTCTCAACCGTACAATTGTGTAGAAAACACATTACTTGTTTTGTCAATTACTTCATTGAATTTTTGTTCTGTACGTAATCAGATAAATGTGAAAATAAAATCAATGTATACCACCTATACAATCGTTGCGTGACTGACTGACTCAGTCACTGACTATCAACGCGAAGTCTAAACCCTAGGTCATAGGACCTGAAAATCACATAGGTACATTTCTTTTGTGGTATAGCGGTGCACTAAGAAAGGAATTTCCTAAATACACACCCTAAAGTGGTGCAGCGGGATGTTGAAGTTTGTATAGCAAAAACTGCACGCGGGCGAAGTCCCAGGCGTTCCACTACTGGATACTTGAGAAATCTCTGTGCACATGTTGTGTTTTACATATTATGCTGTGTGCTTCAGGTTTCGTTATATTTTATAACAGTTTTATTCGTTTTATTTTACCCCAAATAGACAGAGTGGTCAACAACTTCAATAACTGTACCAATATGGGTGCAAAGTTAGTATATAAAAACCATCATAACCGAATCGCAAATGAACATGGGCAAGAAATGAACAAACCCACAAAAATAACCAAAAAATACAGGACCAAAAAAAACAAAATTAAATCAAAAACGCCCTAAAAACTCTCACAACCTAAGAAGCCCTACAAACCTTTAAAAAAACCCTTCCAACTCCTAAAAACAGAGGGTTTAGCCTACCCTACCTCCCTAGAGTTCATACAAGTCTTAAACTTTAAGAATCAATTAAAACCTCGTACAAACCCATACAACCCAATTTAAACCGGTATTGAACGACGGACCTTGCTCAGAAAAATATCTTGGGAATCAGGATTTTTCCCAGCAGGGCCCAAATTAGATCATTTTCTCCGCCTCAAAACTCACTATTCTGCCAAACTTCCTGCTGATGTTTTTTTTTCCATTAACTTTCATCCACTAATATACCTACCTTGTTTGTTTATATTAATTTGAATGTGTATGTGCGCCTACTTTTTGGCGATTGTACCTAGTCAACCTTTGGAGGTTTTTAAGGTACAATATTATACCTAATTAAATGTGTAAAATATATTGTGTATGAAATAAATAAAAACAAAAAAAACCTACACGTGTAGGGCTGTTTAAAAAAACGCTCATACAGTGATTTTATTATTTAAAACTATTAATTTAATCCTATTTCGTCAAAATAGTAACAGTTTTTCGAGTTATTTTGTACAGAAAGACGAATAAAGAAACAAATAAATTATATAGGTACCTACAAACTATGTTGGAAGAAATTCACGTAATTGAAACATACTGACCACAAATTGGCATAAAAAAACGGCGCGGCGAGGACGTTGCATTTGACATGACTAGTAAGACATTTTCAAACATTTATCGGCTTCTAAATTCTAATTTCCATGTACAACCACAGAATAAATAATAGTACCTACTTCTTGAAACATGCCATGAATTGGTTTGGCGTCTTTATGAAAGGATTATAGGAAATTCAAACCCTAAAATCAATTGTGTTGAAGACCTCTGTAGTGCGGCGGGCGAAGGTTGGCCTGCGACGCAGGAGGTTGCGGGTTCGATTCCCGCCTCGGAACAAATATTTGTGCGATCGCAGATATTTGTTCAGGTGTTCTGGGTATTTTCTGTGTATAATAAAAAATATCTATCTATGTATTATATTGTATTAAGTATATCAATTATCTAGTACCCATAACACAAGCTCTGCTTAGCTTGGGGCTAGATAATGAAATGTCCAACATTATTATTATTATTTATTATTAATTAGGGTCATAAAGTTTGGACGTATTGTTTGTTATTCTATTAATATTAAAAATTAAAGCGGGCCCCCATACAAAAAAAGTGATTTTGACAAACGCTGTATCTCTTGATCCGCAATAGCTAGACACAACAAAAAATAAAAAAAGTGAGTTATAAGTAGGTATGTACCTACCTAGGGGAAAACAAACATGTTTATATTTACTTGCCTTATTTTTATTAATTATCATCATCCGCCCAGCTGGAAATATAACATTTCCATAGAATGCCACGACGACTGGTCTTGAGCCGCCTCCGTCCACAGACTTCCCGCGACCTTTATAAAGTTTGGTACATTGGAAGTTCCCCTACCACACTGCGTCGTCCGGTTGTTGGTCGCCACTCGAGGACTTTATTTCAGTCATCTTAATAAGTGCGTGTTGCCAGAGATGACTTACGTGACTGAGACGTGATCGCTAACTATCACACACACAAAAGCTCAAAGTATCACAGCGGGCTATGCATGGAGAGAGCTATGCTATTACCATCAGTGTACAAATACGTAGTCTGCGACAACCGTAACTACAAGAAATATTGTTACGAGATATTCGCGCCTAAAGTTTTTTATCTTATATTAGTGATCAATGTCTTTGTAAATATTTATCTGTTATGATTTTGATCTGTACGATCGCTACGATCATTCCCTTTAAAACTGTGTTTATTATATCGTGATAACATTAATGCTTTTTTATTATTTAGTATATAATACTTGTTTAGTGTAACATTATTTTAGAACGTGCTTTACCTAAGCATGTGCGCCGTATGTAACATAGTTACTGTTCGCATGTCTAGGGATTTTGTTATGGTGTTCAACAAACGGAATATGCTCAAGATTTACTAATCTTATGTGCGGTAACATAACTACTAACTCAGTTATACACTTTATTGAGCTGGGAGAAAAAAAAAAAACTATAAGTAAGACCACAGAATAAATAATAGCAAGAACAAAAGGCTCACATCGTGAAAAAAAAATAACGAACCTTGCTGGGACGCAACAAAGTGCATTTCAGTTCGCATAAGTGCTTAGTGCCTAGCGCCAAAACCACCTTAACACCCTAAACACCCACCACCTTTATTCACCTAAACATTGGCGCTCTCTTGTAAATGTTTGAATCTTTTTATTTGTGTATTATATTTTTCTTTAGTACTCAATTTATAATTTTACTAGCTGTAACCTGCGACTTCGTCTGCGCAGGATTATTAAGTAGCGGAGTATTATAAAGCTAGTATTATTAGACTTACGCTGGTGAAGTAAGTTTCACCCGCGTAAGTCTCGATCCCGTGGGAATATCGGGATAAAAATGTGCCTGTGTTATTCCGCGAGTCTAGTTATCTTTATTCCAAATTTCATCCAAATCCATCCCGTAGTTTTTACGTGAAAGAGTAATTAGGATAGGATATTCGGTTACCAAATTACTCCTGCATTCTGCTGCTCGCCTGGTACATTGAAAAGAAAGAAATAAAGAAAGAAAAACATTTATTTGTGTCACCAACATGGATGTAGTAGTAACAGTCAACAAACAATATTCCACACAAAAATACACACACACACACACACACACACACACACAGAAACAAAGATAAATAAAACATTGGATGAAAAGTATTCGCATTGCTGCTGCGCCCTGCGGTGTTTTCCGCATAGGTCTCGATTCCGTGGGAATATCGGGATAAAAATGTACCTATATGTTATTCCGGGAGTCCAGTTATCTCCGTTCCAAGATTCATCCAAATCCATCAAGCAATTTTTACGTGAAAGAGTAACAAAGATACATCCATCCATCCATCCATCCTTCCATCCATCCATACTTACAAACTTTCACGTTTATAATATTAGTAAGATACCTTTTAACATTCTTTGTATTTTTGAATTTAAACACAAATAAAATTTAAATTAAATGACTATTCCAAGTATATTCGGTACAAATTTAATCTGCGTAGTGTTTTTTTTTCGAATGGAATTAAAAAGATTTAAACTTTTGTTTTCTTGACAAAATCCGAATAAATTTATGGATATAATACTTGTTTTTGACTTTGTACGATGACACGTGACGCGTAGAAATAATAACTTGGTAGCTTTCCATGGCGCATGCACTATTAAATTGTTTTGACCAAATGTTCCCATTTTTAGGGTTCCATACTCAAAGACAAGGAACCCTTATGGATTCCCTTTGGATTTTCATATTGTGTCCTACTAATATTTATACCATCAATTTGTACATATGTTTAAGCAAATAAATTATCTTTATCTTTATCTTTATCTTTATCTTTTATTTTTCGTCATGTCTGTCTGTCTGTCTGTCTGTCCGTGTATGTCACAGCCTTTTTTTCCGAAACTATAAGAGCTATACTGTTGAAACTTGGTAGGTAGATGTATTCAGTGAACCGCATTTAGAATTTTACACAAAAATTAAAAAAAAAAAACAATTATTTTTGGGGTTCCCCATACTTAGAACTGAAACTCAAATTTATTTTTTCATCAATGTGGGTTATCTGTGGATAGGTCTTCAAAAATGATGTTGAGGTTTCTAATATAATTTTTTTCTAAACTGAATAGTTTGCGCGAGAGACACTTCCAAAGTGGTAAAAAGTGTGCCCCCCCCCCCATAACTTCTAAAATAAGAGAATTATAAAACTAAAGAAAATATATGATGTACATTACCATGTAAACATTCACTCAAAATTGGTTTAAATGAGATCTAGTAAGTAGTTTTTTTTGAATACGTCATTAATCGTAATCCATCCAAGAACTTTTATATTATGTTACTTGCTGCTACGGAACCCTTCATGGGCGAGTCCGACTCGCACTTGGCCGCTTTTTTTATGGTTATTTTTGGAAATTGTTATTTTGTACCTTTTTTTTGCATAGAGTCAATCTTTATTTATCAAGCAGATGGCCCACCTGATGTTAAGCGGTAACCTCTGCCTATGAACAGTGCATTACCTCATAGGACACGTTCACCTAGGACGCACCCTATGTGGCATTGCAATGCGCCCGCCACCCTGCGACAAAAAGATGAAAAGTCATGTGCCTGTAATTTCACCGGCACCTTCAAACCGGAACACAGCAATGCGAGCACTACTACTTTGCGGCAGAAATAGGTATGGTGGTAGTACTTCCCCGGACAAACTCTTTCACAAAAAAGCTCTACTACTACTACTTTCTGGTATAAATAGCACTAATTATGATTTCTTCTTTTATTTCTGCAGTTATACATCTTGCCATAACTTTTGGTACGGCTTCTAGAAAACAATGTTTGTGTTAAAAAAAACTAGTTAATATATTGTGATTTTAACTCAACACCGTGACTAGTTTATATTTTGGGCTTCAATCCTCCCTATCTACTTTTACAGCAAAATCTCTCTCAGGTACGTTTGATGTAAAAAAACTGGAGCATGTGTGTGATTCGTGATCTCGATAATTATAAAAATCCCATGTTTCCAGAACCTTTACACAGGTATTGTTTGAATTGACACAATTTATAAAATCCTGAAAATCATAGATTTGATTTGCTGATTTTGTTATCTTGTAGGCAACCAGTCCTTTTTTTCAGAATCCCCTTCAGTCTTGTTAGGCCAGTCACCGTAGACACAAAAATCGTGTAAGATCGCAAAAAGTTGCAAGGTTCTGTTTTTTTGGGATGTTGTTAGGATAAATACCAATTGTGTAAAACCAAGTTTGCAACTTCGATAGAGCTGTGCGAACTTTGCAATTTTTTTACGACCTGGAATGTTTAAGATGACTGGCCTATGTGTCGTTTGTAGGTTAACAGCTAATATTTGTAAGGAAAAAGGTTATACACACCTCAGTTTGTTCAAAATTACTAGGTATAACTAAGTAGTTGGAAGAAACTTTTCTTTTGGGTACTTATTTACTTTGTTTTAGCCATTTTGCATTTTCTAGAGCGTTCACATGCGTACTTTTCGTCGCGAGTATCGCCTTTGCATAACTCGCCACACACGACCTACCCACTTTTCAGCTTTGGTGAGTCACTGTTTGTTGAGCTCCCACTGACTGACTGGCACCAATCCCCCACTTTTTATCTTCGTGAATGACGTGGAACAATCAGATGGCCCACCTGATCATGAGCGGTAACGTCTGCCTTTAATAATCCATTACCTCATATGTCACGTCCACCCCTTGTGGCATTGCACTGCATTCACCGGCAACTATACCTTTCATACTAAAACACAGTAATACAAGCACTAGTGCTTTGCGGCAGAAATACTACTGGTAGTAGTTGTGGTTGGTAGTAAATTCCTGAACGAACTCTTTCACAAAAAAAAACTCTACTACTACTAAACTACGATATAATGCGATTGTAATGTCTAGGATTACTTTTTCGTACAGTTTTCGTTTACTAAGCAAGACGATGACACAGAATAAATAATAGTACAAGCACGACGATAAGAAGCGACGATGATAAGATTCGATTCCTTTGTTTTCAGAAGTAGTTAAGTGCAATAAAGAATATCAACACTAGTCTTAAGCACCGTATATGTAATGTATGATGTTACTATTCATATGTGTAGTATTTAGTACCACATAATAAAAAAAATTGTTCAGATATCCACTGTATAATATGTTACGGTGATTATATTTAGGATACATTTTTGTTACATGATCAAGCTCATACAAACACGTCAACCTCATACCTCATACCTAACTTACAATAAAATTAATATTGATCAACTGGATTATCTATGAGGAACTAGTATGTCACAGATAACCCAGTTATTATAGTTGTACCTACTACAAATAATATAACGCGTCCAAATTAAGTCGCGGGTGACAGTAGGTACCTATACTTAGCTTGTATTTTATATTATAAATTTCGTCCAAAATTAGTAGGTACCCAAAATCTGAATTCGTTTATTTTTAACCCCTGACGAAAAACGAAGAGGGTGTTATAAGTTTGGCGTGTCTGTGTGTCTGTCCCATCGTAGCTCCCGAAAGGACCAACCGTTTTTTTTTTTTTTTATTGTTTTTGTGGGGAGTTTTTTTAGCTTTGTTTGATCAAAATCAGTCCAGCCGTTCAACGTTGGAGGTTATTTAAATTTTTACAAAATTAATTACTTTGTGCTATACGTTTTTAAATTCCGACGGGAAACGAAAATATGTACAAAATGTGTGGCTACGTTTCACCGAGGACTTATCGAGGACTATACTAAGTTCCATTGGTCTAGTTGTTACTATGTTGACAGAGTTATTTATATGGTAGCATACTTGTACGGAGCACTCTACACGCGAGTCCGACTCGCACTTGACCAGTTTATTCATCTTCCGCCTCCAATAAAGCATGGACTTTAATGGAGATTTTTTGAATAGCAGCATTGTATCAGCAAAGTATCTATCTATGTAATATATTGTATTTAGTATATCAGTTATCTAGTACCCATAACACAAGCTCTGCTTAGCTTGGGGCTAGATAATGTTGTGCGAACTGTCCAGCATTATTTATTTATTTATTGTTTCGATATCAAAATTTGAAGTACCAGTATTATTATTAGTAACAAACAGTCAAACATAGATAAAAATTGAATGATAGTATAAATAAAAATAAAAAAAACATATCGTTTTTCAGTCGGGAAATAAGAAAGTACATTTTTGTAAAAAAACGATAATCACTTAGTATAAAGAGCTAGGCATATTCTAAGGAAAATCGCTAAGCGAAACTCTTTTGGTCACAATATAAACTCCTTCGTGAGTATGCTACCGTAGAATTGCATCGAGCGACTACGGAGGCCTGCAATGTTATAAGTATAGATCCACCAACTTATCTCTAGAACCATTTACCTACATTTTTCTATCAGCTACATACATTTCATTCTGCAGATAAGTTGGTGGATCTCTAGAATTGGTTTGTGTTCACGACTGTATGATTAAACTGTCAAACCATGTCAGTCCGGTAAATTTTCACAAACCTCAAATAAATAAGAATTTGCATTGGTTTCTTATTACCCGAATTACAATTATAACAACGAAAACCAACAATTTTCAGTAAAATAATACAAGTTTTTGTAATGATATATCGAAGTAACCGGTTGTCCGTTTTCACCTGTGAATAAAAAAGTGAACGAGGGCCTTCCTTCCAGCGCCGTGGATAACCACGGAATGACAGAAAATGGCGTAGAAATCGTGTAGATACGGCGAATTGAAAATGTTTTCGTGTTTTTACACATCTTTTATATGAAAAGATTAAAAACCCCAACATACTTTTAAAACTATGTGTATAGACATGATACTAAAGTGTTTTATTTCTCAGAAATAGCTGTAATTCCGTAGATTTAGGCTCATATGTAGATGCTCTATTTTGATCAATTTCGTGAAAATGGGTAGGTAGTTTTTCAATTTACACAAAATCTAGAAATAACTTTAGAAAACCCCAACGTATTTTTATTCAGCCTGAAGTGTTCTTTCTTCTGATCTAAATATTGTTAAGAATAAAGCTAAATTTGGAAAGTTCTAGGCTTTTCAAAACACCACTTTTCAAGGGTTTTCACAGACTAGCCCCTTAAACAATGTTTGTAAAAATTTACGATTCTAACTTCTGTCAAACTAAAATCATGTTTAATAAAATTATAAACACTGAATTTGATTTTTAAAACGGGAATTTTCAACGTTCCGGTCAGTAGTGTAAGCACCAGTGCTAAACGGGACGCGTAGGGCGTTCACTAACCTTGATAAACACTCTCGAAATTTGACTCGAAACCTGTGTATGCCTACACCGATACAACCATACATGAAAAATTCCCATTTTTGTATAAAAAATTAGTTCAAGAACGTTTTATAGCAAAAAAAACAGGTGATTAAATTATATCTGTTCTATGACTGATATTGATTTCTCAAAGGTTTTGTATATGAAATGGTTGTGACCATTCACCTTAAATGACTATTTCATGCTGATCCTAGAGCAGATTTACCACCAAGGTTTTCTGTAGACAAATAAATGAATTCCCCCGCGATAAGTCGATTCTTCACAAAGTTTTTTCAATATGACAGAGATTATTATGGCGCGGGAAAGCAAACTATCCGGTTTCATAAATCGAGCAACGATCAACTTTGATTTGATGGATGGGCTCCAGCGCGTCTGCCGGGAACGGTAAAGAATCGGAGAAAATAATGCCACTGTTTTCTTTGAGACTAGTTGCAGCCAGCCATTTTCTCTCTTGGACTTTTTGCGCGATAAAAACCACTCCAGATCAATAATAACTCCAAGGACTTTTCGGTTGTGAAATTCAGACTAGGTAATCAATTGTTGTCAAGCAAGAATTGCGTTTTGTTTTCCAGAATCTACTTTTAGTCGATCTCTGTGGCCACGGACGAGTGGACTGAGATGCGAGAGGTTGCAGGTTCGATTCCCGCTGCGGGATAAATATTTGTTCCAAGTGTGGTTGTTGTGGTTTGGTGGTAGTTACTTTTAGTTCCTGATATCTACGACACAGGGGATTGGGCTCAGGGCCCAATCGCGCTAGTTTTGAATGTTATTTCCAAAACAATACTAAGAACCATTCACGTTATTTCGTCTCTATTGGATGCGTCGGATTTTTATAGTTACTATACATATATATCATACATATATATGGTAAACTTATAATATAATATCATTTTTATAGAGAGGTATGTTTGCATGGTGGTAATGGTACGAATTGCTGTCCTAAACATACCTATTCCATATAGTGTATATAAGCAATTTATCATTACAATGGATCAAAGCCAAGGAATCTATTAGTAACTCTAGTTACACGACCCTACTTAGTAAATAATGAAGCTGAATAAAATTCTAGACGCAGTTTTCATTGGTAGGTATTATTCTAACAAATAGCTGCTTGATAGCAATTCGGTTGAATAGAGATAAAAACATCAAGGCTTTTTCTTCGCTACGAGCTCCAGCATAGGTACTTAAACTTTAATTGCCTACATTTTCTAGACTAGCTCAGCATAATAAAAACTTAGGTATTCAGCGATGAGAAAACTTTAATTATCTACCGAGTTACCAACGCGGTAGTATGATTAAGGATCGTTTAAACAGTAGTTGCAATACCCCACCCAGACTACTGTACTAATAAATTTAACGGACATTAACTTCTTTATTTTAACCGTAAGCTTTTAAAATCACAACTGAAAGTTGACTGAATCAAGACTGATTTGTGATATAGCTATTCCCCTCATAATAACAATTTAGCCTTATTTTTATTCACCGTAACCATTGCTTGGAGTAGGATGATGATAAATATCATCGGAGAGAGTGAAGACAGAAGTGTATATTACGCTAAAATTCTACCTAATATTCTCTGAAAAACTTTGAAGCGTCAAGTGTCGGTTACTTTTCAATATTTACATCTACACTAATTTATGAAGTGGTAAACTTTGTGTTTGTTTGTAATGGATAAATTCAAACACTACAAAAATTATTTCACCTATAGAAAGCTAAATTATAAGTGAGTACGGGGGTTCAGCGTTTTAGGATCGGGGGTTGGTGGGTTGGGTGGGGACGACGACTACTTTTCATCCCGACACGTGCGAAGCCGGGAAGAGTCGCTAGTAAGGTATATTACATACTTTCCGTGTTGTATTGTCAGCTGAGTAGAATACCATTTGTGACATTGACATCTACACCAGATCGGAACATGAACTGAACTGGTCAAAAATGGTGAAAATAAATAGAAAAACGTTTATTTGACACAAAATAACACATAAATACCACAATACAGTAATACATTGTTACTTACATATCTTGTATTGATATACTTACTCAAAGGACTTTTTTTCTTCTCCTTATTACGTTTTTGTGCACCACCTACATAAATGTATCCACAATACACAAAGGTTAGCTGGTAGAGAATGCTTCTTAGCATCAAGTTCGCCTGTGTACATTGTTTTTTTTGTGCAATAAAGAATATACTATTCTATTCTATAAATACAAAAATACAAAGCCGACAAAACAAAAGAAGAAAACACAAAATTAAAAAAAAACCAGCACCTAAAAACTATTAGGTAGCTAAAGAAGCAGTATAAACTGGCTCATGTGTATGTGTCCCAAAATGGCGTTCAGCTCAGCATAAATGTTGGGTGTATTACTACCCAACGCTGATTTTCAGCTGAAACCAGAGTGAAAAGGCTGCTATGGACGTTTCCTAACCCCTACATGACGACCATGACCACTCTGCCAAGAGTGCTACGGCTAAGAATTAGAAGAAGCTGGTTTTTTGTTTCTCCCCCGGTATGGATTTTATCTGCAAGTGTTTTTTTCTATAAGGGTTTGTTCATACTACGTTTTATAACCTTCACAAACGTGCTCTACTGTATGATTATTACTATTCTGACTGTAAGCTCTTATTATTTTAGGGTTCATTAATCAGATGTAAAAACAGAACCCCGATATAGACTAGTGTTTCGCCCGACTAGGTCGGGTTCCAACTAGACAATTTTACTTCTGATTATCTTAAAAAACATTTTACTCTTAGATGTTAAGGTAGGTAAGTACAACGATATTTAGTAATATCGATCTTTCCTAACTATAGACCAAAATATCTATATTTATGCCATATCACTATTTTTATTTAAGTTATTATTAAATATTTATATAATTTAAAAGACTTATTGAAAGAAGAAATAAAGAAGAAAGAATATAATATATTCTTTCTATATATTATATTTATTTGTATACATGAGCCACGCAGAAACACGTATTAAACAAAGAAGAAACAGATATGAAGGTACGAGTCGTAACTCAAGTTACAAAATGGCTCTGCCTCAGCATGAGCATATTGGTAAGATTCTTTGGTATAAGTTTGATCCTGGCTGCTAGCTTATTAAGGATTGTGTTAATACTGGAAGAAAGCATTAGCCAAGTAATTCGTGGGAAACAATGGCGGCGATGAGCTCACCACATGTTACGTCATTATTCCCAAGACGGTACGACCCACAGTGAGAAGAGGCCCATTGAGGCTACCCTTTCGGGGAAAAAGACGTACGTACGGGAGCCCCAGAGTGCACGTTATATGCTCGCACTTGGCCGTTTATATTACTTCATCGAGGAGATGAAATATGGGAACAAAGGCCGTGACTTTTAATAAAAGATCCTTTGATGCGTCTCTCAGTCAGCAATTATTATAATAACAAAAAATACTCGCGTTTCGTAAAATATAAGAAAGTTCTCCAGGTGTCAGAAAAAGAACAGGCTTTCATAATCGAAATGAGTTCATCCGTTAAATTCAAACAAAATACTTATTGTAAATTGGAAACTTGGAGGTTTTGGATGGTTTTTGTTACTCATTTACGCCGTAAGGGCTGCACCAATTTCAATGAAATCTGGTAGAAATAAATGTTAGAATTGAATCATGGCTGGGAATCATTTTAAATAAATAACGGCTAATTACCACTGTATTTCGTCTCTTTGCTGACGTTTCGAGACTGAATTCATGATGAAGAGGCTTCAGAATTCAGTCTCGAAACGCAAAGCGACGAAATACAGTTGTAATTGGGTACATATCAAAATTCATAAATTCAAAATACATACGTTTAGAATACATAAGTTCAAAATCCATAAATTTAAAAAACCTAATGGTGAAAATCAATAAGTATTATAATTGATAAAGTTCTATATGTATAATGGTCGAAATGCCTAAAGCATAATCTCAAACAAATATGCATGCCAAATATGCATGCCAAATATGCATGCCAAATATGCATGCCAAATTTCAAGTTTGTAGCTGGAGCCATCAAATTGACACTTTTGACGTATTTCAAACATTATAAAAACCGTACAATAGGGATATTGGATTTATTTTATTGAACCATACGGTATTTTGATTTTCGGTATTTTAAACGTATACAGTTAGGGTACGTATCAAAAAATATAAATTAAAAACACATAAATCAGAAAAACCTAATAGTGAAAATAAATAAATTTAAAACCCAGTTTTTTATTTATGATGGTTGAAATGCCTGAAATCAAAATACCGTATGGTTAAATAAATACATTCAATATCCCTATTGAACGGTTTTTGAGAGTGGTTTAAATCACCTAAAATGTGACAAATTGGAGGGAGGATATTTTATTAATATGAGAAGTAGGTGTGTATTCATGCTTTAATTAATCGAGTAAGTCAGATACTGAGTTGAATATTAATTGAGTAAGTCAGATACTGAGTTGAATATTTCAATGTCACCATCATCATCCCTCAGAAGTCCTCTGCTGGACATAGGCCTCCTCTAGAATGTCCCATAGAATGCCACGACGCGTTCATTCCGCGTCATTTGCGTTCATTGGCGTCTCTATAGCCGCGTCTATCCACCGCGTTCCTGCGACCTCCATATTAATGTCTTTGATCCATCGAAAGGTTGGTTTTAGAACCTCACCTCTGTCTGACACAGTTTGAATAGAACCTGCATAGTTTACAAAACATATTGAACATGCTGTGCATTCAAAATATGTCGTAATATGTCTTGCTATACCATAATATAAATTACTGTATAGTGGTGTAGAAGCAGTCCACACGCGCCTCAGCGAACAACCCCGATGCGCTACAGAACCGGGGCAGCCCCACCAGCACCCTGAACGCGTTTTTGTGCTGCACACGTAGTGCGTTGTACTGTTTTTGAGTGTAATCAATCCACAGGCTGCTCGTGTAGAAGCTAGTACAAAACGTTTTAAAAAAATTGATTTTCACATCTGTTAAGCAACGAGCGAACCAACGGGCAATCATGTTTGCTCTCACAGACAACGCCCCACGCTCTCTTTCTATGTGTATACTATTTATACCAAATTTCATTGGAATCCGTTCAGCCGTTTCGGCGTGGTTAAGTAATAAACATACAAACATCTAAACATCGTAACTTTGATGTATGATATTAGTGGGATATATTATAGCTACATATGAGATGAGCTTAATGATTTGTAACCATTATACTTACATTTGAACTTAAAGTATTTGACTATTATGCTAAGTAGCCATTATTAATTTGATCTGTTATGTGTTGTTGACATTATGCATTTCAAACTTCGGTATTTCAAACTTCGTTATTCTAAACTTATATCAAATGAATTTATAAATTTTAAACCATTAGGTTTTTTAAATTTATGTGTTTTTAACTTATGAATTATAAACGTATGTATTTTGAATTTATGAATTTTGATACTTACCCGTTGTAATTAGCCTTTATTTATTTAAAATGTCATAAATGTTCTTACTATCTTTGTACGACCCTGGACGCTACTAGCAGATCCTAGTATTTTTTAAATAAAATTAGTTCATAGTTCCTGATACCCACGACACAGGGAATCCCAGCGTGGGATGAGGATTATGGGGTGCGTCCGTATTGATCCCATGGATTCATACCATGAATATTTTTTTCCGGATTATGCTCAAAATGTGGACCGTGTCATCCCACGAACAATTATATTAAATTTTTGTCCGTATTAATCCCAAAATGTAGCCCGGTGTCTAATGACTGTTGGGTGTTATGTTGTGTACTACTTAAAGCAAACTTGTTCTGTTTATGCACGTGCACGCTAACCCCATGCAGAAATCTTCATACAAAGAAACACCTCGCACCGCTCGAAAAAGCGGTTTATATTGAATATCTCGTAAAATTAGTCTCGTAAAATATAGATAATTTTACAAAACCCCTACAGTAAACCCTCGGCTTTGTTGTATTGATTTTATTTATCGAATTTTTTACCCAATAATATGCACCATTTTAATAAACAATCGAATCTAGGCAAAAAATAGACGTAACTTTGTTTTTTTTTCTAGAGTGAAAATATTGTCCTATCATGTTTCTGGTGCAGTGATCCCTCTGAATGATAATCTAGTATCCACGCATATTTTTAATTTGAATATTGTAGTTGATTTATTCTGTTAAACATCAAATCTAAGAGTGGTAATTTTGCGTCATACCCCTCCTTAACAAGCACGTGTCTTCCTGTGCGCTGTTTTCCATTTAAGCTATAAACCCATCTAAACTTTTGATACACGGCCTCGCGATAGGTACCTACTCTCGGTCACGTGGTGCAAGGGTACCCACACGGCGCCGGACCCACACGGGCCGAACTTTGACTGCAGAGCAGCTCTCGCGCTAAAAACTTAACCTGACGAAACACACTTTTTCTCGCTTTTTTTCTGGTTGTAATTGTGTTCTAAGTTTGATTTTTACTGGGGTTCGTTCAGCCTTTAACCGTTTTAAAACAGGTGTTAGATATAAAATCTGAAAATACTAACGACCTTTTTACCTGCGATGGAACGGAGACCTATATTTGCGTTTGGGGTGGTGTATGTGTTATAATTTCTGCCAAACAAATTTTATTTTATTCATTTTGTATAAATCTGGAAATGATGTAAAGTTAGTAAGTTTACTTACTTCTTCAGCTATATATTTTCTCCTCCATACGTGCAAGTTGTGAAATGAGCAATCCTGGGGTGTTTCCGCTAAACTACAACATGAGCCACTTATTTTTTATTTTATTTTTAAAGAGTCCTTCGGTGCAGGCAACGCTTTCGCTATTCCTCTGGTGTTGCAGATATCAATAGGCGACGGTAACCGCTTACCATCGGGCGGGACCATATGCCAGTTCGTCGAGCCATTACATCAAAAAAAGAAAAAAAAGAAGCTACACATAAACACGTGTAAATAAAAAAAGTGTTTAGTAACATAAATCTTATCTAATCTGTCTGTATTTGAAGGTGAATAAAATAAAGAGTTATCTATATATATAAATACTTAACTAGTTGAATGAATAGTTATTTCCATGCAAACTTCAATTCAACACCCCGTTGCACCCTTTAGGGGGTGAGATTCAGAAATTCCGTTCTTTGTGCAGTCCTAGGTTACAAAAGGAATGTAGGTACTCTCCAAATTGCTGGTCTCTCTGACTTACGGTTTATGCTGTGCGTTGATAGTCAGTCCATCAATCAGTCTCTCACGCAACGATATTTCGATAGGTAAACAATATCAGGTGTGTTTAATAAACATTACAATAAACACTGTTTATTGTAATGTTATACAATGCAATATGAACGTGTTAGTTTCTTTCCATAGCCAGTCGTTGCTAACGTAACTCTATCAAAAATTTCAAATCAGTTCGGAATATTTTTCCGTCAAGGGCATTGTTTCAGATTGGGAGCTTATTATACAACTGCGCCAGGTGTATATCTCGTTAAGAAACAGCGGAAACTCGGAAGTTTTGCCTTCAACTCGTTTATAAGGCCCCGTTATCACGCCCTAGAGGCCTAACCTCTTTCTTACGGCCTCTAAGTCTACCCCGCATCATACCTACCTAAAGGAGCCACCTAGTGGATAAAGTTAAGTTTCAGAGACGGTAAGCTTGGGTGATGTTATACTAACTGAGATAAATATTAAAGATTGGGACAACTGGTATAACAAATTGAGTTCTTTCTATTGAGCCTTTTCTATTCCATCTCAGTATATTAGGACTGTCATATATACATATCAGGGGGCTAATTGTCTAACGAACTGGTAATCGCTTCCGATTACGATTTTACACTACAGCGATTTTGAGCAGTAAGTTTTTAGTATTTACTGCTCTTGTAAAGTCGCTATTAATGCTGCACAATGTTTTGCAAAATCGTAATCGTAAACGATTTTCAGTTCGTGACAATATGAGGGCAGTTTGTTTCCTAGTAGGTCCCTATGCCTACTAAAAATATACTTATTATAAATCGTACTTGAGGTACGAAAGTTAATCAAAATACGAGTACAATTAGATTAGATTTTTATAATATTGTTTTTTTTTTATTATAATATAAATGCGAAAGTAAGTATTTCTGTCTGTTTGTCTGTCTCTTACCTTTTCACTCTTAAAACAATGAACCGATATAGATGAAATTTGGTATGGAGATAGTTTGAGACCCTGGGATAGTTTTTATCCCGGAAATGATCCCTTAAGGGAGTGGAAGTTTGTCTAAGGAATCAATCATTTCACAAGTAAGGGATACAAAAGTATAATTATGATAAGTTTTTCATCATAATTATACTTGTGGTAAGAAATAAATAATGTTTCTGCATTTTTGACCAATTAGAGGGGGGTTGGGAAGTGGATAGGGGTTTTACATCTTTTTATCCCGACACTACCCGTGTGAAGCCTATAGGGCGAGTTGCTAGTAAGATTATAAATCAAAATGTCAAATTATACACAAGTTATAACACGCAGGCACAAAAAAAGAAACGAGGGACTCTCCGGTACCGGGGCAGCGCCCTCAAAAAGTGTTATGCAGGCTTATCCCTATAATCGTAGCGTCCAACTTTTTTTTTCGAATGGATTTAAATACAGTTGGCCTCCTGGGGTCATGACTGCGTTACCGGGCTATTGGTGAGCGCAGATGGCGGTCCACCTGCAAAGTTAGGATGGGGCAATGAGCACAAGGGCACCACTTAGGTACGGACCTCGGCTTGGGCTGTTGCCGGTTGGAGAGGAACGGTCAAAACACCCCGGAACATGCTTGTACATACTTGTACCGGTTTAGACGTAAGGTACAGAAGGAACTTAGAAGGTTCGTCGACCTCGCCAGCGAGGTCGGTGCAAAGGTAGAGTGTTTCTCTCTCTTGACTGGATGACGTCACTACCTCATTAGCGGTAGTGATACGGTCATCGGAATCACCAAGAACTACGGTCTTGGTGATGGGAAAGCTTGGTCTACGGAGGGGTAGAGTTCCACCTATATACTATATACTTATATACCATTCGCCAACGTATTTAGGACGGTGCTGGGGCTGTCACGGAGGCGTTTCAAAAGAGATGCACAGCGCTCCTTATGATGGCGTGGAAGCCTCAATGATCATACCTGATGCACGCAGAAACGTGGGTCAACGTGCAGAACGCTATATATAGATGGATCGGTTGGTTGATCAACAAAACAATTGAATATTGTTTATCCACGAAATAAAAGTTAACAAAAACAATTGCTTTTCTTCATAAAATAAAAAGAAAAAACAAATACAAAATTCCAATGGAACATGGCAAACTTCCATTTGAACTAAACAAGGGCAGATAGAGCAACAAAGTCCTATCGTAAACAAGGCCCTCATTGGTTTTATTTGAAAAGTTTCGATTATCGCGGTTCACTAAAACGAAACTTTCAGGTTTCAGTCTCAGGTAGGTTGTTACGTTGAGTGCAAAAAGATGTGCTAGGAAAGTTTCAATTTTACGGTAACAAACTAATATAACATTCTAACAGTCTTATCTTAATACTGACATTTTGGTAGTATATTTCCCTCCCTTTCAACCCCCCCTCCGCCAACTCCTTGTAGTTTTAACTTTGTAGCTATTTGCAGGTTCCCATACTTAAACCTCAAAGTTGTATTTTGGTTTGTTTCGAAAACTACAAGATTCCTTATTATAGGACATGTAATGACGTTGGTGTAGTACCTTGAATAGAGGGCACACGGCTCGCTTTCCTTTCGGCTGGTGCAGGTGCTGACCGAGCATGGCTGCTTTGGTAAGTACCTGTGCCGCATAGCTCAAAGGGAACCGACAACCGCCATCACTGTAGGGGCAGCGTGGATACGGCGCAGCACATACTTGAAGTGTGTCCTGCCTGGGAGGAAGAGCGCCGTATCCTCGTCGCTGAAGTAGGAGACGACCTCTCTCTTCGACGTTCTTTCTTCTCTCTCTTCTACGTTTGATTTTATCACATTACGTGATAAAATCAATGCTGGAAAATGAGACATCGTGGGAAGTGATGTCATCCTTCTGTGAAATAGTTATATCGCGGAAGGAGGCTGCGGAGAGAGAGAGGGAGATATCTTCCAATCTTCTAATACGCAGCCGGAGACCAAGACGGAGGAGAAGGCCCTCTGGCATTCTTCTTCAACCTCCATAACCGGGGCTATGACGGTAGACTGGGGGGAGTCTATCGCCGAAGAAACAGCCCTAAGACGGCGCGCGCGGTGTTTCCCGCGCGCCCCAGAGAAGGTATTTGTAAAGGTAAATCTTTACAACGAAAGAGTAGGGGGTCCAGATAGACCAACGCTGCCGGGGTCGCGGAAGATTATTACTGTTCCCGTAACCCTAGCAAAAAGCGTGTGTGGAAACACCGGTGTGGTTTTTAGTTGGTTAAAGTCCAACATATCCCCCTCAAGCCCCCGCTAGTGAGGGAATCCATGAGGATATTCCACACCGAGAAAAAAAAAAAAGAAAAAAAAAAGTACCTTGAATAGGTGATATCCCAAGATCCAATTTTACCTATTTTAGATCTTTGGGAAGGTGTAGAATCAGAATAAAATGGTACTTTGCTGTTTTATTTTCACTCCATTTTCAAACTTATTTTCAACGTGTAGGGTATAGTATTATTTTATCTGTGGTGTAGGTAAGTAGGTACAGTGTGCAATGTTTTTCACACCCAAAAGCCAAATTATCTGTTCCGCTTGCTAATAATACATCGGTACCAACCGATGAACGGTCCGTACATATTAGTTTTTAGAAATTCTAATAGTTAATTTAACATACCTACTGTACGTCATTATACATCATATTTTTTTGACGTAACATTGACATGAGAATGGCAGGTAACGGCATTCTTCTTTACGGAAAACAACTCTACTTATAAGTGGGATGGACAATGAATACAAATATTGAATTACTGAAACATTCAGGATAATAATTGAACCGTTTGATATCCATTGACAGTTAATAAGAGTTCCGACACAAATGGGCTCATCAAAGGCTTCCTATTTTCATTTACGATACTCTACTTTGTATCTGTGACGTGACGTCATTGTTCGGCTCAAAATCACAAACTAAGGGAGAATACACACTATTTGTTTTATAATATCCTTATCATAGAGTCTGTTCAAAAAGAGAAGTTCGTGCCAAATTGTGAACTGCAGAATGAAAGTGTTATAAACGTCTGTATTGGAACGCATATAAATGCGTGTAGTGGAACGTTGTACAGACGTTATGAAATGATTCAAGTACCGTGACAGCTGCATCATGGTACAGACGTTTGAGATACGGCTATAATGTTCTGAGACACATTACGTTAACACTACGGTTAAGCGCATTGTTGAAAGATGTTATCTTGAAGACACATTGTAATTAAGTAAATTAAGAGTTTCCTCCAACTTGTGATTTCACTACAGTAAGAACACACATAAAGAACCATTCACACGAAGAGAGAAAGAGAGAGAGATTGTCATTCAACGCTTCCAACAAGTAAATAAATTCTGTTCAGAAAGAGGACCATCGTGGCCAAATTATGAACTGACTTTTTTAAAATTTATTTATCTATTTCTTGTAGAATACATTTATTTACAGAAAGAATAATACAAGGTATGTACAAAATACATATGAAACAGTTGTGCTACCTGAAGACCGCTGCAAGCGATCTAAAGGTAACTCAACTGATCCAAATCACTACCAGACGGAAGCGTCCGTAAGATGCTGCTGGCTGCATTGTCACGCTGAATGGCAATACTAATACGTTGAGCCAGATAAGAGCCAGCTGTCGGGTCACGCGTCGCTTCTATTTATTTAGTTTATGATTCACACTGTCAACATGTTGAATCATTAATTAATTAAATAGTTACAGTTGTAAAAGATCAAAACGGAACAGACGCGCTATTATATTGCCCGCTAAAAAAAGAAGGTTGTAAATAAGCACAGCTGCGCCGTCAAATCCCACGATGGGTCCCTTTCTGAACAGACTCTAGTAGTTTTAGCAATACAATTTGCTCGAACAGGCAATTCGGTAAATTATAAAATCTCTCCTATCTTTTATAGTTTTTTGATTATTCTATAACTATTTATATTGCAAATAGAAAATATTTACAAACAAGTCATAAAGAAAGACATGTACCGAAGCGAGCCCTTAAAAGAGTTTTCTTCCAGCTAACCTTTGAGGCTTTGAGGTTGAGAGGTGATATTGCAATAACATATTTATAAGGTACAGGTACCTAGGTACAGGTAACGATCTTTTTTTTATATATTATAAGGTGACAAACAAACAGACGGCCCGCCTGATGTAAAGCAGTCACCGCCGCCTATGGACATCTGCAACACCCACGGTATTGATGCAAACGCGCTGCCTACCATATTGATATTTCTCTTGAATTTACCCATAATGTAGCCCTGTGGGAAGACATCCAACGGGAGCTCATTCCACGTCTTGCAGGTGCGTGGGAGAAACGAGCGCGTGAAACGCACTGTGCGAGACCTCCACGCATCCAAAATGTGCGGGTGAGCTCGCTCACGATGGCGGGATGTGCGGTTATAAAAGTGCGAAGCTGTGATTAGTTCAACCAGCTCCTCAGAGCATTCCGCGTTAAAAATCTTATAAACTTATCTGAACAAGGCCTAAGTCCAAACGAGCTCAATAACGCCGACGTATTTGATGACGAGGCGCTTTAACGCAAACGGCACTCATTATCTATTCCATCAATGGCGTAGCGTCAGATAAGATTGTTCCGTCATTATTGGCCCGTAATTAATCTTTGTCAGTTGCTCTCGTTTGCAGATCTGCTCCGGGGAGATATACAACGGCTCTTTGTTACTCATTCCATTTATGACCCTTTCCACGGCAGCATCCTGATTCGAGAACAGAATCGACCCGTCTCAAATCGGGGAGCTGGACTGGCAATCGAGACAATGCAAAATTCGAAACAAAAGGATCCAGTAATACATACCTATTAAAAATTTCGTCGAAGGGTAGGCTCGATTGGAACTTGAAAGCATAAAAAAATATTGTTTTTTTTGTCAACGACTTATATCCGCAAGATTATTATAATCGCATTATCATCATCATCATCATCTCAGCCCGGAATCACCCACTGCTGGATATAGGCCTCCTTTTTCTTTTGCCAGCCTCCTCTGTCCCGTGCGTCTCTCAGCTATGTGTTGCCCGCGACGGATACAATGTCGTCGACCCATCTCGCTTTCGGACGACCCGGATTTCTTCGACCCGACTTCGGCCACCACTCCGTTGAGGCTTTATTCCACCGGCCGTCACCACGTCTGACCAGGTGTCCTGCCCAGCTCCACTTGAGGTTGATAGCTCTGTCTCCGACGTCATAGACTTTCGTCCGACGACGGATCTCAGTGTTGCGGACTCGCTCTAAGACGACGGATCTCAGTGTTGCGGACTCGCTCTAAAAGTGTAATGCCAAGGATAGCTCGCTCCACGGCCCGTTGTGCAACACGTACTCGGTGCACAGTCTCCTTAGTGAGCGTCCATGTCGCATAATCGCATAGTTATCAAATTAATCAAAAACAATGTCCAATTTGTAAACAATGCTGACTGCGGATGGCCGCATACATACATACACATATACATACAAACATTGATTCACACCTCTTTCCCTGAAGGGGTAGGCAGAGCCTCAAGGGGCCTCTGTTCACATGGGTTGAACTCATCGCCGCCATTGCTTCCCACGACTGGCTCGGCTAACGCTTTCTTCCAGTAATAACACATTTTATAATAGGCTAGCAACCATGACAAATCTTATACCAACGAACCTTATCAACAAGTCCGGGTAATCCCTTAGTCGGCTTTTATGTCCACGGGAGGAGACGGAGGGGTGAATCCTTAGGCCGGACACACCATGGCCATACCTATGTCATTCATTAAATAGAATTAAGTTCTTGGAGCATGGCAGTAAACGTATAGTATACAATAATCTTTACAAGCATGGTTAAATATATTTATAGAGCGGACGTTTACGCGAGCGAAGCCGGGTTCACAGCTAGTAATATTAATTCTCTATTGATCTCTCAGTTCTGATGGCACGCTAACAACATACAGTATACAATTATATGTTTTATTAACATTTTCGAATAATTACGACAATGCCCGACCAAGCGATACCGAAATGGATTTAAACTTTGTTTATTTTAATTAATGAGAGCATAGCAATTACAATAAGTGGTTAATGTAGTTATTGATATATTTGATATATATCGCAAATACTTAATTGGTGACGTTTCGGTTTGACGATTTGAAACGCAATGTTTCATTTTGGCGATGGTTCGCCAGTGACTTGCGACACAGGAGGTTGCGGGCTCGATTCCCGCCTCGGGACAAATATTTGTGCTATCTGCGGATATTTGTTCAGGGTGTTCTGGGTGTTTTCTATGTATAATAAAAAAGATCTATGTATGTAATGTATTGTATTAAGTATATCAGTTAACTAGTACCCATAACACAAGCTCTGGCTTGGCTTGGGGCTAGATAATATTGTGTGAACTTGTCCAGCATTATTTATTATTTTATTTATTTATTTATTTAGTACATTGACGGAGTAATATATTAAGGTTGCGCCAACCCCGGGCGGGCAGAAATCTTCGTACAAAAAACGCCCCGCAACGTTCGAAAATCATTTTTACTGAACATCTCGTAAAGTATAGATAATTTTACAAAACCCCTACGAAGTAAACTCTCGGCTTTGTTATACTGATTTACATTATAGTTTTTTTTTACCCAATATGAAGCAGGTAACATTGGGTTTCTTTTTCTATCGAGAAAATATTATCCTATCAGGTTTCTGGTACAGAGATTCCTCGGAATTATACTGTAGTATCAATGCATATTTTTAATTTTAATATTGTCAGTTGAAAATGGTATCTATGACTAGGAATTTTGTGGCATGCCCCACCTTAACAACTATCCTTTTATCCGCGGGTTTGCATGCGTTGTATCGGGATAAAAAGCCTCACCCCTTGCCTCTCCCCCTCTCCCCACAACATCCATCCACAGACGTTGTCCTCCCCAGTCTTGAGTGCATATATAAAATCCCCTGAATAAAAGTAAACTCGACATCCACGACATCCACAGGAGGAGTAGGAGGGGTCAACTCTTAGGCCGGATACTCCACGGCCATACCTATCTCATTAATTAAATAATATTAAATTATCCTTGGAAGAATGGCGGTAATTCTCTTCGATGTTAGAACGCGGCGTTCACAGATAGGTCGGCGGTTGATAGACCATCCAGGCTGGTATTTCATAAACTGTAAATAATCGGCGCGACGGGTATCGAGCCGGGGTAGTCATACGTCTCTTTTGTTCGAGATTAAAGAGGCGATGGCGTGGGCCGACGCCATCCATCTCCGTTAATGCTGTTTCGACACCCGTCGCTCCATCCAGCTCCGTCGACCGTCGCCTCGCCGGAGAGAATAAGCCGAACACGTGATGCACGAGCCAGGCGCTGCATTTAAAACTAGATAAATAGGTATCATCCCTCATTTTATGAGAATTTTCCACATACCGATAAAGGCCCCCAACAGGTTTACCTAGTAGGATTGTATACCTTCTATTCGTACTTTACGTTTCAGTTCTACCTTTATAATGCGAACTGCTAACGAGTGGAATAAACTACAGTCGTCTATCTTTCCTGAAAACAGTAATCTGGGTCTCTTCAAGGCTAGAGTGAATAGGTGCCTTCTAGACCTTTGTGCTCCATCTTCGGCCACATCGTCACGTACCAACAGGTGAGAACGTGGTCAAACAAAGGTGTTTAAAAGGTTTTGACCAAAATATCGAAAGTGTTTTTTAAGGTGAGTGAGGACGACGTTCTCCCTCCCTCTACGTCTTGATTAGCACCGTTCCCTTTTCCCCATTAGCCACGGCCCTAAAATTCCCGTTCTTATAAAATGAATGATATAGTTAACGAAAGTTTTTATTGGTAAAGGTGAATAAAAGAGGTAAAAGCCTTCCCATACCTGCGGTAAACCCTGTAGATACCATCAAATAAATCGTCCAAACGCGTATGGAGGGATGCATCGTGTATGGGTTTTCAAGTCACAGATTTAACTACGCTACCTCTTTCGGCTGCCGAGATATACCCCTGTGACAGAATACAGATAGGCGGACAGACAGACGGGCGCCATTGGCTTAGCACCCTTTGCTTACAGAACCCTAAAAATGTGTGCGCTTTTTAAAGCGTAGAACAAAAAACTGTTTTTAATATTCGTTTATTTCATATATCATCTTCACTAACGCTTCAATGAACACGAATACTTAATCACAATAACGTCCTTACATTAACTTCTTAATGCAGTGTCAATTCATTTTACCAGGAGGAGTAGTAAGTCGGGTAGGAGGAGATGTAGGTCGGGTAAGAACTGAAACAAAAAAAACGTAATTTGAGCACTATGATAAAGTAAGGTTCAATAATTTTGCAAAAGGAAGATACCAATTAGAAGTTAAACCGGGTCTCCTGAACTTCAATTCCGAGTTTAACAGCAACCTCGGAACGGTGACTGTGACGTCGATCATCCGTGTATTACGTAGTATGCCGTTTCCATCGAGCGCGCGCACAGTTTTATAGCTAGTTACTTCGTAATACACGCACGATCGCCGCACGGTCATCGATCTCGGACTTAGGCCTCAGATCTGTGTTTCACCATATATTTTTCTAAAACACCGACCTAAACGCTTCTTGCTTTGATTATTATCTATGCTCTATCTTTATTGCGGTTGCGTCCGCGTAAGAACTTACGCATATGTTTTTTACAGGCTTAGTTCGTCTTTCTTAATCACACTAATATTATAAATGCGAAAGTTTGTGTGTGTGTTTGTTACTTCTTCACGCTGAAACAGCTGGTCGGATTTGGATGAAATTTGGAATGGAGATAACTGGATGCCCGGAATAACACATAGTTATATTTTAATCCCGATATTCCCACGGGATCGAGACTTACGCGGGTGAAACCGCGGGGCGCTGCAAGTACTTAATATTAGGTACGTCTCTCCGACTTATTTCAGAGCATAACACTCTTTTATTATAAATATTTTATAATAAAACAGTCGACGGTATTCTAATTGATAGGTAGGTATTTACCGCGCAGCCTTAAGCCAGAGCCGGGTGCCCTCTTCTAATCTCACTTTCGTCATAAATTTTTCTTAAACATGATTTAGTAAAGTGACAAACTTCACTTCAATCATCTTTATGGTGTATAGATCATGGACTTAGTACACAAAAGGACTGAGCGCTCTAAAAAAATATAATACCGAAACAAGACCTTATTCCATTAGGTTAAGACTCAATTTAGATTACCGTCATAGATAGAGGAAAAACGGGCCAAGAGGGATAGTTAGAATAGAGGCAGTTTGTCCCTTTCTAAAACTTGAAATGATAGCTTTAAGATAGCAAGGGTGACCATGACCATTGTATAGGTAAATACTAAGAGGTCATCGATACTACAAATTTAAAAGTTGGCCGTCGCGGGACGCCCGGCAGACAAGAAACATCACGGCATGGGTGCGTCACGAGTCACGCCGTTTGCCGACACTGAACACTCGGTAAGTAATCAGTAACAAGGTTCGATAACACTTTCTGTGATATTGGAAAAAAACGTGTTTCCTACAAACGCAAGCCCAGTCCCGAGTCATCTATAAGGGGAGGTCAACATTTTATTATACGAATTTAACAAAAAGTGTTATCGATTCGTGATAGTGATACTGATCACTTAACAAGCCTCCAGTATGAATCTGGCTGCATAAATAACTGTGATAAATAATTATTTTTGTTGTGTACAATAAAACCTCAGCGTATTTATTCGACAACGCGCTTACCTCAATGCCACGCGGTGGGCAAAGCAATCTCTACTCCCGCAGTGCAATACTTGGGGCAAAAATTAATTTGCTTAGTACGTTTTGCCTGATATTTCTATTCTAATTTCGTAGACTAATAAAGAGAGTAGGTATTTTTGATTATTGAATTTTGTTTTTTCCCGATATTTCGGCACAGTTGCATGCGCCATTATCACGGGACATCTCCCGTCAGTTCTCCCGTGATCATGGTGGTTGAAATAGATATTAAAAAAAAAACTAAAATGGTGAAAGAACTTTCACCGTTCACAATATCCCCTCACTGACTAATCACAATGAAAGACCCTACAAAGAATCTTAACTATTTTATAGTTTTTTTTTTAACATCTCTTGAAATAACGGTACAATTTAATGCTAACTCTCTTCTTATGAACAGTGCATTATTTCAGAGGTCACGTCCACCTAGGACGCACACCATGCGGCATTGCACTGAGCACGCCACCCTGAGACATAAACATGAATGTATCATTTGCCTGTAATTTCACCGGCACCCATACTCTAAAAACCTGAACACACCACTGTTTTGCGGTAGAAATAAGTACCTATGGTGGTAGTACTTCCCCAGACAAACTCTTTCACAAAAAAAACTCTTTATTTGACGTAAGCACTGAGATCCTGCCGTAGCAGGGCAGGGCCCGCCTGGCAAATATACTTCTACTAGTATAATGCGCGTCATGTAAAAAGAACGCTGAAGTCAAGCTTCTACAGGCGTTCCAGCGTTCTTTTTACATGACGCGTACTATACCTACTTATTTAAGAGATACCTATGCATTGAATGAGTGCCTACCTATTTTACTACAAATAATGTACAATTATAGTACGCGTCATATAAAAAGAACGCTGGAACGCCTGTAGAAGTTTGACCGCCAGCGTTCGTTTTACATGACGCGCACTATATGTTACTATACTATACACACCTGTAGCCACCGCCGTATCCTCCATAGCCGCCGCCGTAGCCATAGCCTCCGTATCCACCGTAGCCTCCGTAGCCACCGTAGCTCCTGCCATAGCCGCCGTAGCTTCTGCCGTAGCCGCCGTAGCTCCTGCCATAGCCGCCAGCTAAAGCGCCGCCAATGAAGCCAGCCTTAGCACCGATGAGGCCAGCACCGAGGGCACCGGCTCCAAGGACACCAGCGCCGAGGAGACCAGCTCCTAGAAATTAAAAAAAGATGTCGTTTCACCCTTGCTGTGGTACATCCAGCCTAGGAATAGACTCCTCCGTCTCCGTCCGTGGATGTCATAAAAGCTGACTAGGATTACACTAGCCATCAGTTGAGCAGCAGCCTCCACCAAAGTACTTAATACAAATCCTGCGATCACCAGTCAAGATACAAATAGGCTTCTCTTTAGCAAAATCTACACAGATGAAACCTAGCTAGATTGATTTTTCTCAAAAACTCCATATAGCAAATTATTAAGAAATAGTTAGAGCCGTTTTCGAGAACGTGCTTGTAAATATATAAAAATTGCTCGTTTAATAGTATAGGATTCATCAATAATGTGTGTTCGACTTTGGATAGAGGTGTGGCTTTTTGAAATTCAAGATTTAGAAAAACACCACCTCTCACAAGAATTTATGATCCTATTTCGAGATAACAACCTCTGTAACAAAAGATCAAGGTTACCGGAGAAAATGATATGGTTCTTCGTGTTTGTTCTGGCTATTAGCTTATTTATACGTCACATTAGCAAATACTGTGTTGTCTACCGGTTATGAGGTTTGTAATGTTATACTCTTTACTCCGTCTCATTATTATATGACCCATCAAGGGATAGAAAGTTCTAAGTTGGTATCTAGGGAGTCCGCAATGTGTTACGTGCTACGCAATACGTTACTATGAGCAAAGCAAATTATATTTATGGGAAATCCCGTAGGTGTTACTTTATTTACTTTCCTATTCGCACTTTAGCAAACTATCATCATGACTAGAATTTTTACATACGAGTACAATGTACAATCCGCGTTGAAAGAGATGATTAGATAATATCAGCTGGCATATTTAATAAGCATAGTTTATTCAAGATTTCGTGTTAATGGATATCAATATTAGCATAGTTCAATTTTATAAAAGTAGTTCAAACAACACTATAATTTGTTTAAATATCCGACTGCTCAAGTGGAAATTACTTCAACTTAATTTTCCAAGGCTACCAGCATAGTGTAACTATACAGTATACATAAACCACCTTGATAATATCAGACCTTAGAAGATACTTAATGCAGTTTCTGTATACTTTACATCTAAATACCAAAGAACATGGGCAACTCATACATTGTTTGACACAACTTTTTTGACGAACGTAACGTACAGTTGAGATACTTTTGGTTATTTATAATAATGTTAAGATAATTAAAAAGCTAGTTTAATTTCTTACGTAGAAATTATAGGAAAGTAATGAAGCTTGTTGCGTTTTGTTTCACGCAAATGCAATGAGTTGCTTTATCTAATTATTTGGATAAACAACTTTTGCTTCCCAACTTCTAAAAATATAAAAGTACTTTAGAAAAATTGGACAAAAAAACAACATTTTCAACTTCCATGAAGGGTTCTTTTATTTTTGACCTGGGTCAGCGGTTGCTCGCCTCCTTTATTTTTGACCTGGGTCAGCGGTTGCTCGCCTCCTTTATTTTTGACCTGGGTCAGCGGTTGCTCGCCTCCTTTATTTGCTGGTTCATGCTTTTTATTACTAATGAAAATGCACATTTTACGCGTTTATGTCTTTTGCTTCTAGATAAACGTCTACGGGGTACTACGAACATTATACATAAAGGGTACCTAACTGATTAGATCTTAGATACAAAAATATAAAATATAAACTGTGAATATAAACTGTGAGCATGTATGCTTGCAGTTAGAGATCGCTCTCGCATCTAGCGGGATACAATATTAGACAGGAGAGAATGGGTAAAGCTGGAACATCAATAATTTATACAGTGTACATTTGATAAACTATCACTAAGAACGAAATTTAATTAAAGTACCCAACCGCTTTTTTCTATAACGACATTGTTAGAATTTTCAGGATACATTAGGTACTATGTAATTACGGCTCGGATTTGTGATTCTGCGCCCATTGTGGACGCAGGAAGCCGACTGGGGTCTACTTTGAGACTTTTAACAACCTCTGTAGCGCGTCGGGTGAGTAGCCGGCTAAGATGCGTAAGGTTACGGGTTCGATTCCGGCTGCGGGACAAATGTTTGTATGACCTGCAAATGTTTTTTCCTAGTCTGGGTGCTATGGTACCATGGTACTCGTAGTTTCTGATACCCACGACACTGGAAATCCTAGTGTGGGATCAGGACTATGTGAGTGACTGTTGGGTGTTTTAAAAAAAAAAACTAAAATAAGCTTGCCTTTGGCTACATCTCACCTGATGGGAAGCGACGATGAGGCCTTTTTAAGCACGCTCGCCTAGCCATTGCCTATTCACTTTTCGTTTGAAGATGTCCAAGTTGTATGAACAAAGATGATGGAAGAGAGTTCCAGGCCTTTGCTGTCCGCATGATGTAAGAGCTCGAGAAACGGTTTGTTCGCGACGGTGGTATGTCGACAATAAATCGACTCTCCACGTCTGGTCGTCAGGTGGCGGAATGGACACAAGGGGATTAAATGTATGTTAATATATCATATTTTATGTTAAGTTTAGATAACTTACCCAGTAATAGACTCCTCTTCTCCCTGTTGTTGGCCTGCGCTGGTTCAATGAAGACCAGCTCTCTGGTGGGCTCCTGGGGCTGCAGGGCGTCGATAATGTGGCCGTGCTCCACCGCGAGAGCAGACACGCACGCCACAAGGACTCCAAAGACAATCGTGCACACCTTCATTTTCTGTCGACCCAATTATACATACTTATGTAAAAAAACACACGCCCGTTTCAGGTAGCCTCAATGGGTCTCGTTTCACTGTGTCACGCAATCGTAGGAACATAGACGTGACCCGTGATGAGCTTGTCGCCGCTATTGCTTCCCCACGACTAACCCGGCTAACGCCTTCTTACAGTAACAACACATTCCTAAAGAAGCCAGCAAATTTGAAACAGGTCCATTAAGTAGATACCTACTTTTTAATTACGAGAGCTTACAGGCCGTATTACACTGGTCTAAATTTATATTTTGATAATTATTATCCCTTGTGGGTTTTACAGGAATTTGATAATAATTGTTATCCTTCTGAGTAGAAAGTACATTGTGATTTAAATGACTTAGTTAAATGTAACCTTCATTGCATAATATATGTTTGTGACTAGCTGTAAGTTTTCCCAAAATTGTTTAAAAAAAAATAGTACAATAAATATTCTTTGTGACTTAAATATGAGGTATTATTTTTAAAATATAATTTCAATAGCAAACACAAATTCGCAGGACCCACCTGTTCAATAAGTCACCGTCTATCACTGTCACTAACCGACACTAATCTGGTGTCCGGTACGATCCTGCTAAGTTTTTATAGGTCGAGTATCCAACCGCTGGCCCATAACATAAGTAGGTAATAATATCTAACATCGCCTAGAACAGTATGCCACCCACCTTTGAACCGTAGTAAGGTAGGTATACACCTACGTACATAATAATAATATCTAACATCGCCTAGAACAGTATGCCACCCACCTTTGAACCGTAGTAAGGTAGGTATACACCTACGTACATAATAATATCTAACATCGCCTAGAACAGTATGCCACCCACCTTTGAACCGTAGTAAGGTAGGTATACACCTACGTACATAATAATAATATCTAACATCGCCTAGAACAGTATGCCACCCACCTTTGAACCGTAGTAAGGTAGGTATACACCTACGTACATAATAATATCTAACATCGCCTAGAACAGTATGCCACCCACCTTTGAACCGTAGTAAGGTAGGTATACACCTACGTACATAATTGAAGTGAAAAAATGAGTTATTTTATGTTTCGCCTGTTTAAATTTAGACAAACTGTCTAATTTCTGAAAAATAAATCCAGATATTTTTTGTTTCAAATTATGCAAAACACATTTATGAATTTTTTTGCGAATATATGCATCAGGCGATAAGGCGATAATATTAATTACAAACATAATTAAATTGTTGACGGGTACAGTTGGCAAGTTGGCAAACTCTGAACTTCCTGTATCCGAATGTACGAGAGTATCCCCACCTGTCGAGATGTTTCAAACTAAGAAGATTGATATTATGTGTAGGCCCATAAGTACATACCTATTTCCTGAAAAGGGATGTATCTATTATCGGATTACGGGATTAAACTGTAGTTGCTATGTAGTTGATAGATTTGCGTTTACGATGTTAGGCAACAAACTTTATATCCATAGGTACCGACTGCTCTCTCTCCCATTTCTCTTTATGTATGTGTGTTTGTTATTATGCTATGTATAAAATAGGACATTACGAACTTACCTAACACCCATCGATTAATAGTAGGCAAGTATTTATGAGAGATTTACTTTTGGGAGTATTCATCATCATCATCATTATCAAAAGTCCACAGCTGGTTATAGATAGATAGATAGATAGATAGATAGATAGATAGATAGATAGATTAACTCTTTATTGTACACAAATAACACACAGAAACACAAAACATAACTCAATAACAAAAAATAACAGAAATGTACAATGGGCGGTCTTATCGCTTATAGCGATTTCTTCCAGACAATATACATATATATAGGCCATATATACATATATATATATATATATATAGGTTATAGGCCTCTCCCATAGAATTCCACAACGAACATTATTAAGCCGCCTCCAACCACCGCCTTCCTGCAACCTCTATAATGTCTTTGGTCCATCGAAAGGGGAGCATTCCTCTCTTACGTCGTCCAGTTTGTGGTCGCCATTAGAGATCCTTTCATCCCCAATGGTTATCGTTTCTGCGAGCTATATGGCCTGCCCATTGCCACTTCAACTTGCTCATTCTGAAAGCTATCGGTGATCTTGGTTCTTCTACGGATCTCTTATTCTGGTTTCTATCACGTTGGGATTATTAGAAGGAGTTGAATGCAGTGTGAAACTTTTTTCTTTGAAGTTATAAAGCTATATATATAAAGTTATAAAACAACAATACAAGCTTAACAAAATTTGTATATAATAGTAGATTATGCACTGAAGGAATAAAGCAGTGTCTTAAGTCGCAGGCGGCATATTGAACCCTGAGCGTAACAAGGGACTAGATTCCGTGAAGCGAGGGGTTCAAGCTGCCCAAGACGACGACAGCCTTTATTCCAGAGGAGCATACTCTACTTTAAAAATTCACTAAAAATCACAGCTCCAAACACCGTCATTTGTTTGACATTCTTGGTCATAATTATTGATCTGTTTTCTTGGTATACACACCTTATTATTTTTTTGAGTTCTGCTTATGGTAGCCAGTTCGATTTTAGAACAAACCTCTTTACAATGCCATATGGGCATTTTTAGGGTTCCGTAATTTATGGTTACTTATAGATTCGTCATGTCTGTCTGTCTGTCTGTCCGTGTATGTCACAGCCACTTTTTTCCGAAACTATAAGAGCTAGGCTGTTGAAACTTGGTAAGTAGATGTATTTTGTGAAAGAAAAAAAGAATCGCATTAAGAATTTCACAAAATAATAGAAAAAAAACAGTAAATTTTTGGGGTTCCCCATACCTAGAACAGAAACTCAAAATATTTTTTTTCATCAAACCCATACGTGGGGGATCTATGGATAGGTCTTCAAAAATGATATTGAGGTTTCTAATATTATTTTTTTCTAGTTTGCGCGAGAGACACTTCCAAAGTGGTAAAAAGTGTTCCCCCCCCCCCCCCCCCCCCCATAAAAAAAAAACTCTTTTTAAAATAAGAGAATGATAAAACTAAAAAAAATATATGATGTACATTACCATGTAAACTTCCAACGAAAATTGGTTTGAACGAGATCTAGATCTAAATCGTAATCCATCCAAGAACTTTTATATTATGTTACTTGCTGCTACGGAACCCTTCATGGGCGAGTCCGACTCGCACTCCACATTAATTTGACGTTTCAAATTCAAATCACTTTATTCCCTAGGGAGTTTCATACAACTTCATATCCCTTAAGGGATAATGCTTAACTTTATGTTGAGGTTGCATGATATGTAAATGGACATTGTCGAGCACGTGGTGTGAAAATAAAATAAATCTATACATAAATAAAAATTAAATTCTGTTCGTTGGTAATTACATCACTTGAACAACTTTTATTGATTGTTCACTATAGTCCGAACAAGGTTTTAGATAATTTTAAGTTCCCGGAAAAATGGAAAACTCGGAAAAAATTGAAGGTGCGTTTTTCTATGGGACTTTTGTATGAACTCAAGACTTGGATAGTTACGTCTGTCGGGTCAACCGGTGAGCAGATTTTGATGATATTTGGTGTGTGGATAGATGAAGCGTGATGGATGAAACATTCTTGACCCGCAGAGTGCGTTGACCTTTTAATGGGAGTGGCTCGTGGAAAATGCTGGGACATTTCGGCATTTCACATCGTACACTTGTTTCCACGCACAGCCAGAAGTCCCGTTGATGCAGGTGGAAGTTATGACGTCATACATTTTTGGTATGTTTTTTTTATTTTTTCTGAAACCTGTTTGTTAGTTATCAAATGCAATGGCTTCATGAGCTGATTCTAAAAATATACTACATCATTACACTTCAGCCACACGTTTAAAAAATGTTTAGGGTATATACATACATATATATGCTCAACGTTAAACTGTTTTTTCGGACTAGTGCCGTTGCTCACCTTGTTATGGCACTGTGAATCAAATCCCCAGTTGTTTTTATTTTTGATAAAAACTTCTACTATACTATTACTTTTGAATCAAGTATAAAATTTACCTATTTACTAGATGTTTTTTTGTATGTAGCCTTACTCTTCCATTGATTAGGGTGGGGTGTTTGAGGTTAATGAGCCTATTTAGACTTACACCTATCTTATATATCATTTGGATCCGGTTCATTGGCCGTTATTATCAAAACTTGGAGTTGACAGGTTGAGAATTCCTGATCTTGTTTGATATTGTTGTTCCATAACCAGTTAGTGCGAAGTGACATCACTATGGTTCGGGCCACATTAACGCCTTTTAATTTATTATGGATAGACAAAACTCCATACATTACAACTTTCAAAAAGTGATTGGTCATTGAAATTACGCATAGGTACATTTCGCAATATTTCATTAGACAGATTCTACGGGTCGAAGCTCTATTAAAACGCAAAATCATCCCATTTTTTGGCGAAGCTTTTAGCAAAATGATATTTATCAATCATTTAATTATCATGATGAGCCAGCAAATCTTAAAACTGGACTTTAAAAAACTAATATTACCTAGATCAATATTATATCGACAAGAAGGATTATTATAGAACTGTGAATTCGTCAACTAAATTTAACAAAAATATATAGGGCATTTTAATGTTATTATTTTATTCACAAAAACACGGTATCAGAGCGTGCGCTCGCCTTCTTCGCCTCATACAAAAATTGACGTTGAACCTCGCGCGCCTATTGAAATAACATACACGAGACGCAGTGCAGATAACTATGTAAGTATTTCTTAGATATTAATACAACTACGTTGGTACATTAACCGGTTTCGCATTAATTTATCCCACTCATTAATGTCAACGATACGATGTCTGCATGTTTGTATGTCTGTTACTTAATCACGCCGAAACAGCTGAACCGATTTCGCTGAAATTTGGTACACAGACAGATTATGACCTATAGGCTACTTATATCCTGATAAAATGTGAGCGAAGCTGCGGGCGGACACTAGTTGATTATAAAGGTATTCATTAAGTTCATAATAACAGGAATACCTACTTGACAAAATGTTTAGCTTTGCTGTGAGAAATAATAAAGCTCAATAAACTTCGATGTCAAACTACAACTTTCTTGTTTAAAACCAATCAAATTATTTTTTGAAGAGAGCTAGATTTTCAGTAATCATTAGTAGATTGATCAAAGTGAAGAATTGCCAAACAAGTGTCATTTAAGTGAAAGCGCCTGAAGAATTTCGTCCAACGAAGCAATTTCCATAATCTAGGTACAAGTACCATTTACTTTTATATCGTTCATCCCACAAGGGCGTTATACTAGATTGTCATTCTGATACGGACCGAATTTTTAGAAGATAGGTTTGTATAAAACACCTTCTTCTTTAACAGTCTGTAGATTACTCCTGCTGGACGAGGATTCCCATATATAATAAAACACCTTCTTCTTTAACAGTCTGTAGATTACTCCTGCTGGACGAGGATTAGTAGAATGCCTGCGAGTGGAGTTCTTTTCCATACAAAATTCAATACCACGCTGCACCCCCGCAGGGGGTGAATTTTAGAAAGTCATATTTCTTAGTTCATCCGTAAATCACAAAAGGCATGTACACTCCAAAGTTCAGGTATCTAGGACTTAACGGCTTAGGCTGTGCGTTGATTGTCAGTCAATGAGTCAGTCAGTCAGACACGCAACGATTTTATAAAATTGATACCGTAACCTTTTTATAAAAAAAACAGGCGAGTCTTACAGAAGTCCCATATGATGTGTAACATCTGAAATCTCACCTCCTTGGTAATAAGCAACATGGCTGATAGTCCTAAACTCTTGGAAAAATACGCGCTACCAACCTCTCGGAAAAATGCGCGCTACCAACCTCTCGGAAAAATGCGCGCTACTAACCTCTCGGAACCTCTCGGAAAAATGCGCGCTACCAACTTCTCGGAAAAATGCGCGCTACCAACCTCTCGGAAAAATGCGCGCTAACAACCTCTCGGAAAAATGCGCGCTACCAACCTCTCGGAAAAATGCGCGCTAACAACCTCTCGGAAAAATGCGCGCTACCAACCTCTCGGAAAAATGCGCGCTAACAACCTCTCGGAAAAATGCGCGCTACCAACCTCTCGGAAAAATGCGCGCTAACAACCTCTCGGAAAAATGCGCGCTAACAACCTCTCGGAAAAATGCGCGCTACCAACCTCTCGGAAAAATGCGCGCTAACAACCTCTCGGAAAAATGCGCGCTACCAACCTCTCGGAAAAATGCGCGCTAACAACCTCTCGGAAAAATGCGCGCTACCAACCTCTCGGAAAAATGCGCGCTAACAACCTCTCGGAAAAATGCGCGCTACCAACCTCTCGGAAAAATGCGCGCTACCAACCTCTCGGAAAAATGCGCGCTAACAACCTCTCGGAAAAATGCGCGCTAACAACCTCTCGGAAAAATGCGCGCTTCCTGTTACACACACTTCCGCCCCTTTTCACGAAATCACTCCTACTCACAGATAGCAGGCAAGCGAGAGGAAAGGTGTTACACATAAATAATAAGGCATAGGTACAATTTAAAAATGTTTATTTTACACTTATTTTATGTTTATTTACATACTGGGCTTATCGCATTTTTAAACTCGTTATAAATAATGTATAACAAACGTCAACTTTTACATAAAACTGTCTTTCTTTAGTCCATTACTATTTTGGTATTTTTTTCAAACATACTTGGATATTCATACATTTTTCCAGAACCTTTTTTGACATAAATCAGCCTAGGCCGGCAATGTTAGTATGAAAACCTATATCTGTTGTGTTATCACAAAGTGCGATATTACTGAATCGGTTTACCTAATATATTGCATTTCACATTGGGCAACATTTTTGATTGTTAATTATTAATTCTTAGGTAGATACTTATTTTAATTTAAACCGGTTTGGATAATTATATCAAACAACTCAGATGGGTGCTTGTCTCGTAAAAATGTTAATGGCACATTTTGAATAGCATAAGTATTATGGATGGTTTTGGGTGTTATACATTTTAATTGCCGGGGTTTTTGCAATAAATTTAAATAACAATGTAAGAAAAATTTGGCTGTTTCGAACGCGAGTTCAAACGGTATCATATTCTTCCAACGATCCAACTGTTCGCGCAGACTATACTTCAACCAGTTTTTTTTAAATATGTAAATAAAACCTTCCGTTTTTAGGGTTGCATACCCAAACCTAGCACCCTTTTACTAAGCCTACGCCTTCCGTCTGTATGTCTGTATTATGTCATAGGAGTATATCTCGGCTGCCGTAAGAAACTTGAAATTTTCGCAGATAAGCAAATAATAAAAATATCCTGTGAGTTACGTACAGAAAACTTTGACCTGAAAAAGGACCCCTTACATTGCGTACCCCTTACCCATTTGTTCGGTTAATTTAATACTAAATCAATCGATATAACAAAACAATGCAAACCGAATATGCCCATCAGCCTCTAAAATAACAACATACTTAACACTATCTTAAATCTACTTATATTATTTTGGTACTGTAACTGTACATTTCACTTGCTCTCAGAAAACTTCCAATGCAGGCAGTCTTAACCGGACCAGCTGAAAACAATAAGATAAAACATTAAACAACAAAAATACAGAATTAATTAGCTTGGATCTCCGGTACGGAGGCCGCAATGCTCTAGGGCTTGGATGAACTACTGTTGAATAAGAAATTGATGATGTGAGAAATTAGCCCATTTATTTATGTTTAGGTAGTGCTTATGCGCCCATTAGACAGGCACAGGTAGTGTGGCTCTTAGTCAAGGTCGCTACTAACTGCACTAAACTTCATAAAAGATAGCTTGATCTCTGCGACAGCTGTCAAATTCACATTCCTAGGGTTGTCAGGTTATAAAAAATTGACGATAGAAATTATTGACGTTTCTTACTATTATCGATGCTAATGTAACATATAATTTGTTGGTGGTTATAATTGGCTCAAAATATTCACGTAAGCGAATCACAAACTCACGTCTTTGACTATTCAAAACAGTTTTCTACGTTCTCTTTGTCATTATGCCAACAAGAAACTAACAATAATAACAAAAGATAACAAAACTCAACAAATGAACAGAAATAGTAAAAACACAGAGTAATGAGAACGGAAAACACGTAGCGTATACAAGGCGTCGGCACTTGGTACTGAGGAGAATGGTAAAATATCGATAGTTTATAGTCTGTGGTCACGATGATTCATCGTCAATCACTCCAACACTATTAAAATTAGGTCGGCATGCCCAAAAGTATGACATTGACAGGTACTGTCTGTACTATTATGAAATTCTGGACTTCATAGGCGTGATTTTACTGACAGCTGTCACAGAGATAAAGCTATCTTTTACGAAGTATAGTTAGCCAGTCAGCCACACTACCTAATACCACTGAATGTGCGTACAGACTGACTTAGTAGCACGTGTAAAGAGCTCGCATGTCTGTTGACCTTCAGAGTAAGACACCCTACCTAGTCTAGGTGTAAAGGTGTCTTTAGTTTCGGTTAGATTTAATTTTGGCCATAGAAGAATCCGCATTCCTATTATATAATATCGATGGGCTTTACCCAACATAAATATATCGATAATATATTCATGTCTTAGAGAATGTTTTTCCATTTTTACGTGTTTTTATTTTAAATTTATTCCTAATCACAATAATATTTGAAATTCTGTGTTTAGTTATAACTATTATAGGTACAAAAGATTTGTTGATTTTGTATACTCCGTAACATCCACACTATTCAACAAATATTTTCTGTAGTGATAACGAAAAGACCCTAACCCAAATTATGTAGCCTATATTTAACCCCCGACGCAAAAACGACGGGGTGTTATAAGTTTGACGTGTCTGTGTCTGTTTGTGTGTGTGTATGTGTGTTTCTGTCTGTGGCATCGTAGCGCCCGAACGGATGAACCGATTTGGTTTTTTGATAGGTGAATTTGCCGGGAGTGTTCTTAGCTATGTTTGATCAAAATCGGTTCAGCCGTTTCATTGCGTTGAGGGTTTTTTCATTTTTAAAAAATTAATACTTGTTTTACATTACAAAAATTAACAAATAAATTCTTAAATAACTACCAACAAGAAACATTTAAGCGTTGTAAAACCAGTAGGCACTCAAACAAGATATCCGAAGACATGAGAAAATTAAAATAAATAAATAAATAAATATTGCTGGACAGTTCACACATCATTATCTAGCCCCAAGCTAAGCAGAGCTTGTGTTATGGGTACTAGACAACTGATATACTTAATACAATAGTTTAAATAGATAGATATTTTTTTATTATACATAGAAAATACCCAGAACACCCTGAACAAATATCTGCAGATCGCTCAAATATTTGTTCCGAGGCGGGAATCGAACCCACAACCTTCTGCGTCGCAGGCAAACGTTCGCCCACCGTGTCACGGAGGGCGTCAAAAAATTGCTTCAAAAAGAAAAAGTAAAGGAATATAAGTACTTAAATTGCAGTGCATCAATCATTTTCAAGGGATAGTACATAAACTACTTCAATATTCCCTTTGTGCCGCCTGTTCCAGCGAATGTGAAAAGTGCGTCATGTGACGAGAACCCAGCATCTTATTTACAGACAAGAGAATCAGAAAATATGCGACCAACAGAAAGTGCATTAGAAGAAGATTCGACTTCACTACAAAACAAACATGGTGCAATAAACATTAAACTAATAAACATTGTTTTTCATTCTTTTTATTTTTTTATTTTTTGCTTTTATTTTATTTATAACTTAAGTGTCTAAATTATGTTTTTGTATGTTTTCGGTTGTTATTTTTTATTTATTTTTCTGTTTTTTGTCCTACTGTTTCCTAGTATTCTGTTTGTTCTGTTTGTTATTTGTTTTTTTTGTTTGTGCCAAATAAATGTTTTTCATTTCATTTCATTTCATAAAAGTACAGTAGTGTAATTAATTAAGAGAAGTGTATCGCTAGCCCGCTCCATACTTTGTTTGATCCTCAAGATATTAATTAATTCAACTCAATTACATTATGTAGACACAATATAGAGCAGGGGTTCCCACATTTTTTTCACCGAGGCAAAACAAATGCAACACATCTACTCTTAGAGTGGTTTGACTACTTAAGTCCTAGTCTTGGAAAAACAAGATAATACAATGGAGTAAAATGTGAAGAATGAATCTGTTTTAATGAATTTTTCATTATTTTCTTTATCTGTGGGAAGTTTTGTCAATTTTACCCTTAAATCACTTGACGCTGAAAGTTTGCTCCTGTATCTGTATACGCTGGCGGCACCCCCGGGTGCCGCGTCACCCACTATGGGAACCCCTGATCAAGAGACTATCTAGACCTGTGTTTTGTCAGTTTCCATTAAATTGTATAGAATCAAAGCATGAGTTATAAGATTTCCATACAAATCTTTAAGTTAGTGTGATTTGGAAACCTTGTTATTTTATAAGAAACTGACAAACCATGCATATTAGTATATTGATCATGTGCACAATATTTAATTTAGTTTGATGGGATAATATCCAAAATAAAAGCAAACTTCGTTTGCATACAAGAAGCCCTAGCGGTACAATCTTCTTAAGAAAGGATATGCTATAATACATCCGCATCTCTACGAAAATCTATAAGAATGAATCAATAGACACCACAGAATTAACAAACGCCCGCAAAACGTCACTTACTCATGTAGTTCCACATGGGAATGCGCTGGTTCAAAATGATGGTGGTCGAAACTACTAGAAAATAATAAAAAAGTAGATAATAACAACACTCAAAGAAAACAAATAAAGCTACCTAAATACTATGTGCATTTGCAAACTGTGTAACCATCCAACATTCAATATCCAATATTCAATCCAATAAATCAATAGCGTGCATCTAGATTAGATGGGTAATCTAATATCTTCTCTACTAGCAATTATTGTTTAAAACAAAATTTCGATAATACTACAGGATCACTGAATTACACCTTTAAACACTTAAAGAAAACAAGTAAAACTACCCAAATACTATGTGCATGTGCAAATTGAGCAACCATTCAATATTCAGTCCAATAAATCAATAGCGTGCATCTAGATTAGATGGGTAATCTAATACCTACCTATCTACTCTACTAGCAACTATTGTTTGATAGTAAATTTCGATAATTCTACGGGAACAATCAATTACACCTTTATATACATCCACCAAAGTCCTGCCCCCAAATTACGGTAGCAAAATGGCAATGAAGAACACGACAATAGCTATATTTTTGACAGTCTTAGCAATGCTGAATAAGTAATTTTCGACAACAAGCTTTTATGAAATTAGTGATTGGAACCGTGAGCTGATCGTAACCTCAAACACTGCCATTAACCATCTAGGAGTACCGGTGTGATCCCGCGTTCTCTATCATCAGATCAGCTTGTTATCATAATATTGTATTATCATCGGAACTAGACAGCTAACCAAAACAGCTCAATCGGTTGGCTGGAACTAGTTTCAAATTTCCTTGCAAGACTTTTTAACTACATACAAAAAGGCAAGTACCACGTATTAACAGGCAAGATTTGACTACATACTAACAACTGAAGTTAAATAAAAAAAAAGTAAAAAAGGGAAATGTAACTTCCCCTTTTCAAGCTAATTAGTATTTGGACATTGTTGAGACTGTAAAAATAAGCCTTTATTGCGTTTCCCAGTGGACCACTCTACCCAAAAATTAACTCACCTTTGAAGTTTGATTTGTGATTTGGGATGACCGTGGCTACTATGGCTTGCATGACCATGACTTACATGACCATGACTGTAAGATTTAACAAAGATTTAACACTAACCCTTCGTAGGATTTCATTACGAGTACCTACAGCCTCACCTACCAATGGTTCTACTTCATCAGCCAGTATACGTCCATTGCTGGATGAAGCCTCCACCATAGAATAGTAGGGATTTCCCATAGTCACCATGCTTGGCAGGCGGATTGGTGATTATACATACATACCTACATACATAGGCACACGCCGTTTTCCCCGAAAGGGTAGGCAGAGCCTCAATTGACCACTTTTCACAGTGGGTTGCACCATCGTGGAATATAGACGTGACATGTGGTGATCTCATCGCCGACTTTGCCACCCACAACTAACTCGACTAACGCTTTCTTCCAGTAATAACACATTCCATAATAAGCTAGCAGCCAGCACAAATCTTATAGCAACGAATCTTATCAACAAGTCCGGGTAATCCCTTAGTCGGCTTTTACGACATCCACAGGAGGAGATAGAGGGGTCTATTCGTAGGCCGGACACACCACAGCAGTGATTATAGTTAGTTATTAATTTGAATGGCGTGATCCCTAAGTCGCCTTTAAGGACATCCACTGGAGGAGATAGTGGAGCCCTATTCTTAGGCCGAGAGACCTCTACTGTTGCCTATGTCTGGTTCTACTGTCTGACTAGATATTATTCTCCATAGAGTTGGTACTCTTTTAAACTTGTAAGTAAACTATGGTCGAAGTCAAAGTCATATTCTAGACATGAGTTTGCGAATTAATGACGACATTTGGCCATAACAATGAACTAAAGCATTGATTGACGTTTATGGTTGGTATTTCCACAAGAGATTATTAAAATGGACATAATCAAGATTCAACTTCGTAACCTGTTTAATAAACAGTGTCTTATGTAAATGGTGGATTTTGTAGTTTTTATGATAAATAGGAGTAGAATTAAAACATACCGTTTTAAATTACTATAATAAGTGGTACTTATACATAAAATATAAAAAAACACGCCTGTTGTATCTGTGATCGAAGCCTGTGTGTTATATATTTTTAGAACCTACTCCCCAAGTTCTACACCTTGATTACAAACACAATCAGCTTCATATAGTTTTTAAAAGTTTGGTCTTTTTAAGTTGGACTTGTTTTGAGTTATCGAAAAGCGAGGTTTGTAGCTACAGACTCGATTTTGAAAATAATGCTTTAAATAAGTTGAAATTTATTTTAATTCTTACAGAGGAGTAAGTTTACAAAAAAACATTTTTGGTTTCTTTGTTTGGTCATTATGGACATGTTTCATTTTATATAAGTTTGAGCACGCGAGGCTTGCAGTTCGTGAAAGTACTAGTAATAACTAGATAGGATATAGGAAGGAGGATATGAGATCACTCCAATTCAAAACCACTTTGCCAGATTTAATTTAATATAAAGTCAGTAGGACAGCCCCATGAACCGTGGTGGCCTAAGTAGGGGCCTCAGGTCCTAAAATAAAAGATTGTGTAAAAAGTTCTTCTTACGAAAAATAATGTTACAAATAACAACTGTGCCGAAATATCGGGAATGCAACTGTGCCGAAATATCGGGAAAAATCTAAACTCGAAAATCATGGTAAATATCCCGTTTCTAGTGAAAATTAAGGAATGTTAAATCTATTATCTTCGAAATCTAAGAATCAGGTTCATACCATTGACTCCAATTGATCCAGAACTAATTCAAAGCTCGGGATAGAAGGATTTTGGGGACAACATTCCACAGCGGTGGAACAAAATAGGTTAAATAAATAAATAAGCAAATAAATTGTTCATACCCGTATTTGCTCTTAAGAGCTAAGGCTCCTCCCACTCCGACGGCGCCAGCCTTCGCAGCTTTCAGCCCGAGGATACCTGAAAACAACAACCATCATCCTTATCAACTATTTGCAATGTCTGTACCTACATATAATTTAATATTTATTTGTTATTTATAAGTAGGTAGGTATATCAAGCGTAGCGTGTGCTGTCTTATGAACTTTTGCTGGTTCTCTTACTTATGACTGCCTACTGGGGTTTATGTTGGTTATCCTTTTTTCTTTGAATCAGCTTCTCCTTGTTCTGGAGGCACCACACAGACGCTTCATACCTAGTTGTAAGAAGTATCATCAAATAAAGCCGAGCCGTGTTTGTTGCCTGATTCTTCTAGGTTTGGTCGCGTTGGAAAAGTACAGCTCGTTCATCGTAAGATGGCTGTAAATACTCCATTCCATGGCAAGTGCCAACTTACGGTGAACGGACCAGTTCGTTCACGGTAAGATGGCGGCTGTAAATACTTCATGGCAGGCAGGTGCCAACTCACGGTGAACGGACCAGTTCGTTCACGGTAAGATGGCGGCTGTAAATACTTCATGGCAGGCAGGTGCCAACTCACGGTGAACGGACCAGTTCGTTCACGGTAAGATGGCGGCTGTAAATACTTCATGGCAGGCAGGTGCCAACTTACGGTGAACGGACCAGTTCGTTCACGGTAAGATGGCGGCTGTAAATACTTCATGGCAGGCAGGTGCCAACTTACGGTGAACGGACCAGTTCGTTCACGGTAAGATGGCGGCTGTCAATACTTCATGGCAGGCAGGTGCCAACTTACGGTGAACGGACCAGTTCGTTCACGGTAAGATGGCGGCTGTAAATACTTAATGGCAGGCAGGTGCCAACTTACGGTGAACGGTCTGTAGTAAACTTATTTTATTAAGACGATTCTTCTTCTTCTTAGCTTAGGTAATGGCTTCTGTGCATTATTTGCAACAATTTAGCCAATGTCAAGTGATATAATTATTGTAGTTATAAAGTCAAGTCGTCAAGAGTTTCGGTCAAGTCCTAACCCAGTTTAAACGGTGGCAGAAAAACTGAATTTTTACAGAGAAAAGTCCACCATTTCGAAAAGACTCGCAATACACTTAAATTTCACAACATCACACATGTGCCATTTATCCAAGTTACACCGGTTAAAATGCCACTAAAATTACACGAAATAACTCGAAAAAACACATTTTAAAAATGACGACATTTCTTTCAAAAATGGCAGATTTCAACCCCAATAAGACGATTCAAAATGATCTTCATGATTTCAATGAATAAAATACTTGTGACTTTGACATTGACCTTAAACTGTAGTAACGAAAATTAAACTTTATTCCGTTTAATCAACCAAGAAGCTGCGAAGATAATTTTAGGATTGTTGTTGTTGGTTGTTGGTTGGTTATCACCACTCTCAATTCTTTGTTAGATAGATTGTTGTTGTTGGTTGTTGGTTGGTTATCACCACTCTCAATTCTTTGTTAGATAGATTTTTTCTCAATAGGTATCTAAGTACATATTATGGTAACCATGAATCAAGAGGAACCAGTAAAATGTGGGTGGCGATAATGTCTCTAATCAATTTACTCGCTACGCGAGGGCACCGTTTATCTATATGTATAGTAACTAGGATCGAAAGACGAGGTCCCTTCTCTAGAGACTACAGGAGGTCTCCGATCCTAAGGTCATAGGTTCAAATCTCGAAAAATATATTTCAGCAATATTACGTGCTCTCAAATGGTGGAACCAAAAATTCTAACATGTACCATAAAGGAGCCTCTGCGTGGAGCACCACACTGGTTCTTTCATTGTTGGTCACTAGATCCTTTTCAGGGCCCGTACCACAAGCTGGTCTCTGACCTAACTCAGGGTAACCGAGAAAGAACCAGTGAAACGAAGTATAGAGTAGAATTGTTTGAATAACGTAGTAAATACTCATATTGCCGATGGCACTACAAATAGGTTCCCACGGTTTTTTTAAATCAAGGATGGTTCCTACGTTCTGGTGACCAGCTACTTGCATCACGCGATGGTATTGCAAATGCATACCTACTAATTTATAAATCCGGGTACGACAAGATTAAGAAAATAAAAAATCAGAAAAGCGGCCACATGTAACCGATTTTTTTTTGTGCCTAGCGCTTAACTGAGTCAGTCCCTTAGGTATGTGAGCGGTACGGGAGGGGTGTTTTCGTCTCTCAAATTATAAGATGACATGTGACATAATGTAAACGAAAACACCCTTCCCGTACCGCTCCCATACCTCAGGGACTGACTCAGTTAAGCGCTAGACCTGTAAAATATAGTTTTCATGACGTATGAAGTGGCATTGACCCGATTAACCAAATAATACCCATTCATTTCTTGTACAAGACCTTGACGGGCAGGTAATGCCCAAATTAAATGTTTGTACTCAAACAATATTGCTTCAAATATTTGGCATTCCAATCTGTAGGATCACATTACCATCAAATGTGCGTTCACTATAACTTGTGCTTTGACGTTCAGGTTCAATTGGAAATCAATCAAAAACCGACGAAATAATCATTATTTTATTTCCCTTGTTTGGTGAATAGATGGAAAAAAAGAAAGAAAGAAAACGTTTATTCGTGACAAAAAAGACACAACCAGCAAAAAAAAAACAAAAAAGATATTAACTAAATAAAAACAAAAACAATAACACATAAACTATGGCAAGAATACGGGAACATGGGAAGAATACAGACGCACTCCGTGTTTTTTTCTATGAATAAACATGACATTTATTGTTTTTTTACGATTACGATTATTATCACCCAGCATTGTCCCACTGCTGGGCAAAGGCCTTCCGTGGATCTCTTCACATATCTCATCTAATACCAATTGGACCTACGCTTTGTCAAAAGGTCCATCTCGCCATGTCTTTTTTGGTCTGCCAGGATGCGGGCAGTCTCACTGTCTTAAATTATTTTTTATCTTGTCCTTTTTTACTGGTCCAGTACGTGTATGAACAAACATACATATGTATGTACTATTCGGAACAAACACTCTCATTAGTACTACTAAGATTATTTCTTATATATGGTGGTACCAAAGAGAATTAAATTTCCCGCTAGTACCACCGGTGGTACAGTTTGGTGGTACTAGTGGGAACAAAGGAATGGTCAAGGTCAAGGTGCAAATTAAAGTGAACGTAGTTAGGTATTCTCGAAACGAGATATTGTAATAATAATTTTATCAGGCAGGTGATGGCTCTTATATTGCCTTTAATGTTGTGAAGGTAAATTGATGCCACTAATTACACAATATTAGCACCCACCCACGGCTACGCATGCACGGTTCCGAGATAAAAAGCATGTTAGGCTAAATTTCATCGAAATCGATGCAGCCGTTACGGCATATTTGCGTAACAAACTTCCAAACTTATTTATAATATAGCTTAAAAAACGCAAATAGGTACAAACCCACTCTATGATCCGACGATATTTTAAAGATCGCAGGAAGTCAGTGGATTGAGGCGGCTCAATACCGAGAGGCTAATTTCAGCAGTGGAAGTTTACTGGCTGATGATGATGATGATGATGATGATGATAAAATCATTTAAAGGAAGCCAGTGATTGACCGTCAACAAAGTGTTACCAATCGATAAAGCAAATAAGCAAATATTATATAATGAGGTAATTGCAGAGTTCATGAGTTTGTTGTCTAAAATAAACAACTTGAAGGATTCGTATTTTCAGAAGGTTACTCTCGAAGGCAACGGAAGGAACTAAATATTTAATTTAATTTGCACTCCGTTAGAGCTCAGAGTTTCTAATTTTATCCTCAGATCTAATCTTTTACTGAAAGCCAAAACTACCTGAGATGGAAACACTGAGTACCAAAATAAATCATTTATCTACATATCCAGGAAATCATATAAAATATCGAAGATAAAAAACATTTACATCAACAAATTTGTGTTATTCCGCGAGTCCAGTTATCTCCATTCCAAATTTCATGCAAATCCGTCCAGCCGTTTTAACGTGAAGAAGTAACAAACACACACACAAACTTTCGCATTTATAATATTAGAGGGATATAAATTAATGTTTGTTCTTTCGTTCGCTCGACTTCTATGCGTTCCAAAACCGCTATGTCTAAAGCTATTCAACTTTCGCGAGTTTCTTATTGAGCAGTAGAAGAACTCTCTTGGTCCGCAGACTCCTGTTGTGAACCGCCTCCTAAACAGAGTCAACTATTATTTATTCTGTGACCATTACTGGATAGTGTTTGTGCAATAATTGACCTGGGAGTGCCACGGGTCCGAATCCAAATCCCCGTGGCACCCCCAGGGGTATTTTCCAGGGGTGCCATGGGTCCGGAATGGAAATATCTTAGGAAGTAAGCGTTTCTAGAATTATTTGGGTCAGTAGACTCCTATTGTGGACGGCCTACTGGACTGCGTCCAATACTGGATAGAGTATGCCCAAGAATAAAAAATGTCTTACTAAAAAGCGTTTCTTCCTGAGCAACAGTGGACCCCTTTTGGCTCGTGGACTCCTGTTGTGGACCGCCTCTGGACTGAGGCCACTTCGATAGTGTTTGCCCAATAATAAAAAAGGTTACTCAGAAAGAGTGCCTTCTTGAGCAGCAGATCTGTTTAAGTTTGCGGATTTCTGTTGTGGTCCGCATCCTGAACCACGACCACACCCAATTTTTTTTTTTTTTTTTTTATATTATGGCTCGACAAACAGTCCTACAGCCCGCCTGATGGTAAGCGGTTACCGTCGCCTATTGACATCTGCAACACTAGAGGTATTGCCAATACGTGGCCTGCGCTGAAGGACTTTTTTTTTTTTTTTACTTGGCTCATGTTGTAATTTAGTTATGCCCAAGAATAAGAAATATCTTACCGAGTAAAAGTTTCTTCTTGAGCAGCAGAAGACCTCTCTTGGTTCTCGGACTCCTGTCGTGGACTGGTGTGTCATGGAGCTCCTCCTGGGCCGTCTCCTGGGCCGCCACCACCGCTGGGTGGTGCTCGAACTGGGCAGCCGCCACCACGGCGAGGAGGCAGGCAAGGATCACAATCGTGTAAGATTGCATTCTGATATTTTCTGAAAAAAGAAAAACATACATACATACATACATAGACACGCCTTTTTCCCTGAAATGGTAGGCAGAGCCTCAAATGGGCCTCTTTTCACCGTGGGTTGTACCATCGTGGCATACATTAATAGATGTGACAAGTGGTGAGCTAATCGCCGCCATTCAAAAAAATATAAAAATAAAACAGATAGAAAGATATTATTATATAACAAGTAATTAATTTTGTAAAAATAAAAAAAAAAACCCAACGCTGAACGGCTGAACCAATTTTTATCAAACAAAGCTAAGAACACTCCAGACAAATACACCTTTCAAACAAACCAAAAAAAAATGAAATCAGTTCATCCATTCGGGAGCTACGATGGGACAGGGAGACACACATACACACACACACACACACATACAGACACGTCAAACTTATAACACCCCTTCGGGGTTAAAAAAGAAAAACAACTATAAAGTAAGCACCAGTTTTCATACAAATAAAACTTAAGTGAAATTGGACCACACATTGCACCCTAGATCCAATTCATCGTATGCCACGTTCATCATCAGACCCTGGAGCTTGTTGTCGCCGAAAATAAACATTTTGAGTTCATATTGAAGGTTCTGCAGAAATTCCTAGTTCTCTGCCAACAAATCGTAGCGAGCTGATGATCCTGGAATGGAAATGGCTGCACCAATTTCTACCAATCTTCACTCCCTTCCTCGCACATTGCACTCCTCTGAGACCTTGCAACTTAAAACTCCCAAGCACACTTCCACTTTCTACGAATATTCCTGCTGTCCGCCTTTATTTTGGAATGCTCTTCCTCTGGTTATCAGAGCCGCCAAATCTCTTCTATCTTCATAAAGCTGTTGCTCAATGACTTCTTGGCCATCTCGCTAAGCTATTATAAGCGTTAAGCGATAAGACTGCCTATTGTACTTATAATTACGTAGTTAAGTTTTGTTTCTTTTTTTGTTGTTTTTATATAGGTAATATACCTAGGTGTAAGTGCAATAAAGTATTTTCTATTCTATTCTATTCTATTAGGCTCGTAATATCAAACCGTATATAAGTTTCAACTATTTTTAACAATGGATGGATATGGTTTTTTCTGATAACTATAGATTAAACTGCAATTGATATTACGGTCCTTAAACGTGCAAGTTTGTATATATTTGTACTCACGTTCTCTAAAACGGCTCTAACGATTTTGATGAAATTTGCTATATGGTGCTTTTTGAGGGCGAAAAATGTATATAGGTAGCTAGGTTTCATCTCTGGGAAAACGCGATTTTCCAAGTTAAATTTACTTACTTTAGAATATCTTTACCTTGTTTTTTTTTTAAATAAGGACCATTACTGGAGACATCCGATCGACTACAAATAAATGAAGTTTTACATTCTTTGTTGTGAGCGGTACCTAGTGGTTATGTCGTTCGTCCTTGATATTTTAAAAATCGGCAGCTATTGTGGTTACATAGAAACCGGTCCAAACGAAAATAGTTAAGCCGCTTTCAATGTGAAGGGCCCGCGGAAGCCGCGAAAAGGGCACTTGTAAGGCAACTAATTGTGAACTTTTGTTACAAGAATTTCGGCAATTTATTATAAGAATTTGATGTCCTGAGTTCCGAACCTCAGAATTATCACTCATTGTATGGTTCCGTAGTTGACCGTCACAAAAGTGTTTAGTGTTCACGTAAAGTGGGAAGGTTTTTTGTTTCTCATCTATCCCATTCGATTCAGGGATCCGTTTGCGAGATTTTATAGTGCTAATTATGAAGATTGCACGAAGGCGTGGGATGGAGACGGCTCAAGACAGTTCGTCGCGGCATTCTAAGGGGAAGGCCTATGTCCAGGAGTGGATTTCTGTAGGCTGATGATGATGATACAAACTCCGAGTATCAGGGAGATTATTGTAGAACCATTACGGACCCATTACGTGCGTCAGTTCGAAAGACGTCGTGGTACCGGCATTTTTCGGGTATTGCACAGGTACCTCGTAGCCGTTGGTACAAGATCAGACTAATTCTCACGTATACCGCTATCTGATACCTATACCGTCCACTTGAAAGAAGTCGCGAGCGGGCCACTAGTTAAAAATAAACATGACATCAAGATCGCGAAATGCACTCAGCATTGAAAAACTGCACCTAATAAATGTAGGAAAATATTTTATAAAAAATGGAGCAAAAATAAATGTAGCAATTTTCCTAAGGAGAGTTCCAACGGAAATTGAGACATTTCTATTTGGTTTTCGTTCAACATTTCCTAGCCATCTCCGGGCGATCCGGTTGCGGCGGGGCGGGCGAAAACATTTGCTTCGCTACCTACCGACCTAGCGCTCAAATACAGGGTCGAACACTTGAGATTGTTCAATAATAATTACGAATAAGCATTGCCATTCAGCGTGGCAATGCAGCCAGCATTCTGAGCACGCTGCCGTCGGGTGACGGCTTGCTTATTTGATAGGTAGGTTTTTATTTTAATTTTGGTTTATTGTCTTAGACTTTATATATTTTTATTTTGTTCAAATAACAAAATCGCAATTTAAATGTTCAAAATGTTATATAATTTATATGACATAATTATTTTTATTGAGTTATGATGATTCATATATAAAATGTAATTAAAATTCCCGTTATATAATTTATTATACTCTTATCTGACTTATTGACAAATGTAATCCTTTATGTTTTTTATTGACATATTAAAATGACAGAATAATTTTATTTAAGTAGGTATTACTGGTTGGTTTTACAGTTAGGTAGTACTGTAATGATGTTTATTACTTAATTATTAATGTGACGCTATTTACTTATTTATAACGCTTAGGTGGCAACACTGTTAGGCTAAAATTATAAAAAAATAGAATTTGAATTGAACTTGAATTGAGCTCTAGGTCAAAACAAATCCATTCTTCAATTTAAAACACTATGGTATGATTCTGTTTTACGAAAAAACTCAGGTCCGCTATAATATTCTTTGCAATGCGAAAGTAGCGATGATTTCAATCAACTCAAATCAACACAAATTAAACTAAACACAATATTTGTATAACAGTCCAAAATGATTCCAGTATTTTTGTCGTTTTACTTTGGTAATTGATCGAGAACCATGGTATGTTTTTGTGAGTAGTATTTTTACACCCTATATTCTTACAATTCAACTACGAACAACATAGTTATACGTAGTATTTACGTACAATTGTTTTCAGGTAATGAAGGATGTGAAACTTCAATATTATTCAATCTACTTACTTAGGCATGTTAGCAATGGTTTACAATGATTATCGTGGTTTATACGATCTCTAGATAATCGAAGGGTTTTTTTACACGACTGCGCTATAAAAAGGAGTACTTATATCGTTTTCAGGGTTCATGATATATTATGTTTCTTTATTCCACCATTATCTTCTGATTTAGATGATTGAGGTATCATTAGAATCTGCACGTTATCCCGATACGCACTGGATATGAGAAGAATATGAATAGATATATGACGAAATATGATGAAGATTATTTATTTTTTCCTTAAACTGTGTAGATTTAGCTAAAAATACGTTTAAAAAGGCGTTACGTTTTAAAATTCCTTTTAACAACGTTAAGATTTATTTTTTAATGTTACTTGCAAGACTATAGCGTTAGCCTGAAATTAAATTAAGGCACACCTTATAATTATGTAAGTTATTATAGGTAACTTCACTATTTGTAATAACTACGTACCATGTTATTTTAAATACTTCAGCAGTACTTTAATCGAATGTTTGAACGGAGCTGGCACACGCTACTGCAGCTAAACATTGTATGCAAATATTCCGGGTAGGTACCAAGTATGAATTTCCAACACATTGTATTTTGCCATCGTTATACATAAAACTAGTGTCCGTACGCGGTGTTGCTCGCGTTTTACCGTTAGGATAAAAAATAGATAGAAAATAGTTTCGGCGTGATTGAGAAACAAACATCCAAATATCGTAACTTTCTCAAATTGTGATATGAGTGGGATCGTTGGGTGACTAGATACTGAAATAACCATCTAATATATAAAAGGCTTTGTCCTGACTGACTGACTCAACGAGGTCCAACGCACAGCCTAAACCGCAGGACGTAGAGACTTGAAATTTGGAGGGTGTGTTCGTCTCGATGCGTAGGGTTGTACTAAGAAAGGAATTTTGAAAATTCGCATGCTAAGGGGTCCAAAATGCGGTTCTAACTTAAAACAAAAATGCTCTGTATTTCGGAAACAGTTAGTAGTAGAACCATGAAATTTGACATGATCATTCCTCAAATAAAATGAACAAACACGTATTTCAGCGATTCCTGAAACTTTCCTGAAAATTGGCAGGGGAACGTTTTCTTTGTAAAAAAATAAAAAAACTTTAGTTTTTACAACGCACAGGCTAAACCGCTGGTCGTAGAGACTTGAAATTTGGAAAGTGTAGTCCTTTTAGGGTTTCAAAGTGTACTTAAAATGGAATTTGGAAAATTCGCTCCCTTAGGGGTCCATAAAGGGCTTTTAATGTATACACTTTGCGTTTTGCAGCGCACAGCCTAAACCGCTGGACCTAGATACACGAAATTTGGAGGATGTATTCATTTTTGGGTGTACGGGTGTACTAAGAAAGGATTTTGGAAAATTCACCATGTAAGGGGTCCAAAACGGCTTTTAATGTAAAACTAAAATGCTTCGTATTTCGGAAACCGTTGGTAGTAGATACTTGAAAATTCACAGGTAGATTCCTTATATAAAAATAGAAAAAATATGTTGCAGCAGTACCTGAAATTTTGCTGAAAAAAGCCACTGGAACGTTTTGTTTGTAAATAAATACACTTTACGTTTTTGCCAGATTTCAGCGTATTTTGACGATTTAAAAGTTAGTTTCACAGTATAGTCATTGAGATCAAAATATTTTCAGGACCTCAAGGTTCAAATGGGACCCCTAAATTGAAAAACTTGAGTATGGTTTCAAAGGTTGTTATTTTCTTTCAAATGGGAGTTGGAACCCCTAAATTGAAAAACTTGAGTATGGTGTCGTTTCAAAGGTCGTTTCACGGTGTCGTTGTTGAAATCAAAATACTTTCATAACCTCAAGGTTCAAATGGGACCCCTAAATTGAATAACTTGAGGAGGGTGTCGTTTCAAAGGTCGTTTCACGGTGTCGTTGTTGAAATCAAAATATTTTCAGGATCTCAGAGATAAAATGGGACCCCTAAATTGAAAAACTTGAGTATGGTTCAAAGGTTGTTTCACGGTGTCATTGTTGAGATCGAAATATTTTAAGGACCTCAGGGTTAAATGGGACCCCTAAATTGAAAAACTTGAGTATGGTTTCAAAGGTTGTTTCACGGTGTCATTGTTGAGATCGAAATATTTTAAGTGCCTTAAGGTTAAATGGGACCCCTAAATTGAAAAACTTGAGTATGGTTTCAAAGGATGTTTCACGGTGTCATTGTTGAGATCGAAATATTTTAAGGACCTAAGGGATAAAATGGGACCCCTAAATTGAAAAACTTGAGTAGGTTTCAAAGGTTGTTTCACGGTGTCATTGTTGAGATCGAAATATTTTAAGGATTTTAGGGTTAAATGGGACCCCTAAATTGAAAAACTTAAGTTCAGTGTCGTTTCAAAGGTCGTTTCACAGTGTCGTTGTTGAGATTAAATATTTTCAGAAAATAAAGGGTAAAATGTGACCCCTAAATTGAAAAACTTGAGTGTGGTGTTGTTTCAAAAGTCATTTCGCGGGGTGGTTGTTGATGTTTAAGTTGTTGTCTGCACGCCGCGCCGGAGATGTTTTCAAACTACGCGCGGACGTAGTCGCGCGGGTCATCTAGTTTTACTATAAAACGCGAATTTTCCTTGGAACAGTTAGATAGATTTTTGTGTTTTGTCTTTTACATTGACATGCAGTTTCAAATTCGATCGAATGAGACAAAACACGGTGTAAGTAAGTAAGTATTTATGTATAAATCGAATTTAATAGTAGCATGGTAAGGTCGCACTATCCAAGGAATTACCGAAGTTTACCCCCAATTTTTTTAAAAATTGGTATACTTCTGTATGACGGAACAAGCAGCTGGCCCACCTGATGTTAAGCGGTAACCTCTGCCTATGAACAGTGCATTACCTCATAGGTCTCGTCCACCTAGGACGCACCCTATGTGGCATTCCACTGCGCTCGCCACCCTGAGACATAAAGATGAAAAGTCCCATGTGCCTGTAATTTCACCGGCACCCTTACCTTTCAAACCGGAACACAGCAATGCGAGCACTACTGCTTTGCGGCAGAAATAGGTATGGTGGTAGAACTTCCCCGGACGAACTCTTTCACAAAAAAACTCTACTACTACTAAAAGAACTACAAAGAGGGTGTTGAAGTTTTGGGATAAACGCGGATCTCTTAGATATTTTGGCCACTAAACACGCTCAATGCGCCACTAGCAAGTCCGTCTACGCACCGCAAACCAACACGCTTAGGTAAACATCACAAGTACCTTGGCAAGAATTTGGATGTACACACAACACAGCACTGCTGCAGTCACTGACTCACAGATGACAAAGGCAGCGCGCTCAATTCTTTTATAGACTGCAGCGACTCCAAGGAGGGACTGCGTCTACACGCAGGGTTCAAGGGGAATCATTTTAACACACGGACACTACAATATACTTAACGAATCTCCATTGAAGAGATACCTGCCTACTTATTATTTTATCACCAAAAATTTCTCCTTTATCAGCCGATTTAAATTACCATCGTCTCGGCCTTCGATGGTAGAGTACGAAATTGTGTTGAGACATGAATATACGCCTTTTTTATGCAACACACATGGAAGAAAATCACTATTCACAAGGTCTTGGTGTACTTAGGTTAGAGATTAAATTGAGGTGTGATGATCCTGAAAAAGACCAAGAGATCATTGTGGTGAAAGGGTCCAGTGTGCCACGCAGAGGTCCTTTTCATGCATCACGTCTTTTTTTTGGTTCTATTAACTATGCAGGTTTCCTTCACTGTTTGATAGTACGTATTATTGCTTTTCTGGTAGGATAATCCATTGTTGCACAACCGGAATTGAGTTCACGACCTTAGCAACGGAAGACATGAACGCCTTAGATCGGTATGTTCTCGTCCAGGATATGCGTAAGGAAATTTTTATTTTAAAAAAAACCTGTTTATTGAGGAGTGGTAGATGTGGAAGATGTGGTAGAGTGGAACGCCCGTGACTTCGTCCGCGTGGATGTTTTTCCATACAAACTTATAATCGCACTGCACAGCCTAAGGGGGTGAATTGTCGAAATTCCTTGTTAGTGTACCCCTAGACCACAAAAGGAATGTACCTCCCACAGGTATCTAAGATTTACGGCTTAGGCTATGCGTTGATAGTTAGTCAGTTTTAATAATACATTGATGATTGATTTCTTTAGCACAAAACTACAGAGACTGCGTATGGTGAGATTAAATTACGGATTGATAAATCACGCATATCGACAAAACTTTTAAAGAAGTAGGTAGGTACATAAAATCCTCGTGCCTTTACCGAAGACCTTAAAATAAATTGACTTTGGGTCAGCGTGTAAAAAGTGTCCGAACCAAAAGAGATATGGGCTCTTCTTGTTCGGGAACCTATCTTCTTATTTGAGTCCGAGGAGGTTATGGCTCATAGAGTTGCCGAGTGAAAACACGAAGCGTTTGTCCAATATGTTTTAATGGGATACAGTACAGAATCCTCGTTAGTTAGATTAACAGGTAATAATAAGAACAGTCATTTTTCATTTAGAAACTTCGTCCATAGCACAACAGAACATAGAGTACCTATTAATCAACCACAGATAAAAATTTCCATATACACACATCAACACGGTCTAGGGATATTTTAAAAAAAGCGAATTACTATCAATGTGTTAATTATTTATATGACATGTATATATTTAAAAGATACGTTATATTATTCTACGATTTTTTAATAATGGTTAAGGTACTTGATTAAAATTTCAGGATTTTATGGAAAAAAATGAAGCATAGACGGAAACCGTATATGAATTAACTTTTAATTTATGAGTAAAAACTGAAAAAAATAGAAAAATCATTTAATTTGTGTTTATAAACTTGAAGTTAGTAGTCTGAGAAAGCGCGCCCATGATGTTCATAACACATCGGCAACGATTCGGCATGCTCAGAACAAGGTTGTCAATGTCTTGCTGCGGAATATTGTCCCATGTCCTTCTGAGGTGCGCAAAAAGTTGATCTTCTGTAGCCAGATTTTCAGGAACTTCCTTCAGAGCTCTTCTTTGCAGCATATCCCACGCATGCTCAATGGGATTTAGATCTGGCGATTGAGCAGGCCAGTCTAAGGCCCTAACATTGTGTGTATGTAACCAAGCTGCTACCGTTCTCGCCGTGTGTGCCCGGGCATTGTCGTGCATGAGCAGGAAATCTGGCCCCATTTGTGTTCTGTGGGGCAAGATTACGGGCCCCAGCACCTGTTGGACGTATCGTTCTGCCGTCATATTGCCCCGCACCCAAACGAGATCCGTCCGTCCTCCAAGACGAATTCCTGCCCAAACCATAATTGTTCCCCTTGGTATGGGTGAACTTCCTGAGGGTTCTGAAGACGGCTCCATCGTCCAGGAACTCGCCAAACACGCGTCCTTCGTGAATCTGGATGGAAGCCGAACCTGGATTCATCCGTGAACAGCACATTGGACCATTGCTCACGGCCCCAGTCCACGTGGTTCCGTACCCATTCTAATCGTCGTCCACGATTGCCTCTCCGTAAAGGTGGGACACGGAGTTGTCTACGAGAGCGTAGATTGCTTTCATGCAGTCGCCTTCTTACAGTTTGGCCACTCACAAGCACTTGGTGTTCCACTCGCAGCCTTTGGACCAGCAGTGTATCGAACTCATTTGTCAGCGTTCGAATTTTCAAAGGTGCCATATTTTGGCATTGATAGTGTATGGAGTGCTTAGTCCATCGTAAAGTTATTAGAATGTCTTTGGCCTTTACAAAGGGTTACCTATTATTATTATTGTAATTGTTCAGTGCCCTCTGCAAGCCCCACTGAGTCCTTTCACCATCGGTCACAAGGCCCTTTTCAGGGCTACCATATTTCACGCTGATCTCGGACCTAACGTAGGGTGACCAAGAAAGAACTAATGACCTGAAGTAGTAGTACATTTAAATATAAATGCCTTTTAATATTTATTATTACGTTACAACGTTGCAACCCACGGTGAAAAGAGGCCCATTTGAGGCACTGCCTACCTTTTCGGGGAAAAAGGCGTGTGTCTATGTATGTATTACGTTACAATTCAATAAGCATTCGTACATACATTAATTATTATAGTATTTATTAATCATTATATTTAAAAAAACACATATTCCATTATTATTCTTTCTTTAAATCAATTTTCCAGTTAGTAGGTACAAAAATATTAAAATAACGTAGCATATATAAAATTCATGTAAAGCAATGGCGGCGTGAAGCTCACCACTTGTCACGTCTATATCCCACGATGGTGCAACCCACGGTGAGAAGGAGGCATTGAGGCTCTGCCTACCCTTTCGGGGAAAGAAGGCTATGTATGTATGTATGTATATAAAATTCGGTAATACCTGTCTTTGGTGTTAGGCCTATCATCAATACATCATACACATAAAATCGTTGCATACTTGACTGTCTGAATGACTATCAACGTACAGCCTAAGCCGTAAGCCTTACTGACCTGAAAGGAGAGTATTTTCCTTTTGTGGTCTAGGGGTGAACTGAGAAAGGAAAAGTGAATACCTGCTGAAATTCACTCCCTAAAAGGGTGCAGCGGGATGTTGAAGTTTGTATGGAAAAAAAGAGCGAGCCTTACATTCAGCTCATTCACCGTAAGATGGCACCTGCCTTGGTTAGCGTGCATCATCTTACGGGGAACGAGCTGTAGTCCCGTATGAAACGTCTTTCATCTCACCTACTTGGTAATAAGCAACATGGCTGATAGTACCAACCTCTCGGAAAAATGCGCTTCCTGTTGCACGTTCCGTCCCTTTTCACGAAATCACTCCCACAGATTACAGAAAAGCGAGAGGAAAGATGTTACACATAAAAAAACCACGCGGGCAAAGTTGCGGGCAAAGATGAAGGCATTCCATAAATAGTTTAAGAACAGTAGGAAATCTTTTCGATATTGCATACAATATTCTGAGACAACCTGTATACGGATGTAGGTATGCAGTTGAGTTTTATACGTTCACTGTGTAATAACAAAAAAATATAATTATATGTGGTACCATTGGTCGTAAAGTGAGTTCAAGAAGCGCTTCCTTATCGCTTGTGAAAAATGTTTTTCATAACTTAACTTATTTGGGGACTGGATTCCATATTGCACGCAAAAAATAATAAAGTTGAACCATCATTTTCCAAGCATTCGGAAGTAAACTCTGTACCGCCGGCCTCGTAATAGGGTAAAGGCACGCCATGACCCAGGAATGATGTCGATACAGCTTATTATGTAAGAACCTATGTCAATTTTTGGAACGCTACATGCGTTGATACCTTTGCGTCATCTCATCTATCAGGAACATCAGTTATGGCCGGTGCAGCGGCAGATTCGGCTGACGATCTCAAACGGCACAAATATGCAAGTCTAGACAGAGCTTACGTATTTGAGCCTTTCTGGTTCGAGACTGCGGGTCCGTGGAGTAATGGGCCCTTCGCGTTTTCAAAACCCTTTCAGGGCGTCTAGTAGAAGCGACCTGTGACCCCGAGAGCTGGCTCTTATCTGGCTCAACGCATTAGTATTGCCATTTAACGTGACAATGTAGCCAGCACCTATGGGACTCGCAAGAGACGGACCTCTGCACGGAACTGGAAACTGGGGACGGAAGTCTGGTAGTGATTTGGATCAGTAAAGGTGTTCTTAAGATCGAAAGGTCTTTAGATACATATATTATCACAGTTAGACCAACTGTTTAATTTTTATTGTAAATGTTGTAACCAACTTGTATCGTTGTATAATTATTTCTGTAAATAAAGTACTGACAATAGTATTTATTATAAGCATGCCGATTAACATAACATTTATCTCTATGACCAGGCGTGGCGCACTCCGCACTTTAGGTATGAAGCTTTTACCGCGAAGGGAGGTAACTTCTAGGAGGTGACTTTAGCTGTAGGTAATTAGGTTTTATGATAGGCTTCAGGATAGAGAACTGGGCTCCAACGCGCTAATATTGAACGTTCGTACGTCTGGATTGAGGAATCCTTGCTTGAATTGGCCTGAAACTCAGCGGATTACAGAAATTACCCTCCTTCCAATATTCCTCGATCCAGACTACGAAATAACGTGAACAGTTCTGGTTTTGTTCTGGCAATAAATAACGTTCAAATCTAGCACGATGGGGCCCATAGCCTATTGGCAGTTTCCCACATAATATATAATAACGTAAGTATCAGATTCACTTTTGATACAATAAACATAATCATATTTCATTTTGGACTCCTTGGAGTTGCAGTATGGAGTGTAGGGACACATCTTTATATGGTTCGGTACTCAAAAGTTGCCAACGGGACCATTTATTGCATGATATGGGGTGGGTGGCCTCGTCCAGCAATGGATGTATACCGGGTGATAATGATGAGTATTAGATATTACCTATGTATTGTGTAGTATCGTGTTTAGATTAGCTGACTCACGCCAACCTTCACCAGTATTCAGTGGAACTCATGAGAAATGTGTGGCAATAGGTGATAATCAAACAACAGGAAGGTCTGTACACAGAATCCGATAGCGAGACTCCGCCTCTGATATCAAGATGGTAGATTTAGATGTATCTTTATTGTCGAGTAGGTAAGCAAAACTAAGTACCTATTACTTAAGTAGTTAATATAGGTACTAAGTCGTTCATTTAGTACGGTTTTGAGCTGGATTTGATGCTGTTTTATTTACATATTACATAGAGAATTTTAAGATGAACCGATTGGCAAACATTACTAAACTTGTAGGTACTCTTTTGTAGTTTTTATACGCCTCAATTATGTTGTTGTGTTAACAAATTTCATTTATTTACTTAAGTAGAATATGGGTACTAAGTCGTTCATTTAGTACGGTTTTGAGCTGGATTTGATGCTGTTTTATTTACTTATTACATAGAGAATTTTAAGATGAACCGAATGGCAAACATTACTAAACATATTTGTACTATTTTGTTGTTTTATACGCCTCAATTATGTCGTTGTGTTAATCTTTTGTAGGTGCTTAGACGTTCATTTAGTACGGTTTTGAGCTGGATTTAAAACTGATTAGTTTACTTATTATTTACATAGAGAATTTGAAGATGAACCGATTGACATGCATTACTATTTTTTTTACTATTTTGTCTTTTTTATACTTTTCAATTAAGTACCTATGTTGTGTTAATCACGAGGTTTAATAACAACTTACCTTTAACTAAGTAATTAGGTATTGCTATGGATAAATTTAACATGAACTTTTCGTTGGTAGTTTGGAATTTCGTAAGGACGAAAAAAGAATGACGAAAAACGGTCAAAAACGATTTGTTATAAATCTGACATGACATAACATGGAACCTTAGACGAAGATAGATGGAAATCTGATGCAATTTTTTTTCAAAGTTCCAATTCTGTTCTTCTAAGGTAAGTATGGCTTAGGACCGCGGTGAATAGAGTTCCATTAAGGCTCTCTCTACCCTTTCAGGGAAAAAGGCTCCATGTCTATGTATGTAGGTACCTATGAATTAAAGTATGAGATAGAGGTGCCTCCTCATTATGGTAGCACGGTGGTTATATTGTATCATTCACATCAGTATCTGAAGCGTAACTTGGTTCAAACGTTTAATCAATTTGACCTTCCGATTATTTGTCCACTATTTGTCCTTGACCAGTCGTGATTTCGCAATGAGACGCACCCATAACTCATAAGTGAACCGCAAAGCATCTGTTGTTTTCGATGTTTCTCAATGGAACCAACCTACTAAATTATATTAGCCCCATTCGAAGAAAAACGTAGTAGCTCGGCGGCTTTTGTTTACAGGATACGAACAAGTAAATTATAGATAAGTTTATGTTGAAAAGTTTATTTTCACAAGTTTTTATGGTATGTCCGACTACAACTTCCACCTACTTATGTACGTATATTACTTACTATGTCCAGCTACTTCCGACTGATGATGATGATAAAATTATAAAATTACTAATCAGATCTGGGAGCTGATCAAAGTGAGCTTAAATACGGCCGATTACTGTATTCTATTGATTTCGTTGTCCACCATCATCAGATCACCATAATATTGTATTGTCATAGGAACTTGAGAGGTAACTCCAGAGTCTCGAGCACCGCCGTAAGGTCGCGTGCCTCTCCATCTTCTATAAGATACATTTTGGGGAATGCTCCCAGGAACTTCATGATCTGATCCCACCATCTCCTTTTCATCATAGGACGAGCGGCGCATGGCTCGGTACCATCCTTACCTCATTAGAATACCCTCTATTCGTACGAAACGTTTCAGTTCTACCTTTATAATGCGAACTGCTAAGGAGTGGAATAAACTACCGTCGTCTGTCTTTCCTGGAAACTATAATCTGGGTATCTTCAAGGCTAGAGTGAATAGGTGCCTTCTAGACCTTTGTGTTCCATCTTCGGCCACTTCGTCACTTACCTACCAACAGGTGAGATCGTGTCAAACAAAGAGCGAAAAAAAAAAAAAGAGAGTAAAAAAAAGAAGCATAATTTCAGTTCAATCGGTTGGCGGTTCGGTTTAAAATTTTGTCGTAAGATTGACCCACATACTAGTTCCTATACTAACAGGGTAAGGTAAATAAAACCGTTTAAAAAAGTTTATAAAAAGTGATGACAAGAGTTGTTAAGTTTTTTTTTTTACTTCGTTAATGACGGAACAGGCTGGTGGCCTACAATAGGTCACGTCCACCTAGGACGCACCCTATTTGTTTTTTTATATTATAAGGTGAAAAACAAGCAGACAGCCCGGCCCGCCTGATGTAAGGCAGTCACCACCGCCTGTGGGCATCATCTGCTACACCCACGGTATTGCAAACGCGCTGCCTACCATTAAGAACCCTATTGATATTTCTCTTGAATTTGCCCATATTGTTACCCCTATGTGGCATTGCACTGCGCCCGCCACCCTGAGTCATAAAGATAAAAAGTCTCATGTGCCTGTAACTTCACCGGCAACCATACCTTTCAAACCGGAACACAGCAATGCGATCACTACTGTTTTGCGGCAGAAATGGGTATGGTGGTAGTACTTCCCCGGACGAAGTCTTTCACATAAAAGTTCTACTACTAGTAACATAACAATGTCAACAAGTTTCATAGGTACTAGAATCAGCTATTACCAAATGCTCGAGATTGTAAGAAATTATCCACGTAATTTTTATCGTCTTCTCGGTAATGAATTAGCTTGCATAATGCGTACCTAAGCGTATGGACACGTGAACTATTTGAGTTATGTTAACACGTTTTCCTATCACGTCAGTGGCTTTCAGCTAATACCTTAGCTAAAAAACTAAATAAATAAATAATGCTGGACAGTTCACACAACATTATCTAGCCCCAAGCTAAGCAGAGCTTGTGTTATGGGTACTAGATAACTGATATACTTAATACAATATATTATATAGATAGATATTTTTTATTATACATAGAAAATACCCAGTACACCCTGAACAAATATCTGCGATCGCACAAATACTTGCTTTGCTTGTTGCTAGCTACTAATATAGTAGGTATTTAATTAATCTGTGCCTTAGCATAAGTTCACTTCGACCAAAATCTATACAACATGGTTACCTAATATGACATCGGAATAGGTACCTATTAGTTAGATAACAGACCCCAATCTGCAATACCTCTCTTTGAAAGCCTACTCGCTCATTACCGGATAATTCAAATACCTACCATAAAGAAATATAATATAATAGACATGTAAATATAGGCAATAGTACCTATATTATGGTACAAGTGATTACCGCTAGGCGCCATTGAGACCCGAGCCGTCAGGTGAGGGTCTTAAGAGAGCCGAGGACGGTAATCATCAAAACACACGTGTATCATACGACGTTTTTCAAAACACATGTGAAGAAAAAAAAAACAGAAATACACACTCTGTGTAAATAATAAACTGTCTCTATAACTCACTATAGTGAATAATAGTAATGAAAAAGTCACAGTTTGATTACAGGTGTCATTATGTGCCTAATTGCGGTGAAATTTGAGCCACTTTATGAGCAAGTGATTTGAAAAAATGATAATTTAAGTCTATTTTTACCTCCAACGCAAAAACGACGGGTGTTATAAGTTTGACTTGTCTGCGTGTGTGTGTGTGTGTGTGTGTGTTGACCTTAAGTACCAAGCGAGGACTTGCTATTGAATACACAAGGCACACCCGAGGACATTTTCAAAGCGAGGTCTTTTTCATGGGTCCTCGTATCGATCGGACCATTGCATCGTATTTTATGCGCGATTTTGAGTCTTATTGTATATTTGAAACGGAAATATTGACCTAACCTCGTTTTGGTCACGATAAGTCATGCTCACACCCCGACAGTGTGTGACCACCAGGCGGCGCCACTATCGCCTTCTATACACTCCATTTCACACTCTGTCATGTTCTTTGTACCTTCCGAGGCCTTATGTGTGAATTTAACACACAAGACCTCGTAATGGTAGCTTTTCCGAACAATGTGTATTAACGACCTCGCTTCGATCAGTAATATTACAACAGTGAATTTTCCAAGTGTGTTATATAAATTTTCTGTCCTCGTTTGGCTAACGCACACTTTGTGTATTTTACCTAGGTTAAAGTAGGTATATAAACTTGTGAGTTTGAATGTAGGTAACCTCCGGCTCTATTGATACGTCTCTGAAAATATATGATTTTAAGATTAAAATTAAAACTTTAAAACAAATTACTATTTCACTAAATAAATAAAAAGTTATAGAAATAAGTTTCCCATACCTTCGTGCTGAAACTTCGCATTGCACGCTTCCTACCTTGGCTTGGGAGGTGATCGAATACCGCCTTCCAGGTCGATTATCTTGCCCCATTTAGACAAATTTGATAAGCACAAAGTAGGCATTCAAGGGTTCCGTAATCTACCGTCCAGGTCAATCATCAGATCCTCATTCGCTCTTTTATTATATTACTAGCTGACCCGCTCTCGGCTTCGTCTATATTTACATAGAGTACCTACCTACTCGTAATACGCATTCTAAATGGATGGTGGTATAAACATCAGACTATTGGCTATTAAAATAAGAATACCTCAATGAACGTCCTGAGTTGCCTGCATGCAACGACTTCATGTGATTTTTAAAATATCGTTGGCCCATTGAAAAGGGATATAGGCTTTCTACTGTGCGTATTCCGGTTCGAGGTTGGCCATTCGAGAACCATTATTCCCCAGTGGTTGACGACCACTTTAGCGCGTCGGGCGAGTAGTCTGCTGAGATGCGAGAGGTTACGGGTTCGATTCCCACTGCGGGACAAACGTTTGTATGATCTGCAAATGTTTGTTCTGAGTGCTAAGGTACCATGGTACTCATAGTTCCTGATACCCACGGCACTAGGAATCCTAGTGTGGGATCAGGACTATGTATGTGACTGTTGGGTGTTATGTTATGTTACGGTTGTTGGTTCTGCGAGCTATATATATGACCTGCCCATTACAATTTAAACTTGCTAATTTTGAGACCTATTTCAGGGATCTCGGTTCTTCTACGGATCAACGGATCGTTTACGGTACGGATACAGAATCTGCGTGCATAGCTCTCTCCAAAGCCCGTTGGGCGTATTTGGGCTTGTGTTGAGGTTGACGTTTAAGTAGTAGAGGAGCTTTTTTGTGAAAGAGTTTGTCTGGGGAGTACTACCACCATACCTATTTCTGCCGCAAAGCAGTAGTGTTCGCATTGCTGTGTTCTGGTTTGAAGGGTTGCCGGTGAAATTACAGGCAAATGAGACTTTTCATCTACATGTCCTAGTGTGCGCGGGCGCAGTGCAATGTCCACATAGGGCGCGTCCCAGGTGGGCGTGACCTATATAAAAATGCACTGTTCATAGGCAAATGGTACCCCTTATCATCAGGTTGGCCATCTGCTTGTTCCGTCATGTCAAGTATCCAGTATGAAAAAAAAAAGTTTTAGTCCCGTGAGTTATCACTTCCAACATTCAAACTTTAATTTTATGGCTCTGCAGTGTCTGTGACGTGAAGATATAAACATAAACACACAACCAACAGTCACATACATAGTCCTGCCCTGGTATTCGGGGCTCGGTGAACTTGCTGAGCGAGTCACGGGGTGAAGTCACGCGTTGCGCAGTAAGATAATATTTGACTTCGGTAATGTTAGGTGTGTCAAAAATTAATGGCTGTCTCGACGACAGCTAGATTAGTATGTACAAGATACACAATGAGAGATCGAAGATGAAACCAAAAAAAAAATGTGCACGTGTTGGTGGTCTATGTGTAAGTTATAAATAGTGTTGTCCTCGATCAACACTTTTACATTGTCGATAGAATTCATCATCCGTCCGTGATGTGTAGAGTAGGATAGGTAGATAAATAGATCTTAATGCAGATTAAGTCTTTCATGAATAACACAGTTTGGCAGATTTGACGTCATAAAGAGAATGAGGTTCTTATTCCAATTTTGAATAAATAAATTATTTTTAAGGGATCGTTTGGAGAAATAAAACCGTTAATAAATAAACCTTCATTATTTATTGACCCCAAAATATTATGGTTTTATTTAGGTGGGATCTTAGAATTTCCCTATTGAATTTAAACTCAAAATCTTTGCTGCAGATACCCAGTGGAGTACTTATTTGAGTCCATCCCACTCTTCTTATAACCGATAACCATTTTTTTCGAGGGTGCAGGTTCGAGTCCCGCTGAAACGGAATTTTTGGGGTATATTTAAATTTAATTTGGTACCTATTACTTTATCAAGCGGAAAGTAGCAATATTTTTTGTTAAAATGAAAATTCCCTCTCCTACACATCAAGACATTTTTATGCCACCGAAACAAAAGAATTTTCAAAAATTTGAATTTGGAATTAGTCTGAGATAAATTACAAACAAATCGGTGTATAAAAGATTCCAATGCGGCCAGTACTTTTCGAGTTATTTAATTGAGTATGAAATATCCCTAGACCGTGTTGATGAGTGTAGTATAAAAAAAAAAAAAAAAAAAAAAAAAACCTTAAAATAAAAATCTAAAATAATTAAATTAAATTCTGCCTCTGGAGCCGGTAGAAGGTAAATTACATATACATGGGTACCCAGACCCACATTATAATGTGCGTACGTGATTTCTTAACATAGATTTGTCTGTTGTAGGGCAATGTTAAAATGTCCTCGCTTGTATTCACGTAACTTGAACTGTGTATGAAGAAAATATAACGTTTTGGCACAGAATAAATAATAGTACAGAGTTTTGGTTCAACTATTTATTCTGGTTCTGTATATCAACTCCATAAAGTCTAATGTCCTCACTTCGGACAAGCCTGCTGTAGGGTGATGTGTACCGTGTTAAAAAAAGTCCACGCTTAGTTCCTACATAACTTGACATAGGTATGAAGAAAATATAAGGTCCTCGGTTAGTATAACTAATTGAAAAAGTCTGACACACGTTCTCTCGGTTTATTCCCGTTGTTCACGTTCAGCTTGTCCACGTTAACGTTGACAACGGGAATAAACTAAAATAATTAAAAAACTTTCCCGATGTCCACGTTATCATATATTATGATAACATAGACTGAATCATTTGTATACAAAATGTTAATCAAAACCACCTATGCATACCTCCTCCTATAATATACTATTTCACGTAAAAATTTAATTTAAAAAAATTACAAGCGATGTCCCCTGCATTCCGACAGTCTTTAATGCAACATTCTCGGAAATAAAGGACTTTGGGCTGGATAATGTATGAGAAGACCCGATGGCCATGCTTGGGGGTTCGGGAGTCCCTGCAGTCTCCAATCTAGTCCCCTACTGGCACAGCAGCCTGCCGTATGTCTTTTGGCTCGCTGTCCAGTGCTACGCTCAACTTTCGTCTTCCCACAAACCACTCAAATCTCGAATCTAAACGAACATGAAAAATATGAATTTAACTGTGTTTTTTTTTGTTTAACTGTGATAGACCCTCGATTGACCGCGATCTCACCTGTTGGTAAGTGACGATGCGGCCTACGTTGTAGCACGAAGGTCTAGAAGGCACCTATTTACCATAATATACCCATATTATAGTTTTCAGGAAAGACAGACGACGCCAACTTGTTCTATCTGTTCCTTAGCTGTACGCATTACAAAGGTGGAACCGAAACGCTTAGTGCGAATTGCGGGAGATGTAACTGAGCCGGGCGCCTGCTTGTCGTATAATGAAAACGAGATGGCAGGATCAGATCATGTAGCTCCTGGCCACATTCCCCGAAATGTAACCTATAATAGAAGATCGAAAGGCATGCTACTTTAGGGCGGTGCTCGAAACTCTGGATCCTAGTCTCCGCCATACGTTGCTCTCCTATAAGCCTGAAAGCTCTGCGTTAGATCGAGTCTAAGGCAGCGAGCTGGTGTTTGGCCGAGCCATCCCAAACATGGCCGCAGTACTCCATACCATACCGGACTTGCGCTTTGTACAAACTGAGCAGCTGTCCCTGTGTGAAGTAAAGCTTTACCTTAGTGCTGTGTGAATTAAAGCGTTGGGTTTAACTAGATTAGCATCGTCCCAGTTGAGCAGCCGCCAACGACTGCTCGAATCTAGAGCCCACCAAGCCATACTTTAATAAGTGACGCTCACGGAGACGCAGATTCAATATCCTCCCGATACAGCATACCTGACATACCCAGGCTATGCTCTGGAGCACAATTTGAAACAAAAAGCTGGTATCTGTATTTATGCCTGGGACGACATTTGTTTTGTGCGCCTGCATGATCTTGAAGATCCCCATTTATTGTCTTTGGGGATTTTGTTGGATAAAGTCTCAGATAACATCATCTATGCCAGTTTATATCGTTCACACTCTAGAGATCACGTGACAACCAGGTTATTTAACTACATGCGGCGAATGTGACCCAACAACGGTACCCTGATGCCCAACTAGTGCTTTTGGAGGACTTTAACGCCCACCAAAAGTGGCTGTTCCCATACCAGATCACGGACCATGATCGGAGAGAGCTGTGCAAACTTGCAATTTTGCTTAATCAACAAGAATTTCAAACGTAGAGGACCACACAGCCAACTTTGGAACTTCTGCTGGCAACGTACCGGACTGCCACTCAGTATCAGTGCTGCCTCCCCAGATCACTGTGGTTTGCATCGTCATACTCGCCACCCGATTCCTTCCACAAAGGAAGTAGGTGAGTGTGGCGTTACGTGTAGGCAGATTGGAATGAGATGCGACACTTCTTCGCTTCTTATCCATGGCGCCAAACCAGCTTTTCTTCTTGTGACCCAACGGTCTGTGCTGATGCCATTACAGAGGTGATCAAGAACAATGGAATACTTTATTCTATTATCCGATGATTCACCTTCAGGTTATGCTTGCCCATGGTTCAGTCCCGCGTGTGCCAGCGCAGAAGCGCAAAAACATGTGGCATATCTAGCCTAGGTTGACGCAAGAAATAGAAAAGCTTCGGATGCATGGGATTAGAAGAAGGCCTAACATAGCCGCCAAGTCTTGCAAGAAGGTGAAACAAAAGGGTCGCTTCGATCGAATTGGCCGTTTGGGGGCTAAGCTTGCCGCATATCCTCTGGGAAGTAAAGCATTCTGGACTCTGGCTAAATCGGTTGAAGCTAATTTCAGCCGTACTTCACTCCCCCACTGCTGAAACTAAATGGAACCCTAGCTCACGCCGCCGTTGATAAAGCAAATTTGCAACTCAATTTGCGGAAACCTCGCGTCTGGGCACCTCTGGCGAAACTCCATCCAGCTGTCCTCGTTGCGAAGTTTCAATGCAGGAAAGGAAATGTCCAAAAAATATATGGAGGCCGGTATAAAAATAACTAGAAATTCTTAGCAATATAATAGTTATTTACGGAGAAAGGGCATATTATTTTAAATTTAAATTTTTAAGCTAATGTAAAATAATAAATGTACCTCCGTTTTTTTTAAAACTTGATTCAAATGTTGTATTTTTCAAAATAAAGTTTAGAACTTGCAACACTCCCAAAAGGTGAACTTGATGCTCTTTGGCAGGCAGACTAAGGAATTTTGATACTCTCTAGCTAGCGAGACAGACGGCAGACAGACAACCACAGACAATTTTTCATAGGAGTATCCTACCTTCGTTCCGTGTTGTCACGTTATTACTTCATTTATTATTTTATCCGTTCTGTATAGGTTCAGGAAACATTCTGAGTGTACCTACCTACACTGTTGGAGAGTTCACTAATAGATAGGAGCTGCCTATAATGATAATAGTACCTATAGCAATACGCATAGGTACCTACATTCCTCGCCTCCTTATTAACATTTGTATTTATCAGGTAGCTCAAGGCACAGATAAATTGATTGTAAATTGTGTATTAGCACGTATTCCATTCAAGGAGAATATTTTAGTCATCATATCTTTGGGCACAGGCAGAAGAAGACAAAATGGCATATTTGCGTGTTGAATAATAGATAGGGATAGCACTGTCAACTTGTTTCCGTGCCCAAGAGATGGCGATGTATGTCCTCCTCTACATTTTACATATTTCCAATCATGTTATAAATAACATTTTATATCAGGTATAAATAAAAATATTAAGTTCAGTTCAGTTCATTTCTTGAACAAGGTTACAAGACACATTATTAAATAGCAATAGAACGTTACTGACAGTGACACATGGATGATAGTTATGTTTTGTTTGAGTTTGTAAAGGACTTGCGTGCTTTTTCCGTAGTTCGTTTTAGTAAAAACACATATATTTTTTTTATACTACTTGGAGTTGCGGATCAAGCAGATGGCCCACCTGATGTTAAGTTGGTACCCTCTGCCTATGAACAGTGCATTACCTCATAGGTCACATCCACCTAGGACGCACCCTATGAGGCAATGCACTGCGCCCGCCGCCACCCTGAGACATAAAGGTGAAAGTCTCATGTGCCTATAATTTCACCGGCACCCTTACCCTTCAAACCGGAACACAACAGAGCGAGCACTACTGCTTTGCGGCAGAAATATGTAGTACAAATAGGTGGTAATGGTGGTAGTACTTCCCCGGACGAACTCTTTCACAAAAAAGCTCTACTACTACAACCACAAAAAAGCTCTACTACTATTGTATTGCATAGACTACACAATTACGACCAGTGGCACACACAATTTCACGACCTCTGTGGCGCGGCGGGCGAAGGTTGGCCTGCGACGCAGGAGGGTGCGGGTTCAATTCCCGCCTCGGAACAAATATTTGTGCGATCGCAGATATTTGTTCAGGGTGTTCTGGGTATTTTCTATGCATAATAAAAAAATAAAAAAATATTAAGTATATCAGTTATCTAGTACCCATAACACAAGCTCTGCTTAGCTTGGGGCTAGATAATGTTGAGTGAACTGTCCAACATTATTTATTTATTTATTAAACACGTGTGGTTGGGGCGGGGCATGGTTGTTTCATTATGTTTTCCCTTCAAGAACATTTTTATTATTTTCTCGGAAACGGAGGTTTTATAAGATATAAAATTTATATAATCGAGTAGCCCAATAAATAACCTTTTTTTTGAGATATACTTTATAACTGTAAGAATTTTCTCGGAATATTATACCACTTCTGAACATCTCCTTTGCATACAGAAAAAAGTATGTAGCGTATGTAGTTGTATGTTCTATGTAGCGGCTACATAGCCTGGATGTGGATAAAATAGCGGGCCAGACGGTATCTCAGCTGTAGTATTAAAAACATGTGCTCCTGTGTTGTCTGAATTTTAGACTGCTTATAATATTGATACATTACATTATTACAATTAGATTGACAGCTGATAATGTAATACTATGAGACTAAAGAACAGAACTTACTCCTTACTCATAAAAAATTGAATTGAATTGAACTTACTCCTTGCAAGATGATTCTGTGATAAGTGCAATTTTGTAACATAATTATGAGAAAATAACTTTAATACTGCAATTAACGTATTTTTTTCACTTTTTACCGTACTTATCTGCCTACATTTAATGTTATTGAATTTGATTCAGTAATTGATTTGTATGTTTTGTATGTCTTATTTAAGTTTTGTGTAGTTGAAACCTATGGAGATAGCGCTTTAGATAAGGTGGACAACGGGAAGGGATTTGGTGACTTCATGCTGTCCACGTTAGCGGGGACAGCTAATGTGGACAACGGGAAAGGATTTTTTGACTTCCCGCTGTCCACGTTGACGTGGGCAAGATAACATGGACATCGGGAATAAACCGTTCTCTCTTTGGACAAGGGATTTACTTGTTGTAGAGGTATTATGTTAAAGTGTATTTGCTTCTCTCCACATAACTTGAAATGTGTATTAAATAAAAATAGGGTCCTGGTTATGGCTACTCCAATTTATAACGATACTACGAGACAAAAAATACAAACAAACTGCGCTCAGTGGAAAAAAGCTTATTTAATATCAAGTTGAAAAATAATCAAAGAAGAAGTGAGGCAATAATAACAAAGAAAGACAAAGAGACCTATACCCGAAAGGGGACTTAGCTATATTAAAAAAAGTCTACTATTTAGTTGTAATATAAACATTTATGTAAATAGTTAGTTAAGGAAATAAAAAGGCTATATTATTATAATCTCACTCATTTATACAAATACTCGTAAAAATATATTTTTCACTATAAAAGAATACTATCTACAAAAAATAAATAGTTTAAAAACATTATAGTAAACATATAAATCTAAACGGGGAACCACCGACCGCGGAGCGAGGCCCAAACGGTCGGGCGCTAGGGCTGCAGAGAGAGGAACCTCCTGACTATGCGTACCGAAAGCACATGCCTGAGGGACTCTCCGGGACGGTGACATGCTCTACAGATATCAACCGTCCCATCCTTCATGATGTACTTTCGATAGTTGTTCGTCTTGATAACCTCATCCATAATCACACAGACAAAACCCTCGGTTGCCCCAAAGAGGTCACCGAAACGTAGCCGGTTCACTGAAGCGAGCAGATCAAAATCGGGCAAAATGAAATAATTTAAAATTAGATTAGATTGAATAAAATCTAAGGTAATTGCTACTTCGCATATTTAATTTTAACATGACATCTGCAATGAGTAATAATTAATTAGTTTATGTTTACAATTTAAATTATGAACTACATTTTTAGTTATTTTTTTCATAATTTTTCGTATGAAATTTTATTAGTCTGACCTTTAAATTTATATTTACAAATAAATTGATTATTCCTTGATTATTCCCTGTGGGTAAATGGTAAATGTACAAGACGTGCGACGCCAAATATAAAGAAAAAAAAACGATGTGACAGATAGACAGATTTTTGTCTTTCTTGTGACAATATTGAAAGTGAGGAAATAGTGCCTCATATTTGTGAATAACTTTGGTTAATAAATATATTGTAAATATTTTGTAAACAACTTATTTGAATTATTGTTTAGTTTTACTAATAGACCCCACTCGATGAATCTTTGACACTGATAACTTTGCGGGAATTCAGTGGATGGGGGCGGCACAAGCCGTTCATTAATCCATTAATCCATTCATCATTCCATTGTTAATTCCATTCGTTTTTCCATTAATCGTGGAATTCTATGGGGAAGGCCTATGTCATCAAGTGGCTGAAAGTATAATAAAGATGCCCTACCTAAAATGATGTTTATTAGGTAACACATCATTTTAGGTAGGTAGGGTTGCAAAGATGCCCTACCTAAAATGATGTGTATCACATCATTTTAGGTAGGGCATTTATAAATAATAATTAAGATGATATAATAAACCATCATTTTACCTCGTAACTTAGACGAGGTATTGTATATTATGTGTATTGGGTTAATATATAATATAAGCTTTAATTACTCTTACACTCTAATATTTAAATATAACAATTTATTGACTTATCTTAATATGTTGTAAATAATTAGTTAATCCGTTTTTCGGGTTTCTCAACCAGTGCAAATATCACTTTGAGCGGTGAAAGCCTCCACCATCTGCCCCCATCTCTCTCTATCTCTAGCTGCTCTGCTCCAGGTAATGCCTGCCACTTTAGCGATGTCATCGCTCCAACGTTTATGCGGTCTTCCAGGCCGTTTCTTTTTGTCCATGGGGTACCAGTTATTTATAGTTCTCGACCACCTATCGTCTGTCGCTCGCTGTACATGTCCAGCCCATTTCCACTTTAGATGAAGAACTTTTTTCACAGCGTCAGAAAAAAGATAAAGGCAAACTTTATCTTTTTTCTAATTACGGTATTTTTGTTTTTTTTCCTTCAGCTTATGACCAGGTGTAGCTTCTCTCGAGTCTTTGACATGCTCTTATTTTTCCAGTGTCTTCTTCGTGAGTGGCCATGTCTGTCATGCATACGTGAGGCGCGGCAACAAACACATTTCCATAACCTTTGTTTTTAGTTTAACCGGTAACTTGTTTTTGAAAAAATTGGTTAATTGATTATTGGGTTAATAGTAAAAACAAACTTAAATTGGACGTCCTCGCAAGGTACATTGTTTATGAACAGTGTAGGAAGAAAAACTAAAATAAAATTACAAGGTCCTCGTTTTGTACACGCCCTACCCGGAAAAACGTCCTCAGTTTGTTCATGTAAAATCTAGCACAACGTCCTCACTTTGTACAAGGATCAAGAAAAAACGTGTTAAACTGAGTCCTCAGATGGTCATCTCTGGTCAAATGATATGGTCCTCGCTTGGCTCACACAAAAGTCCTCGAAAGGATGTCGCTATAAACGTTTTCGCGTGTAATTAAGACCCCACGTTGTTCACAGAAATTCAAACGAAAAAATGTTGAGATAGAGCTATAAGACTTGGCTCATCAGTCATGTTTTTTTTTTCTTTCTCTTTCTGGCGCACTCACAGTTCCCTAAGAGGTCGCTAACCTAGTTTTTCAGAGGGTCCTCGGTTGGTGACATACCACTATAGTCCTCTTAAGGACGTCAGGACACGTATGTGTGTGTATGAGTGTGTCTGTCTGTGGCATCGTAGCTCCCGAGCGGATAAACCGATTTAGTTTTTTTTTGTTTTGTTTGTAAGGTGAATATGTCGGGAGTGTTCTTAGCTAAGTTTTATCAAAATCGGTTCAGCCGTTTCATTGCGTTGAGGGTTTTTTATTTTTTATAAAATTAATTACTTGTAGGTAGATATTGGTACTTAAAAAAAACTTAAGATTTACGCAAAAAACATTCGTACCTCGTTTCAGTTTTACCTTTTTAGCTTTTTATAATCTGGGTCTATTTAAGCCTAGAGTGAATAGGTGCCTTCTACACCTTTGTGCTCCATCTTTTTAGCTATAATCTGGGTCTATTTAAGCCTAGAGTGAATAGGTGCCTTCTACACCTTTGTGCTCCATCTTTTAAGCTATAATCTGGGTCTATTAAAGCCTAGAGTGAATAGGTGCCTTCTACACCTTTGTGCTCCATCTTTTTAGCTATAATCTGGGTCTATTAAAGCCTAGAGTGAATAGGTGCCTTCTACACCTTTGTGCTCCATCTTTTAAGCTATAATCTGGGTCTATTAAAGCCTAGAGTGAATAGGTGCCTTCTACACCTTTGTGCTCCATCTTTTTAGCTATAATCTGGGTCTATTAAAGCCTAGAGTGAATAGGTGCCTTCTACACCTTTGTGCTCCATCTTTTTAGCTATAATCTGGGTCTATTAAAGCCTAGAGTGAATAGGTGCCTTCTACACCTTTGTGCTCCATCTTTTTAGCTATAATCTGGGTCTATTAAAGCCTAGAGTGAATAGGTGCCTTCTACACCTTTGTGCTCCATCTTTTTAGCTATAATCTGGGTCTATTAAAGCCTAGAGTGAATAGGTGCCTTCTACACCTTTGTGCTCCATCTTTTTAGCTATAATCTGGGTCTATTAAAGCCTAGAGTGAATAGGTGCCTTCTACACCTTTGTGCTCCATCTTTTTAGCTATAATCTGGGTCTATTAAAGCCTAGAGTGAATAGGTGCCTTCTACACCTTTGTGCTCCATCTTTTTAGCTATAATCTGGGTCTATTTAAGCCTAGAGTGAATAGGTGCCTTCTACACCTTTGTGCTCCATCTTTTTAGCTATAATCTGGGTCTATTTAAGGCTAGAGTGAATAGGTGCCTTCTACACCTTTGTGCTCCATCTTTTTAGCTATAATCTGGGTCTATTTAAGCCTAGAGTGAATAGGTGCCTTCTACACCTTTGTGCTCCATCTTTTTAGCTATAATCTGGGTCTATTTAAGGCTAGAGTGAATAGGTGCCTTCTACACCTTTGTGCTCCATCTTTTTAGCTATAATCTGGGTCTATTTAAGCCTAGAGTGAATAGGTGCCTTCTACACCTTTGTGCTCCATCTTTTTAGCTATAATCTGGGTCTATTTAAGGCTAGAGTGAATAGGTGCCTTCTACACCTTTGTGCTCCATCTTTTTAGCTATAATCTGGGTCTATTTAAGGCTAGAGTGAATAGGTGCCTTCTACACCTTTGTGCTCCATCTTTTTAGCTATAATCTGGGTCTATTTAAGCCTAGAGTGAATAGGTGCCTTCTACACCTTTGTGCTCCATCTTTTTAGCTATAATCTGGGTCTATTTAAGCCTAGAGTGAATAGGTGCCTTCTACACCTTTGTGCTCCATCTTTTTAGCTATAATCTGGGTCTATTTAAGGCTAGAGTGAATAGGTGCCTTCTACACCTTTGTGCTCCATCTTTTTAGCTATAATCTGGGTCTATTTAAGGCTAGAGTGAATAGGTGCCTTCTACACCTTTGTGCTCCATCTTTTTAGCTATAATCTGGGTCTATTTAAGGCTAGAGTGAATAGGTGCCTTCTACACCTTTGTGCTCCATCTTTTTAGCTATAATCTGGGTCTATTTAAGCCTAGAGTGAATAGGTGCCTTCTACACCTTTGTGCTCCATCTTTTTAGCTATAATCTGGGTCTATTTAAGGCTAGAGTGAATAGGTGCCTTCTACACCTTTGTGCTCCATCTTTTTAGCTATAATCTGGGTCTATTTAAGGCTAGAGTGAATAGGTGCCTTCTACACCTTTGTGCTCCATCTTTTTAGCTATAATCTGGGTCTATTTAAGCCTAGAGTGAATAGGTGCCTTCTACACCTTTGTGCTCCATCTTTTTAGCTATAATCTGGGTCTATTTAAGCCTAGAGTGAATAGGTGCCTTCTACACCTTTGTGCTCCATCTTTTTAGCTATAATCTGGGTCTATTTAAGCCTAGAGTGAATAGGTGCCTTCTACACCTTTGTGCTCCATCTTTTTAGCTATAATCTGGGTCTATTTAAGCCTAGAGTGAATAGGTGCCTTCTACACCTTTGTGCTTCATCTTTTTAGCTATAATCTGGGTCTATTTAAGCCTAGAGTGAATAGGTGCCTTCTACACCTTTGTGCTTCATCTTTTTAGCTATAATCTGGGTCTATTTAAGCCTAGAGTGAATAGGTGCCTTCTACACCTTTGTGCTTCATCTTTTTAGCTATAATCTGGGTCTATTTAAGCCTAGAGTGAATAGGTGCCTTCTACACCTTTGTGCTTCATCTTTTTAGCTATAATCTGGGTCTATTTAAGCCTAGAGTGAATAGGTGCCTTCTACACCTTTGTGCTTCATCTTTTTAGCTATAATCTGGGTCTATTTAAGCCTAGAGTGAATAGGTGCCTTCTACACCTTTGTGCTTCATCTTTTTAGCTATAATCTGGGTCTATTTAAGCCTAGAGTGAATAGGTGCCTTCTACACCTTTGTGCTTCATCTTTTTAGCTATAATCTGGGTCTATTTAAGCCTAGAGTGAATAGGTGCCTTCTACACCTTTGTGCTTCATCTTTTTAGCTATAATCTGGGTCTATTTAAGCCTAGAGTGAATAGGTGCCTTCTACACCTTTGTGCTTCATCTTTTTAGCTATAATCTGGGTCTATTTAAGCCTAGAGTGAATAGGTGCCTTCTACACCTTTGTGCTTCATCTTTTTAGCTATAATCTGGGTCTATTTAAGCCTAGAGTGAATAGGTGCCTTCTACACCTTTGTGCTTCATCTTTTTAGCTATAATCTGGGTCTATTTAAGCCTAGAGTGAATAGGTGCCTTCTACACCTTTGTGCTTCATCTTTTTAGCTATAATCTGGGTCTATTTAAGCCTAGAGTGAATAGGTGCCTTCTACACCTTTGTGCTTCATCTTTTTAGCTATAATCTGGGTCTATTTAAGCCTAGAGTGAATAGGTGCCTTCTACACCTTTGTGCTTCATCTTTTTAGCTATAATCTGGGTCTATTTAAGCCTAGAGTGAATAGGTGCCTTCTACACCTTTGTGCTTCATCTTTTTAGCTATAATCTGGGTCTATTTAAGCCTAGAGTGAATAGGTGCCTTCTACACCTTTGTGCTTCATCTTTTTAGCTATAATCTGGGTCTATTTAAGCCTAGAGTGAATAGGTGCCTTCTACACCTTTGTGCTTCATCTTTTTAGCTATAATCTGGGTCTATTTAAGCCTAGAGTGAATAGGTGCCTTCTACACCTTTGTGCTTCATCTTTTTAGCTATAATCTGGGTCTATTTAAGCCTAGAGTGAATAGGTGCCTTCTACACCTTTGTGCTTCATCTTTTTAGCTATAATCTGGGTCTATTTAAGCCTAGAGTGAATAGGTGCCTTCTACACCTTTGTGCTTCATCTTTTTAGCTATAATCTGGGTCTATTTAAGCCTAGAGTGAATAGGTGCCTTCTACACCTTTGTGCTTCATCTTTTTAGCTATAATCTGGGTCTATTTAAGCCTAGAGTGAATAGGTGCCTTCTACACCTTTGTGCTTCATCTTTTTAGCTATAATCTGGGTCTATTTAAGCCTAGAGTGAATAGGTGCCTTCTACACCTTTGTGCTTCATCTTTTTAGCTATAATCTGGGTCTATTTAAGCCTAGAGTGAATAGGTGCCTTCTACACCTTTGTGCTTCATCTTTTTAGCTATAATCTGGGTCTATTTAAGCCTAGAGTGAATAGGTGCCTTCTACACCTTTGTGCTTCATCTTTTTAGCTATAATCTGGGTCTATTTAAGCCTAGAGTGAATAGGTGCCTTCTACACCTTTGTGCTTCATCTTTTTAGCTATAATCTGGGTCTATTTAAGCCTAGAGTGAATAGGTGCCTTCTACACCTTTGTGCTTCATCTTTTTAGCTATAATCTGGGTCTATTTAAGCCTAGAGTGAATAGGTGCCTTCTACACCTTTGTGCTTCATCTTTTTAGCTATAATCTGGGTCTATTTAAGCCTAGAGTGAATAGGTGCCTTCTACACCTTTGTGCTTCATCTTTTTAGCTATAATCTGGGTCTATTTAAGCCTAGAGTGAATAGGTGCCTTCTACACCTTTGTGCTTCATCTTTTTAGCTATAATCTGGGTCTATTTAAGCCTAGAGTGAATAGGTGCCTTCTACACCTTTGTGCTTCATCTTTTTAGCTATAATCTGGGTCTATTTAAGCCTAGAGTGAATAGGTGCCTTCTACACCTTTGTGCTTCATCTTTTTAGCTATAATCTGGGTCTATTTAAGCCTAGAGTGAATAGGTGCCTTCTACACCTTTGTGCTTCATCTTTTTAGCTATAATCTGGGTCTATTTAAGCCTAGAGTGAATAGGTGCCTTCTACACCTTTGTGCTTCATCTTTTTAGCTATAATCTGGGTCTATTTAAGCCTAGAGTGAATAGGTGCCTTCTACACCTTTGTGCTTCATCTTTTTAGCTATAATCTGGGTCTATTTAAGCCTAGAGTGAATAGGTGCCTTCTACACCTTTGTGCTTCATCTTTTTAGCTATAATCTGGGTCTATTTAAGCCTAGAGTGAATAGGTGCCTTCTACACCTTTGTGCTTCATCTTCGGCCGCATCGTCACTTACCAACAGGTGAGATTGTGGTCAAACAAAGTTCTATTAAAGATAAATAAATAAAACATACAGATCTACTGCTTCCAAACGCCTGGTGCTATTTCTTAGAGCAGTGACTCTACCGGAGTTGTATAGATAGTTTTGTTTAGACGCATAATAACCAAAAGGCATCGAGCGAAATGATGCAGAATGACCAGGACGCGAAATAACCAATTCGGTAAATTAACAATTGTAATTTCGCAAATGGATCTATTTTATTTAGCTACCTACGCATATCGTCTACCGAATGAACTAGACTTTTTTTTTAATTTTACCATGGGAAAATGCATTACGCATGTCCTTCAGCTCGGGGAGAGCTGAGGGGGTCTGTCGGGCTCTCCGTTGGCTAGCTAGCACCCAACGGCATACCGACTAAAAACCCATCGATATTCCTTCCTTCACCTTAATGCTAGTGCATCATCAAACCACTTCATCTGACGAGTGGTTTAGAGATGCACTAACACTTGACAGGGTCACGGGGTCCCGGTTGGATTCTACCGCGGCCCTGTCTTCTTCATTGGTATTGCTCATTAGGCGTCTAAAGCATATTTTGTATAGGTACTTCATCATCATCATCATCAGCAGCAGCAGCAGCAGCCTTTGGAGGACCACTGCAGGACGAGGCAAAGGGGAATTTGAAAATAAAAGATTTATAGAAAATTTATTTATTTTTCCCCAAGAGGACACAACACACACACACACATAAACATAACACAAGAAAACAAAAAACATAAAATGAAATAAAAATCAAAACCGGCAGTAGAAAGTAGATTGGCATCGATGTGTGTTGTGTGGAGTCAAATAGGTCCCTGTCTCAGCCATTGCCATAATCACCATGCTTGGCAGGCGGATTGGTGTTCGCAGCCCATTCCCTGGTGTAATCCCTTAGTCAGCTTTTACTACATCCACGGGAGGAGACGAAGTGGTATATTCTTATGCCGGACACACCACGGCAAAACATTACATTTGTTCTTCAAATGTATTTTTAAAATGAATCACAAAATGTATTTTTCCGCAACATTGTAAAACGCTACACAAACAAACACCGAACATTAGAGGTTTTATTATCCGGCCTCATTGTGCGAAACCCTAAAAATGAGTAACGGGCATAAATACACGTATTTTACGCAATATTCGCGATTCATTGAATTAACATGTTTGTGTAACGCTCGGGTGCTTCCTTATATCAGGCGGTACCTATCTCGCTCATGTAATTTCTAATTACATCAAATTGCGTGGCTGCAATGACATAAAGGCTTCGATTACTACTTGGTTTGAAGGCCTTTTCACTAACACGCATCCGTGCAGCATCGGGACTTATATAGACAGACGGGACGTGAAGGGACCGTGACTGTACATACTCTGAAACTAATATCTCACACAGCTTTGTAGCTACTGTAGGTATATATTCTATGGTAGCACATAATATAAGCATCACGTTTGGCATGGAAACTGCATACTAGCTTCGTAGCTAAAGAACGCCCTGTCCTTGAGATAAAACTGCATTCTAATGCATTCCACAGTTCCTACAAACACGCATCTCTATACTTAACTAGACTACATCTAGAGCAGGGATAGATCTTCTACGGTATAACTATATGTATATAGTATTACATAACACGCCCTTGATGGCCGCCACTATGTAGCAGCTAGTTGGTAGAGGCCCTAACATTATATGTAATACTAGCGACCCGCCCCGGCTTCGCACGATATGACATTATTATAAACCTTCCAGAAGAAATTAGGTAGGTATCTAAATGGCAGTGAAAGCCGCATCAAAATTCGTTGCGTAGTTTAGGAGAACTAAGCGGACAGACAGTAGTAAGACAGACGCAGATAGTGATCTAAAAATATTTAACAAGTTAATTATCTAAAGAAAATTGTTTCAACGATATACCTACCTAATCATGACTCATGACCCCAACCTCTGACGTCACACGGCTCTACCTAGTCCCTGACACTGTCCGGATCTGTGTGGGTGAAAATTCGCCAATATGTAATAGTATTACAATTACCGAACGAGTCCTACCCCAACAGACTGCGAATCAGCTGGAAAGCGTACAGCATACAAATCGTCGGTAAAGCAGTAAATTATGGCATGCCATTGCCATGCCGCAATTGCCGTGAAGACCATTCGTCTTGTTGGACGAATTAAAAATCAATATTCGAGAGCCTTCTCTATGACGACGATGTATTTTGTCTATGCGATGTAGTATATCACCTACTTCTCCACATCTGATACCTACTTATGTCTCTTTTCAATGAAAGAAAACGATCCCTCTTGTGGATAACAATAGCTTGTGTGGCAAGGTGGATTCGATAAGCGAATCAAGTTTTGATCTTCCGCAAGAGTGATTGTTAGTTTTTAGCTTAGAGCCTAACTAAAGTGTTAATTAATGGTATGTGCAACGCAAATCTAGAAGTGATTGGTAATTTCAACATTATAACCAGCGGCCTCTTGGTCTAGGGGTATGATTCCTGCTTTGGGTGCAGGAGGTCCCGGGTTCAAATCCCGGAGGGGCCCGCTTTTTGAAAAGTTTTTTAAATTAATCCTTTTTTTTTTTCTTACTCAAAACAGAAGAAAGTTCCAAACTATGTAAAGAAAGTAATTTTCAGTTGTCGTATTACACATGTTTTATGGAAACAACGCCATCTTACAGTTTTCAATGAAAGTACAGTAATGAAAGTTACGAACAGTTACAGAACAAGTTCACAAAAAGTTGACAATCAAACAAGAGTGCAACTTTATAGATCACAGAAGCTTATAGCACCATCTGTGTATTGAACGTTTAAGCTCGGGCTGCAACCCGAATAGTGCCATCTAGTGCCATTAATGATTTAACTGCGGTGATGGCCTGTAGTGAGTGAAATCGCGCCATCTGTGTTGCGTAACGTGTACATTTCAAACTCATGCGCCATGCAAAATAGCGCCATCTACTGGCAATTAATATACTTGTGTGATGGCGGCGCTACGATCGTAGAACTGCTAAACACAAGAAGAACAAACAGCTGTTATGTTTTGCTTTCGAAACTACTGTTGCTAACTTCATTCTGTCTACCAGCCATCATTGCTGATTGCTGCACCACGCACACAACAAACAATCAAAATCGTGATCAAATCAAATCAAACAAAACAATAAGAAATTCGTGTTCGATTGCGTTCGTGCATCTTGTGATTTGTGTAGCTATTTTATAAATTCTACTGACCAGTGAAGTTTACTGTTTTTATAGCTGTGATTAAAATTTTGAGGTGATAAAAACTGTGAAAGAAATTCTGGTGCGGTTAACTGGTCCTTTCTCAAAGAAGAGCCCAACGAACGAGCGACGACCGGACTAAAGTTAATTTGGTTAATTTTGGTCGAGTGCATTTCATCTTTCATCTTGCAATACGTAAGTGGAACTTAGAAAATTACTATTTTTATCAACTACGTTTCAGAAGGAAAGTAACTAAATTATGTTTTATTGATTTTTCTTCTTTTATTTTCATGCACGCTGAATTGTGTCATTATGTGCAACGAGATCCTAAACCATTTTTACTTTAATAAAAGCAATAAAATCTTTTGTTAGGTGGTGAAATCGCTTCAAAGAACCTTTTTTTTTACGCCATTGTTATGTTTGTCAGCTGTTCAAGATGTACCTTGCTTGCTACACTTTCTTTTGTTAGCTTACCTTCTCACCTGTCTGTCCTGCCTCATTATCAATAGCCTACCTACTTAGTGCAAAAACTACAATATAGTAACTGAATAGCTTAGTGTATAGTGAAACCCAAATGATTACTATATTATATTTTGTCGCGCACTCTGCTCGTCAGCGATCAGTTAGCTAGCAGAATTTCATGAAAAAATAACTTATTTTTCTTAAAGAAAAATCCTATGCCCTTCCTCAAAATACCTACACGATATACCTAAGACAAATTTAATTAAGATTGGTTCATCCATTTAGTCATGAAGGTAATGTAAGGTATATTAGTATGATGTGATGTAGGTTTTCTTACCCTTATTTATTGGTTTTATAATCCATTATATTGGTCTGCAGTGTTGTTTGTTATTTATTATATTTTTAGTAGTAGTAGAGCTTTTTTGTAGTAGTAGTAGAGCTTTTTTGTGAAAGAGTTCGTCCGGGGAAGTACTACCACCATACCTATTTCTGCCGCAAAGCAGTAGTGCTCGCATTGCTGTGTTCCGGTTTGAAGGGTAAGGGTGCCGGTGAAATTACAGGCACATGAGACTTTTCATCTTTATGTCTCAGGGTGGCGGGCGCAGTGCAATGCCACATAGGGCGCGTCCTAGGTGGACGTGACCTATGAGGTAATGCACTGTTCATAGGCAGAGGTTACCGCTTAACATCAGGTGGGCCATCTGCTTGCTCCGCCATTCAAGTAGTATAAAAAAAAAATCAAAAAAAAACCCCTATTCATAATGAGGGAAGGAGTAGAAGATAATGTTAGGTTGTGTTGTCAATGGTTGTGTGGGTAACATACATTTGTGGGTGTGGTGGTTGTGTTTTAGTAGTGTGGAGCTTTTTTGTGAAAGAGTTTGTCCGGGGAAGTACTACCACCATACCTATTTCTGCCGCAAAGCAGTAGTGCTCGCATATCTGTGTTCCGGTTTGAAGGGTAAGGGTGCCGGTGAAATTAAAGGCACATGAGACTTTTCATCTTTATGTCTCATGGTGGCGGGCGCATTGCAATGCCACATAGGGCGCGTTCTAGGTGGACGTGACCTATGAGGTAATGCACTGTTCATAGGCAGAGGGTACCACTTAACATCAGGTGGGCCATCTGCTTGATCCATCATCCCAAGTAGTATTAAATGGGTACCTACTACTTGGCTGTGCAGTGTTAAGTAGGTGGTACCTATACTATATTAGGTCTCACTGGTATCATATGACAGACCTAAATTATCCTTCTGGGATCGCTAGATCACACCACCCACTTGTTAGAACTAGTTAGGTAGGTAACCTAATACAATGTTGTTGTAACATTACAATCCTCCTTTATCTATTTTTTATGGGTGAACATGTTGCAAACCACATTTTAATAAATATATTCTACCAACTCTTCTCAAGCAGGTATAAAAAAATCTAATCACACCAATCGATATTAACATTTGTATGGAAATCTTATAACCTATGCTAGTTTGATTCTATACCATTTTATGGGAAACTGTCCAAACCACTGGTCTAGATACCTATTAGTCTCTAGATTGTGTATACAACACTTATTGCCTTGAATTACTACTCAAATACAGAGATTCAAATAGTGATACATTTCTCACTTGACCATAGTAACACAATATGCTTGTTTATGCCTGTGGTGGCCTTCTGGTTGCCTTACATGTATGTTCACTTGCAATATTGGTATTTATCTTATTTGGCATTATCATAAATTCAGGAGCCTAATGCTGGGTGTCCAGTTATCACAGAAGTACCAATATATCTGTAGAAACAATCTATTTGTTTTGTTTTACACCGGTAGTGCATTAAGTTGAACTTCAAGTAATGCTCTTGTACCTATTTTAACATTTAACAGGTTGAATTGTAAATCAAATCATGATGATTACATCATCGTTTCTGAACAGGATAATGGGTCCGAATAATTACTAGATCTACTAATTATGTAAGAAAATAAGGTTGTATTATTCAACACTTTTTTTTCTTTTTTTTTACTAGCTGGAAATCTCCTAACTGATACTGTATTGCTTTGAGGGTGCAATACGGTTATGTGAGGTTCACGGACTTGTGGACTCACTAAAAACACCCCGGTGGCCATCTTCTGCGCATGTCGATGGGCTCCGGGATCTCCTACGGAACGGACCGGTGCCCATCTCGCGCGGCGCCTGAAAGGGCCCATCCCGTGGTTGGCCAAAAAGCCAACAAAAGTCGTGGAACAACGCTTAAAGTTAAAATCGCTAGTCATCTAGCTTATCAGGCATATATACTACACTACACAATACGGACTATCTAAAGAAGTTTGTATGGTATTTTGGTAATATCCGGAACTACCGACCCGATTTCGAAAATTGTTTCACTAACATCAAGCTACATTATCCGTGACTGCTATAGGCAATGTTTTATGAGTTTGCGCCCGCGTCTACGGTCACGGTTTGAGCGGATTTTGATGTTATTTAGTGTGTGGATGCTGGGGAAGTGGGGGCATGTTTTTATCCCGTCACCACGCGTGCGAAGACAAAAGGCTAGTAGGTACCTGTATAATAATGTGTATTCTCTATGCTCATGACGGTTTTCTGTGCGGAAGTGCAGATTGACTGACCTAGTGGACTCTGCTCCTAGCATGCAAGTCAAAACATTAGTTGTATCCGTCCACAGACCATATTACTCTAGCCAAACAAAAAGTATACAAAATCTAAACAAATGACATATTTGTACCTACAAGTTAGTGACAAAAATGTAGGTAATGGCACAGAATATATACAGTAGTAATGGTATACACAAAACATCCATAGATACTTAAACTCAAAATGTTCTTTGTTAATTTTTTGGTCTCGAAAACTAGTAGGTATCGTAGTTCCTAGTTTTGAAGTTTCCTAGTTTTTTTTAATTTAAATAGAGGAGAGTCTCCCTTCCTTTCTTTCCCCCCTATTCCTAGATCTCTCTCTCTCTCTCTAAGGTGGTGAATCATATCTATAGCCAACCCTTTTTTTATCTAGGTAGAACATCCGCTTCCTGATCGGAAAGTCTAATTTTTAACCGTGTAAGGCTTACGCGGTAGATCACACGCGGGCAGAGCCACGGGTGAATAGGTACTAGTCTTAGGGTAAATTCGACCAAACTAGATACTTGCTTGATTGCAGATAAATTAATTACCTTCTCTGATTAGACATTTATAAAACTACCGCATGTTTAAATTGATCGCATGCGTCTTATGACTGCGTAATCTTGACCTAGATGATCGGCCCTAGCTCGCGTTGATTGACTCATTCAATAAACAAACATCACGTGCGGCGTACCTTAGCCAGCGATCTGCAGCAAGCATTACCGATTTCCGCAACATGAGACGCACCCTAGACCCTATTATGACGACCTCTGTGGCGCAGCGGGCGAAGGTTGGTCTGCGACGCAGGAGGTTGCGGGTTCGATACCCGCCTCGGAACAAATATTTGTGCGTTCGCAGATATTTTTTCAGGGTGTTCTGGGTATTTTCTATGTACCTATAATAAAAAATATCTATCTATGTAATATATTGTATTAAGTATATCAGTTATCTAGTACCCATAACACAAGCTCTGCTTAGCTAGATATGAGATATAGAGATGCTAGATAATGTTGTGTGATCTGTCCAGCATTATTTATTTATTTATTAATCGTGTGCTGGTCATCATCAGACCCTGTGCGAGAAGAAGACATGTCATCTTATTTTGAAGTTTGAACTGAAGATTCAGAATTACCCTAGATATTGTGGCGTTCCAGCGTTTTTTTAACATGACGCGTGCTATACCTAAGCAAAAACATTCTTGATAACTCTTAGTGCAATCCGTAAGACTCGCCTCTGTTTATTTCTCTGCAGCGGATCGGAAACTAAACGATGCACTCGCTTTCCGATTCCGAAGAAAAAATATTGCAAGTGGTCGCAAGCAACACACAATGGCCATTCAACACAATGTATTCGAATCAAAACTACCTGTCCATTTTAGGCATCCCATTGTTGGCCGTTGGAACTACGTATTATTCGTCTTTGGGATTGGGCGCTTTCACATTGGACAATAACGACACGACACGATATCGTGGATTAATTGGATTGGAAGGACATTCGTAGCTAAACTAATGATATTTATAAATGTTCATTTTCGACGACATTAGGCTCCAGCGTCTGATGATGACCAGCATAGAATGAACAGTTCAAACTTCAAATCATAGCTCTTCCCACTAACATCTCATCTTTTCTCACGTACACGTTGTTTCGTATTTAATTGTTGAATAGTCTATTAACTTGTGCCTGTGTAAAACGCGTGTCGCAGCGCTGCTGCTTCACACACTGGCGTCACATAAAAACAGCGCTGCAGCAGCGTTTGCGTTGTCGCAGCATAGGTACGCTGAATCGCCACTCGTGACCCTTTTTAATTGTTGAATAGTCTATTTACTTGTGCCTGTGTAAAACGCGTGTCGCAGCGCTGCTGCTCCACACACTGGCGTCACATAAAAACAGCGCTGCAGCAGCGTTTGCGTTGTCGCAGCATAGGTACGCTGAATCGCCACTCGTGACCCTTTTTAATTGTTGAATAGTCTATTAACTTGTGCCTGTGTAAAACGCGTGTCGCAGCGCTGCTGCTTCACACACTGGCGTCACATAAAAACAGCGCTGCAGCAGCGTTAGCGTTGTCGCAGCATAGGTACGCTGAATCGCCACTCGTGACCCTTTTTAATTGTTGAATAGTCTATTAACTTGTGCCTGTGTAAAACGCGTGTCGCAGCGCTGCTGCTTCACACACTGGCGTCACATAAAAACAGCGCTGCAGCAGCGTTAGCGTTGTCGCAGCATAGGTACGCTGAATCGCCACTCGTGACCCTTTTTAATTGTTGAATAGTCTATTAACTTGTGCCTGTGTAAAACGCGTGTCGTAGCGCTGCTGCTTCACACACTGGCGTCACATAAAAACAGCGCTGCAGCAGCGTTTGCGTTGTCGCAGCATAGGTACGCTGAATCGCCACTCGTGACCCTTTTTAATTGTTGAATAGTCTATTAACTTGTGCCTGTGAAAAACGCGTGTCGCAGCGCTGCTGCTTCACACACTGGCGTCACATAAAAACAGCGCTGCAGCAGCGTTAGCGTTGTCGCAGCATATGTACGCTGAATCGCCACTCGTGACCCTTTTTAATTGTTGAATAGTCTATTAACTTGTGCCTGTGTAAAACGCGTGTCGTAGCGCTGCTGCTTCACACACTGGCGTCACATAAAAACAGCGCTGCAGCAGCGTTTGCGTTGTCGCAGCATAGGTACGCTGAATCGCCACTCGTGACCCTTTTTCCTGTCAATCGGTCAAAATGTCAGCAAATAAGTTTTTGTTTTAAAATATATTTTTGGGTTGGGTTTAGAATCGTGCCGCACGAATTAAGGGGGGAGAGTGGGAGGGAGGGGTGGAGTGGGGTAGGGGGTCCAAAACTATAAGTTTCCGCACATCCCCACTCTAGGGGGGGGGGGGGCGTCCCCTAAGACCCTCCCCCTTCCCCCCCCACCCTCCCCCTTAATTCGTGCGGCACGATTCTAAACAATACCCATATTTTTCAATAGTGGCTTTAATAAAATATAAATAAAAACACAACAAAATTTTAATTTACCGCAGCTTGTAGTTTTTTCTTTCTAATTTTTTAGGTTTCTAGAGTCTAATTGGAGGATGCGAAGATTGTATGTGTGTGTGTATATTTGTGTATGTGTGTTTGTCCGACGACGGTTCATGCAAGGTCACGTTTACAAGCAGATGGCTGACGTAAAGCGGTAACCACTGCCTAATAATAAATAAATAATAAACCAATGCATTACCTCATTCATACCCTTCAAAGTGGAACACAGCACTACTGCTTTGCAGCAGAAATAGATATGGTGGTACCTAGTACTTCCCCGGACGAATTTTCACAAAGAATGCTCTACTACTAACAAATACACTTCTGGACACATCTACTGGCCCACCTTGCATTTTCAGTTTCGTTTAGTCCTAGCTAAAAATTTATATTAGGTCGAGCAAAAAGTTTTTATACAGTTTTGAACCAGGGCACATTCATAATTTTATTCAATGGTCTTTTTTTAAATTTCTAACTCAGAATTTAAAGAAACAAAAGACAATTTGGAGCCTGTTCGTTGATATCAAACAATCGAATACTAAGAAAACTTGATTTTATTGGTTTACTTGGATTTAATTCTTGAAAGTGTGATTTTTCTCTTTGGTTTTGCAACAAACATAAGTAATGTTTGTTGCAAAACCAAATGTTTGTTGTTCTTCACATTCTTAACATTAAGGTGAGGTTCTATCAATAATCTATGGATACTTCGACTGAAGTCGCCGCCCAAGCTGTGGCACTTATCCAGGCCGGACACAGCCAAAAAAATGTGAGTGCTCAACTTAATTTAAGTCGATCTGCGGTCCGAAATGTTTATCGGAGGTACCTAGAGACTGGCGGCTTTGTTCGTCGCCAAGGAAGGCCACGATCTCGGGTCACAACTGAAAGGCAGGATCGATTCATCGTGACGACCAGCTTGAGAAATCGTCACCTTACCTCCATTGAGATACAAAACCAACTTCGCGACTTCCACGGAGTATCTGTGAGCGCTCGAACTGTTCGGAGAAGGTTATAAGAACGCGATATGGTACCACACAAGCCAGCTAATGGCCCCAAACTAACGCGAGCCCACCGAACAGCGCGTCTTCATTTCGCGCGCACTCATTTAAATTGGACTGTAGCATTGGAGCCGTGTACTCTTTTCTGATGAGTCTAAAATTGCTTTACATGGCAATAATGGAAGGAAGAAGGTCTACCGACGTAAGGGAGAGCGTTTTGCACAATGCTGCTTTGAAGAGAGGGTTGCTTATGGCGGTGGCTCATGAACTGTCTGGGGCGGTATATCCGCGAGCGGCAAAACTCAACTTGAGGTTATTACGGGACCACGGCTGCCAACATTAAATGCTGAAAGGTACATTCGTGAGTGCTTAGAACCTCACGTGATGCCATACGTGGACCAAATTGGCCCAAATTTCCTTTTTATGCATGATAATGCAAGAACCCATACGGCCGGCATCGTCAGGGAATATCTTCGGGATGTGAACATCACAGTTATGGACTGGCCAGCCAGAAGCCCAGACATGAACCCGATTGAGCACATGTGGGACGAGCTAAAAAGACGTGTTAGGGCTCGTCAGCCAGTTGCCCAGACGATGCAGGAGTTGAAAACTGCCATAGAAGAGGAATGGGAGATGATCCCTCAAAATTTCATACAGCGGTTGATAAACTCTATGCCTAATCGTATGAGAGCTGTCGTAGATGCCCATGGAGGCAACACGCGTTATTAAATTAATCCTTTATTTGATAAAACATGTTTTTTAATCAATAATCAACTGCCTTCATCAAGGCGCATACCCGACTTGTTAGGCGTAGCTCCATGTCGTGTGGTATTCTGAATTCAAAATTTAAAACAATACGATAGGAAAAGATGGTTAAATGTATCAGGTTTAAAACTGCATCAATAGTTTTTGTTCAATCTAGCAATCATATTAAAGTAGGGGCCACAGAAACCTAAACTCTAAGGTGGGCCAATAGATGTGTCCAGAAGTGTACACTAATTTATGAGACACTATCAATTAAAGCATATGAGACGCATTAAAGTTTATGTGTGTTAGGTCTCCTAGCTATCGCGAAGTCAATTTTCGCTATCTCAAGAAGGGTTTATGAATTTTGTGTCTCTTTTGTAATATTCCACCTTAAGTCCTTACGTGACGCAACTTTGGACAGTTGCGCAAGCTCTGCTCATCGCCATCCCACGCTCTAGAAAGATCAGCATTCGCTACACGGCATTTCTAAGAGCTCTTGTACACAATTAGGCTCAAAGAACTATAAAAAGATTTGACTGCTGTGCTACTAGATAAATTATTTACTGAATTCTTGCGATATATTCTTACTACTTGTATTTTTTGTAGAAATATGTACGTTCAATGATGACTGACTGTTCCCGATTCCACTTCTTTTCAATTATTTGTGTGAAAATGTGGCATAAATTTGGGTAGGTATCTCGCTTCTTGCATATTTTTTATTCTTCGTTTGTCCTCGCTTCTGTGGTCCAGCCACGTAGCGATTTTCGAAAGAACATTTAAAAGCCCTTAAAAGACTCTTTGTAGCGGCTGAACCGATTTTTATGAAACATGTCTAACAAAAGCTAGAAAACCTGCATCCAAATTTTTAAAAAAACGGTTTCAAATCTATTTACCCGTTTAAGATCTACGGCGCCACAGACACACACAGCGATCAAACTTATAAAGCCACTCTTTTTGCGTTGGGGGTTAAAAATTTAAACCCTCGTCTATTTTCAGTGTTCCTGGAATGGAAACGGCTGCACCAATTTCCACCAAACATAGCTAAGCAAGCACCATCTCGCAAACACCATCCCGTACTGGAGATTTATTGGAACATTAATTTTAACATCGCTCCGTAAAAAAAATGCTTACTTGATTTCAAATCTCGCTGTAATAAGACGTTATTCATAATGTAGATTACATTACAATACAAGGTCGAGATGCATTCTTTCTTTGCACGAAAGCAGTCTATCAATAGGAGGGTCACGTGATGTCGGCCCTTCACTTGGCGTTGCGTCGTGGTAGCGGTAGCTCTGTATTTGGCAAAATATTTGATTTATACGCAAATATCTCTAATGCCATCCACACATGGACGGAACCAGCATATAAGTTCAAACATGCCAAATATCCAGAGTAAGATCCAGAGTCTCGAGCACTGCCGTAAGGGCATGCCTTTCGATCTTCTATAGGTTACATTTCGGGTAATGTTCCCAGGAACTTCGTGATCTGATCCCACCATTACCTTTACATCATAGGACGAGGAGGCGTACGGCTCGGTACCATCCTTACCTCATTAGTATACCTTCTATTCTTACTAAACGTTTCAGTTCCACCTTTATAATGCGAACTGCTTAGGAGTGGCATACACTACCGTCGTTTGTCTTTCCTGAAACTATAATCTGGGTATCTTCAAGGCTATAGTGAATAGGTGCCTTTGTGCTCCATCTTCGGCCACATCGTCACTTACCAACAGGTGAGATCGTGCGGTCAAACAAAGGTCTATCAATGTTTTTGTGCTGAAGTGTTTCCGACCTAAGAATAGACCCCTCCGTCTCCTCCCGTGGATATCGTAATATTTACTTATTTCGTCATTACTCATAAATAGTGCTTAGCAAATACAAGAATACTCCACGCCAAGTGAAGTGCCGGCATGAGAGATTCCTACTACATTGTACCTATATTGTTATTATTCCATTTAGAGGTCAAGTGAAGTGCCGGCATGAGAGATTCCTACTACATTGTACCTATATTGTTATTATTCCATTTAGAGGTCAAGTGAAGTGCCGGCATGAGAGATTCCTACTACATTGTACCTATATTGTTATTATTCCATTTAGAGGTCAAGTGAAGTGCCGGCATGAGAGATTCCTACTACATTGTACCTATATTGTTATTATTCCATTTAGAGGTCAAGTGAAGTGCCGGCATGAGAGATTCCTACTACATTGTACCTATATTGTTATTATTCCATTTAGAGGTCAAGTGAAGTGCCGGCATGAGAGATTCCTACTACATTGTACCTATATTGTTATTATTCCATTTAGAGGTCAAGTGAAGTGCCGGCATGAGAGATTCCTACTACATTGTACCTATATTGTTATTATTCCATTTAGAGGTCAAGTGAAGTGCCGGCATGAGAGATTCCTACTACATTGTACCTATATTGTTATTATTCCATTTAGAGGTCAAGTGAAGTGCCGGCATGAGAGATTCCTACTACATTGTACCTATATTGTTATTATTCCATTTAGAGGTCAAGTGAAGTGCCGGCATGAGAGATTCCTACTACATTGTACCTATATTGTTATTATTCCATTTAGAGGTCAAGTGAAGTGCCGGCATGAGAGATTCCTACTACATTGTACCTATATTGTTATTATTCCATTTAGAGGTCAAGTGAAGTGCCGGCATGAGAGATTCCTACTACATTGTACCTATATTGTTATTATTCCATTTAGAGGTCAAGTGAAGTGCCGGCATGAGAGATTCCTACTACATTGTACCTATATTGTTATTATTCCATTTAGAGGTCAAGTGAAGTGCCGGCATGAGAGATTCCTACTACATTGTACCTATATTGTTATTATTCCATTTAGAGGTCAAGTGAAGTGCCGGCATGAGAGATTCCTACTACATTGTACCTATATTGTTATTATTCCATTTAGAGGTCAAGTGAAGTGCCGGCATGAGAGATTCCTACTACATTGTACCTATATTGTTATTATTCCATTTAGAGGTCAAGCTACATATAATTGTATCTTTCAGCACTGCGGGGCTGTCATTCAAACACAACTCATACATTAGGAGCGTATTTGGATTTAATTAATTAGGATTTAGTATGACGTCCAGATTCGATCGCACGCGCTTTTCTGATGACATTCCATACAAAAACTATATACGAGTAATATTACGCCTTTTACTATAAGCGCGATGCTGAAACATATCGATGATGTATAGCTTCACCCTAAGATAGCATTATAAATTGAATCTAGACGGAATGGACTTCTATTGTTGTAAAATAAGACTGGGTCCTATTGTGTTACCGATGCCCTTGTTACGTACCAGACCCAGACGCTCCTCGTCTTCTAGTGATTGTTATTGACTTATTGCTTTATTGAATTTGACTGTAATCTTCTAGCACTTAGAATTCAGTATTGATCGCTGAAAAAATCCATGTAACCAAAAGCCGCATAGGGTTTTCTCTGGTACCAGGTACGTTTAACTACAGCTACGCAAGTAGCACCCTGTACCTGTAGCACCCTGTACCTATAGTTTATTTTTAATAATTGGCTTCGCACGGTTGGTGCATCTGCTATTTTCAACTAGGTATTTATTGTATTTTTGCAATGTTACACTCCTTCCAAGTCGTCAAAGTCATGTTTTAGTAAAACGGTGGCAGTTTTACCAAAACTTTGGTAGACAATTCCCACCAATTTGAAAAGCCACGCAATACACTACCGTTTCATTACACTGCACTGCATTTCGCTACACTGGTTACATTGGTTAAAATGTCACCAAAATTACACAAATTAACTCAAAAAAATACTAGGAAATAAAACAAAAGTATACGACGACGTCTCTTTTCGAAAATGGCGCAATGAGCCAACTGTATGTTTTTTTTTTTTTTTTTTTATACTACTTGGATGACGGAACAAGCAAGAGGCCCACCTGATGTTAAGCGGTAACCTCTGCCTATGAACGGTGCATTACCTAATAGGTCACGTCCACCTAGGACGCGCCCTATGTGGCATTGCACTGCGCCCGCCACCCTGAGACATAAAGATGAAAAGTCTCATGTGCCTGTAATTTCACCGGCACCCTTACCCTTCAAACCGGAACACAGCAATGCGAGCACTACTGCTTTGCGGCAGAAATAGGTATGGTGGTAGTACTTCCCCGGACGAACTCTTTCACAAAAAAGCTCTACTACTACTAACCACTATGTGTACTATGTGGTTGTATTATACTCAATTATGATTCAACAGTTAGTGTTAGTTCTCGTTAGTGGTTAAACTTTTAGTTTTATAAATTAAAACATGTTAGTTGCCATTTTGTAATAAGTTTTTACTTAAAATAAAACACTAGTGATGAAATTATATCTATTCTCTCACCGACATTTGTTCCTCAAAGTTTTGTATGGTAAACGGTTTTTGAATACCTAGTTAGTTAGGTACTTGCTGTTTTTCTGTTGTGCAAAAGTAAATTTTACGGTACGATTGCGAAATGTAATCTCTCTCTGCAATGCTTCATAATGCCGTAATCAGCAATTCCAATTGAGCTCGTTACACGTGGGAAACATCTTGAAGCCTTATTATACGTATTACTATATTATAGAATTGAAACTATCGTGGTTGGGAATCATATTAAAAGATAAACGGCTAATTACCACTATTATTCGTCACTTTGCTGACGTTTCGAGACTGAATTCAGAAGCCTCTTCATCATGAGCACCGCCCGCGACCGCGTTCGACGGTGGACCAGCGAATACTGCGTGCAACCGCGCGCTCAGCTCGCTGGGACAGCGGCGGCGGCGGCGGCGGTAGGTTCGTTGCGCGCGCGTCGAGAATTAGTTCATCTACGTCACTAGCACTACCTACGTCGTCGGTATAAGGCTGCGTACACACTGCACTCACGGTATCACTCTCCAGACCGATTACAGTACTACAAACAGTAGTGGCGGAGTGGAGTAAAGGTTGCCATGCCGGTGAAATACCCCATCCCCGATCGCGATTGAAATTTGGATGTCGGCTAATCTCAATTGCTTCCCGTATCTTGCGAGGAACAAAAAACTTCTCTTTCGCAAGAACTGAAATTTTGTCAAAACGTAGGTAGTGGGACGATTCCGAGATCATTGCACGACGAAAGTGACGAATAATAGTGGTAATTAGCCGTTTATCTTTTAATATTACTATATTGTTGTATTATTGAGCTCGTTACACGTGGGAAACATCTTGAAGCCTTATTATACGTATTACTATATTGTTGTATTATTGAGCTCGCTACACGTGGGAAACATCTTGAAGCCTTATTATACGTATTACTATATTGTTGTATTATTGAGCTCGTTACACGTGGGAAACATCTTGAAGCCTTATTATACGTATTACTATATTGTTGTATTATTGAGCTCGTTACACGTGGGAAACATCTTGAAGCCTTATTATACGTATTACTATATTGTTGTATTATTGCTTTATTACGTTACGATATTAAGACTGCGCCAACCCCAGGCAGAAATTTTCATACAAAAAGTAATTAATTTTGTAAAAATTAAAAATACCCCCAACGCAATGAAACGGCTGACCCGATTTTGATCAAACATAGCCAAGAACAATCCCGACTAACTCACCCTTAAAAAAAACAAAAAAAAAACAGTTCATCCGTTCGGGAGCTACGATGCCACAGACAGAAACACAAACACACACACACACACACACACACAGACAAAGACACGTCAAACTTATAACACCCCGTCCTTTTTGCGTCGGGGGTTAAAAAAACTCCTCGCGCCGCACAAAAAAGCAGTTTTTATTGGATATCTCGTAAAATATAGATCATTTTACAAAGCCCCTAATCATCATTATCAGCCTGTGGAAGTCCACTTAAAACATTCGCGCAAATAAACATGAAACTAAATAGCGAAGAAGGCGTTGAAAATTGGCGGTGAGGGCGAAACTGGCGCCCTTGCAAGGTCGTCGGCGCTGCTATGCCGCATGCCACCAGGGTGAACTACGCAACACAACCCTCACTGGCACTAAACCGAGGAGGACCGCATTGGCCGCATAATGACTACTATATCCAGCGTACAACTTGTACGTAACTTTCATGTATTATTAAAAGCTTTTATTTAACTTGACATGTTAGTATGTATGTTAGTTAGTAGGTATGTGTGGTACAAATCTTGAAACTGAAGTTTACTGGCCGTATTCAGGCTCATTTTGATCAGCACACGGTTCCGATCACTAATTCTATAAAATTATACGAATTGAGAACCTCTTCCTTTTTTTTGAAGTCTGTTAAAACGCTTGTATTGAAAAGGGCTGTATTGGTTGCCGGTGAAATTACAGGCACATGAGACATTTCATCTTTATGCCTCAGGGTGGCGGACGCAGTACATTGCCACGTAGGGTGCGTCCTAGGTGGACGTGACCTATGTGGTAATACATTAAAGCATGGTAAAAATAAAGTTTTTAGGAATTAACATGAAATGAAAATATAGGTTGGCGACTAATATCCAAATAATATTTCTAAATAAAAAAAAAACCCTAACCTACCGAAGGAATATCGTCCGTGATTAGCTGTTTTCACGTGGTTCCATGTTTTTTTTGTGTTAAATTGCTCTCGAATTGGTTTGTTTAAAAATGAGACCTAACATTAGTCGCCAAGTTACTTAACATAAGTCACCGCTTATTGTTTTTTTTTTGCCTCCCTAAGCCATTTATTATAAGTAGGAAATGGGCTGACAGAAAACTACAACCTAATAGAATTAATTTTTGGTAAAGTTCAAATGACCGGACCAATATACCTGTTTCGGGTGCGGCGATAGAGAAGGCAGTGGTTTTTGACCTTGATGTCTACTGCCTTATTGATGCTATCGATTTCCTTATGAAAACATTAGACTTGTTTTTGGTGAAACCTTACCATAACATAGAGTATCACTGACGCTATGAGACACATATCGACGGAGAATAAAACCCTATCTAACTGCGATCTTCAGCACAGTGTACTCTAGATTGACAATTCTGGATCAAAATGCACTACAATTTCACGAAGTTGGCTAAAAAGGGTATTTTTAAAGCTGTGTTTCCCAAAAACCCGTGGCTTTTAATTAAACTTTTTTTGAAAAATATTCTAAGAACATAGGTACTTAAGCGCGAAAAAATGTTTACAAACAGTGGTTTATTCACCTTTAAAATTAAGTTTTTCTTCAAATTCGACAATACCCTTGACTATACCCCCGGTGTTGCCGGTGTCAATAAGCGACGGTGACCACTTTACATCAGGAGAGCTTGCTAATTCGTTTCATAAAAAATAAAAAAAATACAAATCGCATTCAAAATAAGCCATCGTCACGTCACGTCACGTCTATTTCCCACGATGGTGCAACCCACATGAAAAGAGGCCCATTTGAGGCTCTGTCTACCATTTCGGGGAAAAAGGCGTGTCTCTATGTATGTATGAAAGTTAACTGCACGTACATTGACAGATATTTTTTAATTAAATAAACAACTTGAGTAAACAAATAATTTTAAACGATTTTTTTCGTGTTTTTACCTCTCTTTTCCTTTCGCGCGCTCTATTCTGTCACCTTCTAATTTAAGTGTCACATTTTGGCGTCTGCGCCTGACGTTTTGTTAGAGGACAAAGTTGGCCACTACCTTATTTTGCACAAGGAACAAAGTTGATCTTTCGATCATTGTAAAAACAATATCAACTTCCTCTAAACAAAGTTGGACAGCTGCGCAATGCGACGGTATCGCGAGGTCACACGAGAACATAACAGCTGATAAAGGCTCCAGATTTTGTTGACCTCCATTGCAAAGTGTTTAATTGCTGCTGTGATTGTTATACACATTGAATGGCAAGATTTGCAATTATGGCTTCTGACGTCAACGTTATAACGACCAAATCTAATACGTACATAGTTGCAGGCGAAACACAATGTAATGAATGTCAGTGCTCCTTTTATGAGTATCAAAGTAGTTGCACGAGATCCTTGACATTCAAATTAGCTTTATAGAGCAGCAAATTGCTGCAATATCAGTTAGGAGTTCCGTACCCAAAGGGTAAAACGGGACCCTATTACTAAGACTCCGCTGTCCGTCCGTCTGCCTGTCCGTCTGTCACCAGAAGGCCAATTCTCGTAATAAAAAATAGTCAAATTAAAGTTCGGATCATGTTACGATCTAGTGTCGATGTCACAAACGTCAAAAATGGTATTCTGCTCACCTGAAAATACAACGCGGAATGTGATTATATCGAAATGTGACTGTAACTTTAATGTTTCAAAGTTCTGAGAATTCTCTCTTTCACTCTTTACAATTATTATATAGCACTATCCTACTCTAATTATATGGTCGCAAGAACCGAAAGTAGATTATATTGTTGTTATGAGGGAGCAGAATATCAATTTCTCAGTCAATTTACAATACAATCTCGTTTCGGTCAACTTGCAGTGTGGTTATAAAATATAAAAAAAAAAAAAAAAAAAAAAAAAAAAATAAGAGAATTGGGCTTCAGGCTGTAACTCGTGAACCGTGATAGTTAGACACTTGAAATTTTCACAGATGATGTAATTTATGTTGCCGCTATAACAACAAATACTAAAAAACAGAATAAAATAAATATTTAAGCGGGCTCCCATACAACAAACGTGATTTTTTTGCTCGTTTTTGCTCGATATTGATAACGGCAACAGGTAGACGCTTGTAATATTCACAGAATATTTAGATATATATTCACTTTAAAAATATATAGTTAAATTAAAATAAAACAAATATTTAAGGGGGGGCTTCCATACAAACGTGATTTTTGCCGTTCTTATAGATAATGTTACGGAACCCTTCGTGCGCGAGTCCGACTCGCACTTGACCGGTTTTTTAATATTGAAAGCGATAATACGATCAAAGAGTTCGTTCAACGGTGCATGTGGTGCATATCTCTTAGTGATTCAGGCCAGATCTGAACCCAAACTCCTGGCATGCTTCTGTGTAGAATAAGAATGGGTTCGTAAGCGTTTTAGATTTGAATTGTTCGTAATAGAAAGTTCACAACGAACTGTATCACGGCGGGCATTCTAATTGCGTTGGTTCTAAAAAGGACAACGCAGACATTTGGAACACCGTGTCGCACAGCCAGCAGTCTATGAAAATAGCTCACAAGAAGTACTTAGTGATAAAACTTGGCCCATTATGACTATTCCGTCATTACATTGATTGTAATTTTGTTCGTTTTCCAAAAGACTTTTATGTAACTTTTACTATCCCTCAATAAAATAATGGCAGACAACGCGATTTCTATTTGTAAGCAATTTCATGCTAATGGCTTAATTGATTTATTTGGTAAAATGTCTTCTATTTTGGGCTTGTTTTTAAATTTTGATAATGATTCTGGAGCTGTTTTGTGTCCACTCTTTCTACTGTCTCTTGTACAATGTACACGGTTTGTACTACTGATATACCTTGTGGCTTAGCCATCTTATTTCAAATTCACAATAAATGTAATTTAGGAGAAAAAAACTCGGGGAGAGATCATATAACTCGCCTTCGGTATATTCTGTTTTTTTTTATGAAGTAATAAGCAGATGGCATATGATAGTGGTAACGCCTATAACAACGCATTATTTAGGTTATGTCCACCTAAGACGTGCCCTAAGCGGTATTGCACAGCGCCCGCCTCCCTAAGCCATAAAGATGAAGGTCTCGTGTGCCTGTAATTTCACCGGCCGGCGCCCATACCCTTCAAACCGGAACACAGCCATGCAAGCACTACTGCTTCTCGGGAGAAATAGGTAACCATACCTATTTCTGCCGATCACCAGGTAGTACCTACTTCCTCGGCCGAACGAACTTTTTCACAACTCTACTTCTTCCTAAGTCTTATGCCACTAGGATAGCCAGGGGAGTTGGTTAGGGGATCCTGGTCGGCACTCACTCCGTAGATAATGCAGCAGGTCTAAAGCTCAGAAGGGTTCTATAGAAAGTTGCGTAATCGAGATGAATCATCGCAAGCGACGCAGGAGAGAACCGCATGCGTCGACGACCCACGGGCCGGTCGCTCACCCCACCGAATCAACTCTGGGACCTCACTGTATCTTGAAGAAAACGAATAAAACCACACAAAGAGAACTCTACTCGATGCATCGAAATGAACCGATGAGTTCGAATAACAATTCGCTCGAATAGATTAGAACAGAGAATAATGCTGGGGATATACTGCGAATATACCTTATGTCTTATATCTTTTGGGGTCAGCCCTCTTTATACGCCATTCTGTGCGGTTTTGCGTGAGCTCAGGGTCTAATCTCATTCTGTGCGGTTTTGCGTGAGCTCAGGGTCTAATCTCATTTTTGATGGTTCCAAATTCTAATGCAAGTCGGTTAGTGCCTGCACGACCCGACGAGACGTTCAGACGTATTCACGTTTTCTGACGTACTAGTTTCTTTGGAGACGTGCTTGTGCTTGACGTACATACTGGCCCGAAGTCGGTGCAGTAAGGCCTTCATGTAAACTAGTACATACTTCAGAAAATGTGTTCAGACGTGTTCTTGGGTCGGTTGTTCGCAGTATATCTGGCATAAGAGACGTGAGCGGCACAGCCAAGTATTAAACAACTCTCTCGAATGATTCAGAGCCATCCGGTTCCTATTAGTTATGGTTCAACAGTTCGTTTAGGAAAAGGAAACTTAGTTTATCAATCAAAAGTATATTGGTCAATCTACAAACTCATTGCTTAAATGATAAAAATTTACTACTAAAATTAAACTAAATACCTGATAGTCTGATAGATGATAGTGAGTGATTTAGAGCGTTTCGGTTATTTTTAGTACTGGTTGAACGTATAAGAAAAGGATAATTATTAGCCAAAAGTATACTGGTCAATCTTCAAACTCATCGCTCCAATGATTACAATTGCTCTCGCTGACCTGGCAAACCTTTGTTCTTTAAACGGATGTTAAGTATGCTGCCCATGTATCAATGTCGACCAAAACGGCTTTATGCAAAATATATGTTCATTAACTTACTAGAATATTTAGAAAGTGGAACGAGCTGTGGTATCATAGGACAGCTATTTTTAAAGCGTTTTGGAAAAAAAAAACATTATTAGATTTAGTGTTTTCTTTTACGAGCTCTTAATTGATAGCGCACACGAGGATCTTTATTATATTTGTTTACTTCCTAATTGAACATCCCGTAACTAAAACCCACAGTCAAAATACGGCCTTAAAATTCATGTATATACGTATTTGGCATACTAAAGACCATTTACAGTTATTTTACCTCTGGCCGTAGTTATTAGTCAGAGCAGAGGTATTCAGAGGCAAGTCAGAGGTAAAATAACTGTGAACTTAGTCTCTGAAATAGAAACGCCTGACAGACAGACAGACAGACACCGAGGTGATTCGATAAGTGTTCCACTTTGCTGATTTAGTTATGGATCACTAAAAATAACTCGCTAGTGAGTAGCTACTAGCTAAATCTTGGGTGCATCCGTATTCATCCCACAAGCTAAAAGTAATAATAATTATTCCGGATTCTGCCCACGTAACTTTTGGAGTCCGTTTTTTTCCCACATATATAGAATAGAATAGAATAGAAATAGTTTATTTTGAATAGCAAATACACACACAATAATGGAATACAATACAATAATAACACAAACAGAACACGTTTTATGCTGCGTGTGTACTGCCGTCAAAAAAGGCCCGTGCTCAGCATAATGCTGCAGTAAACTGCAGCGCTGATTTTCAGCACGGACCTCGGTTGACGCACGGACACGGCACACACACTGTAAAATACATCAATAGGTAATAGGTTGATATCAAAATTATACAATCTAAGACGCAACTATACTCGTTTACTCGTTGCAATTTTAAAACTACATATTATATCCTACCAACTCGCTGCCTAGGGGAACAATCAGAAATCATGGTAAAATCCCTTTTCCAGTGAAAAGAAATTGGCACCTACTTGTACAACAATAAATAAAAAAAAGGAAGTTTTTACAGATATATACTTACAAAATATAACATATACAAACACCTAGTAAATAGTAGTGATTTGGATCAATTGAGCTACCTTTAGAAAGCTAGCAGCGGTCTTCAGGTAGCAAACTGTTTCATATATGTATATATATAGAGTACACCTATTATCTAAAATGATGATGAATCTATTATCTAGCGTCAGTTTTTTATTGTGAAACATCTATTTATTTCACAAAATAATCAACAAAGTAATAAAATATAAACTGGAATTAAAATCGACAAATCATTTACTCGTTTTCATAATTTCAGACTTATTTACCTCTGGTAAATCTGGTCTGGTGGGCAATTTTGGCATAATCTGTGTTTGAATTACAAATGGTCCTTAATTGAGATTCTGTCTGAATAATGTAAATTGCGATGTTACTGTTTACTATAAAATTTACCTTGAATTGGATGATTTCCTGAAACTCGAGTATAACGAATTTGAACTTTGTAATAGAACCATTTCGAGATGAAAATTATTTGCGCTACATTGATACGAATGATATGCAGTTAAAATGATAGATTATTTTGGAATAACATGTGACGTCACATCAAATGTTTACAAGGTACCTACTGATTTTTGTTTGCGTTGTGTGATAGATAAAACAGTGAGGCGCGCTACGGGTGCGGTCGAATACGTTCAGTCTATTGTGAATGTCTTACTTAGCTCTATCTACAGAAAAGGTCACATAAAGCAAAATAGGTATCTCTGTCATCGAATGATATTGATGCTTACTTCAATGCAGATATTTTAATTCTACAAAGTTTGTAGAATGAAATATAATGACATAATATTTTCAATGTCGTCGATTAAAATAACTAGGTATTTATCGATTAGGTCACTGTTTAGAAGACTCTAGCTTCCAGTTTATCCTTCGTCATGCATGCCTGGGTTTGTGCCAACTATGTGCTCTAGCAGTCTAGCCTATATTCCTCCTACCTATACCTATTTCTTTACAAATTACTTGCGTCAGTCTTAGAACTTTTAATTTGTTTTATAACGCAGCATATTCCTATCAAAACTTAGTCAGATATACATTTAGGGTTACCAGATGGTTGAGATTAGTATCCTCCCGTCTTTTCATATAACTTCCAGAGTCCCAACAACATATAATATCTCCCGACCCGACAAACTGCTTATCGTAAAGTTCTATGGTTAGCTCCGACCACAATGTTTTGAATGCTTATTTGTTCTCAAAATTCTGTAGTTTATGCGGATCGCTCTGCTCGCCTATGTGTTCTATATCCATCCCTTTTCGCGCTCAATTACGGAAATTATAACTTGCCGGTAACTTCTGTTGAAATTCCTGATCGTTTATCCTAAAAACACTGAATTTTGAGGCTCGTTTCGCTCGCCGTTACTTACTGGTTTATATTGTATGCTCTTCCTTTCTAAAAATACTGCTTTCGAGCGTCTCAGACCGTTCGCCGGCAAATTCTGTTATAATAATTTTGATTACTCCGAAAGACACTGTTTTGTTCCTCTCGCCTGTAACTTCTGTGGAACTAAATGCATTTTTTTGCGCCATACATCCTCATCGCGCTTGAGAAAAAACATAATCAAATTGCAATAAACCGTAAAATAATAACGATGTCTCGACACGATTAATCTGGGCACATCGGATGAGGCAGATGATATAGGGATATCATCGATCGCGCGTGACGAATTTATTTTTAGTAGGCTCACGTCCTCATTCTTGTTTGACAATCCCCAGTCACAGCCAGCTCTGATCCTTTTTTGCCTTTCTAAATATAATTTGGCCAAATGTGTTTCTATTCTGAGCTTTGGTTTATTATTTATTCAATGTACATTTTTTTTTACCCTTGTTTGGGGCATGTGAGCTCTTGTTTGAACTCAACAACGCCAGCCTTAAGGTCGGGCTGAAGATAAATATGTCGAAGACCAAGCTCATGACAAATAACACGAAGCTCAGAGTAGAGGTGGGTGTGCAGATTGAGTACGTCCAAAAGTATATTTATCTTGGACAAATAGTCTCTTTCCAGGCAGGAACAGAAAAAGTAATTGCTACACGCACAGAAAACGAGTGGAAAAGCTTTTGGTCAATGAAAGACCTTAAGGGTAAGCTACCACTGTCCCTCAAAGAAACTCATGAACGAGCGCATTCTCCCCATCCTCACTTTTGGAGCTCAGGCTTGGTTTTTGGCGAAGCGTCTGAAGTCCTCTCTTGGGGATGCCAGCGAGCCATGGAGCACAGTATATTAGGAGTTAAACTATCAGACGTGTGAAGAACAGTATACTGCTCTCCAAAACACAAAGATGACCAACCATTCTGTCCTCTTCTACTCTGAATAGTTCTTATTAGAGCTCTTCTCAATACTATTCAACATTTCGTCGTAGTTGTTTGTAACATTCTCTGTCCAGCTTCTCCTCTCCATGATCCTCCAGCACCACATCTCAAATGCCTGCAACAACATTTTTATAGGTTATGCATAATGTGTATTGTGTGGTGAAAGGAAAGTATAATAATTTTCTGCGAGCTTAGTCATGTTATCCTGGATCCATACTGGATGAGTTAAAACGCACGCGAAAATGTAACTGGACTCGTAATTATTTTGTTCTGTATCGAATGTATCGAACTAAGTATTCAGTAATAAAGCGTTTTATAGATCTTGTTACGGATTAGCTACAAGGAAGCGTAGCAGTCAATCAATTTGAGCTAGCGTCACCCACGCTAGCCTCGGGAGCCTTTCCCTCCATGACACAGCATAAGGAGGTCATACACGTTAGGCTATACACGATAGGCTATACTGACTGACAGTGGTGCATGTACATACATTATTCATATTGTGCATGCAAGCTCGTCAGGCGTAGCCAAGTCTCAGTTCTGGGATCCAATTGCGCTATATTGAAACGTTTAAAATGTTCGAACGTAACTTTTTGGTTTTGTTTTAGCTGATGTCTATAATGGTAATGCGCTGTTTCCTGAACGTTTGAACCGTTGAAGTTAATAAAACTCAAAATAATTGAATTGATTTGAATTGTCCTGAAATTTTCAGATTGAGGAAGATGAGTTGAGAAATTTGTTACATCACACAGAAAAAAAAAACGTACATTTAAAAACTATTTGATTAGCAATATTCAGATATATCAAGAACTGTATCTTCCAAAACAAAGCTAAAACGTTTACGTTTAAGAGAGTGGTCTGTGAAAATGACACATCGAATTTTGACACTATTCCATTACCTGTGACCTCCACCTTGCGGTGGGATTTGGAACTAATTAGGTAAACAAACCTCTCAACCGTACAATTGTGTAGAAAACACATTACTTGTTTTGTCAATTACTTCATTGAATTTTTGTTCTGTACGTAATCAGATAAATGTGAAAATAAAATCAATGTATACCACCTATACAATCGTTGCGTGACTGACTGACTCAGTCACTGACTATCAACGCGAAGTCTAAACCCTAGGTCATAGGACCTGAAATTCACATAGGTACATTTCTTTTGTGGTATAGCGGTGCACTAAGAAAGGAATTTCCTAAATACACACCCTAAAGTGGTGCAGCGGGATGTTGAAGTTTGTATAGCAAAAACTGCACGCGGGCGAAGTCCCAGGCGTTCCACTACTGGATACTTGAGAAATCTCTGTGCACATGTTGTGTTTTACATATTATGCTGTGTGCTTCAGGTTTCGTTATATTTTATAACAGTTTTATTCGTTTTATTTTACCCCAAATAGACAAAGTGGTCAACAACTTCAATAACTGTACCAATATGGGTGCAAAGTTAGTTTATATAAACCATCATAACCGAATCGCAAATGAACATGGGCAAGAAATGAACAAACCCACAAAAATAACCAAAAAATACAGGACCAAAAAAAACAAAATTAAATCAAAAACGCCCTAAAAACTCTCACAACCTAAGAAACCCTACAAACCTTTAAAAAAACCCTTCCAACTCCTAAAAACAGAGGGTTTAGCCTACCCTACCTCCCTAGAGTTCATACAAGTCTTAAACTTTAAGAATCAATTAAAACCTCGTACAAACCCATACAACCCAATTTAAACCGGTATTGAACGACGGACCTTGCTCAGAAAAATATCTTGGGAATCAGGATTTTTCCCAGCAGGGCCCAAATTAGATCATTTTCTCCGCCTCAAAACTCACTATTCTGCCAAACTTCCTGCTGATGTTTTTTTTTCCATTAACTTTTATCCACTAATATACCTACCTTGTTTGTTTATATTAATTTGAATGTGTATGTGCGCCTACTTTTTGGCGATTGTACCTAGTCAACCTTTGGAGGTTTTTAAGGTAGAATATTATACCTAATTAAATGTGTAAAATATATTGTCTATGAAATAAATAAAAAACAAAAAAAACCTACACGTGTAGGGCTGTTTAAAAAAACGCTCATACAGTGATTTTATTATTTAAAACTATTAATTTAATCCTATTTCGTCAAAATAGTAACAGTTTTTCGAGTTATTTTGTACAGAAAGACGGATAAAGAAACAAATAAATTATATAGGTACCTACAAACTATGTTAGAAGAAATTCCCGTAATTGAAACATACTGACCACAAATTGGCATAAAAAAACGGCGCGGCGAGGACGTTGCATTTGACATGACTAGTAAGACATTTTCAAACATTTATCGGCTTCTAAATTCTAATTTCCATGTACAACCACAGAATAAATAATAGTACCTACTTCTTGAAACATGCCATGAATTGGTTTGGCGTCTTTATGAAAGGATTATAGGAAATTCAAACCCTAAAATCAATTGTGTTGAAGACCTCTGTAGCGCGGCGGGCGAAGGTTGGCCTGCGACGCAGGAGGTTGCGGGTTCGATTCCCGCCTCGGAACAAATATTTGTGCGATCGCAGATATTTGTTCAGGTGTTCTGGGTATTTTCTGTGTATAATAAAAAATATCTATCTATGTATTATATTGTATTAAGTATATCAATTATCTAGTACCCATAACACAAGCTCTGCTTAGCTTGGGGCTAGATAATGAAATGTCCAACATTATTATTATTATTTATTATTAATTAGGGTCATAAAGTTTGGAAGTATTGTTTGTTATTCTATTAATATTAAAAATTAAAGCGGGCCCCCATACAAAAAAAGTGATTTTGACAAACGCTGTATCTCTTGATCCGCAATAGCTAGACAAACAAAAAATAAAAAAAGTGAGTTATAAGTAGGTATGTACCTACCTAGGGGAAAACAAACATGTTTATATTTACTTGCCTTATTTTTATTAATTATCATCATCCGCCCAGCTGGAAATATAACATTTCCATAGAATGCCACGACGACTGGTCTTGAGCCGCCTCCGTCCACAGACTTCCCGCGACCTTTATAAAGTTTGGTACATTGGAAGTTCCCCTCCCACACTGCGTCGTCCGGTTGTTGGTCGCCACTCGAGGACTTTATTTCAGTCATCTTAATAAGTGCGTGTTGCCAGAGATGACTTACGTGACTGAGACGTGATCGCTAACTATCACACACACAAAAGCTCAAAGTATCACAGCGGGCTATGCATGGAGAGAGCTATGCTATTACCATCAGTGTACAAATACGTAGTCTGCGACAACCGTAACTACAAGAAATATTGTTACGAGATATTCGCGCCTAAAGTTTTTTATCTTATATTAGTGATCAATGTCTTTGTAAATATTTATCTGTTATGATTTTGATCTGTACGATCGCTACGATCATTCCCTTTAAAACTGTGTTTATTATATCGTGATAACATTAATGCTTTTTTATTATTTAGTAAATAATACTTGTTTAGTGTAACATTATTTTAGAACGTGCTTTACCTAAGTATGTGCGCCGTATGTAACATAGTTACTGTTCGCATGTCTAGGGATTTTGTTATGGTGTTCAACAAACGGAATATGCACAAGATTTACTAATCTTATGTGCGGTAACATAACTACTAACTCAGTTATACACTTTATTGAGCTGGGAGAAAAAAAAAACTGTAAGTAAGACCACAGAATAAATAATAGCAAGAACAAAAGGCTCACATCGTGAAAAAAAAATAACGAACCTTGCTGGGACGCAACAAAGTGCATTTCAGTTCGCATAAGTGCTTAGTGCCTAGCGCCAAAACCACCTTAACACCCTAAACACCCACCACCCTTATTCACCTAAACATTGGCGCTCTCTTGTAAATGTTTGAATCTTTTTATTTGTGTATTATATTTTTGTTTAGTACTCAATTTATAATTTTACTAGCTGTAACCTGCGACTTCGTCTGCGCAGGATTATTAAGTAGCGGAGTATTATAAAGCTAGTATTATTAGACTTACGCTGGTGAAGTAAGTTTCACCCGCGTAAGTCTCGATCCCGTGGGAATATCGGGATAAAAATGTGCCTGTGTTATTCCGCGAGTCTAGTTATCTTTATTCCAAATTTCATCCAAATCCATCCCGTAGTTTTTACGTGAAAGAGTAATTAGGATAGGATATTCGGTTACCAAATTACTCCTGCATTCTGCTGCTCGCCTGGTACATTGAAAAGAAAGAAAGAAAGAAAGAAAAACATTTATTTGTGTCACCAACATGGATGTAGTAGTAACAGTCAACAAACAATATTCCACACAAAAATACACACACACACACACACACACACACACACACACACACACAGAAACAAAGATAAATAAAACATTGGATGAAAAGTATTCGCATTGCTGCTGCGCCCTGCGGTGTTTTCCGCATAGGTCTCGATTCCGTGGGAATATCGGGATAAAAATGTGCCTATATGTTATTCCGGGAGTCCAGTTATCTCCGTTCCAAGATTCATCCAAATCCATCAAGCAATTTTTACGTGAAAGAGTAACAAAGATACATCCATCCATCCATCCATCCTTCCATCCATCCATACTTACAAACTTTCACGTTTATAATATTAGTAAGATACCTTTTAACATTCTTTGTATTTTTGAATTTTAAACACAAATTAAATTTAAATTAAATGACTATTCCAAGTATATTCGGTACAAATTTAATCTGCGTAGTGTTTTTTTTTCGAATGGAATTAAAAAGATTTAAACTTTTGTTTTCTTGACAAAATCCGAATAAATTTATGGATATAATACTTGTTTTTGACTTTGTACGATGACACGTGACGCGTCGAAATAATAACTTGGTAGCTTTCCATGGCGCATGCACTATTAAATTGTTTTGACCAAATGTTCCCATTTTTAGGGTTCCATACTCAAAGACAAGGAACCCTTATGGATTCCCTTTGGATTTTCATATTGTGTCCTACTAATATTTATACCATCAATTTGTACATATGTTTAAGCAAATAAATTATCTTTATCTTTATCTTTTATCTTTCGTCATGTCTGTCTGTCTGTCTGTCTGTCTGTCCGTGTATGTCACAGCCTTTTTTTTCCGAAACTATAAGAGCTATACTGTTGAAACTTGGTAGGTAGATGTATTCTGTGAACCGCATTTAGAATTTTACACAAAAATTTAAAAAAAACAATTATTTTTGGGGTTCCCCATACTTAGAACTGAAACTCAAATTTATTTTTTCATTAATGTGGGTTATCTGTGGATAGGTCTTCAAAAATGATGTTGAGGTTTCTAATATAATTTTTTCCTAAAAAGTGTGCCCCCCCCCCCCCATAACTTCTAAAATAAGAGAATTATAAAACTAAAGAAAATATATGATGTACATTACCATGTAAACATTCACTCAAAATTGGTTTGAATGAGATCTAGTAAGTAGTTTTTTTTTAATACGTCATTAATCGTAATCCATCCAAGAACTTTTATATTATGTTACTTGCTGCTACGGAACCCTTCATGGGCGAGTCCGACTCGCACTTGGCCGCTTTTTTATGGTTATTTTTGGAAATTGTTATTTTGTACCTTTTTTTTGCATAGAGTCAATCTTTATAGAATACTGACTATCCATGTTTTTTTTGTTGTATTTGGAATAGTGGTGTATACCTTATTTTATACCAGTCAGTTAAATCATCCTAACGATGAAGTTATAAGTTGGTAAATATTGCTACAAGTATCTCCTATTTTTTTTATTTTTTTTTATACTAATGAATGACGGAACAAGCAGATGGCCCACCTGATGTTAAGCGGTAACCTCTGCCTATGAACAGTGCATTACCTCATAGGACACGTTCACCTAGGACGCACCCTATGTGGCATTGCAATGCGCCCGCCACCCTGCGACATAAAGATGAAAAGTCTCATGTGCCTGTAATTTCACCGGCACCTTCAAACCGGAACACAGCAATGCGAGCACTACTACTTTGCGGCAGAAATAGGTATGGTGGTAGTACTTCCCCGGACGAACTCTTTCACAAAAAAGCTCTACTACTACTACTTTCTGGTATAAATAGCACTAATTATGATTTCTTCTTTTATTTCTGCAGTTATACATCTTGCCATAACTTTTGGTACGGCTTCTAGAAAACAATGTGTTAAAAAAACTAGTTAATATATTGTGATTTTAACTCAACACCGTGAGTAGTTTATATTTTGGGGTTCAATCCTCCCTATCTACTTTTACAGCAAAATCTCTCTTAGGTACGTTTGATGTAAAAAAACTGGAGCATGTGTGTGATTCGTGATCTCGATAATTATAAAAATCCCATGTTTCCAGAACCTTTACACAGGTATTGTTTGAATTGACACAATTTATAAAATCCTGAAAATCATAGATTTGATTTGCTGATTTTGTTATCTTGTAGGCAACCAGTCCTTTTTTTCAGAATCCCCTTCAGTCTTGTTAGGCCAGTCACCGTAGACACAAAAATCGTGTAAGATCGCAAAAAGTTGCAAGGTTCTGTTTTTTTGGGATGTTGTTAGGATAAATACCAATTGTGTAAAACCAAGTTTGCAACTTCGATAGAGCTGTGCGAACTTTGCAATTTTTTTACGACCTGGAATGTTTAAGATGACTGGCCTATGTGTCGTTTGTAGGTTAACAGCTAATATTTGTAAGGAAAAAGGTTATACACACCTCAGTTTGTTCAAAATTACTAGGTATAACTAAGTAGTTGGAAGAAACTTTTCTTTTGGGTACTTATTTACTTTGTATTAGCCATTTTGCATTTTCTAGAGCGTTCACATGCGTACTTTTCGTCGCGAGTATCGCCTTTGCATAACTCGCCACACACGACCTACCCACTTTTCAGCTTTGGTGAGTCACTGTTTGTTGAGCTCCCACTGACTGACTGGCACCAATCCCCCACTTTTTATCTTCGTGAATGACGTGGAACAATCAGATGGCCCACCTGATCTTGAGCGGTAACGTCTGCCTTTAATAATCCATTACCTCATATGTCACGTCCACCCCTTGTGGCATTGCACTGCATTCACCGGCAACTATACTTTTCATAATAAAACACAGTAATACAAGCACTAGTGCTTTGCGGCAGAAATACTACTGGTAGTAGTTGTGGTTGGTAGTACATTCCCGAACGAACTCTTTCACAAAAAAAAACTCTACTACTACTAAACTACGATATAATGCGATTGTAATGTCTACGATTACTTTTTCGTACAGTTTTCGTTTACTAAGCAAGACGATGACACAGAATAAATAATAGTACAAGCACGACGATAAGAAGCGACGATGATAAGATTCGATTCCTTTGTTTTCAGAAGTAGTTAAGTGCAATAAAGAATATCAACACTAGTCTTAAGCACCGTATATGTAATGTATGATGTTACTATTCATATGTGTAGTATTTAGTACCACATAATAAAAAAAAATTGTCCAGATATCCACCGTATAATATGTTACGGTGATTATATTTAGGATACATTTTTGTTACATGATCAAGCTCATACAAACACGTCAACCTCATACCTCATACCTAACTTACAATAAAATTAATATTGATCAACTGGATTATCTATGAGGAACTAGTATGTCACAGATAACCCAGTTATTATAGTTGTACCTGCTACAAATAATATAACGCGTCCAAATTAAGTCGCGGGTGACAGTAGGTACCTATACCTAGCTTGTATTTTATATTATAAATTTCGTCCAAAATTAGTAGGTACCCAAAATCTGAATTCGTTTATTTTTAACCCCTGACGAAAAACGAAGAGGTTGTTATAAGTTTGGCGTGTCTGTGTGTCTGTCCCATCGTAGCTCCCGAAAGGATCAACCGTTTTTTTTTTTTAATTGTTTTTGTGGGGAGTTTTCTTAGCTTTGTTTGATCAAAATCAGTCCAGCCGTTCAACGTTGGAGGTTATTTAAATTTTTACAAAATTAATTACTTTGTGCTATACGTTTTTAAATTCCGACGGGAAACGAAAATATTCGTGAAGAGAAAATATGTACAAAATGTGTGGCTACGTTTCACCGAGGACTTATCGAGGACTATACTAAGTTCCATTGGTCTAGTTGTTACTATGTTGACAGAGTTATTTATATGGTAGCATACTTGTACGGAGCACTCTACACGCGAGTCCGACTCTCACTTGACCAGTTTATTCATCTTCCGCCTCCAATAAAGCATGGACTTTAATGGAGATTTTTTGAATAGCAGCATTGTATCAGCAAAGTATCTATCTATGTAATATATTGTATTTAGTATATCAGTTATCTAGTACCCATAACACAAGCTCTGCTTAGCTTGGGGCTAGATAATGTTGTGCGAACTGTCCAGCATTATTTATTTATTTATTGTTTCGATATCAAAATTTGAAGTACCAGTATTATTATTAGTAACAAACAGTCAAACATAGATAAAAATTGAATGATAGTATAAATAAAAAAAAAAAACATACTGTTTCTCGCTAGTAAGTCGGGAAATAAGCAAGTACATTTTTGTAAAAAAACGATAATCACTTAGTATAAAGAGCTAGGCATATTCTAAGGAAAATCGCTAAGCGAAACTCTTTTGGTCACAATATAAACTCCTTCGTGAGTATGCTACCGTAGAATTGCATCGAGCGACTACGGAGGCCTGCAATGTTATAAGTATAGATCCACCAACTTATCTCTAGAACCATTTACCTACATTTTTCTATCAGCTACATACATTTCATTCTGCAGATAAGTTGGTGGATCTCTAGAATTGGTTTGTGTTCACGACTGTATGATTAAACTGTCAAACCATGTCAGTCCGGTAAATTTTCACAAACCTCAAATAAATAAGAATTTGCATTGGTTTCTTATTACCCGAATTACAATTATAACAACGAAAACCAACAATTTTCAGTAAAATAATACAAGTTTTTGTAATGATATATCGAAGTAACCGGTTGTCCGTTTTCACCTGTGAATAAAAAAGTGAACGAGGGCCTTCCTTCCAGCGCCGTGGATAACCACGGAATGACAGAAAATGGCGTAGAAATCGTGTAGATACGGCGAATTGAAAATGTTTTCGTGTTTTTACACATCTTTTATATGAAAAGATTAAAAACCCCAACATACTTTTAAAACTATGTGTATAGACATGATACTAAAGTGTTTTATTTCTCAGAAATAGCTGTAATTCCGTAGATTTAGGCTCATATGTAGATGCTCTATTTTGATCAATTTCGTGAAAATGGGTAGGTAGTTTTTCAATTTACACAAAATCTAGAAATAACTTTAGAAAACCCCAACATATTTTTATTCAGCCTGAAGTGTTCTTTCTTCTGATCTAAATATTGATAAGAATAAAGCTAAATTTGGAAAGTTCTAGGCTTTTCAAAACACCACTTTTCAAGGGTTTTCACAGACTAGCCCCTTAAATTATTAGCGCGATACGAAACGTCATAACGTAACGGTTTTGTTTGTGGTTTTGTTTTGGTATTATCGTTCAAACTTTGCGCGATTGGGACCCAGTTCTCTCACATACGCTCATGCCTGCATGTACTGTTCGACCGTACATGCAAAACTGTCATGCATACCACGTCACATGCGTGTATGTCCTCCAAAGATCGCACGCGCCTCACACGAAACCAGCTAAGCCAAACTCTAAATTCTATCGTACTGTCTGTCCCATTGGGACACCATTAACAAAATAAAGACAGCTCATAGTATAATAAGCATACATTTTTAAGGCTAATTTTTGTGATCATATCTCTGGCGGACAAAATAGTTAATTTAAGAAAAAAAAAAAAAAAAACACTCCCATCTAATGAGCATATAGCATATATGGTAGCATATAGCTAATTAGGTATTAGGTGATTAGTTTATGCACGGCAACGTTAACAATCTCTAGAGTTCTACTGAACTGATTTGGATGCAGTTTTTTCTTGTGAGTTTTCATATCAAGGAAGGATGTTCTCTGCGCGAATGTTTTTATTTATTCTCATATTTTTCGCTAACGCTTTCTACCAGTAAATAACACATTCCTTATTAAGCCAGCAACCAGGACAAATCTACCAACGAATCGTACTAACAAGTCTGGGTAAATCCTAGTTTTATTCTATTATCTGGGAAACTGATAAACTATAGACGACGTTTGACGACCTCTGTCTGTGGCGCGGTTGGCAAAGATTCGCCTGCGACGCAGGAGGTTGCGGGTTCGATTCCCGCCTCGGAACAAATATTTGTACGATCTGCAGATATTTGTTTAGATAGAAAATATCTATCTATGTAATGTATTGTATTAAGTATATCAGTTATCCAGTACTCATAACACAAGCTCTGCTTATCTTAATGCTAGATAATGTTGTATGTACTGTCCAGCATTATTTACAGGTTTAGTTTTTAGTATCTAAACCTACAAAACATTGACTTGAATTTATTGATATCCATCAAATGAGGATCAAACTTAGTTTTGTATGAAGCGGGCTAGCGGTACATTTCCCTTAACAACCCAGTTCACATTAACTTTATAATTGTCTTATGTAACAGACGCTTTTAGTAAATTAATCCGTTACTTCATCTACGCGGCCCATCGAGCAACGCAGGCCTCCGTACCGGAGGGGAGACGCCTTAGAGCTGTCAACCGATACATATTTATTCAGAAATTTTTGGGGGGGGGCTTCACGCACTCACTTACAGTTTGATGCACACTTTTGTAACCAGTCGTTCTATCGCTATAAACGCACACATCTATAAACAGCAACACATCAAAAATCTTTATACACACATAGATGCTTTCTGTGTACAAACATCATGTTATGTCACAAAATTGACAGTAACACCCGTTCTAGGGACTTCCAGCACTCAAGTCGATAAATTAATAGTATCGATAACTTTTTGGTAGGAACTTACTTTGCCTACTGTATATATTCTGTGCTACCATCAAGGGTCATTGAAGGGATTTAAGGGCGGCTAGGTATGGGGGGAAGGGTTGAACGCTCTCTGTGAAGGAGGAGTTCCGGAGTAGTTAGATCATTTTGTGGATCACTATGAAATTTTAGATTAGTAAAAGGTAGTAGTAGGCTGGAGAGAGAGGGGGTAAACGCGGAAACTTAGAGTATAGAGAAAAAAATCAAGAAAATTTTGAGTACCCCAGGTACAACCACTAGCTCATGAGATGATTAGTTCTTGGGAAAATTTAATTAGAATTTTGTTCAAAGCATACAATAATTTCATAAAACTATGGGTCGGCAAGTCAAAAGAGACGAAAGGAAAGGAAAGGAAAAAACGCTTTACTTAGCTGCCGTCATCCTTCTAACCTACATAATCTATGTCGGTTCTGGCCACGAAATATACGATGTATTATATCTGTCAGTCACTGTTATTGTCAAAAACCAAAAATCATGGTCCTAAGTGCCAAAAAACTACATTAGTCATTAAAATGTAAAATAGATTTTTTTTTTAAATTTCAGGAATAATTATCCCACGTTACATGGGATCCTAGTGTGGGATCACAACTATGTAGGTATGTGTTGGGTGTGTTAAGTTATGTTGATGCTAAACGATGGTAGGTAAAGTAATACTTAGCGCTTTATCTAGTGAACAGAAAATCGCGTTGAAAAAATTATACCTAGCAATTTTTTTTTAAATTCTTTGGTCAATCAAAGAATAGGATTTGAATAGGAAAATCCCACGACACAGTACGGACACTCATGACACGACTTCTTGAAAATGAGTAAACGAGTTCAAACTGGGAAATGCTTTTGTTAATTTATAGGTGCCCACAACCTAGGTAGGCATGCAACTTTTTACGAAAAACTATCACACCTCTAGATTTGTAATATCACATAGTAATTTAAATTCATGTCAAGATGTCGTTCCCCTCTGGCTATGCACAATTTCATTTGGGCATACGCGTTAGTAACACTGTTTTCGCCCGATCATTAGGGCGAGCGAAGCGAGTCCTCTACTATCCCATGCAATTTTGTGGTACACTTAACGAAAAAACTATCCGTTGTAATTTAGCATAGTAATTTAAATTCATGTCTTTGTTTAAATATAAATAATCACGGAAAAAAAAGCTTGCTAGCCCTCACCAAGCATGTTTTGCTTTTGCTAGTAATAAAATTGTATCATGATGGGCCGATTGCTTTGTCAGACTGAACCGATCGTGTGACGCATAGAGTAAAATAGTGTGACAGTGCTACAAATACTGAAATGCCGAATCGTTACATTTTCAGCTGTAAAGCAAGGTCTGGAACATCGAATTTACGAAAAGATGGTGTTTTCTTTCACATTGTACCTAAGTGAATTTCATTATATATATATATTTATTTTTATTTTATTTTTTGATGCTGGACACAGTTCACACAAGATTATCCAGCCCCAAGCCAAGCACAGCTTGTGATATGGACTAGATAACTGATATCCCTAGTACAGTACATTACATAGATATTTATTTTGCATTAACATAGAAAATACCCAGAACACCCTGAACAAATATCTGAAGATCGTACAAATATTTGTTCTGAGGCAGGAATCAAACCCGCAACCTCCTGCGTCACAGGCGAACCTTCGTCCACCGCGCCACAGAGGTCGTCAACTTATAGCATAAAATGAATAATTTCAAATTAAAATCATAACAGTTACCTACCTTGTTACATACCAATACCTTCATGGTGATTGGATTAACGGTTAGAAAGTTAGGTTAGGCTAGGCTATGGCTCCCGAATAATATAAATCAAATTTCAATAGCTTGTAAAACATATTAAACGAGTATTTATTTTATCGATAAAAAATCTACTTTATTATTGAGGCACATCACTTATTTAGTAGTATAAAAGAAAACACGGGCAACTCACATACAGGAATTTTTGAGAAATAAAAAAAACTGTTAAATGAGCACAAAACTATTTCAGTGTGCATTGAGGATGCTATTGTTAGCAGTTGCTTATTTAATAAAAAAAATATTAGGTTTACCAACAGTCTACACATGTATGTCGGAGAGAGAAGTCATATGATGAATCTGGAGAATAGATCTACTGAGATTGAAGGCTTATAAACACCACGTGTACGGCTGCGAACAATCGTATTCTGTCGTGTCGCGCCACCCAAACGAATGCGCCCGAGTCTTGTTTACGCAAAGACGCAAAGCGATCGACGCTCGGATATAAAAGGAGCGTACGAAAGCGCCAGAGCTCATTATTACATCGGCGTTGGCAGAGTGCACACGATTTAATCAACAAAATACAAAATCAAGTTCAAAGTCAGTTTGAATAAAATCTTAGTGAAACCACTTTTGAATTTTCCTCATTTGCACGAGACCCACTGGAAAGCCCCTAAGTTGCCTTTTGCCGCTCGGAGGGATCTTGAGGATCCGACATGCATATATGAAGAGGTACAACAAACTATATACCCATCTTTAGCTACAGAAGAAACCAATGGGGGCTTTTCATTTTCGTTTTTTTTTTTTTAATTCAATTTGGCTCAATTGATGGCCCTGACTCAACTGTGGTTGTCAAAATCAACAAATGCATCGTACCTATGTTATTTTGTGTGATAGTAACAAAATACCACGAAAATATATCACTTCGTTGTTGACTTTTACATTTCACTTTATTTTTACAGTTAAGTACACAGCAGCGACATCTATTTTCAAGGGTTTATAGATGATTTGGTATGGCCGTGAAAACCCCTCATTATAGGCAAACACAACGTGCAAAGATTTTACAGCAACCTCACAATGGGCGATCAACGATTTTTTTAAAGCATCTTTATTTACTTTTACCTGAAAAGAGTAAAGTTATTTAAGTATGATCAATATTGCCGATTTTGATAAAATTAACCACGTAGTTTTATTCTTATTATAAACTAGAAGCAACCCGCGATTTCACTCGCATAAGTTTTGATCCTATGGGAACATCTAAATAAAACTTAAAACTATTCCAGTGGTCCAGCTATTGCCGTTCTAAATTTCATCCAATCCTTAGAAAATTTAGCATTTATAATATTACAAACATACACACATACTCACGCCTGTTTCCCAGAGAAGTAGGCAGAGACCATGAATTTCCACTTGCTACGATCCTGGCATACCTGTTTCGCTTCATTCACTCACATCACATTCTTCATATATGCTCATTGGTTAAGGGCGCTCTTAGCCTGGCCATTCTCCAGATCGACCCTGATCTATTCTGAATACCTTCACCGAGGTCTCCCCCTTCCAACTGTCCCATTCATGCTCATCTTATGAACTAGTTTCGTTAATCTACTATCATTCATCCTTTATATATACCCAAACCATCCAAGCATACCTTTCTCAATCCTTGTCACTATACACGTGCTCTTTCATTTTACAATGCTCTGTTAACACACAGTTTCTTATTCTCTCTCAAAGTCCACCATACATACTTCTTAAACCTCATCTTCACTGCATTTATTCTACTTTCATGTTTATTCTGCCTTAGCAACTTTCGCTACCACCAGATACATTAGTGTTGGCACTAACACCCCTCTATGCACATCCAGTCGTCCTGCCTTTTTGGATACGTTCCGGCTGATAATAAGGCGTTAAGTTCACTTGATTTCCAGAATTTACACTCATTTAAATATCATCTTCATGCTTGCCATCTCTTGTAATCAAAGTTCTCAAATGTACAAACTTTTTGATGTTACACTTGTTGTTAATAGTAGTGTGATTTAATTTGATTTCTTTAAATATAGTTTCACATGACACTTACGTTGACATATCATATAATACACCTCTGCGAGGTACATTTAATCCTTTTACCACACTGGTTCTTTCACCATTGGTCACAGGCCACTTTCAAGGACACTATATTTCAAGTTGGTCACTGAACCAAGAAAGAGCCTGTGACACGTAGTAGTAGTAGTTAGTAGTTAACGGTTAGTTAGTGGTTACATAGCCGTCAAATACGATACTCGTTAATGCCACATGTCACATGATGTTGAACGTGTTTAATAAATGGTATTTAGTAATCAAGGATATTAAGTAATCATCCACCTCTTGGCTTACTGACATTACACGTTATATACATGTTTACGTCAGCAGAATACATCCTGACATGCACATTGATGTATTATACACATTTATATCTATTCTTTTGGTCACTTTTATGTCGCCCCTCTATCACACGCTTAAGTGGAGCTCGGTTTAAGTGTGGGCAGGGTAGTCGTAAGGGAATTGGCTTTCAGTACGAATAAATCAAGTAACTTGGGAGTGATTTTAGAGTAATGAATGACTAGTGTACTGAAGTGCAGTCGTAGTGAAGAGTGAATCAGTGTTATTGAATAAAATATTCACGGTTTTTTTTGTTAAACCGTTCTGTTTTATTATTTTACCCCGAACACTAACTCAAAAATTACAAAATCTAAGATGGCCACTTTTGTTTTTATACGGCTTAATTTGACTTGGTCAATTTTTATGCAATAAATTATAATAATTTAATTGAAATTCAGGTACATGTGAAAGGAAACACCATCTTCGTGTAAATTTGATGATCCAATCATTTTTTTACAGCATAAAACTGAACAACTCGGCATTTTTCTTGGAGCACTATCTCCCACGCGAGTCCATTCAGTCTGACAGAGCAATCGGCGACAGCTAGTTTTTTATAAGCTGTATGCCCTCGAGGGCATTCAATTTAGAGGGGAACTACAGCGGGGAATGCCTTTGATGGCGTCTCCATTCCGTGTTGCTCGATGACGCGGCCAGAAAGTGGAAAAAGATTAAAATTATGCAACACCTTCATGTTATCTAAGATTATGAAATATACGTTTTTTTTTTAACGTTGTGAAATATTAACTTGGCGTGTAGGTAAACACTTTCATTAGAAAGTAATTTATGGCAGATTTTAACTGTAAATTATATTGATAAAGATATTGTAAAAATACTCAACTAGCGTCTTAGCTAGATGAACATGATTGATTGAAAATGGTTTAGTTACCGTACCGGTGTACTAACGGTAACTAAACCATGTTCAACAGCTCTTCTGACTTAAATGACTAACAATCAAATAAAAAAAAACAAATGTCTGTTACTTCGCCATTTGTTTTAGGGAATAATATTTTCTGTCACCTATCTAACTAATCTTCTCACTAATCTGCAATACCCGGCTAAGAAGTATTCACAATAAATATATTACGAGTAGTCATCATTAATCAATACGGTCTCTAAGTATGAATCATCAAAATAATGTAAATACATAGGTATTACCCGGACTTTTTGATGAGATTTGTTGGTATAAGATTTATCCTGGCTGGTAGCTTACTAATATGGAATGTGTTATTACTGGAAGAAAGCGTTAGCTGAGTCAGTCGTGGGAAGCAATGGCGGCGATGAGCTCACCACTTGTCACGTCTATATTCCACGATGGTGCAACCCACTGTGAAAAGAGGCCTATTGTGGCTCTGCCTACCCCTTCGGGGAAAAAGGCGTGTGTCTATGTATGTATGTATATAGGTATCTGAAATTTTAGTCTGATCTCTTTTTTTATAGCCTGAATATAAGGTGTATCCTCAAAAAAGTAAGTCACGGGCAGCAATAATACATTTGTATCGAAAACTCTCAATTTTTTCTTAATCTTTGTAGACATTTGTTTGACCACGATCTCACCAACAAACAACAAATCAAACACGAATATATATCGAATCAACAATCTATTAGTATCATTTAATTGATTCAATCATCTAAATGATGGGTCTGTAACTGTAACCTAATAAATAGATCAGTTCTGTAATTATATGAAAAAATGCCTGATAAAGGCAAAATACAATTTTGGTGTTAAGTATGGAAACCTGCACGCCGGGCACTTCGGCACGAGTTAGGTTCAAAATGAGTGACAGAACCGACACGGAGCACCCCGTCTCGGTCTTGTGCGTCACGCCCCTAGAGTGTATATAAAAACGCAGAGCCAGTAGCTCGCGTTGGGAGGTCCTGTCGTGAGTGGAGCAAGCCCGGGAGACCGAGCGAAAACTTCCAATTATATAGTACCCAGGGTTCATGCTCAAACAACACATAATCTGTGAAAATTTTAACTGGCATAACTCGTAAGTTTTTTGTTTGTCTTCGTCAATGGATGGAACAAGCAGATTGCCCACCTGATTAATCCAGACTATTCCAGACGGACGGATGAACTTAGTAATAGGGTTTCGTTCGGCAACCTTTGGGTACGGAATCTTAAGAAGGTTTCGTGCCCGCAGTAAATCATCCATCCACTCTAGCCGCAGATTCGGTGGCATCTGTGGGTGAAATTTTGGCATCAGTCCTACTCCGCGAAAGCGTTACATAACAATGCAGGTATGCGCCCACGTGAACAGGATATTTTGTCGATTTCATGATGTTTATATGGAGAAAAATCTCGCTAAATATACCAACAATGGTTTAACTTCAAAACGTCTTTTGTTTATTTATCTTTGTTAGCAGCCTCTTTCATTACAACCAACACCCTAACCTGTTAAAGATAGACACGACAAGTCTGATAGTTTCCAGAACATATACACGTGTTCGTTTCATGACAGAAGGTGAATGGTGAACAACAGCTGGCGTTCGCAATAAGGTTTTATTTACACCAGAACGCTCTTATCTTTTAAAGCTGTTAGCTAGCTCAGACTGTATGCTTCAATGATTATTGTTATTAATATTACTCGGAAGATTGCAGTCTGGGTTCGAAACCTTTGAAGTTCCTTTTAATGCGTCTAAAGCCTCGTAAAATATCTTATGATCTGACATCTAAAGCATGTAATTTTATAATTATAATTGTTCTAGTTTCAGACCGTGGGAGACCCCCTACTCAATGCTCATTCATCAGAAAGCCCCGTTGTTTTCGCAAATCTAAACCTCACAATTGTGGCAGTTTAACCTCGTGACTCTGTTCTCATTAACTTTATCAACAAGTTCAAGTTTTTCTGTATTTTGATTGAATAGGTCACTTAAAAGATTATATTAAACACTGAACAGGACTGGTAGGTATGCTAATCTTGACCGACGCTGTGGTGGTGTTTTGCTTCTTTTTATTAATATTAATATTTGGAACATCCAGTTTTACTAAACCGATTCAACAGTCCAAATACAAATTGAAATACTTTTGCCCTCTTTGTTCGTGTGTTGATATATGTACCTATGTAGCTATGTGGCTTTAGCTATTTAAATTCTAAACAAAATTTATTAGGTTGCAACATTTAGTAAACAATTTAGATATATGTATAGTGCAGGACGTGTCGCTATCATAATTGCACTAATTTAATCAAACTGGGTTTGCCTTTGTCCCGTTTTATCATCACCTACTGAACCAATTTCATAAATCTCTCACAATAACAATTGCCGAAGTAGGCCATATAGTTCATGCTTCATTCCGATAATTCGAACTGTTTAATGCAAATGGTGAAATCATAACGGGCATCGGTACTGCGGAGTGCGCTAGAATCACTGCAAATATCCGTAAAGCCGTTATGGCATTTTGCGGTATTGGACTTTTGTTTTCAAGGTTATGTACATTAGCTATTTTCCGTTAGTATTTGAACGAAATGTTTAGGAGTTTAGACATCCATTTTACCACAATCAACAAATTAAAAATACTTATGCTAGTTCCGAGAAATGTGAACAAACAACCCCGATTTTGTCGCTCCGCTCGCGCTTTTAGTTGAATCCGGTTAGGCATATACCTATAATATTAGACTTTCGGTCGTTTCATTTATAAACCAAGAGTTTGTCTTTTGTATTGTATGTGATTGGTTATATTCCTTCTGTGGTTTCTGGTAGACAACAAACATCAGTCACGTACGTAGTCCAAATCCCACATTAGGATCCTCTGTGTGGTGGGTATCCCTACCATGTTAGGTGAAAAGAACACCAGTACACATAAAAAAGGTGATACAATACCAAGAAGCTTATACATACTGTAATATACCATGAATTCATGATTAATTTTTCTACAACAATGTCAAGTGTTTTTTTTTTTATACATAATAATCACTCTAGCTAATCTACTTTTTAGGGTTCCGTAGCCAAATGGCAAAAAACGGCACCCTTATGGATTCGTCAAGTCTGTCTGTCTGTCTGTCTGTCTGTCTGTCGGTCTGTCTGTCTGTCTGTCTGTCCGTCTGTCTGTCTGTCCGTCCGACTCCGTATGTCACAGCCACTTTTTTCCAAACTATAAGAACTATGCTGTTGAAACTTGGTAAGTAGATTTATTGTGTGAACCGCATTAAGATTTTCACACAAAAATAGAAAAAAACATGTAGTTGGTGTAGCGCACTCCAAATGCTTAATACCCTTCTTCCACGGAGCAACAGTCATGCCGTCAGGCGGCTTACCATCGTCACATAGTCACATAGCTTGTACTATTATTTATTCTGTGACATAGCTGACCAATCGGACCGGCGCCGGCGGCACCATAATCCGTGGTGAACTGGTGACCAAGCCGATCAACCGCTGCACCATTATTCAAATGATTTAGTACTATCAGTAGCAACTCACGAGCGAGCAATATAAGTCAGAAGCAGATTTTATTTCCTAAAACCAAGCTGGGGGTCGCATTCAGGATAAAAAACAGCACTCCAATAATAACCAGCGACCACACACATTTGCTGATTTCGTTTAAAGTTTATAATTAACTCTTGAATGCTTCTATTGAGCAAGATCTACTCCAGATTTACTGATGTAAGTAATTTAAACTAGAAGATAAAATTGAAATGGGATTGAATTGTTTGAATAAGTTTGGTATTTCCAAATTACGAGTCGTCATTGTTGTGCTATCGAACGGCCTTGCCTGTCAATGAAAAGTACTCCACCGCCTACAGCCCACTACCTACTTTACTTTCCAACTCTAATTTGTTTAAGTCGAATAAATTGACCCTCATCGTTTATTAGTAAAATTTTATGAGAAAGCTTTCCTGTGTTTTAGCAAGACATCATAATTATTCTGACAAACAGAATAATGTTTAATCTTCATATAATCCTTACCAGCGATTCCTGTGTATGTACCCGACACAGGAAAAGCTTGTAAGGATTATGAGATAAGACGAATCCCAAACCGCGGTTCTAACATTAACTTTCATACGAACAGATTAGTCAGTAAAGCCTATAATACTATACAACTAATTATAACCAACACACACGGCTATAGTTCACCAACACTATAAACGAGCGGTTAACCGCTGATAGCCTATTTGAAAGATACTTTCTATCATTATCTTTCTTCACTTGTCACGAATATATGACACATAAGCAGCGCCCCGCGGTTTCACCCGCGTAAGTCGCGATCCCGTGGGAATATCGGGATAAAAATGTGCCTATGTGTTATTCCGGGAGTTCCAAATTTCATCCAAATCCATCCAGTAGTTTTTACGTGAAAGAGTAATACATCCATCCTTACAACCTTTCGCGTTTATAATATTAATAGGATAGGATGATTGATGGATACAATAACCGCCAGTTGCTGTTGGTGAATTTGAGTCTAAACATTATACCTCCATGGTCTAAACCCGTCAACAGTTTCCCATTCAAAACATTCCTGAATGACGACAAATGTGACATCAAAGAGTTTTCTATACAACGTTTCTGACATGACAGCCAGACGTTTTGCTGGATCACCTGCCAAAAGGCTTTTCTTGGCAGCTATTATTGATTCTTACAACTGAACTGTCGAAGAGACGCGTTTTTTCTGAATAATTTATCAATAAGCAACGATTGTACACTTTAGTACTACAGTAAAGAACGAGGTCTCTCAACCCCATTTGAACTCCTTACTCAACGCTTAGGCAAATATATTGTGGTGGCAAATTCTAGAGTTTTTTTGTGTTCTAGGTGGAGAGGCTTTCTGGAGACTGGAATGGGTGTGGGGTGAGATACGGAGAACATCATCACAATGACGGAGGGAGAGAAGCAGCAGAATGCTGGCGGTACCAACTCCGCACCACAGCACAGGAAAGGACACAGGTATTGTAGCTAACCTTACATTCGCTGATTATTAACCCCTGCTGTTTTATGAGAAACTGACCGAAATCTACTATTATTTATTCTGTGCCGAAATGTGGGATAGGCGGGAAATCAGCGGCAGAATCAGAACTTCACCTTTTTACCTACTCATAAAAATGTGATTGGTCTACTCGCTTAGTACTCAGACACGGCAGCAATAGCAGAATTATACATATTTCAATAATCGCACTGCAAGATTGGGTACTTATTTATACTTCAACTTGCTATATCACTGTATTCGGTTTATTCCCGTTTAAAGTGCTCTAAAGCAAGGCATCCATTAGCGACGGGCCGGGTCGCAACGGTGCGGCGAGCATTTTTGTCTGAGCCGAGCAGTTTTTTCCGTCCCGCATCCCGTCCAGCCTAGTCGACGCAGTTTCTATACAAAATATATAGGCGATTTTACAGGCAGGATTTTTGCTTTGCTATCCGGCTTGATCCGGCCTGCCTGGTGGACGCCGAGCTTTACAGGCCAAGTTCAAGCCCACATTTTAAATTGGCTTGATATTTTTTTGGCTTTGATAAAAACAAATTTCATCAAAGATTGACTGTCTACATTGAAGTGTGTATTTTGTATGTAAATAAATTTTCGTCATCTTTGGGGCAACTTATCAATTATACGCATTTGCGTTAGAAAAAGTTATTAGTTATTTACATAAATATGAACATGATTTGTTTGATGACAGCTATTTTAACAAATTGTTACTTTGATTCATTTTATTTTGTAATAGTTAATGAAGACTTAAAATTCACTGTTAAGTCTAGAGCCATTCTTACAGAAATTATTTTTCAAAAAGCCACATAACCATTTAAGTTAAGTATGGCCATTCTCATTCATGCAGTCTTTATTTGTTGAAATTGGTTTCTTCGATTGTATTAAACATAACATTTCACTGAGTTTGATTAGTTGATATCACAGAATTCACAGCACTGTGAGTGTATCAGATATATCGAAAACAGGAGCAAACCTCGTTTATAGCTATTCGTTTTTTTACTAGTACCTATATAGCACAGGCTCGGCCTAGTTTAGGTACTAGAGATTACGTATACCTATATAATAAGTACCATAAACGTATAAACACTTTCGATGCTGTCGTTGGTATTCAGTTTTTTGTGTATGTATACCTACTGTAATCTTTTTTGATGAATAAATTATATTATATTATATTATAGCATTCATGACTCTATCATCTGCCGATCCCATGCATCAATAATTATATTCAGGCGTTCTTATTTCGGAGCACACAACCATGACATGCATATATGACCCACATACTCTCCGCTCCGCTCTAATTGCAGATGGCCTTTGTCATCACTACAGAGATGGTACTACCGACTCTTTTTATCTCATCTAATTTCCATGCATAGCTTATCTGCTCTGGTAGTTCTGTCACAGAATAATGAGTACAGGTAAAGATGGTTGACTCCGCAAAATCATAATTATAAATAAATAGAGGTCGCACAGCGCTAATTACCTACAGCTAAATTCACCTAGTAGTTAGGTACCTCTCTTTCTATCGCGTAACTCTTATCTTGTCTGACTCGACAAGTCGAGCCCGCCGGGTACTTTTAGCTTCATACCTAAAGTCACCACGCCTGGTTATGTGTCCAAAACATTCAATGCTAGATTTAAAATGTATCATTACCTAAATGTAGAGACGTCAAGTCTTGGATTGGTTGGTTGATTTATTTTATAGCAAATAATTGCGCAAAAGGTTTTCATTTTTCTCACCGATTATTGGAACGATGCAGAAAGAATTACATTAGTCATCAAAAATTGTGTCATTTTCTATGGCAAGATGTAAATGTAATAATATTTTGGCTTAGACGTAGAAGGTAATTATTATGTTCTAAGCGTCATTTCGATCATGTTGATTAAGAGGCTGTCACTGGTCAAATAGGAGATGTTAATCTTCATCATATTTCCAAGGGCATGCTAGAGCCCTAAACACGATTACGATAAACTTTCTCGATACATAAAAACGTGTACTAACCGCTACAAAGCTCTTAAAACGTAAATATATCTATTACCTATCAACGTACATTGATACAATTTATGAGTAACAAATAATATTATTTTAGAGGGCATAGTAGATTTGTATTTTATATACGATTAAATATTAGTTTAATTAAATACTGTTTTTCGTGATGTTCGTTCAGTTTTCGTTGCGCGAATGCCGAAGGCAGGGTAGAGAACTGATATCCTAAACACAAGGAAACTTAGTTAGGAGTTAGGGCTCAGCCATGTACCCTTTTTTTTAATTACCATTATGAGACCACAACATGTATCTACATAAGTCCTACTTCAAGCTATGTTAAGTAGGTATATTTAATCTAAGTTCTAGGTACATGGAATTTTATGTAATGCAAGTTATTGAAGCCAACTTTTTTTTTTTTTTTTAATAATGCTATTCGGTCACTTTCTAACTTACCTGAACTTTACTGAGTTAGATAGTGTCGGATTGGCTGTTGTCTACTTCTTAAACCCTTTATTGCATTTTGCTTATCAAACAGTTACCTAGGTACTCTAATAAATTGCAATCATAATGTAAGTATACAGTCACTAACTCATATCATACGTGTACTTTGAACCTTGAAATCAATAGTCTTGGGTACCTATTGCAAGTTTAGCCCTCACTCTGAATTGTGTGTGTTTTCGTGAATTTGACGTCCAATTTAAGACGATGGACGTTTCTTTACATACCATATGCAGTGCACGATGACAGTAACAAATAAAAGCGGACAAGTGCGTGTCGAGACACGCGCATTGTAGGGTTCCGTAGTTGCCCGTCACAATATGCGAACATAGAAGCTGTTAACTAAAAACACACAACTAACAACTTTTAGATTTCCTTTTAATTTTGGTATACAATATACTACTGTCAAGAATTTTTCACACTTGACTATGAAGCTTAATATTTCGCAAGGAAATGGTTTTCTCACACTCGAAATATTTTTAAATGTCCTGTCCAACGACACACCATAAGACACATATTGTGTAAAATTCAAGGCTGACTAGATTATACCCCTGTGAAAGAATCCAGACAAACAGACAAACGAATGTGCCGGCACCGACGTAGGGTTAGTAATAGGGTTCTCTTTGGGTAGGAAACCCTAAAAATTCATAAAGTTTTTTCTTGGTCCTACACACTGCCTATCCTATTTTTAGATTTCCTTCATCTCAGACTTGTGCCCTCGCGCGTAAACCCCGCTTTGACAACGTGATTAATGTGGGCGGGGATAATTATACAGAACAAAGAGTTTTATAAACGTCTTTATGCCCGTGGAAATATGTAGATTAACATTTATTTTTTCGCCATAAACTGTGTGGATTTTGCCCAAAATACGTTAAGTGAAGCCTATTTTACTTTGTTTTGCGGCTGATTCAATATCAGTCTGCCAAGCGTGGTGGTTATAGCAAATCCCCCCATTCCAATATATGGGGGAGGGACGCCATTTTTTTTTTTAAACTTCTTGGAATAACGGATCAAGCTGATGGCCCACCTGATGTTGAGTGGTACCCTCTGCCTATGAACAGTGCATTACCTCATAGGTCACGTCCACCTGGGACGCACCCTATGTGGCATTGCACTGCACCCGCCACCCTGAGACATAAAAATGAAAAGTCTCATGTAATTTCACCGGCACCCTTACCCTTCAAACCGGAACACAGCTATGCGAGCACTACTGCTTTGCGGCATAAATAGGTATGGTGGTAGTACTTCCCCGGACGAACACTTTCATAAAAAAAACTCAACTACTACTAGCTGGTCTAATTGTGTCCGTCTAAAGGTTGATGATGATGATGATGAAGCAGCTAGTTTGAACGTTATATTTTTATCATCGATCGATATTGGTCTCGCCCTTGAATGGAGGTCTACGTTCTACACACGATGACATGACACGGTCCAATTCACTTGTTGTTACGTCACAGGTTAATTAATACACTGTTGCGAGCACTACTAACAATAATTAGAGCATTCCCGTTAATTTCACGTAGGCTCTAATTATTATTTTTTAAACCCATGTTTATTGGAACACGTGAATACCACAAGGAGGAAAATCACGTCGCTTAAATGTTAGTTGTTATCAAATGTGGTTCTAAAACAAATTACATAAAAAACTAAAAATACGAAGAATATTTTTATCAACCACGAAGTTGTTTATTTTACTTGGAGTAGGTCTGACCTGATGCGACCGAGCTTCGCTCAGCGTTTTATTTTTTGAAATCGTGTTTACTAAGTGTATCGCTACCCTTACCATGTTTTTAGTATGCGTCTACCCTTATAATATCTAATGTCTGTCTTCAGCCAGTATTGTCATTAGAATCCTCGAAATTCGAATTCCTTCGCTCCGCCGAGTAATAGCAAACTATTCAATATTCGGTGAATGACACAGATTGTCTAATAGAGAACTTTAAAAAAGGTTTTTTGTGAGAGTTTTATCCAGAGATGAGAACGAGCTAGTTCGATTTTTCGCCACCAAAAAATCCCATATAGCAAATTTCATCAAAATCGTTAGAGCCGTTTTCTAGAAAGTGCATTCACTGACTGACTTATTGCTCGTTTAATAGTAGGTATATGATTTATGATCAAATGTGTGAAAAACTCGGTTTCTGTCTTGGTCATAGTTGAATTAGCTACCCGAGTGGTATGTTTTTTTTTTATATTTACCATGGGTAATCTGTTATTTGTCTATAATTTAGAAATTGTGGCTAAGCAGCTTTTTCTATCCACATGTTCCAATTCATCCACCCATATTGTTTATATCCATAAGGGTACAGGTTACATCCATGTACACATCCTTTGCGTTGTTGTGCCACATCAAACATTTGAGAAAACTTTAAATGCCGCAGATGTGAGATACGAGAACTTTTTGTTCCATGCGTAGGTGTTTTGCCGTTGGTTGCCTACTTGGTATGTATTCGCCCTTCATCAGTAGAGTACGATAACTCATCCGCAGGGTGCCCAAGACAGAACTGGTAACACAAAGCTGTAACACCATTACAGCCGTTATACACCGTTGAACTATACTTCAAGCTTCTATATAGTAAATACTAGCCTTTTGTCTGTGGCTTCGCACGCGGAATGTCAGGACAAAAAGACCCCTCTTCCCTCCTGCCCGAACCAGCATCCATACACACAGCAAATATCATCACAATCCGCTCAACCGTTCGGAGTTGAGTGGAACTACACATAACACGAGCGAAGCCGTGGGCGGAAGCTATTCAAACATAGACTATTGCACTCGGTGATAATGTTGTTAAAGCAGTCACCGCCGCCTATGGACATCTGCAACACCCACGGTATTGCAAACGCGCTGTCTACCATTAAAAACCCTATTGATATTTCTCTTGAATTTACCCATATTGTAGCCCTGTGGGAAGACATCCAACGGGAGCTCATTCCACGCCCTGCAGGTACGCGGGAGAAACGAGCGCGTGAAACGCACTGTGCGAGACCTCCACGCATCCAAAATGTGCGGGTGAGCTCGCTCACGATGGCGGGATGTGCGGTTATAAAAGTGCGAAGCTGGGATTAGCTCAAACAGCTCCTCAGAGCATTCCCTGTTAAAATTACCGCAGAGGCGCCATTGAGATTCGAGCCGTTAGGTGAGGGTCGTAAGAGAGCCGAGGGACGGTACCGTAATCATCAATACACACGTTTAGTATCATACGACGTTTTTCTACACACTTGTGAAGAAAATAATAATAAAACAGAAATACATATACTCTGTGTAAATGTTCAACTGTCTCTATAACTCACTAGTGAATAATATCAATGAAAAAGTCACAGTTTGATTACAGGTGTAAAACAGAAATACACACTGTGTAAATGTTTAACTGTCTCTATAACTCACTACTGAATAATAGCAATGAAAAAGTCACAGTTTGATTACAGGTGTCATTATATGCCTAATTGCGGTGAAATTAGAGCCACTTTATGAGCAAGTGAAAAAATACTTAAATCGAGTACTTAAATACTTACGAGTACATAGCCTCTTGCACCTAAAAGGCTATACACGTCAAAAAATTCAACAACAATGCTCTAAAAAAGCACGCAGTTTATAAAAAGTGATAAAATTTACTTAAGTAATGTAAATTTTTTTTATTTATTTTTTTGCTTTATATGTGCGATCGTAATTTTCTGAATACCTACCCACTGTATATCAGTATATCCGGTGATTCCCCTACATCTAAATAAACTCTCAAACAATCTTTACCTCTCTATAATATTAATTTAGATTCACGTGGCAATGTGACTCATTCACGCCCTTCGATATAAAACAACAATACATAAGGTACGTACTTATTCCCTTAATTTTTGACGATAAACGTGTCATGGTATCAAAGATAAGTGATAATGATAACGCGGACACAGTAGAAAAATATACTACAGTCATTCAAAGTTGTATCGAATAAGAAGACAAGACATTAGACGCATTTGATAAAGAATCTAATATAATAGTTTATGTTTCTTACACAATCTTTGTGCTTTATTTTTAATTTGAACTTTAACATTGAGGCTGTGTTGCATTGCAAACATTTATGTATTCTGTTGTTAGCGACTGCTTCAACGAAATACTGCCTCCACTTGCACTGTGTCACAACTTTGTAACAGTTGTCCCATATTCGTACGTAATCATGCGTTATTCTCATATCTTCGTATACAAAGCTCTTGGTTAGTCATCCTTGTGTAATGTTTGGTTTGGGCACGCGCGATGCTTGTCTCTCGAAATTCGTCAGTGTTAACAGGTGCCGACGAAAAAACACTACAATAGCTATCTTACATTCCCATTGAAAAAGTAATGAGAGTTATTACATTTTCAATACCTTACGTTGTATATAAAACTGTGTACTGTGTCAGTGGTGATTATTTGATACGGTTTGAGGAAGTTGTTATTATAGTTTTATTGTGAAAACGTGAATTAAACATGAATGAAAAATCGAGGGAACAGCTCAAGTATTTGCTGGAAAGGTACCTAATTCTAAATTATAGTTATTTTGTATATATTGTTATTTTGTTCAAGCTTTTTAGCTAAGCTTCTCCTACAATGTTTCATATTGTCAAGAAGACCTTCTTTAGGGTCAATCTTCCTTAACGTGGAACGTTAGACAAGTGGCATGAAATTCAATTATTTAATGGTGCTTTTGGCTCATCACAGCCCATCGACACTTTGAGATAGCGATAATTGATTTCGCGTTAGCTAGGAGATACATGTTTTGATTGGTCTCATAGATGTCATTAGTTTATCTTCGAATATCCTTCAATGATTTTACAGTGTCTTTTTGTTCGTTCGTACCTAAACAGTGTTCACAGTAACAGTCAGTGTTTATTCGTATCTAAACTAATGTTATTTATGAAACACTATCAACCAGGTGTTAGGTCTCCTAGCTTCCACTTGTCTAACGTTCCACGTTAACAATCCGCGGCAACTCCCACACTTTTCTCATCATTCATCCGTTCTTTACATTCAAAAAGGTAGGCATTTATATCTTCCTACTTTTGTTACACTTGTTTATTGTTATTGTACAGGAAGATTTCACTATCTCCAAGTTGATTGTTTGCCTCGACATCCGCCCCCTATTGTTTTCTTTGATCCCATTCACTTTCACTAGCCTCTCAATGGACAAGTTTACTCTTCATTGAATTTAGTTTGCATTGAAAACAACCTATTCAAAGTTCCAATCAAACCATGCTAGTTTACCAATATCCCAATCCATTAACTATGCGTGAAATGTTTGACGTAACGTTCATACTTGAATTCAAATAGGAAGGAGAAAAGCCTAAAATGTTAATCAATAAAGTTTGTCCCAGATACCTCAATGAAATTTGAACGATGCCAGAATACAAAATCTCCAGGCAGTTATACTGAGGATTGGTCGCGATATTTTTTTCATTTAACAATTAATAATGAGTTACGTCTTAGACCTATTTTATATATCTGTAAAAGGGGACACAATTGGGCGCTGATGAAGAACTTTTTTGTCTCATCTTGTGGCTTTATATTATCATGACTTAAATTTCACTGAGCTTAGGTTTGGTATCTGACGAATCGGAAATTATTGTAGACAACCAACAGGGTTTCCATGCTGATACTATTTGGTTGCCCTTGGTTTAATTGTAGATAGGTAACCTCGCCAATACTTGAAACAATAAATGTTTGTTTGTGCGCAGGAGGCAAGAATCAATGTACGCCATGACGGGCTTGTATGCGGAGTCAGGTGGTGCAGAGGGCGAGGAAGTCGCTGGTCCAAGCACGCCTCCACACCCCACACACCCTCCGCGGGAATCTATCAAGTGTCACAGCCGAAACCCATCGGCTGGGATTTGCGACAGGTAATATGACCACTGGCTGTTACAGTTACAGCGCAGAGGGGCAAGTCCGAGTTTACACACACCATCATCGTAACGATGATCGTAACGGCGAGTGTACGTGTATTGCGTAGTAACTAGCCATTAATCTGTGACGTTTTTGGCACAGATTAATAGCTAGTTATTATGTTATACACGTACGATCGTGTTACGTTCACCGTTACGATGGTGTTTGCAAAACTCAGACTCACCCCTCTGAGATATAGGCTGCGTTTCCACCAAAGATGTGCGAGGTAGATGAGCGGTGTGAGGATGCGTAGCGAGGCTGACGAACGATGTGAGTGTTTCCACCAGAGATGTGCTAGGCAGCTGAGCGGTGCGAAGATGCGTAGCGATGCTGTGAAACGGTGCGCTGATGAGCGGTGCGAGGACGTGTATAGCGGGCTCTTTTCAGATGCGAGCGAAAACTCCAAACGCGAACGCTCGCGTCCATCCTTTGCACACATCCCTCGCGCACATATCTCGGACACATCCCTCGCGCACATCTCTCGCACACATCCCTTGCACACATCTCTCGCACTCATCCCTCGCTTGTTTTGTACGTATAAAAACCTCGTTCTGCTAAGCCGTTTTCCACCAGAGCTGCGCTGAGCGAGGTTAGGTAAATGAAGTGATTCTATTGGTTCTCCCTCGCTACGCATCCTCGCTCATCTCTGGTGGAAACGCAGCCTTAAAGAGGTTTTTTTTTTCAATGCAGAAATGTCATCATGATCTTCTTTTCACAGGGACCGCGAAAGGGCAAAGGAAAGAGAAAAACCCCCACAACTGTTCCCAGAAATATTAGACATTCCTCATGACACAAGGGACTGCGGCATCCTATCATGGAGGCCGCTATTTATCCAGCAATTTTCTAGTATTAAAGTAAGAAACTTATTTAATTTATTATCAACTGCTGTATTAGTATATTTTACCCGACTACGGCATAGGGTTATGTTTGTATTTACTGTACCGCCTAAACTACTTTTGATGAATGAGTCAAAGTCGACCGAATGGTCCTAAAGGAATTAATCGACTCGAATGTCAATCGATTCGTTATTATGGTTGAGTGACATTATATACGAAAGAAAACAATATGGCGGATGTTACATGCAAAAAGGGGCTCTGTTTTTTTTTGCTTTCTTTTCTATTGATGTGTCAAATGAAAGAGAAGAAAAATTCTGAGTTCATTGAGAGGTTTATTAACATTTTGAATGACATTACATTCCCAAAATATAGTTTTTACAAATATTGTACCTTATGTAAATAAAAAAGAAATTGGTATGGAGGCAGTACTACCACGGACGAACTCTTAAACAAAAAAATCTCTACTACTTACTAAAAAAATATTGTATATGTATATACCTGCTTATATTAGTTGTATTATTCTTTCTGTAAATAAATAGACTCAATTGTGTATTACGTGCTAACGGTTCGTGATGAGAACGCTGACGAGATATTTGTTTCAGGTATTTGTTTTCTTCCTGTCGATCCTGGTCACCTTGCAGCAGGCATTGAGCTCCGGGTACATCAATTCTGTGATCACAACCATCGAAAAACGTTTCGACATACCTTCGAGCCTCTCGGGGCTTATCGCGAGCAGCTACGAGATTGGAAACGTCATAACTGTGATCTTCGTCTCGTATCTCGGTAGTAGAAGACACATTCCCGTATGGATTGCAGTAGGTAAGGGAGTATTCTAGACATCTAACAGCTAGTTAATAATCAAAATAGCTACTATATGACTGACATCTTGGCTTTTAATTTACAATGATCTTTTATACCAACTCTACCGCTCAGGACTGACGACGGTAATCTATTGGGTCTAATATGGAAGAAGACATTACCAAAATGCTGACTATATTGGTATTGGCATTGGTTTATTCGATTCCACCCGGACTTGTTAGTAAGATTCCTTGGTATAAGATTTGTCCTGGCTGCTAGCTTATGTTATTACTGGAAGAAAGTGTTAGCAGAGTCAGTCATGGGAAGCTATGGCGGCGATGAGCTCACCACTTGTCACGTCCATATTCCAAGATGGTGCAACCTAAGGTGAAAAGAGGTCTTTTGAGGCTCTGCCTACCTTTCGGGGAAAAAGGCGTGTATCTATGTATGTTTGTATGTATGTATGTATTACGGCAATCCTACGGCTTGTGTTTTACGCTTAAAGCTAAGGCCAAACCAACGCGTTCAGCCCGCGTCCTCAGTGGCGTGCACGGTGGCGATCAATGGTTAGACAAAGGACTGAGGACGCGGGCTGAACACGTTAGTCTGACCTTAGCCTTACATGTGCTTTATATCCGAACAGTTATTCATGAAGTGGTATTACTTCAGGTGCGGTGATCATGGGCATCGGATCTTTGGTGTTCGTCGTACCACATTTCATTGCGGAAGTGAACAGTGAAACGTTGGCGAACAATAAGTCTGATGATAACATATGCCGGTTGCCGCGCTCTCTCGAGGCGGATATGGGCGGACTCGGCCGGCTGTCGCAAGCGCTGCCGCCGAGCAATCTCAGACCCGATAACTGCATCAAAGTAAGTCTATTAATCTTTTTTCACACCACCTGCTCGACAATGTCCAATTACATATCATGCAACCTCAACGTAAAGTAAAGCAATATCTCCCACGGGATATAAAGTTGTATGAAACTCCCTAGGGAATAAAGTGATTTTAATTTGGAACGTCAAATTCGTGTGGAAACTCGTGGAAAACTCTAAAGTAAAAAGAAGCCCATATGGCTTGTAAAGAGGTTTGTTCGATAAATCGAACAGGCAACCGTAGCAGAACTCGAAAAAAAAATACGTTTAAAAAGTAATACATTACAAAGAACACAGACCAAGGGAAACAAAGACAAAGAAACAAAGAATGTGAAACAAAAGACGGTGTTTGGTGCTGTGATTTTCAGTGATTTTTTATTGTCTCGCAGAAGGTGTGAAAAGTAGAGTATGCTCCTCTAGAATAAAGCCTGTCTTCGTCTTGGGCAGCTTGAACCCCTCGCTTCACTCAGGACTCGCCTCGTTACGCTCAGGGTTCAATATGCCGCCCGCGACATAGGACACTGCTTTATTCCCATAGTGCATAATCTACTATAATTTGCCACGTGTAGAGCTCGTGCATATGCGTGCAAGGTTTTGCAACTCTAGTTGATCTATTTAGCCGCTTAGTAATCGCAAAGTTGCAGACTAATCGACAAACCGCCACAGTCTCGCTGGAACCGCAATCCAGCGAGGTTAGTCAATACAAAGTAATTGTTATTGAATGGCATCAAGGACCATTTTGAATCGATTATCTATGAGCCTCTACCACAGAATAAATAATAGCCTCTACGAGAAACGCTATGTTCTCCATAGCCCTCACCTTACACGAGATAGGATCTGTTACAGCCAGATCTGACGCTACTGATTTAATAATGACGAGTTAAAGATTGTTGCACTGAGTACCTATTGGTAAACTCACTGTATGAGTCTATTGTTAGTGCCATCATTTTTAACCCCTGACGCAAAAACGACGGGGTGTTATAAGTTTGAAGTATGTGTGTGTGTGTGTGTGTGCGTGTGTGTGTGTCTGTGGCATCGTAGCTCCCGAACGGATGAACCGATTTAGTTTTTTTTTTTTGTTTGATGGTGAACTTTTCTGGAGTGTTCTTAGCTATGTTTGATCAAAATCGGTTCATCCGTTTTTTTTCGTTGAGGGTTTTTTATTTTTTACAAAATTAATTACTTGTTAATAATAAATATTCTAATTCTGGTTGGCCAAATACCTGTCAAATTAAACTTAAATATTGTAGGACCATTGACACGAAAACTTGATACTTTATTTTGCACCTACACACACATACACACACGCACAGCGACCGATACTCTGAGTCGCAGCGTGTTGCAGTTTGAGTGCTATATTCTGTGCTGCAGTTGCCAAATCGTGCAATTACATTAGCGCATTCGTAGCAATTAAAACTTGACGTAACAAAGCGACCAAATTGCAAAATGTAATGGTGCCTCCACATGTTGGCCGTTTGTCGCAGACCTCTACAAACGTTTGCATAAATGAAGTGGGACAAAAGTCGTCACCAAACGTTTTCCGCTTGTAGCAAATGACAAACCTCTTGTGGAATACAAGGTTCCAAATACAGCGTTCTCCTTGGTAGCATTCCAAAACCGACACCGTTTGACCATTATTTCATCAACACGTCCTTCATTTTCGCGTGGTTGGTACTAGAATATCTTTATATGTTTTTTACAGTGTTTTTTTGGGTATTCGTAGCTGTACTGATGATGATATTTATGAGATAATATCAATAAAAACGTGTAAGTATCCTATATAAGTCATATATAAGTTTTTGCGAAATCAACTCTCGCTTTCTTTTTTTTTTAGCTACTTGAAGGGCGGAACAAGCAGATGGCCCACCTGATGTTAAGCCTTTAACCTCTGCCTTTAACAATGCATTACCACATAGGTCCACCTAGGACGCGTTCTATGTGGCATTGCACTCCGCCACCCTGAGACATAAAGATGAAAGTCACATGTGCCTGTAATGTCATCGGAACCCATACCCTTCAAACCGGAACACAGCAATGCGAGCACTACTGCTTACCGGCAGAAATAGGTGGTAGTACTGCCCCGGACGAACTCTTTCCCAAAAAAGCTCTACTACTACTACTACTAAAAACTGATATAACTTTTAAACTGTAAACTGGTTACAAAGTATCTATGGTCGTAAAGCTTTAAAACTGTTTTTTTGTGAAAGGGTTCGTTCCTTTCACAAAGATCTCTACTCCTACTTTAAAGAAGGGTTGATGACCTGTTATGAACAAAAACACCATTAAAAAAAAAATTAGTGCCACAAGCGAGACCGACTATCGTAAGGCTGCGTCCCCAGTAGGCAAGCTGCAAACTGCGTAGAGTGAGCGCAAAACTAGCAAACTGTGAACACTACCTTTCAAATATGGATGGGCGTACTAAACCGATACGCCGCTTGTCAGTCGGCGGCGAACAGTTTGCCTACTGGGGACGCAGCCAAAAAATCAAATGTACGATATGTAAGTTTGCTGCAAGCCCCCGTTTAAGTATGTGTGTGTGTTGTGCAGAGCTCCCCGAGCACGTTCGTGCCCGTCATGGTGTTCGTGGTGGCTCAGCTGCTGCTCGGCTGTGGAGGGTCGCCGCTCCTCACGCTCGGCACCACCTACGTCGACGATCACGTGCGGCCAGAGTCCTCCAGCATGTATATAGGTACGTTTCACTAACTTATTTGTCATCCCCGACTACCCCACAGAGCCACCATCTGATCAGTCCCTCGGTAGATCAAGACACGCTCTTGGTGATCCCGATGACGCTATCACTGCCGATAATCCGGTAATGATGCCATGCAGTCACGACAGAGAAGGCCTTTGCACCGACCCCGCCGGCGGGGTCGACGGTCCTCCCAAATATCTACCTCAGACGGTAAACTGCATTAAAATTCATTAGAAAAAGACAAAAAAACTTATTTGTTTTAAAACTATTTTTTCTGTTGTGGTTGTGAATATAAATAGTGCCGACAGAGGACTATACAAGTTGATGTTGACTGACCAGTGAGTTGTAATTTACGCTAGTAATAATGGTTCAATGATGCTGACTAAGTTCGAAAATATGTTTGGAAACACCTTAATATGTTGCATCTATAATTCTTTATTTAAATGATTGACGTAAAAAGCTGATGGTTCACCTGACCGTCACGTTACCACTCCTTATAACAATAATTTAATTTAGTTTTCCCTTTCGGTTTGTAAATGAAAAAAATACAAACGAATTTAGAACATCCTCCTTGTTTGAAATGTGTTAAAAAGCGCACTATCGAATTACCCCAAAGACGCTTACACTAAAGACTTTCGTAACGACGTGTAACTAGCAAAATACTAGTCACGGACAAAGTCTAGTTTTTTAATTCCAGTGAGTACCCGCTGGCACAACAGATCGATTCCAGATTCCACAATGCCTAGGTATCTGTATATTTGATGTGTTCGTTCTGCCCTTGATTGATGTTAATGTCACGATGGTATAATGTCGTGCTGCGATGTGGCTGGCGGTCCGCTCGTTACACCGCGGGACACATAAACTGCGAAGCACTACAGAACATAAATTATAGTAGGTACAAAGGGTCGTTGAACTTGTAAACCAGAGAACAACCTTTTTATTATCAGCTCAAACCAAATAGGGAATCCTTATCTGCGACCTTTTAGAAAATCTAATTTGAAAGATGAATGTCTTCTCACAATGCCAATGCCCAGAGCTAAATGAACGTTGCGTAGACCGTGAATCATTTTCTATTTTCCTTTAACTTGCTGCGCCAAACCCAAACAAAAAACTTCATTCAAAAAAACGCCCCGTGCCGCTCGATAAAGCTATTTTAATTGAATATATAGTAAAATATAGATAATTTTACAAAACCCTCGGTTTTAATGTGTTGATTTTATTGACCTAATTTTTGATCCCAATAATCTGCACCATAATGAGAGAATCTAGCCAAAAAGTTAAAGGTAACTTTGTGTTTTTTTTTCTATTGAGAAGAAAATGACCTATCTTGTTTTTGGTACAATAATCCCTCGTAATTATAATGTTGTATCAATGCATATTTTTAATATGAATATTAAACTTTATTAACTCATTGTTTATTTTTCAGTCCAGCACATCAAATAGATATGGAATTCAAGATAATGATCGATAATTTAATGGAAAAATATTTTACTATCGTAGTACTTACGATATACCTACATCAACAAAATAGGGAAAATACTAAGGAAACAGATAGCAATTCCTATTAATCTAATCTAGGTTATCAAAATATCGCCCAATACATAAATCTGACTGACTAACTACAGTGTTATCCCTCAATCTATATTGATTGGTGGTAATAGTTTCGGTGTAAACTCGCAATAGTCCCATAAAGTCTCATTTCTATAGATTAGTCTAGGCGTCGATGAACCCACTCATGTCAAGTGATGGTTGCATGTCGCATCCACATAATGTAAAGGCATTGTAGCGTTATGCATAGGTACTCCGCGTTCGTTTATTACTGAATATTAATCGCTGACAAAGGTGTGACGGGCAAAACACGAACTTACTCGGATAATGGCGGGGTGTGGACTGTACACGGTGTTCATGAATATATTTAGCTTCTTTAACTGCCAGCTTTATTACTATTTTACTTTATTTTTAGGTGGCCACCTATTACTCCAAAGTTATTTGAAATACATAGCATAAATATATAAATATATAGCATCGACACGATAAGAAGATTACTATATTCCTTCGATCAAGAAAACAACTAGATGTCAGGTCGGCGCAAAAAATACCTCTCGGTGAATAACAGCTCGCTTGAAAGGTGAGCTCTTATTTTTATACGTGTTTGTGAGAACTATATTTGTAGCTCTTTAAGGTTTAATTTCACACTAAATGTCTAAAAACCTGTCTTTTAATTTCTAAGTGACAGGAGTAATTTATTGCTTAGCTCGGTTTTTGTAACGAATGATCGTAAGTATAAGATAATATTTTGAAAAATTGCTACTTTATTGCTAGGTGTCATGGTTGTAATTAGGTTGAACTTAGAACTGTTTTTAAACTTTTGTTTCAGTTCGTTAGTAAACAAATATAGCTGTATAATTATATACCCACGCGGACGGTATTTAGCTTTGATTTTATACGTGACCCGAAATCTAGTTGTATTCGTGATCGAAGCTATTTTCAATTATTTTGTCCTTTCATCATAATCATCATCATCAGCCTTTAAGAGGCTGTCAAAAGTCAAATAGGCTTTTTTAAAGGTATTTTTAGCAAAATCTACAAAGTTTAAGACAACAAAATATATATATGTTACTATTCATCATATTTCCAAGGGCATGATCGAGCCCAATCTTTCCTTCTTTTTTTGTCAAGTAAAGTTCTGTAATGATTTGCTTGAATGCAACTATTAAAGCGAAACTCTGAATATTGTAACATTTTTCTAAGTTATCTCTACGAACTGTCGCGTGGAAATTTCGAATACAATATGCTTGGTTGGCGTTATTTAGGTGCTTCGCTCCAGCGGCCTTGACCTGACTAATAGCACCCCTCCTATATTACGAAACCCTGAAATCAACTATTTAATCAAAAAACGATGGAACACTCTACCGGGTAGATAAAAATACGTAATAGTGTGTGTAGAATCTACCCATTATTGGGTGTTTTCACCGATAAATGTTTCGATAAAAAGTCTGGCAGTGCCAACTTTATTACAGGCACTAACATTTCACTGCCTCTAATTGGTATTACATCGGTCACGCGGCCTGCCTCGGTGATTACATGTATGACAACCTACAGTTAGCTTAAATGCTAATTAAATTTCACCTTTAAGAAGACGTCTCTCAGGTTGAAAGGCAGTTCATGGTCAAGCCAAGCTCCGCTAGAGGTCGAGAGTATTCTGGGCAAAAAGCCAAGTTCATACTTTGAAAGCCACAACGTGGTTTGGGATGCGCAATTTGCGCATCCTGCGACAAAGTTATGTATAAATATTTAGGTCAGATACTATGTAATAAAAAAAACTATAAAAGCGCTCTCCAGAATTTTGTAATTGGTTCAGATGATGCCTTAATTTTTTGTAAACAAAAAAGTTAAGTTGCTTTATTCCAAGCGATTGACGACTCATTATATCCCCTGCTCCTCTAATCTATCTTTATTGGAAAGCGGATCATTTGAGAACGGCTTGACCGTTTTGATATTTTTTTAAATGTTCATAATATACCTATTAAGGTTTTTAGAGAAAGAATAAATGGAATAGTTGCCCTAAAAATAGGAAAATTCGGAAATGTGATTTTTGTATAAACAGTCACAATGGATAGGACAACATCTGTCGGTAGCGGTTGAGCGGATGTTGATGATATTTGCTGAGTGTGTTTTTTTTTTTTATACTGCTTTGATGATGGAGCAAGCAAGAGGCCCACCTGATGTTAAGCGGTGCAGGAGAGTACTTTTATCACGACACAACGCGTGCAAAGCCGCATTTAAAAAGCTAGTTTACAATAAATATGCCAACAAATTGCGTTTTGGGGGAAAAAAATAGTATTCACTGGCTTGCAGTGTTGCCGTTTTATCAATCGGGTATTTAGCTAAATTCATGAAAAAAGTTGCCAGTTTGGGGCAAAATTCAATGTCGCAATTCGGCCAGAAGTGGCTAAACTTTTTCGGTACCAAAATTCCTGATTTATATAGAACGGTTATATGTAATTAATTTGTGATGAAAGTAAAGCAATATCTAAACATTTTATATCAACATTTATTTTTGTACAGGTGACATTACCACATTCTTATAAAATTGGAATAAAATAAGTTTAAATACAAACAAACTGTTGAGGATCAATGTCCGCCCATCTAGATAAACCTTTAAAACTTACTTTTGTACGTAACACTTTTTCTTCAAAGGTACGTCCATAATTAAAAGCAATCGCAAAACTTAAAATAATAATTTCTGTAGCACTGCTCGAACAGGAAGAACACTGAATGAAATGAGTGAATAGGAGTGACTGCATAGTCTTTTGTTTGTGTGAGAGGAATAAAATCCAAACTAAATTGTATGGCTGTAGGAATAAAGCACATTTTGATAAAATCATTATGCCATTTAAACATTACAGGGGATTCCCCGATCCGGGGTTAGTGTTTCCAGCAGTCCAGTTCAGTTATCGCTTAAAATAAAATAACATTCAATACTTTATTGTTAAGGATTTAAATACAGAGTCAACGCGAAATATAAGTTGTCATGCTGCGCATACAAAAGTAGTTAGAAGTGGCTAGATTAATTTTGGTGGCTAAAATAGTTTTATTTGTTGCTAAGACTATAGAAAATCCGCTAGATCTAGCCACAAAGTGGCTAAAACGGCAACACTGCTGGCTTGGTGTAAATGCGGCTGTATGTAATCTTATCTTGTACTCTACTACATACTGACAAAATGATGAATCCTTATAATTGTGACTTCAATAACGAGTTATTCTTAGAATATAATTCACAATATCGCTCAGACGAAGTCTCAGACCCTTGGTGCGTTGTGTTGAGTAGCACCAGAACAGCGAGACCTGAACTCAAGTCGAGGGCCTCTCGGCTGCCTTAAAGGCGGGTCACTTCCTTTCCCACTTATTTACGTCGTCGTAGTGGGAAATATACTTGACATTTACGCCGCTACTCGTCTCTTTGACTGTGTTCAAGTCGAGTATAATTTTTACCACGACGGAACAGAGAAGGAGTATGTGTTTTCGGTTAAACAATCTCTGTTTATTTTTGTGCAAACGAATGGTCCCATTTATCTCCAAAACAGTTTCACCGATTTAGATAAGGTTTTCTTAATATGAAAAATGATGTTTGCGAGAAGGTTCTTAGCTATGTTTGTTGGAAAATGGTATAGCCGTTTTGATCAGCTCGCAAAAATGCTGTTTGAAGACAATTGTAAGGAATGATAGCGCGTTCTATTTTTTTCTGTGGCGACATCTAGTCCTAAATAGAGTAATTAGCTTCGGGACCTACATGCGTGCTAGACATCGATGTGCGTCTAAATAGAGTAATTAGCTTCGGGACCTACATGCGTGCTAGACATCGATGTGCGTCTAAATAGAGTAATTAGCTTCGGGACCTACATGCGTGCTAGACATCGATGTGCGTCTAAATAGAGTAATTAGCTTCGGGACCTACATGCGTGCTAGACATCGATGTGCGTCTAAATAGAGTAATTAGCTTCGGGACCTACATGCGTGCTAGACATCGATGTGCGTCCATAAGTGTTCCTTTCTCCAAGTTTAATGGATTAATGAAAATAGTCGGGAGTTTTAAATTATTTATAAATTCCCGAGGTATTGGTTACGTTATCAAATACTGGTTATTGGCGAATGATAGATAGATAGAAAGTTTTTTTTTTATACTACTTTGATGACGGAGCAATCAAGAGGCCCACCTGATGTTAAGCGGTAACCTCTGCCTATGAACAGTGCATTATTGTATGTGTTTTATGTGCAATGAGTTATTTATTGCACATAAAACAAAGAAGTACAAAGGCGAACTTAATGCTAGAAAGCATTCTCTTCCAGATAACCTTAGTGTATTGCGGAAAAAATATGTATCGGTAGTGCACAAGAAGGGAAATATTGGATAAGTTTAAGAAAATTAAAAAATATTATAATTTTAATTATAAATAAGTACTTAACTTGCTGCCTAAAATATAAAATAAACTAATACATATCATTAATATTATAATACATACATATAATTCTAAAATAAAATGCATATAATAAAATAAAATTGCTCATTAATCGATCTTACTGAGGAAATGATAATGAAAATTCATATGGAAGCTAGTAACTGCGTAGACACGCAACGCTTCGTGATATGAATGTGGTACTCTTGCATCATACCTTACTATAACAACTGGAAACCAATTCCGTTTGAACTTTTTTACACTTCATATCATTGTCTTCAGCTTATAAAGTCCACTGCCGGAGGCCTCTCTATAGTCCCCACGGTCCCGCGCCCTTCATAACGTATTTGGTCCATCGAGAGGGGGAGCTTCCTACACTGCCTCGTCTTGTTTGTGGTCACCACTCAAGTAACTTACTCACCACCGGTTCAGTTCAGCTGCTCATATTGCCACTTGAACTTGATTTTAATGACATTGCTCCATCGAGAGGGTGTTTTCCGGTTTGTGGTCGCCATTGCACTCGAGAATCTGTGTTCCCCAGCGGTTATCATTTCTGCGAGCTATATGGCCTGCCCATTGCCACTTAAACATGCTAATTCTGAGAGCTATGTCGGTGATCTTGATTCTTCTACTTCCTCATTTCGGATTCTGTAGTGAAATTCCAAGCAATACTCACTCCATAGCTCGCTACGCAATTTTGAGCTTGTTTACGAGGCCAACTTTACATACTAGTATAATATCGATTCATAATAACAACTTTGTTCAGTCCGAATGAAGTAATAACAAATAGGAAATAGAAAAACCGCTTGAAAATGTTTCGCAAAAGCGGAAGTCATTGATATTAGCCGAGAAATCTGCGCCATTTGTGAATTGTGAGCGCGCAAAACAAACGATGACCTACTTTGGTCTGCAAAGCGAGTTACTGCTGTTACTGCTACCGTTTTATATACGTACCTAGGTATGTAGGACGATGTGACTGTCTCGCTAAATGTTAGTGTGTATTCTATGCGTACAAACAGTGTTCTATACAATACTGTTTGTACACATGTGTACATTGTTCTATGTTTAAAAACATATAGACATGGGTACCTATTACAAGGAGTAGACACAATTACTATATATAGGACTAGCGAACCGCCCCGGCTTTGTGCGAAAAGTTATTGCGTTGCATGACTGACTCACTGACTGATGTTTGTTGGAAATTGGTGCAGCCGTTTCCAGGATTATCGCAGCTCGCAACAATTTGTTTGAAGGGTGTTTACGCATTTTTGCAGCTAGACCTTTTATAAAATTTACTTTTTACTATCGTGTAACCTACCTAAATATACAATAAAGAAATATGTATTACAGTAGTTTGTCAGATAACAATAAAAAAAACTAACTGCTTACTTTATAAGTACGCCACAAGTTTGCAGTGTTGTATAATTGTATTTATAAAAAAAAACTATAATTGGCGTCGCACGCCTTGTGCTTTTGCCATTTTCAAGTATAATTTATTATTGTATTTTCAATATAATTTGCAACGTTACAAATGTTACAATCCTTCCAAGTAGTCACAGTTAAGTCATGTTTTAGTAAAACGGTGGCAGTTTTACAAAAACTTTGGTAGACAATTTCCACCAATTTGAAAAGTCACGCTACATTTTCATTTTCACAGTTTCATTTCACTACACTTGTGCTCTATAGACGAGCTACATTGGTTAAAACACCAAAATTACACAAAATAACTCAAAAAAACACTAGGAAATGAAATAAAATACGTAAACGACGTTTCTTTTTCGAAAATGGCAGGAAGAGCCCTCGACAATGTATTTTTTTTAATGTTATGACTCGACCAACTGGCTTACGGCCCGCCTGATGGTAAGCGGTTACCGTCGCCTATTGACATCTGCAACACCAGGGGCATTGCCAATGCGTTGCCTGCCCTGAAGAAAGCTTTTTGAATTTTTTTTGATGCGGCTCATTTTGTAATTTAGCGGAAACACCTCACCTGTTTATTTGTTTTTGACGAAACTTATGAAAGGATGTTTGTTTGTTTGTTCCAGGTTGTATGTACAGCATGGCTGCATTCGGTCCAGTGCTGGGCTTCCTACTCGGCGCATACCTCCTCTCCTTCCACATGGACTCCTTCTCCGGGGATATCATTTCTATCGGTGAGTCATTCTATTGTTCATTCACACTCGGGAATATTTTTATTTATTTTTTTCTACTTGAATGACCGAACAATCAGATGGCCCACCTGATGTTAAGCGGTAACCTCTGCCTATGAATAAAGCATTACCTCATAGGTCACGTCCACCTAGAACGCGCCCTATGTGAGGCATTGCACTGCGCCCGCCACCCTGAGACATAAAGATGAAAAGTCTCATGTGCCTGTAATTTCACCGGCACCCTTACCCTTCAAACCGGAATACAGCAATGCGAGCACTACTGCTTTGCGGTAGAAATAAGTATGGTGGTAGTACTTCCCTGGACGAACTCTTTCACAAAAAAGCTCTACTACTACTAAAAACTACTACTTGTCTATGTTACAGCCAGTGTGATCAGTTTGAGATTATATATAATCACTAGCTATAATGGATGGAGGCGGCTCGAGACCGTTGATCGTGACATTCTATCGGAGAGGCCTTTGCCCAGCATGGTCTTCTACATGCTGATGATGATGGTGGTGATGGCTAGATATTCTACATGCAATTTTAGACAAAGTAATGAATGATTGCGAGCTGATCTGATGATGGAGACGGAAGGTGGGCAACGGCACTCCTCGATGGATAATAGTAGACTGACTGTGTTTGGGCTGATTTTGATCAGAACACGGTTCCGTTCAATAATTTTATTTTAAAAAAGAAAAAGAAAACATTAACACCCTATAACACAAACTCTGCTTAGCTTGGGGCTAGATAATATTGTGAAGAACTGTCTAGCATTAATTATAATTTATTTATTTTTTATTATATTTGTGAATTCAGTTGTCAAAGTTAGGATTAGGGTAAAATAATTCTCCTAGAAAAGTTTTCTTTTAGCTGCAAGAAATAATTATGTTTGGAGATTAACTTATTCGAGTCCCACGTCTTTTTTTTAAATACTACTTGAATGACGGATCATGCAGATGGCCCACCTGATGTTAAGCGGTAACCTCTGCCTATGAACAGTGCATTCTCACATAGGGCACGTCCACCTAGGACGCGCCCTATGTGGCAGTGCACTGCGTCCGCCACCCTGAGACATAAATATGAAAAGTCTCATGTGCCTGTAATTTCACCAGCACCCTTCAAGCCGGAACACAGCAATGCAAGCACTACTGCTTTGCAGCAGAAATAGGCATGGTGGTAGTACTTCCCCGGACGAACTCTTTCACAAAAAAGCTCTACTACTACTATGTCACTACTTTCCAACCTGTATGCAAGTTTGTTTATATAGATGCCTGCTTTGATAATCACAGATCTGTTTAGTGTCAGCCAGATGCCGTTTAGTGGACACACTTTATAAACATTGATAGAGCTATTAATCGAAAGTTAAACAAATTCCTTCGATAATCGCTATGCAGTTTTATCACAAGTGTACCGCCTTTTGTCGTGTCACTGGTGCTTTCTTAGTCACCCTGCTTCAGTTCAGTAAGTGTTAGTTTAGTTTATTGACAAGAAACGTACAACGTTAATACAATGCATACGTAAAAATAAATATAAAATTATTCTTTAGGTATATTGAACAATGGAAAAAATAAACGTTGTACAACTCAAAAAACAAAAACAATGGGCCCCTTGGCTCCCAAAACAAGTAAAAAAAAACTTATTTTAGGAGCCAGTGGGCCTTCTTAAGTAGCGGTTAGGTACCTACAATACAATACAATATATCCTGGTAAAACAAAATAGAAAAAAGTTGTTAGACGTATTTCTTGTGAATTAACAAACAAAATAGTGATATTGATAGGTAGACCGTAGTTAGCAATTATCAAAAGTGATTTGGTTAGTAAGTACCTATTTGTGTTTTTTTTTATACTCCTTGAATGACGGAACAAGCAGATGGCCCACCTGATGTTAAGCAGTAACCTCTGCCTATGAACAGTGCATTACCTCATAGGTCACGTCCACCTAGGACGCACCCTATGTGGCATTGCACTGCGCTTCCACCCTGAGACATAAAGATGAATATGTGAAATTACAGGCACATGAGTCTTTCATGTGCCTGTAATTTCACCGGCACCCTTACCTTTCAAACCGGAACAAAGCAATGCGAGCACTACTGCTTTGCGGCAGAAATAGGTATGGTGGTAGTACTTCCCCGACGAACTCTTTCACAAAAAAGCTCTACTACTACTAAAAATTGAAATTTAATTCGCCCTACCCGCCGAACTAGTTTAAAAACTGTCTCTCGGCGGGCAGTGGCTTTATGTGGTCCCTAAGAAGGGCCTTGTAACCGTTACTGATCGAAGCTGTGTGGTGAAAGGACTCAGCGCACTTCGTAGGGGCTCTTTACGAACTGTTCCCACAGCAGCACAAGCACGGTTTGAAGAGGCCCATTGAGGCTCTGTGTACCCTTTCGGGTAAAAAGGCGTGTGTCTATCTATACATATACGTATGTGTTTCAGTACTAGTATTCACACGAGCATCTCCTTACTGCAAAAAACATTTTGAGTCAATTATGACGACCTCTGTAGCGCGTCGGGCGAGAAGCCAGCTGAGATGCGAGAGGTTGCTGGTTCGATTCCCACTGCGGGACAAATGTTTGTATGATCTGCAAATATTTTTTCCGGGTCTGGGTGTTATGCTACCATGGTACTCGTAGTTTCTGATACCCACGACACAGGGAATCCTAGTGTGGGGTCAGGACTATGTATGTGACTGTTGGGTGTTATGTTATTGCTATTCTGTTGTCAATTATTGTTAGTTGTGTAAAACAGGAAAGCCCCCTTCTAAGTCCTCATAATGCGCCTGGCCCGACATGCACTTGGCCGTTTTTGTTATGTTACGTACACGTTGTTGTTATGTACACGTATCCATGAGTACACACTCGTATCTTGTAACTTGTATATTTGAGAAATAACCCCCAGGACCTTACTTAACTAAGTATCGCTTTTCTAATACGTACCGGGAAATTGTAAAGATGGTTTTTTTATTTCAGATCCTGGCGATCATCGCTGGGTCGGCATGTGGTGGGGAGGCTTCCTCCTCTGCGGATTCCTGCTCATCCTGGTCGCGACCTTCTTCTTCTCATTCCCCAAAGTGCTGGTCCGGGAGAAGGAGAAGATCAGGCTGGTGGAGAAAGCCGCGGTGGCGAGCGGCGCGACCACCTCGAAACCCCCTCCCAAACCCGCCTCGGATGCCAAGGATTCTGGATATGGGAAGGATATAAAAGGTAAAACCACATCTTAGGACCTCCGTGCTGGGCGAGTTGCGGGTTGAGACGAGCGAGCTGCGGGTTCAATTCCCGCAAATCTGCAATGATTTGTTCATGTTTTTTTTTAACTATGATAGACCCTCGATTGACCGCGATCTCACCTGCGGCGATGCGGCCGACGTTGGAGCACGAAGGTTTGGAAGGCACCTATTCACACTTGCCTTAAAGAGACCCATATTATAGATTTCACGAAAGACAGACGACGGCAACTTGTTCCATTCCTTAGCTGTTTACATCACAAAGGTGGAACCGAAACGACACTGAGGATCCTAGTGTGACATCAGAGCCTCGAGTCTGCAAATTTTACAAGCAACTACACGGGCTTGTTGTGTGCACACACGGATTTTAGTATGGAGAAACCGAAGAGCGTCCCTAGCCCATCCTAGTCTACCTTGAGAACCTCAATCTCCATACAAAAATCCTTGGAAGTGTACACCACACGCTTGTGTAAGTTGCTTGTTACATTTGCAGACTAGCCCTTCTAGTTATATGCGACTGTTGGGTGTTATGTTGCGTTATATTATCTACGCGTGGACGAAGTCGTGGGCGGTACACCTAGTATGGAATAAGAGTATCAACATCCACATAAAATGTATTTAATTTATCTTAGATATAGGAAGTTTTTGAAGGATAATTGAGTGTAATCGCTGACCTTAGATCGCAGTGGTGCCAAGTTGAGTTGGTCAGTAGGTCAAGATCGTAACTATCAGTTGCTCAGCTGCACCGACCGACCCTCACATTTGACACTACTCTTACTACTACTACTAACCAAATTATGGATCTGTGTGTCTGAAATAGTCTTTTTATTTCTTCTTTTTTTTATGTTCGTTTGTGCTGAATACTTTAGTGAATCCAGAAATCCAAACTCAAGGTTGGCATTAGGTCTAGAGCGCTTTATTCTGGGAGTTAAATTAACTGGGCACCAATCGCGTTAATTTTGTACGATTTTACCAAAACAAAACCATACGCTTTTTTTTTTTACTTTTGTAACGAAAGCAGCATTTGGCCCACCCTGTCTTTATCAATGCACCTACAATGTACCTCATAGGTCACGTCCAGCTAGGACGCACCCAATGTGGCATTGCACTACGCCCGCCACCCTGAGACAAAGATGAAAAGTCTCATGTGCCTGTTTTTTATATTTTTTATACAACTTCGTATGACGGATCAAGCAGACGGCCCACCTGATGTTAAGCGGCACCCTCTGCCTATGAACAGTGCATTACCACATAGGTCACGTCCACCTAGGACGCAGCCTATGTGGTATTGCACTGCGCTCGCCACCTTGAGACATAAAGATGAAAAGTCTCATGTGCTTAACTTAATGTAACACACGTGTGATCGCCGACGCGTCGCGGCCCGGGGGATCACGTGACAGGCGGCCCTTGAACCGCCGGAACTTCACCCCTTTCGGCCCGAAGTCAGGGCTCAAGTAGGTCTTCACACCGTAACTTCCGTAGGGACCATCACCATAAAATGTTTGTTTGTTGACAGACTTGCCCGTGTCGATGATGCGGCTGCTCAAGAACCCGGTGTACGTGGTGACGTGCCTGGGCGCGTGCATGGAGCTCATGATCGTGTCCGGCTTCGTGGTGTTCCTGCCCAAGTACCTGGAGACGCAGTTCAGCCTCGGCAAGAGTCAGGCCAGCGTGTTTACCGGTAACACTATACACACTAATACTATTAAAACTTCCGTGAGTGATATTAATAATTGAAAACACCGGTAGTAACTCACGTAGGTACTTGTTTCGAGCGATGATTCATGCCATTCGGGTGACGACGGGAGTGCGAGCGGTGCCGAAGTTCCGGGACCTACCAGTCGTGAGCTCCGGGCGCGCGCCCACAGTTATCGCCGGGAAGCCGTCACGTATACTCCTTGAGGAAAGGGATATTAGGTCCTAGAAACTCGAGTCGGGTGTTTTACTCGAAACAAGTACCTACGTGAGTTACTACCGGTGTTTTAAATTACTATACACACTGTTAACAAATTCAAATACAGGGTTTTCAGACGACCTCTGTGGCGCGGCAGGCGAAGATTGGGTTCGATTCCCGCCTCGGAACAAATATTTGTGCGATCGCAGATATTTGTTCAGGGTGTTCTGGGTATTTTCTATGTATAATAAAAAATATACAGTGGTGGCCATATAATTAAGAACGCTGATATAAGGGGAAGATTTTTTCCAACTAAGATGCAAAACTAATTGTATGCATTTGTTTTTATTTCTCTCGGTATCGTAAAACATTTCCATATTACCACTGTATTCATTAATACACATGATTGGCTAAAAATCAATAGGCAAACTTTTTACACTACTTTTAAACAAACTATTCCTTATTACTGGCTGGTCACGTAATTAAGAACGCTAAGTAGTTTATACCTTTATTCAAATTTATATAGAGAACACTCAGTCGATTTGTTACTGTTTGTATAATTTTGGCGCCATTACGTGCTGTAAAAGATTACTTCTTTAGAAAAAACAATGGGAAAAAATAAAAGTTGTGATAAATCTACAAGGGAAGTAATAATAAAACTTCGCCGGAAGAATTGATCTTATAAAATGATAGCCGACCATCTGCAATGTTCAAAAACGATGGTTTTCCACGCTGTACAGCATTTTGCTACGTATCAAACTACTTTGAATGTTCCACGTGTACCTAAACAGAGAAAAACAACTCCTCGAGATGACCGAAACATCGTTCGTATGGCAAAACAAAATCCTTTTAAAGGGTCCAATGAGCTTAGAAAAGAATATTTTGGTGAAAACAACCCTTCAGCAATCTCAGCACGCACTATTCGAAGACGTTTGGTAGAAGAAAAATTGCACGGTAGGATAGCAAGAAAGGTACCCATGTTAAAACTTTGCCACAGGCAAGCCCGGCTTGCATTTGCGAGAAAGTATGAAAACTGGACTGTGCAACAGTGGAAAAATTTACTTTTTTCTGACGAGATGAAAATAAACAGAGTATGTTCTGATGGAAAACGATATGTACGACGTCCCCCGAATACAGCATTCGACCCAAAGTATACGAAAGTTACATTAAAGCACGGTGGTGGAAATGTGAAAATTTGGGGTTGCTTTTCTGGACATGGTGTAGGACCTGTAAAGTTGATAAAAGGTAACATGGATCAGTTCCAATACAAAAATACACTGGAAGAAACAATGTTACCATACGCTGAAGACGTTCTACCGGTCATTTGGACATTCCAGCATGACAATGATCCAGAGCACACTGCACGCACCGTAAAGGAATTTCTTACAGCGCAATTAGTTTCTGTTTTAGACTGGCCTGCTAACAGTCCAGATCTAAACCCAATGGAGAATCTGTGGTTTGAAGTAAAGAAAAAGGTTTCAAATACAAAGTGTGGAAATTTAAGGGGCTAGTCTGTGAAAACCCTTGAAAAGTGGTGTTTTGAAAAGCCTAGAACTTTCCAAATTTAGCTTTATTCTTAACAATATTTAGATCAGAAGAAAGAACACTTCAGGCTGAATAAAAATACGCTGGGGTTTTCTAAAGTTATTTCTAGATTTTGTGTAAATTGAAAAACTACCTACCCATTTTCACGAAATTGATCAAAATAGAGCATCTACATATGAGCCTAAATCTACGGAATTACAGCTATTTCTGAGAAATAAAACACTTTAGTATCATGTCTATACACATAGTTTTAAAAGTATGTTGGGGTTTTTAATCTTTTCATATAAAAGATGTGTAAAAACACGAAAACATTTTCAATTCGCCGTATCTACACGATTTCTACGCCATTTTCTGTCATTCCGTGGTTATCCACGGCGCTGGAAGGAAGGCCCTCGTTCACTTTTTTATTCACAGGTGAAAACGGACAACCGGTTACTTCGATATATCATTACAAAAACTTGTATTATTTTACTGAAAATTGTTGGTTTTCGTTGTTATAATTGTAATTCGGGTAATAAGAAACCAATGCAAATTCTTATTTATTTGAGGTTTGTGAAAATTTACCGGACTGACATGGTTTGACAGTTTAATCATACAGTCGTGAACACAAACCAATTCTAGAGATCCACCAACTTATCTGCAGAATGAAATGTATGTAGCTGATAGAAAAATGTAGGTAAATGGTTCTAGAGATAAGTTGGTGGATCTATACTTATAACATTGCAGGCCTCCGTAGTCGCTCGATGCAATTCTACGGTAGCATACTCACGAAGGAGTTTATATTGTGACCAAAAGAGTTTCGCTTAGCGATTTTCCTTAGAATATGCCTAGCTCTTTATACTAAGTGATTATCGTTTTTTTACAAAAATGTACTTGCTTATTTCCCGACTTACTAGTGAGAAACGGTATGTTTTTTTATTTTTTATTTATACTATCATTCAATTTTTATCTATGTTTGACTGTTTGTTACTAATAATAATACTGGTACTTCAAATTTTGATATCGAAACAATAAATAAATAAATAATGCTGGACAGTTCGCACAACATTATCTAGCCCCAGGCTAAGCAGAGCTTGTGTTATGGGTACTAGATAACTGATATACTAAATACAATATATTACATAGATAGATACTTTGCTGATACAATGCTGCTATTCAAAAAATCTCCATTAAAGTCCATGCTTTATTGGAGGCGGAAGATGAATAAACTGGTCAAGTGCGAGTCGGACTCGCGTGTAGAGTGCTCCGTACAAGTATGCTACCATATAAATAACTCTGTCAACATAGTAACAACTAGACCAATGGAACTTAGTATAGTCCTCGATAAGTCCTCGGTGAAACGTAGCCACACATTTTGTACATATTTTCTCTTCACGAATATTTTCGTTTCCCGTCGGAATTTAAAAACGTATAGCACAAAGTAATTAATTTTGTAAAAATTTAAATAACCTCCAACGTTGAACGGCTGGACTGATTTTGATCAAACAAAGCTAAGAAAACTCCCCACAAAAACAACTAAAAAAAAAAAAAAAACGGTTGATCCTTTCGGGAGCTACGATGGGACAGACACACAGACACGCCAAACTTATAACACCCTCTTCGTTTTTCGTCAGGGGTTAAAAATAAACGAATTCAGATTTTGGGTACCTACTAATTTTGGACGAAATTTATAATATAAAATACAAGCTAGGTATAGGTACCTACTGTCACCAGCGACTTAATTTGGACGCGTTATATTATTTGTAGTAGGTACAACTATAATAACTGGGTTATCTGTGACATACTAGTTCCTCATAGATAATCCAGTTGATCAATATTAATTTTATTGTAAGTTAGGTATGAGGTATGAGGTTGACGTGTTTGTATGAGCTTGATCATGTAACAAAAATGTAGCCTAAATATAATCACCGTAACATATTATACGGTGGATATCTGAACAATTTTTTTTTATTATGTGGTACTAAATACTACACATATGAATAGTAACATCATACATTACATATACGGTGCTTAAGACTAGTGTTGATATTCTTTATTGCACTTAACTACTTCTGAAAACAAAGGAATCGAATCTTATCATTGTCGCTTCTTATCGTCGTGCTTGTACTATTATTTATTCTGTGTCATCGTCTTGCTTAGTAAACGAAAACTGTACGAAAAAGTAATCGTAGACATTACAATCGCATTATATCGTAGTTTAGTAGTAGTAGAGTTTTTTTTTGTGAAAGAGTTCGTTCGGGAATGTACTACCAACCACAACTACTACCAGTAGTATTTCTGCCGCAAAGCACTAGTGCTTGTATTACTGTGTTTTAGTATGAAAGGTATAGTTGCCGGTAAATGCAGTGCAATGCCACAAGGGGTGGACGTGACATATGAGGTAATGGATTATTAAAGGCAGACGTTACCGCTCAAGATCAGGTGGGCCATCTGATTGTTCCACGTCATTCACGAAGATAAAAAGTGGGGGATTGGTGCCAGTCAGTCAGTGGGAGCTCAACAAACAGTGACTCACCAAAGCTGAAAAGTGGGTAGGTCGTGTGTGGCGAGTTATGCAAAGGCGATACTCGCGACGAAAAGTACGCATGTGAACGCTCTAGAAAATTCAAAATGGCTAATACAAAGTAAATAAGTACCCAAAAGAAAAGTTTCTTCCAACTACTTAGTTATACCTAGTAATTTTGAACAAACTGAGGTGTGTATAACCTTTTTCCTTACAAATATTAGCTGTTAACCTACAAACGACACATAGGCCAGTCATCTTAAACATTCCAGGTCGTAAAAAAATTGCAAAGTTCGCACAGCTCTATCGAAGTTGCAAACTTGGTTTTACACAATTGGTATTTATCCTAACAACATCCCAAAAAAACAGAACCATGCAACTTTTTGCGATCTTACACGATTTTAGTGTCTACGGTGACTGGCCTAACAAGACTGAAGGGGATTCTGAAAAAAAGGACTGGTTGCCTACAAGATAACAAAATCAGCAAATCAAATCTATGATTTTCAGGATTTTATAAATTGTGTCAATTCAAACAATACCTGTGTAAAGGTTCTGGAAACATGGGATTTTTATAATTATCGAGATCACGAATCACACACATGCTCCAGTTTTTTTACATCAAACGTACCTGAGAGAGATTTTGCTGTAAAAGTAGATAGGGAGGATTGAACCCCAAAATATAAACTAGTCACGGTGTTGAGTTAAAATCACAATATATTAACTAGTTTTTTTTAACACATTGTTTTCTAGAAGCCGTACCAAAAGTTATGGCAAGATGTATAACTGCAGAAATAAAAGAAGAAATCATAATTAGTGCTATTTATACCAGAAAGTAGTAGTAGTAGAGCTTTTTTGTGAAAGAGTTCGTCCGGGGAAGTACTACCACCATACCTATTTCTGCCGCAAAGTAGTAGTGCTCGCATTGCTGTGTTCCGGTTTGAAGGTGCCGGTGAAATTACAGGCACATGAGACTTTTCATCTTTATGTCGCAGGGTGGCGGGCGCATTGCAATGCCACATAGGGTGCGTCCTAGGTGAACGTGTCCTATGAGGTAATGCACTGTTCATAGGCAGAGGTTACCGCTTAACATCAGGTGGGCCATCTGCTTGTTCCGTCATTCATTAGTATAAAAAAAAAAAAAAAAAAAAAAAAATAGGAGATACTTGTAGCAATATTTACCAACTTATAACTTCATCGTTAGGATGATTTAACTGACTGGTATAAAATAAGGTATACACCACTATTCCAAATACAACAAAAAAAACATGGATAGTCAGTATTCTATAAAGATTGACTCTATGCAAAAAAAAGGTACAAAATAACAATTTCCAAAAATAACCATAAAAAAAGCGGCCAAGTGTGAGTCAGACTCGCCCATGAAGGGTTCCGTAGCAGCAAGTAACATAATATAAAAGTTCTTGGATGGATTACGATTAATGACGTATTAAAAAAAAACTACTTACTAGATCTCATTCAAACCAATTTTGAGTGAATGTTTACATGGTAATGTACATCATATATTTTCTTTAGTTTTATAATTCTCTTATTTTAGAAGTTATGGGGGGGGGGGGCACACTTTTTACCACTTTGGAAGTGTCTCTCGCGCAAACTATTCAGTTTAGAAAAAATATATATTAGAAACCTCAACATCATTTTTGAAGACCTATCCACAGATAACCCACATTGATGAAAAAATAAATTTGAGTTTCAGTTCTAAGAACCCCAAAAATAATTGTTTTTTTTAAATTTTTGTGTAAAATTCTAAATGCGGTTCACAGAATACATCTACCTACCAAGTTTCAACAGTATAGCTCTTATAGTTTCGGAAAAAAAAGGCTGTGACATACACGGACAGACAGACAGACAGACAGACATGACGAAAGATTAAAGATAAAGATAAAGATAAAGATCAAGATAATTTATTTGCTTAAACATATGTACAAATTGATGGTATAAATATTAGTAGGACACAATATGAAAATCCAAAGGGAATCCATAAGGGTTCCTTGTCTTTGAGTATGGAACCCTAAAAATGGGAACATTTGGTCAAAACAATTTAATAGTGCATGCGCCATGGAAAGCTACCAAGTTATTATTTCGACGCGTCACGTGTCATCGTACAAAGTCAAAAACAAGTATTATATCCATAAATTTATTCGGATTTTGTCAAGAAAACAAAAGTTTAAATCTTTTTAATTCCATTCGAAAAAAAAAACACTACGCAGATTAAATTTGTACCGAATATACTTGGAATAGTCATTTAATTTAAATTTAATTTGTGTTTAAAATTCAAAAATACAAAGAATGTTAAAAGGTATCTTACTAATATTAGGAACGTGAAAGTTTGTAAGTATGGATGGATGGAAGGATGGATGGATGGATGGATGTATCTTTGTTACTCTTTCACGTAAAAATTGCTTGATGGATTTGGATGAATCTTGGAACGGAGATAACTGGACTCCCGGAATAACATATAGGCACATTTTTATCCCGATATTCCCACGGAATCGAGACCTATGCGGAAAACACCGCAGGGCGCAGCAGCAATGCGAATACTTTTCATCCAATGTTTTATTTATCTTTGTTTCTGTGTGTGTGTGTGTGTGTGTGTGTGTATTTTTGTGTGGAATATTGTTTGTTGACTGTTACTACTACATCCATGTTGGTGACACAAATAAATGTTTTTCTTTCTTTCTTTCTTTCTTTTCAATGTACCAGGCGAGCAGCAGAATGCAGGAGTAATTTGGTAACCGAATATCCTATCCTAATTACTCTTTCACGTAAAAACTACGGGATGGATTTGGATGAAATTTGGAATAAAGATAACTAGACTCGCGAAATAACACAGGCACATTTTTATCCCGATATTCCCACGGGATCGAGACTTACGCGGGTGAAACTTACTTCACCAGCGTAAGTCTAATAATACTAGCTTTATAATACTCCGCTACTTAATAATCCTGCGCAGACGAAGTCGCAGGTTACAGCTAGTAAAATTATAAATTGAGTACTAAACAAAAATATAATACACAAATAAAAAGATTCAAACATTTACAAGAGAGCGCCAATGTTTAGGTGAATAAGGGTGGTGGGTGTTTAGGGTGTTAAGGTGGTTTTGGCGCTAGGCACTAAGCACTTATGCGAACTGAAATGCACTTTGTTGCGTCCCAGCAAGGTTCGTTATTTTTTTTTCACGATGTGAACCCTTTGTTCTTGCTATTATTTATTCTGTGGTCTTACTTACAGTTTTTTTTTTCTCCCAGCTCAATAAAGTGTATAACTGAGTTAGTAGTTATGTTACCGCACATAAGATTAGTAAATCTTGAGCATATTCCGTTTGTTGAACACCATAACAAAATCCCTAGACATGCGAACAGTAACTATGTTACATACGGCGCACATGCTTAGGTAAAGCACGTTCTAAAATAATGTTACACTAAACAAGTATTATTTACTAAATAATAAAAAAGCATTAATGTTATCACGATATAATAAACACAGTTTTAAAGGGAATGATCGTAGCGATCGTACAGATCAAAATCATAACAGATAAATATTTACAAAGACATTGATCACTAATATAAGATAAAAAACTTTAGGCGCGAATATCTCGTAACAATATTTCTTGTAGTTACGGTTGTCGCAGACTACGTATTTGTACACTGATGGTAATAGCATAGCTCTCTCCATGCATAGCCCGCTGTGATACTTTGAGCTTTTGTGTGTGTGATAGTTAGCGATCACGTCTCAGTCACGTAAGTCATCTCTGGCAACACGCACTTATTAAGATGACTGAAATAAAGTCCTCGAGTGGCGACCAACAACCGGACGACGCAGTGTGGGAGGGGAACTTCCAATGTACCAAACTTTATAAAGGTCGCGGGAAGTCTGTGGACGGAGGCGGCTCAAGACCAGTCGTCGTGGCATTCTATGGAAATGTTATATTTCCAGCTGGGCGGATGATGATAATTAATAAAAATAAGGCAAGTAAATATAAACATGTTTGTTTTCCCCTAGGTAGGTACATACCTACTTATAACTCACTTTTTTATTTATTTTTGTGTCTAGCTATTGCGGATCAAGAGATACAGCGTTTGTCAAAATCACTTTTTTTGTATGGGGGCCCGCTTTAATTTTTAATATTAATAGAATAACAAACAATACTTCCAAACTTTATGACCCTAATTAATAATAAATAATAATAATAATGTTGGACATTTCATTATCTAGCCCCAAGCTAAGCAGAGCTTGTGTTATGGGTACTAGATAATTGATATACTTAATACAATATAATACATAGATAGATATTTTTTATTATACACAGAAAATACCCAGAACACCTGAACAAATATCTGCGATCGCACAAATATTTGTTCCGAGGCGGGAATCGAACCCGCAACCTCCTGCGTCGCAGGCCAACCTTCGCCCGCCGCGCTACAGAGGTCTTCAACACAATTAATTTTAGGGTTTGAATTTCCTATAATCCTTTCATAAAGACGCCAAACCAATTCATGGCATGTTTCAAGAAGTAGGTACTATTATTTATTCTGTGGTTGTACATGGAAATTAGAATTTAGAAGCCGATAAATGTTTGAAAATGTCTTACTAGTCATGTCAAATGCAACGTCCTCGCCGCGCCGTTTTTTTATGCCAATTTGTGGTCAGTATGTTTCAATTACGTGAATTTCTTCCAACATAGTTTGTAGGTACCTATATAATTTATTTGTTTCTTTATCCGTCTTTCTGTACAAAATAACTCGAAAAACTGTTACTATTTTGACGAAATAGGATTAAATAATGTTACGAGTATAATATAATAACTTTTTTTTTTTTTTTAATTAATAAATGGAATTAAAACAAGGTATGTACAAAAATACTTAAATATAGAAAAGAAAAGAAAAAAAGAAGCTAACACAATAAATTTGGTTCATAGGGCAAGGTGGCAAGAGCACTGGCTGCATTCCCACGTTGAATGGCCAAAGAAATTCTTTGCGCCAGGAAGGAGCCAGCCCTCTTGTCACCAGCGGCGTCGATGAGCATCGGTGATATTTTTTTAAAAAAGGTCTTAGTACTAGGGCCCCATGGTCCCAAAGTCTCTACACCAAGCGGCGCAAAAATGTAGTCATCGGAGAGGACTACATATTTGCGCCGCTTAGCATTTTCTGCTGCCTCCGCCGCGGCTCCAGCCTTGGTGATTGTTCCACTGAGATGAGAGGGGGCCAATGTGTCAACGCAAGTGACGTCCCACACTAGGGCTCGCCCCCGCTCCCAGGGAACCAAGGTCATACCGTCGGGCCTTTTGCCATCATTACGAAAATCAAATCACTGTATGAGCGTTTTTTTAAACAGCCCTACACGTGTAGGTTTTTTTTGTTTTTTATTTATTTCATACGCAATATATTTTACACATTTAATTAGGTATAATATTGTACCTTAAAAACCTCCAAAGGTTGACTAGGTACAATCGCCAAAAAGTAGGCGCACATACACATTCAAATTAATATAAACAAACAAGGTAGGTATATTAGTGGATGAAAGTTAATGGAAAAAAAAACATCAGCAGGAAGTTTGGCAGAATAGTGAGTTTTGAGGCCGAGAAAATGATCTAATTTGGGCCCTGCTGGGAAAAATCCTGATTCCCAAGTTATTTTTCTGAGCAAGGTCCGTCGTTCAATACCGGTTTAAATTGGGTTGTATGGGTTTGTACGAGGTTTTAATTGATTCTTAAAGTTTAAGACTTGTATGCACTCTAGGGAGGTAGGGTAGGCTAAACCCTCTGTTTTTAGGAGTTGGAAGGGTTTTTTTAAAGGTTTGTAGGGCTTCTTAGGTTGTGAGAGTTTTCAGGGCGTTTTTGATTTAATTTTGTTTTTTTTGGTCCTGTATTTTTTGGTTATTTTTGTGGGTTTGTTCATTTCTTGCCCATGTTCATTTGCGATTCGGTTATGATGGTTTTTATATACTAACTTTGCACCCATATTGGTACAGTTATTGAAGTTGTTGACCACTTTGTCTATTTGGGGTAAAATAAAACGAATAAAACTGTTATAAAATATAACGAAACCTGAAGCACACAGCATAATATGTAAAACACAACATGTGCACAGAGATTTCTCAAGTATCCAGTAGTGGAACGCCTGGGACTTCGCCCGCGTGCAGTTTTTGCTATACAAACTTCAACATCCCGCTGCACCACTTTAGGGTGTGTATTTAGGAAATTCCTTTCTTAGTGCACCGCTATACCACAAAAGAAATGTACCTATGTGAATTTCAGGTCCTATGACCTAGGGTTTAGACTTCGCGTTGATAGTCAGTGACTGAGTCAGTCAGTCACGCAACGATTGTATAGGTGGTATACATTGATTTTATTTTCACATTTATCTGATTACGTACAGAACAAAAATTCAATGAAGTAATTGACAAAACAAGTAATGTGTTTTCTACACAATTGTACGGTTGAGAGGTTTGTTTACCTAATTAGTTCCAAATCCCACCGCAAGGTGGAGGTCACAGGTAATGGAATAGTGTCAAAACTCGATGTGTCATTTTCACAGACCACTCTCTTAAGAGAGCTGTATGACGTTTTTTTAGAAGAATGGAACTCTATTTCTCTTGCGAAATGTCAAAAATTAATAGAGTCAATGCGTCGCCGGTGTAAAGCTGTAATTAAGAGCCGTGGATATGCTATTAACTATTAATTTTAGTTAAATATTTATTAAATTTCTTTTTATGTTTCCTGTGCTACATAATATTGTGATTTTTTAAATCTAAGTGTCATACAAAAAAATTCCCGAGCAGTTAAATAAATCGTTCTTAATTATTTGTCCAGTTTCAGTACTATTTGAATGTGTTACGTTGATAAAATCAATAAAATGTGCAAAAAATAGTTAGCGATTTCATACTTTATTCTTAAGTCAGGTTGCTCTATTAATGTGACTATTATATAACATAACTAGTTGCTTCTCAGAAGGTACACATCTCTGTGTATGATACGATTTAAATAAAAAACTTCTAGAACTTCAAATCGTTCTTAATTATATGACCACAACTGTATATCTATGTAATGTATTTTATTAAGTATATCAGTTATCTAGTACCCATAACACAAGCTCTGCTTAGCTTGGGGCTAGATAATGTTGTGTGAACTGTCCAGCATTATTTATTAATTATATAAAAAAAAAAATGAGTTTCAGTTCTAAGTAAGGGGAACCCCAAAAATAAAAACTACTTACTACATCTCGTTCAAACCAATTTTGAGTGAAAGTTTACATGGTAATGTACATCATATTTTTTTTTTTAGTTTTATCATTCTCTTATTTTAGAAGTAAAGGGGCAGACTTTTTACCACTTTGGAAGTGTCTCTCGCGCAAACTATTAAGTTTAGAAAAAAATTATATTAGAAACTTCAACATCATTTTTGAAGACCTATCCATAGATACATCACACGTATAGGTTTAATGAAAAAAAAAATTTGAGTTTCAGTTCTAAGTATGGGGAACCCCAAAAATAATAGTTTTTTTTCAATTTTTGTGTAAAAATCTTAATGCTGTTCACAGAACACATCTACCTACCAAGTTTCAACAGTATAGCTCTAGTTTCGGAAAAAAAAGGCTGTGACATACACGGATAGACAGACAGACAGACAGACAGACATGACGAATCTATAAGGGTTCCTTGTCTTTGACTACGGAACCCTAAAAAGGACAAAATACAGTGATGATTGGCTAATCATCACTGTATTTTGTCCTTTTTTTATTTTACAACTAGCTATCTCGCTCGCGACTTTTTCCGAACTAAGTCCACTACGGTCCGAATCCGCCAGATTATTAAACCAAATTCCGATTTGGTTTCTTCTTAAACCAGATTTTTACCTGAAAATTGGTGTTTTTTGACCTTGAGTTACCATTACCACCGTCTTTCGTATAACCCCTAATACTATGTGTAAGGTTCCTATCTCAGAGGAATACAGAGAAACACAGCCATCTGTAACAGGGATTTATTCCGACTGTCCATACAGCGCTAACTAAGTCTACCCTCCACCGAGCCATTAATATGCCTACCCACAATACACCACATTCCTCCACACTTAATTAAAACTAACACTAGCAATATAATAAACTAACATAAAGAATACTAACCGATTATAAACAAAACTAGTAACTACCTAACCAACTATGAAGCTAGCTGATCTCACAAGTGGTACCTACCCGAGTTAGTGGAATAAACATAAGTACATTTTTACTTAATCTACACAGTACTACACAGTACACAGTACTACAGCACATTTATTACAATTTATAATTAGGTTTATTTAATCTGCACTGCCTTATGGGTCTAGGCGATAACTTAGTTGGTGGTTTATCTGATGGGGGCTCAAGAGGTTCTGGTGACATTACCGGCGAGCTCTTTGGGCTCTGGCTGGGAACATCCCGTTGCGCCGCCTGCTCCGACTGTGTGACTTCCTCATCGTCTTCCGCATCCTGGAAGTGATCTTGACCAATCAGTAAGTCTGAGTATAACTTGGGACTCTCAGGATCTGGGTGAACTAGGGAACTCCTTGTCCTACGTTTTAATTGATCGATATGACGATGTACCGGGGTACCTTCCTCACCAATTACTTTAAAATTTGACGGGCCCAAGCAAGATTCTACCTTCCCCGGCAACCATTTATCTGCCTTTAAATATTGGCGATACCAGACGTCATCACCGGAATCTATGACCCTATTCGCCCCTCCCGCATTATCTACTTGCCGCTGTTGAACTTGAACCATCTTAGCTTCGCGATCAGGTTTCAAGGCATCTAAACGTGTCCGTAACCGCGTACCTTGCAATAAAATGGCCGGGCTCTCACCTGTGGACGCGTGAGCAGTATTACGATAATAGAGCAGGAATGTGTGTAACGCATTAATAACATTTTTTTTTTCAAATACCGCCTTTTTAATCACTCTTTTCAGAGTTTTAACAGCATTTTCAGCCGCTCCTTAGACGCTGCGTGGTAGGGTGCTGTTAGAATGTGTTCGATTGCCTTAGTTTTAACGAAACTATCAAACTCCCTACTTGTAAATGGCGGACCATTGTCAGTTACGATTTGTTTTGGGAAGCCCCATCTACTCCAAAGCTCATTTAATTTATCAATCGTAGAAGTTGCCGCCGTACTAGGCACCATAAATACTTCCAACCACTTAGACATGGCATCAACTACAACTAGGTAAGTTTTCCCGTAAATGGGGCCCATGAAATCTAGATGCAGTCTCGACCATGGCCTGGAAGGCCACGGCCACGGGCGCGGGACCTGCCGCGGCGGTGCATCTGCCTGCGCCGCACATGTCGAGCAGCCCCGGCACATGGCTTCGATGGCCTCATCTATCCCGGCCCACCATACATAACTTCGAGCTAAGGCCTTTGACTTCACAATACCCATGTGTGGTTCGTGTAAAACTTTTAATACCCTTTCCTTACAAGTTCCTGGAATCACAACCCTATGTCCCCACATCACGCACCCTAACTCTTCATAAAGTTCATTTTTCCGATTGAAATAAGGCTGCATACCAGTAATTTCACAATTCGCGGGCCACCCGTCTCTAATGAAAGCTAACAATCTACTCAAGATTGGATCCCGCGCGGTACTCCTTTTGATTTCATTGTAATCTAAAAGAAATGCCTCCTGTGCATGATGTAAATAAGTCTGCTCGGGGAGCGCCCGTGAAACCGGTTTCTTATCGCGCTGCGGCAACCTAGACAAGCCATCTGCACTGTTCGCGTCCGTCCTTACATATTCTATATCGTAACTGTATGCCGATAATATTATAGCCCATCGTTGCATACGGCTCGCAGTCATCGTAGGAATGCCCGTATTAGGGCCGAAGATAGAAACTAAAGGCTTGTGATCTGTTCGGAGATTAAATTGCCTACCGTAAACATATTGATGAAATTTTTTTATGCAATAAATAATCGCTAGTGCCTCTCTGTGTATTTGTGAGTAATTATTTTCGGCACTCGTAAGCGTACGCGACACAAAAGCTATCGGGCGCTCGGCCCCGTCCCGGTCCGGTTGGGACAAAACACCCCCAACGCCCGTCGCGCTCGCATCACACGTCATGATCAGTTGTTTGGAAGGATCGTAATGAGCTAAAACCTGCGAACTCGTTAATGTTCTTTTTATTTCCCTAAATGCCTCCTCACATTCTCTACTCCAATGCCATTGAACCCTCTTTCTAAGTAAATTATACAAAGGACCTTTGACTAAAATTTTTAACAAACTTTGCAAAGAAATTACATAATCCTAGGAACGACCGCAGTTCCGACACGTTCTGTGGTTTCGCAATTTCCAATACTGCCGAAATTTTCGCCGGATCTGCTTTGAGTCCATCTTTTGACAAAATATAACCTAAATATGACACCTCTTGTACAAGGAACACACATTTAGATTTTTTTAAACGTAAACCACAGTCCAGCAGCCTTTGAAATACCGCTCCGAGCGCTTTCAAATGTTCTAATTTGGTTCGACCCCCAATGATGACGTCATCTATAAATACTGCTACGTTTGGTATTTCTTTCAATAAATTGGTCATAATCCGTTGAAATATACCGGGACTAGAGGACAGACCGAATACTAACCGATTATAACAAAACAAGCCCCGATGTGTGTTTATAACTGTGAACTCCTTTGATTGATCCAGCTCAATCTGATTATAAGATTGTGATAAATCTATTTTACTGAAAAACTGAGCCCCGTTCAAAGCTACAAGGACATCCCCAATTTTAGGTAACGGGTATCGATCGATCATTAAAACAGGATTTAAAGTTGCCTTATAATCCACACAAATCCTGAGCGTACCGTCCGTTTTATTGACTGGAACTAGAGGTGAGGCCCAGTCGGAGCAAGCCACCGGCTCGATGATGCCGGCGCCCAGCATCGCGTCCAGCTCGGAGTCCACGCGCTCGCGCAGCGCGTACGGCATGGGCCGCGCACGGTGGAACACCGGCGCCGCGCCCTCGCGCACCCGCAGAGTCGCCTTGCCGCCCGTGAACCTCCCCAGACTGCCGTCGAACAGATCTTTATACCTGTGTAATAATACATTTACCTCACTACTTATACTAGGCCCCTCTGTATCAGATCTTAACAGATTACATTGGAAACTTGGAATAGATATGCCTAATTCGGTTAGCCATTGTCTGCCCAGTAGTGATGTGGTTCCATCTTTAATTATAAATAATTCCAAGTTTTTCACCCTACCCTGAAACTGCACTAGGGGCACAATTACCCCTAATGGTCTAATATTGGTACCATCATACAATTTTTGACACAAATCATAGGGCTGTATAAGTCTATCGCTAAAATACCTATCATAGGTTTTCTTGCTTATACAAGATATGGGGGTACCCGTATCTATTTCCATCGATATAATTTTGCCATCAATCGATAATGGGAAACTCACCGCCTTATAGTTTTTTATGCATAATTGATGTAAATCCATGCCGTCGTCTTCTTCGTCTTCGTCCGACGCTTCAAACTGGTCATCAACGTCCACGGCCGCCCCGCCGTAATGAACCCTTCCGCTGCCAGTGCCAGCCCGCGCCGCCGTCGCCGCTGGCCTGCTGGCCCCCGCGCCGCCGGCGCCGCTCGCGGCCGTACACATTCGCCGCAGGTGACCCGGGCGCTTGCATCGACTGCACACGTAGTCCCGCCACCTACAGTCTCCGCTGCCATGACTCGTAGCTCCACAGCACCCACAATTGTCTACCGCTGGCCCTTGATGCAAGCCGCCGCCAGCACCGCTGCTGCCGCCAGCACGGGGCGCGCCACTGCGAGGCCCGCCGCCACCGCGCGGCCCGCGAACTCGGCCCGCGCGCGCTCCCAATGCGTACATTCCCGCCTTTTCGCCTGCCTCCGGCACGCTCCATGCCTCGACCGCAGCCGCATCCCGTTCTGCTGTCTCCAGTGAGTGGGCCAACTTGACCGCATTGCCAAAAGTCATTGTATCCGCGTCTTTCTCAGCAAATAACCGTTGACGAATTACGTCACTCCGTAGGCCACAGACAAACTGATCTCTCAAATTATCATCCAATTTGTCACTGAATTTGCAAAAACGCGACATCCTTTTCAGTTCAGCCACGTATTCCCCTATATTTTCTGCCGCTGTCGGCCTCCTCTGTCGAAAATGGTATCTCTCGGCCAATACCGACGGGTTCGGTTGAAGATGATTGTGTAACAGCTCCACAGCTTCTTCATATTTGAGCTCCGAAGGCTTCTTTGGGCTCGCCAGGTTCACGAGCAACTCATAGACTTCGTCCCCCATAACCGCGATCATAGTAGGTAGCTTCAAATCATCCGTTATTGCATTGACTTTAAAGTACATCTCCAGCCGATCCGTATATGACGACCAAGTGCCACTTTTAAGGTCAAATTCACTCATTTTACCGATAGTCATTGTTAATAATTGTTTATTTATGCACGCACACCGATTTTTATCCTCGTCCGCCACTGTAAGGTTCCTATCTCAGAGGAATACAGAGAAACACAGCCATCTGTAACAGGGATTTATTCCGACTGTCCATACAGCGCTAACTAAGTCTACCCTCCACCGAGCCATTAATATGCCTACCCACAATACACCACACTATGGAAGGAGGCTTCCTATAGAAATGTATTAATGAGAGGGCGCGGATTCGGACCGTAAATCAATCACGCGGCGCCGTTGTTCAAGGTCTTCTGTTCAGTTATGGTTTTAGTCACGTAATGCGTCAGTTTCCAATCAACATTTACGTTTAGGCGTCAGCAATAAAAACAGACACGTGTGGGTAAAATGAACGATATTTTAAAACTATGCGAATCATTTTTGGAGACCCTTTTCCTTAATCTACATTAAAATTACCTGACGACCTCTGTGGCGCTGCGGGGGAAGGTTCGCCTACGACGCAGTAGGTTGCGGGTTCGATTCCCGTCTCAGAACAAACATTTGTACTGTCTGCAGATGTTCAGGGTGTTCTGGGTATATTCTATGTATAATAAAAAAATATCTATCTATGTAATGTATTTTTTTTTTCAATTTTAAATATAATAGGATTTAGCATTAAATGTAATACTAAAACTAAGACAATAAAACAAAACTAAAATAAAATAAAAACCTACCTATCAGATCAGCAAGCCGTCACCCGATGGAAGCGTGCCCAGAATGCTGGCTGCATTGCCATGTAATGTATTGTATTATTAAGTATATCAGTTATCTAGCACCCATAACACAAGCTCTGCTTAGCTTGGGGCTAGATAATGTTGTGTGAACTGTCCAGCCTTCGTTTTTTTATTTATTATTTATTATAGAGAGATAAACTTAGTTTGTTTGTTTAATTACATACATGTTTTATACACGCCCGTTTCACCGAAGGGGTAGGCAGAGCCTTAAAAGGCCTTTTTACCGTGGGTTGCACCATTGTTGGAATATAAACGTGACAAGTGGTGTGCTGTGCGTGCGGTGAAGCCGGGGTGTGTTCTAGGATATTATACACGGTTAGTTTTCGGTCAGTTTAACGCCGGCGCCCGGGGGTTCATTTTTATGAATAACTAGCGACTCGTACCGGCTTCGCACGGGTAGTTTCAGGATGAAAAACAGCCCCCCCCCCCCCCTCCTATCCCCCACCCCCTGGTAGCCTATGTCACTCAGGGTGAATGTAGCTTTCCAATGGTGAAAGAATTTTTGAAATCGGCATTGTAGTTTTTGAGTTTATTCATTACAAACATACACACACACAAAAATACAAATCTTTCCTCTTTATAAGTAATATTAGTGTAGATGTAGGTTAATCGATACATAGTCGATTGTCGAGAACTTATAGTAGTTAGCAAGACGCGGCGACGCCGGCGGACCTCTGCCGGACCTCTGCCGGCACTTCAGAGGACAGTCCACGTGGACCGCAAACCAATAACAAGACGAATCACGCAAACGATATAGGTCGCGCAACAAGTTATGATCGCTCATAACTCGTTGCGCGACCTATACCAGTTTTTACAGGAATTACAGTCCCTGCCACTTTTTTATTTATTACTTTTTCAATTACAGGATCTATTGCAATCCCGGGCGCTTGTATCGGCATCTTCATGGGCGGATGTCTCTTGAAGAGACTCGAGCTGCGGCCGAAAGGCGCCGTCCAGTTCGTGCTGATATCCAACACGATCTGCCTGTCGTGCTACGCGCTGCTCTTCTTCCTGGGATGTGACAACATCAAGATGGCGGGCACCACCATACCTTATACTAATAACAGGTATGCTCTATAATTTATATCTGTAGAGCAAAGTTTCATACCCGGGCTCAGTGCAACATCGCGCGGGAATTTGCATTATCGTTATGTTAAGTTTTTTACAAGCTTTTATTTAGTTTCACCTGTCACGTTTAATTTGACACACTGACCGCTTGATCATCAGATCAGCTCGCTGTCACCATAATTTTGTAATGTCAACGGAACTTGACGGGTATGCAAAACATCAGTTCAGTTGAATATGGTCTATGGAAGTGGACGAAAACTCAATTCCCAGATTTGATAACATTGTTTGTTAGCTAATTAGTTAAAAGTGAAGCTAATAAAAGCGTGCTAATAAAAGATTGTATAAACTCAATTATCACGTATCTCTTTCATACCACACACCGTGCTTCGCTCGTACGGCTCCGTACGCGCAATCAAGCTAACAACGTTGCTCGGATCGATGCTGAAGTATCGGTTATTAATAAAGTTATGGTATCGATTACAGAGAAGAACCTGCAAGTAAATATATTTACATCTCTCATATTCGGTAAGTAGGTCCTTTTTACCCCCAAATGGGGTTTGTAGGTGACCAATTAGCGCTCTAGGGTAATAATGTAGCTAGAAAAGCCCTAGGGCGGTAAGTAATTTAAAAAAAAACTTCACTCTTTAAAAAAGTTCGCGTACACTAACCATCATACTGGCAATAGACATCATGCATTCAGCCCAATGACAAAAGAGGTCGCTTCGCTATTCAGCCTTGTCTTTGTATGAGTATAATAGTCATCAATTTTAAATATCGGACGGCGAAGCTCAATTTCGTTTTTGAAAAAAATAATTTAAAAAAAGATGAAAAAAGGCGGGAATAGAAAACTTTTACTTTAAATATTGTTTGTTTTTGGTATTTTTTAATAATTACGTTCTAATTAGGAAAAAAACATGAGTTCTGCAAGTGATGAAGATATAAGCTGCACTCCCGATTATATGAAAATGGAAGCTGAAGCAGCAATTAACAATATTTTGCCTGAAAGTTCTGAAGAGAGATATTTGAAAACTTACGAGTTCATGAAGTGGCGAAAAGAAAAACGAGTAAAGTCTTTATCTGAGACTGTATTCTTAACATACTTTAGTGAGCTATCAAAAAAGCTGCAGCCATCTAGTTTGTGGTACGACATCAATATCAAGAACTTTTCAAAATTATCAACTTTTCTAAAAAGACAATCACCTGGGCATAAAAGCAAAAAGTCAAAGGTGACAACGCAAGACGTGAAAACATTTATAAATGAAGCCCCTGATGACATATATTTCGCTGTTAAGGCACAGAATAAATATTAGTACAAGTAGTTAAGGTACGTAAAATGTTTTATTCTTGTAATGCCGGTTTCTTTCTACTTACCTCACAATCGAGATGTAAAGCAGAGTAGTTAGCTCGGGTGTAAGCATCAATGGCACCCTCGAACTATAGGCGCCCTCGCTGCGCTCGTGCGCCTAAATATCTCGGGCTGCAATTGATGCCTTACAGCCCTTGGCTACTAATCTACTATTCTTTGTTTCTAGCAACCTGGAGCCATTCAAGGTGAACTTAACAGCGGCGTGCAACTTCAACTGCCTCTGCACCGAGACGGACATGGAGCCGGTGTGCGGCAACAACGGCCTTACCTACTTCTCGCCGTGCCACGCCGGCTGCGCCGCCTTCTCGTCTCGATCCAACTTCACTAACTGCGCATGTAAGTCAACTTCCGATATCACATGGACAGTGTCCTCCCTGTATTAAAACTAGAGTGCACGCGGCACTAAATACTCGTTGAGCGCACGCGCGGGCTACACGCGTAGTCCACTTGAGGGGTTGCTTTTTACCCTAACTACGACAGAAAACTAGAGAAACGCAGTATATAATTACTAAACATATTTATCACTAATATCCGCCCGCGGCTTAGCTCGCTGTTTACCGGGATTAAAAGTTGCCTATAGCTCGATCCAGGCATCTATCTGTGTACTCTTAGTGAAACCAGACCATATACGAAACACAACATTGCGGTCCAAAACCCAAATTGCTGAAATAACTTAACAAATTGCAAACGTCTGTCGCGTGCCGGACGAGCTGGGAGCCAAAATTAGCACTCAATAGAGCTCTGAGACAGCGAGATTATCTGGACACCTTTGAGAGAGCGTGGGACGAATTTTCACAAAGCTAAGATCTTGGTTTTGTGCAAATTGGTAACCTTGGACAAAGGCCTACCGTTGATCCCTCGTCCCACGTCGAAGGGTGGGCATTTGTCCAGCAGTGGGACACTACAGACTAATTGTAATAGTAAAGCTGCCAACTTATTTAAATTATAAATTTTTTAAGTACAAAATGGCATTGACGCACTTTTTTCTTATTTTCTGCACAAAATGATGTTTTGTTTCTATTTAATTCTAAAGGAATTCCTACTCTAGGATGTTCGGTACTCGTAAACTTTATTGGCTAGAGACAAGTACGACTGTGTTTACTAATATCTGCCTACAGACGCGAATTGGTGCGTTGTATATCGCCTGGTTAACGACCTGTAGCTTATTACGTCCGTCCGGTGTCAAATTGCAACGCCCGAATATAGCATCGAGAAACTCATTGAACCCAGACAGCTCGCAGATATTAGGTTCCTTGGGAATTTAATGTTTTTGTACGATGGAATGCGTTTTCGAATAACAACCTTCATTTAGATACTTTAAGAAGTTTTTTAGTTTTTCACTGTTAAAGATAGTCCAGCCAGATTTCAATCGGAGATGTGTTGTCAATTAAAAAAAAAACATTATAAATTTTTAATTTAAAGCTTATCCCTTAAAATATAAAAATTTATTTTAATTTAATTAATTAATTTAATTATTTAAAAAAAAAAAAAAAAAAAACGATGAAAATCATATCATTGTGACTTCATTAGTGACGAGGTCTGCAGCGTCAGGCGATGATGGTCGAAGGTAAGAATGTGGGAGTCCATGTAGTGCCTGTTGGGTGGGGCCCAGGTTTATAGGTACCTACCTATATATTTGTTCCCTAACGACTGCTGCTTTCTGCCACCAGTGCAACATTTTGATGATTTTTCATGGTGAAATTCCCTTTGTAATAGCTCTACAAATATGGATTTTCATACTAACGAGTAACGATACCGGGTTAGACCGCGGCAAAGTCGATTTATCTCAAAGGTCATCGAAAAAAATGTGGGAAGATCCAAACATGTTTCCCTTACGGGATCAGTTGCATGCCTTTTGTATCTCCTATAATCGTCTTAGATCGTGAAGTTCCTGGTTCGATCTGATCCTCCATCCTGATATGTGATCCTTTTCATCATAGGACGAGCAGGCGCACGGCTCTATACCATCCGTATACCCTCTATTGTATCTCTCGTAATAAACGTTTCGGTTCTACCTTATAATGCTAACTGCTAAGGAGTGGAACACACTCCCGTCGTCTGTCTTTCCTGAAAGCTATAATCTGGGTCTCGTCAAGGCTAGAGTTAATAGATGTCTTCTAGACCTCTGTGCTCCATCATCATTGACCAACAGGTCAGGTCAGATCGCCGTTTTTTTATCGGTATGTTTTCGTTTCAGGTGTCCACGAGAACAGTCGCGACATGGCCGCCGTGGTGAGCGGCGCGTCCGCGTCGGCGCTGACGGCGGCAGGCGGCGCGCGCGAGTACAGCGAGGTGACGGTGGTGCCGGTCGCGACGGCCGGCGCCTGCAACCCGCCCTGCACCACCATCTTCCCCTTCCTGGTGCTGCTCTTCTTCATGACATTCATCGTGGCCGTCACACAGATGCCTCTACTTATGATTGTGCTCAGGTTCGTAAATTATTACCTCGAAGGCCATTGTATTATTAAATATTAAAGACAATCGTCAAAATTTAGGACATCAATTCGAAAAAAAAACCACTTTGGTGGATACTGGCACGGAAACGCCCAGAAATTTTGCAACCGGGATTGGTTAGGCTAATGAAACCATGAAATGGCTTGAATGTGTGGTAAGGCTAGTTAGGTGGCATTATGCAACAGAGAAAAGAAGATTTTTTCTATTAGATAAAATAAATTTAGCTTTTTTATGATAAACTTTGACAAACTTATTTATTCAAAGTTTGTTATTTTTTCAAGTGTAAACCACACTTATGGATAACATCAAACAACTACAAAATTTCAATAACACTTTCGGCGATTAGCCTAGTTGATAGTGCCCACAAATTTCGTCTCCAGCGTCATAGCTCGTTGCATGGCCAAACTGGTTAAGTCGAGTTCAAGTAGCGCTGGAACGGAATTTTTGGGTTACATTTAAATTTAACTTATTATAGTCATCAAAATTACCCCCTTTCATTTTCGTAAGTATATTATGAATGTATTAATACTGTTCTGAGTATTTATAATTGACTCAGTATAGTATAAGCTGACGACGCAGTGTAGCTCGATGGACCGGCGACGTTTTACAGGTCATCTGGATGGAGGCGGCATCGTTCGTTGTGGCATTCTATAGGGGTGGTTTATGCCTTGCAGTGAACTTCAGGCTGGTGATGATGATGGCTTCGGCGGGCGAAGGTTTGCCTGCGACGCAGGAGGTTGCGGTTTTGATTCCCGCCGGAACAAATATTTGTACAATCTGCAGATATTTGTTCAGGGTATTCTGGATATTTTCTATGTATAATAAAAAATATCTATCTACATAACATAACACAACACCCAACAGTCACACACATAGTCCTGATCCCACACTAGGATGCCCTGTGTTGTGGTAGAAATTACAAGTACTATGGAACCATAACACCCAGACCTGGAACAAATATTTGCAGATCATACAAACATTTGTCCCGATTCCCGTAGCGGGAATCGCACCCGAAACCTTTCGCATCTCTGCCGGCTACTCGCCCGACGCGCTACAGAGGTCGTCAAATGAATTGTATTTTTTTTGTATTGTATTAAGTATATCAGTCATCTAGTACCCATAACACAAGTCCTGCTTAGCTCGGGGCTAGATAATGTTGTGTGAACTGTCTGGCATTATTTATATTGAATTGCACAGGTCAGTGAGCGAGGAGGAGCGCTCGTTCGCGCTCGGGATGCAGTTCGTGATATTCCGCCTGTTCGGGTACATCCCGGCGCCGATTCTCTTCGGCAACCTGATCGACTCCACCTGCATCCTGTGGAAGCAGTCCTGCAGCGGGGAGAAGGGCGGCCGCTGTCTGCTCTACGACATCGAACAATTCAGATTCAGGTAACACTATAGCAGGCGCCCACGGAATCACACGCGCGGTACATAAAAAAAAAAATAAAAAAAAAAAAATGACCCTTATGCTCATATCTTCTTCACATATATAATAAGCGTTTTTTTTTATACTACTTGAATGATGGAACAAGCTGATGGCCCACCTGATGTTATGCGGTAACCTGTGCCTTTGAACAGTGCATTACCTCATAGGTCACATCCACCTAGGACGCGCACTATGTAGCATTGCACTGCGCCCGCCACCCTGAGCCATAAAGATGAAAAGTCTCATGTGCGTGTAATTTCACCGGCACCCTTACCCTTCAAACCGGAACACAGCAATGCGAGCACTACTGCTTTGCGGCAGAAATAGGTATGGTGGTAGTACTTCCCCAGACGAACTCTTTCACAAAAAAGCTCTACTACTACTTTTTTTTGTTTTTATATATTTTCAATACATGCTTTTATAAAATTAGTGATCGTAACCGTGTGCTGATCAAAATGAGCCTAAACACGGCCAGTCTACTATTATCCATCGAGGAGTTCCATTGTCCCCCTTCCGTCTCCATCATCAGATCAGCTCGCCGTCACCATCATATTGTATTGTCATTGGAACTTGACAGGTATGCCAAATTTCAGCTCAATCGGTTGAGGATAACTGCTTTAAAATTCAGTTGCAAGATTCCACCCTGACAAACATACTCGTACAACATTGCATGTTACATAAAAGCTTGTAAAAACTAGTGCCTGGTCGCGGCTTGGCTCGCGTTTTACCAGGATACAAAGTAGCTCAATCTGGGTGGCAAATTTCATCGAAATCGGTTAAGCCGTTTCGGCGTGATTGAGTAACAAACATCTAAACATCCAAACATCGTAACTTTTGCATTTATGTTAGATTAGTCTCGCTAGAACTCAGAAACGGCTTGACCTATTTTGATGTTTTTTTTGTGTGTATTTAGTATTTGTGTTGTAGTAACTGGTGGTTGTTCTCAGGTACGTGGGTCTCTGCGGAGGCATCAAGATCGTGGCGCTCGGCATCTTCATGGCGGACTGGTGGCTGGTGCGGCGCCGGCGACACCTGGAGACGGCGGCGCCGCTCGACCACAAGGACATCGCGGGCTCCATCATCAGCCTGGACAAACGTGAGTCGCGCTACGCAACTTCAACTTCTACGAACCGACTCACTTTCTTACAAATTCATTATGTACTTATTGCCTTGGCTGTGTTTTCTCTGAATGTATTCATAGAATCCAATGTCTGTCTGTCTGTCCACTTCTGATACAGCGATATAGACATAGAGGTGACGATTCTGTGCATCATTCAAGTGCTTAAAATTTGCTTCTTTTTTTAGTAGATTATGACCGCGTTAATTTTAGCATGGAGAACCTTACCTTAGAGAAGCTGTAAGGAATTAAGTAGTTTAGTGCTCTACATAGGTTAGCCGCAATGCTAGTTTACTCATAGTTGAATGTTGCTATCCAGTGTTCGAGGAGCTGCCGTCGACGGAGAACGCGAGCGGGTTCCGAACGGGCGCGACGTCGGGGCTCAGCTCGGCGAGCACCACGCCCGTGGGCGAGGGGGGCGCGGGGGGCCTGCAGCGCACCGAGTCGCAGCACTCGCACGACTCGCACGCGCCCGTCGCCACGTCACGCGTGCTCACCGCCTCGCGCCACCTGCGCAACGACTCCAAGACCATCCAGCTGGAGCCGCGCGCGCGGCAGCACTCCCTCGAGGAGCACGCTCACGGACACTCGCGCTCCGCCAGCCGCGAGCTTAGCCTCGACCAGCTGAAGCAGCTAGCTCTGCGCAGCATGGACAGCCTCGACCTGACGGTGCTGCCGCTCGCGCGCTGCGCCGACGACGAGAGCAAGCGGCTGCTCGAGGGCGGCGGCGCGCTGCGGCACCGGCGCACCGGCTCGCGCGACATGAAGCCGCCCGACACCAACAAGCACAAGAGGACCTCCTCGCACCACCTCACCATGGAGCCGCACGACCTCAGCTTGCAGATGCAGAAGGGGCGCAGCGTCGACCAGCTCGCGACGGCACCCCTCGACCCGCGCATCTCAGCTTGAATCTCAATAGTCCACTGCCCCATTGAGCTTGCGACAAGACATTTATAGTGAAATTTTAAAATGTTAAGTTCAGTAGATGGTTTCTTTAACTTAGATAAATGAATGAGTGATTTCGAATCATATCCTAGTGGTAATATAGATGCTTTCATTAAATGATCGAAGTAATGCTCGCTTAGTGCAGCTAAGTAGCGATCTAAACGTAAGTGCTAAGTTTAATTGTTTCTTAGATGTAATTTGTTTGCGAGAATCTGTTGTTGGTTTCGTTTAAAACTGTACATTGTTTTTCGTCACGAAACTACGCTTTTCTGATATAATTTTCTAAATTCCATTGAATGAGTATGTTCTTTAGAAACAAGCCAACAAAATTGTGCAATTTCACCGCTTATCAAAACTTCTTGTACACATTGTGTAGTTTGTACTTAATTACTCGTCATATTCTAAATTGATGTTATCTATTTTCATACAGAGTACTTTTGTTGTGTCTAGATAGTGTGCACTTGTTTTATCACTAGTTAGAGTAGGTGCCTATCTCATTTCACATAAATTAAGTGTTTGAAGAACAATGTATTTATAAATTGATCTCAAACAGCAATGGTCAACAAAGGTATGATTAGTATTTTTTTTAGGAATTTCTTTAGTTTTGTGGATAATTAGTTTACAATTTTAGTTGTATTTTATTGTTATTTGTTGCCTTCCAGTTTGTTTATTAATTTAATAGTATGCAATTTGAGTTCTTTTGTTTCTTATTATCCTATTCTCAGTTGTTGTAACGAGGATGCAGTCTAAAATTATCCTGTTCTCAGTTGTTGTAACGAGGATGCAGTCTAATATTATCCTATTCTCGGTTGTTGTAATGAGGATCCACAGTCTAATATTCCTATTCTCAGTTGTTGTAACGAGGATGCAGTCTAATATTATCCTATTCTCAGTTGTTGTAATGAGGATCCAGTCTAATATTCCTATTCTCAGTTGTTGTAACGAGGATGCAGTCTAATATTATCCTATTCTCAGTTGTTGTAATGAGGATCCACAGTCTGATATTCCTATTCTCAGTTGTTGTAACGAGGATGCAGTCTAATATTTCTAAATACTGTTAATTTAACAATTTCATGGACACAATTTAAAATACAGGTAACCTTACAATATCTCAAGGATATACAAGGACGACCTCTGTGGCGCGGCGGGCCAAGGTTGGCCTGCGACGCAGGAGGTTGCGGGTTCGATTCCCGCCTCGGAACAAATATTTGTGCGATCGCAGATATTTGTTCAGGGTGTTCTGGGTATTTTCTATGTATAATAAAAAAATCCCGCCTCGGAACAAATATTTGTGCGATCGCAGATATTTGTTCAGGGTGTTCTGGGTATTTTCTATGCATAATAAAAAATATCTATCTATGTATTATATTGTATTAAGTATATCAGTTATCTAGTACCCATAACACAAGCTCTGCTTAGCTTGGGGCTAGATAATGTTGTGTAAAACTGTCCAGCATTATTTATTTATTTATTTATTTATCTTTAGGTATTCTGGAAGAATCCTATCAGAAAATATTAACGAATAGCCATTATCTTAATTCATGCCATGTCATGTAGTTTTTAAGATTAAATTATAACTTAAACACTTAATCAAAACTAAATTATTATGCAGACCTGTATGAGAATGTATGATGTTTTCAAAATTGTATTCAGATTATATTTTTTCATATTAAAATTGTCAATTCTTGGGCTGCTCTTTCAAAGAAGAATTCAATTACTACTGTAGAATATTATTTTAGTAAGAGATGTGCATATACAATATATTTATCTTGAATATTGAAATAAGAAAAGACAAACGAGTGTGTAAATTTTTGTGACATAATTGTATCTAAGAGAGGTCTAATAGTTTGATATGAAAGAGAGTGTTTTATCTAAAATGCCTTATTACTACGATAGGTCTAAGACTTGATGGATACTGACATAGATGTATGTGATTATAACAAGTTGTTTTGTCATTCACACTGCTGTTTGATAATAGCAACACCCATAACATAATTTGTTGCATTTAGTAATTAATAAAATTGCATACTTATTTTCATGCTACTTTTACTAAAAATAAATTCCTATCCTTCAAAATAAATTAAAAACTTGTACATAAAACACTGGTTCTTGTTACTGCACATTTTTCACAGCAATCTTTTCAGCCAAACCACCTAGAAAAGAATATTAATAGAATAATCTAGCACACTAAACTTTGATTACTGATATCCAAATAAACAAGTTTTCCCAGCGGTCAGACTGATTGTTGTGGTAGTGTCCGAATGGACTGATACCCAAATAAACTAGCAGTGGTAGTGGTCCAAATGGACTGATACCCAAATAAACTAGGAAATAACATAACAGTTACATACATAGTCCTGAAGCAATAACCAAGATCTCAAGTCGTAGTCCTGAACGCACTCCATCATTCCCATAACAAATATTTGCAGATCATACAAACATTTGTCCCACATCAGGAATCGAACCCGCACCTCTCGCAACTCAGCCGGCTACACGCTCGCCGCGCCAGAGGTTGTCAAAATAGACTGATACCGAAACAGACTACCAGTAGCAGTGTCTAAATGGCTTCTTGGGTAATTCATGGTTTGGATAAGTTTAAATAAGTTATTGCATCCCCCCACCATGCTGTATCAGTTACATTATCTTTGCACGAAGCCATCAAAGGCATGGCAGTGGGGATTGGGATATACAAAATTTACTAAACATGCTCAAATCCCAACTTGACCAACATAACAATAACTTTAACTTAACAATAACCATAACTTTAACTCGCTATTTTTTCGTGGTCCCATGAAGGAGAACTGTTTCTCTTAGTCCCATTACTATTTATCTACTTCCTGTATATAAAACGAAACTAAATCTAAACTTTAGCCTTTGCTAGCCCTAGCGCTACGGCCGAGCGTAGGTAATTAAAATTAAGATAAAGTCTGATAGACCCTTATGATATTAAATTGTGTCCTTGTGCATTGCAGTGTACCTAACTGTATTTTTTTGGTTGAATAAAGTTGTTATTCTTGTTTTCAACATTTACATTTTTAGCAAACCACACATCCTTATTTTTAATATACAGGAAGTAGCAAAATAGTAATGGGAAATAGTTCTCCCTCATAGTTCCATTAATGGGACAAAATAATGGGACCATGAAAAAACGGTTTATTCCATCCAGTCCTACCAGTAGTTTGATAGTCGAACTGTTTGGATGTTTTTTTTCCAAATTGTTATACTGACGGATCGAACTATTTGGAAACATGGATTTTATTCCAAATAGATTTACTATGATTATAATGGTACAGTCAGAAATGGTACTTCAAATGCATTTGTATCTTGAGAGGAAATTGTCCTTTTTGTTATGATATAATAAATCCTTTCTCGATATATCCTCTTTGAAAGATCACTTAAAACAAATTATGAAGTATACTTATAATATACTTGTCACTCATTTTATTTGTCATGTAAATTAATGATTTGTGTTGAGGTGAATAAGTAATACATGTGGAGCGAAACTGGAAGAAAATGATGAAGAATCGAGTGTTGTGTTTTTAAAGAGAGGAAGGGGTACGGTGCTGCTATATGCAGGACACCAATATTACAAAAACAAAACATATGAAAATAGTACAGCTATCTGGAAATGTGCTTCAAGTAAAATTAGCAAATGCGTTGGTCCAGTTACACTGCAGGTAAAATCTTACTAATATTATAATAAGCGGGAAAGGTCTACAGATGTTTTGATGTTTTAATGTTTAAAAAATATATTTGCTACTAGGTACGTAAATCGATGACTGTACTTCGGAGTTAGTAAATCTATTTGGAATAAAATCCATGTTTCCAAATAGTTCGATCCGTCAGTATAACAATTTGGAAAAAAAACATCCAAACAGTTCGACTATCGAACTACTGGTAGAACTGGATGGAATAAACGGAAAAAACAGCACTTTTTGTTTAGTGAGGCATAGCAAGCTGTGTCATTATAGGTCGACTGGTAATTAATTTAAAAGGCCAAGTAAATTATGAAGTTTCTATCATATCTAGTCACATAGTGTACATAACCTGTATTTATGTCTACTATACACTAATTATTTTTTACGATGCAATGTAATATAACATAGCTTTACAATCTAGTGAGTGTACAATTAAATACTTTCATAAATGGGTACAGGTAATTAATATACATAATTAAATTTATTTTACAATCTACTTTATTTACATAACATAACAACTAATATACAAACTACCTCTACAAAAACTTAGTCCAACTCACCACACTCAGCAATAACAACTTTCTTGGAAGGCTTGCCAGTTTTACTGCCCAGGCTTTCCATCTTTTGAACAATGTCCAAACCTTCAACTACAGAACCAAAGACAACATGTTTTCTGTCCAACCAGGGAGTGGCAGCAGTCGTGATAAAGAATTGAGATCCGTTAGTGTTAGGGCCTGCGTTAGCCATAGATAGGATTCCGGGACCAGTGTGCTTCAACTTGAAGTTCTCATCTTGGAAAGTACGACCGTAAATGGACTTGCCCCCAGTACCGTTGTGGTTGGTGAAGTCTCCTCCTTGGCACATGAAGCTGGGAATGATCCTATGGAATGATGAACCCTTGTATCCGTATCCCTTTTCACCGGTGCACAGAGCTCTGAAGTTCTCAGCGGTGCGAGGCACTTCTTCGGTATTCAGCTTCATAGTAATGCGGCCCAGAGGCTCGCCATCTGCGGTGACATCAAAGAACACCTTTTTTTCAGTATTGGTAGAGGCGAACCGCAATGCAGCAGCTGAATATAGAGCACCATTGACAAAAGTACGGCGCATCAGTGCCGTGACTGCCATTATTTCGTTTAGCTGAAATGTTAATATGGTTATGGTTAGCTTGAACAGTACAAAAAACTTTCTATTGCATGCAAATTGCAAATTAAGGCAATTTGAGTTTAGGTTATTTTTACCTAACCCCAGCAACGATGAATGAATGATTAAAATAAACACAGACTACTGTAATAGGATGCTACGCATAAAAGTTTGTCTAAGCCAGTAGACGCACACGCACAGACCAAGAGTGTACTTATTTACGTACGTACCATGCTTGGTTGGTACCATGGTACGTACCATGAATGTTGTAGAGACCATTCACCGTAAATTTCCACATGCCAAGGAGTATTAAATTTTCTATGGTTGGTACTATTCCCAAGGCACGGACGGACACAGGCTAAGAGTATAACGCAGGTGCAATCTTACGGTGATCGAGCACTTCTTCTGTGGTACCACAGAATAAATATTAGTTGGTATTACGATGTCGATACCTACCTTACACTGTACTGAAACGAACGTAACGTAGTTATTGTATCCTCTTTGATAGATAGGGAATGAATATTATCTGAATGTAGGAGATATTTATTTTCTGTTTTGAAATTGAATAAAAATATTAAGTTGTTTTAAACATTTTAGATTTCCAATAAAAATGTATTGTGTTAGAGCAATTATTACACACCTCCGACAAACGCGGGAAATAACAAAACCCATACAGAAAGCTGTCGATCGAAATCAGCTATTTTATACATTTAAACCCAGAGGCTTTTCAACCCAACCCCAATCAGAAGATGATACAGGTACGATTTTTAATTATTAGCAGACTTTATATGTCCACTGCTGGACGAGGCCTTGGTGGACCTTGGTGGTATTTGCCATAATAATCACCACGCTCGGCTGGTGGGTTGGTGATGTTAGTATTAGTTTTATGTACTCAGGTGGATGCTGTTACCTATCCCCTGATATAATCCATTAGCCGGCTTTTACGACATCCACGACGGCAGATGGAGGGAACTATTCTTAGGCTGGATTCGTTAAGGCACCATGGCTAATATTACTATTGAACTTCTTATTTTCGTTATCAAAACAAACTTTATTATTTGTGATGTATGAGTTATGGACTAATATCTTATAATTATCCTTTCAAGGAGGTTCCTTTGGAGGTTGTGTTGATCAGTCAACACAATCTCCAAATTTATAAAACTACACATTTTTTGCACCATTCCAGATGAGATTGTTCGAACAATCAGCAAAGGTGACAAAGCACTTGAAAAGAAATTGAGAATACTAATGTTAGAAGTGGAGGTGATGCGTCAGGACGGACGCGCAGCTCCGGACACTTTGAAAGCAGACCAATGGCAGCAGTTACTGAGTCTGAACAGTAAAAATCAACGATCTCAATACCTTTTGTACTTGTTCAAGATAGAAAAATCCAAAGAAAACTTAAAGGTAACAAAATGAATGGTATAGAATTTAAAACCATTGAAGAACCCTGTTAAAAATGATACTATTTTCAGGCTAAAAAAGAAGCCAGAAGAAAGGAGCTTGAAGAAAGTCCCCCAGTAATAACAAAAGAATATGAAGATGATCTTTTGTATGGAATTCAACATCAATCCTTATTTCTTCGAATTCGAGATCAATCCATCAACAATATGGACAACTACAAGTATGAACATTTTACAAATATCAAACATGAAATGGGTTTTCACATTCATTAAAATGGTTCTGTAGAAGCTCCACTTAACAGAGCTACTAGCCAATACCATCCCAAAAAAAAAACTATGCGGTGCAGACTGGCCGGTTTGAGCATCGAAATATTTGATCCACAAGGCTATTAATTTTTGGTATAAATAATTATGTTATATTTAGAAGCTTGTCTTATTTTTCAGGGCATTGCAGGCAATGGTGGGTGGGCAATCAGTAGTAATAGATTGCTCATATGAAGAGTATATGGTGTACCGGGAAACTGTGAATTCTGCTAAGCAAATGACCTTTGTTTTTGGTGACAACCGCATTCACAAAAGCCCATTCAATATACATTTATGTAATGTCAATATGAGAGGACCTTTCATGAAACAGATGAGGAAAAATATACCATCATTAGAAGAACCTTGGTTTCCTTTAAATATACACTCGGAAAGTTATTTAGACATATTTCCAAAGGAGAAATTGGTGTACCTAACACCTCATTGTCGTGAAGAATTGACACAATTTGATCATGATGCTGTATATATTGTTGGATGTATGGTAGATAAAGTATGTACCAAGTCTACGAGCATCGCTCAATTATAAAATACTTAAAATGCTAATATTTTATAGAGGTGAATGGATAAAATCAAAACCTACTGAACCAATTTTTTAAATTCTCATCTATTGGGGGTTAAATTATCAGCAAGTAACATAATGAGGGTAGTGGGGGCAACTGCCTTGGCAGATTTTGATGGTATTTGGTGTGTAGATAGATGGGAGGGGGGCTTGACTGCTTTTCAACCATAAACTACCTCTACCAAGCCGGGCCGAGTTGCTAGTAAAATATAATAGGCATAATAAATGTGTATAATTATAATATAATTTCAGGTAAACAATGAACCACTTTCACTCGCTAAAGCAAAACGGGATGGGTTGAAAATGGCTAAACTACCTCTTGACAGATATTTAGAATGGGCCCCAGGAGCTAAGAAAAACCTGAATATAAACCACATGATTCCTATTCTCTTGGATTTGAAAAGTACTGGTAACTGGGAACACTCGTTGCAACACATTCCAAGGAGAAAACTAATGGAGACGAAAATATTTGCTATGCAGAAAAGAGTTCAGAAAACCAAGTCACTACCCTTCCATGAGGTATTCAAAGACTTCAAAATGCCAAACAAACTAAGGACAGACGTGCACGAGAAAAGAAATAGATCTAGAAAAACTTTATATGATGATTATTAAGTAAAACATAAGTATAGATTTGAACAAGTCTTTTTATTTCATCTTAATTATTATTTTTTAAAATATTGAACATATAAAAGAAATAAACTTTATTGCTAATAATTTGGGATACATCTAATTTTGTACACTATATTAATTCAAAACTGAATCTAACATTCAGTAAATTATTATCTTATTTACAAAATTTCAAGACCAATAGATAATTTAGGTGATATTTTTATTACACAATGCAATAGAAGTTCAATAGACTAACAACTAATTTTAAAACTTTCTATTGCACAAAACATCTCTTTTACTAAAAAGCAAAACATAAAGGCTGATGATCTACAAAATGTAGCTTAGATTTAAACGGCGATAAAATGCGTTATTAGTATATATAGATTATATTTCATTATAATTTTGGTAAAACTATGAAGAGCTATTTGCACGGAAGAACTGACCTTGTACTTAGAGGCTTAAACTCAGTACACCATACAAATCGAATCACAATTCGGTAGAAGAGAGAACGAACGACAAACCTAGAGGCTAGGCCATATGCCATAGTCGTACTTTTGCACCACTACTTTACTCTCGCTCATAAGCGTGATTCACGTGATTGTGATTCTTGTAAAAAAATAGGCAAAGTATAGCCACTAAGAAATATTAAAAGTGTATCTAACATAGGCGATCAGATCGCGGCTCCTTACACACAGGTTCGCATCATGGAGAAAGTCTTATATCTACATAAATATCTACTTATTTTACTATTAAAACTTCTGTCACTGTCGTTCACACATGCTTTTCCCACCAAATGCCTACTGGCTGAGTTTTGGATTCGTTATCCCGACTCTCTAATTAAGAGTCGTTTTTGTAAGGTGAAAAGGACGAGCGCCCCTAGCGGACTTGTAGAGAAACTCAGTACACCATACAAATCGAATCACAATTCGGTAGAAGAGAGAACGAACGACAAACCTAGAGGTTAGGCCATATGCCATAGTCATACTTTTGCACCACTACTTTACTCTCACTCATAAGCGTGATTCACGTTTTTTTGTATGACGAAACAAACGGCGCCTCTAGCGGACAGTTTAGGTAACACATTTTATAATGTTTAGAACGTTGTAACACGCTCACGAGTGAGAGCGAACTCAATGATGCAAAACCGGGACTCCACTTTGTTTATTGCCAGTGCAAGTGAATATTACAGGCGCTCAGTGATTAGTACTAAACTGTATTGGACACTACTCGCAATACACGCACTACTACTAATCACTTAACCCTCGCACTCTCACTAATCAATGTGCGAGACGAGAGAACGAGTTAAAGACAAGAGATGGGCGAGACGGGCTTAAAGATGCTAGATATTATGCAACACCTTCATATAAACTAACATCTCATTTTGGGATGTACCATAAGAGCGGTTTCGCACTAGTTCCGATCCGAATCCGTGAAAATACGGTCTGGGCTGTTATTCGCTATGAACATACGAGATTACTTGACAATAACGTTTGACGTCACAATGTATTCTGAACGATGATTCCACGCAGCAATAGTAACGAGCCCGCGTTATGTCACGTTTGATCATAGCGAATAAGGGGGCTGGAGTAGTCATAGAACTAATTGTATGGTTCAGTCGTCCGAAATCGGATCTTGTGCATAAGCTACCATACAAATATTTCTACGACTATTCCGGACTGTATTTTCTCGTATTCGGATCGAACGTAGTGCCGTTTAAGGCTCTCATCGGCGTGGCAGATGGTGGGAAAGGCCCAAAGTAGCAAATACGAAAAAGCCAAGCAACGCATGGCGTTAGTAGAACGCTCTGTCATCTCCATAATTTGCTCGGCGCTTTCGTATTATTCTACTGATGATGCTTGTCTTCTTAGACAAGCGTCAAGCCTTCTTGGGCTAGTTATCCTACTTCCTACCTAATATATAAATGCGAAAATTTGTTACTCAATCTCGATCGACAGAACCGATTTCAATGTAATTTGGTACACAGATTGACATGAGTTACAGGTTGCTTATCCCGTTATAACGCGAGCGAAGCCGCAGGCGGACACTAGTTATAATAAGCTTACACGTAGCTAGGGTATGGGTAAATTGCGCATGTCTACGTCTGTCGATTGGTTCTCTGAGCGCTGTTTGATGTTGGCGAGTATTTCTTGCAAGTTGGATGGCAAGGCGATGTCGGCCAGCGTGGAGACGGCGGGCGGCGGAGTCATCGGCCGGGACGGAGAATACGCCTCGTCGTCCTGCAACAACCAATACCTTATTGAATACACGAACAAATTTTTAGAACAATTTTCAATAGAAGTACAATACTACGATTTAAATTAGATGCCCTCGGCAGTCGTCGTTCATTTCAACTGTACCTTTTTCACTCACTGGTGCCGTGGGGTTTGTTCCGCTTAAGGTTGCGGCGTTAGGTGACCACTGGTCACGTCCATATTCCTTCGTTTAGTGTTTTTTTTTAATGCTACCTACTAAGGTTGCAAACAAGCTTATGGCACACCTGTTGGTAAGCGGTTAGTTACCGTAGCCTATGGACGCCTGCAATACCAGAGACACTATACGCGCGTTGCCGACCCTTTAAAATTAATTAAGATTAAGTTATAAATAAAGTGTTTTTTATATAAACGTTAGTTTCTAAGGTATTTATGTTTCTATGGGCTTATTGTTTAGGTTTAGTACAATCCTACTAATATTATAAACGCGAAAGTTCGTATGGATGGATGTTGGTAACTCTTTCACGTAAAAACTTCTGGATGGATTTGGATGAAATTTAGAATGGAGATAACTGGACTCCCGGAATAACACATAGGCACATTTTTATCCAGATATTCCCACGGGATCGAGACTTACGCGGGTGAAACCGCGGGGCGCTGCTTGTTCTCAATAAGCCTTAAATACAGATTTTGAATTTGAATTTAAAAACTATGAAGACGTACCTCGGCGGGCATGGAACAGTCCGCTTGCGCCATCTTCATGATCTGCTGTTTCTGCTCCTCGATCTGTCGGTTGAGCTCCTCCATCTTGGAGCGCAGCACGGCGGCGGCGGGCGGCGCGGCGGCGGGCGGCACGATGACGGCGGGCAAGGGCGCGCTGCCGCTGCTGCTCGACGACTCGCCCGGGCTGTACGCCTCGTCGCCGTCCTCGGCGCTAGCTACGGACACACAAACACACTCATCAGTTCATCCGTCGTACCACCGCACAGGGAAATGTTGAGCAACCTGCACTATTATAATAAATCAATAAATAAATAATGCTGGACAGTTCACACAACATTATCTAGCCCCAAGCTAAGCAGAGCTTGTGTTATGGGTACTAGATAACTGATATACTTAATACAATACATTACATTGTGTATAGCTATAGGTATTTTCTATCTTGCGACGATGAAGCACAAAGGTCTAAAAGGCTCCTATTCACTCTAGCCTTGAAGAGACCCAGGTTAAAGTTTTCATAGGAAAGACAGACGACGATAGTGTGTTCAACTCCTTAGCAGTTCGCATTATGAAGGTAGAACCGAAACGTTTAGTACGAATAGAGGATATAAAAATGAGGTACTGAGCCGTGCGTCTGCTCGTCCTGCGAGCACTACTGCTTTGCGGCAAAAATACTGTTTACAAAAGAATAAAAGTGTGATGTATTAACAAAAAAGTAGATACTTTATTTCCAAAAAAGTCGTTCAATTCAAAACTTACAACCCGTTCAAAGCTGGGATGCGCCTCACATCCCACTTCACAACTTATTTTTTTTTTAATTATTATATTTCTTACATTTTTCTATGGTGATGGCGTTATGCCATTAGTCCCTAGTAAGTAACGCCCCGTGCTCACCGGCAGCCCCCCGACAGATTTGTCGTGCATAGTCAATTATTAGTAGGTATGTATATAACTCCCCTAGGTATGCACCCCTTGAAATAAAACATGCTGCTTTTATGATGATGATGATGATGATGGTTAATAAGTTTAATTTATAAACATTTTACATTTAAGTAGGTACCTACTTATAACTATATCATCCACCAAAAGGTTGCAGGATAGTGGGGGCTCAAGGCCGTTTGATGTCGCATTCTATGTATTAGTAGAGGCTTATGTCTAGCATTGTACGGCTGATGATTATGACGTCCATCCTGCGTACTGCGCTGGCTGATTATTGCATAAACCATCCGGGGGCAGCAACTGCCGAACGCAGTGAAGTTCGAACAACGAATGCATAGAGAACAAAATACATATGTATAGACAAATTCACGATAGACTGTAAATCTTTATTCTCGCTCTACGCGGTAAATCGAACTCAAGACATAAGGTGGACTTTTTGTATATTCGGAGAGCCTCTCAGCGACGGAGTTTCCAGTGGTTGTGCGGTAGTACTATTTTGTATTTTGTAATATTAGTGCCGAATTGCGCTCGGAGTTTCTTTGACGGACTGCATCTATGCTTAACACGCACTGGTGTAACTATGGAGAAAAAATGCTTCTGTCCACACTGGTGTGACAAAATAGTGTGACGGTGAGTCTGCACCATTATCCTCGATCACTGCGCAAAACTTATTAAGGTGCAACCTTTCGCGAGTGGCGCGAAATTCAAATTTTATTGTGTTTTATGCTCATCATAGCTCATCAACACATCTTGAGATAGCGAAACCTGATTTTGCGAAAAGTAGGAGACAAAACACGCATATTTTAATTGAAAACGTCTCATAATTATCATTAGTACGACCACAGATAAAAGAATACTATGGTACGACATTCGTTACAACGAATGTCGTTCAACTATTTGTAGTGATATTTTTGTTCATTGACATTCTTAGCTAAAACAATGATAATTACGAGACGCTTTAAATCAATATATGCGTGTTAGGTCTAGTTTCCGCAAAATGAGGTTACGCTATCTAAAAATGTGTTGACGAGCTGTGATGAGCAAAACAGCAAAACACTAGGTAATACATTCATGCAAAACCATGGACTTAGTATACAAACAGGACTGAGCGCTCGCAGCTGAAAATCGAGCCGAGCAAGATATAAACTACAGAGTAAGTGTGTCTACTTCTAATACGGTGACCATAAAATAAAGTCATGTCCAGGAAACTTTTTCCATAGACACTTATGAACGTGGAGTGGAACAAACATTATTGAAATCAAATTATTTATGCAGCCAGATTCATACTGGAGGCTTGGTAAGTGATCAGTATCACTATCACGAATCTATAACACTTTTTGTTAATTTCGTAAAATAAAATGTTGACCTCCCATAGTAGATGAACACGTTTTTATTTCTAATATCATAAAAAGTATTATAGAAACTTGTTACTGATTACTTACAGAGTGTTCAGTGTCGGCAAACGGCGCGGCGGCGTGACGCAGCCATGCCGTGATGTTTCTCGTCTGCCAGGCGTCCCGCGACGGGCCACTTTTAGATTTGTACTATCGATGATCTCTTAGTGTTTACCTATACAATGGTCATGGTCACCCTTGCTAACATAAAGCTATCATTTCAAGTGTTAGAAAGGGAGAAACTAACTCTATTCTACCTATCTCTCTTGGCTCGTTTTTTCCTCTATCTATGACGGTAATCTAAATTGAGTCTTAACCTAATCAAATAAGGTCTTGTTTCGGTATTATAACTTTTTAGGTCCATGTGCAAAACACACACCATTTTAATTTCGCGCGTCAAGCGAAACTTTCTACCTTAACTTCTTCACTGAAGCGTGACAGCACAGACAAACAGGCAACAAACAGGTGACAGCTTGACAAAAACGGCCTTGATTAGCAAGGACTACATACCTAGAGAAGCCGCTATTTTATCCTTGACGGAAGTAGAGAGCGATGACGCGGGGTAGGTAGGCAGCGGCAAGGCGCGGCGCCGTGGCGAAGTCGGCGGCGTGTATGAGCTTTTGCCCACCACTGGAGGCGTGTATGAGCGCTTACGGGACTCCCGAGCCACCTGACAAACGTAATTATCATTTAGTTAATTCATTCCATCTATCTTCATGCTATCTTGGGTAGACTCATCAATATTGCAAAGCCGCACGTAACACTAGGTACATAGGTACTTCGTTTAGTGTGAATGTGTTAGTCAATAGTTACTCTACTAATCCAATAACCCTAATTAGTGGAGAAAAAATTGTACCTATGACTTGTATAATCTAAATTGTTTACCAATAAAATACAATTTATTTTATTTTCATTTATTAAGGACATTAAACAATTACACATGTAGGTACTAAATAGGACTAAACATAACAGGTTCTATAATAGTAACCAGCACCGTTGTACACAAACTATTGACTTTTTAGAGGCATCTTACAGTTTATCAAAGAAACAAACAACTTCCAATGCTTTTTATTTACATACTTTATTAAATTCAAGTTATTTTGTGACTCAGCTTCCATGAAAGTTGTGTCGTCATATTTTTATAATTCTATGACTCCCATTATCGCTATTCTGAGTAGGTAGGAACCTACCTATTCAGTTTTCTTATTGAATTATATAAGTGGTTAGGTTATAGGGTGCTGTTACTTCACAGAAGTATATTTATGAAGGATACCTACCCTAATAGCAATAAATTGATCCTACCTACCTGTAGGTATGCTATAGGTAGGTATGTTCTAACTTCTTTTTTCTACATAGATAATCTTTCTAGGAACTTGTGGGAAATAAACAGTCGAACAATAAAAAAACATTTTATTCACAATCAGTATCGTTTTCGTCTGTTAAACTAACCTTTGCGGGAACGCTTTCTTTTGTATTGTTTGGAGCCAAGCGCTTTCTCCTCTGCCGGATGATGACGGCGATGAGAAGGTGGGTCCTGAGGTCGCCGAGCCCGGGCCCGCTCAGCGGCAGGAGCACCTTCGGCAAGCTCGTATTCGCCGGCAGAGGAATTATGTAGAAGTCTTTGATCGTTGTCGAGTTTGGCACCTTTACAACTCCTAACCTAAAAGCCAAAATATTTAATTTATTACGCCTATAGAAAAATAACAACACATTGGAAAAGAGGATTTGGGTTTTTGGGAACAAAATTTTATTTCAATCACTTGACAAATGCATACACACCTATTACGACTACTAAGATAACTATAAAGTGCGATGTATTGCATTTTTTCTTCGTCGTTAGCGGCTTGTAGCCTCAGCAGGTCGATATCTTTATTTGTGCCTTTTTTCGTTTTGTTGATGTATTCCCAGACCGTGTCGGGGTTGATTCTGCCGACAATGTCGAGCTCCGCGCACAGTTCTTCCTCTAAGTCCATAGCGCTGCCGGACACCTGAAATGTAACAAGGAGAATGTGTTAATGTTTTTTTTTTCTTTTATTACTAATCTGGCATGCGGCAGGATTTGTACCTCATACGCCGAGACGTAGAACCTCGCCACATCAACCATGTTAATGCAACCATTCCAAATGACGGCGGCTGCACTTTCCACTGTACTGCTTGGTTCTTGATCACTTTCAGCTTCTGTTGATGATAAAATATTTCATGAATAAAATACTAAAATAAGTTTTGTGTATGTATTGATATATATATTTGCAGCATTCTATTTCAGTCTAGGCTCGCGTAGAGAATGCTGCACAGAATCGACAGCAATGTCTATTTGGTTAGTTTGGAGCCCACGTGATCAGAAGCCCAATTCTCGTAATAAAAAATAGTCAAATTAAAGTTCGGATCATGTTACGATCTAGTGTCGATGTCACAAACGTCAGAAATGGTATTCTGCTCACCTGACAATACAACGCGGACTGTGATTATATCGAAATGTGACTGCAACTTGAATGTTTCAAAGTTCTGAGAATTCTCTCTTTCACTCTTTACAATTATTATATAGCACTATCCTACTCTAATATATGGTCGCAAGAACCGCAAGTAGATTATATTGTTGTTATGAGGGAGCAGAATACCATTTCTCAGTCAATTTACAATACAATCTCGTTTCGGTCAACTTGCAGTATGGTTATAATATAAATAAGAGAATTGGGCTTCAGAACCTGGTCTACAAAGGTCAAAAATACAAAAACGGTAAAAAAAAATAACTATCCATACAACTATACCTTACCAGACACTTCGTACAGAAGAACTGTTTTTTTCTTTATTTTTTAATTTATTTTTGTCAGCCATGGCCTAAAGTGGGCCACCACGCTGACCAAAATAGACGTGTATACAAAAGTATAGTTAAATATACATAAATACAAATACTTAAACACTAATTAGGTAGGTTCACAAAACAAATAAATTAACACTAGGAAATGTAGGTATACGGGTAACGATTACCCCCCAAAAGTTATTAAAAATAATTTATCACAGGAAAAGTAATAAAAATATCGGAGCCTTGATTTCAGTTTCATTAATTAAATATGTACTTATGAGTCTGTGAGTAAAAAAATATGATAATACAAGTGATAGCATAATAGTACTAGTGATAAATAATAGGTATTTAAGTTTACTAGGTATTTTACCAGCCGATTTATCTTGTTTTTCAAAGGGTGTGTTTGTCAGGATACTAGAGTCCAAAGTGAACATTTTTGTCGGATCATATTCAATGCCGCTATCCAGGATTTCGCTCTTGTACGTATCTTCAAATGCATCCTCCGACTTCCTTAGATCCTCTTCTGAGAACGCGGAAGTTATCATCGGCTCGTGCGGGTCGTACTCTGGATGTGGCTCTTTCATTGATGCTGATTTGGGTCTCTCTATGGAATCAGAATCTGTAGAACTGAAAATATACAGGACGACAATCATGTTAACTGAATTTGCACAGCTGTTGCAACACAAAACTCGACTGAAAATAGGCCTCCCCCATACAAAGCCACAACAAATGGTTGTGAGCAGCTACAATGGGGCCCGTCTACACTGCGTCTGGTTTTTTTATTACTTTTTATTATACTACTTGGAATGACGGTTCAAGCAGATAGCCCACCTGATGTTAAGCGGTACCCTCTGCCAATTAACACTGCATTATCACAGAGGTCAAATCCACCTAGGGCGCACCCTATGTGGCATTGCACTGCGCCCGCCACCCTGAGACAGAGATGAAAACACTCATGTGTCCGTAATTTCACGTAACTTCCCGGACGAACTCTCACAAAAAAGCTCTACTACTACTACTGTCTAAAGACCCACTCGAGAACCTTTGTTCCTCAGTGGTTGTTGGTTGTGCGAAATTGCGAGTGGGTATTGCTTGGTAATTCCGAGAGATGTCAGTAACATTCAGATTTGATCACATAGTGAAACCCCATAAAACTCCAAGTGCAGTTATTTTCATAGCCCAGGCCGGAACCTTGAGATTTCAATATAGAATGTATTTACCCGATTTCAAATACATGAACTACCATTAGTTGTAAGTACTTACTCAGCCTTGTGTTTACTATAACTATTGTCTTGAGATCTGGATCTAAGCTTGGTAGTTTCGTCGCCACTTGCATGTTTCGAGTGAGATCTGGGCCGGTCCTTCGAGCCTGATCGTCGCAGCGCGCGGCCTCGCGACCGAGACCTCTCGCTCTCCCGTCCTTTTGATGCCGATCGAGATTGATCTCGAGATTTGGATCGTTTGGGTTTCACTCTGGACCGCGACCTGCGCCTCGAGCGCTCAGAATCAGACTTCTCTTTAGAATCAAGTTTAGATCTATCTCTCGATATTGATCGGGTTCTGGATTTCTTTTCTTCTCGCTTCGAGCGCTTTTCACTTCTCAAATCCTTTTCTCTGTATTCTGATTTCCTTCGGGATGTGCGAGATTTCCGGTCAGAATCTCGTCTACTCTTTCTCCTGCCGGCCGGCGAGGAGTTCCGCCTACTCTTTTTGGAGCGACTTGAACTTACATTCCTGTCTCTCTTTTTGCTTTTACTCTCCTTTTTCTCTTCTGTCTTGGGTTTTGAGCTGTAACATAACTGATATTATAACCTGCTCACATTCAACTAAGCAGATGCTTGTTGTGAGTGTTGACGATACATACATTTCTCCGACTGCTTCTCTGGTGACCTCCTCACCTACAGTAGAATCGTTCAGCGCTATCACCACATCTTCAACAGGCACATTTGGATCCAATTCTGTTGAAACAGACTCCTTTGTTTCCATAACCTGTAAAAAAATATTTAGTTTAGTTACATTTTAAATTAGGATCAAAGTTAAGCATATAATCTATCTCTGTACCAAGTTTAATTGAAAAAGCTTTAGCTGATAAGGTAACGTCGAGTAACAAACAACAAATACACAAAGCTCTTAATTTTTTATAGTAGTTACAGTTACCTCTTCTCCCTTGTGCGTTTTGAGGACGTAAGTCTTGCTGGCGGCCAAGAGGTCCAACTCCGATTTCTTTATCAACTCCAGCTGATATTTGGACTCTTGGTCTCTCCACTCTGACAGCTCCTGACTCGCCATCTCGTCAGGGGTCAGCCTCACCTGTTGAAAAGAATTTAATTTAGCATGTTCAAAAAATAAATCTGGCAACACATTATGTTAAGCCGCGCTTCATTTAACGCGAACCCTACTAGAAGAAAAGGAAGCACGATATTTAACGCGGTTTAACATAATGCACAATAATGAACACCAATTTCTCACTACTTTTAGTAACTCAAAGCTCTAATAACAAGATTTAACAAAACTGCAGAGCGAACATACCAATTGCTGAGGTGTAATAGACTTGTCGCATATTTTCTCCCACAGCGACAGATTCTTACGGTCCTTTATATTGAAAATAAGCGATCTGTATTTAGCCTTGTACTTGATGCCGACGTCTCTGAACAGATCGTGCAGCTCCATCTCTGTTTGGACGGCAAACTGTTGGATCTCGTCTTCTGTGAACTTCGCGCCCTTGTTCTCCTTCATACGAATACTCATCTGAAAATAAGAAGATTTATAATTAAACTTACATAACCATAGTTGCAGTCCACGATGGATCTTGGCAGCTTTATTAAATAATGGTGTATTGCGAAGACAAATGGCCGCTAAAATCAATAATCTCTTCAGACGAAGCCTCCATATAATTATGATAGAACATCACAAGGTTTGTTCGTTTAATTAATTATATGTTGAATGACAGTTTTTACTGTTAGTATCAAATGTGAATGGAAATCTAAAATGAAAATCCTTTCGGCAATTTTATGCGTATCAAATTACAAACACGCCAGAACTAAACTCAAGCTGAATCGAGACTCAAGCATAGATATGTTAAGTTTTCAATAAAAAAACTAACAAAAAACCTAATCTAGTCTAGTAACTTCCGATTCAGTTTGATATTCGGTCTGGAATATGGTCTATAGCTTACCTGTTCCTGCAAGGACTTCCTCACGTTGTCCCGAATGGGCTCAGTGGAGTTCATTTTGGGTTTGCTTTCTGCCGGGGTGGGATCTTTCCTGCGAGAAGTGGACGGCGTCGCTGCAGGCGGCTGTAACGTAATAATTATCGTAAATATGCCAATCTAACACTATAATCACAATGTAAACATGGCCAAGGTTATTGTTAGTCTTATAAAGTGTGAACAATGATATTTTGGAATATTATGACATAGTATACAAATAATAATCAAATTAATCTTGGGATTTGACAAAATATATGTAACTAGCGGCCCGCTCGCGACTTTGTTCGCGTGGTCCCAGTTTGTTTAAAACAGAGGCAATATGTATAGTAGAAACAATAGAAACCCAGACAGAATTGTTTTACATAGATTCCCTAGAGCTTCAATGTATTTGAATAGTATTTACGTAATGAGTGGGGAAATTTATAACTCCATACCCTGTCATATTAAAACTCTTCCACATAATAAATACAAATATTAAGTTGTGACTGCAAGAAAAGTGTTTTTATAGTGATATGGAATTATGTTCTTGGACATTTGTGTATTGTATGTAATTTATGTAATATTCCAATGAAGTTTCCTGTTTTTATAATTTATTTGACATTGAATTCTCCTATAGACATACATAAGTTAATTGTACACCAGTCTAGGTAAAATAATGGAAATTGTTTTTATTAAATTTGTATTTAAGATCTTTGATACCTATGTATCACAATAAATTATATTTGATTTTATTCAGGGCAAAGCCCCCAATGTTCGTCGTGGCATTCAATGGGGGACGCCTATGTCCAGTGGGATGAGTTTAGTAGTTCCAGAGATTACCCACTACAAACAAACAAATTTTACCTCTTTTTAATATCATAGTGTAGAATGTGACTTTTGATATTATGATTTATTGTATCTGGATCAAATGTTATATGTTAACAATAAAATATATGTGTGCTAATTAAAGAAACAGCAATACATAAATAAATACCAAAAAATCATAACATAAAAACATTTATAGTGAAATAAAAAAATATTACCTTGCCACAGCACTACAGCACTATTTTAGATTTTAATACATTGATGTAGGTAAAGATTCTATTTTCCGCGAATACCGGCGTTCGCGCGTCTTACTCCCGAATGATTGCTAACTAATCTGTATCACATCACTCGTAACCTTGGATCCTAGTATGACCACATGCGACACGTAAATTTCCACGTGTCTCGAGCCATAAACCCATACATTGTCCTAACATGTTTGGCTTACAAATCGCGGCGGAAAATTATTGAGTTTTATTGAACGAGCGATGCGGGTTCTTGATTGGACGAATTGGCGTTTGTGTGTATGTTTGTCCGAGTATAACTTCCGAACCGTTAACCCTATCTTCCTGAAAGGTAGTTGGGTAGATAGTGGGTGGTGGGTGGGTACAATTTGTATTGTAAGTAACGTTACGAGCAAAATCGTTCGGGGGTGTTAAGATTTTGGATAAACAAAATGAGAAATAATCAGGTCTAGTCGGGTGTCATTATTACTATAGGTACATATAGTGGTTACTTATAATTGAAAGAACACTAGATTTATGTAACTTTAGAATTATATTTTGGCACGCTTACGCTTCATTCGATCAACGGCATTCAAATAAATAAATAAATATTAGGTAAAAGTATGTTAGTACCAGTCTCCGCCCGCAGCTTCGCTCGCGTTTTACCAGGATAAAAGTAACACAATCTATGTACCAAACTTAATCGAAATCGGTTCAGCCGTTTTGTGTCATTGAGTAACAAATATACAAACACCGTAACTTTGATATTTAGGATATTAGTGGGGTTTACGCACTGTTAGTTAGTCCTATTCAAATGGTTCTCTTAAAATTATATTGAGGTGGTTCCGTGAAAATTAATGTTTTATGTAGTCTGTTAGAAAGGCAAAGAAAGTAGGTAACTTACATCGCGTGTATTAAGTATCACGAGTTCTCAGTTCGGGGCGAACCACTAGTTACCATAACTCACCTACACGGCTCCCTTCATCTGTGCAATGTCAAACAGGACAAATAAAATACATGATTTAGTGATACTTACTTTTTCATTGGGCAAAGATCTGTTTAAGGTGTTCCGCGCCGGCTTGCGCGATTCGCTCACAGGTTTAGCGGTCGACGTGCTCGGTTTAGGAGTGTCGATTAATTGTATCTGCGTAGTCCTCGGAGCAGCTGGCTTAGGAGAAGGCGTTGAGTTTTCCCTTCGAGACAGAAGCAGTCTCCTGTCCCTTATATCACTTTGTGGTACTCGAACGGGTGAAGAACTCTGTTCGGGTATAGGTTTCGGAAGCCGCTCGAAATTCAAAGTCGTCTGTATTCGTTTTGGCTCCAGTTTTTTTTTCATGCCAGGCCTAATAGAGCTGAGGGCTCCGGGCCTCACCACTTCGAATGTGGGGTTCTTTTGAAGCCAGGATTTCAGTTCTCCGGCCGTGGGAGCATTGGGACCAGCCAAAAGTCTCCCAGATTTTCTTTCATATACAATAACCTAGAGAAAAATTGTTATGAATTTATGGAACCAATTTTGGAATTATTGCAAATAAACAAAAATCATATTTTAGTCTCAGAATCATCAAGTTGACATGGCAATGTGCAGGCCATTTCGAAGAACCAACAACCGCTGGAGGTTGGTTCTCGAGTGGCGACCACAAAGCGCACGAAACGGAAGACGCATTGTAGAGCTGGTCACTCGATGGACTGACGACATTCTAAAGATCCCAGAAAGTCTGTGGATGAAGATGTCTGAATACAGGCTGTGGCCAGTGGTGTGGCATGTGATCCAGTAGTTCAAATGTAACGGTTGATGATGATGATGATGATTTCTATAAGGAACTGTTTAAAATCTTCAAAATTATCATAATCAGCAAAAAGGTTGCAGCTGGACAATCAACCCGCAACTAAAGTTCTTAAGCCGCATCCATCCACTTCCTGCGATTTCTAAAATGTCGTCGGTTTATCCTAGAAGAGTGTGTCGGTCGTCCGATTCGTAGTTGTAGATTCTGTGAGCTATAATATGGTCTATTCAGTGCTGCCACTACTTATTTATTCTGAAAGCTATATAGATGACATAGTGACCTAAGTCTTTCTATGGATTTCATATAATAACCTACCCTAGAAGAATCTGATTTCAGCTTGTCTTGGGATTTCCCTGCTTCGGCGTCAGGTTTCGTCGGAGAGCTCTGGTTCCCGAGCGAGTCTTGCGCGTGTTTCAGGATGCAAGCGTCGGTGCAGTAGATACTGCTGGCCCGAGCAGGTTTCTTGCACACAATGCAACAAGTTTTCGACATGTTTTCTCTGAGAAGCGGACTCTTGAGAGTTACCATTGAACTTCCAGGAGGTTCATGCCTCTTCTGTGCTGTTAGGGTCTGACAAAAAACACACATTGGATACTCACCTTACTTAACATCTTCATTAAACTACTTGCTATGAAAATATCAGTTGAATAATTCGATACAAAACATACCAACTTATTTACTTGGAATTTGATTTGCAATGCCATTTAATATGACCGCAGTAAATTATCTTTACACTTGAATGAAATTATTAATCAGTTAATTAACTTCCAGTTTAATGTATGCAATAAAAACTTACCTTAATAGCAGATTTGGGTGTAGATTTTGTTTTCTTGATGCAGTTAGGACATCTCCATTCAATACCTTGATCCTCCATCTGTTGTCCCATTGCTTTGGTGATATTGACACACTTGCCATGAAACCAGTCCTCACATCCATCGCAGCATATCATGAATCGGTTGTTGTGTGGCTGTTTACAAATACACCAGAGCCTAGAAAGAAATTTAATGTTTGTAACAGTCATAATAAGGAAGTTGTTTAAATCCTACTAATTTTACAAATGCGAAAGTTTGTGAGTTTGTGCGTGTGTTTGTTACTTCTTCACGCTGAAACGGATCAACGGATTTGGATGAAATTTGGAATGGAGTTATGTTATCGATGTTTATCCCGATATACCCATGGGATCCGGACCTATGCGGGTAACACTGCGGGGCGCTGCTAGTTCCACTAATATATCATAAATTACAATACATTGTCATATGTCACATACTAGCGACCTGCCTCAGCTTCGCACGAAAATTTAAACATATAAACCTTCCAGAAGAAATTGTCTACTTGACAGTGAAATATGCATCAAAATCCATTGCGTAGTTTAGAAGAACTAAGCAGATTAATAGACAAACACGGATAGCTAATTTGTTTTATACTGTTTTGATTTGTTTTGTTTTGTTTTGTACATTTGAATCATCATCATCAGCCTTTACTAAGTACTCAGGTAGATGCTGCTTCCCATCTCCTGGAGTAATCCCTTAGTCGGCTTTTACGACATCCACAGGAGGCAACGGAGGGATTCTTAAGCCCGTTGATGCCACAGCCAATTAAATTTGAATGCAACAGCATAAATAGGTGCAAGAGTTAGTTGACGTGCCAATCGGCAAGCCAGATGCAGTGTAGCAGTAAGCAAATATATAAATAAATTAGTCTATGGAATGAAATTGTAATGTGTAAAACATGCCTGTATGGATCATCTTCAGAGGTACAGCTCTCCTGTGATTCAGCTGAGAATTTGTGATGAATTGGCGATTCAAGAACCTGTGGCTCTTGTTTTTTGATTGGCAGTTTTTTATTGATATATTGTTTGGAAACAGCCAGCAGTTGAGGTTCTGGAATGATTGGTTCAACTGGAGGTGGGGAAAATGGCACTGGTGGCACCTCTTCTGTGGTTGAGACTAGGGTTGTTTCTATTTGACTCTTGCGCTTCGATGATCGGGTTGCAGGCGCCTCGATTGGCGGTAATGTTATAACTCGACCATCACTTTTCACTATCTGTATAGGCTTTTCTTTTGGTGGTACTGTCTTTTGAGCCGATTTTGCCAGAGTCTGTGAATACGCCAGTTGGAATGGTGATTGCGCCGGAGGTTTAGCTGGAGTCTCAATATTTAGCACCTGGGTATCAATAACCTCCTGCAACTTATCGGAATGCTGCACCAGATGTGCCACGTGCAGTAACAGATCCTCAGATAGACCATCTTCTAGACCTGTTGGTTGTAAGCCCAGATCTAATGTCGGGGACATTGGCCCTGCTAATCCAGGGCTATTCAAGGCAGAGGGAACATTTGGATGAGCTTTCAGAGGACTGCTGGTAATACCCTCTGTGTCTTGAAGTATCTGAGCTAAACATGCATCATCAATTTGAGGAATGAGATCACATCCCTTTGCTTTATCGGCTGGGCTGACGAGAACATTATCTTTCTTTACAGGGACATTAATTCTTGATATTTTGCCCTTGTTTGCCGCAATCGTTCTAGTATTGTCAGTCGGTATGCTATCTTCTTGATTTTTGACTACTATTATTTTAGGTGTGGCAAGTGATTCATTGACAAGTTCTTTCTCTCCTTTACCAGGTGGCTTGTTGTCTGTGGAAACTCTTCTGATGACATCTGGTGTAGAGAACAGAGATGTCATATCAGACAGTAGAGCTGTTACATGAGCCGGAGTCTTCTTTTCTTTTTTAATAATTTTTGGAGTTTGTTTTAGCACAGTTTTATTAAACTCAATATTGGGTCCACTGACAGCAATTTTGGATGTTGGAAGCAAACTCTCCAAATCTATTTCTTGTTCTTGTTTCTTTTCAACAACTTTCTGTGGAGTTCTAACATCTTTCATTTCTCTTTTAACATTTTTTTGAGGTTTCAGTTTAGGTGTTGATTTATTATCTAATCTACTAGTTTTAGCAGATTGAGAACTTTTTAATATTCGAGGTTTCAGCTTAGACTTTCTTGGTTTGATAGAAGTCACTTTTTGATCTTTATAATCTGAATCTGAGTCCCGGTCTGCAATGCTATCCCCAGAAGAGCTCATAGACGATGATTCCGTACTCTCTTCAAGTCTCTTCAGGCTGTCAGCTATTTTATCTGTGTCATGTAATTCATTAGCTTTCGTCAGCACAGGTAGGGGCTTCTTCAAAACATCTTTCCCCTTTATGATAACAGGAGACTCTGTATTTTTGAGTTGAATCTTTTTGCCTTTAGGTATTATCTGTTGTTCCAATATAGTTATTTTCTTAGAGTTTGGAACAGGCTTGGGTGGCGGTGTGTGAGATATCTGAAGAATTGGCTCATTGAAAGGAGCAAAATTGTCACTTCTTTCTCTGTTTGGTAAACTAACCACGTGACTTGGCGATGTGAGTGAGGTATAACAGTGGTCATTGTGAAATCCCACCAAGCTATTCTCTCGAGTCTCTATTCTCAATGATTGCAGCATTTCGGCACCACTATCTGAAATTAAATTAAAATAAATAAATAATAAATAATGCTGGACAGTTCACGAAACATTATCTAGCCCCCAGCTAAGCAGAGCTTGTGTTATGGGTACTAGATAACTGATATACTTAATACAATATATTACATAGATAGATATTTTTTATTATACATAGAAAATACCCAGAACGCCCTGAACAAATATCTGTGATCACACAAATATTTGTTCCGAGCAACAATGACAAAAATTGACAATGACTTTACTTATAGGCATAAAAGAAAGATGAAAGTGAGTCCTCACCTCACTTGAAAACACAGACAACTTACCATATTTTATTATGCTGTTGGGTTCATTGTAGTAGCTGTCTACAGTCAGTGTAACATGGGGTATTTTGTCATCATCTTCATTTTCTGAGTCTGTTGCATCATCGGGCCTGCCTTCATGACCGACTCGGACTACACTGATACCTGAGCTTTGTGAGCCATCAGTTCCTGTAAGAATTTTGTTTATAAGCATTTGTTTTATAATAAGGTATCGTTAAAAGGTATTTTTTTTCCTTAAATCTGGACAATATTCTAGCAGAAATTATTGAAAATACAAAGACGTAAATTGGCGCCAAAATTTTAAATCATTGGTTCTAAGCAAATCAATTTAGTACAGCATTTATATCAGCGCTGGGCATAATTTTGGGTATGTTATAATAGGATTCGACATCAAAATGCAGCTATGAATGTGAATAACATGGTTCTCGTTAGAGATGGGTTTCTATTATTGATGAACTCTTAGTGTTCTAAATGAATAAATACTACACAACCAATCTGGAATACGGGCCTATATGATATTGGATAACTTACCCATTAATGTGCCCAATAGATTCTGATCAACCGACAGAGATCCATCCTTGTTTACAATAACAACAACAGAGCTGTCTGCTTTTGTTGAAGGCCCATTGAGGTCCGTGTAATTAGTTATCACTGTGTTTGACATTTTTCATTGCTATTCTTGGTAACAAGTCTATGCAACTCCTCTATTTATAGCCTTTTGTAAATTACACTTGCACCATGCGCGTCTATTTACGACGCATCCGAATCCAAAGCGCTCACAGAAGCCGCCATTTTGAACGATTCAAAATCAGTATTACCGAACAGCGTCCAGGTTTAGGTTTCACAAAGGAAAATTACTATTTATAATCATACATTTTCCCAAAAAAACAATATTCTGAGAATATTACAAGCTTTAACATCAGGGTATAATATAATAGTTCCTATTTTATAAAACGCAATGTGCAAGCAATGGCGTACTTTTCCATTCCACAGACACAGAATTTCAAAGATACTAAAACAAACAATAACTAGGAACTCTACTTACATGTAGGAACGTAATAATTCTCCACAGACTACTAACGCCTTTAAATGATCGGAACATAGGTATAATATTTTAGTTTATTGTTTTAGTTATTATTATTAGTTATATTGTATTGAGGTAATAAGCACGGGTTTAATGTGGATGCTTTCGTTTGGGACGAGAAATTTACAAAAAAACTGTAAAAAAACACTGTAAATACCATTGTGCTGGTATTTACAGTGTTTTTTTTTGTTTCAAGCACATTCATAGCAAAACTAATGATATTTATGTGATACTATAAATTAAAACTTGTGTGTTCGATCATATAATTACCGTCAAATTAGTTTTCGCTACCTGAAGAAGTGTTGATGAGCTGTGATGAGCAAAAAACAAGAAAAAATTTAAATTTCGCGCCACAAGCGAAAGTGGCCACCTTTTATCTCGAAAAGATACAAGTCTGTCTACGTAGGTCTACGTCATGGATGTATAACGTACATCTCTTGGTCTGTGGTCTACAGGTTACTCATGGACTTACATGAGGTTACTAGAGGTTACACCTAGAAATATATGGGTTACACATAGGTTACACCATGGACTACCAAGTCCATGGGTTACACTGTGATGCGTAGAGAGAGGATTTTCATTTACATTTAATAATAGCATGCCTGCAATGCTCTGCAATGCAATAAGATATCAGACTAAATGGTAGTAATAAGTACAACGTAGTACTTATTACTTCCATGCTTTAGTCGTTGACTAAGATAGATTGGAAATATTCCACAGAAGCCTTTATAAAAAAGACAAAACAAACTAACGTGAAGTGAGTTTAGCCTTTGGAGATTATGCGGGGAATTTTTGTATGCGGAATAACCGGAGATTCTCCGGATAATCTCCGGATATTCAAAATATTCTAATTCAATATATTATTGAGAAATATACTCATTGTATGAGATATGAAATAAATCTAACTATTGGTTCGCCCCGAACTGAGACCTCTCGAATACACTCGATTTAGGTAGGTTACCTTATTTATTTCTAAAATATATACGTACGTGTGTTTCGAAGGTTAGACTTATAGAAACGGGAGGTCAACAATGGATGTTAAACTGGTTTTTGTTTTATAGAGTACAAGATTTGATATTCTGAAATTTTAGAATTTTTCCCAGTATTTGTGTCATAAAAGCTACAAACATACCAAATTTCAGCGTTGTAGGATTAGTGGAGGTACCCCAGAGGTTTTGTTTTTTTTCATTGTCGATATATCCTAATATCTCAAAAACTATATTAGTTAAAAAGCTAGTCAAAGCTAATGGAGATGCGGGTCAGTCGCACAAGAAACAATAGCTCCGCAAAGGAAAGTGATTTAAAAATAGAAAGTCTTATTAGATCAGTGTAAATACCGGTTATAAGTGTTTATTAGCACACAAGTAACGTATTATTGTTATCTTGGTAAAGTCAACCAGAAATAACAAGGAAACAGTGCATAAAAAGGACAGTGAAACGAGTCTCAAACTCGCAAATCTTTGTGTGCTTAGTCTAGTGAAATAAACAATAACATCGCGAAAAACTAATACCTATCAACTGTACCTAACGTTTGATATATAAATACGTACAATTTAATCCTAAGGATTGATGTGAAAGTGAATAAATTAACTATTAGTGGCATTTATTTAATTTGAAGGTGGTTGCAAAAATTCTACGATGAACATTGTTAGTGACAAATAATAATATCAACTACTGAAGACTTATTTCGACTAGACTTGTAATAACTGCGGTGGCGTCGCCGACTAAAACGTTGGTTGCTAAACGTTATATAAGGTACGCTGGTTCGAGCCGTCGAAGACGAAGAGTACTTTTTGCGAAATATTAAGTTCTTCGCTAACAGGTTGATAAAGATAGATTTACAAATCTGAGGTCTACTCAGAAGAGGGCGCCACCAACAACATCCAGCCGGTCGACCAGAAATAATAGGTTATAACTGGGGCAAGTTATCCACGAGTACTGCAACTACTGTACCTGTACCGTTACCAGAGGCTAGAAGAGAGGACCCTAATATACTTTATACCACACCTGCGGGATTACTCGCTAGATGGCGCTTTGTAAACATTGAGTGTTAGCTGAGAAATACTTACTGAACAAGGAAGTGGACAGTACGAAGCTACCTTAAAGTAAAAGTATATAACACAGAAAAAAAAAAAAAAAAAAAAACTTTTTCTTTTGAATTTAAAAGAGCCGTATATGAATAATCTACTGAACTAATTCACCTCGAGTTCACCGAAAACTAAAAATCAATAGTAAAAATAACATTATAGTACCAGGCCAACAAAAAGGGGACTTCACTATGACAAACTTGAACATGGAGCAACTGAGTGAGCTAATGAGAGAGCTAAGAGGCGATATTAGTAGAGACTCGGAACAATCGCTGGGAAAAATAGAGGCAAGAATCACAAAAAATATAAATGATCACACCGATGAAAAATTCAACATTATGCAAGGTGAAATTGATTCTATTAAGAAAATAAGCTCGGATCACTCTAAAAAAATTTTGGAATTAGAGAAACATATAAGATGTAGAAATATAATATTTTTCGCGGTAGAGGAAGGAGAAAAATCCTATGAAGAGCTGGAAAGTAAAATTACACAAATTATTAAGACCGAAATGGCTACAGAATGCAACAAGAGAGAGCTTGAAATGGTACGAAGAATGGGGAAAAAGACCGAGAACAAAATAAGACCTATCGTCACCACTAAATGAAGAAAAAAGCGTTCTAAATAAAACTAAAATCAGTCTTCTTGGCTATACAGTGGAAAATAATACTATCCGACCTGATCCTGAAATACTTAATGAGCGATCTTGCCAGTTGGTGTTTAGTATTATTGAGTGGCTACATTTGGATCTATATATTCGGCAACAAATTACTTAACCGTTTAAATAGGAGAAAATGTTAAAGAAACTACAGCGCTAGTTATAAAACAAACATTACGTTGAGAATCCATAGGAATCCATATATTTTGTGTGACAGATAAACAAGAACGGTAACCTAGAAACCAGTCATAGATAGGTACGACCTGCTTTCTTAATATCCTCTCATTTCTTTTTGTTCTTGGTTTTTTTTCAGTTAAGCCCAATTTGTTGAGACAAATACTTCAGCCTTGGCCTAAAGACAGGCTTGGTCAACATGTCTGCCAACTGTTCAATGGATGGTACATATTTAACCGCAATTTCTTCATTGGAAACACATTCTCTGATGAAGAAATATCTGATCTTTATGTGTTTCGTCCTTTGGTGGAATTCGTATGGCGGATTATGAGCCAGTTTCAATGCTGACTGATTGTCTAAATTCAAAATAGGAACGACATCTGCATCTAATAACTCCTTCATGAGCCTTCTCAGCCATACAATTTCAGTTGCTGCTTCACTTGCTGCAATTATTTCCGCCTCTGTAGACGATAGGGCTACTGTCTTTTGTCTATTGCTTCTCCAGGATATGGCTCCACCAGCATATAAGCAGCACATTCCAGAGGTTGATCTCATAGTTGCTGGATCACCTCCATGATCGGCATCACTGTAGCAGATCAATTTTGAATGAGTTACACTTTTGTAGGTGATTCCTTTTTCCACCGTACCTTGAATATAGCGTAGTATTCTCTTTACTCTTTGTATATCCTCCTGTGATGGATTATCTAGAGTTCTAGACACAACTCCAACAGCATAAGCAATATCGGGTCTGGTGCAGACCATCAGATAAGTTAAAGCACCAACAGCTTCTCTGTAAGGGAACAGTACCTCTTTTTCATTCGAATAAGCTGCTGTATCTTTCACTATTGGCGAAAATGCCGCTTTGCAGTTGGTCATGTGGAATCTTTCCAAAATTTTCTTTGCGTACGCCTTTTGATGAATTTTTATACAATCCTTGGAGCTTTGTATTTCTATACCAAGAAAGTATGAAGCTGATTTCGTAGTGATCTTGAACCGACTCTTCAACTCATTCAAGAAGCTCTTGGCTTCGATGTCTGATGTTGATGCGACCAGTCCGTCATCTACATACAGTGCTAGTATTATCTTGCTTTCTCCTCTCTTTCTTATGAAGAGGCATGGATCAGCTGTGCTCTGTTTAAAGCCAATCTTGACTATGTATTGGGTTATGCATGTATTCCAACACTTGGGTGCCTGTTTAAGTCCATATAAGCTCCGTTTTAATTTACAGACTCTGTTGGTATCATCATCATATCCTTCTGGTGTTTGCATATAGATTTCTTCATTTAACGTGCCATACAAGAAAGCCGTTGATACGTCAAACTGTGTTAGTGACATCTTTTCTTTAGCTGCAACACTCAGGACTGCTCTGATAGTGTTTGCTCTTGCAACAGGACTAAAGGTTTCGTTATAGTCTAGGCCTTTTCTTTGTGCATATCCTTTAATAACAAGTCTAGCCTTGTACTTGTCAATACTTCCATCTGGATTGTATTTTACCTTGAAAATCCATTTACATGGTAAAGCCTTCTTCCCTTTCGGTAAATTAGCCATTTCCCATGTCTCGTTTTCTTTTAAGGATTTTATTTCGCTATCCATAGCTTTAAGCCATTTATCCTTTTCATGACACTGCAGAACTTCTTTGAATGTTTTAGGTATGACAATATCAGTTGTTTCATTATTAATATTCATAATGTAATCCTTGAATCGACTTGGGATCTTTAAAGTTGATCGATGTCTTAACGTCATTTGACTTTCATTTTCAATCTCTTCAGGTGATAGGTATTCTTCACTTCCAGACTCAGTCTCAATTTCTACAGGTTGTTCCGTAAGAGGGTCATGCTCTTCTAAAACATCTCCTTCAATATCTGGAACTAAACCAGTTTCATCTTGCTGGTCACAGATTTGATCGGTTCCTTCACGAGAATCATTCAAAGACGTTGTGTCTGCAGACTGTTCATTGCTAGAATCACTGGATTCGTAAAAATATCCACGTGGTGATGATCCGGTAGTTGGTTCAGCAGGTATGCCAAAGGAAGGTATTTGAGATGTCAACTTTGGAAATTCTTTCTGAGTTGTAAGTTTCTCATCATCGTGGTGAGTTTCTTGCTGCAGTGTAGGAATTTGATCATCGTGATTTATATCAATGTCAGAAGTTAAAGTTTTCTCCTCAAAAACCACATCCCTAGATCTAATGAGTGTATTCTTCTCTTCATTCCAAATTCTATAACCATCATCGTTGTCATATCCAATCAAGATTCCTTTAATTGCCTTTTTCTCTAGTTTCTTCCTCTTCACTTTAGGAACATGGGCATAACATATGCTTCCAATTACTCTTAGATGTTTAATGCTAGATTTCTTTCCATACCATAGCTCAAATGGTGATTTTCCAGAAACTCTACTAGGACCAGTGCGATTGAGGATATAGACAGCTGTGTTTGCTAATTCTGCCCACAGTCCTTGGGGTAATTCAACATGTGCATGCATCATTGCACGTGCGGTTTCCACAACAGTTCTATTTTCTCTTTCGGCACAGCCATTTTGTTCAGGTGTATAAGGCATCACCAGTCTTTGCTTAATTCCTTGTTCCTGAAGTATATCTCTGACTTTTTGATTGTCAAATTCACCACCATTGTCACTGAGAATCTCTTTTACTGTATGCCCAGTCGTCTTTGCTTCTGCCAGCATCAGCTTAAGTTTCTCGTGCACTTCTGATTTCTCTCTCAGAAAGTAAATGTATCAAAATTTGGTAAATTCATCTTTAAATAGTACAAAGTATCTATACTTCTTCATAGAATAAAGGAAAGGTCCACATACATCTGTGTGCATAAGTTCTCCTGGCTTACTAGATGTTGGACGAGTCCCAAAACTTTTTCTATGTGCTTTCCCATAAATGCAGCCTTCACATAGTTCGTTTTTTATTGGGCCCAAATCAAAATCAAGTTCTCTTTCTATTATCTTTTTAACGTGTCTTTTGTTCTGATGTCCCAATCTTTCATGATAAAGTTGCAACTTATCAGACGAGTTCAAAACGCTTACCATTGCTGACTTATTCGGTATTACAACTTTGAAGTCTAGTTTGTACAAACCTCCACCAGGGGTTCTTTTCCCGACTTATTTAGTAATTCCATCCGATTCTAGCTTACATTCTCTTATAGTGGATGTAAATATGCTTTTCGGAAGTTTATCTTGTGCCGCCAGCACAGAAAAAAGATTTTTAGTTAGTGACGGAACATACCACACATTCATTAAAGAAATTAATTCAATTTTTCCGTTGACTTTTGACTGTACTAATACTGAGCCAATCCCTTCTGCAGGAACAGTTTTCCCATCAGCAGTTGTCACTGTATGTTCTATATATCAAAATGCTCAAAGGTTTGAAATATATCATTTCTAATTGTGACGTGAGTAGTTGCTCCGTTATCTACATACCATATTTCTCTATCTGGATGGTGCTGCATGCTACAAGCATTGACTGTCATCAACGTGACGCTTTGGACTTGGCTGGATGGAGAGCTCGAACCTACGTTAGTGTTAGGTGTCGCGCATTTCAACATAGGTACGCCAGGGTAATCACATAAAGGTGATCTTCCCTTGCGACAAAATAGACATGGGGTTGAGATTATGGATCGACCATTGACATTCTTATATACTGCTTCGCAAATGAGTTTACAGCCCTAAGCTGGCTGAAGGCCGGGGGTCTGACACGGAGGCAGACCCCTGTGGTCGATCTTGGTCCCATACACAACCACGCGAGGATCAACCTCCTCTCAGCGTCTCCTTGATTGTGCCCGGATTTTCCAGCCCCCTAGGGGCAACCGGCACTCGGGCTTGGTATGTTAATACCAAGTGCTCACTCCTGCCTTCCCCAAGAGCAACCCCTCTTCCTCTCGAAAGATCGACCACGCCCTAAGGGCTATCAAGTGGACTCATGCGGGAATGAGAACACTTCCATTCGGCTATGCCAGGAGCCCCGAGATACGCTGTACCTCAGACCCCCTATCCTCGAGCATTACTCGATGGGTTCTGAACTACATCAGAACCCCAGGTCACCCCAGTGCAACAAGCACTCTCAGTCGACCGAACTAGTCCGTTGTACATCTGTACACAAGTGGACTTTATAATTAACATCGCGGAGGCAAGATTTAATCGCGAAAGTCAGTCTTCCAATATCTCATAGCCCCTCAAAGAAAGATAGTTAATTATCATCTAGCACTTACCACGTGACTGTAAGACTCTCGATCTCGAGGCCAAACCTTCGCTTTCACAGTCCACCTTCGTCTCAGGCGACGGCTCAACAACCACTGCCGCGTAACACGCGGCTCGCAGCCAAGTACTATTTTCTATAGCTTTTCTAGGGTAGGCATATTTAGGGTTGACACAAAAAATATGGTGTCAATGTTTATAGCAGACAACGAATTATCACCGTTAATATTTTACACAGAACACAGCGCAAAACTGACCTACAAAAACAGGTAGTTCAATAAGACTTACTTATTGTCTATAACCTCGCGCTTTGCGCGACACACCCAACAGAAGAAAAAAGGTGTCTATCTTAGCAGGGCAAGTAACGCGTCTACTCCAGGAATTTATCTCTGGCTCGGATAACGATATCACTTCTGTTTCTTGCTCGCACTTCATTTGACTGTTGAGGCACTTCCTCAACCACGAGATCACAAAATATGGCATTCGCTTCGAAGCGATTCCATTACTACATTCGTGATACAATACAATTGACCACGTGACATTTCGATAGCTTACTTCAATCTCCCACATTGCTAGCTTTCCTACTAGCGACATCGCTAATAGAATGTTACATGTCTAACCAACACCTCAGGGCTAAAAGCTACTACTTACAACACTAATTCTTGTTCGGTGACATCACAACTGCTTCCTGGCCTGTCGCTTCATAGACCAGTTCTTCATCCCTTTCAGAAGTTTTCTGAGGACTAGAAAACAAAGGTGAAGGTTGTCCTTTTTCATGACACTGCATCTTACTCTCCAGAACCTGTCGACTCGACTCCGCTTCTGGATCGATGACTAATGCGTCAGGCATACATGAGCTGCTCTGCTGGTTCCCGCTCAACCAGTTGTAAAGCTTGTGAATATTCCCAAAATCCCCCTTCAGAGGATAGAGGTGTCCCTTTATCTCAGGCATGTGAGATACTGCCCAATAAACATCCTTCTAAACTCCTACAGAATCTTGATTCCTTTTTTCCAGCTCTCTATCAAGTCAGATTGAAGTCTTGAGCTAGTACATGGTACCTCGTCTGGTACCGGTTTCACTGACAAACACTTTCCTAAAGTTAGGAAATCAGCTGGACGTAAGATGTGTTCCACATCAGTTCCGACTCGCGTCGTTCTTGAATACCTCCAACGTGCGCTTCTGGAAATGCTTGACAAGGCATTCAAACATCCAAGCCACGGATCAAGCTATGAACTTCGACTCGATTCTGTTCTTTATCCAATAATGACTTGTCATTACTTCAGAGTTCAGTTTGAAACAAGTAGCATTGTCTGAGTATGTACATCTTTTTTGGAATTCCTCTAGTCGCAGCAAATCTACTGAACGGTAGACATCTGGCGTATCCTTCAGCAGATAGGTTCTTCACGATTTCCAGGTGTATCGCCCGAATAGTCTGACATGTGAATAAGGCTACCAATCTTTATTCTTTCCATTCAGTGAACTCACGTACAGTGGATCAAAGTAATCTACGCCGGTAAACGTGTAGGTATCGCTGTAGTGTAGCTAGTAGCTTGTAAGGACCTACTGGTTGTAGCGCTGGATACTTCATGTCATAGCTCCATGTGGTGTTAGCATACGACCACGCAGCGAAGCGTAGCATCAGAGTCCACCAACATATCAATTTTGTTTTTCTTAGTGTGATTCCATAACTGAGTATTGAAGCTGTAATTTCATTTCTCATAAGAAATACGTTTCACTTACATGATAAAACTAAGAACTAAAAGTAATTAATTGGGCGTGATTACGTAACAACGTACGTTACGCTGCAGTCTGTATCGAATTTTTCGTTAAATAAACACAAAGTTTTAGGTAATAAAATGTACTTAAATTTCTGAAAAATGTGGGTAGGTTCGATGCGGGCTGATCGACAAGCTCGTTCGTCCAATCAAAACAAAAGAGGTTAATCACAAGAGGATTAACGGCTCGGAAAAGAAATTATACCTCCATGCAAGAGGGAGACACACAGATCAAATATCCATAGGTGCATTATGGATATTGGCAAACTATGACCAGTCATGAGGCTCTAGCTCGCCTACAATCCTATATCCAGGACCTCCCGAAAAAAAAAGAAGGTTTTATTCATGTGGTAATAACCAGTGGAAAATGGGTCCGTTTGTTGTACCAACATTCTCTCTTTTGATATCAAAGTTCAGGTTCAGTAGCAATGAGGGTGAATATGCTTGATCCCATTGATTCTGTTTGTCACAAATAGTGGCAGAAGCTTGTTTGACTTAATCCATGCAAAAACTATGTGACCGTCTGTCCACAGTTACTATTTCCCAATTAGCAAGTCTAGGTTATAGTTTTCACATACTTCAACATACTGCTGCCTAGCAGTAACCCTAGTCATTCTAGTTTGGATATCTACAGGTCCCTGTCTTGAACAAATTTTTTTTTTTTTTTTTTTTTTTTCTAGTGACGTTGAAACTTGTTGATCTCTTTTTCTCTTCAGTTAAACAACTGCTGCATAAGCATGTTTGGATGCATCCGTGAAATAATGTTGCTAATAAGTGACATTGGTATCTGATGAGTCCATACATATGTATCCCCGAAGTTCAGCTTCAGTTACAGCCTTCGAATCCTTCAGAACGGTTCCCAACAGTTATTTCAGGTTTTCAGGAAATGCACTTTCCCATTAGATAAACAGATAACTTTTATTTATTACCACGCAGAAGTACAATAAGAAAAGCAAGGTGGGCAACCGCTGACCCAGATCAAAAATAAATGAACTGGGGCCCCTTCATGGAAGTGATAACTCCGTGTTGTTTTTTGTCACCTTTTCTAAAAAACTTTTATATATTAAAAGTTGGGAAGCAAATGTTGTAACTCTAACTAATTAGATAAATCACACAAAACGCAAAAAGCTTCATTACTTTTCCACAACTTCTATGCAAGAAATTAAATTGGCTTTTTCATTATTTTAACCTGCTATCAGAGTATCTGTGATCGAAGATTTTAACATAATATATTATCAATAACCAAAAGTATATCAACTGTACGTTAAGTTAGTCGAAAAAGTTGGGGCAAACAATGTATGGGAACTTACATGTTCTTTAAACTCTGGGCAATCCAATAGGCAACCTCCTTGGTAACAGCTACCTCTGTCAGGCAACCTTTGTACTTTCGATGCACTTGCCAGTGCATCCACAACAGAAACAAACAACTAACAGAAAAAGAGAATTAGCATACTGGTGTGACTTCTATATCAACGCTTTAAATGATAACAGTTTTGTACTTACATCCGTTAGATCCGCACATTGTCTTTAGATACATCATATACTTATATATACATTAGTATAATAATTACCCACACATACTCGGCCTTGTTGGTATGAAATCAGCTGACCCGTTCGCGCCTTCGTCCGCGCGTAGTAAAAACGTTCCCGGCGTTTAGACAACAAACCAACCGAAACACCTTTAATCGACACCACACTCAACCTTTTCTTTCATATTATTTATTGATGTCATTTTTACCTTCAGGACCTGAAAATATATCTAATCTCAACAACTATACCGTGTAACTATCCTTCACAACGTCGAAATACGCTGAAGACTTGCTAAAACACAGTGTATTTTTATACAAAGAAAAAACGTTACCATACATTTTCTCAGAAAAAATATATCAGATATTGCTGAAACATGCTTGCCAATTTTATGTGAGGAATCTCCATTTAAATTTCAAGGTTCCACTTCAGGAAGACTTCCATAATACAAAGTATTTTGTTTTACGTTAGAACCCCATTTTGAACCACTTAGGATGCGAATTCTCAAGACTCCGTAAACCTTCCACATCGAGAAACAACAAACACACACTCCAAATTTCATGACTCTAAGACCAGTGGCTTAGGATGCGTGCCGTCAATCGGCCAGTCAGTCAGTCAGGACATTATGAATATAGAAATATATATTAGAAGTAGATGTGTTAATACTGCAAGCAAGCTCCAGCCGAATCCGTCGTAGGAAGCAGTGGCAGTGATGAGCTCGCCATTCGCCACGCCCATACACCCGCGATGGAGCAACCCATATTAGAGAAAACAGGCCCATTGAGGTTCTGCTTACCCTTTCGGGGAAAAAGGTAATTTTATTTTCTCTGTACAAATATCTTGGAAGATAAACTAGGTATATCGGTAGGATGAGTGGGCATACAACAGCATGGGTTTTTTACTCATACTCATTGGGTCATACTTGGTCGTACATAGAGTGATCAATGTGGTCTTCCGATACCTTCAACTTCAACGTAGGTATAATTTTGTTAGTATATCCCATGCAGTCAAACCAAGCACGATGTACTTATCACATTGTATCCTATATTGCCTTATGTTGTTGATGGATCATAGTATCTACGACCTGTTTGCTATTAGATACCCTTTACCCAGCCTCTATGTTGATTGAGAGTTGATTGAATGTTGAACTTGTTTCTTCATACATTTATTCACCGCTTGGTGTCTATCATGCTCTGTGCAGAATGGCTGAACATCTCTTGTGAGTAGCAGCAGTTCCAAATGTATACACCAATAGCAGGTTTGTTTTGTCGTAGACAGTCCCAGTGACTTCGCTGCCTTTGTTGATATAATATATAGCTGCATTGCTGCCGCTGTCCAAAAGAAGCCTCCTACTAAAATATTTTCCTTTATTTAGCCTTCAGATCGTTACCATTGCGGTTTCCCATTGGTTTAGGATACAGCACCTTGATCCAACACACATCCGGATCACATGGTGATCTCCTTTGCAGTTGTAACAGGATATCTTACTCTTACATGCTTTAGATAGATGTTGCCGATGTTCGATGTTCCGATGTTCAAAACTTTGAAACACCTTTTGTTCTTATTGTTTAGTGGCTCGCTGGTAACATAATTATCTCAATTTTAATCAGCTAGAGAGACGGTCCTCTTCTGAGTTTTTATCCAAATTAAGCTGCCCACGTGCTTCGCTTGTAGGTTATCAGCTTTTGGTGGCAAAGCCGCAGGCGTGTGGTAGATATTGTGTTATTTTTTCTTTGGCGAGACACCCTTCTGTGCAGTTGCAGTCCAATAATTTCCAGATAGGGTAGGTACATATTTTCCGTAGGTATGTTTCCTTAAAGTCCAAGGAAATTTAATGAAATAGTTCCTTAACATGACGCTGAGGCTAATCATATAAATCTTAAAGTAATATTGGATTGAAACTTAACAAATAATGCCGGCCGGCTAGTTTTACAACTTCAACCTTTTACCTTATTTTTAATTACAATTAAGTGTACATAACGATACCGCTCTTGCAGGCGATTTTCAAACCTTTTACAGTACCTACAGGAATACTTAGCATAACACTTATTTAGATAATCTTTACGCAGTAGGTACAACATTTCACCTAGGTCACAGAATAAATAATAGTACTCTAGGTAAACCACTTAAACCAGGTAAACCAGGTAAACCAGGTAAACTAACCACATTTCAAGTCGGACGGAAGCAGAACGAACGCGTACGGAGAGATATTTTTATACGAAAAATCGATCGAATCGCATTGACAAATCGTATTATAATTTCACATGTTTTGCTTAAATTCTAGTTCACTCGATACACCATCTAAAACTAAGACCTTTCTTTCTTAATTAAGCCATATTTCCTTATGTAATACTTAATTAACATACAAGCGAAATCGCGCAGCTCGACCGGTTAAATAAATTAAAAAAAACCGGTAACTTCCGAAACGTAAACAAATATTGCTTACAGGCATACACACTATAACTATAGACACGTCTGTCTTTTACATTACGCATTGGGAACCGTACATGGAGTATTTGACACGATCAGTTCTGTTGACCGTGATTTCCAATAATCGGCGAGTTTTTTGTCGAAAAATACGCAAATAATTTTAATGTTGTCAATTGACAAAATATTTTCAATAATAAATTGAAAATAACGCAAAAAGGATACGCAAATAAGCACACAAATCATGAAGTCAATCAATAAGAAAAAATATGGGGTAGGATAAATAAAACACCATGCAAGTTTATCATAATTTCAAGGAATTATTTTTCTTTCCCGTTTTTTTTTTTGTAGGATTATAAGGTTTATAATAAAAATGATGTAGGTAGGTAAATCTTTTGATCCGGAGAGAACCCAACGAATTAGGCTTCTCCGGATCATACCACTCCCCCACCGTACGGAGGGATCTTGTTCTAAGCAAACCAGAACAAATCTGGCTGCCTAAAATTCTCATTTCCCATGCATTCTCCACCATTTTTGTCGCGCATTTCAACATAGGTACGCCAGGGTTATCACAAAAAGGTGATCTTCCCTTGCGACAAAATAGACATGGGGTTGAGATTATGGATCGACCATTGACATTCTTATATACTGCTTCGCAAATGAGTTTACAGCCCTAAGCTGGCTGAAGGCCGGGGGTCTGACACGGAGGCAGACCCCTGTGGTCGATCTTGGTCCCATACACAACCACGCGAGGATCAACCTCCTCTCAGCGTCTCCTTGATTGTGCCCGGATTTTCCAGCCCCCTAGGGGCAACCGGCACTCGGGCTTGGTATGTTAATACCAAGTGCTCACTCCTGCCTTCCCCAAGAGCAACCCCTCTTCCTCTCGAAAGATCGACCACGCCCTAAGGGCTATCAAGTGGACTCATGCGGGAATGAGAACACTTCCATTCGGCTATGCCAGGAGCCCCGAGATACGCTGTACCTCAGACCCCCTATCCTCGAGCATTACTCGATGGGTTCTGAACTACATCAGAACCCCAGGTCACCCCAGTGCAACAAGCACTCTCAGTCGACCGAACTAGTCCGTTGTACATCTGTACACAAGTGGACTTTATAATTAACATCGCGGAGGCAAGATTTAATCGCGAAAGTCAGTCTTCCAATATCTCATAGCCCCTCAAAGAAAGATAGTTAATTATCATCTAGCACTTACCACGTGACTGTAAGACTCTCGATCTCGAGGCCAAACCTTCGCTTTCACAGTCCACCTTCGTCTCAGGCGACGGCTCAACAACCACTGCCGCGTAACACGCGGCTCGCAGCCAAGTACTATTTTCTATAGCTTTTCTAGGGTAGGCATATTTAGGGTAGACACAAAAAATATGGTGTCAATGTTTATAGCAGACAACGAATTATCACCGTTAATATTTTACACAGAACACAGCGCAAAACTGACCTACAAAAACAGGTAGTTCAATAAGACTTACTTATTGTCTATAACCTCGCGCTTTGCGCGACATTAGGTTTGGGTGGCCTTCCATCCTTGATCCATTTCTGACACTGTTTGATTTTATGTCCTGGTACTCTGCAGTAAGGACATGTAACCTTCTTATTATACTTCTTGTTATTAGGTTTCATGTATAATGCCTCTACACTGCTATTTCCGCCTTCATCTTTACCTGTCAAGGCTCGTTCGTGGGCACATAACTGAGTGGTCAGATTTTCTATGGTGCGATCTTTCTTTGATATCAGAAGCCAACTCGACTTGAAACTGAAATAATCTGCTGGGAGTGTGTCCAAAATTTTACAGATCAATAAGATATCGGGCAGGTTCTCTACCGTATCCAGTTGGCTGTTCAATTCATGCCAAATACTCTTTAAAGCAGATATATGTGTCGCCATATCGCAATGGTCTTCTTTCTGGTATCTGAAGAAGCGCAAACAGAGATCATAGCTTCTATCCTCAGTAGCTCCATCGTACAAACGGTTAAGTTCATCCCACATTTCCTTTGACGAAGTGAAGCGCATAACTAATTGTAGAATTTCATCTGACATGTTAGTCATCAAGAGTATTAAGATAGCGCTGTCTATATTGATGTATTCTTGAAGCTGTTTCTCAAACTCACTTTTGTCAGCACCAGCCGATGCAGTGAGGATAGGCCTGTGACGTCGTCCTTCTACGACATCCACCGCCCCTGGCATGGCTCTTAGCACGACTTGAATTTTACATTTCCACGTTTTCCAATTTTTGGGGTCTAGGTGGCCTACCTGCATCTTGCTGGCTCCTTTTAACAATTTGTTCATGTTGTTAGCCGATGTTGGTTTCGCTCGTCGAACTTTTCGATTCTTTCCCAGCCCTTCAAAAAATTACGTAGGATGCTTCGAGTTATGAGTAAACACAGAATAACCACACTCTGCTACCATGTTAAAGAAACTACAGCGCTAGTTATAAAACAAACATTACGTTGAGAATCCATAGGAATCCATATATTTTGTGTGACAGATAAACAAGAACGGTAACCTAGAAACCAGTCATAGATAGGTACGACCTGCTTTCTTAATAGAAAAAACGGATTAGGCAGCAGGAGCGGTACCACACAATAAATAATGGCGATACTCAGAATACTCGCTCTAACCGGTGATTATCCGGTTTTTTTTTGAGAACTGGTTACATCTCTGTCTCTCTGACGTCTTGTCTTGATTTGATTTTGGATTTCCTTTTTTTGTGTACGCTACTTTCACGCGTTCATGTATTCCAAAATAGTGTAAATTTTACAAAACCAAGATGAGTTACTCAAAGTTCGATCTAACATTCAAGATAGGTCAATATTTAGACCGTCATCTGGTGTTTCCCCTATTGGAATTCCTAGCTGCAAAAGACGTAGGTTATGTATTGTAATATCACCATATTTCTGGTTTTACAGCATGTTCGAAGCTGTTTCTGTGAACACACCTATATAATCTATTATATACCACTACCTACTATTAAACTACATATTTATCTATTTTAATTGTTCATATTTTCAGACATATGACCAGTCAGAGCTTCTGCAAGCTAAGCTCGATATTTTGAGCAAAACTAACATGATAGATTATGTTATCGATATCAGAAGAATGCTCTATCCTGATGAGGATACCCCCGAGGTATGTACTTTCCAATAAACACGTCATTTTGTATTGTTATGTTGGTCATAAAATAAAACTGTCACCATTCTCGGCCAGCTCCTTTGAATTCTGGGCTTATAAGTGGTTAAAATATATTTCAGGAAATCAAATCCCGCAGAGGTGTTGTCCTCAACCAGTTACAAGAGCTGCAAGATGCCGTAGAGCCCGTGCTGCGACTCATGCAGAGAGACGATGTTATGAAGACAGTGGAGACAATGAGAGATCCCAAAACTCTCATCAATCATTTGACAACTAACAAGGAATTTGAGGTGAGAAATTAACCACCATTTTAAACAATCAATGATAGTTTTAATTCAATTTTATAAACCTACAAAGATTATTAGGATTGTGTCGCAATCAATCTAAAACTCTACTCTAAAAACAACTCTACTGATCTATATCACTAGCAGACACAAGCGTCTAGAATAAGCTGGCTGTTTTGGGACTGAATGGTAATATCAATGAGTTGAGCCAGTTCTCAAGTCACACATTGCTTATATAAGTAAATGAAATTATTTCAGTTTTATTCTTTCTGTAAAAATTATAACAAAACAAGTGTACCATGTATCCCAAAAATGAATAAATTATGATTGTAGTAGTATTGTAGAACTTGTGAGCACTAACTTTTATAAAACTTTACATCATGTTGACCCTTAGCACAGAATAAATATTATGCCCTTAGTGAGCAAATAAAGATACCAAAATGTTTTTTTTGTTTTTTTTACTTTTACTATTTATATTTTTCGACTTCTTAGTATGAACTTATTATTTTTAAAATTGAGCCTGCATTGAGATTACCTTTGCAGCCCTGAACAAAACTCGCCTGTATAGTCTGTATAAATTACCCGAGACAGGTTGGCGCACCTGTTCATGTTGGCATCAGGAACTACGAGTACCCTACTCGAGTGTTGTGGTACCATTACCACAACACCCAGACCCGGAACAAATATTTGCAGATGCGTACAAACATTTATCCCGCAGCGGAAATCGAACCCGCAACATCTCGCTTCGCAGTCGACTACTCGCCTGCCGCGCCACAGAGGTCGTCAATAATTTAAATGTAACGTCATAAATGTACTACTAATTGATTTGTTTCTCTGTTTCAGTTCAAAGTTGAGATGATTGACAGTATGTACCGGCTCGCAAAATACCGTTATGAATGCGGTAACTATGTGGAGTCTGCTTCGTACCTCTACTTCTGCCAACTGGTCATGTCTCCCACAGATAAGGTAAGAGTAATTTGTATTGGATCAATATAATGTACAAGCATTTTGCCCATGGCTTCACACGTGTGGTGTCCGGCAAGCAGTACCCCGGCAACCATACATACCATCCACCTAACCATGACGGTGTTAGATAGATAGATAGATAGAAAATGGTTGTGCTATTGTGAATAATTATAAGTCGAGATTAAATGAATAACATAATTAAATTAAATACCTACTCTAAATAACTAGCCATATAAATACCTAACATAATATAATATATAAAAATATTTCAATAAATAACATAAGCGCTCAATTTTGTTGGACATTTTGCGATGACAAAATGTATAACCACATAAAACCATGTATAACCATATAAATAGAAGTTGAGTATAACCACACATAACGCAAGCCTAGCCGCGGGCGGAAGCTAGTAAAACATAGTCTATGGTACCTACTCTTGTGAAAGAATTATCAGTATCAGAGATTACCTCCTACATCCAAAACAAACACAAACTTTACTTTATAATCTTTTTTTTTTTTTCTTTACAAAGAAATAACATAAAAATATGTTATTTCTCAAGATCCTCAAGCTGTGATTTCTGAACTTGATAAGTTTCTGATAAATAAAATATACAGCAGGATCTAAGAAAAATATTTTATTTTACTCAATCTTAGAACAAATCTATTTTCTTTCAAAGTTTGTATTATTTTTTTCCACTGGTGAGAAATAGTTTTCAGAATTCTCATTGCCCATAGAATCCTGTAGAACAAAGCGCTGTTATTTTTTAAAATAGAAAATAACAAAAGAATATTTTGTAATACATACAGTGTAAGAAACCCGAGTATCATAGGGATGATGTTGACTTCTGTGGGATATTATCTGTGGTATGGAATTGTACCACCGGCTGCAGAGCTCACATTGGTACACCAGCTCACCCAAAAACATAGCAGTGCTGTTGTGTGTTTTCGACATGAAATGCTCCATTTTGTACCTGTCAAATCATACACATTATATAGATTAAGTCTGATATTTGGTACTACATTTTAATTGAAACTAATCCCTATAAAAGCTCATGGCAATCTTGCTGGTCTATAGTTAGCTAACTAGTGGTCTAGTTCATGTAGAATACGCGCAATGGATCTTGGCCGTCGCGCGCTATCACTATATCATAAATAAATAAATTAAATAAGATTTATGTGAAAAGGAAGTTAGGTAAATTATAACACCCAAAGTCACATAGTTCTAATCCCACACTAGGATCTCCTGTGTTGTGGGTATCAGAAACTACGAGTACCGTAGTTCCTCATACATACAAACGCCGGTTTGTCCAAGTTGACCATTCTCTTCGCTCGTTCAATTACGATCTTATGATTCTTCGTACGTAGAGTACCTGTGTTAAACAAACCTGTGATTATACAACTGCTCATAATTCCTGAACTTGCGATCGCACCCATTACAAAGCAACATTTTCGGTAATGAGAAGCAGTAGAACATCTTCAGCCAAGAGCATAAAGGCCAATGCTGCTCCGCTATTTTGTACGAGGTGAACGCAAGTCCGCACGGACTACACTCGTAGTTATTTTCAGTGGTGTGTATCTTAGAATGCCTCAGCAGTCTAGGGATGCTGGTGAAGACTTTGTGGCAAAACTCACATTGCAGCAGCAATGACGTCTTTATTTCTCTGACACATTCTTGATTGTCTAATAGAACTTTACAGCATTCCGCAGAATGTAGCAGAGCTTGATCTTGGCTTGGCCAAACTTGGAAACATTTTATGCAAGTCCATACGGTCTGCCAGCGAGGTGGCTCCTCTGATACCGCGTGTCTCATTGAATAATGCCTCCTCAACCCAGTCTCGTAAACAAAGCTCTTTCCGCATGCATTACAAGGGAAAGTGCCTAATGGTTTTGGGCTGATTATGTCTAGAATCTCCTTCTTTTTAGTGTAGTTCAAAGTTCTGTTGAGAATATGTATGTTTTCCATGATTCGGGCGTTGTTCTCTTTGACCTTTTGTAGGCTGTGTTCCAGTGGATTCGTAAAATGTAAATTGCTATTAATCATCTGCGTATTTTGGGAAGAATATGTATCATCTGAAGAGCTAGTTCCAAAGGCCTGTCTTTCTGGTGAATTCACATTTGTGGAAGCTTTACCAATATGCATGTCATGGTCGGTAGGCTCCGTTTTAAAGCTACTTACATGATCCGCGCTATTTATTTCCTTAGCACAGTTATCTAAATTGATTAATTTAGATTCTTCTCCAGAAACTATTTTTACGACTAAGCGAGATGATTTATCTGTTTCCTTCTTCTTTTGAATAATACCTTCCGTCCATTCGCTGAACAAGATGCATTCTTTGGTGTTTTCGTCTGGAATTGTAATACATAAAGATTTAAAATTTGAGCCATCTCCAAATTTATCTATAAGTATTTTAGCTGTTGACATTTTTCTTAAATGACAGTCCAAAATCATTAGAAAAGTCAATTTCTAAAATAGTTTCCACATCTTTTACGTCATGTAAATTTTTGATGAGAACTTTTTTACGAATTAAGACTCTTTCTTACGACTTTTTCTTACACATGTAGCTCGAGTAAAGTGCAATCTTCGAAGAAATCGTCAGCGCCAGCGTAACAGTGTAGTATGTTGTAGTTTTTGAGCGTAGCGTTCGTAGGTTCGTAAATACACCAATTTCGTATTTTTTTTTGGATTTTGTAGTCTGACAAGGAACCCTTATAAAGTTATAAACTTAAAACATCGTTCAGGGTTATAAGCGTTTAGGTCCGTCCGTCTTGGCCTGCCACAGCCTCACATGACTTTCATAGTCATCTATGACGACCATGACGACCTCTGTGGCGCGGCGGGCGAAGGTTCCCCTGTGACGCAGGAGGTTGCGGGTTCAAATCCCGCCACGGAACAAATATCCGCCTCGGATGCAAATATGCAATCTGCAGATATTTGTTCAGGGTGTTCTGGGTTTTTTCGATGTAATGTATATTGTATTAAGTATATCAGTTATCTAGTACCCATAACACAAGCTGTGCTTAGCTTGGGGCTAGATAATGTTGTGTGAACTGTCCAGCATTATATATTTATTTTATTTGGTTTATAGTATGAGATTTGGTATACCGTTGATTTTGTAGTGTGATTTAGTCAAATATAACTTAACCTGGTATTGCGTGTGTTTTCGAATGGGTCGATTTTGTCCTCCAAAAACGTAGTAGTTTCTGTCACCGTTATAAACAAAGACACTGACGACTTGACCTAATTTCACCACAGTAATACACTTTATGCTGGCGAAATTAAGCAAGACTTTCCTCAGAAGCCGTTAAGTAAGAGACGAGAAGATAAGACATATATGCCAATTGCCAACGCACTTATTTATTAGATTCACCCAATGTAACAGTGTCAAACTTGTTGTTAACTCATACTCCTGAGACCCAAGATACAGGCACTCACGCCTAGTTTGGGCCTTACTGCTAATCTCTAAAGAACTAAGAATATCATTGTGAATAAGTACCTAACTTATGTGATTCTGTAAAACTTTTTTGGCAGTAAACATTTACTTACCTAATTACTTACTTACTAAGTATTTAAGTAAGTATAGCCTTTATTGCTGATTTAACAAGATCTAAGTACTATAATATATTTACCTGAACGTTATTTAAAATAACTGATAATATTAACCAACAGAATACGATGTTAAATTCTAGAACTACCTCCCCGTGCTTTGGGGTAAGCTTGCGTCCGAGATCCTGGTCCAGAACTGGGACGGCGCGCTGGAGGACCTGACCAAGCTGCGCGAGTTCATCGACAACGGCGGCGGGGGCGCCACCGCCACCAACATGCAGGCGCTGCAGCAGCGCACGTGGCTCATCCACTGGTCGCTGTTCATCTTCTTCAACCACGTGAAGGGGCGCGACCTTATCATTGAGATGTTCCTTTACAAGCCCTTGTGAGTGTGACCTTGTAGCCTACCGATTCTCGATTCTGCCAACTATACGGGCGTGTGGTGTACACTACACTGATTTTTACATGCATGCCCCAAAAACTGTTCCGTTATTTTTGACTCCTCGCTTCCTCCGGGTCGGCGTGTTGCTCTCAGCCTCTAAAAGATCTCTTTGCTTGTAAGCTGAAAAGCAGAATCTAGCGATCTTACCTATACCTAACAACCTGACATCTAATGCATTTTGTATTTTACCTAGATTCATAAACAATAAATGTTTTTTTATGTTTTTTTGTAAATGTTGTTCCACCGTGCGAACCGGAGACCATTATAAAGAGAAGTACCTATATAGAGAAGTTTGAAATCAGAGTTACAATGCGCGGACTTACAGCTAAAAAGCAATCTCTTCCAGACAACCTTTGTTTTTTGTACCTTTTGCACTATATCCAGTTGGTGGCCACATATAGCTAAACTAGAGTTTTGTCCATCCAGGTACCTGAACGCCATCCAGACGATGTGCCCGCACATACTGCGTTACCTGGCCACCGCCGTCATCATAAACCGGTCGCGCAGGAACGCGCTCAAGGACCTCGTCAAGGTTATACAGCAGGAGGCCTACACATACAGGTACTGTACACATACTGCGCTACCTGGCCACCGCCGTCATCATCAACCGGTCGCGCAGGAACGCACTCAAGGACCTAGTCAAGGTTATACAGCAGGAGGCCTACACATACAGGTACTGTACACATACTGCGCTATCTGGCCACCGCCGTCATCATCAACCGGTCGCGCAGGAACGCACTCAAGGACCTAGTCAAGGTTATACAGCAGGAGGCCTACACATAGAGGTACTGTACACATACTGCGCTATCTGGCCACCGCCGTCATCATCAACCGGTCGCGCAGGAACGCACTCAAGGACCTCGTCAAGGTTATACAGCAGGAGGCCTACACATACAGGTACTGTACACATACTGCGCTACCTGACCACCGCCGTCATCATCAACCGGTCGTGCAGGAACGCACTCAAGGACCTAGTCAAGGTTATACAGCAGGAGGCCTACACATACAGGTACTGTACACATACTGCGCTATCTGGCCACCGCCGTCATCATCAACCGGTCGCGCAGGAACGCACTCAAGGACCTCGTCAAGGTTATACAGCAGGAGGCCTACACATACATGTACTGTACACACTGCGCTACCTGGCCACCGCCGTCATCATCAACCGGTCGCGCAGGAACGCACTAAAGGACGTTCCTGCGCGACCGTGGTGTGTCCGGCCTAAGAAAAGACCCATCCGTCTCCTCCCGTGGATGTCGTAAAAGCCGAATAAGGGATTACTCGGACTTGTTGATAAGATTTGTCCTGGTCGCTAGCTTATTAGAGAATTTGTTATTACTGGAAGAAAGCGTTAGCTAAGTCAGTCGTGCAAAGCAATAGCGGCGATGAGGTCACCACTTATCACGTCTAAATTCCACGATGGTGTGCAACGCACTGTGAAAAGAGGCCCATCGACGCCTTCGGGAAAAGAGGCGTGTGTGTTTTTTTTTATACTACTTGAATGACGGATCAAGCAGATGGCCCACCTGATGTTAAGCGGTAACCTCTGCCTATGAACAGTGCATTACCTCATAGGTCACGTCCACCTAGGACGCACCCTATGTGGCATTGCACTGCGCTCGCCACCCTGAGACATAAAGATGAAAAGTCTCATGTGCCTGTAATTTCACCGGCACCCTTACCCTTCAAACCGGAACACAGCAGAACGGAAATATATATGTACGTATGTGTGTTGTGGTTGTGGGAAAGATGATTTCTATGAAATAAACCAATCTAAACCTGAACGCCCCTCCGTTTTTACTAGGCACTTGAAACATGCTTCACGTTTCGAAATGATCCTTGTGAATAAGTAATATGGAATATTTTATTATGACGTAGTGAAATAAATAAAATAAATAAATAATGCTGGACAGTTCACACAACATTATGTAGCCCCAAGCTAAGCAGAGCTTGTGTTATGGGTACTAGATAACTGATATACTTAATACAATACATTACATAGATAGAAACTAGTGGCATGTTCAGTTTTAGATTGGTACATACATACATCATCTATATATATAAAACAAAGTCGTGTTAGTTACACCACTTATAACTCAAGAATGGGTGAACCGATTTGGCTGAAAATTGGTGGGGAGGTAGCTTAGAACCAGGAGATTGACATAGGGGGGGGAGGGGTAGGCTGGGGGGTTCACCGGGGGCTACCCGTGCGAAGCCGGGGCGAGCCGCTATTGTATAAATAAATGTAATTGTTGTTGTTGATACAAAAGTTCAGCTTCGTCTGCTTTCATTATGCTAACTGGGACGTGTGTTTCTATCGCAGAGACCCCATCACGGAGTTCATCGAGCACCTGTACGTGAACTTCGACTTCGAGGCGGCGCGCCGGAAGCTGAACCAGTGCCAAGCCGTGCTGCTGTCAGACTTCTTCCTGATCGCGTGTCTCGAGGAGTTTGTCGAGAACGCGCGCTTGATGATCTTCGAAACCTTCTGCCGCATCCACCAAGTCATCAGCATTGGGTATGTCATGCCACAGTGCAGTTTTAGTAGTAGTAGAGCTTTTTTGTGGAAAAGTTCGTCTGGTCATAGATAAAAGAATACTGTACTAGTACAGATACCTCATGCCATACAACAAAACGTGACCGCCATAATTCGGGCTATTCTGCGGGCTATTTTGGTTGCCTTACCTGGGTGCTAGATGCCGCTAGCAGGGAAATGATAGCTAGAGCCACCTAGCTCCTGCAACTGTAATTACCGCGTAAAACGCGCACACACTCAATAGATGGCGTTTGTGAAAAAAACTTAGACACCTACACAGAGTGATTGGAAGATGAGTGCAAAGCTGTAAGGGAAAACTAGTCTTTTCAAGATATAAAACATCAGCTTCGAGTTTGGACTGAAGATCGACCGCAGCAAAACGAAAGTTATGATTGTTGACCGTATCAATAACAACTTGCCAAAAGTCAAGCAAATCGCAAACTGTGATGTGGTTCAATCATACATTTACCTCGGATCTTTGATCACAAACAATGGTGGATGCGTTGACGAAATCAAGCGGCGTATGGCGATTTCTAGGTCGGCCATGGATAAGCTGAGGAAGATATGGAAAAATCGTAGCATAACGAAATCTACTAAGATCCGTCTCGTTAGAGCGTTGGTGTTTCCCATATTCCTCTATGCTGCAGAAACATGGACTCTTAGGGAGAGCGAGAAAAAGAGCATAGATGCTCTTGAGATGTGGTGCTGGAGAAGAATGCTTGAGGTTTCGTGGACTGAGTTTCGTACCAATCAGTCCATACTCCCAAGAACTCGGCATCATGCAGCGACTATCAGCTAAAAAAACCAAAGATTTAGAGAATCAGGTTTTTGACACTTACCTAGTTAAAAAAACGGATGGTGATTTTTTGTTCAAACCTTTTTGAATACATGCTTGGTATTCATACTCTTTTATTTGAGGTATCATTTACGCGGATATATTACAAATTAATAAAATTGGGACCTAGAAACCAGATTGAGGGAGAAAATTTATAATTTTAGGCATTCTTATAAAACAACATTTTAATTCAATTTATTAATTTATTTGTGCTCAAAATGACTGCCACGATTCCCAACAACACAAGCAAGGGCCCGTCGTCTCACTTCGGTTGTAGTTACTTTCAACATCATCTCCAGCTTCATCGTTTCAAACGCTGAATTAATTCTTTCTTTTCATGTACCTAATCAAAAAAGTTTGAACAAAAAAGCACCATTTGTTTTTTTAACTAAGTTCTCAAAAACCTGATTCTTCAAATCTTTTAACTTTTTTGTGAACTAAAGTGTCTGTACTGAAAATTTCTGATGACACCGATGGTTAGACCATGTATTCTTAGATTGCTTACACATTACTTAAATTACAAAATAAAAGAAAAGAAAACATTAATCAATAAAACTGGCAATTATTAGCAATTAACTAAAAATTTCTGGGTATTACGAAAAAAAACGGTAAAAAAGAAATAGTCGGACTTCGTCTTATAACTATTATGGCTGAAATAGTTCTAAATGGTCTAGACAACCTTCCCCTTACAGCTTTGCACCCATCTTCCAATCACCCTGTATGACGATTATGATTTTTCAAACTCAACAGATGACCCGCTCGTGACTTCGTCCGCGCGTAGTCAGAATACTTTCCCGGCGTGCAGAAAACAACATTAACATTAACAACCACACCGTGACATGACTTTTGAAACGAACGAACATTCAAGTATTTCAATTTAGGAGTCCCACTCCTGAAAATATTTTAATCCCAACAACTACCTATACCGTGAAACTATATTTTACGTCGAAATACTCTGCCATATTTCGTTCCCGTGGCATTTTTCGTATATTGCAAATTTTTATATGTTTGTTAATTTTATTTGAGGAAAGTACCTATGAACCAGTTACGAAACGCCGGTTTCTTTGACGGCCGAAGCGGAAATTACAAGTAACTATCTACTGCTAACGCTTTCCGAAATACAGAGCATTTTTGTATTACGTTAGAATCATTTGGCTTATGAATTTTTTAAATTCCTTTCTTAGTTACAACCCTTCGCATCAAGACAAACACACCCTCCAAATTTCAAGTCTCTACGCGGTTTAGGCTGTGCGTTGGCACTCGGTCAGTCAGTCATTCAGGACATTGTCTTTTATATATATATATATTCCTCTTTGGACACAATGATATCAAATGATGTCTGACATTTTATTTGAAAATTTTAGAATAAAAAGGAAATACTAGTTTTCTCTTCAATTTCGGGCATGACGTCATAGGCGTGTCACCTGTTTTTTTTTTAAATAACGCCATCTATCAAGACATTTCTACCTGTGGTACTACAAACAAACTGGTGTCATCATCAATTTAGTTCAATTTATTACCATCAGAAAAAATACAATATTAAATGTTTGTAAACATTATTAAACTTGATTGCAGATACATTTATTTAATTTTCCCGTGTTGTGGGTATTTTTTGATATTAGAAAATATTTTTTCAAGGTCTAATATTGTTTTTTTACATACTTCAATACCAAATCTATACCTGTAACGCCATCTATTGAACTTTAATAGTACAATATATCTTTTCTATGGGATGAGACCCCGTGGTCTGGTGAAGTACTACCTTCCCCTTACTTACAAGTATAGTTTTTATAAGTTAGATTGTATGTATACATATACTTTTATTGATTTACAAGCAGCGCCCCGCGGTTTCATCTGCGTAAATCTCGATCCCGTGGGAATATCGGGATAAAAATGTGTCTATGTGTTATTCCGGGAGTCCAGTTATCTCCATTCCAAATTTCATCCAAATCCATCCAGTAGTTTTTACGTGAAAGTGTAACAAACATCCATCCATCCATACTTACAAACTTTCGCGTTTATAATATTAGTAGGATAGGATTTGATCTACACTACCGTCCTTTATCGTTCTCATCAATTCCAGTCCATCCCAAGGTTGTCTGGAAGAGATCGCTCTCAGCGATAAGATCGCCCATTGTATACTTCCATACTTATTTTGTGTGTTAATTTTTATTTGGTGTGCAATAAAGTGTTATCTATCTATCTACCTCCATACCTATTTCTGCCGCAAAGCAGTAGTGCTCCCATTGCTGTATTTCGGTTTGAAGGGTATATGGGTGCCGGTGAAATTATAGGCACATGAGACTTTTCATTTTTATGTCTCAGGGCGGGCGCAGTGCTATGCCACATAGGATGCGTCCTAAGATGACGTATGAGGTAATGCATTGTTAAAGGCAGAAGTTACCGCTTAACATCAGGTGGGCCATCTGCTTGTTCCGTAATTCAAGTATATAAAAAAAAACAGTCAATCGTCATCAGACTTTTCGTCGCTTTATAGCCTGTTCACACATCCGGGACGGAACTGGGCCGGGATATATTCGTACTGTGAATTTGAACCTAATTTGTAATTTACGAATGCCGATATGATGATCTACCCTAATACAAAGTAGTTACTAAAATGTAACTGAACTGAACGTTTTAAACTACAACATGAGCCGCTTCAAAAAAAATGTAAAGAGTCCTTCAGGGCAGGCAACGCATTGGCAATGCCCCTGGTGTTGCAGATGTCAATAGGCGACGGGAACCGCTTACCATCAGGCGGGCCGTAAGCCAGTTTGCCGAGCCATTACATTAAAAAAAAATGCATACACGCATAGAAAACTGGCTTCAGTTTGCCATAGGTCATTGTTCCGTCTTTCTCTAAGATCCACCAGTAAACCCTACCTGTGGAATGACAAGAGAGTCAATAAATGTGAGTCACAGGAGACATCGACGTACATCTACGTGTTGCGGAACATGTGTGCGTCGACGCGCGCAAAAAAATTCCGTACCCAAAGGGTAAAACGGGACCCTATTACTGAGGCTCGGCCGTCCGTCCGTCCGTCTGTCACCAGGCTTTATCTCATGAACCGTGATAGTAAGACAGTTGAAATTTTCACAGATGATGTATTTCTGTTGCCTCTATAACAACAAGTATTAAAAAACAGAATTAAATAAATATTTAAGGAGGCTCACATACAACAAACGTGATTTCTCCAAATGTAGGTTAAGCGATGCTCTGCGGGGTCCGTTTTTGGATGGGTGGCCACATTTTGAGTGCATTTTTTTTTGTTTTTTTTGCCGTTTTTGTATATAATGTTACGGAACCCTTCGTGCACGAGTCCGACTCGCACTTGTATGATGGAACAACCTGATGTTAAGCGGTAGCCTCTGCCTTTAACAACGCATTACCACATAAGTCACGTCCACTTAGGACGCACCTATGTGGCATTGCACTGCGCCCGCCACCCTGAGACATAAAGATGAAAAGTCTCATGTGCATGTATCTCAACTTCTAGTAAATTTGCTTTTCATTTCACGTTATAAGACCATTTACGACCTCCTTTGCGCGGCGGGCCTGCGACGCAGGAGGTTGCGGGTTCGATTCCCGCCTCGGAACAAATATTTGTGCGATCGCAGATATTTGTTCAGGGTGTTCTGGGTATTTTCTATCTATAATAAAAAATATCTATCTATGTAATATATTATATTAAGTATATCAGTTATCTAGTACCCATAACACAAGCTCTGCTTAGCTTGGGGCTAGATAATGTAGTGTGAACTGTCCAGCATTATTTATTTATTTGTTTTTACATTACAGAATGTTAGCCGAAAACCTAAACATGCAGCCTGATGAAGCCGAGTGCTGGATCGTGAACCTGATCCGTAACGCGCGATTGGACGCCAAGATCGACTCTAAGCTCGGCCACGTGGTGATGGGCGCGCAGCCCCTGTCTCCGTACCAGCAGCTGGTCGAGAGAATCGACTCGCTCGCCGTGCGCTCTGAAGCCCTGTCGTCACTGGTTGAGAGGAAGCAGAAGACCCGTGTATCAGATGTGAGTACCTACTGTTATAGTAAAGGGTTCAGAAAGATCCATTTAAATACTTAGGACTCATTGCTAAGACGTGTAACAGTGACATGCCAGGTTTTAAAAGCTTTTATTTAACTTGCAATGTTTGTATGGCATTTTATGTTGGTTGTTTGTTTTTTTTAGGGTTCCGTACCCAAACGGTTAAACGGGACCCTATTGCTAAGGCTCGGCTGTCTGTCTGTCTGTCTGTCCGTCCGTCCGTCTGTCACCAGGCTGTATATCATGAACCGTGATAGTTAGACAGTTGAAATTTTCACAGATGATGTATTTCTGTTGCCGCTATAACAACAAATACTAAAAAATTTAATGAAATAAATATTTTTGGAGGCTCACATACAAAAAACGTGGGTTTATTACCATTTTTATAGATTAGTGTGTCACCAGGCTGTATCTTATGAACCGTGACAGTTAGTTGAAATTTTCACAGATGATGTATTTCTGTTGCTGCTATAACAACAAATACTAAAAATAGAGTAAAATAAATATTAAAGGGGGCTCCCATACAACAAACGTGATGTTTTTGCCATTTTTGGTAATAATACTATGGAAACCTTCGTGCGCGAGTCCGACTCGCACTTGGCCGGATTTTTGAATTAATATTTTCTGTATTTAATAATTAAAACTTGTTTTTCAAATGAAGATTTGGGTTACCCTTCACCCAGGTAGGTACTTAAATTTATAACTATATAGGTCAGCAATCTTTGTATTGTAAACACCTATATTTTTGTCTGAATAAAGGCTACTATTCTTATTATTATATTTTAAATGTTTTCATTTTCTTAGTAGTTAACTACTGTAATTTAGGAAGTCATGTAATTTGTGAGAGAACTGTTTCCCTGACCACATGACCACAGCTCACGATATTCCGGGACACAGGGCCACATTTTATACAAATCATCAAGCTATGGTCAATAAAAAACTATTCTATTTTTTACCATCTGTTTTTTCTTTGTTTCAGATCCGTTGGGGTGGTCAAGAATTCTAAAATATCATCCTCCAATTAACATACTTGTAAATGTCATATAGTCAACAAATAACATCTTTGTTCCAATAAAAATATTTCTATTACATAAATAATTTTTTGCCTTATTTTTATCTTGGAAGATCAGGTGAAGAAAAATCCTTGAGAATTGCGTACTACGGCAATATTAGTTTATTATTCTATTTGGGAATAATATATCTAATACCAAAAACTATTTAAAGCCAATAGATATCCACTGCTGGATGAGGTCTTCTCCATAGAATGCAATGGATTTGCCATTCAAATTGCTTAGCAGGCAGATTGGTGATAATGGAATTGGTGTAAAGTACTCAGGTGGATGCTGCTGCCTATCCATCCTCTGGTGTATTTGGCCTTAAGACCTAATCTGTCTCCTCCCGTGGATGTCGTAAAAGCCGATTAAGGGATTATACCAGGGATGGGCAGTTGTCAAGTAATAATTAACATATCTAGGATTGTAACTTACATTTTCAACACACTTGCTCATGAAGTGGCTCTAATTTCACCGCAATTAGGCACATAGTGACACCTGTAACCTGTAATCAAACTGTGACTTTTTCATTGCTATTATTCACTAGTGACAGTTGAATATTTACAGTGTGTATTTCTGTTTTACACCTGTTATCAAACTGTGACTTTTTCATTGCTATTATTCACTAGTGAGTTATAGAGACAGTTTGAACATTTACACAGAATGTGTATTTGTTTTATTATTTTCTTCACTAGTGAAAAAAAATAAAAAATACTCCAGTGTATTGAAAAACGTCGTATGATACAAGTATGTATTGATGATTACCACCCTCGGCTCTCTTAAGACCCCCACCTTACGGCTTGGGTCTCAATGGCACCTCAGCGGTAATCACCAACATTACACACTAGTACCACAATGTATTATTATCAGTGGCTTTGGTGGAATCATGGATAAAAGCTAGGTAAGGTAAGCTTTATAAATTAAACAAATTTTATAACATGGGGTTTAATAAGTGTAGGAAATACTACATAGGTAAATGCATGCTACAGCATCGCGCCCATACAAAGCTTCTTTTGTGAATATCATCAGCACCGCACGCACTTCATGAGGTCATCCCTTACAAAACATGGGCCTAATGTGTGTGATGACAGTTGTGTACTGCCGAAGCACACAATATGTAGTTTGACCCCGATACTCTCTATTCATCTACTGGTTTCAAAGTAATAACTCTAGACAGAAAGAAAACTACAACTAAAGTAGATAACACAAAACAGACAGCAGTAATGTAAAATGTATCTTCTGAAAACACATCCGTAAATGCTGGAATATTTCTGTATAACTCCTCTATAACATGCTGGTTCCCTTTGGTGCGACCCATCTTTGGTTACTTCCTTTTAGTTTTGTTTTTCTCTGACTTCGTCTGTATTGTGGACACTGGTGCTTCAACAGGGGCTAAGGATGACACGTGTTTGTTTAACAATTGCAATAGCTCTAGGCAAGTGAGATTTCCACCTTTTAATGTGACTTTCTTGATATTGGCAGTCTCTGAAAAATTTAAGAATTGTTGTGTAATCTTAGCAAATTCCCTCTTTCCAATTCCATGTCAGTCAATATTTCACAGAGATCTTATAACTGGATGTAAATGTGTATGTTTTACAATCAAAATAATGTGAGAGATTATTCTAGGGTGTTTTTAGAAAAATATACAAAATGGTAGTCAATTTGAATCTTGTGCAAAATGAAGAGTTTATGTACCTAACTATCTCTGCATTTCATTGAATTCTAACAAATTTTGCCATTGTATTATTGATGCTGTTCAGAAAACAACTCACCAGAAATGGATGGCACAATAGTGATATCTACAGTAGGTTCACTGCGATCACACACTATTTCAGTTTTGAGGGCACAATTAGGATTTGTAAAGCTTATTTTTGGCGAACTTATATAGTGCAGGAAATTTCTGAAAACAATAAGAAATCACAAAGGTAATGTAGCTGCAATGAAACAACCAAAAATGCGTAAATCAGTTAGGTAGGTACCTAGAATATTCTAGACTTGAGCCTTGTTTTGAGTTTACTTAGATTTGCAAAACAAAATGTAAATTATGAAATACTGCACCTTGTATGTGTTACGTTATCGCTAAATGGATCGAATTTCACGGTAATCCGCTTAGCAGCCTTTAAATTCACACCCCTTAACTGTTTTCCTATAGCTGAAACAACTCCTCCAGATCTTCTGAGCGTCCCACTAAATGGAATGGACATATTGTTTCAAAGGAAAAATTAGATCGATAAAAATAGGTAGCACACACATGCACAGGCTATCTATTTTCAAAACATAACCTAAAAAATAAAACATGATGACAGTGACATCCACTTCCAGAACTGACATTGATTGTCGCCTGATAGAGCGTTGGGGTTGGTACAATAGGCTGGCCCGGGAGACAATTTTGTACGACACGATAATGCACAGCCTGATTTTGTACACCCCGATCATTGGAAGCCAGTGGCACGAATGATCAGGCTGTGCAAAACTCAGCTGCGCAAAATCGCCTGTACCTATTCATCACATGGTGATTTTGTACGACCTGATTATGGACACGTTTTCCGTGACCACCTTGTGATTGGTCGAAAGTCTATCTAATCCCTAGCCCCCCATTGGTTAACACGAAGGAGTAGTCATGCCTCGTTTGCACTATACAGTTCAAACTGATTTAACTTAGGGTGACCAATATAAATAATATATATTGAGTTTCCGGAACCTACCATTTATTTGCTGTAGGAATATTTGAGCAGGGTGTTGTGGACTTGTGGCCTAACTCATAGTGAAAATACAGATACTTACTTGAAAATAGCAAATGCACAAGCCGTGCGGCGCCAATTATAAAGAAAAAAAAACTCATGGACTTATTTAATGGGTAAAGACCCGTGCTCACCCTAGGTTCTCTTCCTGGGTGAAGCATGGAGTACCTACCTACGCTTCCTCGTGCTCCAACTACCAGTAAGTAAAGTCATGCGCAATTATTGCAATTTTGAGAAAACATGTCTAAGAACCATTGCTATGAAAACCTGCTTTCAAATCGAAGCATGGCCGAAGCATCAGCGTGGCATAAGCCGAAGGCATCGGCTTATGCCACGCCACGCATTCAAGTTTTGCGATGACTGCGGCTGACTATATCGGCCCGTAGCAACACTAATTGCTACGGTTGCTACGGGCTACATTTTTGCTACAGGCTGATATAGTCAGACGCAGTTAGCGCAAAACTTGAATGCGCGGCGTGGCATAAGCCGATGCCATACTAACTGGTCAGCTGGACTTGACTGGACTTGTCCACATTTTGTTGTAGCTTGTGTGGCTGTGTGTCTGTCTGTGGCACCATAGCCTTTAATAACAGAAATAGTGGTAGTAGAAATGGCTTGCAAGCACAACTTCATTAGCCCAAGTGCAATGCTGGCCACATTAGCCATAGACCTCCCCCATAGAATGCCATAACGAACGGTGTTGAGCAGCCTCCATCAACCGTTTTTTTTTAACGTTGATATACCTTTGTTTGACCACGATCTCACCTGTTGGTAAGTGACGATGTGGCCGAAGATGGAGCACAAAGGTCTAGAAGGCACCTTTTTACTCTAGCCTTGAAGAGACCAAGATTATAGTTTTCAGGAAAGACAGACGACGGTAGTGTATTCCACTCCTTAGCAGTTCGCATTATAAAGGTAGAACCGAAACGTTTTGTGCGAATAGAAGAAATACTAATGAGGTAAGGATGGTAATGAGCCGTACGCCTGCTCGTCCTATGATGAAAAGGAGATGGTGGGATCAGATCGTGCAGTTCCTGGGAGCATTCCCCGAAATGTAACCTATAGAAGATCGAAAGGCATGCAACCTTACGGCGGTGCTCGAGACTCTGGATCTTAGTCTCCGCCATATGTTGCTCATCTATAAGCCTGAAAGCTCTACGTTCGATCGAGTCCAAGGCAGCAAGCTGGTATTTGGCCGAACCATCCCAAACATGGCAGCAGTACTCCATACCAGCCCGGACTTGTGCTTTATATCAACTGAGAAGCTGTCCTGGTGTGAAGTAACGCTTTACCTTATTCAGGATGCCTAGCTTCATGGCAGCTGTTTTTGCCTTAGACTCGATGTAAGAGCCAAAGTTGAGAGTAGGCGTGAGTGAAACTCGAGGTGATCTCCTATAGCTACAGGTACATCACAGAATATAGGAACTTGGAGAAACCGACTTTTTTTCGCCGAGAAGAGACAAGCCTGCGTTTTAGAGGCATTGAACTTGACTAGATTGGCATCACCCCATCACCCATTGATCGAGTAGCGAGTCGTCCTCGTCGTGGTCCTCAACGTCTGGAATTCTGGTTGCCTCATTGACCAGCTGAGTGAGATTTAGCGTGAGTGCAAGTTTGCACGCCTCTCTCCCAGCATGATCAGTGAACTGGTATGGGAACAGCCACTGTTGGTGGTGGGCGTTAAAGTCCCCCAGAATCACCAGTTGGGCACCAGGATAACGTTGTTGGGCCACATTCGCCGCTTCACAGATGAACAACCTGGTTGTCTCGTAGTCTCCAGAGTGAGACCGATATAAACCAGCATAGATAATGTTATCTAAGCCACCAAAGTAAAACGGAAATATCGGGTTCTTCAAGATCACGAAGACGCAGACAGCAAATGTCCTCCCGGACAAATAGACAAATACCAGCTTTGGGTTTAAAGTTGTGCTCCAGAGTATGCCTGGGTATGTGAGGTATGCTGTATCGGCAGGACATAGAATCTGCGTCTCCGTGAGGAATAATAAGTGTGGCTTGGCGGTCTCTAGGTGGTGGTGGACCGGATCGAGATTCGAGTGCAGCCCTCGAATATTCGAGAGGTGCCCTTGAAGCGAGAGGAAGTGCTTCCGCTGTAGAAACGACTTATTATTTTTAAATTTGTCATGGTTGGTTTGGAGTGTTTATGTTAGTTGACGACCTCTGTGGCGCGGCGGGCGAAGCTTGGCCTGTGACGCAGGAGGTTGCGGGTTCGATTCCTGCCTCGGAACAAATATTTGTGCGATCGCAGATATTTGTTCAGGGTGTTCTAGGTATTTTCTATGTATAATAAAAAATATATAATACATTTATTTACAGAAATAATAATACAAGGTATGTACAAAATATGTACACATGAAACAGTTGTGCTACCTGAAGACCGCTGCAAGCGATCTAAAGGTAGCTCAACTGATCCAAATCACTACCAGACGGAAGCGTCCCTAAGATGCTGGCTGCATTGCCACGCTGAATGGCAATACTAATGCGTTGAGCCAGATAAGAGCCAGCTCTCGGGTCACGCGTCGCTTCGACCAGATGCCCTGAAAGAATTTTGAAAAAAATCAAAAATATCTATCTAAGTAATGTAATATAATGTATTAAGTATATCAGTTATCTTAGTACCCATAACACAAGCTTTGCTTAGCTTGTGGCTAGATAATTTTGTGTGAACTGTCCAGCATTATTTATTTATTTAGTAAGAAAAACGGCTGTTGAGCGAGGCACTGGTCAGCGAAAACCTAGAGACAAACATCAGGCTCCTGCGCCAGTGGGAGACTAGAATGGAGACTGCGAGGACGCCCGAACCCCCTAGGAATGGCCATCGGGTCCTCTCATCCGGTCGCCAACCGGCACGATGGAGCATTCTGGGATTTTTCGCGAGGCGGCGGGGCAGCCTTTTATGAGTGGCTAACTCACTAGTTGGGCCCCCTACAACCTGCGGTCGGCCAGTGGAGAACCGTGCTTCGGAACCCGCTACCCTCCAAGCCTAGCCTTCCGGCACACTTGCACCACTGCGGTCTCTAAACCGCACACGTAGGGAAAGACCAATTTTACCCATTCCATTACGAAGGGTCTAGTTTTACGTTTATGTTTAAAACCTTATGGGTATTTTTTTTTTTTTTTTTTTGTGTTTTATTCTTTTTTCTATGTAATATTTCTTTGTTTTTTTGTTTACGTGCTATTATTATTTTTTATTTGTTATTTCTCTTAAGTGTGTGTGCTACAAATAAATCTTTCTTTCTTTCTTTCTTTCACATGCTGAATCAAGTGCACGAACTGCTCAAACCCGTCACTTCCTCGATGGCTACACTGGACATCAGTCCGAAACACGACAATGTCGCTTCACGGACTGACTTTGTCAGTGGGTGGTGACAAGCCACGGCCGAAGCCTACCACCAGAGGGGCAAGTCCGAGTTTACACACACCATCGTAACGATGATCGTAACGGCAAGTGTACGTGTATTGCGTAGTAACTAGTCATTAATCTGTGACGTTTTTGGCTCAGATTAATAGCTAGTTATTATGTTATACACGTACGATCGTGTTACGTTCACCGTTACGATGGTGTTTGCAAAACTCAGACTCACCCGTCAGAAATGTAGTTACCCGTATGGCACCACCCAGATATCACGTGTAGGGACGCAAGGGTATTTTCCTACGGACACGGGTAACTTCGATCTCCAAACCTAGTCCGTACATGAATACATACATACATACATAGAAACACGCCTTTTTCCCCGCAGGGGTAGGCAGAGCCTCAATAGGCCACTTTTCACAGTGGGTTACACCATCGTGGAATATAATACATGAATGTCACAGCATATTTTTAAAATAATAAGAAAAATTTAAATGGAAATATTCGCAAATTTTTGGGGCATTTGTGTACATGCATTTAGTTATTCTATTTAAAAACAATAGTAAGTAATAAAAGTAATGCGGAATTTACATCAACAATGATGTTAACACTAGAAAGGGACAAATGACTGTAGATGGCGCCTCTCGCTCTGCTTATTTCTTGTCATAGCAGCGCTCTTCGCGAATTGTGACAGCTGGCTGTTGGGTTAAAACCATAGACATAAATTTTTTTCGCTTAGATCTATGGTTAAAACCATGAGCGCTTAAAGCTACTCAGTTCCAAAATTATTCAGTACAATATATGGGTTCCGTGATGTCCTCAACTATAACCTGCTGCTCAATTGCTCAATGCTAACTTCGCTCTCCAGTCCGCAGTAACAGGCTCGGGTAACAGGTACCACCACAGACTAGTCACACCACCGCTTAGATTATGCAAGTCGAAAATATGTACATTATGACACTATGGGACTAGGGGCATGGACGTAGTATACAAAAGGACTGAGCGCTCGCAGCTGAAAAACGAGCCGAGCAAGATAAATACTTTAGAGACAGTGTGTCTCTTTCTAATACGGTAACCATAAAAAAAACATGTCCAGGAAACTTTTTCCAGAGACACTTATGAACGTGGAGTGGAACAAACATTATTTAAATCTAATTATTTATTACAGTTATTTATGCAGCCACATTCATACTGGAGGCTTGGTAAGTGATCAGTATCACGAATCGATAACACTTTTTGTTAATATAAAATGTTGACTTCCCCTAATAGATGACTTGGGACTGGGCCAGGCATGGCGCACTCCGCGCTGTAGGTTTCGTTTCGTTTCGTATGAGGTAGTGCTGGCCTCTGGTGTCAGAGTTTGTCAAGCCGCCCGTGGGCCTCTGACATGGCTTATCGACTGCTATTAATCAATAACAGCCGGGACCGACAGCTTAACGTGCCAGCAATCCATTCAGGGGGCTGCCGCGCGTTAGTTAGTTTGGTAAACTCACTCAAGCGCCGCGTCGTGTCGTCCGTCAACTAAAATTTTGTAGTATTATTTATTCTGTGCTAAAATGAAGATAAACGCATACCTATTGCATCATTTGCAACGCATTCGGCTGCCTAAATACTAACAAGGATCCGAACCTCACGTTTTTCACACTTCCAAGGGACATTGAAAGGTATAGAAATACGCGTCTACATTATAGGTAACTAAGTAGGTATACTGTTGGAAGAGCTTATCACGTGCAGTTTGCGTTGGCCGTGGAGAACTCTAGCTGGTATCAATTAAACGACTTCACTTTAGGTACTGGTTATATATTGTCCATTATTAAATTGTTTACAATATTAGATTGTCATGATAAATTGAGATTAAATTAATTATAGGACGATCACAAGAAAATAGCCATTGTGCCGGGCTGTCGCACAAACAAGAGAGAGTACAAAAGAACCGCAGCTGTCACCTAAACCACAGACAAGTAATGTAAGGGATACAGATAATCTAACACTCCTCCTTATTCCTTACATTCCTCACTAGATTTATAAGAAGAATGACTCTACCCACATTTCATGACTCTACTATACAATGACTCTATTATACAATGTCTCTACTATACAATTATACATCACAAATAAGAGATTGATCTAGGTAGGTAAGCACACTGACTACACTAAAACAACAAAACAAAACAAGTAGCACAATTTCAGTTTATACATTTTAGTTGTAGATTATTCACAAAAGTATCATGTTTCTGTCTACATAACGGTTTCGTGAACACATCAGCTGTCATCTGATCAGTAGGTAAATATTTTACATTCATATGTTTTTCCTGTATGAGGTTTTTCACAAAATGATATCGCAAATCTATGTGTTTAGTTCTTTTATGGGAGTATTCCTTCACAAGTAACAATTTCTGAGCACTTTGATTATCGTTGAATACAGTGACATCAAAATGTTTGTCAATTATTTCTGACAAGAAATTCTTAACAAAACAGATGTCCTTGCACACATCGCCAATAGCAAGATATTCTGCTTCTGTGCTAGATAAAGCTATACAATGTTGCTTTCTAGCCTCCCAATTGATGACGTTTTCACCAATTTTTATAACAAACCCTGTATAAGATTTGCGATCAGACAAATCATTGGCCCAGTCTGCATCAGCATAAGCATTTATGTTATAGTGGCTTCCTTTGACATAATGAAGACCATAATTTATAGTTCCTGCTAAATAACGCAAGACTCGCTTTGCAGCGCACCAATGACTCATATCAAAGCAAGTGCTGTATTGACTTAATTGACTACAAGCGTATGAAATATCTGGACGTGTACACACAGACAAGTACATGAGTGATCCTAATAATTGTCTATATTGATAAACATTATCATCTAGACAATTTTTTGTCGGAGTTGTCCAATTTACAATTGACTGATAACGGTGTAGATACAGGCTTGCAATCAGCCATTTAAATTTGACTAATAGTCGCTTTACATAATCAGATTGGTCAAGGGTAATTTTACCTTTGTTTGAAGTTACATTAATACCTAAACAACTTTGTAATTTCCCTAGATGACGAACCTTGAAATACTGTTTTAGCATCGACAGAACATTTGTTTAACATTCATTATGAAATACATAAAAGTCATCGAAATACAGCGCTAATATTACATAGTCACCCTTGTTCTTTTTGACATACAAGCAAGGCTCACATTTGCTTTGCTTGTACCGATTTTCAGATAATACATTGTGAATTTTAATGTTCCATACACGGCTTGCCTGTTTAAGGCCATACATGCATTTTATAAGTAAACATACTTCAGCATTATCTTTGTCAGATTTAAAACCAGTTGGCTGTAACCGCAGGCAACTCACCTAGCTTTATATTTTACAAACCTACCGGTTGCATCGTACTTTTTCTTAAAAAAACATTTATTTTTAACAATATTTTGACTCTCAGGACGGTCGACCAGGTTCCATACATTATTTTTAATCATAGAGCCGTACTCACCTTTCATTGCCTCGAGCCATTCATCCTTTTCAGGTGAATTCATAACATCATTAAATGTTAGTGGTTCGTCTGACGAACTTGCTTGTGCCAATAAAGATGACAAGTCAAAGTCTTTTAGATTTGCAGGTAATTTACCTCGAGTACTACGAACGGGGCGAGAGATTGACACGTCAGTACCTACTGACGTAATCGGCTCTCCTCCTCCAGATGAAGAGGCCGGCAGAGAAGACACAGCGCCCAAAGGGTCATCATCTTCATCACGGCAAACATCATCAGATGCATCTTCTGTAGTACGGTACAGGTCAGACAGTGGCGAACACACAGACGGTGATATGTCCACATCTGAAACCAATAGATCCCTGTTAGCAATATCTAAAGACTTATCTGCAACACTATCACTAGATTGTGCAGATATTTCATCATTAATAAAATTATAATTATTATGTACATGGTCATCATTATTGAATATATCATTATTGGCATTATTATTTGAATTTTTATTATTAGTGTCATTGTTTAAAAACATTTGGTCATAAATAATAAAATTGTTTTTGCTCATTTGCTCAGCCCTCACTGCTTCATTTCCATAAAATTTATCCTCATGAAAAACAACATTCCTTGAATAAATAACTTTCTGAGGATTAACAGGATCGACAAGACGGTAACCTTTACATGTTTCACCATATCCAACAAAAATATGTTGTTGTGCCTTGGCATCAAGCTTTCGTCGTCGCTGATCAGGTATGTGTGAATAAGACACACAGCCAAAAACGCGCAGATGACTGAGATCAATTTTAGATCCAGTCCACTCACACTCAGGTATGCTATCTGACAACGCACTGGTAGGCGACCTATTTTTAAGGTAAATAGCCGTCATAACAGCTTCACCCCAAAAACGATTATTCAGACACGCTTCCTGCAACATGGCCCTAGCCTTCTCAAATATAGTGCGATTGACACGCTCTGCCACCCCGTTTTGTTCAGGGCAAAAAAAAGCACAGTTGTTTGATGAACAATACCTTCCTTTTTCAGGAAATTGGATAAATTGCTATTGCAATATTCAGTACCATTGTCAGTACGTAAGATTTTAATTTGCAAACCAGTTTGTTTTTCAGTCATAGATTTAAAAGCAATAAAATGGGAACTCACCTCCGATTTATTCTTCATAAGGTAACCAAAAGTCTTCCTTGTACAGTCATCGGTAAAAGTTAGCAAGTATCTGGCTCCACCCCAGCTGCTCACTTGCATCGGCCCACAAACATCAGAGTGGATAAGGTCCAGTGTGTGTACAGCACGTCTTGCACCTGTCCGAGGAAACGATGAAACATGCATCTTCCCCGTAAGACATGAGACACAGCTGCTTGGCACGCCGTCTTCATTCTGAAAAACAACACCAACACACTGATTTCCACCACCCAGTACAGACATACCTTTTTGATGTAGATGGCCTAGACGCTTGTGCCATAAGCTCATAGGCACACACGAAGCAGCATTGGCACTCACTGTTCCCTGCATAGATTGAAGGGACATGGAATTACCTACATGAGAGGTGTGTAAACCTTGCACTTTTATTTTATAGAGCCCATTACTTCTACTAGCTTCTAAAATCTGGTTGCATTTGATTTTACAATCATTATAAATCCTACACTTATCCTTATAGAATGCGACAATATAACCTTTGTCAGTAATCTGACTGACAGACAACAAATTATTCGATAGAGAAGGGACATAAAGAACATTTTCCAAATTAATGTTGCACTTCAAAGGAACCTTACCTAGACATTTACTTATTAATTGTTCTCCATTTGCGACAGAAATCGCACACTTCTTCTGAACTGTCGGGTTTCCTCTTACTCGCAACATAAGCCGAGCTGACTTCATTTCCATTGCGACGATGATCTTCCTGTAGAAGTCTAGTCCGCACAACCTCGCTTGTTAATGCATTCGCAATACTCGCCGTCTCCAAGCCAGTGACCAGCACGTTGAATTGCTCGGGTAGTCCTGACAATAGTATTTCACCTATCTCACCGTCATCTATGACTTTCCCTATGTCAGCAAGCTGCGCCACGAGACTCATGACTCCTTCAATGTACTCAGACATATTGGCGTAGTTATTGTAGTCGGTGCGATGAAGCTGGCGAAGCAACAAGACTTTTCTATAAAGTCCTTTGTCTTCAAACGTGTCGGACAATTTCTTCCAGGCATCCTTCGCAGATTTGGCATTCCGGACGAGCTGGTATAGGTTGGGCTGAATCGCAAGACAGATCCGCGCCAGCGCTCGTTTATCGCGCGCAGGATCAGCATCAGTCCCATCCACAGTATCCCAAACTCCATCCAATGTAAGCAGCATACGGATGGAAAATTTCCAGTTGAGGTAGTTGCTTATTCCCTTTAGCTTTTCGATATTTTGATTGGTTATATTTTGTGATCCGTCCATTTTGTACAACGGTGATTCGTCGGAGCACACTCAGAAAAATGATAGCTCTCAATTGATTAGAGTCTCCGAATCCAGCATTAGCTTATTTCGGCCTTCTGGGCATCATAACCTGTTGGAAGAGCTTATCACGTGCAGTTTGCGTTGGCCGTGGAGAACTCTAGCTGGTATCAATTAAACGACTTCACTTTAGGTACTGGTTATATATTGTCCATTATTAAATTGTTTACAATATTAGATTGTCATGATAAATTGAGATTAAATTAATTATAGGACGATCACAAGAAAATAGCCATTGTGCCGGGCTGTCGCACAAACAAGAGAGAGTACAAAAGAACCGCAGCTGTCACCTAAACCACAGACAAGTAATGTAAGGGATACAGATAATCTAACATATACCTACCTAACAAATGTAGACTTTTGTAACCTATCCTTAAATTGTATGTCTCCCGTATTTACGTAGTTAGATAGGTACTTACAAGATCTGCTTACAAGGTCACGATTAGCTTTGATGAATGAAGACAGACAGGTAAGTATCTAGTACCTATTTAATTGTGTTTAAGTATATATATATTTTTTGGTAGGTAGGTAATCTAGGTACCATGGACTAAATATAATGTAGGTAGGTAGTAATATTTTGATTATTCTACACAACAGAGTTCGCGTTCATACTTTTTTATTTGCCCAATTACGTAGGTAGGTACGTTTAGTACCTAATCTACCTACTATAATATAAAGCTGAACAGTTGTTTTGTTTGATTGTTTGTTTGTAGTTATTGTAGGTAGACTGAGAGCTAATAGGTTTTGCCCTAACTATCTACTTAAAATAATCATAAAACACATATACATACACACGCCGGCACAATTAGGGGAACAAAGGCAAAATGTGAAATTTTACAAGAATTTTGTATATTTTTGGGGTTTTTTGGATTTTATTATTAATATTATTAATAAGAAGTTAATACAAAATAAGATTAAGGTTTTTTAAACCTTAATTTCAGGGGTAAAAAACCCAAAACCAATAAATGCAAATTTTGAAATTAAAAGCTTACAAGTTTTATGCAGTTTTTATAAAGTTTGCAGAACAACAACAACACATTAATAACGCGTATTACTGCCACGGGCTCTTATGAGAGCCTGGATGCGTTTTCCTATGCTCCCAATGATGCCATCAATCATTTCTTGGGGCAAATTTTAACTCTTCAACGTTCCTGGGAGTCGGGATTTTTTGATGTACCCTTATTCCGATGGCGTCCCAAACGTGTTCAATAGGGTTCATGTCAGGAGAACGTGTTTGCTGGCCAATCCATTTGCGTAATGGCAACTTCATTACAGTAATCGCACACCACGCGCGCTGTGTGGGGCCGAGCGTTATCGTGCATAAACACAAAATCGTCGCCTATAAAAGGGGCAAAAGGCATTACGTGTGGCTCTAGGATCTCTGAGATGTATCGGAGTGCAGTCAGAGATCCATTTTCAATAACAACCAGCTCCGTACGTGCTCCCAAACATATGCTGCCCCACACCATTACTGAGCCTCCACCATATGCCACTGTTTTGGTAAAGTTAGCTTGGTTGTAGCGTTCCCCTTGATACCTCCACATCCTCTCCCTCCCATCTATGAAATTTACGCAAAAGCGGCTTTCATCTGTGAATAAAACTCGCCTCCACTCTTCTGTCCAATCACGGTGCTGTCGAGCAAACTCTTATCTGGCTACTCGATGACATACCACGAGTTTCGGTGCCTTGTCTGGCACGTATGACTTCATTTAGTCGTCGTCTCACTGTTCGTTCACTTACTCGCACGTTACGCACTTTTTCTAAGACATTTCGGGTCTGAACTGCAGTTTGGCGTCGGTTTCTCAGAGTTTGCACCTTTATAAAACGGTCATCTACGGCGTTTGTTGCCCACTTTCTGCCTTGTCCCTGTCTCCGCAAGTAAGAATGCGTCTGCCTGTATCGTTGCACATTGCGACAGATCACAGATACCGACACACCCAATGCAATACTCACTGTACGGTAGGTGTGACCTTCCTCAATCATTGTAACAGCTCTGGCAACTTCAGTTGCAGGTAAATCACTCATTTTGTATGCAGTACAATGTGAACTCCTCAAAAGTTAACAGTAGATTGATCCAGGAGTCACAAAAACCATTTAAACAATACTCTTAGTGAAAACAATTAAGATCGCAAAAATGTTAACAAACACATATGAGAGTATAACTTTTATTTAAACATAAGAGAACACCATTATTTATCATCACTTGACACCACTTGACATCCGATTAAGCTGAAATTTGGCATACCTGTCAAGATCCAATGGTAGTAATTATTAATGATGAGTCTTTTCGAAATGGTGGATTTTTTCCCGTAAAAACTCAGTTTTTCAGCCACAATTTAAATTGGGTTAGGACTAGACGGAGACTCTTGACGACTTGAATATAAATAAAACTATAATAATTATATCACTTGACATTGGCTAAATTGTTGCAAATAATGCACAGAAGCCATTACCTAAGATAAGAAGAAGAAGATTAATGATGATAATTTTTATGCTGATGCAAGCTGATCTGATGAATTGATGATGGTGAACAACGGAACTCCTTGATGGATAATATTAGACTGGCCGTGTTTAGCCTCATTTTGATCAGCATATGATTCCAATCACTAATTTATAAAAGCTTGTCTTATTTATTTATTTTTTAATGAAAATCTAATTTTGTTGGATTTAAAATAATGTCCTATTGATAAACCCTAACAGTGACGAAATGTTGGTCCAGTAAGTGAATTGAATTCAAATAATAAAAATAGTGTTCTCATTTTCAGGAACACCATGTTTCAGGCCCTGAAACGGAGGGCTGCTTCAGTCAGTTAAAAATCAAATCTACGTTTTGGAATTTTGCAGCATACCCACCTTACTGTTGAGATGCTGTTGAAATAGTTTTAAATATTTGATGAGGGTAGTGGATTCTACCCAGGCAGGCGAACGTTCGCCCGCCGCACCACAGAGGTCGTCAGACACTTTTAACACAGATTGGCAAACAATAGCATAGGATCGTAGTGACTGGAGGATATGGGGGAGGCCTTTGCCCAACAATGGGATGATTCAGGCTAACAGTAACCGTAACATTATAAGTATGCAAAACTTTGAATGTTTGTTACACAATAAAGGATGCATTGTATGTATTGTAAGGATGTATTGTATTGTATTGTATTGTATTGTATTCATGTCATGACACCAGGCGAGCGGCAGGCAGCAGTAGTTTTGTTTGTGTATTAATTCATGCTATCACTGTAAAAAGATTGAGCCAATTGATGAAATTTAGTAGTGAAATAGGTGTAACATATGAAGGTACAGGTACCTACCAAAACCTGCAATAAAACCCCACGGGCGACAGAAGTACATACAGCCAAATGTACCTACATCACAGAATAAATAATTGTACAAACTACGTAAAATAAAAAGGGCTTATTCCTGGATGATCCCAAGTCCAAGAGTTAATTTTAATGTTAAAGAACTCCCTTTTCCGCATTCAAACTCTATGTTCGGTCCACTATGACTGAAAGTCCAAGAGTTTTTATGCTGTATTTTTATTTGTAGATACCTACAACTTTCTGCCGATGTAGATTTTACTTGTTTTGTTTAACTACTTACCTAACAATATAATGTTTTAAATAAATAAGATAAATGTGTCTTATAATTGTTTGAAATTTATACCTCTCTGATAGGATTCACTACAACTACATAACATTAAATCATATTGCTTGTTTAGGCTGGTTTCTTTTAGTCAAGTGTTTTATTAATGGTTGCTTTTTAAGCTAAATTTTAGTCCATACATTGACGCTCTGCCTACCCCTTTGGGGAAAAAGGTGTGTGTCTAAGTATGTATCTATGTAAGTAATTTCGATGTTATTTTCGCTATTAATCCAGTTTAACCAAATAACCATTCGCTGCAACTAATGACCAATATAAAAGCCAACAACAGTCATTTCAGTGTAAAGTTATACTCTGCCCATATTTGGTAAAATACGTTGGTTAGTATGAAAAATCAACTAGGTACCTTAATTTACTATATTCTGTTATGACCTGAAACAACTGCCTGGCTCTGCATTCAGGCATAAATACCTTATTTCTAGTTCAGTAAAAGTCCTGCTCTTTTAACTCGTTCCTTCAATCCGTTGGGATCGGATAGGTATCCAATCTAGATGTTTACGATGAATGAACACACTGAGTGCTTCTGGATAGTTTGTCTGCTGATCAGGTGAAGGCTCAGTCGTTGTTGCCTGAGTTTAATTCAGTGAAGATTTTAAACAAACTAAACTTCATATGAAGAATCAAATGCTATTAATGTTGTGTTCTTTAATTTGAATGAAATTCTTTACACATTTCACTTCACACTGACTATTTTATGAACCAAACCAACCACTGAGCATCTAATTCTGGATAAGATCTGCACTGACGTCTCGCATTGGGGTGTATTGTGCATTGTCTTCGTCCTGAAGACAGCTGCGACTGCGACACAGACCACTGTCCGTGGCCCCTGTCTTTAGCAGATGGTAGTTGAGATCACAGCCCACCATCATTTCATCTTTAACAATGTGTTTGTTATATTTTTGTTCTTGGCTGGGAGCATCGACTTTGTTTCCTCACAGTCCTGTCTACGTTCCCATATTTTCTGGTGTTCCGTTTCGGAGTTAAGTTTAAGCCTGTTTTTAATTTCCACCGTTGGTGGGTTGGATGAGCTGATGTCTTTAGGAGTTAGTGTGAGTTTAGCTCCTTTCTTTGCAAACTCGGACTTGCCTCTCTGAGGGTGAGGCACTGCAGCTTGTCCGACCCGAAGTGGTTGTCGTCCCAGAGCACGTGGTAGTGCGACGGACGAGACGTGCCCTGCAACACACGCACGCGGTACATACTAATGTAGATACTACTACCAGCGAGATGGCCATGCGATCTCGATGCATGCGATGATTGAATGAAACGCAAAGCAACTATCAACTTTCCTACCAAAATTTATAACAGTTTTTGATTATTTTTATTTTTTGTTTTTCATGATATTGTAATGTCTACCTATGTACTTAGTGGATTTTTGTTTTTGTCTTCTTGTTTTATGTGTGTGTTGTGCGTGTGGAAAAATAAATAAATTTTCTTTCTTTCTTTCAAAGCTACACGGCGACATTCAGTTTGATGTGCTGATGAAATACCGACACCATGGCCATACCATCGCTATAAACTATCCAACACCACTGCGCTGTGATGGGCCAGTATGATAGCCTATCATGTAAAGGAGCCAAGTCAGACAAATAGAGAAGTTAACCCAAAGACTACATTATATTTACCCGAGCGAAGCCGGGTTCGCAGCTAGTAATAAAGATTGCCTATTTGATTGAGTAATTGAGATTGAAGTCTTTCCTAAGGTCGGTATTCCTATTCTTAGTCAAAGTATTCCATAAAATCTTCATTGAATAGGTACCTATCTACCAACCTTGAGTAAGGTTGAGTGGAGTGGAGGAAGGTTCGAGGAACGACTAATATGGGTGTCAGTATCTTCATAGTGCTGCGTATCGAGAGCAAGAATTGTAATATTGCTGTTATACAGACGCCGGCGCCAACATCAATTTTATAAGTTATTTTAGTTTTTTTCTATAGTATAAATGGTTTTAGTCATTCACTATGTGTAAGACGATTCGATAGTTACCTACCTGTACCCAGGTTGTATTAATATTTATTCTGTGACCCAGGTGTGACCCTGGGGCTTAGTACGAGAATTGTATAGTATTCGAAACTATATGAAGTTTCGTTTCCTTCAATACATTTTTGTACTTGACAGGTACCTGTAGGTGTAGTTTAAGGTGGGACTTTCATCAACCAATTACGGAACACTTATCGCAGTATGCGGGGGGGAGGGAGGGAGAGGTACGGTCATTCGTCGCCTGGACATCAGCGCTGCCAATTGGCGGGTCACTACCCTAAAAGCGGGTAATTTGACGATAAATTGAGAAAGCGTTTAATTTGGCGGGTATTTTATTGATTGAGCTGATCGCCTTGGTGAGTGAGTGTTTCGTTCGTTTTTTCAGATATAGCCCTAAAAAATTCACATGTAGTCATGAACTGAAAGCCTACATCACTATAAAATTGTAAACACGGTTTAACAGATGTCGGTCAGATGTTTATATACAGTGAAAAATTCGGTCGATCATTACCCATTGTATCTTCCTAAACATAGCTAAAATGTTGACGTTCAAATGATTAGCGCGATACATAATGTGCAAAACGTAAGGGTTTTGAAAACTAATCCAATGATAATTTGAATTTTATAGTAGCACGGTTACACGGTTATTGGTACCTATACTTTGTAAACAAAAAATAAATAAGTGCCGAATAAGAAATCATAGTCTGTAGTGGGTTTTGTTATTTTACAGTCGAGAAAAATATGGTTTATTGCGATCTTATGAAAATTTGGTCATTATGTAAAACTAATGAGTGTACTGACTACATAACCAAACAGACTCTTATCCACACTACAACAATTCATAAACTAAAACTTAATACAATTTATAAAACATAGTTTTTAATCTTATTACCTTGACAAACAATAATATTCTACCTATTACCTATACATTTACAGACAATTAACACTTAATAAATCTTAAGTTCTTCACTTTCAGTTCATCCTAATGTATAACCAAGTAAAAAAAAAAACATGGCCCAGTTCGCAGCCCTTCGTGGACAGTCTCACGCGAAATACATGACTTTTTTAGTGATAGCGTGTACTTTGATGGCTCGTTCCATGGCTACGACGGTTCTGTCCTCGCTGCTGCTCGATTGATGGCTGCCTTCTCCAGAGTCGTGCTCCTTCTCGACGAGGTGGTACCGGGCGCGGAACGCGACGAGGTGCGCGTAGTAGGCGGGCGCCGGGATGGACACGGAGCGCGTGCAGCGCACGTACGTGTGGCACAGCTGGTACGTGAGGCACTGCAGCTCGTCCGACCCGAAGTGGTTGTCGTCCCAGAGCACGTGGTAGTGCGACGGACGGGACGTGCCCTGCAACACACGCACGCGTTACATACTAGAGCACGTGGTAGTGCGACGGACGGGACGTGCCCTGCAACACACGCACGCGTTATATACTAGAGCACGTGGTAGTGCGACGGACGGGACGTGCCCTGCAACACACGCACGCGTTACATACTAGAGCACGTGGTAGTGCGACGGACGAGACGTGCCCTGTAACACACGCACGCGTTACATACTAGAGCACGTGGTAGTGCGACGGACGGGACGTGCCCTGCAACACACGCACGCGTTACATACTAGAGCACGTGGTAGTGCGACGGACGAGACGTGCCCTGTAACACACGCACGCGTTACATACTAGAGCACGTGGTAGTGCGACGGACGGGACGTGCCCTGCAACACACGCACGCGTTACATACTAGAGCACGTGGTAGTGCGACGGACGGGACGTGCCCTGCAACACACGCACGCGTTACATGCTGGTGGCTGCACAGATAGAAGTCGAACTCGGTGGGGTGTGTGATGCCCAGGTCCACAGTGGTGCCGGCCGGGATGTTGTAGTCACACTCACCTGTATGCCCTGGTGGCTGCACAGATAGAAGTCGAACTCGGTGGGGTGTGTGATGCCCAGGTCCACAGTGGTGCCGGCCGAGATGTTGTAGTCACACTCACCTGTATGCCCTGGTGGCTGCACAGATAGAAGTCGAACTCGGTGGGGTTTGTGACTCCCAGGTCCACAGTGGTGCCGGCCGGGATGTTGTAATCACACTTACCTGTATGCCCTGGTGGCTGCACAGATAGAAGTCGAACTCGGTGGGGTGTGTGATGCCCAGGTCCACAGTGGTGCCGGCCGGGATGTTGCCTGACTTGCCCGACTGCTCCTTCTTGTCCGCGCAGAACAGGCGCGTGTGGTGACGCTTCTGTACCGCTATGAACGTTACTCCGGGCTTATATTCCGCTTCCAACTAGAAGTGGAAAACAGAGACGTCAGAACCGGCAACCTCTCTCATCTCGGTCAGCTACTCGCCCACCACGCCACAGGTACCCCTGAACCAAACAACCGAAGTGTCACATGAGTCCAGTTAGAAAGATATTTTATTCAAAGCTTTTCCATGTCACTATAAAACATGACTATCCTTAGAATAGTTAGTGTTTTGCATGGACAAGCAGTTTCCAATTCGATGGAAAGACACATAAGATGGTGTAACTATTGATAACCAGTCTTTATTAGTAGTCTGTTCAGAAAGAGACCCGTCGTGGGATTTGAGGGCGCAGCTGTGCTTATTTATCTTTTTTATTTGGCGTGTAATATAACAGCGCGTCTGTTCCGTTTAGATCCTTTTAAAACTGTAACTTTTTGTTTAGGCTATGATTCAAAATGCCGAACGTTTGAATCACAAACCAAAGAAATAGTTATTGAACGAGAGAAGCAAATTTGTATGTATGTATGTTTGTCCGATGAAAACTTCCGTACCGTTAATCCGATCTTCATGTTATTTGGTAGGGGAGTAGATGTATAGGTACAATTTGTATGTAATGTTATGAGCCATATCGGTCGGGGGGTTGTTGAACTGTCGAGGTCCAAGAGAGGGAACAAAATAAAAGTGGGGTGTCATGTGAAAGCGCTTTGCTTGGACATTTTACAGATATTTTTAATTATTTTTTAGATAATGTAGTTTTTGAGATATTAGGTATAATACAAAATGTAAAAAAACAACACCTCTTCTAGGGAGTACCCTATAGGTTTTAGTTTTTTTACAAATTCTATTAAAAAAAAAAAAGTATGTATACACTTACATCGCGTGTTTTCGCGAGGTCTCAGTTCGGGGCGAACCACTAGTATAAACTAAAGAAAACGTTAGTTCAAAATTTGGCCACGACGGCTCTCTTTCTGAACATACACTAGCGCGGCTATAACTATCAAAATATAAATAAAGAATAAAAATGAGAATGTGTAAGAATCAAAAAAGTGTGGTTCCTGCTACGCGTCCGGACACCGTTAGTGTTGTGTGTCGAGTTGGTGTGAATTGGGACAATGAAACCGATGGTAGTGGTATCGTTCGTAATAAAAGAGTGAGAAAGAGGGTAGATCGATATATCTGCCAATAACATCTACTCGCAAAGACTTTAGTTAGTTAGTTCTCCCGTGATCATGGCGCATGCAACTGTGCCGAAATATCAGGAACATTTAAAACTCAAAAATCATGGTAAATATCCCGTTTCTAGTGAAAATTATATAAATAAAGAAGTTTCACTCACCGCCAAGCACGCTTCTCTAACAGCTATCAGTTCATACTGCAGCACGTGTTGAAACTGTCCTTCAGAGATACCGTCCCTATACACAATGATTCTATACGGCTTAAAGCCGCCGGTGCTCTTGTAAAACATTATCAGTAGCTCTTTGACCATACTACTCATCTCTTGGACGGTGTCTTGTCTGAAATCGAAAGGTTTTTGGGAGTACTCCATAGAATTTCTATGAAGTACAAATATATTAGTGTGTAATTAAATTGTAGACCTTATATACTAAATAATAACAGCAATGATATAATCGTAGGTAATTATAGAGATGCTTTAAAAATAACAAATATTATTTTACTTTAGAATTCGTAATCAAACTCAGATCTCACTACATCATAAACGTTGTTACCATGTTTGTATGTTTGTTACTCAATCACGTCGAAACGGGTAAACCAATTTCGGTGAAATTTGGTATACACATAGATTATGACCTGGATTGAGCTACTCTTTATCCTGGTAAAACGCGAGCGAAGCCGCGGTCGGACATTAGGGTTTTATAAACCATACTGTCAATAATTATTTGAAAACCGTTGGATGGATAGGCGTTTTTCCATTCCATTCAAATTTAGTACAAAATGCATGGAAATGAAGTCGCAATTTGAACACACCGAATGGCGTGGCTTGGGCGGCCTTTTTCTCTTCGGTGTGTTTTAAATTACACTTTATTTCGATACATTTTTGTATGAAATTTGAATGGAATCGCAACACGTCAGCGCCAGATGCCTTTTCTATGTGGCTTGCGTCTAAGACAGGTGATAGATATAAGTATCTATACCTAGATAGGTACCTTTTCATGTATGACATTGTTATGTTATATCTCATCGTTTGGTAACTACCTGTGTTGCTGCACGCGCACCGTCGCGGCGTAGCGGCTCGGGTGCGCGTCCATGGAGCCGACGACAGCCGCGATGGAGGGCTTCTTGTTGTCGCCGGCCGGCGGGTGCGTCACGTCCACGCCCAGGAATATGACCGGCTCGTTGAACACCTGCACACACACACACATGAGCCACCTGCAGCCTGCACGAGGACACTGCACCAGTGCACATGTACCGCACCTTGGGCCGCAGCGAGGGCACGAGGATGGAGTTGATGCCGCCGAGCTTCACGTTGATCTTGAGGCACAGGTTGCTGAGCGTCTGCGGCGACGTCTTGTTCACGTTCTTAGCTTGCACGCACTGCGTCGCCATCCCCAGGACCGTGTCGCCGACGCGCTTCACCTCCGCTGAAAAACATATGACATTTTGAAGTCAAGTAGGCTAACAATGATGCTGCACAATGTGCTATGGCGTTAAGGACGACGTCAGGGACATAACATACCTAACTAATATATTATGTAATAAACCCCACCCTTTCTAACTCTTGCACAGATTCTAATGTTTCTAAAATAAAATGGTGCCGGTCTTCAGATAGCGTTCCCGTCGTCTTTATCAAAACAGCTCATATTCTTCTTTTTAGGGTTCCGTAACAAAAATTACAGAACCCTTATGGATTCGTCATGTCTGTCTGTCTGTCTGTCTGTCCGTCTATGTCACAGCCACTTTTTTCCGAAACTATAAGAGCTATGCTGTTGAAACTTGGTAGTAGTAGATGTATTCTGTGAACCGCAATAAGATTATCAAACAAAAATAGAAAAAAAACAATAAATATTTGGGGTTATACTTAGAACTGAACTGAAACTCAAAAAACTTTTTTCTTCATACCCATACGTGTGCGGTATCTATGGATAGGTCATCAAAAATGATATTGAGGTTTCTAATATCTTTTTTTTCTAAACTGAATAGTTTGCGCGAGGGACACTTCCAAAGTGGTAAAAAGTATCCCCCCCCCCCCCCCCCCCGTAACTTCTAAAATAAGGGAATGATAAAACTAAAAAACATATATGATGTACATTACAATGTAAACATCCACTGAAAATTTGTTTTGAACGAGATCTAGTAAGTAGTTTTTTATTTTTGGTGTTCCCCATACTTAGAACTGAAATTCAAAAATCTTTTTTCATCATACCCATACGTGTGCGGTATCTATGGATAGGTCTTCAAAAATTATGTTGAGGTTTCTAATATCATTTTTTTCTAAACTGAATAGTTTGCGCGAGAGATACTTCCAAAGTGGTAAAAAGTGTGTCCCCCAACAAAATATGATGTACATTACCATGTAAACTTCCAACCGAAATTGGTTTGAACGAGATCTAGTAAGTAGTTTTTTTTTAATACGTTATTAATCGTAATCCATCCAAGAACTTTTATATTATGTTACTTGCTGCTACGGACCCCTTCATGGGCGAGTCCGACTCGCACTTGGCCGTTTTATTTTAATTTTATGAATCATATATGCAAACTAGCATACGGCCCACCATATGTGAAGTGGTCACCGTCACTTATAAACACCAGCAACACCAGGGTTATTATCGATGCGCTGCCTACCCTTAACAAATTTATGATAACTTTTCTTGAAGCGACACATGTCGTAACCAAACGGGAAAACCTCAGATGGGAAGCTCATTCCATAGTTTGTAGGTATGGGGAAGAAATGACCTCGAGAAACGAGTCGTTCGAGAAACCCAGGGTTCTATGATGTGCGGATAAGCTTTGTCACGGTGCGGGGAAGAGCGATGGTAAAATCTCGATGCCGGGATGAGATCGATAAGCTCGTTAGAGCATTCCCCGTTGTAGAGGCGGTAGAACACACAAAGAGACCCGATGGCTCTGCGTTGGCTAAGCTGTTTTAGAGTATCGGAGAGCTTGGGGTCGCCGATTATTCTAATGGCTCTTCTCTGTAGAGAGTCAAAACGAAGTAGCTGGTACTTGGGTGCCCCATGCCATAGATGGGAACAGTATGCTACGTGCAGCCTAACTTGTTTTTTGTAAAGCAATAGCCGTTGATTCGGCGTAAAATACTGCATAGCAGGGTTTAGCACTCCAAGCTTTTTGGAAGTCAGTGCAGCTTTTGCTTCGAGATGTCTCCCATATTGGACCTCATTAGATATCTCGACCCAGAGAATATTAATACTTGCCGAGATGGATAAGGGAATGTCTTGGAATTGCGGCGACACATCGAACGGGGCCTTCTTAGACGTGAACGTGAGACGAGACCGTAGGGCGTATTCTAAAGGTGCTCGCCAGGCGTCGTTAGAGTGGCCGATGCACGAACGCACGCGCATTCAACACCACGCTTTCTAAGCTTGAAACTACTTACATTAAGCATGAATAAATGATATGGAATGAAATGAAATGACCATATGCTCGCTTCCTATCCCAAAGATACTTCAACCGGGGAAGTATGTTGAGTTTGCGGTAATAATGATATAAGTAATTAATTTTGTGAAAATTAAAAAAACCCTCAACGCAATGAAACGGCTGAACCGATATTGATCAAACATAGCTAAGAACACACCCGATTAATTCACCTTTCAAACAAAAAAAAACGGTTCATCCGTTCTGGAGCTACGATGCCACAGACAGCCACACACACAGACACGTCAAACTTATAACACCCAGTAGTTTTTGTTTCGGGGGTTAAAAATGCAGACGAGGAGAGCTATTTGCCGAACTAAATATATTTGCCAACTTGCATTATATCTACGTGAGCTAGCATACCGTCTCACATTAGTCGTTCGAGCCGGAGAAAAGTCAAAGCTATAGTAAAAAAAAAAAAAAACATTGAATACACAAGGATCCTATAGAAATTTGGGAATATAAACTTTATTTTTATTTCTCGTGTTAATACAATGCACGTCACTTTTAAAAAAAAATACTATACAAGTGTAGGTGTATATATAAGACTAGTGGAATGCCTGCGACTTCGTCCGCGTGTACTTTTCCATACAAACTTATACACCCCGCTGCACTACTTAGGGGTTGAATTTCTGGAATTCCTTTCTTAGTGCACCCTTAGACCACAAAAGGAACGTACCTTCCAAATTTCAGGTCTCTAGGACTTATGGTTTAGGCTGTGCGTTGATAGTCAGTCAGTCAGTCATTCAGTCAGTCACGCAACGATTGTATATATATTGATTTCATAGATATTTACGATATCACCGTGAGAATGTTAATTTACTTAAAAAGCTCCCTCAAGGAGTCACGCGGAGGAGATACTCACCGTACACGGGTGTTTTGCCAGGCAGCACCACTACGACGAGCTGTAGCTGCACGAAGGTGGACTTGAGGTACTTGAACATGGGCTCCACTTGGTCCGGCCCCGTCGCGTACTTGCAGAAGCAAGGCTGCCCGATTATAGGCATGCCGGCATCGTTTGAGATCCTCTGAAGCTGCTGAGTGAAATTTCTGAAAAAACATTGCCAATTTAAATGTTGGTACCGTTCTAGAGGGATTTATAAGATTAAATAAACGGAAACAGTTTTATTTTTTTATACAACTTTGTTTTACGGATCAAGCTGATGGCCCCACCTGATGTTAAGCGGTACCCTCTGCCCATAGGCACTACACACACTACCACATAGGTCACTTCCACCTAGGACGCATCCTATATGTGGCACTGCACTGCGCCCTAGACATAAAGATGAAATGTCTCATGTGCCTGTAATTTCACCGGCAACCATACCCTTCAAACCGGAACACAGCAATACGAGCACTGCTTTGCGGCAGAAATAGGTATGGTGGTAGTACTACCCCGGACGAAGTCTTTCACAAAAAAAGCTCTACTACTACTAAAACAGTGCTCCACGCCCATGAAGATCTGCTTGCCGCGCATGTCCCACACGCCTTGGTTCGTCTTTGAATGAGTACTCACTTGAGCGCGTCTTCCCGCACGGTCCGCTGCGGCGCGAAGCAGGCGATGGCCCACACGCGGATCTCCACGCCCATGAAGAACTGCTTGCCGCGCATGTCCCACACGCCTTGGTTCGGCAGTGCCTGGAACAAGTGCTACAATTTTAAGTGACAAACAGAACAAAGTTAAGGAGAAGCTTGGTTTTGTTTTATTAATTTTTTATCAGCTCAATGACACCGTAATATTGTCATCGTAACCTGGCAGGTATGCAAAATATCTGATAAATTGGATAACGCAACCTCCTTCAAAATCATCTCGCTAGATTTGAACCATACAATCAAAATCAAGGCAAGATACATTTTCTTCTTCAACATAGATTTTATAACTGAAGATTGGCTTTTGTAGAGAAGCTGAAGCTTCCACGCTGTTCTGTTTTTATCAGTGAAGCAGCGCTGACAGAATAATAAAAACTTGTTAAGTAAAAAGTTTTGGATTGAAAAGGATCTGCGCGTTGTAGACCAAGTAGACCCTATGCTAAGGTTAAGGAAGACATAAAATATAAAGTCAGATAGTTTTATAACCTGTCCGCCTAGCGAGGAGACGCGGCCGCCGTACTGCAGCATGGGCGGCGGCAGCACGCGGCCGCGCACCTCCATCATGTTGTTGGAGATGGTGAGGCCGAACTCCTTCACGTACAGGTCCATGTTGTGCAGGACATAGAAAGTGATTACCTGTCCGCCGAGCGAGGAGAGGCGGCCGCCGTACTGCAGCATGGGCGGCGGCAGCACGCGGCCGCGCACCTCCATCATGTTGTTGGAGATGGTGAGGCCGAACTCCTTCACGTACAGGTCCGTGTTGTGCAGGACATAGAAAGTGATTACCTGTCCGCCGAGCGAGGAGAGGCGGCCGCCGTACTGCAGCTTGGGCGGCGGCAGTACGCGGCCGCGCACCTCCATCATGTTGTTGGAGATGGTGAGGCCGAACTCCTTCACGTACAGGTCCGTGTTGTGCAGGACATAGAAGGTGATTACCTGCCGCCGAGCGAGGAGACGCGGCCGCCGTCCTTCAGCTTGGGCGGCGGCAGCACGCGACCGTGCACCTCCATCATGTTGTTGGAGATGGAGAGGCCGAACTCCTTCACGTACAGGTTCGTGTTGTGCAGGACATAGAAGGTGATTACCTGTCCGCCGAGCGAGGAGACGCGGCCGCCGTTCTGCAGCTTGGGCGGCGGCAGCACGCGGCCGCGCACCTCCATCATTTTGGAGATGGTGAGGCCGAACTCCTTCACGTACAGGTCCGTGTTGTGCAGGACATAGAAGGTGATTACCTGTCCGCCGAGCGAGGAGACGCGGCCGCCGTACTGCAGCTTGGGCGGCGGCAGCACGCGGCCGCGCACCTCCATCATGTTGTTGGAGATGGTGAGGCCGAACTCCTTCACGTACAGGTCCGTGTTGTGCAGGACATAGAAGGTGATTACCTGTCCGCCGAGCGAGGAGACGCGGCCGCCGTACTGCAGCTTGGGCGGCGGCAGCACGCGGCCGCGCACCTCCATCATGTTGTTAGAGATGGTGAGGCCGAACTCCTTCACGTACAGGTCCGTGTTGAAGTTGGCGCGCCGCACCAGGTTGTTGATCTCGCGCTCCCTACACAAACAAATCAGCATCGATACTAACTACAAACAGTATCTACTCATGAGAACTGTACTGCTTCATACGAACCTAAGTTTGCTTCTTATTAAGATTATTAATTAATTGACATTACATTGTGATTTCGTCAGTTTCTTAGAGCAAAACCTCTATGGTTTCCCATTAAATTTAATAGAATCAAACGAGCATGGTTTATTATATTTCCATAATCTTTAAGTTGGTGTGATTACGACACCATATAATTTTACAAAAAACTAGCAAACCACGGGTACGGATATTAGTGTATTATCATGTATACCTACAACATTGGTGGATTGATGAGAAAAAAAATCTAAAGTAGGAACAAACCCAAAACGGGTTACAAATACAAACATTATGCAAAGTGCAACTTTTACTGCTCCTATACCACGTTCGCGAAAACTGTAATTATAATCGTGTGTGGTGTCATATATGTGTCGTGGTGTGTCCAGCTAAATAACAGAGCCTGAGCCCATCATCTCCTCCCGTGTATGTCATAAAAGTACGTTTCGTAAGTCGGAGACCTACCTGTCGGGCGCAGACCGCGCGGTGGCTTTGATCATGGTGGAAGTCTGCATGTCCGTCAGTTTCTTGATACATCGCTGTCCCGGGACTATGTTGCACACCTCCAGCGGGAGGTACGTGTGTTTGTGCTCCTGGCCCACTTGTAAACACGGGAGATGCGGAAATCTGAGCTTCATCTTGTATTTTTCTAAGAAGTATTTAGCTACTGTACATTCTACTGTTTGTCCATTTTCTAATTGAAGAGGGAAGCTGTAATGAAGAACAAAAGTAAAATTTTGATGGATATTATTACCGACTTTTTTTTACATCATTTATAACATATTTGTCCATTCATCCACACCCACACTTTCACAAACAACACACTCACTCACCCACATAATCCTGTGATAGCGAGACTCTTAACAGACTGGTGGTAGCAGGAGAGCCACACCCTTACGCGCAATTAATCATCTCAAACTCGCCCATTTTTGTTTTTGTACTGATTAAATTTAGTTTTGCATAAAGTAGTATTTAAAATGTTTGGCTCGCATATTGTTTTCTACATACTAAAACTTAACCGTCACGGCCTTAGCCCTGAATACCAATAGCAGTTTTATTATTTTTCTTTCATCATCAAGCCAATAGTTAAAAAGTCATCCAATATGTTCAACTGGTTGAACAGATAGTTGAACATATTGGAGTAGAGGGGTAAATAGCAGTTTAATCCTGATTCTAAGTTTAAACTATTTCTGTCAATGGACGAAAATGGTTTAAACTGACATTTATAGATTTAACTGCTATTGATATTACGGGCCTTAGTCAGTCCGGGTATCTGCGATAGAGGCTTGACCTAGTGCGGAGCCCCTGACTGACTGACTGATTCATCATGTAAACATTGGCTACCTACATTGTTTTGTAAACAAATTATTTGTACTATGTATACTTACGACTGCATCTGTGCAGGCCTTCTGGTCACATTACATACTCTGTATTTCCTCTTCATTGTACCACAATGCGTGATTTCTATTTTAAGTCCTTTTATTTCTTTAGTGAATTTGACTCTCTGTGAGTCTGTCAAAGGTTTCCTTTGTTCATTTATGTCCCTTATATCTAATACTTCGCACATAAACTCTATAACGGGCTGTGCTTTGTAAAAAGCAGTTGCAGACACTGTAAGTGAAAAAGCATTGATAAAATGTAATCTACCACTTATAGTAGAAGATACAGCATCTTCAAGCATAGATATTGCATAGTGTATAGCGTCTGTATGGAAAGAAAAGAGGCGTGGGTAACGAGGACGTGGCTCAATTATGTACCGAAGACTCTGGCTAACGAAAATTAACAATAAAGGACGGAAAATTAAAATAAAAACATCAAAATTACTATTGGAAAATTGGAATAACCTAATTTGATACTTTGCCGCTGTTTTCCAGTGCCAACATTCGTTAGCCAGACTCTAGCAACACTGTCTCGTCAATATAGCTCTTGCTTGATACTTGTAATGAAAAGACTGACATAGCGGATTGACTATCTACGAACGCACAGCCTAAAAGTCCTGAGACCTGAAATTTGGAGGGTACATGCCTTTTGTAGTCTGTGTGATTGTTTTAAAAGGTCTTTATTATGTACTAGCAACTCGCCCCGGCTTCGCACGGGTAGTGTCAGGATCCCCCCCCCCCCCCCCCCCTAACCCCTTTCCCAACCCCTCCATCTATCCAAACACCAAATACCATCAAAAACTGCTAAAGCAGTTTCCCTTAGGGCGTTCCACTGGTCTATCATGATAGGTTCAGTTTTTTCGTGACGCATATTCTCTTTCCAATAAACTCTTGAACAGAAATGATTACCGTCAATATTAAGCATCATTTTCCATTGGCTCGGCCTCACAGACTGGTGGAAACCGAACCATACTTCTCGTCCGCCACCGAGTGGGTGGTAATACCCTTCTGGCGACGAGAAGAACGACCTTCCCACTGGAGTATAAATCATAGAGGGCAGATGCCGCATAACTACATCTAACGCTAATACGGGGTCATGGGGAATCTGCCTCGTTCGTCCTTCTAAGGCCTCCTCCAGAGCTGAAAATGATACCTAAAAACAAAACATATCACAATAAAGACTAAAATAGTTTAAGGTGGATGCTCACGCTTGCGGCGCGATATTCATTTTTTTTGGTGTTTTTTGCCCATTACAGCTCATCAACACTTCTTTAGATAGCGAAAGTTGAGTTTGCGAGAACTAGGAGACTTAACATACATGTTTTAATTGATAGTATTTCATAAATATCATCAGTTTAGCTACGATATCCCTAAACAAAAAAAAACACTAAAAATGTGTTTAAGGGGTATCATAGCAAAACTGATGATATTTATGAGATACTATCAATTAAAACATGTGTGTTAAGTCTCCTTATTCTCGCAAACTCAACTTTCGCTACCAGAAGAAGTGTTGATGAGCTGTAATGGGCAAAAAACACCAAAAAAATTTGAATTTCTCACCGCAAGCGTGAGCATCCACCTTAATTAGATTAATAGTATTACCATACAAGCTATGACTTTATCTGCGACCGGAGCGCGGCTTGGTGGGAGAACTTTATTATTCAATTTTATTGAGATTATTTTTCATGTTTGGTACATATTACATGTTGTCGCCGTGAAAGTTGACGACTAAATGGCGGCGGAGAGGAGGGAGGAAGCTCTAACTCATCATCCACACGATACATGGCTGGTGTTCATACGTCGTATTGCTGAGCGCGAAGATGGAATCAATTGCAACTGCTGCTATTTATTCTTTGCATCAAATTATTATGTTAAGTGTGTTATGTGGGCCCCTTTAGTTATTCACATAAGTATATACCTATGTTATTTAATGATGGGTCATCATGTAGATGCGTACCGGCACTATACGCCCTTAAAGTGTGCTCGGAAAACCGACAACGGACCGAGCGGAGCCATCACAGGCCATCATGTTCTACACTGGTATAGTGACGTAGTGACGCTCTCTACACGATGGGCCATTGTGTAGAGGGGCATCAAATTTACACAATAGCAGCTTATTACAATGCTTATGTTAAACACAGCATGTGCTATAAAAATATTGGAAAATAGTTTTTGTTAAATAGAGAACCGACCATGTTAGGAACACCACGCTGCGTTCCCTAACTGGTATTGCCGACGTAGGTGAAAAAACAGCCAGGCTCAAATGGGATTGGGCGGGGCACGTAAGTCGAATGCTTCCCAACAGGTGGGCGAACATCAGCGACCTCGGGGTCGGCCGAGAAAGCGTTGGCGGGACGATCTTGTTGGTTTTGAGAAGGAGTGGTGGAAGACTGCCAGAGACAGGGACAAGTGGAGGAATTTGGGGGAGACCTTTGCCCAGCAGTGGGACAATATAGGTTAAGAAAAAAAAAAAAAAAAATTTTTGTTTGTAGTTCAATCTTTAAACACGAAAGGGTAACCAATTTGTCTGTCTGTACAGTTGTTCCGGTCATCAAGCACAGGCTTATGGCCAGGCTCAAAGTATTTGATCATCACATGTGTATTTCAGAAATATACATGTGACAATATTGACAGAAAATATATACAGTTGTGGTCAAATAATTAAGAACGATTTGAAGTTCTAGAAGTTTTTTATTTAAATCGTATCATACACAGAGATGTGTACCTTCTGAGAAGCAACTAGTTATGTTATATAATAGTCACATTAATAGAGCAACCTGACTTAAGAATAAAGTATGAAATCGCTAACTATTTTTTGCACATTTTATTGATTTTATCAAAGTAACACATTCAAATAGTACTGAAACTGGACAAATAATTAAGAACGATTTATTTAACTGCTCGGGAATTGTTTTGTATGACACTTAGATTTAAAAAATCACAATATTATGTAGCACAGGAAACATAAAAATAAATTTAATAGATATTTAACTAAAATTAATAGTTAATAGCATATCCACGGCTTTTAATTACAGCTTTACACCGGCGAGGCATTGACTCTATTAATTTTTGACATTTCGCAAAAGAAATAGAGTTCCATTCTTCTAAAAAAACGTCATACAGCTCTCTTAAATTTCCACACTTTGTATTTGAAACCTTTTCTTTACTTCAAACCACAGATTCTCTATTGGGTTTAGATCTGGACTGTTAGCAGGCCAGTCTAAGACAGAAACTAATTGCGCTGTAAGAAATTCCTTTACGGTGCGTGCAGTGTGCTTTGGATCATTGTCATGCTGGAATGTCCAAATGACCGGTAGAACGTCTTCAGCGTATGGTAACATTGTATCTTCCAGTATATTTTTGTATTGGAACTGATCCATGTTACCTTCTATCAACTTTACAGGTCCTACACCATGTCCAGAAAAGCAACCCCAAATTTTCACATTTCCACCACCGTGCTTTAATGTAACTTTCGTGTACTTTGGGTCGAATGCTGTATTCGGGGGACGTCGTACATATCGTTTTCCATCAGAACATACTCTGTTTATTTTCGTCTCGTCAGAAAAAAGTACATTTTTCCACTGTTGCACAGTCCAGTTTTCATACTTTCTCGCAAATGCAAGCCGGGCTTGCCTGTGGCAAAGTTTTAACATGGGTACCTTTCTCGCTATCCTACCGTGCAATTTTTCTTCTACCAAACGTCTTGGAATAGTGCGTGCTGAGATTGCTGAAGGGTTGTTTTCACCAAAATATTATTTTCTAAGCTCATTGGACCCTTTAAAAGGATTTTGTTTTGCCATACGAACGATGTTTCGGTCATCTCGAGGAGTTGTTTTTCTCTGTTTAGGTACACGTGGAACATTCGAAGTAGTTTGATACGTAGCAAAATGCTTTACAGCGTGGAAAACCATCGTTTTTGAACATTGCTGATGGTCGGCTATCTTTTTATAAGACCAATTCTTCCGGCGAAGTTTTATTATTACTTCCCTTGTAGATTTATCACAACTTTTATTTTTTCCCATTGTTTTTTCTAAAGAAGCAATCACCTTTAATCTTTTACAGCACGTAATGGCGCCAAAATTATACAAACAGTAACAAATCGACTGAGTGTTCTCTATTTAAATTTGAATAAAGGTATAAACTACTTAGCGTTCTTAATTACGTGACCGGCCAGTAATAAGGAATACTTTGTTTAAAAGTAGTGTAAAAAGTTTGCCTATTGATTTTTAGCCAATCATGTGTATCAATGAATACAGTGGTAATATGGAAATGTTTTACGATACCGAGAGAAATAAAAACAAATGCATACAATTAGTTTTGCATCTTAGTTGGAAAAAATCTTCCCTTTATATCAGCGTTCTTAATTATATGGCCACCACTGTATATATATATTTTTTAGATAAAATACGACTATAGAATGTATATACAGGGCGTCCCACGGATATGCCACATGGAGGGAAAGTACCTTGAATATTGTAGATGGAACATTTTACTGAAAGAAGACATTATTTGAATTTAAAAAACAATTTAAACTGCATTCATAGATATTTAAATAATTACATGGTTGAACCGGGAATCGAACCCGTTACACGAGAAAAATAATCACCCTGTAGCTTTATCATACCGATCGAAAGGCTTCATCATAAGGATTATTTTTTGCTACATAACATAGTGTCAGAAATAAAAGGAAGAACATGAAATTTAACATTTTTAATACAAAATTAATCAAATGCTCAAAATGAGTCCCTTCCTGTTGAATACAAAGTCGCACTCTTTTGATTATTTCGCTCCTTGTCGATTTTTTGATCTTGTTGTGGTGGATATTTAGAATAATACGTTTAACTTCTGCTTGTAGCTCGTGGACACTTTCATACTGGTTCTTGTAAACTAAATTTTGTACATAACCCCATATAAAAAAGTCTAACGGGGTTAGATCTGGGGATCTCAGCGACCATTGTCCATATGTCCCGATCCAGGGATGAAAGTGTTCATTGAGATAGTCCCTTGTTCTGTGACTGTTATGAGCCGGAGCCCCATCTTGCTGAAAAGTTAGGTTTTGTCGTTCAGCAACCGGAAGATTATTTATCTCATTTCTCAAAATCTCAATTATTTCTAAATACCTTTCCGTATTCAAATGCCCTTCGTAAAAATGTACTAAGAGGACCCGGTTTTTTACAATCCCACACCAACAGTTGAACGAAAAACGCACTTGATTATTAGTCTCGCGGATACGTAAGGGATTCTCCCTGGACCAAATGCGATTATTGTGTCGGTTGTGCATACCATTATTGCTGAAGTTTGTCTCATCTGACCAGATAATATTATTTAGAAAATACTGATCCTCTAGGATGAGCCTCTCGATTTCATGGTAGAAAATAAATCGTCTTTCAGTAATTTTTGTACTAATCGCCCTTCAATGTAACTTTTGAATTTGTATTTTTTAGTACATGGTGTATTTTGCTTTTCGAAATTCCGATTACTTCTTCACTTTCCCTCACTGAACTTTTAGGATTTGCCTCAAAGTATATCAAAATGTCGAGTTCATCGTCAGTATTTATCATTTGGTGCCGCGATTGTGCTCAGCGATGATCGAAATGTCCAAAAATTTGCAGATTATTCACCAACCGTTTCATAATAAATCGATATGGTGTATTTCTATCAGGATATCTTTCGCGGTGCCATTGTAAGGCTAACGTTATGTTTTTGTGATTCAAAAAGTATGCTTCCGTTAAATCAAAATTATTTTGATACGCCATGGTTATGTAAAAAATTCAAAATACAATGCAAAAATCCTACAATAAAAATCGCAGATACAAAATAATAAAAGTTTGAAAATGGAACACATTTTTGAATTATTTCTTTATAATCAGCCAGCCGCATTGCGATGGACAAAATAATTTACGCGTCTTTCGGTTCAGGATACGGCTCTATTTGTTGCATACAACCAGGTACCTACTAATTCTGTAATTCCTACTAATTTTACTTGTTCCGTCATTCAAGTAGTATAAAAAAAAAAGTATCTCTTTATCATTTTATCATGAACTTAAATTATTAATAGGGAAATGATGCGTACTTCTCAAGTGAGTACATTTATTAGTAATAGGTACTTATGACAATGTCAGTTGTATGTCCTTACGGCAATGTCAGCTTTTCATTTTTCTGAACAACATTTCATAGCTAATGTTAAAATTCTTGGTCTTTCTTTTATTTCTGACACTATGTTATTTAGCAAAAAATAATCCTTATGATGAAGCCTTTCGATCGGTATGATAAAGCTACAGGCTGATTATTTTTCTCGTGTAACGGGTTCGATTCCCGGTTCAACCATGTAATTATAAAAATATCTATGAATGCAGTTTAAATTGTTTTTTAAATTCAAATAATGTCTTCTTTCAGTAAAATGTTCCATCTACAATATTCAAGGTACTTTCCCTCCATGTGACGTATCCGTGGGACGCCCTGTATATTGGATGCTCGCAGAACTATACCATAGAGGTATAAAGGTTCTCGAGTGGCAACCAAGATTTAGACGACGCGGTGTAGGAAGGCCTCCCATCGATGGACCAATATTTTAAAGTTTTTAGGAAGTTGGAGCTCAAGACCGTTCAGGGGAGGCCTATGTCCAGCAGTGGACTTCTACAGGTTGATGATGATAATGATATTTACCTGAGAAACCCATTTAATTGACACATGAAATACCCTATCCTTCCCCTCCCCGGGCAATGTGACTTCTAATTCCAGCTTGTCCCCAGGTATAGGCAGTGGATCCCGTGTGTACATGTTGCTCCGACCATCAAACACAGGCTTCAGGCCCACAAAGAATTTGTTGTTGCGGTCTACCATGGTCTCCACAATGTCTCTGTTCACCTGGAATAAATGAGGTTATGTTCTTTTGTAAATTAACCATTTTGTTACCTTTGTTACCAAATTCTGTTGTACAGTTGGCATATGCCATAAATAGTCTTGATTCTGTTCTGTACAACACCATAAAAATCTTTAACGCTAATAAACTAAATTTTACAGTAATCAAAATGTCACCATCCTTTTAGGGTTTCATACTCAAAGGGTGCCAACGGGACCCTATTACTAAGCCTCCGCTGTCTGTCTTTTCGTCCGTCTGTCTGTCTGTCAGCGGGCTGTATTTCCTGAACTGTAATATGTAGACAGTTGAAATTTTCACAGAGTTTGTTGCCGCTATAACAACAAATAATAAACACAAAAGTATAAATCAAATTTTATGCCCCCATACAAGAAAAGTGTTTATTTATGTTAAATCTTGTAAGATGATCAATAGAATTAAGTAGGTGCCTGCCTACATTTGAATAAAACCTACATAAACCAATCATATTATGCAGCCCCAATTAAAAATCCATGCTCCTTGCTTTATTCATTATGGTATGGAACTATGGAACCCTTCCTGTGCGACTCCGATTCTCACTTGGGTAGTTTTATTTAAGACTGAAATGAAAAGTACTGGTAATTTGTATGAAAATAAAAACCATCTGACAAAATCTTCAGTAGATAGCAGCCAATTAACAGCACTTTAAATTGGTGAAAAAGATTCTTAGAAAATTACTATACAGGACAAGACTATGCAACATGAAGGGAAACTACCTTAAATATTGTAGATAGGATATTATACTGATAGGAGACTTTATTTTATTTTTAAAACTTAGTAATACTGCTGTCAAAGATTTTCTAAAAATTTCTTGCTTTTTCTGGGAATCGAACCAAACATATAATTACTATACAGGACAAGACTATGCGACATGAAGGGAAACTACCTTAAATATTGTAGATAGGATATTATACTGAAAGGAGACTTTATTTTATTTTTAAAACATATTAATACTGCAGTCAAAGATTTTCTAAAAATTTCATGCGTTTTCTGGGAATCGAACCAAACGTTTAATGAAATCAAACATTTTAAGTTATTCTCTTGTTATAAGATACTATGTTACTCAAGAGGAATAACAATTTTTTATTCATTCTTTCGATTGGCAGCATAAAAATACGGGCTGTTTTTTTTTTACATTTTAGTCGGTTTGATTCCCAGACGAAGCAAGTAATTTTAAGAAAATATTTGAATCCAGTATTACTACATTTAAAAATAAAACTAAGGCAAGGAATATTTAAGGTACTTTCCCTTCATGCTTGGGAAGCCCTGTATATTATAAATAAACACTAATTGAAATTATTAAACAGAAAAGCATTAGACCAAGTGATTTTACAGCATACCCCAGATAACCAATTAATAAGATCTTAAAACAGGATAGAAAAACAAAAAAACTATATGTTTGTTTGATCAATTTGGTTTGGTTCTTATTGGAATCATCTAAGAAATACATGACTTGAGGTATAATGTCCAAATAATAAGATGTCATAACCCTTTCTTTGGTAACCCTACATAGTAGAAACAATTTTACTCAAACAACTTAAGCATCCAATAAAGTAGCATTTATAAGCTAGAACTGGTTCATCTCAGACAGCTGCCGGGATCCCACGGGAACCAGTTAACATTATGCAAAAATGTTGTTAGACAAGTTCAATGACCTTGCACCAGTTGCCATTGCACTATGTTTTGACTTGATTTCTTTCCTTGTTCATTGACGACCTCTGTGGAGCGGCTGGCGATGGTTCGCCTGCGACGCAGGAGGTTGTGGGTTCGATTCCCGGCTCTGAACAAATATTTGTGCGTTCTGCAGATATTTGTTCAGGGTGTTCTGGGTGTTTTCTATGTATAATAAAAAATATCTATCTATATAATGTATTATATTAAGTATATCAGTTATCTAGTACCCATAACACAAGCTATGGCTTAGCTTGGGGCTAGATAATGTTGTGTGAACTTATCCAGCATTATTTATTTATTTATTTATCTATTAGAATAATTGATGACCATCAAAATATACATAAAACCTAAAAGCTAATAATGCAAGCCGTAATCCTTGAATCACATTACAAACTAGGATAATAATTAACTATTGCTTGTCTAGTTTTGTTTTCACAGTAGTAATAAAATATTCTTACCTTCCTGGGACATTTATCTGGCTGAATAAGGACTTCGTAATGGTGGACATGGCCTCTAGGCATAGATATTTGAAAGTGGTTGGCCCGAAGAGTGATGTGTCTTCCTTCATGGCCGATGTCCGGACGCCGTGGGCATGGGAGGTTGGGCAGGTTGATAGCAGGCACATTGACAGGGGACACTACGGGGACTATAGCTCCGGCTACACTAGCTACAGCATTAGGTGCAGTTGCAATAGGTGGGATGGCTGGTCCGACAGCGCAGGCGGCCCCGCTCGACACTGGGGCCGCGCCCACGCTGCCACCACTAATGTCACCTGGTGGAGCTGAAAATTATGATACACATCACCATGATTTTCTCAAGAACTAAATTAGCACCATTCTATTTGACTTCTTTCCTTCACAGTCAAAATATAATCGACGCTTACAGTTGGCCTACTTAATTGTGTACTTAGCAACTTTATCTTGAGTGGGCCAAATAGACTAATTTATAAATTACTGCTACAAACTTGATGTATATGTCCAAGTTCTCATCCAATTGGAATAGGTACCTATTGAACGTTCTCAAATAGAAGTCAATCCACTCCAAATAACACACAGGATAAAATAAATAGGCCTCTGAACTTCAGAAATTAGGTTGAGTCAGTTCTTGCTTGCTGCCACACCTCACCTTGGCCAACAGGGAACATCTTGATAAATGTTATGTATCTCTCGCATGCAATGCAGCTGCGTAGCACTGATTTTTAGAAATTGTTTTGTTCATTGATGAATTTAGAACATCTCACAAAGAAAGCTTTGGATCACGGATCTGTCTGACCAAGGTTGGTTATGTTCCCTGTATTGCGCTTTGGATGTGTCAAAGTCAATGTGTCAAAGTTTCGGTTTTTGGCCGCTGCAGACTATGGATTCTTGTACGTTGGACCACGTTGACCCATGGTGGCGCTAGCAGTCTCTTTTAACTGATTTTAACCTCATTTCTCCAAACTACATGGTGGGTGCTACTATCACGGATTCGAGAAAAACGCCATTTTGTTTTTATTTGTGAAATGGTGATTTGTTGTGTGATAAAATTACGTTAAAATATTAGCAAATATAAACAAGTCTCCTGTTTTATCTGTATTAAATTAAGTGAAAAAATACACAAAATAAAAAACAGTTGAGCTGAAAGTGCTAAAACAATATAATTAGTGAAGTCCAAAATACAAAAAACCGACCGTGGAAAACTTTATGCTGATGTGAGATGTGGCTCTCATGCAAAAACTACAATTTAAACCGGGCTCTCATGACATGATCGTCTAACCCGCAGTGCCAGTTTAGCCAGCCAGGCTTTACAGTATACTGCGAGAGCCCGGTGACTTGTTCACATACAAGAATATTACCCTCTAATACCAAGGTACTGTAACATGTGTTTTTTCCCTAAGTACATACCTACTTACCACTTGAAAGGCAGGAAAACGTAGAACTCGCACTAAAATACCCTGACCTGTTCGTCTGCTTGAATATTCGCGCCACGATATTTGTATTTTCCTTTCATCGAGATATCAACGGAATCCACAACGGACGGGGGCTCGCTCATCGCGCCTTAGAATCGAGCACTCCGGTACGGAGACTACGGAGGCCGCACTGCTCTAATCGCATAGGAAGGAATAATAAGGAATACGGAATCTATGGAATCCGAATCAATGCGTGCGCGCTTCTCGTAGATCGAGAATCAGCACCACAGCACACGGCGTCGCCAACCTACGAGTGTTTGATTGAAAAAAAAAACGGACGACAAGACAGGAGTACACAGACAGACAGACAGACAGATTGATTGACGTGACGGATGCTGAAAGATCTTTCGTAAAGGTGGTTAGTTTATGAAAATATGAAATTAACTTTTTATCTATCGTTATAGGTACACGGATGGATTCCCAGAGTTCTGCCTGCCTACATATCTTGAAAGCGAGTAAATAGTTTCCCCGTTGAGGAGACTGCACGAATACATAGGTAGTATAGGTCACCGGCCTCTATGTAAGTACCTAGCTATTTTGTGAATCAATTTTGCCCATTGATAAGCGATAGAAAAACTTTAGGACCCGACTCAATACTATCCGGGGTTGTCATTTGGACGGTCTTTTTTCCTCAGTGCCCCCTTTATCTACACCCCATCCGAATCTTCCGAAGACGGCGAGTCTGTTGTCTGGCGGTACAAACCGTATATTTACATTCAGGCCAAGCTTTACCTACATTCACTTCGGCTAGGATATTTATCTAGCTTGTTTCTCGCCAGGTAAACAGCTGGCACTTCTAGGTGTTAATTTGTGAATAAACTTAACCTCGACTATTTTAGGTACAATTATTTTGATTGTTTTATCTTGTGGAAACCTCTAGGATGGGGACGGAAGAGGGTTGCAGTACCTAATAATGTTTAATATTGTATTACCCTATAAGAGCCCACAGTCTACACAGCAGTCAGCAGCAGTCTAGCAGTCAGTCTAAGATATACACGCATCAGCTCCGAGAGCTGCCTGTGTATTATAAATAAATAATAATAATAGTCTCTTTATGCATGCATTTCATCAACCACCGGCAAAAATCATCATTACCCTTAAAATATTATTGGTACCTACTGAAATGGCATGCCCATAGCCACTTCAACATACTAATTCTGAGAGCTATGTTAGTTATTTTCAATGAATTTTTGGTTCTAGTACATGCTAGCTTCTTCTTTTCTTCGATTGAGATCTAGAGATCAAGCTATCTTTTATGAAGTATAGCTTAAATCTATCCTACCATAAACCTAGAAATTACCTAAATCTGTTTAAATTCTAGCATTGGCTTTCGAGACCACGCATTGGAGAATATGTCTCCGAGCAGATGTACTGGGCTGTTGATGAGTTTACTGGATGCAATCGGGCTTAAGATGGACTTCGGTAACTTTTCTATCATCATTATCTTAAGCCTCTTTATGTTCCACTACGCTTTGGCAAATCTTTGTGTGATCTGCAAATAATGTATTTGTGGCCTGGGTGTTATAGTACCATGGTACTCGTAGTTCCGTATACCCACGACAGGGAATCCTAGTGTGTGATCATGACTATGTATGTGACTGTTGGGTGTTATGTTATGGTACCACTCTGATCCAATACGGAGTGAATGTGTTTCCATCTACTGCTGAATATAGATAGAAAGAACCGCCCCATGGAAAGCCCATATCCTTATAATGTCATTGGTTGATCAATAGGATCCTACCTCTTACATGCGTTGTCCGATTCTGTGGTAAAGGCTGCCCATCTGAGTTGGTTTCGTCTGGTGACCTCTGATATAGTTGGACCTACCTACCTAATTGAATTGCTTGACACAAATAGACATATGATTATTGTTTTATTATATTATATTCCCTATGTGGCATTGCCCTGCGCCCGCCACCCTGAGATAAAGATGAAAAGTTTCATGTGCCATTAATTTCACTCACAACCATACCCTTCAAACTGGAACACAGCAATGCGAGCACTACTCCTTTGCGACAGAAATAGGTATGGTGGTAGTACATCCCCGGACAAACTCTTACAAAAAAGCACTACTAGGACTCCCCAACAGTTATCAGTTCTGGGAGCTGGTCTGGATATGGTCTGCCCATTGCCACTTCAACATGGTAATTCTGAATTTCTTAGTGCTATGTCAGTGATCTTGGTTCTTCTATGGAGTACCTCATTTCGGATTCTATCATGTAGGGAAGATCCGAGCATAGCCGAGTTAGCGACTAGTCAGAATCAAGAGAACAAGGATGGCGGTGTTATAATTGAAAGAGCGAAGCGAGTACTTTTAGCCAACTTTGATGTGTATCTGTTTTTGATTACATGAATATTTCATTTAATTCATTTTTGGAGCTCATGACGTTTAGTTTGAGTACTGTATTTGTTTTCAAAAATAATGGAATACTAAACTCAATTTAGTTTAATAATTTATTTATTTAGAAACAAGTACAACACCATAACGGAAATCCAAAGCCATGTTGCATGCACACAATTGTATAAAAATAAAAAAACAACCAAGCATAGAATAAGTAGGTAATACCTACCGAGGATAGACCTACGATAATTACTAACACTATCTACTTGCATTAAGTATTCTCTAAAACAAGCTGCGCTATTTAGTAAATTGTGCGTAGTAAAATTTAGTTCTAGATGTTGGCTGACTGAGCATAGCGGGGCGGCGGCGGCGCACGCCCACGTAATCGTCGGGCGCGCGCAGCCACAGCGCCGCCAGCAACTCCTCGTGATGCACGAGCAGGTGATAATATTTTATTAATATTAACATTTTAGAAAACTTGAAACAGTTCTAGAATTTTCTTATTTTTAGGGTTCCGTACCCAAATGGTCCACACGGAGCCCTATTGAGTACGTCTCGCTCAACTGTCCATCTGTCTCTCTGCCACAAGCTAAATTCAATCTACAGTCTTAATATTTGCACAGCGAGACAGTTGAGTTTTTATCAACTTGTACCTACTATTTCTAGCTTCTACATTTGGTACGGTACCCTGTATGCGCAAGGTCTGACGCGCACTTGGCTGGTTATTGTAGGTTGACTTGTTCCTGAATAGATTTTAATCAATCAAATCAAATAAATCCACAGATATTTGGCGGTTGATAATAAATAAGTATTTTGTGAAAAATATATTTTTAGCCACATCTTTATTATTATATTGTTATATGTTTGATTGCTGTGTTTGTGTGAACGGGTAAACTTGAATGGGGTTTTTTTTAATGAAAACAGGTTTTCTACTGTTGGTTCTTAGACAGGTTTTGTCAAAATCGGTTCAGCCGTTTCAAGGTCATTAGCTCTTTTATTAGCTGGGGGTTATCAATAATAATGGGCAATGGGTAATGGTACTTGTGTGTGCTATGGTGTGAACCACGGAACCATGATTTGGTGACCAAATAAGTTTTTTGTGAAAAATATATTTCTCTTTACAACCTTTTTTATACTTAGAAATCGTAACCGCTGATCAAAATGAGCGTAAACACGGCCAGTCTACTATTATCCAACGAGGAGTTCCGTTGTCCAACTTCCGTCTCCACCATCAGATCAGCTCACTGTCACCGTAATACCTATTGTATTGTCATCGAAACTTGACAGGTAGGTACCTATGCCAAATTTCAGCTCAATCGGTCGAAGTTATCAGGTTCAAATTGAAAAAAATCAGCTCAATCGAATCAAATTTAAGTTGCAAGATTTGACCCGAACATACATACCTACTTACATACAAACGTTGCAAGTTAAATAAAAGCTTGTAAAATACGATTCCTTTTGCTTCCAGCAAAGCAGCGCCAATTCAAGCGAAGGCGTTTAAAATGTACAACCCACCGGCGTTCTACGTACTTTGCTAGAACAACTAGATAATCAGGTACAAAAACTTTCCTAGCTCTTCTAACATCTATCCCGTATTCATAATAAGGCCCGCATTAATAGCCCCGTATTAATTAAACGAGCGAAGCGAGTTGTCCGAGTCAACTTGAAATAATCGACTTTTGTATGTACCTATGTTATTTATTTATTCTGTACATCCACAGGTTGTCTGGAAGAGATCGCTTTTAGCGATAAGACCGCCCATTGTACGTTGTTAATTAGTTTGTTGTTTGTCACTTTGGTTTGTTTTATTTTTCTTAGGTGTACAATAAAATAAAGAGTATCTATCTATCTGTCGTATCGTATGTACCTATGTTTGTTCGATGAACCGAATCTGAATCTTTAGTCCGACTTAAGAAATTTGGTAGGGGGTTAGATAGTATTGGTACAATTTGTATGTAATGTTATGAGCTATATCGGCCTGTAGGTTGTGGAGATATCGGGGGGGGGGGGGGGGGGGGGGGGGGGGGGTTTGGGGGGGGGGGGGATAAAGAAAATAAAAATGAAAAATCAGATCATATTGGGTGTCATATGAAAGCGCTTTGCTTGGACATTTCAAAACTATTGGTGAAAGAGATGTCGGACTACATGAAAAGATTGAAATGGCGTTGGACTGGTTACATAATAAAAGACGAAAGACATAATTGGACAAAAGACTTGACAGAATGGTACCCACGTGAGGTAAAAATAATTAGAGGCAGACAAAGGAAATGTTGGGAGGACGATATCAAAGAATTTGCAGGACCATCATGGTGGCGACTAACATTGGACCGGACGGGGTGAAAGTCTATGGAGGAGGCTTATGTCTCACGAAAACATGGTGTCTCAAAAAATATAAATGTGTATGTTATAAGTATTTATAAACACAGTTTTTTAATTTAGCATTTAGGAATAATGTTTTACTACTTAGATCATAAGTTACTAAATGTTGCCTCCATTTAAATACTTTAACCCTGTGAAAGCTCTCTGATATATACAGGCATGTCTGTATTAGTAGATGATTGTTTCAGTACTTTTAAAATACTATTGACTATCGGAATGATATCTTCTGCACTGAGCGACTTTGTAGCTTGGCTGAAATAACGTAATTTGTTGACAATATTTTGTATATTAGTCCACTGCTGGCTACTATTCCTACTCAGATCATGCTGGCAGTTAATACTGCTTGTTTATTAATTTGTTGCTCATTCAACCTTTTCAACATTTGATGTGTAAAATCCCACCTACTGGGAACTTCTTGTATCAATACCACATGGTCTGGCATGCCAAGGTTGTCCTGCTCTTTTTTCAGTCTTTTCATTGACACTGGTGAATGGCTAAAATTACCAAATATTCGTTTTTTATTTTTTTTATACTACTAGAATGACGGAATAAGCAGATGGCCCACCTGATGTTAAGCGGTAACCTCTGCCTATGAACAGTGCATTACCTCATAGGTCACGTCCACCTAGGACGCGCCCTATGTAGAATTGCACTGCGCCCTTCACCCTGAGACATAAAGGTGAAACATCTCATGTGCCTGTAATTTCACCGGCACCCTTACCCTTCAAACCGGAACACAGCAATGCGAGCACTACTGCTTTGCGGCAGAAATAGGTATGGTGGTAGTACTTCCCCGGACGAACTCTTACACAAAAAAGCTCTACTACTACTCATACTACTACTACTACTAGTTGTAATGACTTCATTCACAGATTTGCGTTCAAACAAACAATGCTCTGAAACTAACTTAAATATGTGTGCATTACAGTATGCACAATTAATAAACTGACTCCCTGTCACTAAATTATAATGAAGTTCATTCACTGCACTTATCATATTCCATGCGTTATCAGTAACAATTGCTATTAGGTACTTTTTGTGATATTTCCCAGATCAATGTAGCCGTTTTCATGTTCTCAGTAATATTCATACTAGATTGGTTTTCTCCTTCAAAAGACATTTCTAAACTATAGGACTTTGAATTACAGGATATACCTACCTAGGTATATCCTGTAATTCAAAGTCCTATAGGACTAGGTAGTCCATGCACAGTAAAGCTAATAAAATCTTTAATACGGAATGATGCACTACTCGTCAAGATGATGCTTGTCAGGGTGATAAATGATAATTCATTCAAGAGACTTTTTTCTTTACTTCACTTGTTCGTACATTTTTGTAAGCAGGTATTCTGTTAATATATGTATGCAGGTATGAAATGAGACACAATATTAAAACTAAGCTAAAAATTAATCAGTCTCTAACAACCTGGTTTATTAACTTGATTTAAGGGCTCCATGTCTACACATATTGCCTCAACTACTTATACCTAAGTATATTTTGTTATTTCAATAGCCTTGGGTGTACATTTTATTGGAATGTTCAGATCACAGTTATGTGCATAACAATGTTTAGACTATTTTGTAGATGTTGTATGCGCCAATCCCAACTGAGGCTTTGAAATAAGCTTTTCTGGATGACTGCGTCTCATGCGAGTCCACATTATAGTCTTAGTCATTCAGCCCGTGGTGTGCTTGAAATATATGCAGTACTTAGGTACTTGTAATTGGCTTTACACATATCACTGGTACTCTTATAAATATGCTTATTACATATATCACTACTCTCTTGTCGTTTAGGCATGCTTTTTTGCTTAAACCAACACCCATTAATGTTTATATCACGAATATCAACAATGTTTAGATAATCAGCAATCAGCAAAGATTATTTAGAAACAAGCACATACATACAAGACATAACCTCACTCTAGGGATGGGCAAAAAATATCGATATGTTTTTCACAAAATTGACGATATATGTCGTCTATATTTTGAATTGGGATATATCATTGTTCGATATTTATTTTAGAGTATCCAATTCGTATTAATTTCGATGTATTTTAAACGTGAGACGTTCTTCGAATTCATGTCAAAAAGTATTTTTTTCCCAAGTTCCCATCTTCCGAGATGATCCTTGTTATTGTTACTTACATCATAGAAATTTACTTCCTATAGGCACTTGTCCCACCGCCGGCGAGTAAGCGATGAGCTATCGGCGATTGAAACGAACAAAAGATAATAGCTCCCGTGTAAATAAAAGAGAGGAGATTATATTTATAGTTCATCGCTGGAGCGAGCTAATCTCCTCTCTTTTATTTACACGGGAGCGATTATCTTTTGTTCGTTTCAATCGCCGATAGCTTATCGCTTACTCGCCGGCGGTGGGACCAGTGCCATAATCTCATAAGATTTATGGTAGAATGCTCTTGCGACCCTAGCTCGGCGGTAGAATGCACCAAGAACCTTGTTGAGTATGGCATCTTTTTACGCCAGTTGCTTTTGTTCGGGGTGCCTACGTCTTTTCTGGGTTTGGGTGGTTTGGGTTAAGATCTTGGGAGATTTTTAGATGAATGATGGTAAAAAGAAATAGCTTAGGCAGTAGGGTGGCCTTACGCATTCCTTTTTAGCTACTATATAGTTTGTGGCAGGGTTGAGATGGCTAAAAGGCTTGAGTTCCCTGGTAAATGGTTTGTATTAAGAGAGATTGTAGGAACATTTACACTGAATGAAACTTGACAAAGTCACTTAAAATGGTATAACTAGGATGAATCTATTTAACTAGTTAATTTATGGTATATTAATGATATGGTTTTATGGACACAATGTGCCTCAATGGTAGATGGTCGCAGACTAGTTCGGCTTAGGCAAATGAGTATTAAATGCAATCTTTGCAGAAGTACACAATTGCTGTGTTCGCTGAAAACCGGAACAGGTGTAATTTTGTTCCAGTCGGGGTGTGCATCGCTAGAGTAATTTTCCCTTGTTGTAAGCTCTAGCTTTGTGACAAACGAGCGAGCTAAAACAGTATCTCGATCAAACTATCCTTGAGAGAAAAGTTGTGGGTCGACCATATGTAGGTATATGTTTAAGGCATAAATAAAAAAAATACTATTTTATTCTTGTGTATTATTTTTTCCGATTAATGAACGTATTGAAAATAAAAATTCGTATTGAATGCGTATCACGCTTCATCCTTGGCAAAAATTAAGATACATCGCTCTATAATTATCGATACTGTTTAAAACTGACGATTCGATAAATATCGATATATTTTTTTCATTTGCCCATGCCTACCTTACTCCCGCTTCAATTTTCTGTGTCAAAACTGTCAATGTCAAAAAGAACAGGTGCATTCAGAAATTGGCACGTTATGCGTTTCGTTTCACTTAAAAAGTTGGTAAATATTTGTAACACAGAATAATAAAAAACAAACTTCATAAAATAAGGGACAAATATGTACGTAAATACCTATATATTTCTTATAACAATAATGATTATACACAGTATTATATGAGTAAATTATACACAGCTATATTAAATGTAAAAGGTGTTATTATTGAACGAGCGAAACAAGTTCTCTGAGTCAACTTGGAAGAATCGGCATTTGTATGTAGGTGTAGGTATGTATGTTTGTCCGATGAAAACTTCCGTATTATTAATCCGATCTTTAAGAAATTTGGAAGGGTGTGAGGGGGGGGGGGGGTGTAGATAGTGTTGATACAATTGTATAAATAAAAAAAATAAAAAATGCTAGACAGTTCACACGACATTATCTAGCCCCTAGCTAAGCAGAGCTTGTGTTATGGGTACTAGATAACTGAGCGAACTATCGCCCGCCGCAACACAGAGGTCTGGCCGCCACGGGGACATAAATGAACTACTCTAAATAAATACTATTGAATTCTACGCCTGTAAACCACTTTTTACCAAAAGTACATTTTTGCTTGTCAGATTCTGCACCAACTTGAAAATATTTCACAGTTATAGATATGCCACCCATTTTACGCAGATTGTTGATTCTAGCAAAGGAAATGGGTAATTATTATTTGTAGGTATTTAAATTTTTTTAAGGGTTCCGTACCCCAAAAGATAAAAACGGAACCATAATAGGATCACTCTCGTGTCTGTCTGTCTGTCCGCCTGTCACAGCCTATTTTCTCAGAAACTAGGTACTTATCGAAATTGGGTAAGTACATATTATACGGAGATAGGTGACCCAATCGTGTTTGCGTAGGTAGGACTAATAACGAATAGGCGTAATAACGATTCCTATTTTGGGTCTCAATTTAAAGGGGAAAACTAAGAAAATAAAAACATCAAATACATCATGTAACGTATCAAATGAAAGGACTTGTTACGGGGAATAAAAATTATTTTTTATACATTTGTATTGTACTTTTGACATATTTTTATACAGAAATAGTGGTTACCACCTACTATGGTAGTTTACTTATACGGAACCCTCTTCACGCGACTCCGACTCGCACTTGCCTTTTTTTTAATCTTTAACATGATTTGAACGAAAGCTTGGAGGAATGGTCGAAATACATTTAGCCTGCTCGAAAGGGCGAACAGAAAGAAAACAAAAACTTTCTTTTTGGCGGGCTTTTACTTTCAATTTGTTATAAAATGCGAACTTCTAAAAAGTGCTCAAAATGTCAGAAAACTCCTGCAAAGAACGGCGTACTGTGCCACCACAAATTCCCCAAGCCTGAAAGCAATTTATTACGGTAAATATAGTCTCCAATACATATTTCAACTAAAGAAAATCATGTAGGTACCTACCTACGAGCTAGCTCCCTATGAGCGTGTATGGAAAATATGACCAGGTGTATGAGCTTTAAAGTGACAAATAGTGTATGAACGAGTGTGGTGAAAGGATTCAGTACGCCTCATGGAGGCTCCTTCCATTTGAGGTGGTGGCAATGGATAAAGGAGCCGAGAGTGTAATGCTAATGACCTATTGCTCACGCGTGTCATACGACGTTTTTCTAAACACTTATGAAGAAAATAAATAAAAATGCATTTGGTTGGGTTGTACATAACGGGATGGACTACAATAGACATAAAAATAGGACTTCGGTTGAAATTTTTCGTTATATTAATCCCCCCCCCTTTTATGGCATGCTAGGATGGAGGGTGTGCGAGTCGTTTCGCGCGCGCTCAACCTGACGCGCGCCTTACGCTAAATACTTACATATATCAAATTATATAGAGTATGATTACTCTAAAAGCCAAAAAGTACTGCATACCATTCTTTACTCTTCCTGCGGATATTGAAAGGTAAGAGATATTATACATAGGCACGTACATACCTAATTTTGTGTTTCTTCATCGGATAAAAAGTCTGCCATTTATAGATGTGATTTGATGTGTATACAGAGCATAGATTGCAATAATCTAGGTTGCAGATAGATAAGTAATTATCTGAATTTAGATACCTACCTACTTACCGATCTACTTAGGTACCTACGTGCTTAATATGACTTTACTACAATTTAACGACAACGGAATCACTCGAAATTATATAAATAAGTAGGTAGGTACCTAAATACTTACCTTCTTTATTTCTGCATAATATCAATACCTACGTACATCATCGAAATCTATTATATAAAACCGGCCAAGTGCGAGTCGGATTCGCGCGCTAAGGGTTCCGTACCATTCTCTATAAAAACGGCAAAAAAAACAAGTTTCTTGTATGGGAGCCCCCTTAATTATTTTTTTTATCTTGTTTTATTGTTTTACAACAAGATTTAAAACTAAGTACCTACTTTTATTGTTTTTATTTAAATGTGTCAGTCGACCCTATTAAACAGAAGAGTTAGGTATATCTATATAACCCTATGTTACGGCACGATGCATCGCCAGACAGCGACAGAGTTACGCGTTAGAAGACAGCGGCAATGTTTAGATGAATATCGCGTTAGCACTAAACACTTATGCGAGCTGAATGCGTCCAAGCAAGTGTCGCTATGTACATAAATTTGTTCGTGAAGTTAAGTTAGCTTTCTGTACTTGTGCTATTATTTATTCTGTGCTCATTGTCGAAGTCAACGTCACTTAAGGTCAAGTTCACTTAAAAGCAATACCACGTAAAGTCAAGTACGAGGTCGAGGTCAAGGCCACGCAAGGTCACGAACCCTAATACTCACACAATATGTGAGTATCCCATAGTATTTTGGTACATCATGTATGTTATGGCTTTTTTTTCTTTTTTCACATTAGTAGTGCAAATATATATATCTCGTAAAAAAACTATGTCATATTTTTCCTTATGCTTCAGTTGCGTCCCGTAACTCCCGTATGTACAGACCGGCCATGCATTTTCTTATTTTGATTATAAAAACGTCTATGTACCTGTGTTTCGAAACCGAACGTCGTCGGCTATTAAAGAGTAGGTTAAGCTGTCGGTCCCGGCTGTTATTGATTAATAGCAGTCGATAAGCCATGTCAGAGGCCAACGGGCGGCTTGACATACTCTGACACCAGAGGCCAGCACTACCTCATACGAAACGACGACGAAAGAGTAGGTACCTACCTGTTCGTTTTTGTATAGTTTTGTAGTGATGTCTCTGTTACGTAGCACCTATTATTAATCTATGACATCAGTGCTTCAACATTAAAATAAAACCGATTGCTTATCCACAGAGCGCGAGCTTGGGCTAAGTATTGCTGGCCAGAACAAGACTGGTTATGTGTAGACGAGTTAATTGAGCTACATAAAACCAAAGTATTGTGCAAGAATCACTTTGAAGATAAATGTTTTACTGACAGTACCAAGAAGTATTTGGGAAAGTTTTCAATACCTGGTAAAAATAGCTATGTAATAGAGTTGATGAAAACATTGAAGGATGAGATGCATTTGATGCAACCAAGTAAAGAGGCTCCACAGGTTAAAAATCTTCCTAAAATGCTTACGCATGTGCCCAAAATACGCGAAGAACGCCTGGAAAAATATGATTATATTATAGACTGGTCCTTGGAACCTGAACAATCCCTTATTGAAGCAGTTCCATCTACAACCTGTGAACCACATTTTATGCCTATATTGCAACAAAATGAAGAAGCTTCACAGGTTCAGGAAATTCCTAAGACGCTAGAACTAGTACCCAATACACACAAAGAAAGTCTCGAAAACTATGATTACAATATAGACTCATCCTTTGAACCTGACCAATCACTTAGGGAAGTAGGTCCATCCTTTGAACCTGACCAATCACTTAGGGAAGTAGGTCCATCCTTTGAACCTGACCAATCACTTAGGGAAGTAGATCCATCTGCTATATGTGATCAACCACATGGTCGTAATCCTGTGAATCAGTCAAATAAATTTAACAAAACAAAAAAGACAAGAAGAATACTGAAGACTCTTGACGTTAAACAAATTAATGAATTAAATCCACGTGAAAAGAAGTTATATAACATTTGTGTTAAAAACTTTAAAGAATTATCTCGTATGAGAAAAGTTATGAAATACAAGAAAAATACTGATATTCTACAAAGCATATGTGAAAACAAACATGTAAAAGAACTACATGATATGAAGTTAAGCAAAACATTCATGGTATTGTTACAAAGTCAATTGCAAAACTGTAAAAAAAAACAGAAGGCAAGACGATATAATACGGATCAAAAAATGATGGCAGTCACATTATATAAGAAGTCTCCAGCCTGCTATAGGCTTCTGAGAAGAATGTTCGCATTACCAAGTCAGAGTACAATAAAAAAAATGTTAAACAGTATGCCATTGAAAGCGGGCATGAACCCACAAGTGTTTGAGGCATTAAAAAGTATGGCAAGGAAGCAAGTAGATGACGATAATTTATGCATTCTCTCTTTTGATGAGATGGCGATACGAAAACACCTCATGTATAATCAAAAGCTAGACATTATAGAAGGTTATCAGGATCATGGCAATCATGGAAGAACAATGGAAATCGCCTCTAATGTCCTAGTTTTTATGCTAGCAGGTGTACTGAAAAAGTGGAAGCAGCCGATAGCTTTTTATTTTTCTGGTAAATCGGTAACTGCAGACAGACTACATGTCATCATTAAAGAGGTATTGATTTTAAATTTTATTAAATTTAAGAGGAGTGTACCGTGAGGGCCTTGAGCCCTTTTTACGTTACCAAAGTTTGCTCCTATTTTGGATAATATCTCATTAGGCACACAAGATCCAATAATATCTAATATCATATAATGTTAAAATAAAAATCGTGGGTCAGTTTTTTTAAAAATTATTTGTTAACCATTGAATTTTATAAAAATCTGACGCACCACTTTTCTAGATATTAATGTACAGATCATGTGTACAACATTTCATGGAGTTTAATGAGATATTATTCAAAAAACAGCAAACTTCATTCTCAAACAAAAGGGCTTAAGGTGAATGCTCACGTTTGCGGCGCGAGATTCAAATTTTTTGGTGTTTTTTGCCCTTTACAGGTCATCAACACTTTTTCAGATGACGAAAGTTGAGTTCGCGACAACTAGGAGACCTAACACACATGTTTTAATTGATTGTATCTCATAAATATCATCAGTTTAGCTAAGATACCCCTAAACAAACAAAAACACTAAAAATGTGTTTAGGGGTATCATAGCTAAACTGATGATATTTATGAGATACTATCAATTAAAACATGTGTGTTAAGTCTCCTAGTTGTCGCGAACTTAACTTTCGTTATCTGAAGAAGTGTTGATGAGCTGTAATGGGCATAAAACACCAAAAAATTTGAATTTCGCGCCGCAAGCGTGCGCATCCACCTTAAGTGCCAAAGTATTTCTAGACAGACGCCTTTTTCCCCGAAAGGGTAGGCACTAGAGAATTAAAAAATATGTATTTGTAAAATCTATTGCTGTCGCGCAGTGCCCGAACAACCGAACAACAAGCGTGATAGAGACAACTGCAGCTTGGATCAACAATACCTATTAAAAGTACATAAAATCAACCATTCGTAGTCCCCTGATTCCTTCTCCGATACTTAACAAATTTAACTTTTTTTTTTATTAAAAATAAAATGAAGTTTTAGTCGTGTTCGTATTTTTTTTAATATAATCTAGTAAAAAAAAAACAGGATGTTTGAACACAGCGGAAAATGTGACCATTTTTTTAGGTTTTTGAATGTTCATATCTCTTTTAATAATTAATTCATAAAAAAAAGGAAAACATAGGGACATGCATGTGGTGGCCATAGAATTTTTGGAAAAAAAATGGTCTTCTGGCATTATCCAGGGAGAAAACAGGGGACTACGTTTGTATGGGAAAACTGGGCCTCTTTTCACTGTGGGTTGCACCATCGTTGGAATATAAACTTATAAGTCCATAAATTAAGACATGCTTCGTTCTGAATTTTATTCCAAACGAATTCCTTATTTTAAAATATTATGATGTTTTGTCTGTGATAATGAAATCGTTTACTCTCGTTTAGATGTTACATGAATGTAGAAAGACAGGGCTGAATGTGGTGGGAACAGTTTGCGATTTATCCAGAGTCAATATAAAAGCTCTGGATATTCTGGGCTCATCAATAGAGAAACCATACTTTACACATGAGGGACATGAAATTGTCACAATATTAGACCCACCACACCTGCTTAAATGCACAAGGAACCTCTTTTTGAAATATGATGTGGAATGCTCAGTAAATGTTCAAGTCGATGGGAGAGATATCAAAGGTACGTTTATCTTTTATTATAATACTTATAAAGTTTAAATCGCGATTGGACAAAAAAACGAACGGACAGACTTTCAATTATCTCAATTTATGATTGCATAATGGCTGCACGTAATTATACCTAAGTAGGTATACCTGTATGATTCTAAAACCATCTTCACAGTAAAAGCTTTACCTAAGTAAGTAGTTTATTTATTTATTTAAGTAAGTACCTACCTACTGGTCTTTATCACAAGGTATCTACATCTTTAAACTGATCGGGCCTACCTTTATATTCCACTAGTGACTCTCCCCGGCATTGCACGGGTAGTGTCGGGATGAAAAGCAGCCCCCCCCCCCGCCCTTTCTGCCCTAATGTGTAGTGTTTAGTTATTTATTAGGTAGTGTGACGAAAAGTTGCATGAACTGCAAAAGTAGTGTAATGACAATATGTATTTATATGGGACAAAATTACTTAACGCAGTTCTTATATCTAGAAAACGGAATTAAAATTGCGGTATGTTATACTTGTGTTTAAAAGTGTTGTTAATACTATTACTTATCAGTTCTCAAAAAGTCGTCAAATGACGATTCCCGTTGGACAGACGTGTCCCCCGCTGACAACCGGTATCATTGTGTTCAGCATGATTTGCTGCAAAAGAATAGACTGGTTGTCGCATTCTAAAGTGGTGGAGGGGGGAGACAGGGGAGGGAAAAGTTGCGAAAACCGGGTATAAGGTTTGGTTAATATCTCAATAACCGATTGTCCGATTTAAACAAATAAGATGTCATACGATAGGTAATAAAATCTATGACATATCGTGTCTTACAATGGTTTTTTTAAATCTCATACTATATTAAATACTAGCTGGGGCCCCTCGCTTCGCGCAGGTTCTAGAACTTTCGGAAATTTCTCGATTTTTTTCTAACCTTTCTGGAGATTCTTGAACCTTCTAGAATTACCTTGAACTTTCCAGAACCTCCCTGAAGTTTTCGAGCTTCCTCGAACCTTCTAGAAGTTTTGTTTGAGTTTCAGGTCAAGTTGACCTCATTCTAAACCGTTTTTCTCTAAACCTTAACCGCGCAGCCCAAAACCCAAACCACGGATTACTTAATTAATGTGGGGCGGCAGGGTAGCGCCGAGCTACGATACCTATATTGCTTGCCGTAGGTACGTGCTCCAGGCGTAGATGGTGATGGCGCCTGCCTAGTTTTGGCTGGTCCCGTTCCGCTGTCCGGAGTAGATGATGGGAGACAGGAAGGTAGATGACCTTCAGGGAGCCTGTATCGCCCCGAGCCGTGATGCCTCGTCCTGCCTACAGTCGATTGGGGTGTGGGATTCTTCCGAAATGAAACGATACTTCCGTTGGCTGAATGGTGCTTAGCGAGGCTGGCAGACCGTGCATTCGTCGGGTCCGTTCCTGTTCGTAGTACTGGATGGCTTGTGAAAGTGTTCAATGGGCTGCACCTCATACTGTTTCGCTCTTCCAGACTATTTCTTTCTTCTTCTCGCATATAGAAAAACACTCATTACTACTTTCACAAGCCAATTTGCTTAGGAACCCCTGGGCGTTACCGCAACGAGAGCGGTGAAAGTTGAACGTAAACAGCCCTATTTGTGCTGTCCCTTGGACCTCAGTATGCCAACCTTTCTGACCATATCTCTTTATTTTCTTACATCTAAGTACATTGGTTACTATTTCTACGTACCTATTAGGTATAGCTACCTACCATATGTTTAATCTTTGTACATAGGTCCCTCGTCAGGTGGCTATATCGATTCTTATCCGCTAGTTTTACATTGTTACATAGTCAATGTACTTAGAAAGTCTTATATTTCTTGTTGGCCGGACTTGCCTTTCGGTTTGTCCGGTCAACAAGACGCTGCCTACTCTTGCGCACGCGTCGACACTAGCGTGACGCTGTCTAGACGATAATTGGCCTTGGTATAAGGATTTCAACGATGCAACCTTGGTACAGTGGGCGCGCCGGACCGAGTTTATAAATATTAGCAGCGGTCCGCCGTGTCTCCGCTCAGTATGCGCTAGACCTTTGCGCGTGCCACTACTGACGGAGACCAGCTATCCTGGGCTTAGCAGCTCACCAGGTCTTTACCCTTGACGTGCCCACGTACCACCAGCTGAGAATCCTTTACCAAGTCTGTGCCAATTACCTTTAGTTACCTAAGTACCTACTTTACCTTTTACCTGCTGGTACCTGTGTACCAGTAGGTACTACCTGTGGTACTCTGGCACCTTGACCAGAACCTCGCCCCCAGACTTACCTCCAGACCTTCGCGTCTGGTTACCTGTCTGGTATACCGGGCGGTTCATACCCCTACAGGAAGGTGAGGTTAAAGAAACGCATCTACCTGCCTACCCCTAACCTATGGTGGCACCAACGTCCTTTATTCACAATGTTCTAAGTAACTAAAGCCTGCCTATTGCTAATAATAAAGAGAATCGTTTATTTCAGCCAACTATTTTTAAGTTATGGTACCTATTCATGATTTTCTTAAAATTACTTCTTAAGATCATCTAGTCATCATCGCGAGTCGCGGACATTAATAGTTACTACGCCCAAACATTCTAAACAGTTTTTCTCTAAACCTTAACCGCGCAGCCCAAAACCCGAACCTTCTTCATGGATGGTACCCTACGGTTAAACCTTTTTAGGGTTCCGTAGTCAAAGACAAGGAACCCTTATGGATTCGTCATGTCTGTCTGTCTGTCTGTCTGTCCGTGTATGTTACAGCCTTTTTTTTTCCCGAAACTATTAGAGCTATACTGTTGAAACTTGGTAGGTAGATGTATTCTGTGAACCGCATTAAGATTTTTACACAAAAATTTAAAAATAAACAATTATTTTTGGGGTTCCCCATACTTAGAACTGAAACACAAAATTTTTTTTTTCATCACACCTATACGTGTGGGGTGTCTATGGATAGGTCTTCAAAAATGATATTGAGGTTTCTAATATAATTTTTTTCTAAACTGAATAGTTTGCGCGAGAGACACTTCCAAAGTGGTAAAAAGTGTCCCCCCCCCCCCCGTAACTTCTAAAATAAGAGAATGATAAAACTAAAAAAAAAAAAATGTACATTACCATGTAAACTTTCACTCAAAATTGGTTTGAACGAGATCTAGTAAGTAGTTTTTTTTAATACGTCATTAATCGTAATCCATCCAAGAACTTTTATATAATGTTACTTGCTGCTACGGAACCCTTCATGGGCGAGTCCGACACGCACTTGGCCGCTTTTTTGGGCTGCATTGGTTCGTTTTGAGTTTTATCGGAACATCTCAACATACCAACATCAACTTTCTTTTATAATATAATATTGATTTCGTAAAATTGCAAATTACAAAAAAAAAGGTTTTGGTTTTGTTGAAAATGGCAGTAAATGACACCTAACTAAAAAGTGATGTATTACGAAGAATAACAATAATTGGGCGATTTATTCAGCAGCTTTTTTAATTTTTTTATTTGGTTGAGTAACGACGGAACTGTGACAGGTTTTTGCAAATACCATATTATATTATATATTCAAAAATAGGCCCATTTCAGACAAAATACGTTTTTGGTTTTGTTTAATGAGCAGTTTTTGGACATGTATTGTCAGTAAGCTTCATTAAGCGTTGGTTGACAGATGGCGCTCGTAGTATCGAAAGGCCAAAAAGATTTCTTATCCAGTCAGACAATGACGGACTGGCCCAAAGAGCTTTTGGCATGTAACTACATCCTACGCCATCTGGCAAGTGTTTTAGAATCATTATGACCCTAAAAAACCAGCCAAGTGCGAGTGGGACTCTTACACAAAGCTATCCGTACTATCGTACAAGATTTAATGTTATTTATTTTATTTTTATGGTTTTTTATTGTATTGTATAAACTATATCAGTTCTTATTCAGTAAAAATTTCAAGTGTCTAACTATTACGGTTCAAAAGATACAGCCATTATTAAGATGAAACAAAAACTTCAAGACAGGCGAATAAAGCGCCCAATTCTTTGTCATACATTACTTTTTAGATAGGTGTGATTTACACTATAATTTTCACCAAAGCTAGCGTCTTTTGTTTGAAAATCGGCTTTTTTCTAAATATTTAGTCACTAAATAAACTTTTCAAAAACCAGCCACAGTTTTGTAGTTTTTATTCGAAATAAAAAAAATAACGGTGAGACAGTTGGATAAAGCGCCTAATTTTTTGTCATATTTTACTTTTTAGTTAGATGTCATTTACTGTCATTTTCACAAAAGCCAAAATCATCTTTTGTTTGAAATTAGCCTTTTTTCTAAATGTTTAATAAACTATGACATTTATGTAAACTATTGTTAGACATAGTATGTTGATCATTTAAAAACCTATCGTATGACACCTTATTTATTGAAATCGGACAAGCGGTTATTGAGATATTAACCAAAACTGATACCAGGTTTTCGCATCTTTCCCCTCCCCTCTCTCCCCCCTCCACCACTTTAGAATGCGACAACCGGTCTATTCTTGTTCAGGAGATCACGCTGAACACAATGATACTGGTTGTCGACGGGCGACTCGTCAGTCCAACGGGAATTCAATTTCGGAGGCCTGGCCTCCCTACTACTTGTTGTTTATTTACAGGTGTGGCAAAATGGTCTCATCTCCTAAAATTCTACGAAATGGAAAAGAACAATCCTAATCACGTTTTCGCTCCTAAACTAACGGAACAACACTTGCACCCTAATAATCAACAGAAAATGAGGGTGAAATTAGCTGCTCAAGTTTTTAGCAATACAGTTACATCAGGAATTCTAGCTAAAATTGCCACAAGTAAGTTTATATTTAAAAGTATCGCAATATACTTAAGTAATATTTATGTACCTATTCAATTTAAGTTATTTAAACAATTAGATTGCTGAGTAGGTACAATAATTACATCTAAAAGCAAGCTACTAAAACATAGCACTCATGCCTAATGTAGCTTCTTGTTAGTGTAATAATTTTCTGAATTGGATCAGTAGTTCCTCCTAAATTCAAACTCACAAATTTTATCTCGTTATAATATTAGTTTTTTATCATCTTTAGGTGAGCTGCCTGCCGAGGCGAACGCTACGGCCGTGTTTCTGAAGAAGTTTGACCAGCTGTTTGACGCATTGAATGCCGACAGTCCCAACTTACGTGATGGAAAGATGTGCTCAACAAATATGACGATGCGATCGCCACATTTAAATTTATTCAAACAAATGAGAAAATTTATTCTAGATATGAAGTACATAGGTTCGAATTCACCTCCACCGTCACAGGTGGGGTGGATCCGGACTATGAATGCCGTGGAAAGACTGTGGAGAAATTTAAACTGTAGAAGTCTTTCCACTCGGCGCTTAAATCAAGACCCACTAGAAAACTGCTTTGGTTGCATAAGATATCACTGTGGGTCCAATGTAAATCCTAATGTTATTCAATTTATTGCGGGAATTAAAACGGGGATAATAAATAATTTGCGCCACAGTGGTACTCGCAAAAATTGCGAAGAGGACGAAGCAGTTCTCGGCGATGATTTAAAAGAGTTTTTACTCTCTTCATGCCAAACATCGCAGGAAAATGTTGAGAGTGCAAGTGAGAACTTTAACATTGACCTCGATCGATTCAACCTCGATCATATTATAGCAGATGCAACAGAAACAGTCGATCAGGCAACCCCGGAAGCTCAAGCATGCGCCTATGTATGTGGATTCATATATAAAAAATTGAAGCACCGGGGTTGCTCTGACTGTAAAAATGTATTTTTAGAAACAACACTTGACAACATTCACTTGTTTACAAGTTTCAAAGAATACCGCGATGAACAGACAAGCCTGAACTATGTTAATAGAAGTTTTGTTCATGTTTTTGAAATATGCGCCTCAGGTATAAACCAACAATTAAAAAAAGAGGCGTGGAAAAAAGACTTGAAAAAAAATACTATGGCAGCTTTGTCCCAACTGGCTTTCGGGTTTTTGGACTTTTGTCCAAAACATTTATCCCAAAACAAAGCGCATATTCTAAACGCCGCTTTTCACATATGCATTAAAAGATTTATTGTATTGAGAAATAGAGAATTGGGTGTAGAAGAAAAAACAAAGGCCCTAGAGCGCAAAATGCGCATTTTGAGAAACAAATAGTTTCGCTCGCTTTGTACTGGGATAAAAGTAGCCTATAGCTCAATCTAGTTCATAATCTATATGTGTACCCAATTTCATCAAAATTGGTTCAGCCGTTTCGGCGTGATTGAGTAACAGACCTCATACCTCCGTCATTTATGAACTGATTTTTTTATTTTATTTTTAGTTGACCCGATATGCTTCTTGATTTTTCCCATTTTCATCAAAATCAGGTTCTGATCATTGGATCCATGAGGAATTGAGGGAACTTCTCAAATATTATAGGCACATAAATAGCGATTTCGGTATTTTCAGCAACAAGTCAAGCATGTGCATTCAGAAAGTTCCATTTGGTGAAGTGGAACTAATGAAGAAGACCAGAGATGGAACTACTCAATGATAAATATTTCACGGGTGACTTTCCGACATCCGATTGAGCGGATTTTTGGCATAACTGTCAAGTTCCGATGACAATACAATATGATCGAGGTTGAAACGTTCGAGGTCAATGTTCTTGCACTCTTAACATTTTCCGAATATATTTTGCATGTGGGGAGTAAAAACACTTTTTTAAATCAATTGATCACTACCTGCAACCGGCTATCGGTGCAATGAGCTTGCACCTCATCAGACGGGTTTTCGTGTTGATTGCACTGTCGCATTGTTGTACCTACTACCTAGTTATTCTGGGACTCTACCGTCAATTCTGTAATTATGTAGGGCGCTTGCTCGCCGTAGTAGTTGTAAAATATTCCATGTCATTTGTTATCGCTCGTCTGTTGTATTGTAAGAGAACCTAGTATTTAGACAAACCTAACATAGGTTTTAAGATACTATTCACCAAAATATATTTAGATCAGTTTGTATGACAAACATATGAAATGAACAAGTAATCGTAGTTGCAGGATAGGTACCTACCTACTGTCTGCCAATATTCTTCTTGTGTAACATAACAGCAGTTTGGTTACGAAAGAAGCAAGTACATTTTTTTTGTTTTAATTAAGTTTAAGTTAACTTCTAGTTTGAGATTTATATCATTAAACAATTTATACAGGTCTGTCAAGTACGCGATATCACTCTTTAAGAGCAGGCTGCACGACATACTTTCCATGCAAACGCTCGTGCTCAGCTCGTACGTGATTATGAAGTTGTAACAATTTCTTCGTTAGATGTTTTGAACCAATATGTATCTTGAAGAATATATCTAGGTTCGTGGGGAATCAATTTTTTAATTTTTTACCACTAAATTCAGTAGTATATGCCTTCAAAAATTAGTTTATTTCACAATTTTTACCTGAACTTTGGATTTTATAATGTACTTATAAACTGAAAAGTAAAAAAGCGGCCAAGTGCATGTCGGACTCGCCCATGAAGGGTTCCGTAGCAGCAAGTAACATAATATAAAAGTTCTTGGATGGATTACGATTAATGACGTATTAAAAAAAAACTACTTACTAAATCTCGTTCAAACCAATTTTCGTTGGAAGTTTACATGGTAACAAACATCATTTTTTTTTTTTAGTTTTATCATTCTTTTGTTTTAGTAGTTACGGGGGGGGGGGACACATTTTACCACTTTGGAAGCGTCTCTCGCGCAAACTATTCAGTTTAGGAAAAAATTATATTAGAAACCTCAATATCATTTTTGAAGACCTATCCATAGATACCCCATACGTATGGGTTAGTTTTTTTTTGTTTTTTTTAGTTTCAGTTCTAAGTATAGGGAACCCTTATTTCTTGAAAATCTTAATTACATCTACTTACAAAGTTTCAACAGCATAGCTCTTATAGTTTCGGAAAAAAGTGGCTGTGACATACACGGACAGACAGACAGACAGACAGACATGACGAATCTATAAGGGTTCCGTAGTTTGGTTACGGAACCCTAAAAAATGCTCCCACTCCCGGGACACTTCGCCCATATTATGTAGATTTGTACAAAACCTAAACAATAAGCCCATAGCAACATAAATACCTTAAAAACTAACATATATATAAAAAACACTTTATTCTACTGCTATGAATATTGTGCGCATTTATTGCCGTTGTGCAAGTAGCGGAATTTTCCGAATTCCAAGTTAGGGATCTGGCACTGGCTCTCATTTTTAGCAGTGCCTCTCTTTCAAACATTAAATTTGACGAACCTACAAGATTTTAGACACGCCTGCGATGTACTTCGGTGCGTCCAGCAGCGCCCGGTTTAAATAAACATTAACTATAATTAATTAGTTCCAACAACCCTTATAACCGAGGTGACAAACATCTCGTCAGCGAAAACATAAACTCGCAATTCTGTATTAAGTTTATTTTAATGGCATAAGAGGCGATCACCGCTGTGCCACAATTTATACATCTTAACCACGGTCATGCATGATTCGACGGTTACACCAACTTTAACTGAACATTTACCAGCGGCTATTCAGTACCAAGAACAATTACTATTTCTGCCCAGAACAGACGAGATCCCATACAAAAATGACAAGGAAATATACATTTTGAGGCAAAATTAAAAACTTCAAGTATTGTAGGTAAATGTCCAGCGGCCTACGGGCACATTCGCGATAAATTCAGCTATTTGTTGTACTAGAAGGACGGCGCACGGGTCGAGAGGCCTAGGGCTTCGACCCGGGCGCGGGCCGCGCACGCGCGCGCTACAAGCCCGTTTTCAGTCTGATCTTTTTAAGGTGGGAAGGCGAGGGGTTGGGGAAGGGGCGTCGTTTGCCAGGCACGGAGTCCGCGACGGTCGGCGAGCTGAGCGCCGTGCCGCCCTTCACGTCCTCCCACGTGCCACTGAGGTCCTCGGAGGACGAGGAGGCCATGGCGCGGCACCGGTTGCTGCGCGTGATGACGCCGCGGAGGGAGCGCGCGAAGCTGCTGCGCTTGCTGGCCACGTTGCCGCTGTCCGTGTCCTCTATGGACCGTCGGCTCGTCTTCGTCTTCACGACTCCGACCTGCGTTTTACTCGCGTTCGGTTTACGTATAGCGAGGATATTCCTGCGTTTAGCGACAATGTTTTCGGTTTGGGTTCGTTGTCGGCGAGGTAGCGAGTTCGCGATGTCGATTTATCCGTTTCGTTCTTTTTGGCGAACTTCATGTTCATGTTAATGTTGTCGTGTCCGGAGCGCGGCGCGATGAGCGCAGGGCCCCGCTTGGGCTCGGTGTCGGTCTTGGCTCCGACTTACGTGTTTTCTTTGCGTTCGTCGGAACTCGACTCGGAACTCGAGAGTGATCCTCATTTTTAGATTTTACTAGTATATAAAACCTGATTTTAGTAGTATTGAAACCCTAAAAACTTAATTTACATGTTTAACGTGATTAGTAACCCAACTCGATCGTAAAAATGTAATCATGGGTAATTTTGTGGGTCAATACAGATTTTAATTGAATAATACCTATAATACTAGTGAAGCAAGGTGCCACATTTTAATTTATGTTACTCGGAAGCGAAATAAAAATTAAAAACTAATAAAAATATGTAATCAGGCGCTGTGCCTTTGTTGCAACCGTCACAATGAAGTTTAGCCTTTACCTTTACTGAATTTGGACTTAATCTATGTCATTAAGATCGATGTTTCTTTCATAACACATTGACCTGCTAATTTTAGGTTACCTGTCGCCCTAATACGTGTATATAATAGCTTCTGATGTAAATTTTAATCCGTATATGTAAATAAAGTATAATATGTAAATAAATTACATTTTAAGAATAATTTATGGAACATTACAGTTTTAAATAATGTTTGAATTTTTTTTTTCATAGATTAGTCATCTAACATGTCGTTTCTAATATATATTCCTGATAAGGTAGCTAAAAGTTCAGAGAGTTTTCGCGTGACGGGTGGCGAGATTGCAGCATAAACTTTATGAACTTTCCAGCACTGGGTTGCAAACAACCTGTCCGCCATCGCGTTTGCCATCAACGGCGTGGAGCTGCTATACCTCGAACAACGTGGTGACTGGCTGCATCCTGCTGTGCGAGCTCTTCCTCTGCGACCTTCTAACCTTAATGGTCACCGTCGCCGGAGCCTTCGACGCGCTCATCAAACGTGAGTGTCCCATCCATCCCATGATACCTACCTCAGCCACAATGAGTCTATCCATAACTTGACCTTAGCCTTAATGTACACTGAGATGGCACAATAGTTCACTGCTCAACAAATATAGGCAAAAGAATGCCATGCATGACGAACGTTCTGCCTTGAGCTGAGCCGCAGACCACAGCGCCGCTTAATATGAGACAATCTGAGCTCTAATGCGAAAAAATAGGCAGGGATGACAATCGCGAACAAACTCGCGGCTACAGCTAGTATATATATATATATAAATATATTTATATTTATATATATATATCAATGTATATAAAATCATTGCGTGACTGACTGACAGACTATCAACGCATAACCTAAACCGTAAGTCTTGGAGACCTGATTTTTGTAGGATATGTAAAGGAGTTCTCGAAATTCAACTCCTAAGGGGGTGCAGCGGGGTGTTGAAGTTTGTATGCAAAAAACCCCGACGTGGGCGAGTCGCGGGCATTCCTCTAGTGTGAATATATATATACGTACTAGTGTCCGCCTGCGGCTTTGCTCGCGTTTTATTGGGATAAATGTAGTATATAGCTCAATCCGGGACATAATTTATCTGTATACCAAACTTCATCAAAATCGTACCAGCCGTTACGGCGAAATTGAATAAAAAACATCTAAACATCGTAACTGTTCCATTTATGATATTATGTATAATCGTGAGATGGGATAGTCGTTGCGTGAATGACCAACTGACTCACTCACTGAACAACTATCAACGCACAGCCTAAACCATAAGTCCTAAAGACCTGCAATTTGGAGGGTATGTTCCTTTTGTTGTCTAAAGGTACGCTAAGAAAGGAATTCCTGGAATTCAACCCCTAAAGTAGGGTGTTGAAGTTTGTCTGAAAAAGACGTGGACGAAGTCGCGGGCATTCCACTAGTAACTCGACGGAACTCCTCGATGGATAATAGTAGTCTGGACGTGTTGGAATCATTTTAATAAGCTCACGGTTCTGATTTCAATAATTTCTAATATCTGATTTCGGTTGAATTTCATAAAAAGTTGTTTTGAAAAAGATATATTTCAACAAAAACTTGTATTTTCAGATTTTACGGTACGATGGCGACCTGTGGACTCTGACGCTGCTACCTGTATTTACCTGCTCTATCGTCTCATATCATACAGCTTATTTTGTGAACTACTTTACTGTTGAACTGGTTTATTTCAGATTATAATTCGCTATTACCTACAGAAAATAAACTGTTTGTGTTTGTAAAAATAACAAAATCTTATTTTCAAGTCTTTACATTAATTGTATCTCGCCAGCAAGCTGAGTTTCAGTAGCTGATGAAATGTCTCAGTTGGCATATCGGAGCTCATCTTGCTCAAAGTGAACTCAAACTGAGCTGACGTGACGCAAGATACAACACAACATGAATTATTCTGCTAGTATGAGTGAAAATATATTACCTTGTACCTACCTAAATTAAATTTTGTATTTATGTGTGTTATTTAATCGTTAATGTACAATAAAGTGTTAAACTATGTATCGAAATATTACAATTAACAAATTGATAGTACCTACAGTAGTCCTGAACTAACCTCTACTATGCGCTTATAACGTAAATATCTCCTAATACCTATCAAAGTACATTGGTAAAATTAATAAGAGTAATAAATAATATTATTTTAGAGGGCATAGTTGATGTATATTTTCAATTACTCAGTGAATTTTTGTTTAAGTACTGTTTTTCGATATTTTCGTTCACTTTACGTTGCGAAGCGCTATTCTGTTACTTTGTAACTTACCTGAAATTAACTGTTGTCCGCCTCTTAGATTAAATGTACTATGTTGTTATTTTGTAACTTGACAATACAAGCTGTTTCTCATCTATTAAGTATATACTTACTACAATATCGTTGCATTTAATAAGAACAGTCGTAAAAAAATAAAAAAATAAACTCATTACGTAGGTACGTAACTACGTGCTTAGATTGTGTATTCGTAAAAGGGTTATTTTGCTGTAGTCTTGTTCAATAAATGACAACAGGGTGTCTATTTAGTTTGTATAATTCTTCTAAGAACCTGTTGTAATTTATTGTCTGTTGCAAATGTACAGTTTTTTATATTTATAACTTTTCCAAGATTTTATTGTTACGAATTGTAAATAATAAACATATCAAAGTAGACGTACAATAGATACTATGCGAATCCGAATAATAGCACTAGTCTTGTCTTTAGATGGTTCGAAAAATGTTTGTTTTCATTCTTTGCTTTGAGTTTTTTGTTTGATTTGTACGTGATAATATCATAAAAAATGTGTATTTTACTTATTTCTTAAGGCTGTAGCTTTGTTGCAATCAATTACAACACGGTGTCTGTGTAATTTTTATAATGTTTCTAAGAATCTATTGTAATTTGTTTATATGCTCCAAATGTAACAGAAAAATGAAAGTAACTTCTTATGTTTTTAGGATATATTTGTAATTTTTTAGTTCTAAATATACAGAAATATACGTGAAAGCTCTGAAGTTTAATTTATACCCAAAATAATAATTATTATGTAGGCTAAAAATCAAATAAGAAACATAATAGCCCCTGGGTCCTATTACGCAGTCGTGTATGTTAGTTCCACCAAATTCCGTAAAATCCAATTGACCTCTGGGGTCACCACTTGCCATATTATATACAAGTTTATATTATCTGTTGCATTTACAACTAGCAAAGTTTTCAGTTCCTCAGTAAGGCTTCTTTCTATGTATATAGGTAGAGCTGTTCTGTGTGTCTGACTGACTGACTGACTGACCTGACATTAATGGACAATGGATATTGGATGGGCTTTGAATGAAATGAATGAAATGGATGGACGTCATCCATCAAATTGGGTTGTGACATTGACAGCAATTGAATTTTAGTAAGAAATATACTCAACAACCGAGCCGACGCCGACGCGGTGTTTACTTACACGTGTTATTGTAAGTTTATTTTTATACACTGCTTTAGCCCGACGTGATACGTGGTGCTACTATAAGCTACTATACTAAAAGTAGTACGCGACTCGTTACGCGACCTAAGTTAATTTGATAGTTACATTTCGTTAGCGACCATAAAAAGCGGTTAGGTTACGGGGAAAAGAATTGTAACTTGGTAATACTGATATTTACTGTCAAGCAAGTGTCATCCATCGTGCTCGCTCGAAAGAAGTGGGTTATGTCTGTGTTGGTTGTTTCGTTGATTTTTTGGTTGATTTTTTAGCTGTTATCAAAAATCAACGAAACAATTACTATTTTAATATGTTCCCCAGTGGTCAAGGTGAGTTTGTACGTAAGTGTAGCCGGGAAATAACGGCGACACGAGTTATGGCAACTTGATAAAGTTCACTCGAATGTAGTTTACCTGTTAGAAATGTGTTGTGTTTTGTGCTGTAGGTCTTCTATAGAATACATGCGGGATAGTTTTTACACGCGATCTTTGCTTCTTTCCACAAATGTTTGAAAGTCAAAGTGCTTTACTTCGAAAACTTGTTGGCTTACGAAGTCCTTACCTACCTGTCTGTATAACAGTACCCTACAAAAGTAATACAAACAAGTTCTGATGTATCCGATAACTATACTGGGTAAGGTTATCGATTTTAGTTATTTTTTAATATTATTTTACTAAAATCTTACTACTATACAATAAATGCTTGATGAAGCATGCACTGGCCGTTTGCAAATACTAAAGCAGTAAACAGTTTTTGCAGTATATCCTTTGTTTGAACTGAATTTACAAGTAAAGTTTTGTTTATTTTTATTTCGTAAGGTGAACAGTAAAGTGATAACTATTGTATTCTAAAATTCAATTTAATTAAAATAAATTTGAATCAAACAAAACTCATGTACCTACATTCAAATAATTTGACCACTCTTGATTTTTTTTTAAACCGTGTTTGTTTTTAGTATTTGTACATTATATCCAATATTAATTTACATTCCAGCTGCATCTGGGGAAACAAGCAGCGGTACAGTTGGAGTAGCTGGGGCCGTGACTCCGGGAGCATGTACCCCAGGGGCTGCGATCAGTGCTACAGGCACCACGCCCACAGGCCCTCTCGCTACTGGTTTGCCTGTGGCCGGAGCTGGCGCTGTCGCCCTCGTCTCCCCTGTCGCTCCCCCACCTGACCTCCCTATCCTGACTTGCCCGCGGCGGCCCAACCTTGGCCATGAAGGACGGCCTATTATGCTCCGAGCTAATCACTTCCAAATATCTATGCCCAGAGGCTTTGTGCATCATTACGATGTCAGTATACAGCCTGATAAATGTCCAAGAAAGGTATGACTTAAGTTTTTTATGATCAACTATAATAACAATAACAAATACAATATTAACAACTCTAAAATTGTTTGGTTACATTGTACTTACTTAGATACATTTGAACAATGACATATTTTAATTAAACAGTTTACTTTTTTTAAATTATCTTCTTCCTATATACAGGTCAATAGAGAAATAGTAGAATGCATGGTGCACAGCTACAACAAGATATTTGGAGCCATAAAACCAGTGTTTGATGGCAGAAATAACCTGTACACAAGAGACCCACTTCCTATAGGCAATGATAGAGTGGATTTGGAAGTTACATTGCCTGGAGAAGGCAAGGACAGAGTATTCCGGGTGGCTATAAAATGGGTGGCTCAGGTAAGTACAAAAAATCATCTCTTAAATATCTAAATAACCAAAAAGCTGCAAAGCAACCAATTTACTTACATTAGTTATCTAGTAACTGGATTATTTACAATGAGCTGAAAATTGATTACATTGGATTCAAGGATAAAACCTAGAAATTAAATGTATTATTGGTAATGTATCATGCATTACGTCACATAACATCCTACAATACAGTATAAAACACGGGGTTATTAATTTTCCTTAAAAAAAATCCTTATCATTAAAAACAGTAAAATTCCTGTTGATATAATAACCCTTATTGAATTGAATTTACCTGGATTAGAACCACATGACACATTTAAAATATAAAATGATGACATTTAAAAGAAGTCATAATTCCGTTCCATTTCCCAGCCTATTACAAAATTCTAAAGAAATAATTGTTCACTTAGTTCTCTTTAGTACACTTCGGCCTATAAACCTGGTCCACCCTCAAGTTAAGCTGAGCAGTTAGTTCATGATTATAAATAAGACAACTAAATGGGTAACAGTGCAATGCAATTTATGTAGTTTTAACTACATAACTCTTTAAAAGTTTTCATCACAGTATATCTTGATTTTGTTGATAAGATTCGTTGGTATAAGATTTGTCCTGGCTGCTAGCTTATTATGGAATGTGTTATTACTGGAAGAAATCGTTAGCAGAGTCCGTTGTGGGAAGCAATGGCGGCGAAAAGCTCACCACTTGTCACGTCTATATTCCACGATGGTGCAACTCACTGTGAAAAGAGGCCCATTGAGGCTCTGCCTACCCTTTCGGGGAAAAAGGCGTGTGTCTAGTATGTATGCATGTATATCTTAATTATTTCCTCAGGGTTTGTGCCTCAACAACAGAGATTCTGTGTAAATTTTACCCGGCTACCTCTAGATATACCCCTGTGAAATACAGACAGACAGGTGGCCGGTTGGATGGACCGTATAGGCTTAGTAAGGCACCCTTTGGGTATGAGACCCTAAAAATGTTTCGCTAGCCAAATGTCTAAATTCAGGGTGGCAGAACTGTAATTACACGGTGCAACAGTATTGTCACACAATTTCTCATGTCTTCCCATATCAAACAACTGTGAATGTGGCACATTTTTCTGTAAAAAGCAACACAATGCTGACTCTTGATTGTACTGTACAATTGTGCAATCACTCTTAATGTTTGGTAGTCTTTGTTAGGCATGGGAGATAAGGGCGTGGCATTACTCAATTACCGGTTTTGTATAGCAACACTTGTCTCGTCATGGACAAGATCGTGATAACTGAAAGAAAACTATAATAAAATGAAAGTCTTAGATGGCTGGGTTGCAATGTGACAATCTAAGAGACAAATCAAACTAGCTGCTTTTAGATCGGCGATCGTCTATTTAGTTTTTTTTGGAAGCTCTATGCCGCGTCGGAACGCTCCTATCCACTAACATACAAACGCTAGTCGCAGTGATCGAGGCGCTTTTTGGAAGCTCAGTCAGCGACTGACCTCTCCACTTCTCCACCAGCCGATGCAGCATCGAAACAATCCCTAAAACGCTCTACTTCTATACAGCAATCGAACGCAGAAACTAGTGCTGTCGGAAAATCGCTCATCTCTCCCTAAATATGAAAGTTACGTTTTTCGCTACGTCATTTGTCATTCCGCACAGACACAGGTATTTACTTTCAGGTATCCTTATTTGCCTTGGAAGAAGCTCTAGAAGGCCGCACTCGACAAATCCCTCATGATGCTATCCTAGCATTAGATGTAGTTATGAGACACCTCCCCTCGATGATGTACACTCCAGTGGGAAGGTCGTTCTTCTCGTCGCCAGAAGGGTATTACCACCCGCTCGGCGGCGGGCGAGAAGTATGGTTTGGCTTCCACCAGTCTGTGAGGCCAAGCCAATGGAAAATGATGCTAAATATTGATGGTAAAGTAATGAATACATAATTATACTATGGTTCAAATTGCTTTTAATTTGTTTATAACAATGTTCTAACTTTTAAAATAACATTTAAGTTTTTTTATTTAATTTTTTTGTTTATTTCATACACAATTTATTTTACACAGTTAATTAGAATACTGGTATTCACTAAACTAAAAGTGAGTATGTGGGTTCACTAAACCAATAACTATAATATTCTTAATAAGTCAAACTTTTTTTTTGTTACAGTATCTGCTACCGCCTTTTACAAAGCACAACCCGTTATAGAGTTTATGTGCGAAGTATTAGATATAAGGGACATAAATGACCAAAGGAAACCTTTGACAGACTCACAGAGAGTCAAATTCACTAAAGAAATAAAAGGACTTAAAATAGAAATCACACATTGTGGTACAATGAAGAGGAAATACAGAGTATGTAATGTGACGAGAAGGCCTGCACAGATGCAGTCGTAAGTATACTCCACTATGTAAAGTATAATGAATAACTTCATAGAAGAGTTTCAAATAAATAATGTGATTAAATTTCTAGATTCCCCCTTCAATTGGAAAACGGACAGACGGTAGAATGTACAGTAGCGAAGTATTTCTGTGACAAATACAAGATGAAACTAAGATACCCGCATCTCCCGTGTTTACAAGTGGGCCAGGAGCACAAACACACGTACCTCCCGCTGGAGGTGTGCAACATAGTCCCGGGACAGCGATGTATCAAGAAACTGACGGACATGCAGACTTCCACCATGATCAAAGCCACCGCGCGGTCTGCGCCCGACAGGTATGTAATGAAGTGTCTATGGAATAGCTTATTAGCTGCTTGTACAAAAACGTAAAGCTTATAGTGTGGCCCATGTTTGGCTCTTTGTAATTGTATTAATTCCTTCATATGCAACAAGGAGTGTATTTCTTACGCTAAAAATGTATGCGAGGTCCGGGAGATACAGGAATTCAACTTCACACAAATAATATTTTTCCATACCTTTATGCCTATCATTGACACGCGGCACCCTCTGTTTGCCACGTGCTGGGCGCTGTTCGTCCATTGCGTCACACGTGGGTCGACACGTGTCGCTCCCTTATGTTTACGGAAATGCTTTTCCTTAAACACTAATGAATACGTCAAAATATTACGGAATACCCCACACCGATGGCTAAGCTCCGCCACTGATGGCGGAGTTGAGCAGATATGTATGTTAATTTAAAGGTACTTATATGTTTCTTTAAGCTTATTTTTAGGTTTTATATATTTCTCATGTAGCCTGAAATAATTGAGTACAAGCGAAATAACACGGAAGCGTACGGGAAGCAACAACATTATGTTGATCCAATCGCTGCCAAATTTCACAGGATCACACGCTGGGCTAATTGCCTAAAAAATTCATCAAAATAGGTCCAGCAGTTTCGGATAAAAAAATATTTCAACCTAATTACAACCATGACACCTAGCAATAAAGTAGCAAATCTTAAAAATATTATCTTACACTTACAATCATTCGTCACAAAATACGAACAAATCAATAAATTACTCCTGTCACTTAGAAATGAAAATTTAGTGTGAAATCAATCAAAATTAATGTAATTAGAGCTAGGTACAAATAAAGTTTTCACAAATACAAATAAAAAAAAGAGCTCACTTTTCAAGTGAGCTGTTATTCACCGAGACGTATTTTTTGCGCCGACCTAACTTCTAGTTTTATTCATGATCGAAGAGAATTCAGCACAGAATGGACAGACAGCAATGTGTCAGTAGAATTGCAAAAGTTCTTAGCATCGATGTTGTGTAGGGAGCGCGAGATCAACAACCTGGTGCGGCGCGCGAACTTCAACACGGACCTGTACGTGAAGGAGTTCGGCCTCACCATCTCCAACAACATGATGGAGGTGCGCGGCCGCGTGCTGCCGCCGCCCAAGCTGCAGTACGGCGGCCGCGTCTCCTCGCTCGGCGGACAGGTAATCACCTTCTATGTCCTGCACAACACGGACCTGTACGTGAAGGAGTTCGGCCTCACCATCTCCAACAACATGATGGAGGTGCGCGGCCGCGTGCTGCCGCCGCCCAAGCTGCAGTACGGCGGCCGCGTCTCCTCGCTCGGCGGACCGGTAATCACCTTCTATGTCCTGCACAACACGGACCTGTACGTGAAGGAGTTCGGCCTCACCATCTCCAACAACATGATGGAGGTGCGCGGCCGCGTGCTGCCGCCGCCCAAGCTGCAGTACGGCGGCCGTGTCTCCTCGCTCGGCGGACAGGTAATCACCCTCTATGTCCTGCACAACACGGACCTGTACGTGAAGGAGTTCGGCCTCACCATCTCCAACAACATGTGGAGGTGCGCGGCCGCGTGTTGCCGCCGCCCAAGCTGCAGTACGGCGGCCGCGTCTCCTCGCTCGGCGGACAGGTATAATGCGCGTCATGTAAAAAGAACGCTGGCGTTCATACTTCTTCAGGCGTTCCCGCGTTCTTTTTACATGACGCGTACTCTAATCACCTTCTATGTCCTGCACAAACACACACCTAACTCGTAATAACTATATAGCTCGGTCAGTAAGATTTAGGATAAGCTGCGTCACTCAAATCCAACGTCCACAAAATCTTAAAGCTGTTTGTCGAGAGAGCCAGTACCAACTAAAGATCTTCTTCTGATTGGCTAAATTGTCACATTTTAAATCTTGTGGTCCTATCTTGGACTAACGTATTTTTTCAGTATTATAGTTTTAAAATCAAGATCTGCTACGGAGCAATGGGCTGTTATCTTTTTGTTTGCTGCTCACTATAACCTCCCTGTAAGCTTTATTTAGAGTAACTAGTGGTTTTCGTTGCTTATCCACAGCAGGCGTTGCCGAACCAAGGCGTGTGGGACATGCGCGGCAAGCAGTTCTTCATGGGCGTGGAGATCCGCGTGTGGGCCATCGCCTGCTTCGCGCCGCAGCGGACCGTGCGGGAAGACGCGCTCAAGTGAGTACTCATTCAAAGACGAATCAAGGCTTGTGGGACATGCGCGGCAAGCAGATCTTCATGGGCGTGGAGTTCCGCGTGTGGGCCATCGCCTGCTTCGCGCCGCAGCGGACCGTGCGGGAAGACGCGCTCAAGTGAGTACTCATTCAAAGACGAACCAAGGCGTGTGGGACATGCGCGGCAAGCAGTTCTTCATGGGCGTGGAGTTCCGCGTGTGGGCCATCGCCTGCTTCGCGCCGCAGCGGACCGTGCGGGAAGACGCGCTCAAGTGAGTACTCAAAAGTGGTAAACAAGCTTTAGAATTAAGATTATCGTAGGCGGTGGAATATCCACATAATTATGCATCTTTATGCTATACCTTCACTCGTGGGCATTGTAGTCGGAAGTTGAAATGAAATGTTCGCACTGATCGCACCACAGTGGTGCGATCAGCTAAATATGTTGCAAACGATTTCTATCGTCCGCTTGATGCTAACAAAATAATATTTCTATCGATGTTTTCCGATCAGCTATCTATTCTTGCTCCGATTTCTATGGACTTGTATCGATGTGTTACAATCTGAAGTTTGTACGAATTGTGGATATCCCGACCACTTTACAAAGTACGATTACGCTATGAACCGTGTATCAACGTATTAACCATTTTTAATCAACCGTATAATACGACTCTTTTATGCTTTGTCTATGATAGAAACATATTTTTACTCTGTGCTGTGTAACTTATGCGATGCGTAGTATCCTATTAGTCAATCCTTGTGAGAAAAGTTTGTTTACATTTTAACAAATATACGAATTACGAAATTTTGGAAGGAAGGTTTGGAAGGAAAGTAAGTGACCACAGTGAAGTGAAATGTATATATTATACCTATAGACCCAAGTTGTGTTGATTCTTACGACTACAATTTAATATTTTTAACAAAATAGCGCAAAACCACTAAATTGTAGTAAAAGTGTTTTGTACGTACTGAATGTTTTTATTTGATTTGGAAAGTAATTAAAACCATGTTCAAACAATAAAAAAATACACTTTTATGGCTTATCTTTTAGATTTATATGGTTTGAAACAACCATTTACTTGTTTCTATTGCAATAGGTTGTGTTGCGATCAAATGCTGTCAATATTCATTGAAACAGCGGTACATAATCGCTACTTCATACTATCGATAGAAACACTACATGTCAAAAGGCTTTTTGTTGCAATCAAGCTTTGTTAGCAACAGGGTGAGTTGCATGATCGCTAAAACGTCATTTCCAATAGAAACAGCATTGAAACAGCGCAATGCTGATAGAAACAGGAGATAGCTAATCGCTCGGCTGATGCCTCCGACTGCACAGTAATTAATGCGTTGTGAGAACACAAACGTTACATAATATTATGGGGTTCATTATGGTTTTTGCCTGCTATAATTATAAATTCTAAAGCTTTTCAGTCGGTTTATTTCAATTATGTCAACAGATTTAACTTCGGAGGTTTAACTTGGACCCTCAGATCTACATTGATTATGAAAGCAACCGGGTCCTGTAACAAAAATAAATAAAAGCGGCGGCCGCATTTATTAACTTACTATAGATCAATCTGGACCCCCGATATCGAAGTTAAAGCGATTGATATATTTGAAAAATTGTTTATGGCCATTGTTTTTGGATTCTAATGTTTGATTCGTGGTTTGGCGAACTCTCAGTTATCGGTCTTGTTACTAAACGATAAAAATGTCGGCCACATTTTTCAATTTTGACTTCAGATTCGTCTTCGGTGATCACATGGACCCATTAGATATCTATTTTGAAATGAATCAATGAGTGTAACAAACCTTGTATACCTTTCTTAGAATTATTGGCGTATTAAAAGAGCGTATTTTGCGTAGTTGCTAAACAAGTGTATAGCATCAGGTGCTAACTAGCAAAAAAAAATGTTTAAACAAAAGGATGGCGCCTTCATACTCAAGTTAACGTCTTAGCGTTACGCAACTTACGCATGGTCACTTTACCTACGTGCCCTGGAAAGTTAACATTTGGATCGTTGTTCATTCATGTACACTTGTTTGTTTAGAAACTTCACTCAGCAACTCCAGAAGATCTCAAACGATGCCGGTATGCCTATAATCGGGCAGCCTTGCTTCTGCAAGTACGCGACGGGGCCGGACCAAGTGGAGCCCATGTTCAAGTACCTCAAGTCCACCTTCGTATCTCTGCAGCTAGTCGTTGTGGTGCTACCCGGCAAGACTCCCGTCTATGGTGAGTATCATCACTACCTCACAAAAAGATATTGACCCAGTTATCTATCTAATATGAATGTGAAACACGCTCACGTTTGGCAGTGTAAGCAGTGAGTAATCAGACAATGGCCGGGCCTCTGACCGTCATAGCTTACGGCACTGTACCTTTGCCTTTAATCCAATTTCCATTTTTAACCCCCGACGAAAAACGAAGGTGTGTTATAAGTTTGACGTGTCTGTGTGTGTGTCTGTCTGTCCCATCGTAGCTCACGAACGGATGAACCGATTTCGTATTTTTTTAGTTTGATAGGTGTATTTGTCGGGAGTGTTCTTAGCTTTGTTTGATCAAAATCGGTTCAGCCGTTCTGCGTTGGGGTTTTATAATTTTTAAATTAATTACTTGTAGATATAAAAAAAAATGGTAGGACATATCTTCCATTGCTGGGTGTCTATAGCTAAATCCTTGTTGATATTGATTTGATAATGTCATATGTTTTTCAGCGGAAGTGAAGCGCGTCGGCGACACGGTGCTGGGGATGGCGACGCAGTGCGTGCAAGCTAAGAACGTGAACAAGACGTCGCCGCAGACGCTCAGCAACCTGTGCCTCAAGATCAACGTGAAGCTCGGCGGCATCAACTCCATCCTCGTGCCCTCGCTGCGGCCCAAGGTGCGGTACATGTGCACTGGTGCAGTGTCCTCGTGCAGGCTGCAGGTGGCTCATGTGTGTGTGTGTGCAGGTGTTCAACGAGCCGGTCATATTCCTGGGCGTGGACGTGACGCACCCGCCGGCCGGCGACAACAAGAAGCCCTCCATCGCGGCTGTCGTCGGCTCCATGGACGCGCACCCGAGCCGCTACGCCGCGACGGTGCGCGTGCAGCAACACAGGTAGTTACCAAACGATGAGATATAACATAACAATATCATACATCACTAGGTACCTATATCTATCAACTATCTCACTATCTCTATCTACATTTGTTTACTTATTTTCCTTAGTAGGCGTTAGGCAAAAAGCCCCTGAACACAGAGAGGCCTTTAGCAGATCAACAAACGCTGTAAAGGCTAAAAAAAAAAAAAATGTAAATGTTAGTTTGCCAGTGCCAAGTGATAAAGCTTTCGTACAGGATCAAGACGACTCCCCCTGGCTGAAAGTTACCCTTACTTGCTATTACTTTGTTTATATCTCATGGCAGTTATAATTGTTCAAAAATTCACTAACTAATTTAGAAATAAACCCCATCGAGTTATGTTAAGAATTAATGGCCATATTCTGGATTTTTTGTTCCATTTCTAGTTCATAGTTGATCATTATGATAGTAACTCTGTCTCCACTAATCTAAGTAATATGAATATGCTTCACAAATCAAAGTAAGTTAAGTGACCTTGATTTCAGACAAGAGATTGTACAGGAAATGAGCAGCATGGTGCAAGAGCTGCTCATAATGTTTTACAAGAGCACGGGCGGGTTCAAGCCGCACCGCATCATCATGTACCGCGACGGTATCTCCGAGGGACAGTTCATGCACGTGCTGCAACACGAGCTCACGGCCGTCAGGGAAGCCTGCATCAAGGTTAGTTGTTATATCTAGTTACTAAGTATAGTTACGATAAGCACGGTGCAAGAGCTGCTCATAATGTTTTACAAGAGCACGGGCGGGTTCAAGCCGCACCGCATCATCATGTACCGCGACGGTATCTCCGAGGGACAGTTCATGCACGTGCTGCAGCACGAGCTCACGGCCGTCAGGGAAGCCTGCATCAAGGTTAGTTATATCTAGTTACTAAGTATAGTTACGATAAGCACGGTGCAAGAGCTGCTCATAATGTTTTACAAGAGCACGGGCGGGTTCAAGCCGCACCGCATCATCATGTACCGCGACGGTATCTCCGAGGGACAGTTCATGCACGTGCTGCAACACGAGCTCACGGCCGTCAGGGAAGCCTGCATCAAGGTTAGTTATATCTAGTTACTAAGTATAGTTACGATAAGCACGGTGCAAGAGCTGCTCATAATGTTTTACAAGAGCACGGGCGGGTTCAAGCCGCACCGCATCATCATGTACCTCGACGGTATCTCCGAGGGACAGTTCATGCACGTGCTGCAACACGAGCTCGCGGCCGTCAGGGAAGCCTGCATCAAGGTTAGTTATTTCTAGTTACTAAGTATAGTTACGATAAGCAAGGTGCAAGAGCTGCTCATAATGTTTTACAAGAGCACGGGCGGGTTCAAGCCGCACCGCATCATCATGTACCTCGACGGTATCTCCGAGAGACAGTTCATGCACGTGCTGCAACACGAGCTCACGGCCGTCAGGGAAGCCTGCATCAAGGTTAGTTATATCTAGTTACTAAGTATAGTTACGATAAGCACGGTGCAAGAGCTGCTCATAATGTTTTACAAGAGCACGGGCGGGTTCAAGCCGCACCGCATCATCATGTACCGCGACGGTATCTTCGAGGGACAGTTCATGCACGTGCTGCAACACGAGCTCACGGCCGTCAGGGAAGCCTGCATCAAGGTTAGTTATATCTAGTTACTAAGTATAGTTACGATAAGCACGGTGCAAGAGCTGCTCATAATGTTTTACAAGAGCACGGGCGGGTTCAAGCCGCACCGCATCATCATGTACCGCGACGGTATCTCCGAGGGACAGTTCATGTACGTACTGCTTACACAAACCCCACACACCCTCACGCTTAACAAACATGTATAGGTACACCCACCCTCGCATGTTGAATCTCCTTTAAATAGCCCTAACCATCGCCATAAGGTAGAGTACTTTTTTTTTATATGTATTTAATCAATAACTTACTACATACATATGCACACAGACGCCTCTTTCCCCGAAAGGGTAGGCAGAGCCTCAAATGGGCCTTTTTTCACCGAGGCGTCTGGCCTTTTTTGGCGGCGGCAGTTAACAAGACCAATCCGGACGATAAAGTTCGATCGTTCGTACGTTTGAGCTTTGGTTGGAACAATACTATTAAAACTTCCGTGAGTAATATTCATAATTGAAAAAACCGGTAATAACTCACGTAGGTACTTGTTCCGAGTCAAACACCCGACTCGAGTTTCTGGGACTTAATACCCCCTTCAAGGAGTATACGCGACGGCTTCCCGGCGATCACTGCGGGCGCGCGCCCGGAGCTCACGACTGGTAGGTGCCGGAACTTCGGCAACGCTCGCACTCCCGTCATCACCCGAATGGCATGAATCATCGCCCGTACTGCGCCGATCATCGTAAAGGCGGGAACACACGTAACTCACAGTGTCCGGATTATTGATTATTTGGTTGGAACGTTTAGAATTAACGCGGTTGGGGGGGCCCTTCTCATAGTGTGCACGGGCGAGTTCAAGCCGCACCGCTTTAAGGAGGTTGCTTTCGCTTGTGGCGCAAAATTCATTTTTTTTCGTGTTTTTTGCTCATTACTCACGGCTCATCAACACTTCTTCAGATAGCGAAAACTATGTTGACGGTAATTATATGACCTAACACACAAGTTTTAATTTACAGTATCACATAAATATATCAATTATCGTTCGTTTCCATACAACGAGGCAAAAGAAAACTAAATTTGTAATACTTTCGAATGTCTCTCGAAATTCCGATCCGTGTTCAGTGGTCCCATGGCCCCTTAGGTATTGATTTTAAAAGGAAGCGGTCTAGCGGGGGGGGGACTCTTTTTACCACTTTGGAAGTGTCTCTCGCGCAAACTATTCAGTTTAGAAAAAAAAAATATTAGAAACCTCCACATCATTTTTGAAGACCTATCCATAGATACCACACACGTTGAACCTAAACAGGTTTGATGAAAAAAAATATGAGTTTCAGTTCTAAGTATAACCCCAAAAATAATTGTTTTTTTTTTCATTTTTTGTGTAAAAATCTTAATGCGGTTCACAGAATACATCTACGTACCAAGTTTCAACAGTATAGCTCTTATAGTTTCGGGAAAAAAAGGCTGTGACATACACGGACAGACAGACAGACAGACAGACATGTCGAATCCATAAGGGTTCCTTGTCTTTGACTACGGAACCCTGAAAAGTTGTCTAAAATGTACTGGCATCAAGCTCGTGTTCGGTGATAACAATGACCCTCAGATATCGTTTTTTAAAGCAATCGGTCGGTGCTAAAAAGTTACAAATGACAGCTATAACACTACTATCCTACTTATACGAAAATAAACGTTTTTTTATATTTATTTAAACTATTGGGGTCAACTAGACAACAATAAAATAATAACTTGCATTAAATGCATGGTGTGCATGAAATATTAAATGAAAGGGCTTGTTATAAGGAATATCGCTTCACATGGCGGCATCTTCACTTAATAACAGGTGAGATAGCGGTCAAACAGGTCTATCTTTGTTAAAAAACATATTTTTTTTTTTTTTTTTTAATTTGTGAATCTTTGAAATTTTATAAATATGTTTGTGTGACTTGCCTAGTGTGACAAACTGTGTCATAAGGTGAAATAAATAAAATGAAATGAAATGAAGATAATCAAATATACGAGAATCGATTTACAATTTCCATCAGAATAGATACATTTTTGAAATATTAACTACAACCATACTCATTCTGAATCTAAATAACAATAACCTTTCAAAGCTAATTAGTTAGAACGATCAAAAACTATTTTAAAATATGTCGATCTTTCAAAGTAGCTGAGATAGTTCAACTTGACGTTGTTTTTGACATATTTCCCTAACTTTACTGGCCCAAACGGTCAGAGACTAGGGCTGCAGAGGAACCTCTTGACTATGCGTGCCGAGTCCAGGAATACCGCCTTCTGAATCTGACCCTTGATCCAACACTTTAGCGAGAGTATTATTATTATTTGTTCCCATACGCATTTAGATGTGTTATTTCTTAAAACTCAATCTAAAAACACACGCCTATGGTAAATACGAATCGATTGAATGGTAATTCATGAAAATCGGTTTAGTGGTTTTCGGTTCATGGACATACATAGACGTTCAATTCATTACCCTTCCTCACTATAGCGAGACACAGCATTCTATGAATCACGACAGTAGTCGGACAAAAAGATGCAATTTAGCAGATGACCGACTGGATAACTCGTTTGTTACAGCTGGAAGCCGAATACAAACCAGGCATTACCTTCATCGTAGTACAGAAGCGTCACCACACGCGCCTGTTCTGCGCGGACAAGAAGGAGCAGTCTGGCAAGTCGGGCAACATCCCGGCCGGCACCACTGTGGACCTGGGCATCACACACCCCACCGAGTTCGACTTCTATCTGTGCAGTCACCAGGGCATACAGGTGAGTGTGACTAAAACATCCCGGCCGGCACCACTGTGGACCTGGGCATCACACACCCCACCGAGTTCGACTTTTATCTGTGCAGCCACCAGGGCATACAGGTGAGTGTGACTACAACATCCCGGCCGGCACCACTGTGGAACTGGGCATCACACACCCCACCGAGTTCGACTGCTATCTGTGCAGCCACCAGGGCATACAGGTGAGTGTGACTACAACATCCCGGCCGGCACCACTGTGGACCTGGGCATCACACACCCCACCGAGTTCGACTTCTATCTGTGCAGCCACCAGGGCATACAGGTGAGTGTGACAACAACATCCCGGCCGGCACCACTGTGGACCTGGGCATCACACACCCCACCGAGTTCGACTTCTATCTGTGCAGCCACCAGGGCATACAGGTGAGTGTGACTACAACATCCCGGCCGGCACCACTGTGGACCTGGGCATCACACACCCCACCGAGTTCGACTTCTATCTGTGCAGCCACCAGCATGTAACGCGTGCGTGTGTTGTAGGGCACGTCCCGTCCGTCGCACTACCACGTGCTCTAGTATGTAACGCGTGCGTGTGTTGCAGGGCACGTCCCGTCCGTCGCACTACCACGTGCTCTAGTATGTAACGCGTGCGTGTGTTACAGGGCACGTCTCGTCCGTCGCACTACCACGTGCTCTAGTATGTAACGCGTGCGTGTGTTGCAGGGCGCGTCCCGTCCGTCGCACTACCACGTGCTCTAGTATGTAACGCGTGCGTGTGTTGCAGGGCACGTCCCGTCCGTCGCACTACCACGTGCTCTAGTATGTAACGCGTGCGTGTGTTGCAGGGCACGTCTCGTCCGTCGCACTACCACGTGCTCTAGTATGTAACGCGTGCGTGTGTTGCAGGGCACGTCCCGTCCGTCGCACTACCACGTGCTCTGGGACGACAACCACTTCGGGTCGGACGAGCTGCAGTGCCTCACGTACCAGCTGTGCCACACGTACGTGCGCTGCACGCGCTCCGTGTCCATCCCGGCGCCCGCCTACTACGCGCACCTCGTCGCATTCCGCGCCCGGTACCACCTCGTCGAGAAGGAGCACGACTCCGGAGAAGGCAGCCATCAATCGAGCAGCAGCGAGGACAGAACTCCCGGCGCTATGGCCAGAGCGATCACCGTGCACGCGGTCACCAAAAAGGTCATGTACTTCGCTTAGTGCTTAGATAAATTGTGTAATGATACTACCGTATTGTTTTGGAACTCTCATTAAGATGGTAGTGAGGCAATGGGCAGGCTTCTGTACTTCTGATAGCAACAAAAATCTCGTGATTTGTCCGTGACTGTATTCGTTTTTGTGTTGGGCGTTGGATACGTTTATAGGGGACTTATAGGCCCCGGCTTCGATCGAGCGCTACACGGATAATTAGATAAAAGTAGATTCAAGATCATGAACTCCAAAGACGTAAAAGTGAGTATAGACAACAATCTATCACGTGACATTTGTTTCTACTCGAAAGTACATGTCAGGTCTGCCTGCTTGAATTACAGACGAGAACTCAAGCAAGCGGTTTGTGGGGCAGGGTTATTTTACCGGTACGTGAGAATTAGCAAAGCGGTTTTGTGCGATATATTGAATAGTTTTGTTATGTGCTTTAATTGTGTTGACGGAGGCCGGGGTCGCGCCCGCTGATATCATCCGATGCCGCCTGGGCACGGCTCGCGGTCGGGGGATAGCTCACAGGTTACATTGTACATATATTCACAGTTTTATGTTATATTTTGTAAAGTTCATATTTAAAAACTATTATACTGCCCTATGAAGACCACGTGACTATGTATCTAGCCTTCTGGATATCTATGACAGATTGCGGATACTGATGGGTGTACAAATGTGTGTCGAGCATCTATGAAATCCAATACGACAGCGTTGTAATAGATGGTGGCTAAATCAGAACTAGGTTATTTTAGTTTGTTATTATTATTTGTTTTATTTTGTTTTTACAATAAAATATAAAAAGACATGAATTTGTAAATTTGCCTTCGGACCGGAACCACTAAAGTGAAGGAGGGATGTGTAAAATCAACCAAGAGAATTCAAAGTGACATTACGTGCGATTCTATTGTTTGATATCAATCACCGTTCCGCTCCGCTTTGGTAGGTCCTTCACCGATTACAAAATGTAATTAATTCAAAATATCAATGAAATGCCTCAAACTTTTCCTAAACTTAGAATACATAAAAATCTCATGACGAAAAGTTATAAAAAGAGTAATTACTTTAATAAGGCTTAGTTTTATGGACTCTTAGAGAATATCTAGATAGACTAATACTCACTTTCACCAATCACTTATGGGTCTCAATATAAATAAATACAAAAAAATGGTAAATATATCTTTATCTTTATCTTTGTCTCATAAGGCTTAACAAATGTCAAAGTTGACAGTTTTTCATAGAAATTGACATTTGACATTTTTTTTTTTATTTTTTTTTTATACTACTTGGATGACGGAACAAGCAAGAGGCCCACCTGATGTTAAGCGGTAACCTCTGCCTATGAACAGTGCATTACCTCATAGGTCACGTCCACCAAGGACGCACCCTATGTGGCATTGCACTGCGCCCGCCACCCTGAGACATAAAGATGAAAAGTCTCATGTGCCTGTAATTTCACCGGCACCCTTACCCTTCAAACCGGAACACAGCAATGCGAGCACTACTGCTTTGCGGCAGAAATAGGTATGGTGGTAGTACTTCCCCGGACGAACTCTTTCACAAAAAAGCTCTACTACTACTAACATACTGACATGAGTTAAATGTCCCGTAAACTAAGGATTAGTTGGTGAAAATGGGCATAAAAATCTGTTGGCTCTTGTCTCTCTGTTGTTGTTGGTAAATCTTTGCAGACTAATTAGTGAGGTATAGCAAGCTTTGTCTCGCTTCAGTGAGGAAGGGTAATGAGCTTAGTTTCTATGTATGTACTAGTTACGGATGACCTTCAGACCTCTGAAACCACTGAACCGATTTTGACCATGAATGATATGTAAATCGATTCATCTTTACAATAGGGCGGTTCATTACGATTTAAATATTCAATAAAATGGCGGACGTGACGTTAATGAAAAGGGGAACGACTTAGAAATACATACATGTACAGGTTGTGTCCGTTTGACAGATCTGTTAAAGTTAAATATATTTTATTTAAAAACGAGTTTAAGGTAAAACTGATAGCAAATTTATAAAGACTTAAATGTTTTTAAATCTCTGTGGAACTAGAAGCTCGTGCGAAAGTCCTCATTGAAACGAACTCACGAAACCGCCATTTTGATAATTTTTGTTACTGCTTTCAAAATCGATATCTGTGGGTCCTGCCGGAAAATTGCGTAGTAGACTGACGTTTGATGTCGATTACTAGTTTGATGTTCATTGCGCAGCGTTTTTAAACTTTTTTACAAGAGCAGAAATATTTAAAACACGCTGCGCAATGAATAGCAAACTGGACATCGAAATCAAACGTCAGTCTACTACGCAATAACTCCACAGGTGATTACCGAACACAAATTTGTTACCTATCAGAATTTTATTAAGTGTTTTGAACATTGTATAATATGAGTTTTCTTGTACATAACACTTTCATAAAGATGGACTTTACAGAAAATATTGATGTAATATGAGAATCTATTATCATTTCCTCAGTAAGGTCGATTAATGAGCAATTTTATTTACATCTCATTTTAGAACTATATTAATGATACATATTTTAATATTAATTATATGTATTAGTTTATTTTATATATTAGGCAGTAATTTGAGTAATTACGTTTTATTTTGTAAATTTTCTTAAATTTATTGATTATTTCCCTTCTTGTGCACTACCAATACATCTTTTTTTCGCACTACACCGAGGTTATCTGGAAGAGAATGCTTTCTAGCATTACAATTATCAATCTTTCTATCTAATATGAAGGTTCACTGTAATCGGGCTATAGTTGTTTTAACTACCCACTTACTAGACACACATCTTAATAATGCATATCAAAAGTAACACAAGGTAATGAGAAGTAAAAGAACTAGTATTTTTTTAAGATTCTAACTGCTTTCAAAGTTCTGTAACTTTGTATAGACGTAGGAATTGACGTTGTAATGAACGTTGTTACAAGCTTTTATTTAACTTTGTATGTTTCAACTCTTCCCCTAATCCAATTGAGTTGAAATTTTGCAACTAAGGATTAAGTGCGCCTTGCAGTGGCGCCTTTCGTGCTTTGATGATATGTAACAATAGTGACACCAAACGCCAATCTGTGCAAAATTACGTCACTCCTAAGAAAAATGCTTATTTAAAAATTGATACTATACAGGTGGGGCAAATTTTTGGCCTCTTAAGGGTAGCTACCTTTTCTTTTGTAGTAAGAAGGTTTTGTTATTAGGAACCTTCTGTTTTATTTTGAAGAAAAAAATATTGCCATTTTAGATTTTTGAAAAAAGTACGGATCAACCGAAAAATGGCATTTGTCAAAAAAAAACAAGTAGGTCTTAATCGACTCTATTTCCAACCAGGAACACTTTTCCCAAAGTAACTTACCAAATCAAATCGTAAGTTTTGGCAATAAAAAAAAACATTTCCATACATTTTCTATGAAAAAACGAGTAAGTGAAAACAACAATGTCACTCATTCAATGGTTCTTAATTTAAATCCGTATGTAACCCTTAAGGGGCCAAAAACTTACCGCAACCTGTATATTTGATTATTATTTTAAAAATATGTTGTGTTATTGAAAAAACTTACTTTGTTTATAAATTACTAGTGGAACGCCCGCGACTTCGTCCGCGTGGAGTTTTTTCTATACAAACTTCAACACCCCGCTGCATCCGCTAAGGGGGTAAATTTTTAGGTAATCCTTGTGGTCTAGGCATGCACTACCTTATACCACAAATGGAATGTGCTCTCAGAATTTCAGGTGTTTTCGTCTCTTTAGGTGCGTTGACAGTCAGTCAGTCACGCAACGATTTTATATGTAGATAAGGAGAATTTCTACATGATCGCTATTTTGTTTCTAATATTAAAGTCTTTAGACTAAGATGGATTAATCCGACCTACTCGAACGGAGAAAGAAAATTACTCCAAAGAGAAATTAATTTTATAATATTGACTAGCGATAAATTGATATTGGCACCTTTATTCTTATTTATCAGATAACGGCCTTTATGTCGATCATAAGGCACAAAAACGGAAGTAGTGTTTTTACACCCGGTAATCCAAATTCCAAAAAAACTTCAACTCGTTCAGATGGTGGTATAGAATAGACAGTCTAACTTAAAACTGTACTTCATATTTGTAAGGGTATTTTTATAATGCGTTGTTAATTTAGCTTGGGTGTCAATTCACCTGGTAGGTGAACCACCACATACCACTTATTCAATCACATAAAACATTATAAACGCATTATAAAATACCCTTATAAACATGAATTTCAGTTTTAAGTTAGACTGTCTATATCAAGGCTGCTCAGCCTTTTTAACAGTCGGGCCAAACGGTTGATTCTGAAATCTCTGATGGTTCCTATTTTAGTTACTTTTAAAGACTCATGAAATAACAATTCGCTTATTATGAAATATAATTGTTTTTTAAATAACAAAACATAGAGCATCGTATGCCAAATAAAGAAACATAATTGTATGAACATACGAGTAAGTATCCTAAATCAATATCTAAATAAAGTCACAGGTAGGTAATTGATACAATCAATGTGATTTCTGACATTGTTTCTGTTGTATTTTTTTTATATCAGCCTTTGACAGTAACAGCAAGTCGCATCAAACTTGCTCACGCGGGCCATGTGGCCCGCGGACATAGGGTTGAGCAGCTTTGGTCTATACCATAATAACTTTTGATTTTATTGGGCTATGGTGGTGAAACCTTGAATGAAGAAAATGTACTGAAATAACATATATTTACTTCAGTCTTTAATAAACTGAATGCCAAATTTATATATTTCAATATAATTTGTATGTATGTAACAGATTTATTTCGCATTTACATGAAGTGTAAACTTCATAACTCAAGGCCAAAATGTTGCAACGCTTCAGCTCGATGTTGTGAATTATTGAATTATTAATACGACTGTACATAATTGTTGTATGTTGCTGCTTTATATTATAAATAAGTAAATAATTATTATTGTCAATGATAGTGTAGTCAATAATATTTATGCAATCGTTCTGTATCTGTGAAGACGGCTCCGCCTTGTAGAGATACACGCTCGCACACCATATGCTGCAGTGTGTGTGTGTGTGTGTGTGTATATTTTAATAATTTTACCATAATATCATGTGATTGTTTCTACCTATGATATAATCTAATGCGAAATATTTAATTTATCGCATTTAAAAAAAATCTCATCATCATTGTCGCACACAAACTAGTTTTATTTCAGATATAAACTTGTATTTTTTTTTCTTATGTTAATCTTCTTGTCGTTTCTCAAGTCAATATTACAATGTTTATAAATTGGTGAAACCTTTTTTTTTTATGAGTGTACAAAAGCATTTGCCCAAGGCTTCGCGGACGTGGAACCCGGATAACTGTGTAAAAAGGTGCTGATCTGTACATGCGTCATATATACGGAGAGTAATCTGTTGTCGTCGAAACGTATCGGAAGAAAGGTGGACTTAACTTGAATACAGGATTGTGTTACACTGAATCAACATTCTCATAATAAAAGTTGACAAAACAACGTTTCGATCTTGCTCCGATCTAGTGTCGATGTCATAAATTACATTCTAAAAAACTGTCAAATATTTCTTATGAAAATGTGACCCAAACCTTGAAAGCTTCAAAGTTATTCCGAGAATTATAGCTTAGAGAATAGTCTATTAGACTCTCATCTATGGTCGCCATGACTCGGAAGAAGATAAATTATTATTATGAGGGAGCAGAATACACAAGGTTTCTAATCTTAGCGGCAGCGCTATAAGAGGCCATTTTTATTTTTTTCAAATCAGCTTCGCACAATGATGCCTACATATATGGGTTCGTGCATGGGTAATTCATTAATTTAGTTTTATATACAGGGTACATTGAGACGCTGTTTTTTTTTTAAAAAATGGCTCTTATCGCAATGTTACTTCGAACAAAAATGTTCGAACCCCTTTTCAGTCTATTCACAATTCAGTCAACTTTCAGTGCAGATTTAAAATAATAATAAGTTTTTACGATAATTGGTAATTTATTTTTGGGATCACATAAATGTGACCCTTTTGGATATTCCAGGTAACAAACAATGTACCTATTACAAATGCAATCTAAATGGATTCAGGCGTTACGGCGATTTCGAGTAACAAACATCCACACAAGCTTTCGCATTTATGATATCGGTAGGACTTAGATATGATTGAAATATCCAGTGTGCAGAAGCTTAGACTATCTATAACCATGTGGTATATAACCAGTGATCAGTACCTAGCTACAGTTTTCGTTTTTCTTTCCCTGTGTGCTGAATTTTGTAGGCAAAGTTTAATTTAAGTTTTGTGATTCAAATCGTTTAAATGAGTGTAATTGAGTGCCTAGTAATATCGGAATAGAAGTTTAAGAATAATTGAATACTTAAATTATATTAGTTTCTTAAATATAAACAATGTTACACTATTCAAAAATCGGCCTCGCCATAAAAAGATGACGTTTTTGGTTAGTGTTATTGAAGATGATTGTACAAATCATGGATTTCTAAATGGAATAATAAACACGCTTATATAGATTGAAAAAGACCAAATATTAAACCGCCGTTGTAATATTTTTATTCTTTGACTATGAATGTGCTATTGACTTATTGGTTATCTTTTTGTGATGAGGCTAATGAATCTTAAACAAGGGAAATACTTATAATATACCTAGATAAGCTTTATATAATGTATATTTTATCCTAAATGTAACAATTTTGCCTCAAAATACATTGTAACGTTTGATATAGATACATAATGTATTTAAAAAAAACCGCAATAATCATGAATAGAGCCTTAAAATCGCTTAATAATTATTATAAATCACTGTAGGTGGATCCCTCGCTACAGCTGCATAGGTACTGCATAAAAAAACACTATTGCCAGATCCATGACACTTCATACTAGCGAACTATTTGAATACCTACTAATACTAATACATGCATAGTTCACTATCGTATTCGCACTCGTTTGTGCGTAACATATTGTAGGGCTGTCCCCAGCGTGCGTGACCCCCTATCGAGTCTCCTCAAACGCCACTACTTGTCATTAGTTCTTTCCTGGTCATCTTGACTATAAAAGGGCTTAATGACCAATGATGAAAGAACCATAAAGAACGCTATGCGTTGACGAAACTAGTTTCTTCATCCAACGTTAAGCGCATACGCCGCTAGCAGGCGCTGTGGGGGTGTTTACAGTATACTACGAAAGTAACGCCGTAGCCTTGATTTGTGACTGACTATCTCTTTTTCACTCAATTGCAATCATATTTCTGTTTCGAAAAGACGAAGGTTGGCGAGAAGCATTACTTTCGCAGTAGCACTTTACTCCATATTGTACCCGATAACTGCGGGTGTCGTTAGACTGGTGCGGAGACGAGTGTCGATTCTGGAGGCCAATTCTCGGATTGTAGAGATTATCTCTAAATTAGAGATAATGTCGAAGCATGAATGTCTACAAAAAATGTCACAATAACCATCAAATCGTATTCGATTTGAATGATTTAGGTCGTCTTATGTCTATTTGTGACATCAAGAGAATAGCAAATTAAGATTTTATTCGAAGACATTCGCCATCTTTTTTCGACATATGTCGAATTTGACTTAATCTCTAAAGCACAAAATTGCTCTCCAGTACGCAGTAATATTTAGTATTCTTTGGTGATAACTAATGGGGAAATGTGTGAACTCATAAATAAAAAAACTAAGGTGACATAATAGAGGTCTATAATAACAGCCAGTAAAATGGCTTTTATTTGGCTTATGCCTAGTTTACACGAGCTTAGTACTGTCATTAGTACTAAACCAATTGTGAAAGTAAGTTTTTAACTAATTGTTAATCGTAATTGTTTTTATTATTAACAATTGTGGCGAATTGAAATTGTGTTGACTCGGCAAGCGACATGTGTTTAGTAAATTTGGTCGGGATAGTCTACTGGTCGCTTAGTAAATAGGATCGGCATTCACTCGCACTGGTAGTTTCACTAATACTACGCACTAATTCTTGGCTGATCGGCATGTTTGTTTGTTGTATAAGTGACACGTTATGAAACTCGTGTAAAGAAGGCATTACCCACTATCCACGGTTAAATGCCAATCTATCATGTTACTGTCGTGTCTTATCCGCCTATTACCAAAGATCTCAGGGGCCAGTTATACTCGATTATATATAAAACGATTATCAAAAAAAAAGGAAAAATGAATTATCGTATGTGCTTTTGGGGATGTTTTTTTTATAGCGTCTTTACAACAATTATGAACTCCCAATGAATTTATAATCTGTGTTATATATTTATTCATCATGAAATCGCAACAGTATTAATATATTATTTGATCTCTTGTAAAAGACCCGGTCTGACTTAATGTAGCGAGGGATTACGTTAATGAAATGAATAGATCAATTGAAATATTATAATAAATAAGCCAAGTCTCAGTCTATAGTTATATTTTAAGGGTTTTTGATAACGGTACAGTAAAAACATAGATAAGTAGGTAGTATAACTCTAAGTGGTTGGTATGTATTGTTACTGCTTTTGTTTTAAACAATATTTTGCAATATTTATGTTTTAAGAATATTTTTTATCGATTTTTGTTCTATAAATTATAATGTCATTATTTCTGTGTACACGTATTGTAAGCCAATCATACCTTACCTTTAGTTATGTGCTTCGCTCAACTGTGCAAAAGTGGAAATTAATTAAAAACCTTTTTAGTATCTGTAACTTTACTTTTTAATTTTCATACGTTTATGTACCTATCCATTTAATATTCGTGGAAGTGGCTGGCACTGAAGGACCTTTCTCACCATGTCCTGCAGTTTACTCCGTCACAGCCTGTGTGGCCGTCTCAATTTAATATTCGTGGAAGTGGCTGGCACTGAAGGACCTTTCTCACCATGTCCTGCAGTTTACTCCGTCACAGCCTGTGTGGCCGTCTCAATTTCGTTTAGGATCCTACAGAATATGGAATCACCCCAAGTTGCTGGTTTCACCTCATTTGACAGTTCCCAAATACCAGCTGGGTGACTGTCACATTAGTTGAGCCCAAAATGTATGGTAAAATGACAGATAAATAAAATTGAACTCTGTGTTTTTTCATATCATCTCACGCAGCCCTGCTGGCGGGAAAGGTACATAAACCAGACAAGCGTCTCTCGAAACACGTAGGTACCTATATATACAACGTGGAGCCACAGTGCGGGTAGAGCTACATAACAGTATAACTTTTGAAACTATAATGTTTATGTAGGTACATACTTTTCACTAAAAATGTGATATTTACCATGATTATTGAGTTTTGTTTATTGACGATTACCTGTCAGTAATCATAAAACAATATTTCCCCCTCCAAGGACCACTTTCTGCCGGAAAATGTTGCGCCAAGAGAGTTGCCAGCGAGCTGCACGGCTTCGTGGAAATTTGAGAGTGAAATGGAGATTGATTGTACTCCACCAGATTTAAGATCAGGAGCGAAATTGGCAATGGAAAACCTGCTTCCAGCGAAGTCAAAAGAAAAATAAATCAAAGTATATGAACATTTGATGAGTTGGAAAAACGAGACAAAAGTGAACATTTTCTCTTAAACAGTATTTTTGGCGTATTTTAATGAGATTGCTAAAACTAAAAAGGCCAATTTATTCCATGCTGAAATGTACCTACAGTTCATGTTTAAAACGGCATTAACTTGAAAAAATAAGGAAATTTAACTACGACAATCGACCGAATTCAAAAGTAAAAAAATCTAAAAAAAATACGGGCAAAAGCATAAAGCAATTTTTAATTAAAGCCCCAGATGATACCTATATATTTAGCGACAAAGGTAAATGTAACTTTTAATATTAATTAAATTAAATGTATATAAAAAGTATGTTTTATTTCCCTGCATTCTTTTGAGAAAACCACTATATATGCCTCGGCGGAAATGGCAATTGCCTGCCTCTTATTCAAACTCATACTCGACCTGCAATTGCCTATTTAGTGGCCATTATTGCACTATTTTCAAAAAGTGCATCTTGTGATAGTATGTAAAATTAATGGGCAACGGTGACTAGATACTACAGGGGTTTCAATGAGGAATACATTTTTTTGAATAATTTTGAAACACATAATTTAAAATAATACGAAAATTGAGTATTTTCACTTATCTTCGAAACAACTTCTAGGTACTGCCTATTTAGAAGAATAAAACTGAACGAAAGTCCCTCACTAAACATTTAACAAGAAAACCCAAATTTCACTGAAATTTCCACGGGAAAAGGAAAATATACGTGAAGAGATACCGCGTTTTTTTTTAAAATGTGCTATTGACTACTTTATGAACCCTCTCCACGCGAGTCCAACTTGAATATTTATTTGGAAAGACGTATTTGATAATGCAAAAGAACTAATAGAAAAAAATCATTCATCGGTTTAGACCTTGTTCTATTCGTCCATGGTTTAGACTAAATAAAAATACTTATTCTCTTTACGCCAAAATCCTACCGGTACAGCTGAAATAATATGATAATAACTAGATGGCGCCACTAGTAGATTAGAACGCGCTATCGTTGTGTTTTGGGTACAAGATGAGAATAATATATTTTAGCATTCTTTACACCACGCTTGGAGGGCTAATCACCCTTAACAGGCTTGTATTTTTGATGCATGATGACACGAGAAGTGTTAAAATGCTATTAAGCTATTGAATGCATTGTATTGTATCTAATGATTGAAAAGTCGATTGATTGATGCCAGTCGGAGAGCCTTCGACAAGGCTTTTTTAAGTATAAAGCTCACCACGATAAAGAGCGCTTGTGTTTGTCGGGAACCGCGATTAGATGATTGACAGTCTATGAAAGTAAATGTGATATAAAGTAATGTAATATAAAACATAATAACTATCTTGTGATGATGATCTCGATTTATGGTAGGTAATTGAATAGACGGGAGGGAGGGAACCGAAGAAAATAATATAACTACCTAAATAAATAGGGAGGGAACTGCTAGACTGGAACCCTACAATATGCGTGGATCAAGAGGAGACGCAGCAGACTCGCATGCCCGGCATATTCACTAGTGTCCGCCCGCGGCTTCGCTCGCGTTTAATCATGATAAAAAGTAGCCTATCTATAATAGCTCAATCGAATCAGATCAGAGGTCACAAACAAACATTATAACTTTGACATTGATGGTATTGGTGGGTTTGCCGATACCTAGCAGCATTACATCTAGATCGATGTGCCAAAGATTTTATCTAACACTAACACATCTTAGAAAATAATAAACATTTTATGGTAGTACATAAAGTTTATTTAACATTGTCAAAGGTATTGTAAATAGTGGAAATATTCTATAAGTAAAGAAAGCTAAGCATCTTATAAAAATATATTTTTCAAGTAATAGTTTAAATGGACCTAACAGGACATCGGCAAGTTATCGCGTCATATTTATATATATCCTACACAAACACTTACAATTCGTAAAATACGGACTTTACTTGGTGACTTATAACATTGATAAATTCATACTTTCAAAATATTTATAGATACTTAAACATATTTACCTACCACAAACAGGTATAATTTCAACAAATTATAGAGTTTATACATGAAATTTTACATGGAATGCAAAAATATAAAGATACACTTGAATTAAATACTCGTGAAACTGTTTGATTCACGTAAGCATAATGAGCAGTTTTCAGCCGCCGGCCGCGGCGGCCGCTGACCTAGAAAACACCTAAAGAAAACTAGCTTTTTAACAGCACTGTACATACCATAATTTTATCTCTTCACTAGTATTTTTGAAGTAACTTTGTTTTATGTACAGTTTTGACAAATAAAATACATTTATCTTTATTTCTTATAATTGACCTGTGATGCTGTACGATTGACAAAACTGCGTGCAATTATAATATAACTAGTGAAATTATAATAGCACAGCTTCTACAATAGTCCTACGACATAGACAACAAAAGCGTAAAGGGTGTTTTATCAGAACACGCTTCGGTTCTGCAAAACCAACCAGGATCCCAAACGCGCAAATTTATAACGATAATACCAAAACATAACTCAAACAAAACTCATTTGAACGTAAACACTTTAGCTTTGTTCTGGAAGATACGTTGGTTTAACGATCGAACTTTACCGACGTTTGGATTGAGGGATCCTTGCTTAAAATGGTATGAGAATTATTCTTAAAAATTCATTAAAAATACAGTTTTTGACATATCCCAATAATTCTTTCACTAATATTAATAAAATTTAAAGTTAAATGTAATAAATTACTACAATCATCTTCCCCAATTCAGAACAGTTCAAACAAGGATCCCTTTTGAGTTTTAGTAACTACAACGGTTCAAACGTTCAGAAAAAAGAGTTTTTTTTTTTACAACAGCTATACCAAAACGTTTGAAACGTTTCTAAATATCGTAATTTAGCCTTGGACAGTCACGCTTAGCGTTGCTAAGAAACATAGTATTTCAAATAGCTCGTTCTAATAAAACACCCGAACAAAACCGATTAATGTGACGCATAGCGCGACAACTTCTTATTACTACATTAAATACAATTTTCTTTCAAGGAAAAATAATAGGCCGATGACCATTGTCTATTTAAAAATAAACCATTAGTACACAATAATGTCACATTACAGCACAAATAAAACTTACAAAGCGTACATAATTCAATGTTTGAGAAGTCATGATTCGTGATTGTTTCACCAACATCAGTTACATATTTTGCAAAGGGCCAATTAACTTAATCAACAAATATAACTCACTCAGTAAATAAGTAAGTATCCTGCCTATGCGGCACTATACTGTAGCAATTTTACACTGATAAACACAAATTGGTCAAAATTCATCGATAATAATTATCGACAAAGCATCAATCCTTATAGTCCAGGAACTTTAGACGAAAAATGGGCCAAACTTCGGAAAAACTCCAACCAAGCTGAAAATTTGTATACACGTACCTTTTAGCTCCCCAAATAACCTCTGAAAAGTCCCACGAGTCCAGAGGTTTCAGAGGTTATTAGGGGAGCTAAAAGGTACGTGTACACAAATTTTCAGCTTGGTTGGAATTTTTCCGAAGTGAAATGCTAAAGTTCCTGGACTATTAGTCTAGCTAGTCCATTACCAGCGGACCACGTTCCGACTGACTCTGCTAACGCTTTCTTCATAAATGACTGCTTATAAAAAAGGGCCTCAAAACATCGCTTCAAATTGTTATGAGCGAATTCGTTCTATAGCGTCGGGTTTTCGACGAGTTTCTTTTACGTCGAGAATAATGTACAAGTAACTTATAGCGTACACGAATTTGTTTGGAACAAATTATTTTAATTTATTTGTTCTACCACTACTAGCTAAACCTCACTCTAGAACCTTTGAAGAGCGGAGCCTCGTTTTTGACACTTAAAAATGCAAAACGAACAGAAGTCGTTTTTCGTGGCCCAGGAGTTAGGTCCAAGACGCACAGGTGGGAGCTTTGCTTGGTGCTTAGAACCACGCGTGACTAGATTGAGATAAATAGACGTTATTTAGCACGTACTAATGCTTAGCATTGTGTCTGTCCCTCTCTAGCTCGCGTGATTTGGCATATGTGTGAAAGTGACAGGGATAATCTCTGCCTAAGTCACATCTAGTTCAGCATGGCGCACTGCACTTCGAGCTACTCTAATAACCAAACGAAGCTCCTGCCTGCTAGCCCTCAGTAGCTGACAGTCAGGCTTACTCCAGGTTCATATTTTTGTACATAATCTTGTTATCTTTACGTAGGTTACTTATCTGACGAACATAGAGGCCCCGAGTAGCTTTAATTCACAATTTTGAACAGCATGCTAACTGTGTACGACTACAACCCTGCTACGGGTGCTGGGTCACCCCATAACGTTTTAGTTTAGATTAATTCCGTTTTTTTTAATGCACTGGTATGCGTCTGCTTATTTCAGGGATCCTGAAAATACCCGTGCCGGATCAAAGTTCAGTTCTCAATACTTACAGGGACGGTGTGGTAGTAGGAAAGAGCAAGATCAAATTATGACAAGAACATTCCAATTTGCTCGGAACACCAAGTCCAAATTATACCAAAATAGCTCATATTACAGGTCTAGCCCTTAACCGAGTCCTTGAGGTAAGGGAGCGGTACGCAAGGGGTGTTTTCATCTCTCAAAATATCAGATGATATGTGACATAATGTAAACGAAAAAACCTCTCCGGTACCGCTCCCATACTTCAAGGACTGACTCAGTTAAGCGCTAGACCTGTAGTTAGGTTTTTAAGTTGATTTGTGATCTGTTTATAATGAATAATAATAAAACACCGTTTGAAAACCGGGTAGTATTTTGAAAAATAGAAGTCTCTTATACTTTAGGGTTCTCAGCACCCCGTGTAGTAAAATCATGTAGGTCAATGTGTAGGGGTACGATGCTACGGGTGTAATTGCTACGTATTAGGTAAAATAAGTGAGTATTTAACAAAGTTGGTGAAAATCATTGTGATAGAAGGAGCGTGCGGCTAGGTATATGAAAATATTTGTTTTAGGGTTGGGCCACATCTTTCCAGGAACCACATTTTCCCGTAAATCCTATGCCTTTGTCGCTCAGAAAACTCTCCCTAGAGTGAGAACGGAAAAAGCCCGCCCATGCCGGAATGCGAGCGCACCCTATCAGTATGTTGCACTACCACCCACTCTACATTACACAAAGGTTAGCTGGACGATAATGCTAATAAGCATTAAGTTCGCCTATGTACTGCTTTTTTGTTTTGTGAAATAAAGAATTTTCTATCTATCTATGTTGCTGAGCGACAAAGGGACAGCGTTATGGGCAGACTGATATGGCCCAACGCGTACGGACCCAGTGTTTAAATCCCGTCCAGTCTGCACGAATGTGGACCATTTTTTTTTTATTATACTACTTGAATGACGGAACAAGCTGATGGCCCACCTGATGTTAAGCGATAACCTCTGCCTTTGAACAGTGCATTACCTCATAGGTCAGGTCCACCTAGGACGCGCCCTATGTGGCATTGCACTGCGCCCGCCACCCTGAGACATAAAGATGAAAAGTCTTATGTGCCTGTAATGTCACCGGCACCCTTACCCTTCAAACCGGAACACAGCAATGCGAGCACTACTGCTTTGCGGCAGAAATAGGTATGGTGGTAGTACTTCCCCGGACGAACTGTATGGACTGGACCGAAACAGTGGATCGGTAACAACAAGCGTGGGAGTGCGAGGGGGGCTTAGGGGAGGGGTTTGTCCTCGGGGATGGTGGGCGAGGCGGCGCCACTCGCCGCGCGGCTCGCGTCACGCAGCGCCTCGTCGAAGCTCTGCGTAGAGTTAGATCTGGACGCCACCTTACCCTGCAAATAATACCACATCATCATTATTGGTCATTCACGACCTCTGTGGTTGCCGGGCGAAGGTTCGCCTGCGACGCAGGAGGTAGCGGTTTGACTCCCGCCTCGGAACAAATATATGTACGATCTGCAGATATTTGTTCAGGGTGTATAATAAAAAATATCTATCTATGTATTGTATTGTATTAAGTATATCAGTTATCTAGTACTCATAACACAACCTAAGGTTGCGGGTTCGATTCTCGCTGCGGGACAAATGTTTGTATGATCTGCAAATATTTGTTTCGGGTCTGGGTGTTATGGTACCATGGTACTCGTAGTTTCTGATACCCACGACACAGGGAATCGGTCAGTATCGGGTAGTTCGGGATCAGGAGTATGTTTGTGACTGATAACATAGCTTGGGGCTGCATAATGTTGTGTGAACTGTCCAGCATTATTTATTATTTATTTATTATCAGCTGTTAGACATCCACTGCTGGGCGAGGCCTCCTCCATAGAATGCAATGGATTTGCAATAATCCCCACGCTTGGTAGGCGGATTGCTCTTAGAAGCTGTTGCTGGACTTTACTTAACGTCTCGGGATGGCGGGCGCAGTGCAATGCCACGTAGAAGCGCCTACGTACTACCGAAAAGGTAATGTATTGATAAAACACAGCACCTCACACACATACATAGTCCTGATTCCACACTAGGATACCTTGTGACGTGAGGATCGGGAAATACGAGTACGGTAGTACAACAACTCAGACCCAGAACAAATATTTGCAGCTCATACAAACATTTGTCCCGCAACGGGAATCGAACCCGCAACCTCTCGCATCTCAGCCGGGTACTCACCCGCCGCGCCAAAGAGGTCGTCAGAAGGAAAAGAAGAGGCTAGCCACTCATCAAAAAAAAAACATAGGCGTCCCTTTTTAGAAGCAATGTGTGTTTGTTTATCTTGCAAGCTGAATTAGAACCACTTCTCGACATCCGATTGCGCTGAAATTTTGGATACCTGTCAAGTTCCAATGACAATACAATATAATGGTGACAGCGAGCTGATCTGATGAATGATAATGGAGACGGAAATGTATGTTTGTTTAGGTCAAATATTGCAAGCTGAATTAGAACCACTTCGTGATATCCGATTGAGCTGAAATTTTGCATACCTGGCGAGTTCCGATGACAATATAATATAATGGTGACAGCGAGCTGATCTGATGATGGTGGACAACGTAACTCTTCGGTGGATAATAGTAGACTGGCCGTGGTGGATCAAATTTTATCAAAGTTTATATTGATTTTAATAAATAATATTTATACTGTAGTTAAGTCTTCTGTTAGTAGTAACATACAATATTAAAGATTAGGCGCAGCGTCTAGAGTAAGCTGGCGACACATGCGTCTTAGTCCAGTGGCTGAAGATCGGAACATCCCCCTGCTGTGCCGCTGTGGCCGGGAGGCTGTTGGTACCGTGCCACCGGTCAGGGAGGCGACTCTTGCGCATTATACGTATTATCATAATTATATGAGCTCGTTTCTCCCGCGCACCTGCAAGGCGTGGAATGAGCTCCCGTTGGATGTCTTCCCACAGTGCTACAATATGGATGGGTAAATTCAAGAGAAATATTAATAGGGGCTCTTAATGGTAAGCAGCGCGTTTGCAATACCGTGGGTGTTGCAGATGTCCATAGGCTGCGGTGACTGCTTTACATCAGCCGGGCCGTTTGCTTGTTTGTCACCGTAACATATTAAAAAAAAAAAAAAGCGTCGAAGCCATCAATGTGTCAGTAATTACCTTAACGTTCTCATAGGCCGAGCCCACGCGCTCCTCTATGGAGCGGAACGACTCTGAGTTGCGCATCTGGCCCAGCTTGCTGGAGACCCCCGCGGTGATGCCACCGAGGATGGAGCTCGTCTTCTCAGTAGTCGTTCTTATCACAGATTCAGTTTTTTGGTATCTGGATAGTGAAAAATCGTTTATAATTGTTGATAAAATATTCAGTGCGACTTTCATTACTCTTCCGTAAAGCTAGGTTCATATTGATGTGTCAGGGTATGTGCTGGCGCGCCAGAACTCAATCGGTTACATTGATTACCTATGACTAGATTCACATTAGTAGGTCGTGTTGTGGCGCGTTCTGTCGCGGTAAAATCGGTCGACGCTCGGTCGTGCCAGAGAGGTGGTGGGGTATCTGTCGTGCCACAACAATATGAATCATCTGCAATTACGACGCGTAACCACGAGGGATGCAATTCATTCCGTAACTAGATATTGAATTTTTTGGTTCGTTCTACTTTATAAATGTGTCCGATGAACTTATCGAGTTAGTACGGCAATATACAGTACTCTATGACACTAAATGTAAAGAATATAATTTAATAAATATATACACGTATTCACACCACAACTCTCACACGATGAATGATCTGAAAATGCGCCATATTGCGCCACAACACAACACATCAGTATGAACACTCCGCGACACAACAGAAGGCGACACACCCCGACACAATAATATGAACCTATCTTAATTCACACATTACATAAAAGCGGGTAATTGAATAACTAACAGGAATGAACAACAATAATTAATAAATAACAAACAAATAAATATATTAATAAATAAACACATGTTCTTTTGGGTTAGAACAGCGAAGAATTTGATAAATAGACTGATAAACATATAAGCCTTCTTTGCATGGCGCAGTCGGTTAACATTAATAAAGCAGTGATAAAAACAACAGCGAAATAAATAATTAAATAAGCTAGAAAACCAAGCAACTGAACACAACCACGACCATAACTATTCATTTTGTGTGCTGTATGAAGCACTGTTCAAAATGAAAGTCTATCTCAATATAACAATAGCCGGACTCGAACAAATTGTTAGTTCTTCGAGCCGGATCATTCCGTTTGTGAGTCAACTGCTATATATTTCTGGCACATTATATTTCTAATTCGCATAATGCTACTTGACTTCACAAGGCTTCATTAAGATCAAATAAAACTTACATTGGTGCTTCAGTCACAGCCTGTGTAAGCGCAGCCACGCGTGTTTCTACCGATTTATAGCTGTCGTATAACAAACCAAGTGTGAAATAAAATCAACCAAATCAACGCCACCCATAAGCCGCTTGCAAACGTGTGCGTCAAGCTAGCGACCCCCAAATCGAATTCAGGGTTTTCTTCCCGGCCAATAAATAGTGCATAAATAGTGCCAAATAGTGCCTTTTGTTAAATAATTAGTGCCTCAATACTTTAGAAGTTATAAGCTAAAGAATGGGGGGTCGCCAGCTTGACGTCACGATAGCGACCCCCACCTGTAACTCAGCAACCACAGCACGTACGACTTAGCTTTATATCTCAAAAAATAGTGCCTAATTAGTGCCTAAGACCTGCAAAACCTCAGCAACGAGGCTGCAACAGAATAGAAGATATTTGATATTCTTTCTGAGATTATTGGCTTCATCGCGTCGGTTTTCGCTGCCCTCGCTGCCGCGCCAATACGGTAACTGACATGACAACATTCTTTTCTCTACATTCCGCGACGCATTTCATTGGTCGGCAGGTAATTGAACAGAAAATAAAGCCTCGTTTACACTAATACAACAGTCGGCATCAACATTATCAGCCTGCAGAAGTTCACTGCTAGACATGTATGTAACTGTTGGGTGTTATGTTTTGTTATGATAAAGGCCTCCCCCATAATATGATGACATGTAAAAAATTATTGACTTAGTACATATGTCAATCCACATGAAGTGCTGATTTAAATAAGTATTTTCCCATTATTTTGGTGAAACATTCTCTAGTTGGCAAACTTTAATGTTTGCATAGCAATGAAACTGTTTTTTTCTTATGTAGGTAAATGCATTACATGTAGTGCAGGTATAATAAGTAGGTAGGCCATAGGTACTGACCTAGGTAATCTAATTTTCTTTACCCGTCTAGCCCGGAACCAATTAATGGAAATCTTGTCAAATTCTTACCATTAGCTGGAAATGTTAGAAAATTAAGATAAATATGTGTTGATTTGGTATGAATATCCACAGAAATGAGACAAAAATATACTTGACTTACTTCTTTTCTAATAGATACAGAATCTATATCCAATCATATATTTGAATCGCACATATAATTATCCATAAATATGGACCTATTTTTTACAAATACCAACATTTTTATTTATACTCGACAAAATAATTTCAGGCTCCTACAAAAGATGTAGGAAAATATACATGCTGCATTACATGTAGGTAAGTCGGGACACATGTGTTTATTTAGTATGAGTATCCACAGAAATGAGACAAGAAAATATACTTGATAAAAACATGTTTTTAATATTTTAAGATTTTACACGAGAACGATGAAAATCTAGTTTTTTTTCTTATATTGGTCACTTCTTTTCTGAAAGGTTCAGAATCAGACATATTTTGTACAAATATCAACATTTTTATTTATACTCGACAAAAAAAAGATGTAGGAAAATATACATGCATGAAACTGCAGACATGTAGGTAAGTCGGGACTTAATGATACTCGCTTGTGTAGTAAGTTGGTAAGTAGAGTAAAAGCAAGTTTTCATGTTTGGTAAAAATTTATTTGAGAACGATGAAAACCTTGAAACTTTTTAAAAATATTAGGTATCACCTTCATAAAAGTACCAAACCATTTTTGAACAAATCCGATCTTCTTTGTTTGTTTTCAAGTTTTTAGTACCTACCTACAAAGTTACTAAACAAAACCGAACTTAGACTTGCCAGGTACCTATTTAATTATAATCATCATGGCTTAGACTAAGTAGTATAACATATAATAGGTAATAACTCACTTTAAGGTCAGAGTGTACGTACGGGGCACTGAGGAAAAAAGGCTCAGGTAATTAGTAATAATGTTACTCTAAAACGCGGGTTATCTTCAGAATTGTTACATGCACAGTGTTTTCATTACAGTTACACAGTGTAGCGTCTTTTGCATCAGCAAGCAGTTAAAAATTCGATAAAATAGACAAAACTCCGTGTAAGTAACTATCCAAAGGTAATTTATAATTTATAGGAACATGCTAAGAAATGGTCAAATGGACGGAAACCATTGTCTTGATCTCAAATCACTAGGTAGATAGGTAGGTAGGTACTAAATAAATAAATAAATAACTTACTTACTACTTAATGCAAGTACTTACTTAATTCACTTAAATTCACCAACAAAAATTTGACTTTAGGTACTAAAAGTCCAACGGTTTTTTACAGCTTCACCTCTAAGACCCAAAAAACCACAGTTCATAAAAACCGGCCAAGTGCGAGTCGGACTCGCATTATCAATATCGAGCAAAAACGAACAAAAAAGTCACGTGTTTTTTATATGGGAGCCCCTTTCAATATTTATTTTATTCTATTTATTCGTATTTGTTATTATAGCGGCAACAGAAATACCTACTATATCATCTGTGAAAATTTAAACAGTCTAACTATCACGGTTCATGAGATACAACTTGGTGACAGACTGACAGACAGACAGGCAGACAGACGGACGGACAGCGGAGTCTTAGTAATAGGGTCCCGTATTACCCTTTGGATACGGAACCCTAAATATTACCAGTTTTCCCCACAGACAACACTATCTATCCTACAGGAACCCTTTCGTTTTTCTTAAATAGTTTAGGCGTTAATTCCATAGTATATGGTATAACTATACCAAGAATCACTAAAATCCGTCAAGTAGTTTCAGTGTGATGATTTTTCAAGGATACAATATACAGGCAGAGAGACAGAAATTAAAAAAAAAACCATAGATAGGTACTATTTGAGTTTGTGTTTACCTCAATTCACATTTAGATTTCTGGTAGATGCAGGCGGGCCAAGACTGTTCTTCGTGGCATCATATTATGGGGAGGCCTTTATCATACCATAACATAACACCCAACAGTTACATACATGTCAAGCAGTGAACTTCTGCAGGCTGATAATGTTGATGATGACTGTTGTATTAGTGTAAACGAGCCTTTATTTTCTGTTCAATTACCTGCCGACCAATGAAATGCGACGCGGAATGTAGAAGAAAATGAATGTTGGCATATCAGATAACGTATTGGCGCGGCAGTGAGGGCAGCGAAAACCGACGCGATGAAGCCAATAGTCTCAGAAAGAATATCAAATATCTTCTTTTCTGTTGCAGCCTCGTTGCTGAGGTTTTGCAGGTCTTAGGCACTAATTAGGCACTATTTTTTGAGCTATAGAAAAACGACGAATTTTAAGAAATTAATGTTGTCAGTTGCCTTAATGGCGCGGCAGTGAGGGCAGCGAAGACCGACGCCATGAAGCCAATAGTCTCAGAAAGAATATCAAATATCTTCTATTCTGTTGCAGCCTCGTTGCTGAGGTTTTGCAGGTCTTAGGCACTAATTAGGCACTATTTTTTGGGATATAAAGCTAAGTCGTACGTGCTGTGGTTGCTGAGTTACAGGTGGGGGTCGCTATCGTGACGTCAAGCTGGCGACCCCCCATTCTTTAGCTTATAACTTCTAAAGTATTGAGGCACTAATTATTTAACTAAAGGCACTATTTGGCACTATTTATGCACTATTTATTGGGCGGGAAGAAAACCCTTAATTCGATTTGGGGGTCGCTAGCTTGACGCACACCTTGTAAACGGCACCAATATACCAGCGACAATACTTCCGAGGCATATGATTGGTCAGCGGAACCTTCAATCAACGTAGGACCAATGGAATGCTTAAAATCAGCCCCTATTGGCTATCAATCTGGTAATCGATAACCAGTTTGCATTACATTGCACAGCGTGTTTAAGCTTCTTTTCTACAATATAACATACCACCTACATAGGTCCTGACCCACCCACACAAGGAATCTCTAAGTACCATGGTACTACAACACCCAAACCAGGGCATCACCACTCGCTCAAGGTCGCGCGTTATATACCTACAGCCCGGGCGTCCCTCACTCGGGACAAGTGACAGTCGGTTGTCGGACGCACGCCTGAGCGCTAGCGCAACACGTTTCCCGCGCAAATATGCCGTCGCGTACATGTTGTGCTGTATATGGATGCAATAGTCAAAAAACAACAAAAAGTATTATCATTTTTTGCATTGCCGAAGTACGAAGAAAGATAAGTTATTTGATTGATGTAGGTACATTAGTTATTTTAGTACATACAGAAGTAATGCCTTTAATAGGTGTGATTTCATGTGCATACAGCATAGATTTCAAAGATCTAGGTTGGAATATTTAAGTAATTACTTGAATTTAGGTACCTACCTACTTACCGATCTACTTACGTGCTTAATTAGACTTTACTTCTGAATCGCTCTAAATTAGTAGCAAAAGAGCTTTTTTGTGAAAGAGTTCATCCGGGGAAGTACCAACAACCACCATACCAATTTCTGCTGTAAAGCAGTAGTGCTCGCATTGCTGTGTTCCATAAACATAAATAAGTCTTTATTTCTACATAATAACAATATTGATAATAATATGTGGTACTTACGTAATTCGTAGGTAGGTACATAATATGTACCTATTTGAAAATTAAAATAGGTACTCGCGAGTACCTATTTCACGCGCCTATTTGTTGCGGGTTCATATTATTATTATGAACTGAACTCGCACTTAGTGCGAGTTCAGTTAGTTCGCACTTAGTGCGAGTTCTGTTCATAATTATAATATATTTTGGACATCGAGCAAGGTATTTGCTCCATGGTTTTGGTAAACCTACTGATGTTTTTAAAATAAATCGTAGCTTGTTAACTTCATAAGCAGAGAAAAACCATACTTACCTACCTATATCTCATCGTTATAATATCCATATACCTAACTTTGTAACTATTTCATTTACCTACAAGTAACTAATTTTATAAAAAGAATAAAAAACCTCAACGCAATGAAACGGCTGAACCGATTTTGATCAAACATAGCTAAGAACACTCCCGACAAACTCAACTTTCAAACAAAAAAAAAACTAATTCGATTCATCCGTTCGGGAGCTACGATGCCACAGACAGACACACACACAGACACTTATACACACACAACCACACACACACAAACAACCACACACACACACACATACAACCACACACACACACGCACAGACACCTCAAACTTATAACATCCCGTCGTTTTTCCGTCGGGGGTTAAAAATACCTACATGCTTTCGTTTTTTTTTTATACTATTTGTATGACGGAACAAGCTGATGGCCCACCTGATGTTAAGCGGTAACCTCTGCCTATGAACAGTGCATTACCTCATAGTTGACGCCCACCTAGGACGCGCCCTATGTGGCATTGCACTGCGCCCACCACCCTGAGACATAAAGATCCGACCCTATGTTACGGCCTCTTCTAGCTGCCTTGCGCGTTACGAAGTAAATAATATATAATCTGTGCTACATGCTGACTACCAACATAAGTCATAACGGAAGGTTAATTTAATTTTTTATTAGATATGTCGACAACCCTTTCGTTGCGCATCACTCCGCGCCAGACAGCGACAGAGTTACGCGTTAGAAGAGAGAGCAAATGTTTAGGTGAATATCGCGATAGGCATTGAGCGCTAATGCGAGCTTAATTGCACTTTGTTGCGTCCCAGCAAGAGTCGCTATTTATATAAAAAAAAACGCTAAGTGAGTCTTCTGTACCTGTACTAATATTTATTGTGCCCAAACCCGGAACAAATATCTGCAGATCATACAAACATATGTCCCAAAGCGGGAGTTGAACACGCAACCTTTCGCATCTCAGCCGCAACTCGGCCGCCGCACCACAGAGGTCGTCAAATATATCCCACTAACATCACTAGCAAAAAGCATAGCTTTGTAAGGGCTCGCAAAGGTTTTTTTAAATATATAAACACATCTGGACATTAATTTAGTTTACTATGTCAAATTACAAATCTATATGTGTGATAGTGTTTTCTTAAAGTGTACCACAAAATGCAAAACTTGTGGGGACAGTAGAGGACTCGCTTCGCTCGCCCTAATAAATGACAAAGTTTGTATTCTTACTAAATGATGCCGAAACGGCTGAACTGATTTCGGTGAAATTTGGTAGACAGATAGATTATGACCTGTCTTTATCCCGGTATTACGCAAGACGATACTAAAAAAAAGCACAGCTTTGTAAGGGCTCGCAAGATTTTATAAATGAGACATTAATTTAAATTACAATGTTAAATTACAAATCTAGAGGAGTGATGTTTCGTAAGTTTACCACAAAACGCAAAAGAGACAGTAGAGGACTCCTTTCGCTCGCCCTAAATATTCTAAACATACAGCGCAATGTACTGCAAACTGGCAATAGTTTCATAGTCAGTAGGGGGCAGTTCGGCAATTGGCGCGCGCCGTGTGCATGCGTCTATACTACAATATCCAAAGCAAGTTCAATAAAGCAGGCACCGCTACCGCTTTTAACATGTTGTAACCCTGTAGAAACAAGTCTATAGACAATATCTACATTCTACAGTACTGAATGCTACTCACACTTGACTTTCTTTCACATTTTTCAGTCCTTGATTCACATCTTCTGTTATTTCCTTCCAAACTGTGATGCCAAGTTTTCGTTTTAGTTCGGAACTTTGACGAATCTGTAATTACAAAAAAAAAAACAATCAATGAACGAATGAAAATACGTTATTAAACACCTTCACACATCAATAAAGTAATAATAAATGTACGGCGGTCTTATCGTTAAAAGCTATCTTTTCCAAACAAACTTTGGATGGAGAGGAGCTAAACCTATATGGAAGGATTGGTTGGGGTGTACTTTTGTTTAAAATATAAGAAAAATATATAACGCAAAACTACTGATCTTAAATTAGAATTTTTAACTGACTAAATCAAGTACAACATTCAAATTATAAATATGCATGGATATTTCATTATAATTCCGAGCGATCACTGTTCCAGAAACACGATAGGACAATATTTTCTCTACAGAAAAAAAACCCAAAGTTTTGAAGTTCAAACCCAACCTTTAACTTTTGGTTAGATTAGATTGTTTATTAAAGCAGCATATATTATTGGGTAAAAATTAGATTACCTAACAAAATCAATACAACAAAGCCGATAGTTTACGGTAGGGGTTTTGTAAAATTATCTATATTTTACGAGATATTCAATAAAAACTTTTTTTGGTATGAAATTTTCTGCCTGAGGTTGGCGCAACCATAAGAACGAATAAACTTACATAATTAGTATATAATAATTAATACTTTATGTTAATATAGATAGACATAACTAGTTGAGAGGAGGGCAGGGCAGGAACCCATGTACTTCCTCAACTTAAGAGCTAGCAAAGTTAGCAGTACATACTTGTACTATTATTTATTCTGTGATTCTGGGCATATTTCTATAAGACCTCATAACCGATTTGACTCCCGAGTTAAACACTCTACTTTTCACTTTGATCGAGAGAAGTTTTCATAAAGACTAACTAGTGAAGTGGGACAAAGTTAAGATATTGACAATTATGTACTGATAAAAAATGCACTTGTACTTGTTATTGATATAATGCCACATAATATATATAGGTACTACAAAACAATGCTTTAGGTTATCGGTCACTTGTTTACTTTATTGAATACCAAAGGTTACTCAATCAGTTAATGGTATATAAAGCGTATTCAACCAGAGCCATGTATTGCTGTGGTGTATCCGCCCCCCCTCCATCTCCTCCCATGGATGTCGTCAAAGCCAACTAAGGGATTACCCCAGGGGATGGGCAGCAACATCCACCTTAGTACTTAACAACAATTCCACGATCACCAATCCGCCTGCCAGGCGTGCTGATTGTGGAAAATCTCCCAATTGCATTCTATGGGAGATGCCTCGTCCAGCATTGGACATTATGATGATTCAACCAGAGCATTGTTCAACGGAAAATAGTTCATATTATAATCTTCTTCTTTCGTGTCGATGTCTCAAAGCCATTTTGACCAATAGGTTGCCACACCCACGGCATTGTCGGGGCAGGTCATTAAATCCTCCATCGTGCAGGATTCAGGGCAGGATGGGCATGCAAGGACTTGTGGCATGGTTTGGGACTGGGCACCACAGTCGCATTACGTAATAATCATTTTATATTCATATTATAATCATTTTATATTCATTTTATATCATTTTATCAAGTACTAGATGACCCGCGCGCGACTTCGTCCGCGCGTAGTTTGAAAACATCTCCGGCGCGGCGTGCAGACAACAACTTAAACATCAACAACCACCCCGTGAAATGACTTTTGAAACAACACCACACTCAAGTTTTTCAATTTAGGGGTCACATTTTACCCTTTATTTTCTGAAAATATTTTAATCTTAACAACGACACTGTGAAACGACCTTTGAAACGACACCGAACTTAAGTTTTTCAATTTAGAGGTCCCATTTAACCCTGAGGTCCTTAAAATATTTCGATCTCAACAATGACACCGTGAAACAACCTTTGAAACCATACTCAAGTTTTTCAATTTAGGGGTCTCATTTTGTAGTAAAGGCCTATAATGTGAAACTAACTTTTAAATATCAAAATACGCTGAAATCTGTCTAAAACGTAAAGCATATTTAATTACAAACAAAACGTTCCCCTGCCATTTTTCAGGAAAATTTCATGTATCGCTGAAATACGTGTATGTTAATTTTATTTGAGGAATCTTCATGTAAAATTTCATGGTTCTACTACTAACGGTTTCCGAAATACAGAGCATTTTTGTTTTACGTTAGAACCCTATTTTGAACCCCTTAACATGCGAATTTTCAAAATTCCTTTCTTAGTACAACCCTACGCATCGAGACAAACTCACCCTCTAAATTTCAAGTCTCTACGTCCTGCGGTTTAGGCTGTGCGTTGGACCTCGTTCAGTCAGTCAGTCAGTCAGGACAAAGCCTTTTATATATTAGATAAAATAATAATTTTATACTTGAGCATGCAATTTTTCGTGATTTTCGCTCACTTTTCGTTGCACGAACGCCATCCTGTCACTTTCTAACTTATCCGAACAGTGATGAGTTAGATCGAGAAAGCTAATACGGTCCGCAAAAGCAAAAGCAGAAAGTAGGTTAGTAGTATAATAATAATAATAATAAGGTGGCCAACATCATACACCAAAGACTAGCTGCTATGTATGGGCTTATTGATGCATCTGTAAGACCAGCGCCATATTACAAATACACACCTGAAACTGTACTGGAAAACGTCTCCCATAAACTTTATTTTGATCGAGCCATCCTAACTGACAAAACTATACATTATAATAGACCAGATTTAACACTCATCAACAAAACTAACAAAACTGCACTTATAATTGACATAGCCATCCCCAACACCCATAACATACAGAGTACAATTGCTGAGAAGTTATCCAAGTACATAGACCTAAAAGACGAAATTGCTAGGATGTGGCGTTTGGAAAAGGTGTCGATAGTCCCAATTGTCTTGTCCACAACAGGAATAATACCGAAACAGTTATTTCAGTCCCTCACACTTCTAGATTTGCCCAAGCACACATTTGTCTTATTGCAAAAAGCAGTAATTTTAAACACTTGTAGGATTGTTAGGAAGTTTTTACAAACTGACCTTACAAACGAATCAACTAGTGTTCAAGTTATGTCGACCCGAACTACTGATGTGCACTTGGCTTAGGCCCGTGCAACTCAGTTATATTTCCGGTTCTGCTGAGCAGAGTTGATAAAAATCAAAGACAAAATAATAATAATAAATAGATAGATAGATATATTAACACTTTATTATACACCAAAAAAGTTAAACACAAAAAACATTAACTAAATCAAATTAAAAATAATAAATGAATAATGTTCGATTCACACAACATTATCTAGCCCCAAGCTAAGCAGAGCTTGTGTTATGGATACTAGATTCTGGGTATACTTAATACAATACATTGGAATAGTTTAATCATTTCTCTATAGTTTTGAAACAGGTCATTTATTTGCCAGAAACATGTGATATGGTTTGGTTTAAAACCCTCAGATTTGATTCCCCAGGGGGCTTATTGTCTAACGAACTGGTAATCGCTTTCGATTGCGATTTTATAATACTTTGCTTAGTCTGTTTTGAATATTACTTGCTCTTGAAAATATGCTAATATATTCTACGTAATGTATCGCGACAGAGCATTTATGTGAAAGAGATCGTCCGGGGAAGTGCCTACTACCATCTTTTTTCTGCCGCAAAGCAGTAGTGCTCACATTGCTGTGTTCCGGTTTGAAGGGTGCGTGCCGGTGAAATTACAGGTACATGAGACGTTTCATCTATATGTCTCGGGTGGCGGGCGTAGTGCAATGCCACATATGGTGCGTCTTAGGTGGACGTGACCTATGTGGTAATGCATTGTTAAAGGCAGTTGTGGACGGTGTATAAAGCAAATATTGATAGAAAACCGCAAATCGACGTACAGGATAGCCGTTTGGTACACGAGTACTTTAGGATAAAACAATCATTTAGAGCGGTAGTTCTTAAAAATATTCCCATGGGAGGGCAGTATATGACGTCGTCAAATTTTTGTATGGGAATTGTTTACTTCGTTTTTCGTAAACCTGTCGTGTGTAGTACCAAATAAAGGGCTTCATCAGTCGGTTCTAAAAATATACTACAACATTACATTTCAGCCCCCTGATATATTTTCAAAACATACCAAGTTTTGAAGTCCTTCCAGGTTAGGAAACGTCTTAGTAAATTTTTGTAAAACTTACGCCAAATGTCTGTCTTTTCTCGTTTCGTGGATTCACTAATAATACGAGATCCGAATTACGAGATGACTATACCCATCTGGATTTTGATTAGAGTGGCTGAAAAGAAAGCCAGAATGTCTACTTACACGACTTGATAGATTGATGATATACCTTGCTCTGCAGTACAGTGCGCAGCGTGGCGATCTCGTCCTCGACTCGCGCCAGCTCGCGGCTCCACTCGGCTCTCAGCTGTTCCGCCTGCTCCGGCGTCAATCCAGCGAGCTCGTCTGGAGTGTGCACTTACACGACTTGATAGATTGATGATATACCTTGCTCTGCAGTACAGTGCGCAGCGTGGCGATCTCGTCCTCGACTCGCGCCAGCTCGCGGCTCCACTCGGCTCTCAGCTGTTCCGCCTGCTCCGGCGTCAATCCAGCGAGCTCGTCTGGAGTGTGCACTTCACCGGCGCCTGCGCCCGCCATCGCTTCCTCGGCTGCAAATCAATGAAAGGGTGACTTGAATACCAGGTGAATTAACACCATTCTCAAAAAGCTTAGTTAGTTATAGATAGCGCATAACTAAGACCATTTGCACTATTCTCGTGAGTTCTGGAGACGTAGCAAGTGAATTATCTTCAGGTTCTGCCAGAACGATGTTTAGGGAGGTGGAGGGATCTATCCGGACAGACCACAGCAAACCTACTGCTAATACAGAAGTAAAAATATTAGAGTAAGAACAGTAAATTGGGGCACGCCGCAGTTGGTTCTGGTTCTATGTGAGGCCAACTAGGAGTGGCCAAAGCCATTGCTTGCGGTTTTTTCAAGACACACATTACAAGAATAAGATAGTTTGATGTGCGAGATTAATTTTGAAAATCAGATATTTAAATCCTTATGTAAAACTAAGGCGCTTTGCCGCCTCGGGCGTATCTGGGTCTTTGTACTTTCATACAAAAAAGTATCGTGCATTTGAGTTCGTCGGTGAATATTTAATTCAATTCAATACATTTATTTCAGGCAACAGTGAAAAATGTACTTTGTACCTAGACAAAGGCCCATAGTAATATATACCTTACAACTAACATACATATAAAGATATTTATAACTTAATCTAACACACGTGTGATCGCCGACGCATCGCGGCCCGGGGGATCACGTGACAGACGGCCCTTGAACCGCCGGAACTTCACCCCTTTTGGCCAGAAGTCAGGCCAATAGTAAAGGCTTTACCATTGCGAGGAAGTATCTACCTATGAGGAAAAGATTGCGTAATCATTCGCTTTACCTGGGTTAGTATGACTTGCTGGCAGTTGCTGCCAGTTGCTGTTCCTACTAACGCAATAATTTTTTTACAGGCGTAAACGATTATAAATTGACCGTTACAACCTCGTCAGGAGTGAAAGCTAATTTTTGCAAATGTGCAAGAATTTATAAAATTATTCAGTGAATTGCCTTGTAATGTGTTTTATAACATTTCTGACACATGTCTCAGAATCTATCAAGTCGCAAAATATATTTTTAGGCACTGCAGTCGATTATGCGATGTGTGTTAGTGTAGCGTTCTATAAATTTATACAACCCAAAATTACCCGGACTTGTTAGTAACATTTGTCCTAGTTGCTAGCTTATAAAGGAATGTGTTATTTTCTGTAACAAAGTGTTAGCCGAGTCAGACATGGGAAGAAATAGCGGCGATGAGCTCACCACTTCTCACGTCTATGTTCGATGGTGCAAGCCACGGTGAAAATAGGCCTTTTGAGGCTCTGCCTACCCCTTCGGGGAAATGAAATGAAATACCTTATGTTATAGTGAGGAGCACATGTTCTTGCTTCACAAGCATGCAAATGTTTTAAAATAGGCGAGAAAAGCGGAAAAAAAGCTGAAAAAAGCGTGAAAAAGGCGTGTATCGTGATTTTTCTTTAAAAGGCACCGCAATGATTTTAGCGCGATTAGCCTAGGAGAATGCTACACTCAATCGAGAGCACTGTTGAAAGTACTATACGGAATGTTTTCCTAACGTGGGAAGATCAATTTAGTAGTATTTAGGATTTCAACATCCTTTATGCAAAGGACAAACACATATTTTTCACTTTGGATTATAACAACAATATAGTAAATAGCGTGGCCGATTGGTATCTTAGGTCCTGATTTTACACGGCGATAAAAGCCGAGAGCTGCCAGTACAAGCTTTAGATTACCTATACGAAAAGAGGACAGTTACAAACATTTTCACAAAGCGTTAGTTGGTATCTTTTGATATAGTTGTTATTCCATAATATTATAAACTTACTCTTCAACGATAGCAATATTAATTAGCAGAAAAAGTGCTGGAAATAAAAAAGCGGCCAAGTGCGAGTCGGACTCGCCCATGAAGGGTTCCGTAGCAGCAAGTAACATAATATAAATGTTCTTGGATGGTTTACGATTTATGACGTGTTCAAAAAAAACTACTTACTAGATCTCGTTTAAACCAATTTTCGGTGGAAGTTTACATGGTAATTTATATCATATTTTTATTTTAGTTTTATAATTCTCTTATTTTAGAAGTTATGGGGGGGGGGGGGGGGGGGGGACACTTTTTACCACTTTGGAAGTGTCTCTCGCGCAAACAACAAAAATTATATTAGAAACCTCAATATCATTTTTGAAGACCTATCCATAGATACCCCACACGTATAGGTTTGAGTTTTTTTTTTTGAGTTTCAGTTCTAAGTAGGGGGAACCCCAAAAATAAAAAAATACTTACTAGATCACGTTCAAACCAATTTTCAGTGGAAGTTTACATGGCAATGTACATCGTATATTTTTTTTTAGTTTTATCATTCTCTTATTTCGGGGGGTGGACGGGGTGGACACTCTTTTTACCACTTTGGAAATCTCTCGCGCAAACAAAAAAAAAAAGATGAAAAAAAATAAAAAATTAGAAACCTCAACATCATTTTTGAAGACCTATATATAGATACACCACACGTATAGGTTTGATGAAAAAAAATTTTTTTGAGTTTCAGTTCTAAGTATTATGTATAACCCCAAAAATTATTGTTTTTTTTAAACTTTTGTGTAAAAATCTTAATGCGGTTCACAGAATACATCTATCTACCAAGTTTCAATAGTATAGCTCTTATAGTTTCGGAAAAACAAGGCTGTGACATACACGGACAGACAGACAGACAGACAGACATGACGAATCCATAAGGGTTCCTTGTCTTTGACTTCGGAACCCTAAAAAGCGTGTAAAACCACATTAGAAAATAAATGTGCTATAGTGCGCGACATGTAAAAAGAACGCTGGCGGTCAAGCTTCTACAGGCGTTCTAGCGTTCTTTTTATAATTGTACTTACTATAATTGTACATTATTTGTAGTAAACTAGGTAGACACTCATTCAATGCATAGGTATACATCTCTTAAATAAGTAGAAAAGTAAGTAATCTCTTAAAAAGAACGCTGGAACGCCTGAAGAAGCTTGCCCGCCAGCGTTCTTTTTACATGAGGCGCATTATACCTTTGTTGTAGAGCAATTGTTTTTTGTTGTTGTTGCTTTCTCCTATTTCAAATCCAGATTCCTCTTGCAGATGTTAAAATTATAGAAATTAATGTTATCCACATAATATTGATATTGAGGCACGAGACTTTTGGATACCGGGTACTGATGATGGGTATTTCATAGTAATTTATTCATAAATATACATTATACGTCAACATGCGTGAAACTGCTATTCAACATTTAAACAGCGGTTGTGTGTATGACGAGACAAAAACTAATTATTATTAGATACATCAATTAAAGGAGGCATATGCTTCATCAACTTGTTTTGTTTCACCTGTGGCGCGGCGGGCGAGTATCCGGCTGAGATGCGTGAGGTTGTGGTTTCGATTCCCGCTGCGTGACAAAGGTTTGTATGATCTGCAAATATTAGTTTAGTTTTTGGTCCGGTACTACTGGGTGTACTTGTAGTTCCTGATACCCACGACACGGGGATCCTAGTGTAGGATTGTGTTTTTGAACGTTTAGGGGTCTTGTTTTGTTGTTTACTAACAGCACAAACGACAATGGAAAAATAAACAATAAACTGTCTTTTAAGTTCAGGCGAAACTAACCTCCGGGTGTGATACCTAAAAACTTTTTGTAGTTCGTGTGGCTGGACATCTTGGCAAGATACGGCTTCGAGAGATCTTGAAACGTGACACGCACGTCTCTCATTTTTTTCCTAAATATCCGTAACCGTCTTCTGCGATTGTCCATAAAGAATTCTGTTTCTATGCATAGTGCTGATTCTGCTAGGTCCGGCAGTGCTCGCCACTCTGCGTCTGCGTCGTCCGGCGGCCAGCTCGGGATGTCCTCCAGCTCGTCCAGCTCCTCGACGGCCACGTCGAAGCTCGGCGTCGAGTCGTCATCCGGAGGGATGAAGTACGGGTCCTCCATGTACTCCAAGCTCGCCGGGCCCCCGCTCGACTTGCCATCGCCCTCCATCGCTCACCGGAGTCACGCGACCCCTGCCTCTATCTTATTCGGTAGCTCTAACACATTTCTACAGATTGAAACAATATTACAAAAAGTTCGACCGAGTAATCTGCACATTGGTGATACACTGTCTACAATATAGTTTTTTGGGAGAACTATGTATGAAAAATAACTTTTAAAAAATCACATTTTAATCGTCATAGTTTCGCAATAAATTTCCACGCTTCAGATTTAAATAGGTGCGCGGACGGTGCGGTGCAGTGATTGACGAAGTCTCTTTCGGCCGCCACGTTGCGACGTCAGATCGACGCGTCGAGCCGCGGTGAGGAGCTCGGCTCGTCTCGCGCCGCTGCCTTATGGCCCCTATTCGCCACTTTCACCAATAGCGCGAGCTCGGATCTTGGCAATATTAATAATGTTAGTATGTTGACCTCCAAAATATGAACGTTCAGTCACAATGTAGACAAAATCGGACTGGCACCGGCGGTTTAGATTGCGCAGCTGTGTGCGAGAGTTTTTGACCGAGGAACAACGACTCAAAACAAGTTGTAAACGGCCAGAGCAACAATAAGTAAGTACCTAGTGGCTGAGCTCACCTTGTGCGGCCGAAGTTTATTGACAGTGCCCGAGGCGAAACGAGACGCTCGAGCGCTAGATGGACCGCAAGAATATTGCGTCATTTAATTTCGTAACTTCAACAAAAAGGCACTTTGCACGACATGGCGTGAGTCATCGCTCGTTGAATAAGTTCCAGTTTAGTAAATAAAAAACCTCTCTCCTTTTATGGCCCATAATAATAATCGAATGTTAGAAAAAGTAGTCAGTACTCAACATTTATCATTTAATTTAAGGGGTCAGTGGTCTTTGTTTCATACTAAGTCCCTATAGTAATAACAAATGTAGATAATTATATCCTATTGTTTTAATCAAGCAATTACTGTTTAATTATAATTATTCTGTAGGTAAGTTGTATGTATTGTATCAGCGATAATGTCATTTTTAGTTTCACATAATATTGAGTCTATGCTGTTGTTGAGAAAAATTGGCTTTAACTAAACATCGCTCAGAAATTGAGCTTGGCTCCACTCCATCGTATTCATCCACGCTTGTTTTATGAAAATCAAGTAGGTAGGTACCTAGGTACCTATTTAAAAACAAGGTTGTAAAATTCCAGTTACTGTGAAGTACGCATGAGATTTTTGATGGTAAAATGCGTTTAAGATAAGTTTAATTGCATTATGTTTATGGTTCATCTCTGTGGAATTTTCATCAAATATTTTATTTTCTAAATCACTGCTACTTCATTACTTCAGTAATATAATCATAAATGGTTAGTTTCGTCAGTGTAATAACATCAACATACTGTTACATTTCCTAATCATCAATACATCCACTTCATTTTATTATCTTTATATTTCACGATTTTCCTGTCTGTAGAGTGTGACTCATTTGATAGTATGCTTTATCAATTTTACAACTAGATCCAATGAAATGACAAATGAGTCAAATATTTTCTGTATTAATCTAATTCACAGAAACAAAAACCATGATTCTGTTCCGATTGAAAAAGTATAATAAATAACATTATCAGAATGGTAATGTTTACACTAATAACACATTGGTCATTAGGCAGCCAAAAACCGAAAGAAAACAATATAAACTGATTTAAATCTTCCAGAAAGTTTCTTTTGATTCAACTAATTTAGGTTTCATCACATCCGGACCTATAAACCTAAGGTGACAAGATAGAAGAAGTGTCACAAGAGAAGTAAAAGTGTAGTAGAAGTGTAGAAACATAAAAGCAAACCAACAATGACCTAACAATGATGAAAATGGCCAATTCTTGTAATAAGAAACAGTAAAAACATAGGTAGTTCAGATTACGTACTGATCTTGTGTTGATGCAGTAAATGTCGCAAATGTGTGTTCTCCTCGATTGGCAATACAAAATGGAAATGTGAATAGGTATATGTGTAAAGAGACCAAAACTTGAACGAAGCTAAACCAGCCAACAAATTGTTAGTAATCATTTATAAGTAAGAATTTTAAAGTTAATGTGAATAAAAAATATTTTTTGTAAGCAATCAACCTCTATTAATCCATTGAGCTCTTAACTCACCTAATTTGTGAAGCCCTAAAGGAACTCTCACCAAGAAGGTATAGATTTATGTTCAAAATTGTTAATTTGAGAAATAGTACTTATACATATAAATTGGATTAACATATTAATAGTTTCTTTTTTTTTTGTTGGACTTGTTATGTTTGTAACTTGTGCTGCATGGGTGGTAAGTGATGTGGTGTGGATTCATCATTTCGGATACCACCTAAGTCATCTTTGAGTGCAGAGTTAAATTTACACTGGATGTTGTTTGTTACTTGTACAAGAGAAAACTATTATAGTTAAGTAGGTATGAAATAATTTTGCACTCTCTGAAGGTGAAAATAAATAACTCATACAGCAACTATACTCACTTTCAGACAATGTTCGGCTTTCTTTTGCAAGTAACTTAGGAAGTAGGACAAGACTATAGAAAAATAAGTACCTAGGTATTAAACTGACTGAGTTTATCTTACCAGTTGGTACAGCGCTCATCGTTTTTTCAGGAAATTCACTGGACAAGTAACTGACTATAAAATATATTTAGTCTAGCAGGAGTTGCGAGCGAGCAGCAAAACTTCTATTATTTTCTTTGTAAAAATCACTACCGAAACGAAAGGACGACGTACAAAAACACAGATAACAAAATCACAGACAACAGATAAAAAACATACCAAAGATAATGATTGAAAAGGTTGACAGAAAAACATGATATCCATAGTGCTTAAACCATAGATGTTGCATGGACTATAGTACTAAGTCCATGATTTGTTGTTCCGAGCATAGACGTAGAATTTTTTCGCTACGCTAAATAGACAAACGAAGCGTGGGAGAGAGAAGTCATTTTTAAATGTATCCCGTGCAAGAAGAAAAGTGACAGCAACAATGTATTGAATGTGACATGTTTTGCTTGAGTACATGCGCATACCGGACGGTCTCTTGTGCAGTTTAACTAATTTTGTAATTATTTTAGTAATCTTACTATTAAATAACAAATATTACTTTGTATGACAATGGTGTCGTGTTCAGTTTGTGACTGTGAAGATACAAGACGTAATTATCCGGGAAAATACACGTTTCACAGGTAAATAAGAGATTATTGGTAGTTCGATTGTATTGCTTATTTTATCAATTCTGCTTTAGTAAATGGCCTAAAAACCTGTTTAATTCGTAGATTAGGACTTTCCCTTATGTTTTTTAATAATATTTCGTTGCTGCACCTAGAAATAAACAATATTTTATGTAAAATATAAAAATGTTTGATTACGATAGGGCTTGACCAAGTGATGACGTCAGAAATATCGATAGTCCTGTTGCAGTCTATATCGTTGTATAATGCGCATCATGTAAAAAGAACGCTGGTGGTCAAGCTTCTTCAGGCGTTCCAGCGTTCTTTTTAAGAGATTACTTTTTTTTCTACTTATTTGAGAGATGTATACCTATGCATTGAATGAGTGCCTATCTAGTTTACTACAAATAATGTACAATTATAGTACGCGTCATGTAAAAAGAACGCTGGAACGCCTGTAGAAGCTTGACCACCAGCGTTCTTTTTACATGACGCGCACTATACCTACCTATAAATTAAATTTTTGTCCATCCTAGAATGGAGGTTTACTTTGTTTGGAGTAAATTTGTGTGCTCTGTTAACATTTTACCGTTTTTTTTAATCTATAATAACCAGGTGGACATTGAGGTGTGTGTTTTTGTATTGACTATTGAAAACTTGGTAACTTTAAAGCACCACGGGTGTTTTTATTGCAGTTTGTGTAGTAGATATTTTGGAGTAAATATTTACGTTGTTGATAACACACACGCCTTTTTCCCCGAAAGGGTATATTTATTTTTTATTTTTTATAAATAAATATTGTTTATTTCTGCTTAATAAAATAATAGGTAACAAATTAAATTTAAATATACCCCAAAAATTCCGTTCCAGCTAGAACGGAGTTTTTGGGTTACATTTAAATTTAATGTTATCCATAAAGCGTGGTTTACACTTGAAAAATAATAAACTTTGGGGTAACAAATTGTCTATAGATAAAGTAACAGAGTGAAAAATTATATGGGCGTAGCACGGCTGATATAAAATGTTTTTGTGCTTTCAGATTTCCAAGTAATCCTTTACTACGAGAAAAATGGTTATCGGTTATAAGAAGAGTGGGATGGACTCAAATAAGAACTCCACTAGGTATATGCAGCAAACATTTTAAGTTAAAATTTAAAAGGGAAACTCTAAGATCCCATCTATAAATAAAACCGTAATATTTAGGGGTCAATAAATAATAAAGGTTTATTTATTTACTGTATTCAAAATTGGAATAAGAACCTTATTCTCTTTATGACGTCAAATCTGCCAAACTGTGTTCTTCATGAAAGACTTAATCTGCATTAAGATGTATTTATCTACCATACACATCACGGACGGATGATGAATTCTATCGACAATGTAAAAGTGTTGGTCGAGGACAACACTATTTTTAACTCAGACATAGACTTTTACCAACACGTGCACATATTTTTTTTGGTTCCATTTTCGATCTCTGATTGTAGATCTAGTACATATACTAAATCTATGGTTCCGAGATAGATCCATCCATAGATTTAGAATTTTGATCCATCCAACAAGCATTCAACCCGTAGAGCGAGTTACTTTTATTTTTGATTATGATGACATCAAGATCGGTGGGGCAAATAGCCCGAAGTAGCCGGCCCAAAAATTAAGTGCTTGCTATTTATCACTCTTTTTCTTCTTCTTTTTATGGCGTGTTCAGCGTATTTATCACTCTCTGTGTTAAATATCGCCTGCATTTGACAACTTGACATTGACATAAGTTGCTTACCCTGCCTCCCCCCTGCTACCCTGCTGCATATTGCATGATAATTCAGTTTTGATTTTGATTTGTTTCTTTAGTTAGAATCACGAGCGGACGTAATCAAAAATTTACAAAGTAGATTGAATTTCAAATTATCTACAGGTTTTCATTCTTGTGCTCGAGGATTTTCTACAGCAGTTTTGTCAAGTAAGAAATCAATATACCAACCAAATATTATCCGTGAGTGTGGTATCCATGATGACAATGAAATTTCTTCACAGGCAAGATGTCGGCTACTGCATTATTTGGGAACTCGTCGGCCCTTGGAGGCAGTTCAGGAGGGAACAAGCACCTTGTTGAATTCCGAGCTGGCAGAATGACACTGAAGGGGCGGATGGTGCACCCCGACAAGAGGAAGGGTTTGTTGTATGTCTACCAAGGAGAAGATTCCCTGATGCATTTCTGCTGGAAAGACCGTACTACAGGAGAAGTTGAAGATGACTTGTTGATATTCCCCGATGACTGTGAATTTGTGCGCGTGAATGAATGCACTACAGGCAGAGTCTATGTACTGAAGTTCAAATCTTTCTCTAAGAAGTACTTCTTCTGGATGCAGGTAACTAGATATTGCCATATAGCCAACAAGACAATTTACAATAGTTTTTATTTGTATTGAATACTACTACTATGTGCCATCAGTTCTGACCAATGTTTAAAGGTAAATTTGGGTTGGGGTGTAGATAAGGGGGCCCTGAGGAAAAAATACTAAGATCCTGCCCTTATCTTAGGCATCAATTAATGTTAAATGCATTTTTTCCATACCACTAACCACTTTTGAGATATGAAGTCTGAAAAATTATCTGTTCTCTTTGTGTTTTAAATCCATGTTGACAGTCCAACATGGATTTAAAACACTAGAGACAAGTGATCACTACATGATCTGCAAACAAGCTGTAGGCGAGCGTGGCCCGGCAGGGCCTGTAGCGAACAAGAACCGACATATGCATGCCAAAATACCCAATAGCCTATGTAGGTAATATCATAGGGCTCTGACAAAGGACTATTATTCTGAAAAACGGTAAGTCGTATGGAAAAAATTCAGATAATTGACGGATAAGAAAAAAACTACACGATAGGCATAGTATTATTTCCTCAGTGCCCCCTGCCCCCTGTGTACACTCTGGCCGTTCTTGAGAGTACGCAATATCTAGATTAATACTCTGATTTCAAAAAGTGAGTAACTATTTCATGATGCTAATAAATATAGATGGAGTAGTTTGAACTTGTCAACAGTTCTTTAGTTATAACTAGCCACCCACTAAAGTTAGTGTTTGGTAATTCCTGAACCACAAGCCATAGCCCAGGCTAACTTAGGCTGACTAAGTTTAGCCTTTAGATGTCCACGCCTGGACGAGGCCTCTCCCATAAAATGAAATGTGGGGATTTGCCACCACCCTGGGCAGATGGACTGGTAATTGCAGTATTGGTGTTGAGTACGCAGGTGGATGATGCTGCCCATCGCCTGGTGTAGTTTCTGAGTCAGCTTTTATGACATCCATTGAAGGAGACGGGTGTATTCTTAGGCCAGGCACTAGTATTGGGGGTGTGCATTCGAATCAGACCTCTTGATTTAAGGGGTGGAGAGGGGCTACACCCCACCCCCCACCCTCCCCGGTACTACTCCCCAAACTAGGACGCGTTTAGTTTTTGAGAAGATCAGACAGTAGTGTTGTAGGGGGTAAGCCCCTCTCCTCCCCTCCCACCTCCTGCCCTCGAAATCGGGAGGCCCGATAGTATCAGCCAAACTGTATTATCTAACAAAGTGAACATGCTGTACTTTCAGGAGCCAAAGATTGAAAAAGATGACGATCTTTGCCGCCGCATCAATGAAGCTCTAAACAACCCGCCGACATCTGGCAACCGCAGCGTGGGCACCAGCAGCACTCAGGAGGGAGAGCTGCAGAACCTGCTGAACAACATGTCCCAGCAGCAACTGATGCAGCTGTTTGGTGGTGTCGGACAGATTGGAGGGCTCTCGTCGCTTCTTGGAACTATGGGGTTTGTAACTACCTAATTACATCACTACATAAACCACTTTGGTTATCTGGAAGAGAATGCTTTCTAGCATTAAGTTCGCCTTTGTACTTCTTTGTTTTATGTGCAATAAAGAATTTTGACGACCTCTGTGGCGCAGCGGGCGAACGCTCGCCTGCGACGCAGGAGGTTGCGGGTTCGATTCCCGCCTCGGAACAAATATTTGTGCAATCTGCAGATATTTGTTCAGGGTGTTCTGGGTATTTTCTATATATAATAAAAAATATCTATCTATGTAATATATTGTATTCAGTATATCAGTTGTCTAGTACCCATAACACAAGCTCTGCTTAGCTTGGGGCTAGAAAAGCATTATTATTATTTTTTTATTTTCTATCTTTCTTTCTATCTATCACTCCACCTGTTGTGTTGAGAACACTAAACTATAGCAGCGGCAACATTAGCTGATCTAGATTGTTCGTTTTCCAGCAACAGCAGCGCCACTGGCGGCACGCGCGCCTCGGGCGGCAGCAACGCGAGCTCGCGCGGCGGCAGCGCGCCGCGCACCACCGAGACGAGCGCCGCGCCGCGCACCACCGAGGCGAGCGCCGCGCCGCGCACGCCGGCGCGAGCCCGCGACGCGCCGCCTTCCACCACCGCTACTCCGCCCAACACGGCCAACGCGACGCAGCCTCGCAGTAAGTACATAACACGACACACTGTTAGTTACTCCTTATAGAAAACATTGCAAGAAGACACATCAAAAACATTGCTGGTTATGTAATGACTGTTGACTCCAAATTTCAATGGTCCTAAGACCATGTCATTGAAACATATGTCCGCAGTTCTACTCTCTACGCTACTTTCATCAGAAAAACATGGTGAAGAAACTGGGATGTTCTGTCCTATAGAACCACTGTGACCTGATCATAAAAGGAGCATTTGTTCCAGGTTCAGGTGTTGTTGTACTAGTAGTGCGATACAGGGAATCCGAGTGTGGGGTCAGGACTATGTATGTGAATGTCGGCGTTATTTATGTAACACATCAACAGGTGGTCAGATTTTCCTGTCGGACCTGCAACGCTACTTCTCCGGGCTGGGCACTGCGCCGGCGGAGGGCGAGGGCGAGGCGGGCGCGGCGGGCGCCGTCGACCTGGGTGCCCTGCTGTCGTCGCCCGAGGCGCTGGAGGCGGCGTCGGCGCCTGCCAGCGCGCCGCGCCTTGCGCCGCACCTGCCGCCCGCGGTGCCGAACGCGCCGCAGGACGATGTAAGGACCACTCTGCTCTCACCGCAGTTTGCTCAGGTGAACCCTTAGGCCCAAGCCACACAGGAGGGAGCTTCGCTTGCTGCTTAGAGCTACGCTGCGTGCTACCTGACATACCCTAGCGAACCAACGCAAGGTTTGTGTCACTGCCCACACTGACGCTTGAAGCCGCGCTGCATGACTAACTATGTTCATTTTCACCTAACATTTTTCTTTGTCCGTTTTTCATAGAAGCCTGTGAATTCGAAATGCGTTAAATGTCCCGTGAAATAAGTGTTCTAATCAACTCTAAAGAGCCCGCTAGATCCCACTGGTGGGTGGACGCGTCCCATCCTTCTTCCATCCATTAGTGTATTTGTTGATGAAAATGGGCACTAGTCGCTCAGTGAGTCTCTGTGTGAACGGCTTGCGTGTCAGCAAGATGAAACGTAGCTAAGCGCGCTTCGATATATGCGTGTCATCAATCGAAGGACCTCCCTGTGTGGCTGGGCCTTAGATTTAGCCTATTTAGCCTGCACTTAGTGCAGTTGTTATGGCTTGCTGTCCTTGTTAGCACAAGCTTTTCAACGTGGGAAGCACAAGTACTCATTGGAACTGCGTTCACGTTGAGGCATTTTTATTTAATAATAAGTAAATTTTGTAATCAAAACGTCACTGGAAACAAATAGGAAGATGACGTGTCTTAGCATCATCATCCAGTTGTTATATATTCTGCTAAATGAGGCTTCCCCTGTAGAATGCAATAGGGATTTGCCATAACCACCAGAATTTGCAAGCAGATTGGTTATCGCAGTATTAGTGTTAAGGGCTCCGGCGGATGCTGCTGCCCATCCCCTGGTGTTATCCCTTAATCGGCTTACGACGGGAGGAGACGTAGGGATATATTCTTAGCTGGACACGGTCACGGCACTGTCGGACATGCACGGGAGGAGACGATTTCCATTCCTAGACCGAATAGTCCCTGGTACATAATGCCAACAAATCAATCATCATTTGCTCAGTTATTGATAACATTACCCAATTTTGATAAACAAGTGCTATCTTGTTACACAATGTGTCGTCATCATGTTGCCTTGACGTAGCGTGATAATGACTGTGGGTAATTATGATTCCAATTAAAAAGTGAACTCATACAAATAAATCTCCCAAAGAACTGGGGGTTGGGCAAGTTGTATTCGGGTTTCGGGCAGCTCGTACAATACGTATTTGTTTCAAATGTAATATACATATAATAAAATCTTAAAAAAGCTGAGTCTGTACTACTTTTAATATTTTAAAGTAAAAGACAGTGCTACCTGCTGAATACAGACACGCAACCAAGACTAAACGAAAAGCGAATTAAAAAAATAGAATTTGTCAATTAATTAATTTCGTAAAAATAAAAATAAAACTGAACGCAATGAAACGGCTGAACCGATTTGATCAAACATAGCTAAGAACATTCCCGACAAACTCACCTTTCAAACAAAAAAAAAATCGAAATCAGTTCATCCGTTCTGGAGCTACGATGCCACAGACAGACACACACACACACACACAGACACGTCAAACTTATAACACCCCGTCGTTTTTGGGTCGGGGGTTAGAAATGAAGTGAACTTGCGGAAGTAAAGACAAATATTGCATTTTTGTTTTGCATGAAGTTCGTTTATCGTTTGGCATGACTTTTTGGTTTTGGTTGCAAATGCAAACAAATCTCGTATATGAGTGGACGTCTGATCTGTCCAAAGTAACCATGTAGGTAGGTGTAGCTTCATTATACCGAAAAGTTAACATACATGACTTGTCTGTTTACCTCAGACAAATGAAGAAGTTAGACAGACCACGGCTCACGATACAAGTGAAGCCGAAAAACCATGCTCATTATGACGCTCAACACTCACACATACATTGCATCAAAATCATGCTCATCATTTGTTAGTCCGCGTTGGTTTGTTTTGTGACACGCACTCACTCATAACAAAAACCATGCTCATTATGACGCTCAACACTCACACATACATTGCATTAAAATCATGCTCATCATTTGTTAGTCCGCGTTGGTTTGTTTTGTGACACGCACTCACTCATAACAAAAACCATGCTCATTATGACGCTCAACACTCACACATACATTGCATCAAAATCATGCTCATCATTTGTTAGTCCGCGTTGGTTTGTTTTGTGACACGCACTCACTCATAACAAAAACCATGCTCATTATGACGCTCAACACTCACACATACATTGCATTAAAATCATGCTCATCATTTGTTAGTCCGCGTTGGTTTGTTTTGTGACACGCACTCACTCATAACAAAAACCGGCTTCAGTTTGCTATATGCAACGTGGTTGCTTTCGCTTGCGGCGCGAAATTCAAATTTGTTCGTGTTTTTTGCTCATCACAGCTCATCAAAACTTCTTCAGATAGCGAAAACCAATTTGCCGGTAACGACCTCTGTGGCGGGGCGGGCGAACGTTCGCCTGCGACGCCGGAGGTTGCGGGTTCGATTCCCGCCTCGGAACAAATATTTGTGCGATATGCAGATATTTGTTCAGGGTGTTCTGGGTATTTTCTATGTATAATAAAAAATATCTATCTATGTTATATATTGTATTAAGTATATCAGTTATCTAGTACCCATAACACAAGCTCTGCTTAGCTTGGGGCTAGATAATGTTGTGTAAACTGTCCAGCATTATTTATTTATTTATTTTATTTATATGACCTAACACACAAGTTTTAATTTATAGTATCACATAAATATCTTTAGCTTAGCCACGATTGTGCTTCAATGGTATTTACAGTATATTTTTGTTTCAGGCACATTCATAGCCAAACTAATGATATTTATGTGATACTATAAATTAAAACTTGTGTGTTAGGTCACATAATTTGAGCAAAAAACACGAAAAAATTTGAATATCGCACCACGAGCGAAAGCAACCAACTTAACTTCTTAGTTTGTTTGAGGTTTCACAAACTAATTACAACATTAATTATATAATTGATTCTATGAACATAACTATAACTTTTAACCAATTATTTTAGTAAATTTTTGAGTAAATGTGCTTTGCATGATGACTTGATCTGTTTACTATATTTGGTCTAATTGGGCTCCGGACTAATCTAATATGGTGAGTACCTACATACATACATAATTCACTTATCCAACTCATTTGCATGAAAAGTCATTTTGATGATAAATAACCTATTTCCCTTAGATGAATCCATTACTCGTGCACATGCCTACTTGCACCAGGCAACACTCCATCATCATCATCAGCCTATACAAGTCCACTGCTGGACATAGGTCTTTCCGTTTCCATCGAGTAGCGACCACAAACCGGACGACGCAGTGTAGTAAAGTTAAGACGGAATATTGCCCTATAACAAATTGACGCCATTTTTCTATCCGCGTGTGCGTGTTACAGAGATAACACACTAACACGCCCTCTACCTATACTAACACACCGACCTACACCGACACAGTCTAAGGAGTGATGAGCAAAGTTTGGATGTGTTGTCTGTATGAGTGCGTATATATGTTCGTGTAGTGCTAAGGAGTGATGAGCATAGTTTTGATGTGTTGTCTGTGTGAGTGCGTATATGTACGTGTAGTACTAAGGAGTGATGAGCATAGTTTGGATGTGTTGTCTGTGTGAGTGCGTATGTGTACGTGTAGTGCTAAGGAGTGATGAGCATAGTTTGGATGTGTTGTCTGTGTGAGTGCGTATGTGTACGTGTAGTGCTAAGGAGTGATGAGCATAGTTTGGATGTGTTGTCTGTGTGAGTGCGTATATGTACTTGTAGTACTAAGGAGTGATGAACATTATTTTGATGTGATGTCTTTGTGAGTGCGTATATGTACGTGTAGTACTAAGGAGTGATGAGCATAGTTTGGATGTGTTGTCTGTGTAAGTGCGTATGTGTACGTGTAGTGCAAAGGAGTGATGAGCATAGTTTGGATGTGTTGTCTGTGTGAGTGCGTATATGTACGTGTAGTACTAAGGAGTGATGAACATTATTTTGATGTGATGTCTGTGTGAGTGCGTATATGTACGTGTAGTACTAAGGAGTGATGAGCATAGTTTGGATGTGTTGTCTGTGTGAGTGCGTATATGTACGTGTAGTACAAAGGAGTGATGAGCATTATTTTGATGTGATGTCTGTGTGACTGCGTATATGTACGTGTAGTACTAAGGAGTGATGAGCATAGTTTGGATGTGTTGTCTGTGTGAGTGCGTTTATGTACGTGTAGTACTAAGGAGTGATGAGCGTTGTTTTGATGTGATATCTGTGTGAGTGCGTATATGTACGTGTAGTACTAAGGAGTGATGAGAATTGTTTTGATGTGATGTCTGTGTGAGTGCGTATATGTACGTGTAGTACTAAGGAGTGATGAGCATAGTTTGGATGTGTGGTCTGTGTGAGTGCGTATATGTTCGTGTAGTACTAAGGAGTGATGAGCATAGTTTGGATGTGTTGTCTGTGTGAGTGCGTATGTGTACGTGTAGTGCTAAGGAGTGATGAGCATAGTTTGGATGTGTTGTCTGTGTGAGTGCGTATGTGTACGTGTAGTGCTAAGGAGTGATGAGCATAGTTTGGATGTGTTGTCTGTGTGAGTGCGTATGTGTACGTGTAGTGCTAAGGAGTGATGAGCATAGTTTGGATGTGTTGTCTGTGTGAGTGCGTATGTGTACGTGTAGTGCTAAGGAGTGATGAGCATAGTTTGGATGTGTTGTCTGTGTGAGTGCGTATGTGTACGTGTAGTGCTAAGGAGTGATGAGCATAGTTTGGATGTGTTGTCTGTGTGAGTGCGTATGTGTACGTGTAGTGCTAAGAAGTGATGAGCATAGTTTGGATGTGTTGTCTGTGTGAGTGCATATACGTGTAGTACTATTAGTTATTCGATGTATGAGAGTAGTTTTCGGCTTCAGTTGCCGTGTACGCCGTGTTCTGTCTGAACTTTCTCTATTTGACGACCTCTGTGGCGCGGCGGGTGAAGGTTCGCCTGCGACGCGAGAGGTTGCGGGTTCGATTCCCGCCTCGGAACAAATATTTGTACGATCTGCAGATATTTGTTCAGGGTGTTCTGGGTATTTTCTATCTATAATAAAAAATATCCTATCTATGTAATGTATTGTATTAAGTATATCAGTTATCTAGTACCCCTAACACAAGCCCTGCTTAGCTTGGGGCTAGATAATGTTGTGTGAACTGTCCAGCATTATTAATTTTATTTTATTTATTTATTTGTTTGAGTACTCTATAAGAAGTCTTTGTAATAATAGGTTGTGCTTCTCAGGCGGCGAATCAATTCTCATCTGCGTTAACCTCTGGACAGATTGGTCCCGTGATGAGGCAACTGGGGCTGCCAGCCGAGGTAGCGGCAGCCGCGAACACGGGTGACATGCAAGCGTTCTTCAAAGCTCTCGAGAACTCGGCCAACCCCTCTTCCGAGAGCAGCGTCTCAGAAGAAGCTAAGAAAGACGACACACCGAAAGATCCCAAGAAAGATAAGAAAGATGATGATCACGATATGGCGCTCGATTGATTAGCTCGATCTTAGATAGCAAGTTAGTATTTTATTTTTCAACATAATCATTTAATAGATGTTTGTAATGTGTTATTGCCGGAAAATAAATGGTTTTACTAGTGATATTTGTTTTATTTTTTAGCAAGCGTTGTTGGTGTAGATAGGTTCAGGTTATTAGAAATTAATACATTTATAACGCTACCACAGACCATATATCAAGATAAACACCGCAAACACGTAAATATGCATGAAAATAAGCGTGCCGTTTATTTTGTATTTGTACCTATATATGCTACGAAATTTCTTCATTAGTATGGCTATAGATGATTTTGAAGAATAATGTCAGTTCACTATGCCGCAATTAGGCATTTTTCTATGCTATCGCGAAGACGGCCGGGAGCGAACTGATTTGAGGTATGCTAATACAATAGGTATGGTAAAGACGACCTCTGTGGCGCGGCGGGCGAAGGTTGGCCTGCGACACAGGAGGTTGCGGGTTCGATTCCCGCCGCGGAGCAAATATTTGTGCGATCGCAGATATTTGTTCAGGGTGTTCTGGGTATTTTCTATGTATAATAAAAAATATCTATCTATTTAATGTATTGTAATAAGTATATCAGTTATCTAGTACCCATAACACAAGCTCTGCTTAGCTTGGGTCTAGATAATGTTGTGTGAACTGTGTCCGGCATTATTTATTATTATTTATTTATTGATAGGTGCATTGCACCTACTTCGGACAGGCAAAATGACACGCACAGTAGCTGCACTTGCGTTATCTAGTGTAATATAGGTCTGTGAACGCTACGCATACTTTGATTCAAGATTGTTTTGTAATATAAATTGTATGGGAAGTGTACTGCCAGCCCGCTACATGCTCAACGTGGTTTGAACCTATTTTGGATACAATAAATCATCAATGTAATTTTATACATACAATTTAGACCAGTGGTTTGCATTTTGAGGACCTCTGCGGCGCGGCTGGCGAGTAGCCGGCTGCGATGCGAGAGGTTGCGGGTTCGATTCCCGCTGCGGGACAATTAATGTTTGTATGATCTTTGATAGCTAAAATAGCTTTTGTCTTCTTTAGACGTATGAAATTTTAATTAAAATAAAATAAGTATAAAGGTAAACTGATTATGAATACGGGAGTGAATACAGTGCTCTTGAATGACCCTCACATTATGAATACGGGAGTGAATACAGTGCTCTTGAATGACCCTCACATTATGAATACGGGAGTGAATACAGTGCTCTTGAATGACCCTCACATTATGAATACGGGAGTGAATACAGTGCTCTTGAATGACCCTCACATTATGAATACGGGAGTGAATACAGTGCTCTTGAATGACCCTCACAATGTCAAGATTTGATAAAATGGTAGGTGTTTTTTTATTGCATAAAAAAAGAAAGATAATGCATGCGTGTAGGTACAGAGCGGGTGATTGCTTTGTCATACTAATATTACCAAATATGGGCGAACAGAGTATAATTTTACACTGAAATGACTGTTGTTAGCTTTTATATTTGTTATTATTTGCGGTAAATCACAAAATGTAATTCAAGCATTTCAGTGTAAAATTATACCCTGTTCATACTTGGTATAAAATACATTAAGTACTTAGTATGAAAAAGCAACCTGTGTCATTCGCTAACATGAAGCCTGAGTAGGTACATAGAGTACTTAGATAAGGCCTTAAATACCAAATAGGCCAAATTTAAGTATAATCGGATATCGGAAAGTCACCTTTATCGCCACCCGTGTAACACTTATCATTGAGTAGTTCCAATGGCCATCTCTGGTCTTCTTCATCAGTTCCACTTCACCAAATGGAACCTTCTAAATGCACATGCTTGACTTGTTGCTGAAAATACCTAAATCGCTATATGTGTAGGTACCTATAATGTTTGAGCAGTTCCCTCAATTCCTCATGGATCTCATCATCAGAACCAGATTTTGATGAAAATGGAACCAATCTGGAAGCATATCGAGTCAACTAAAAAAAACAAATCGGTTCATAAATGACGGAGATATGAGGTTAATAAACATAAAAAAAACATACAAGTAATTAGTATTATAAAAATTTAAAAAAAACCCTCAACGCAATGAAACGGCTGAACCGATTTCTAAGACCAAAAAACCCCGCTCACGACAAATTCACCTTTCAAACAAAAAAAAACGAAATCGGTTCATCCGTTCGGGAGCTACGATGCCACACACACACACACACACACACAGACACGTCAAACTTATAACACCCCGTCGTTTTTGCGTCGGGGGCTAAAAAGAGATAAATTATCACGCAAACCCCGAAAAATAAAGTTGAACTCAGATAACATCATGATACAAGAATATTCTTGTTAGCGATAAGCAGAATGCCCAGTAGTTTGTAATTACGTGTTAATTTTAGCATACCAGAGCCACAGAATACATAATAGTCTAGCGCGCCATCTTGGATTGGTTTGTAGAAACAGTACGTTTCTAGACTAGATGGCGCGCACTACTTTAAAAGGACGTGAAATGATTGCGTAGATGTGAATTGGCGCAAAAGTATTCCCCACACTTTTAATCGCCATCAAATTTAAATATAGAATGACTAAAAGAAATGTTCGGTCACAGCCACACAGCGTACAATGTAAGCTTTATGTCACCTAAAACAAGGGCCACCAGTTGATATTATGGTATTTGGTTGGTACATAAACAGGCATCGAGCGAGCTAGGTCGATGTTTTGCATGTAATACTTTCAATTCGGTCGGCTGTTGTAGTAATACTCATTCTCCGCTCGCGTTTAGCACGGAGCGCGCGTCATGCGTGTGTAATTGTTTACTATATCGTTTTAAATACAATATATTTTTATATTTAGAATAACAGGGCAACATTCTGTAAATAAGTGGTGTGTGGTGTTGTGCTATCTTCTTGTAAAATGTAAAGGGCATAGTTGTGATGGAATTGATGCAGCGTTTCCAACATGTATGAGTAACCGATGACCGCAGGGCATCCCTGCGCGGGTGGCGGGGGGCAGGGCAGACCAGGCTAGAGCGCGACGGGTTCTTGGCTCCTTTCGACAAAATGACAAGTGAGTAGGTACTTTGAAGTTTATCTTGAATTCAATATACTTTATAAACAATTTTTTTTTGGTCTTTTACTCATTGTTTTATCTAACAAAATTGATAACGATAGATTTGCACAAATTTACCACTGAAATAACGTAAGTAGGTACTTATAAATTCGCAGTATGGACCTTATCTCCTGCCTACCTACTCAGTTTATCTATCTGTATGATATTACCTGATAAGCCCACTATTGGGTTCTCTCCGAGTGATCGTACGTAGGTACCTATGATAAGAGATAAGATACTTATCCTTTTTTTTATAAATTAGTCATAGGTAGCATGTACACTAAACTTGATATAAGTAGGTATGCAAACTAAAGAAAACCAAAAAGATAAGTGATTATGGAACACTCAGGTGGCGATGACTTAAGTAAATCCGTAATGTTTTTGCCGTGCAATAGGTAATAGGTATTTTAATTCATCTAAACCTGTGGTCTCTATCTATCTGTTGGTAGTTTAGTTACCTATATCCACCCTTCCTACATCAAAATCTGTCCAGTTGCGGTTGCACCCGGACTATAGGTGTGGGTAATCCGGACGGATTTTTACTTAGGTGCTAGGTACCTATATTGTCATAATATAGGTACCTAGCACCTAAGTAAAAATCCGTCCGGATTACCCACACCTCAGTGTCTATGTCAACCAATTTCTGAATAGAAGTAGGTATCCAAGCATTTCAGTAAGTACCTACCTAGTGAATTTTTGAATTTAAACCTTCCCGCAAATAATCACCTTGCCATCCGTGTGGATTTCCTCGGGTTTCCTAATTTGAGAGGGCGTTCTAGGGGGAGGGGTTCTAAAGAAGTGTCCGGAAAGTCCGGATGAAACCCTGACGTTCACGGCCCGGTTGCCGCGTCAGTGTTTCTTATTTATTTTTTATTTGCACAGTTGCCTACAAATTATTTATGCTAGCTAGGTAGGTAGGTACCTAAATTTCTTGAAGAATACGATTGATATGATATATATATATACCTAATACCTAGGTACTTTTATTATTGGAGTTAGGTATCTAATTTCACCGTTTTTGAAAAGCATTGCTGAGTCTCAGATAAAATAATACTATAGGCACCCTACTAGGCTGAGTTAAGAGGGCTATTCTAATAAATAAAGAACACAAAAATCATTTTTTAAAATACTTTCAAAGGCGTCCGGGTTAAAAATCCCGATTTCGTCCATATTTCCGGGATTCTGAAATATTTCTCAGTAATAATTCCCGACAATTTATGCGATGGCAGCTCTACTTACGGAGGATAGCCCATCGCCTACGAAGTTAGTTTCTGTCGTTCTATATTTAAAAGTTGAAATAGTTGTGAATAAACTGGCGGTTATGAGAGTATTAGGCGAGAGAGTCAGCGGCGACACGGGCACACGGTGACCTCGAGCGCTAGAGCGGGGAGTGCGGGGCGCTGGGGAATCCTTCTGGCGCCAGACCGGCGGCGGCATCGGCGTCTGCCCGCGCCCCACCTCGCCCCGCGTGCGCCCACACCCGCAGCGGCCACCTCGAAATAGATGCACGGTGATTTACGCCTCGGGCGTATGAGTAAATATGTTGCTTGCCTGCCTGCCTTGGCACGTCCGCCCGCCTCCGCCGCCGCATGCCGATCTCACTCGCATCTCGCAGAACAGCGAGCGAGACCACTACATACAATTATGGTACCTACATACCTACCACTTACGCCCGACGCTGGCCGCGATGCTCATTTTGAAACAAACCACTCAATTAGAACCTAATCTCGGCTGAACCAAAAAGAAACGTCTGCATGATACCTACGCGTACGGCCCTATTCACAATGATAAGCCACGCGTTAACTTGCGCGCGTTTTGAAATCGCTTGGAGGTTTCCCTATTACCTGTGTTTTCGGGTAAATAGATACACGCACGGATACACGCGTCTCGTCGGCGGACGGCGCGACTTGTTTTCGATGCAATTATCTCTGATAGAGGTACCAGTTGCAACTCATTGACGTCGCTCACGCGACCTGCAGTGTTTATGGAGGAAAAAGCCACTACATTTACCTATCTGTGCTATAGTCGTAAAATAAGCTATGACGAATCGCGACAAACGCTGTAACGATCGAATAAAATAATACTTTCCAACCGAAATATTGTTTGAGCAAGAAGAAAAACCCCACTAAGAGGAAAACTTCGTTGAAAGTTTCTTTAAATAGCAGGGTTACTATAATTTTCTGATATCAAGCCCTTCTATGAAAAAGATGTGAACCTAGGTTAGTTTAGTACTCAATTAAATCAGAGTCACTACTCATTTTCCAACATACCTAGCTATAAGTACGGGATAAGAAACAATGTTGCGAACGTGCGTTATTTAGGACGTGACATGACCGATTCGAAATGATCCATATGATTTCAATGAACACATTTTCATTTCACATTAGGTGAAGGATCACCAACCATGAACGCGAAGTCGAGTCGCAGCTCGCAGTCACGTGAGATGATGTGATGAGTCGCCGCGTCGACGAAGGGCCTTTGCTTACCTGATATTGTGTAAGGTGATTGATCTGTGCCTGTGAACAAATGTTTTGAAATAACTAATAAGTAACCGCGTTGGCTCTGTGTCGGTCGGTTGGAAACAAAGCGGTTGGGGGACAAAAAACAATGCCGCGCAACCGGTCTCACAAAATCCCCTCCGCCTCTACGTTCCAGTACCACTAAAATCCATTCCAAGTCTTCTCCGCCTCTACGTTCCAGTACCATTTAACATCCATTCCGCCTGAGTATCCTCCGCCACAACGTTCCAGTACGACTAAAATCCATTCCAAGTCTTCTTCGCCTCGACGTTCCAGTATCATTAACATCCATTCCGCCTGAGTATCCTCCGCCTCTACAAAACTCTCTAAAATCCATTCTAAGTCTTCTCCGCCTCTAGGTTCCAGTACCATTAGCAGCCATTCCGCCTGAGTATCCTCCGCCTCTACGTTCCAGTACCACTAAAATCCATTCTTCTTAGTGTGTTCTGTGTTTCTGTGTAGCTCTTGTATACAAATAAATATATATTCTTTCTTTCTTCTTTTCTTTCATTCCAAGTCTTCTTCGCCTCTACGTTCCAGTATCATTAACATCCATTCCGCCTGAGTATCCTCCGCCTCTACGTTCCAGTACCACTAAAATACATTCCAAGTCTTCTCCGCCTCTACGTTCCAGTACCATTAACAGCCATTCCGCCTGAGTATCCTCCGCCTCTACGTTCCAGTACCACTAAAATCCATTCCAAGTCTTCGCCGCCTCTACGTTCCAGTACCATTAACATCCATTCCGCCTGAGTATCCTCCGCCTCTACGTTCCAGTACCACTAAAATCCATTCCAAGTCTTCTCCGCCTCTACGTTCCAGTACCATTAACATCCTTTCCGCCTGAGTATCCTCCGCCTCTACGTTCCAGTACCACTAAAATCCATTCCAAGTCTTCTCCGCCTCCACGTTCCAGTACCATTAACATCCATCCCGCCTGTTTATCCTCCGCCTCTACGTTCCAGTACCACTAAAATCCATTCCAAGTCTTCTCCGCCTGTACATTCCAGTACCATTAACATCCATCCCGCCTGAGTATCCTCCGCCTCTACGTTCCAGTACCACAAAAATCCATTCCAAGTCTTCTCCGCCTGTACATTCCAGTACCATTAACATCCATCCTGCCTGAGTATCCTCCGCCTCTACATTCCAGTACAACTAACATCCATTCCGATATATTATTCATATTATTCATTTATTATATATTTATATTATACATTATTATTTATTTTTATAATATAATATTATGTTACTTACTTATCTTGTATTGTTAGACTACAAAGGTCTTGTTTTTTCTTCTCTTTATTACGTTTTTTTGTGCACTACCTACATAAATGTATCCACAATACACAAAGGTTAGCTGGTAGAGAATGCTTCTTAGCATTAAGTTCGCCTGTGTACATTGTTTGTTTTGTGCAATAAAGAATATTCTATCTATCTATCTATCCGAGTCTTCTCCGCCTGTACATTCCAGTACCATTAACATCCATTCCGAGTCTTCGCCGCCTGTACATTCCAGTACCTTTAACATCCATCCCGCCTGAGTATCCTCCGCCTCTACATTCCAGTAACACTAACATCCATTCCGAGTCTTCTCCGCCTGTACATTACAGTACCACTAACATCCAACCCGCCTGAGTATCCTCCGCCTCTACATTCCAGTACCACTAACATCCATTCCGAGTCTTCTCCGCCTGTACGTTCCAGTACCACTAACATCCATTCCGAGTCTTCTCCGCCTGTACGTTCCAGTACCACTGACATCCATTCCGAGTCTTCTCTGCCTGTACGTTCCAGTACCACTAACATCCATTCCGAGTCTTCTCCGCCTGTACGTTCCAGTACCACTAACATCCATCCCGCCTGAGTATCCTCCGCCTCTACATTCCAGTACCACTAACATCCATTCCGAGTCTTCGCCGCCTGTACATTCCAGTACCTTTAACATCCATCCCGCCTGAGTATCCTCCGCCTGTACGTTCCAGTACCACTAACATCCATTCCGAGTCTTCTCCGCCTGTACGTTCCAGTACCACTAACATCCATCCCGCCTGAGTATCCTCCGCCTCTACATTCCAGTACCACTAACATCCATTCTGAGTCTTCCCCGCCTGTACGTTCCAGTACCACTAACATCCATTCCAACTCATCTCCGCCTCTACATTCCAGTACCACTAACATCCATTCTGAGTCTTCCCCGCCTGTACGTTCCAGTACCACTGACATCCATTCCAACTCATCTCCGCCTGTACATTCCAGTACCACTAAAATCCATCCCGAGTCTCCTTCGGCTCTACGTTCCGGTACCACTAACATCCATCCCGCCTGAGTTTCCTCCGCCTCTACTTTCCAGTACCACTAACATCCATTCCAGTCTCCTCCGCCTTTACGTTCCAGTACCACTGTGGGTGACGCCTATATCACCTCATTGAAGAACTTGGTAACGCGCAGATGCTATCTCGAAGTGACACAGAGCTCTTGTACACTACTCATAATAAGTACCTATAACATATATACCGAACTACACGTATAATGTTTTGTAAACTCAAATATTGTTATCGAATACTTTGCGTATGAGATGGAAAGTGCGATCAATAACAAGCTTCCAAAGTCAAAAATAGTAAGCGGAGAACCAGCACCACCAGGTAATTCCTACCAGGTTCCTAATAGGTTCCTACCAGGAACACTCCAACAACTTCCCCTTGACAGTCTAGCTAGCTAGATTCTTATATCAAGAACTGGAAGCCAATATAATTTGTAAATGTTTTTTTTTTTTTTTTTTTTTTTTTATACTACTTTGATGACGGGTCAAGCAAGAGGCCCACCTGATGTTAAGCGGTAACCTCTGCCTATGAACAGTGCATTACCTCATAGATCACGTCCACGTTTTCCTGGAGCTCTGGTAATCCCATTAGCGCAGTGCACTTTTCTAGAAAGATCCGTTGCAATTGTTATTGTTTCTTTTGAGCTAAGTATAGCTGTATAATTAATTTGCGAGTATTGTAATCAATTATAAAATAAAGCTAAAACTACCACTGACTCACTCACTTAACTCGATTGACATGATTGTTCTCCCTGTTGCGGTCGTGGTTGGCGGAAATTTTAGGCGAGATCGTATGCAGGTTGTACCAGAAAAGTCAGAAAACCCACAAGCCCAACCCACTCCCCCTCACCCTCGTATCTCAAAAACTACAAGTCGGAGAGCATTGGTGCCGGAACTAATCATGTCCAGGACCCTCGTAAATATCCGGAACCGCCTAAAAAAGATTTCCATACAAAAACAAAATTGGTGCCGTAGGTACACAAGCTTTATAGGGATGTCCACAATGATGTTATTAAAATTACATGATTGGGATATTATAAGGGATGTGCAGGGATATGCAACAGTACCACCCGACCTCTTATAATAATAACAAGCAATTAATTTTGTAAAAATTAAAAAAACCCTTAACGTAATGAAACGGCTGAACCGATTTTGATCAAACATAGCTAAGAACACTCCCGACAAATTCACCTTACAAAAAAAAACTAAATCGGTTCATCCGTTCGGGAGTTACGATGCCAATTTTTTTATTTTTTTTATTTTTTTATACTACTTGGATGACGGAACAAGCAAAGAGGCCCACCTGATGTTAAGCGGTAACCTCTGCCTATGAACAGTGCATTACCTCATAGGTCACGTCCACCAAGGACGCACCCTATGTGGCACATACACATAGACACGTCAAACTTATAACACCCCGTCGTTTTTGCGTCGGGGGTTAAAAATGATAAAGCTGGTTTTAAAACGAGCAGTTGTAGTAAGTAAACCAGACAGGACGTTTGTGCAATTGTGGTGTCCGGTCGTGGCAGGTGCAGTGGCGCCTCCTCGCTGCATTTATATATTATTATTACTCGCTATTAATTATCTGGGGGCTTCATTATCATCATCCTTGTAGAAGTCCACTGCTGGACATAGGCCTCCCCATAGAATGCCACGACGAACGGTATTGAGCTGCCTCCATCTAACGACTTCCAGCTACTTGGTCCATCGAGAAGGGCCACTCTGCTATAATGCGTCGCGTCGTCCGGTTTATGGTCGCCACCGCCATGCGCCACTCGAGACTAAAACCTTTGTCAGCTCTGTGAGCATACTGGCTTACATAGGTAAATTTATAAAATGGTATTTCTAAGGTCTTTAAAATATTTTCGCGGTCAGTCGAATGTTTCCCAACAGGTGGGCGAACATCAGCACACCCTGGATACCTGAAGGACGGCGACCTCGGGGTCGGCCGAGAAAGTGTTGGCGGGACGATCTTGTTGGTTTTGAAAAGGAGTGGTGGGAGACTGCCAGGGACAGGGACAAGTGGAGGAATCTGGGGGAGACCTTTACCCAGCAGTGGGACAATAAAAGTTAAGAAAAAAAAAAGTACATTTAAATAAATAAATAAACATCGCACAAATATAAATAAATAAATAATGCTCGACAGAACACACAACATTATCTAGCCCCAAGCTAAGCAGAGCTTGTGTTATGGGTACTAGATAACTGATATACTTAATACCATATATTACATAGATAGATATTTTTATTATACATAGAAAATACCCAGAACACCCTGAACAAATATCTACGATCGCACAAATATTTGTTCCGAGGCGGGAATCGAACCCGCCCCCTCCTGCGTCGCAGGCCAAGCTTCGCCCGCCGCGCCACAGAGGTCGTCAATCTATCTATTCTAAAATTTTATTTTAAATATATTTTTCCATACAAGCTTTGATAAAATTAGTGATCGAAACCGTGTGCTGATTAAAATTAGCCTAAACACAACCAGTCTATTATTATCCATCGAGGAGTTCCGTTGTCCACATTCCATCTCCATCATCATCACATCAGCTCGCTGTCATAATATTGTATTGTAATCGGAACTTGACAGGTAATAATTGCATAATTTCAGCTCAATCGGTCGAGCGATATCAACTGGTTAAAAATTCACTTTCAAGATTTGTCCCACACTAACACAACTATAATAACTAACAGGTAAAGTTAAATAAAGCCTTATAAAAATAGTAAACTTTGATAAACCCTCAGTCTGTGCGGAAAACATGACGGCTAAAAAAGCGGCCAAGTGCGAGTCGGGCTCGCCTATGAAGGGTTCCGTAGCAGCAAGTAACATAATATAAAAGTTTTTGGATGGTTTACGATTTATGACGTATTAAAAAAAACTACTTACTAGATCTCGTTCAAACCAATTTTCGTTGGAAGTTTATATAGTAATGTACATCATATATATTTTTTAGTTTTATCATTCTCTTATTTTTGAAGTTACGGGGCCCTCCCGTAACACATTTCACCACTTTGGAAGTGTCGCTCGCGCAAACTATTCAGCTTAGAAAAAAATATATTTAAACCTCAATATCATTTTTGAAGACCTATCCATAGATAACCCACACGTACGGGTTTGATGTTTTTTTTTTTTAGTTTCAGTTCATGGAGAACCCTAAAAAAATATTGTTTTTTTTTTCATTTTTGTGTGAAAATCTTACTGCGGTTCACAGAATACATCTACTTACCAAGTTTCAACAGCATAGCTCTTATAGTTTCGGAAAAAAGTGGCTGTGACATACACGGACAGACAGACAGGCAGACATGACGAATCCATTACGGAACCCTAAAAAGATGGGTATTAGGTATTTACTTTTTAGATTTTCACATTTTGTTTGCCAACCAGACCAAAACTTTTACAAGAAGGTTTTTATAATCTTATAGTCGATCAGTAATGACGAGACAGCGTTATACCCTTTTCGCACAGATTCCCTTAACTATATTATCTTGGAAAGGACAATCAGGCAGAGGGATGAAATAAAGCTAATCAGACAATCTTAACTTGAATAGACTGAGGAAAATAAAATAAAAGTAAAAACTTTTCATAAAATGGAATAAAATAATCTAACACGAATCAAAAACGTGGTCGTATGTAGATGTTCATGCATTTATTAGTAGGTACAAGGAATGTAATTAATTATGTACATAAGTGTCGCAGAGGTCATCGGGACACAATGACGGGGGCTACCAACTAGCCTACAAGCGTTGAATTCAAATAATGATTTGGTTACTTCAATACAAACAAATACCTACCGCTATGCTAGGATTTATGAAATTATATCATAATAGCATACCATCATTGTCTTGCCCTTTTCCCAATTTATTTGGGGTCGGCGCAGTACGTCTTTTTCTTCCACTCTCCCCTGTCAGCCGTCACCTCATCATTCACTCCCTTCTCATTCATATCATCTCTCACGCATTCCATCCATATTTTCTTAGGTCTTCCTCTTCCCTTACATCCAACATTAATATTCTAAACTTTCTTAGTTACATGCGTTTCATCCCTCCTCATAACAGCCCCTACCAAGCTAAACGATTTCCTTTAAAATTTTTGTCACTGGTGCAATTTTCTAACCTTCTCTTAAACATGTTTCTCTTACATTCCTTATTTTATCCATTCTTGTCACTCCACACATCCATCTCAACATTCTCATCACTGCTGCATGCAATCTTCTTTCATCCTTCTTCTTCATGGCCCAGCATACGTTGTGTAGAAAACCTGAAGGTTCGCGTTCGTGATGAATTTTATTTCTGTTTTCTATAACATTTCTTTGAAGCTCCTTAATTATGTTCATCACATCACCTTTACCATAGAATAAATAATACCTTTACATTTTTTCACACTCATTTCCAGTACAATCAAGCCAAGTAAAACTTCTTGGAACTCCACACTGCTTAGCAGTGTTCAGGAAAAACGTGAGCTGTTGCGTTTTTTAAATAAGTTTAGCTAGAAGTTGGCGAAACAAAACAACGCCCCAGTAGACATTTAAAAATAACTATCGTTTAGCAGAGGGAATCGAAGAAGGTTCTCGGAAATATTAATGGTAAATGTGAAAAGGCTCGTTGGGTAGAGCGAGTGTTTAACCAGCCTGACGAGCGTCGTTGGGCGACGCGTGCTTCGGGGTATTCTGGGAATCGCACACCCACTAGACTTGGCGGTTATTATTTATTATTATTTATACTTTATTGCACATAAAATATTGTAACAAAAAGGTGGGCTTAATGCTAACAGCATTTTCTACCAGCCAAACCTGGTTTGTGACAGTTATTATTATAAAACAAGAAATTGCCTCTTATTTATTGGAACTTCAATCAATTACCTAGGTGCATGTTCGTTTATGGCTATATGTCCTAATATGGATTTTTAGGCCCTACAATTTCTACAATGCTAGATTGTCTGATGATTTTAAATCATGATTAGGTTTCGTCTGAAACCCTTTTATGGAGTGTTATTTTATTCCCAACGGTTATGATGTAATTGCCATATTCCGTCTACATAACACCGCGCGCTGCTCCTTCTAAATCAGTGAGGATACGATTCGCTTATTAGTAGAAGAATACTTGGTGAAAGTTAAGTGCGTCAGTCGCCCAGCAATTCGGCACAGGTGCTACTTTAACAAATACTTACACGGATGTAAATTGTTATACAAGTGGGCTGTTCTGAACGGAGTTGACCAATACTTTCGGCTCGAGCAGCTCTACCAAAGAATTGGCAGATACTCTGGTGATAGCTTTATACCCCGTAAAATACTAAGTACCTACCTACTGTTAAGAAACTAACCTAAGTACCTAATGAATTAGTTACGCTTGTAGGTATTATAATAGGAACTTGCAAATTAGGTACCTACCTACATACAATTGACGAACGTCATTGAGGAAAGACTCGCTCGCTCGCGTTGTGAATAGTTGTTTATTTGGTCAAGTGCTACCCGGCTCTGTCTGACTCACGAATATTATTGTCACATTCATACATATGGCGTATTTTAGTCGTTGATATGCCAACGCCGGAATTCGCTGGGAATGACGCCATTCTCTTGATGATCGGCTCACTGCTTAGCGTTTTATACGTAGGTACCTATGTAAACTACGTATATTGTATGGCTGGGTATGGATACCTACACGAACAATTTTGTACATAATGAGATAAGCATTTGTTCGACGATTTCTTTTTCAGAATGTATTATTAGGTAGTTGTTTCCTTTCGGTCAATCTAAGTAGCTCTATTTTCAAGTAGGTACCTACCTGAGTAAAGTTTAATTCAGCGAACCCCCACCGAAGTTCTTTGTAGAATTTACCTGCTAGAATTGACCTGATGTAAACTTTTTGTTATTCGCTCGCTGTAGATAGACATTTAAAATATCTTTGGCAGTATTCACACATGCTTTCCGCCCGGTACGCTTCTTGGCGTGCCAAATCGTGCCATCTTATTTATTTTTGGCAAAAACAATGTTTAGATTTCTGTTCATCTTCATTAGTTCTTAATATTTCTAAAGTTTATTCAATGATTCTTACGTCTTATATTAATTTGTTTAATTAGTGTTAGGTACCTACCTTACATTGGGCAAGTCGACTTCAGCTTGACTGGATGTTCCTTATCTATAAGAACTAAGTAAATGCCGCTATACATTATGCTATAATAATGTTTGTGAACTTGTAAAACCGTATCACAAAATATACTTTTACCGTTTTTGAAATTATTACTTTGCAATTAAAAAAATTTTTTTTTTTTTAATTATAAATTATTACACGAAATATTATACACATCAAAAAAAGTTTGTAAACACTATGAAAAGTTCAAATAATATTTCATTCCTTGAAATATTATAAAATTGATTTTTTGATTAAAATAAAAATAAATTATTTAGAATTGAAAAAACATTAGGTATTTATTTTATTGTTTTGTATAAAAACGAAGTCAATGGTTATCTAAAATAATAAGTTTTGATCCAGTACTTCACTTCATTGTGACTATTTGTGACACAATAGACTAGAAGATTTAATAGTTGAGCTTCATTCGTCTTTTATCATGATAAAAAGTAGCTTATAGCTCAATCCAGGTCATAATCTATCTGTGTACCAAATTCTATCGAAATCGGTTCAGCCGTTTCGGCATGATTGATTAAAAACCATACAAACATCGTAACTTTGACATTTATAATATTAGTGGGATCTAAGAGTGGGATAGACATCAATTTATTGTTGAAGATGTCAAGCTTGTCCATCGCTTACGTGGTGGCGTCATCATTTCCTTATTTCTGAAGATTATTAGAATTAGGTGTGAGTAGGATGAATTTGAAACGTTTCGAGAAAATCAGTGGTCGAGTAGGGTGCGGCTCGTCTCGGCAGCTAGTCTGAGAAGCGGTCGAGCCAGTCAGTGCGGCGATGACCTGGTTCGGAGGAAGGCTCAGGCAGCGCTCAGACAAGCAAACGAGGCGCGGCGGGCTACGAACATTCTAATTCGCACGAAACACAACCTAATGGTTTAACAACGTCCATAACAAAGATACAATAAAGACGGAGCCTCATAATATTTATAATTACATATTTGTAACCAGTAACCACTTACAAGCTGTGTAACCTGTGTTGAAACCACACCTAAAGTGAACAATTTGAATGAGTTGCGGCGTCATGTCTGTCCCAACTATCTCCACTGTTCAAATTATAGAATACTTGCAAATAGAAGAAAATTACCACTACTATCTACTAGCTAGGGTCAACTCTTTGAACGCAACCTGCGTTAACTGGGCAACTACAACTAACTATGTAATTCTTATTTTATAAAGTGTGTTGCTCTGTGGCGGTATACCACGTTATTAAACAGGTATGATTGAACGTGAAAATCGTGGTTTTCATTTGTTTTTACATAGGTCGAGGGACCACACTACGTATAGTAAGTTTTTTCTTTTTTTTTCACACCTTTAATAGATCGTCTATTTAAGAAAATCCGTGGTCTTTCTTTTTCGTGCCTTAACCTTTAATATCTCCATGTATTTCATCATAATCGGCCACAAGGTTCCTTTACCAAGCCAACATACCTGACAAAAAGCAGGGTGGCCAAGAAAGAACCAGTGATACGACGAACGAGCTTATGAGGCGAGGTTTGGTAGGCCGTTGGGAATTTTTGGGTAAAAGTGCCTATAGGTACTGATTTTCAATAGGTACCTAATTACCTACCCACCTAATAAAGTTCAAAGCCTTTAGTAACAAGTAATCTTCGACCAAAGTAAAATAAATGGACTGGCCTTACCCATACAAAACGTCCGTGAAAAATAAGACAATTCGGATTTAGGGTACGGTCAACAAATAAACTATCTATCTATCTATCTATCTATCTATCCAGCCACTGCTGAGTAAAGGCCTCTTCTCTATAGCGCCACTCCTGGCGGTCTTTTAAATAAACTAGGTGAAATTAAATTATTGAACTTCTTAAAAACTGTATTTTTTTAATACTTAATACTTTAACAGATGCAATGTGTTTTCTAAAGTTATTTCAGTAGGTTTATAGTACAAAAAATCGCCGAAAAAAATGCAATTATTGAATGAAACTTTTACAAAAATACATGGTTCCCTTCTGTTTTATGTAGTTACGTATCTATTTTTCAGCTCTCAAACATACACAATATAAATCAATAGAAAAGCAAGTCCACCTAAGGTCTTCAGCTCAATCAATTTGTGAAAAATATATTTTTCATCACTCAATAAACTAAGAAAATATCATAAAAATCGTACGGAAACATAAATGTATAAAAATTCCAGTATTTAATAAACTGCAGAGTTCAGTTTTAAGAATTTTGCACAATGAGTTTTTTTATACTACTTGGAATGACAGATCAAGAAGATGGCCCACCTGATGTTAAGTGGTACCCTCTGCTTATGAACAGTGCATTACCTCAGGTCACGTCCACCTAGGAAAGAAAGAAAGAAAGAAAGAAAGAAAGAAATAAAATTTATTTTGACCGAAACTGCACACAGAATCAATAAAAACTAAAACAAATGTAAGAACGTAGATGTACAGTACCGACAAAAAAGGTACGCCCTATGTGGCATTCCACTGCGCCCGCCACCCTGAAACATAAAGATGAAAAGTCCCATGTGGCCGTAATTTCATCGGCACCCTTACCCTTCAAACCGGAACACAGCAATGCGAGCACTACTGCTTTGCGGCAGAAACAGGTATGGTGGTAGTACTTCCCCGGACGAACTCTTTCACAAAAAAGCTCTACTACTACTAACCGTTTTTTGGCGTTTTTCATTGTGTAGAAAATGATCAGAGCAAATACGGGAAAATGTATTCCACTTCCAAAAGTCGTCTGTTCTTGCTCGTCTTATGACTTCTATCCATTTTTGTTTACCTTAGATTTCTTTTGGAAAGCTATAAGGTTAATTAACATGCCATTACATATTATATGCAATTACCTAAAGCGACGTGCTTAGCAATGTTTTGACGTAAATAATGCAAATTACAATTCTAAATCAATACGATACCCCTTAGGCATCAGATTTTTTTGCAGTCTGTACCGGACCATCCGTCATGCGTTAAGTCTTGTCAAATATTTCGTCGCTGTAGTTGGAAAACTAAATAAGTAATAACAACAACAAAACCAACATCGCGAGAAAAAAGGGGTTTTACTGTTTTATTGCGTCAAAAATGGCAATAACTTTTTTATCGTAACTAATTTTTCAGTCCGTGTTTTGATATGTTATAGATTGGTACTGTATCTACTTTCGAATTTAATGATAATACATTTTAGTTCTTTTGATTAAGAGAAAAAATAAAAAAACGACTATGTATTTTTCCCTCGTCAAAGTTTTGAATAATTGAAATGATCTATTATTTACTTATTTGAATATGACAATCCTATCCATGGGTATAGATTTATATAATATTAAAATACATTTTAAAATAAAACCAACTTATAATCATTTCTTTTTATCAAGACTGAATATTAGAAAACTACTGAAACACCTACATTATTTTAGCAGACTTATAAATTCAAAGTAAGTGACATAACAAACTTATCATACGACTAATGCTTATAAAATCAACAAAATGAAAAAAAATTGTGGAACACAATAATTCTAAGTATCAAAAAGAAAAAGGTATGTCGACTAAAATTAAAACTATCTACGAGTATAAACTTGTGTCTGTTAACTTTCATTCAGAGTGGGGAACATTGAGATAATGTCCTGGGGCGTAGTCCTCCTTGTCGCTCGTCCTCTATAGAGCAAGACGTGTCCATCGACATGTATGGGCCATCATAACCATGCAATAAAGTCGATTTCGCAAAATGTGTTAGTTATGTAGTTTTCCTACCACACGACGATTTATAAGTTTTTTATCAATTGATGAAAATTATATTACAAAACCTTTACTTACGAATTAAATGCGATGCCTGAAGCTTTATTTGTATTTCTTGTGTTGTTTGCACTTGCAGAAAAGCACAGGAAGGCATTGTATTACCAAGGTATCTAATTTTGGTATTTTTCAGCATAGCTGTCACTCGTTGCCGTGACAAAGACTGACTGAAGCGAAGTATACTAGCTAGGTCTGTTTAGAAGCTTCAAAACTATCGTTCCCTAAGGCCCGTCCATTCATTTTATTTACGTCGATGCAAGTAATTAATTTTGTAAAAATTAAAAAAACCCTCAACGCAATGAAAAGGCTGAACCGATTATGATCAAACATAGCTAAGAACATTCCCGACTAATTCACGTTCACGTCATTTTTACGTCGGGGGTTTAAAAACGCTCGTTGAAAAATAAACGATAAATATTGTGTTACTTTCAATCTTCCTCATTTCATTGGATATTTTATCCTGTAAGTTTCATACCGGCTTCATCGTAAAAGCTTAATTAGAATCAAGTTTTATAAAGTAACTTTCCTTGGAATTGGTCAAAAATAGCGCATAAAAAAAATGGGTGCTCTAACTCCCAAGTACTCCCAACCTCCGCTTAGAACACCCTGATAATTAAAATGGGTGCTCTAACTCCCAAGTACTCCCAACCTCCGCTTAGAACACCCTGATAATTAAAATGGGTGCTCTAACTCCCAAGTACTCCCAACCTCCGCTTAGAACACCCTGATAATTAAAATGGGTGCTCTAACTCCCAAGTACTCCCAACCTCCGCTTAGAACACCCTGATAATTAAAATGGGTGCTCTAACTCCCAAGTACTCGCAACCTCCGCTTAGAACACCCTGATAATTAAAATGGGTGCTCTAACTCCCAAGTACTCCCAACCTCCGCTTAGAACACCCTGATAATTAAAATGGGTGCTCTAACTCCCAAGTACTCCCAACCTCCGCTTAGAACACCCTGATAATTAAAATGGGTGCTCTAACTCCCAAGTACTCCCAACCTCCGCTTAGAACACCCTGATAATTAAAATGGGTGCTCTAACTCCCAAGTACTCCCAACCTCCGCTTAGAACACCCTGATAATTAAAATGGGTGCTCTAACTCCCAAGTACTCGCAACCTCCGCTTAGAACACCCTGATAATTAAAATGGGTGCTCTAACTCCCAAGTACTCCCAACCTCCGCTTAGAACACCCTGATAATTAATTATCATTGCTCAATGAAGGCTAAAAAAAATCGGAAAAGCGTTTTGCGTGACTGAAACCACAAAAAAAAGATATCTTTGCCCGGGCCTGGTCTTTATTGGTTTCCCCTACAAATGAAAGTGACCTCAATTTCCATAATATTCGAGGAAATGTGAAAGAGAACAGAATAATGCTGTTGGTATGTGCTAATATTTACGAGTGCCTAAGTATATATTCATTTTATGCACTGGCGTTTTTAATACACTAAGATCTCTATGCTGCGGTCGTCCTATAGTTAGCTACTGATCAGGTGCTGCTGAGTGCTGACTCTACAGACTGGTTTCATGGTTTCTCGCCCACGCGACTTCGTGGCGCCCGACCGGACCGACATAATTATTCAATATCAGCGTCGCCAAATCAGTCTTCAGTGTGGATGAATGTTGTGTTTTAGATTCCGGTAGCGTCTTGTTAGTTTTGTGTCAGAAGCAAGCACGTCATTTAGAACGGTATCATGCACCACACCTACATAGTCAATCAATAAATTACAATTGTTTGAAATTCACTAAACAACTCTTAAACGATTACGAAGTTTTGCAAGTCAGTGAGCACAACATTAACCACCTAGCTAAGCTAAGAGATTAAATCTTGGTTGCTTTTGATTGGGATTTAGGTAGAAGTTCTCTAGCATAACGAAACCCTAAAAATTAAACACCTAGTTCATCATAATAAATAATATAATACTATACGCTGAAAAAACTCGACCCTCGTCGAATTTTTCACGGGATAATGATCTCCATGGACTTTATATTGCAAATTTGCAAGCATTGAGTTAGATAGAATCCCAGAAACCCAATTCTCTTATTTATTTTAAAGGCATACTGCAAGTTGACCGAATCGAGACTGTATTGTGAATTGACTGAAATATTGGTATTCTGCTCCCTCATAACAACAGTATTATCTACTTTTGATCTTGCGACCATATATTAGAGTAGGATAGTGCTATATAATAATTGTAAATAGTGAAAGAGAGAATTCTCAGAACTTTGAAACATTCAAGTTACAGTCACATTTCGATATAATCACATTACGCGTTGTATTGTGAGGTGAGCAGAATAAAATTTTTGACGTTTGTGACATCAACACTAGATCGTAATATGATCCGAACTTTAATTTGACTATTTTTTAATACGAGAATTGGCCTTCTGATTGCAAGTAAGCGCGGCGGCAGTTAGTGCTTTTTCGTCGCAGTTTGAGCTTCATTTACGCCTATGCGGTTTTCAATAGGGTTAGCGTCTGGGTGGCCAAGACCTCGATCTCATTTTCTTATTTCCAGGCGGTGCACATACAACTTTGATCTTTGGGGTCGTTGTCTTGTAATGTCTGATTGATTTGGCCTTGGGAACGAACAGCCTTGTGGCTTTTATCAGATGACAATAATTCTTTCGGTAAATGTTTGCATCTTGGGCAAAAATTTGCCTGCGTCTATTTTTGTTTCGCAAGAAACCCTCGTGGACCTAATTTTTATGCCGGTCTCTTTCTTGTGAAACGCTCTTTAGGCACATCATTTCTAACCTACTAGATGCAGAACGGAGCTGACACTCCCCATGTCGTGTGGCTCAAGGTCGTGGCATGACGTCGTCGGCACACTCCTACACCAAGCCAGCCAAACAACGCAACAAGTGCCTCGCGCCCCTCACCACACGTACCATTCGCGAAGCAGCTGTCAACCAGTATTTATTTATTAAATGCTTAGATCAACTATTATAATACTATATGTATACTAAGAACTACTCTAAAATGCTCGAAATCAGCTACAACGATTTTTATGAAATTTACTTCTTTTTTTTGGGGGTTTTTGAGACGGGACAAACGATAATTTTGAAAGAGTAATAATGATATTTGATTTGATTTAAGTAACTATCTAGCTTGCTAGTTTACGTACTTAGTAAGCTCATTTGGAAAAACTTCGTAGGTAAACCCGATAATTTTGAAAGAGTAATAAAGATATTTGATTTAAGTAACTATCTAGCTTGCTAGTTTACGTACTTAGTAAGCTCATTTGGAAAAACTTCGTAGGTAAACCCGATAATTTTGAAAGAGTAATAAAGATATTTGATTTAAGTAACTATCTAGCTTGCTAGTTTACGTACTTAGTAAGCTCATTTGGAAAAACTTCGTAGGTAAACCTAACTTCCTAGCAAGTTGTTTATGCGTGCTTACAATTCCCCAGCAGAGCACGATCAAACAATATGAATTAGTTGCATTATCTCTCATGTGATTCACCTCTTCTGATATTGTGCATATCAAATGCATATCTATCTCGTGTTATTTGCTATACCAATCGGTATTATATTGTTTTGCAAAATGTTAAGATTTTTTTATGCTATGTTTGGCAATTCAATAGAATTTCTAAAATGCGATGAAACTATTTAAGCAACTTAATTTTAATTCTTGATTAGATCAATTTATAGTGCACGACGTACGCACAGTACTTACGTCATGTATTTGTAAAGTTGTAGGTAAACATGCCAGTTTCGTTTGACTTGGTTGGACTAACGTTATTTGAACGTAAAATCTGAAGGGTACAAAATTATTGATGTTATCAAACTCCCATAAAATTAATCTTAAATGCCACAATATCCCAAGAGTTACAGAATATATTGTTGATACACAGAAGGACAAAGAATAGTGAATTAATAAATTGATAAGGCATGTGTCAGCTCAGTGGAAGTCTTTATTTTGCTACCGAGACGCGGATTAGGTGAGGCATGTGATGCCATCATCGAGGTCACCAGGTTTTGAGCAAGGCTTATCTATATCGAAAGCTTTGTCTATGCTATCGAATTATTTTATAAATTAGAATATTTTTACTCTCTTTAACTTGTTATTGTAGAGCTTACATTCAGTTTATTATGACATAGAACCTTTGCGTATTGTGTTCGTATTTTCACTCAAGCTTGTAGGTACTATTATTTATTCTGTGTTCAAGCTTTTATTTAACTTCACCTGCTGCCTGGTGTTATCTGGTTTTTTCACACGAATGCATTAAAAACTGAAGTTTTTCAACCAGTTCCACTCAAAACCGATGGAGCTGAAAATTTTGCATTAGTTAGTTAGTTTCGATTACATTATGTACAATACTATCATATACAGATCTCGAGCTGATCTGATGCAGACCCGATGGTGGACAAGGGAACTCTTCGATGATTACCCTGCCAGTGTTTGGGCTCGTTTTGATTAGCTCACGGAAGCTGAAGGACTGAAATTCATCATCATCATCATCAGCAGCCTTAATACGTCCACTGTTGGACGAGGCCTCCTCCATAGTGCAATGGGGGGATTTGTCATAATCACCACGCTTGGCAGGCTGATTGGTGTTGAGTACCTACGTACCTACTCAGGTGGATGCTCCTGCCCATCCCTAGGTGTAATCCCTTAGTCAGCTTTTACAACATCCACGCGAGGAGACGGAGGTATATATTTTTAGACCGGACACCACAGCACAAGACTGGAAATAAAGTTATATAATTCTCATCAATCACATTAATGCAATTTAAATTCAAGCTTCTTCATTGAATTTAATTTTCTATATCTTCGAATTGGCATTATGCCGTGCGTCATCGCCTCCGCCGCACTACTGATAAGCCCCTGGCTACCAATTATCATTGCAAATAATGTTTAGTTTATACATTCATAGATACGAGTATATTATTATCTGTTCCATTAATGTAGAGTATTTTTATCTATGAATATTTTTATCGATGTTGCTTCCCGCGACTTCAAATGTGTTTAATTATTCTTTAATTAAGTATCTATTTCCCAAAGAACTATTTCCGTGATTCATTATACTTGACGGTTTTATATTTCAAGATCACATTTTTGTTAGTTTTTATTCTTATTGTTTGTTTATCAATAGTTGTTGTTGTTGCAGCTGTGCGATGCTTGTTCTAAACATAATACAACCAGTCCCTTCATCGAACTATTTTGTACATGCACTACCTATAGGTTCATTTCGATATGGTATTTTACTTGATAGATTCATATTATGCTCAAGCCTATTTCGATTGTAGGTAAAATTATGAACACTGAATTTTGATAAAGAGGTCTCACTGATAAATAAGTTCACGAGATAAGTTAAATATAGGAAAATGCCAAGTGTAAATTAATCGGCACATATAAACCTTATACCAGTAGTTACTTATGTACATACATTTAAGATTTGTTTTTGAATCAAATTACCGTAAGTTTAGCTTGGTTATTGCACAAATATATAATATTAAAGTGATAACCGCTAATGGTCACTATGCCGCAGCAGATAGATACTCTACATACAAAAATGAGAATGTTGGTGGACGCAACGTTGGTGAGGTGGTGGTGGCACATTATCCGATAGCCGTTCTAGTCGAGCGCAACCGTTACGAAATCAGCACTGCATGAAAATTATGTTGTTGCTTCTGATGTCAATAATACCTTTAGCCATTATTTATTGTGCTTTCGTAATAGACAACTCATATACAAATTTTAAGAGATATGATGTTTTATCGTAGGTAATCATATTTCTAAGGAAACTGATGATCTTCAATCAAGAATTTAAGACACATTGGGAAATCGCACGAGCAACGCAAATTTAAGATGGCACTAATCGTTAAGGTTAAAGTCCGTGAATATTATATAGATGCGTACATATAAATAGATTACGAAGAATAACCGATCCGGTTGCGGTGAAGGAGGGAGATAGATAAAACGCGACATGAATCACTACTTACAGCGGGCGCAGAGTCAGTGCGGTGCGCGGGTAGGCAGGCGAGCGGGCTGCGGGGGGACGGAACGAACAAACCAACCGACGACATTACAAACAGTTGAACAGTCATCCGCGGCACGACGACGGCTCCTTGCCTTGTTCCGTAATACATTTAATCGAATGTTAACGACCACCAGGGTTTTTTTTTTTTATAAGTAACAACAGAGATAAGTCTAACGAGACGTTTTTTAGGTTACAATTTTGCCAAAAGTGTTGCATTAAAGAATCATAGTGCAAGTGAGACTAGTGACGATAATACAGGTGTGTTTGTGTGTGTGCTGAGTGGCGTGGATCGTCGCGCAATTATTAACGATGATTCACTTGCGTGCTGGTGAAATTCAGTGCAGCCTATCGGACTTGTTGACAGTCGTTCCGAAGGCGACAACAAATGATACCAAATCAAAATAATACGACGATGGTGGACTGATTATTACAGCCACGGTACGTACATATATTCTGCTCTATTCGTTAATTCCATGAATGTCTAGCGTTTTTATTTAGATCCGGTTGTAGTTTGTTTTGAATTGATTATAGTCTCGTAAGCTTTTGCTATATTTCGTACAATCATACCAGTCTTTCGATTAGCCAGAATAAGACATCTAGTAGGTGGCGATGGCGTAGGAGTTAATTTTAATCCAGATATAATTTGCATTAAGGATATAAATGAAAAGTAGGTGTTAGATAGCTAACAGTTTTGAATTCAGAATTAGATGCTAATACAATCAATTCACTTAAATATGTTCATCAGTAAGAACTACATAATCAGAACAGATAGCCAGATTCTAAATTAAATAATATAGTTAGTATCCATATTTTGTTAATACGAAAGTTTGATTACTTACTCTGTTTTATAATAAATGAAAAAGGGGAAAGATCAAGTACTTATATCAAACAGTTTCATGATAACAAAATAAACGTAAGATAAGACATAAAATAAATGTTATGGAGCCCGTATTGCAGTGGAGTAGTGGGTGGCATAGGTGGCAACAAAAGTTGGCGGCGTGCTGGCGGGTGAACAGGCGTCACCAGGGCCGCCTGGCCGGGCGCCAGGCCGGCGGGCGGCGGCGACGGCTGCCCGACGGAATTCCTTTGTCTCATTACAACACTCTGCTGATCCGGCTTTTTACAGTCTTAAACATTATAATTCATCGCTACTAACAATAATATAAAAGGGGTGATTAAGTGCGATAGGTAGAAAACCTTAAATATTCCTTACTTATCCATATTATTCACGCAGTCTATTACTTAAAACTGAAATACAAACGGATACCTTTAATTATCACGGTCTTGGTTTAAAAAAGATCCTTCACTACTAGCAACATAACATACCTAAATGATATGCAACTTCACACACCAACAGTGACGTGCGCCGAGCGACTTACATACTTACATGGGTCAGGGTTTCGTAGTGTGTGTGCAAGTGCGGTGCCGTGCGTTGCGACTTGCGTATTGAGCTTATTTGCTTGTTTTCAAAGCGCTACGGTGGTGGGTTGCCTGTCTCAGATTCTCAGAAATGTAACGCCTTCTCGGTAACTATAGTAGGTAGTTAGGTATAGGTACTCATTGTCGTCCACGAACGAACGGCTCACTCAAGTGAGCGCAAAGCGAGGTCGGCCCGCGTCGTCGTACCCAGTATCTCGAGAGTTCGACACCGGTTCTACTTTATTTAAAATACTATAAAGAGAAAACATGTACAGTTCAATGTTATACAAATTAAAAAAAAATGCGATTCTCTCAAATTCTCTATGGTTTCATGCAAATCTTACTCAGGAATTAATAACATTAAACACATTTTCTTAATAATACATACTTTTCATGAAAAACAAGTAAATATGCATGCTTGCTTAATACGCAAATATGATTATAAATTATAAAATTATAATAATAATATTAAGCGCATTAGCCATAACTTTTGTCAATAAGATAAGCGCTCGTTTTTGTGTTACTTGTTCTAGGAACTTGGGACAGATAAAGAAATCGTAGAATACAGCTGGCAACCGGGGATATCCTCGTTTGCAGGGCGACGTCACGATGAGGTCACACAACACAACATACCAATAGAAATAGCGCGGCAGGCGGCAGCACATGCGCGTTGCGTCAACTCTCTCACTCGACACATGACACAACGCAACGCGCTCATAGTGGCTGTTGACGGATTTTCAACACACATTATTAGGCAAAATAAAACAATGTACAAGTCATTGCCTAAATATACGAGTAATCAACTGATTTAGATTGTAATTCTGGTTTATATAACTGAGTTTCATATACTTGATAATATTATTAATACCTAGGTACATAGTGGCATTCGTTTGGTATTTTATGATTTTGTAATTGTTTTTAGAAGAAAGAAGGAAACTATAAACACATTTTCTAAAATGACAATTAAAATTTGACAAAAAGTCAAACCAATACTTACAAAACAAATTAAAACAGCATTACTACTAAAAAGCAAATCATATGTAAGAAACATCGATATAATATGATATCGATGGTAAGAAACGATAGTTTTTACCCGAATACGGTAGAGCAAAAGAAGGGTTATGATTTTAACAGTCTATTGTAGATTGTAGGAATGTATGTTAGTTTCTTCATCTGTTCCGTAGCTCCGAAATTACTACAATGATTTTGATAACTAATTATTCGTGGGATGAATACGGCCTACATTTTGGTATGAATCCGGAAATAAATATTCGTGGGATGAATCCATGGGATCAATAAGGCTGCACCCCTAAGTTTTCATTATGAAGTGTCTTGAGGTTCCGCGTGACAAAGTATATGACCCATAGACTTAGAATTTTCGCTACGCTGAATCTAGATCTATGATATGACCTGACATTGAATTAAATATGGCGGAAATTAAACGCAATTTTTAAACCGCGAAAAATATATAATTAATATTGATATAATGAGTTTGATCTCAAATGAAACGGCTTGATGGGTAGAGTACATTCCAAAAATATATCATACTGATATGATATGATGATTCACTAAAAGGTTTAAAAAACAACTCCACTAAAAAGTTGTAGAAACTAAAAGTTTAAAAACTGAAACCCGACTACGCAAAACCTGAAAACAAGTATCAAAATGTAGCATAGAGGTAGAATCCACGATTCGTAAGTATAGTTTAGTTTTAGTCCGAGTCTTTCCTAAATAAAAATCAGATATCCAAAGCAATCGTCGGCCAAACTCCTATTAATTATCTACAAAAACCCGACTACATAAAAGCTAGAACCAGTTGATATCAAAATGTAGCAAAATCCACGATTCTATAGCAAACGTAGCAATTGAAGGCTTTTCTAAATATAAAATGTGGTCTCCGACTACACCTATTAATTATCTACAAGTTCTAAAAATGTTGATACCTTGTTTTCAGCTTTTGTGTAGTCGGGTTTTAGTGTCTAAACTTTTAGAAAATCGTTTATCGTATAATAAACAAGAGTGGAATTTGATTACCTATATGTATAAAAGGCAATAGACATGTAACCAAGTGAAACAAAATTAAGCCACAACATTAAAGGAGTTGTTAAAATTACAATGGAAACATTAGGGATCTTGTTCTTTGGGTTTATAAACGTAAACTTGGTACAAACTTGTAAAAAATATGTAATGGGAAAATAAGATAATAAATAATATTTTACCCAAATAATTAAACTCTGCTCAAACAGATAACATTTAATTCACACGTACTGCGGCACGGATGTTTTTGTGTGGTCAACCAGTTCAAGATAACAGGCTAGGCAGCCTTAAATAAAGTAATAATAACACTAGCAAGGAATCATTATGAAATATGATACCCAGCACAAATTAATTCAAGTTTTTCTTCTCTATTTCAGGTACTAAGTTTGCGGGTACGATGCCGCTTACGCAAGAAAAACGTTTGGATAGCAATTTTTCCAACAACAATGACCACAGCTATCTTCATAAAAAGTTTAAGAAAATGGCAACTACCGTTGCTGTGTTTCCACCGAATATTTCAATTGGCGGAGAAATCAGACAAAAGGAATCAAACACAGCAAACAGTGCTAGCAGTGCTTCCATTTCTAATGGCAGTATTGCTGCTGCCCACCCAGAAATTGAGAAAATTAAAGAAGACCCACAGTATCTAGAAGCTCAACACGTGGAGAAAAATGTACAAACTAATTTTAGTGAAGAAAATTATAGAATAAGTAATGTAAATACTATCGTTCAAGTGTCTGGTCAGACCAGTTCTACTGATGAATTTTCGAATAAGACTGAGAATCTTGAAAATGATTATATCAGGGATACCCACAATGGAAGTGCAGGTGGGCGTTACATATGCCCGTATTGTAAATTATCTTGTGCCAAGCCTTCAGTACTTCAAAAACATATCAGAGCTCATACTAATGAGCGACCCTATCCCTGTGTTCCATGCGGATTTGCTTTTAAAACCAAATCTAACTTATATAAACATCGAAGATCTAGGACACACGCTCTGAGACTGCAAGGCGCAGATGTACCCGTGAATTTAAATGATGATGACATGTCCGGTGGGTCTGAGAGCGATACATCTATGCCCCCAGCATCTATTTCAGAAGCTAGCTCTGAATTATCAAATGTGCGCCACGACAGCTATGAGTCAAATAGATTTTCGCCTAGTGAATCGCCGGAGTCTATGATTGAAGGTATTTCTAACAACTTGTATTGTTACGACAACAGCAAATCAAAGTATATTTATAAACCCAAGTTCAGAGCAGCATTTTATCAAGAGATAGATGAAAAAGAAAAGTTAAAGAAATCCATTTCACCGAACGCTGATTTTCTTACCGAACATATCTCTAAAATTATATCGGATAATGAAGCTATTGTCGACGTTATAGAAACACCGCTGCAGAAAAAATATGGAAAAATAAAGCAAATAGCAGAGAGCAAACAGTTTTTAAACGAAGCAAATGACGTCAGAACTGATTTATCGCCGCTCAATTTAACGAAATATAATAATGAAACTGAACATCCTTTTCGAAAACGATCACATTCAGAAAGCTTTACACTTAATGATCAAAAGCACCCATTAAATCCTGAGGGATCGATCATAAAAGATCTTCTTCTGAAAACTAAATTAAACGGTTTGCTTCCGATTACAAATGAATTAATAGATGGATCTATTTTTGTGTGTCCTTTGTGTCAGATCATTTTCCGAAGTGCAGACAATTTAGAAACACATAAAATGTTCTACTGCAAAGGAAACATTACTAATACACAAGTGAGTGTTAGTCAGAAAGAAATAAAGTTTGTCAGACATGAAAACATTTTCGTAAGAAGTAACTCTGTAAACGTTCGGTTACCCGAGTCACCACAAACTACTAATACCTTCTCCAAATCTAATACTACGAATAAGTCTCAGCCATTAAGAATGAGACCAGAAAACCTTGTTATAATGAAACAGGAATGCAATGATGTTGTTGCGCCTTTGCCATCTCCAGGCCCATTACTAGGCAACACGCGGCTTGTAGATACAAGAGCGCCTTCAGATTACGCTAGGAAAAATGAAAACATGAAAATAAAACCCATGTCTAGTCCAAAGAGACGAATTGACAGTAGATCCGATACATATAGCCCCAGATTGGTGGAAAACATTTCACCTAGATCAGATTATTACAATCAATCTAAAATTCGGTATACTGATGCCCACGCCGCAACACTTCGTGCAGTTGATGAAATGTCACAACACATGAGGCATAATAATACTACATCACTTCAAATGTTTGGAGGTGAAGTAAAAATTGTTGATCATTCTGGAGGAACAACGACACTACGTATTGAGCCAAACAAAAACCAGCTGTCTCCGATACTAATACATCAAAACCTTTCGCCATCTAAGCTTGCCAATGATCCAGAAGCAAGTAGTGTTGTTGTAAGATCAAGTTTGCATTCGGGTGGAACAATGGTGCATAATCCTCCTACCCCTAAAGAGACTATAGGAGCACCACAACCGCAAACTCCAAGGATATCATTGTCATCCACTCCTTGTGTTTCAAGTTCAAACTTGCCGAATATCCACGAGAGAACTCATTTTCAATTTCCTCCATTAAGCGCAATAACTGCATTCAATCCATTAACTTTGCCGCCTTTAAGTCCATCATCATCTCCAAATGGAGCTACTAGTATCCTGCATGGCGGGAAACTAATACCTCATGTTCCAGGCATTCCTGGACCAAACACACCTGGTATATTCGTAAGTCATCCAAATGCTCTTCCAAAAAATATTGGAATCAATGATATTAATAGAAGTTCTGTATCGCAAACCATTCGTGAAGATTTTCATGGAAATCTACCAGCAGCAAGCGTTCAACATGCAAAGGGAGCAGCATCAAGCCTAACTATACAGCAGTTACGAAGCACAAGAAGTCCAAATAGAAGGCTAACTCACACTGAACCTGAAAAGCTAGTTTATAACCATGATATTACCCCTGACGGTCAGCAATATGCTCCAATTATACCTATTATTAAAGTAAAAAATGTGGATGACTCTGATACCACTTCAAGACATATTTTGCAAGGCATAACTAAACATACACACGTACAAGAGGCAGCTATGAAAAGAAGTTTTGAAGGTTTGCCAAAAACACCGCTTCTAAAAGTAAACATGCATTACGCTTCCAGCAAAAAGAGCAGAGAAAAAATTAGTATTCCTTTACTAAAATCGTCTGATGTTAAGTTGGAAAAAGATACAAGAAACTTTAATTTTGAGAATTTTATTACTAAAGCAGAAATTTATAATAATCAAATACCCAGCTCTTCAGAAGTTCAAAAAAACACCAACGCTCAAGAAACTCCTTTTTCTGTTCAGGATGAAAGATCTGAAACATTTTATTTCAAAAAAAATGAATCAGTAAAAGTAAATGCTGATGACAGAAAACCAAAATTCTTAAGGCCTTCGACACTGCCGTTGAAACCTGGTACATTTACGCCTAAAAGACATCATGGTATAACACCTACTGCAAATACGATGCCACTGGTGTCTCCTGAAACACCGCGTCCTGCTAAAGCATATGGACAGCTATATTTGAATGGCAACGCTTACACTTACTTAGGGTTGAAGTGTTCAACAAAAGTGTTTTATTGCACTATTAATCGTCCACAGCCAACTTATGTTCCAAATCAACACTTTCTGTCCATGTACAGTAACTGGCAGGTAATTACATACGTATAAACAGCAGTATGTGGTGAGATTATCAATCGTAGCGCATTTGATAAATATATGACTATGTTTACAGTTATTATCGGAGCTGACGCCAGACCCACTGGGGCTGTCAGCATCGTCTGCTATGTCTTTATATGACTCACGTCATCGACCGCAAACCGTGGCCGTCGCGGTCATTAAGCAGGATCTTATATTAACTCATTCATCTAAATGGAATACAATTTCAAAAGAGGCATTACAGGTACGTTACACTATTTCTCTAATGTATTTGTTTTATGATAATAGAACGCTTTAATTATTACATGTATTGTTGAATGACTGTGTTCTTTAATTAGTTATTTATGTAAACATAATTTTCAAATAACAGTAATTTGATTTTGGTTTTACAGATGATTCAGTCGTCCGACCTAAAGAAACCAGAAGATAATAAAGGCATGTCTTCTGATAATATTATGACACCTAAGAAAGAATTGGCCGGTGGTTTTGAAAGTAATGAGGAGTACACATATGTACGCGGACGAGGGAGAGGGCGGTACGTTTGCTCAGAGTGTGGAATTCGGTGCAAAAAACCTTCAATGCTCAAGAAACACATTCGCACTCATACAGACGTCCGGCCTTACACGTGTCTTCACTGCGCTTTCAGGTATGACATAAAACAAAAAACCTGGCTCGCTAAATCAGGTCTACGCATATGCAGCCGTAAACCCTTTACTAGATGCAAATCAGGGCTCGCTTGAATATCCTATTTTCATGGATCAGAGTAAAAGCCTGAAATAAGTCTATGTTACTCAGGATATTCTCAACTAACCCTTGGGTATATGTATCTATCATTTTATAGTTTACAAAATATCTACCATTCGTCCCTGACTGCCTCACCGATCATCAAAAATCTAAGGCACCTCTGGCAGGGCTAGAAATTAACTAATTTTGCATAAAGTTAGGTGTTCAGAAAAATTCTAAAAATGAAAACATAATAATTCTTGTAAAAACGTTGGATATAAGCTTATAAGTGACATTTCACCGAAACATACTTTACGTAGGTATTTTTTTTATTATTGAGATGTGAGGTGTTCGATTCCCGCTGCTGGACAAATTTTTGTATGATCTGCAAGTATATTGTTTCGAGTGTTGTGGCACCATGGTACTCGTAGTTCCTGATATCTGCGACACAGGGGATCCTAGTGGGGGATCAGTACCTACTATGTATGTGACAGTTGGGTGTTATGTTATTGAAAAATATTTTATTCAAACCCCGCTTTTCTGAAATTACTTAGTAATCGGAACCGATCGTGAGCTGATCAAAATGAGCCCAAACACTGCCAGGCTACTATTACCTATATGACTACCTTCCGTCTCCATCATCAGATTAGCTCGCTGGTATTATGGTAATATTGTATTGTCATCGGAACTTGACAGGTATGCCAAATATCAGTTCAATCGGATATCGGGGAGTGGTCGAAAATACATAAAAATAAAACTGTTTATTTTTTGGTATGTTTTTTTGCTTTCACGCCAAAACGGCTGGGCCAATTTTGATGAGACTTGTTACATAAAACATGAAATTCCGGAAAATCAAGTACCTCGGGAGAAAAATGCGAGTGAAACCGCGGGCGACCCTAGAGGTTGTGCAACACATGGTTCTAGGTCCCAGCGAACGAATCGTGGGACGAGATCAATTTTTACAGAATGTTTTGATTTTAATATAATGTAAGTAACTTGTTTTGTAGCCATACATAAATCGTATTTATTTTAATTTGCAGTTTTAAAACGAAGGGCAACCTGACCAAGCATATGAAGAGCAAAGCACATTATAAGAAATGCTGTGAACTGGGAATAAATCCGAATGAAGGCAACGATTGTGAAAATGGAGAGATGGCGCAGTGTTCAGGCGAGACGGACGACGATACTGAATCAGATGGCGATGAAGGAAATGAAGGAGAAACTGAATCAAGTGGTAAGTACTTGGAACTTATGTAAATGGTAGGTAGTTGCCAAACTGTTGCCAAGTGAGTTAACTGCCATAAATTTCAATATGAATTGTTTGGATACGTAGCCGGCGACGTCGCCATGGCATCTCGGTGAGTCAGGGCCCTAAAGCTTATCCTTGAATCGAAAAATAGTTTTTCACACATTAATAGTCATAATAATAACAGTAATAATATTTATTTATTGATAATATCAATTATTAAAAGTAGCAAACAATTACATAATTATAAAATAAATTTATTATTAACAATTACAATTATAATAAAAATTAATGTCAAAATACGATAAGTATAGGTACTGTACATTTCCATTTCATTTACTCGCTATGAAATCGTCATAGGTATAGAAGTGTTGCGTTTTAATCTTTTCTTAAAAATAGTCATGCTAGGAGTCTCTGAGCTAAGCCGCCGACAGACAGACGGACGTGGCGAAACTAAGGGTTCCTTGTCGTGATGACTACGGAACCCTACAAATTGCAGCTTCTTATGCAAACATAATTATGTCGAACTCGACATTTTCATATAACATACTTAGTTTAAAACTTAAACAGGACAGGAAAAAAGGATATTTTTTTTTATTTATTGAAACGGCGTCATTTGTACTAATTGGTTTTTATTGTTTTTTTCGAGCTATCGTGTAATTGTGGTGGCATTTTAACCGGTATAACTTAGTTGATATACGTAACATAACATACCTACATACCTAACACCCAACAGTCACAAACATAGTCCTGATCCCACACTAAGGCTTCCCTGTGTTCTGGGAATCAGAAGATACGAGTACCATGGTACCATAACACCCAGACACGACACAAATATTTACTGTTCATACAAACATTTGTCCCGCAGCGGGATTCGAACCCGCAACCTTTCGCATCTCAGCCGGCTACTCAACCGACGCGCTATAGAGGTCGTCAACACATATAGAGCACATGTTCGGTGTAGTTATTGAGTATTGTGTCTTTTCGGAATGGTAGAATGTTTTCTCCAAAAACATGGTTTTTCTGTCACCATTTTAAACGGGTTTATGACTTGACGGACACTCTTCACGACTTGACTTAATTTGATCATATAATTTTAAATTTACACCTCCGTCTCTTTCCGTGTTGTAAAAGGCGACTAAGGAATTACACCAGGGGATGGGCAGCAGCATTCCCCTGAGTAGGTACTCAACGGCAATACTGCAATCACCAATCGTCTGCCAATCATGCTGATTATGGCAAATCCCTCCAATACATTCTATGGGGAAGGCCTCGTCCAGCAGTGGACATCTAAAGGATGATGACGATGACTTGAGATAGACGAAATTGCTTGGAGTATTCCTCAGATGCCATTAAAAGAAGAGAAGAAGAAGAATTTATAAATTAATTAACATAAATTAATTAAAATATTTGTTTTTCTTTCAGATACAGAAGCTTGTAAGTCACGATTACCAGAACACGAGGCAGCTCATTGCTTATTATCGCTGGGAGGTTCTAGACCGACTTCATCGGCGGCACCAGGTCTGATAACTAGTGCGAGACCTACTACTTATCCGTATACACCTACCGGACTAGAAAATCCTACAATAGAAATTCCTGAACGCCGTTTTTCTAGAAGTGACTCCATTGAATCCGACGTAGACGCCGAAAATGAACCCATGGATCTAAGCAAAACTGACGTCAAAACGCCAACTCCCAGCATAGCTGAAATTCCAACTGCCAGAGAATCAAGTGTGTTGGCGTCATTAGCATCCAACACGGCGAAGCTTCCTCATCATCAATCTCAATGGGCAAATGGAGAACCAATGTTACACAATTACTTGACTGAAAGGGCACTACTAGATTCTAAAATAAAACAAAGTCAGTTAACTTGCAGCTTTAGTAAATTAAGAAAAGTTGAGGCAAATTCCCAGTTTGGTGAAAAATGTAGACCAGAAGAAAATAATAAATGCGTTACGTCGACGACAAACAGTCTGGTTAAAACTATAACTACGTCAAAAGTTATAGATGATAAAAAAGTTGCAGCAGTAAGTTCGAATGACCTAACTAAAGTAGGAAAAGAAGAACCTGCCACACCAAAGGACTCTTCTGATTCAGTAAATACTAACGCAGACATAAAACGTCACAATTTTCAGAGTAGCAGTAATACAGAAAACGCAAAACATGTAGTTTCAGAATATATAAAACATGCTAGAATTAACTTAATCAAAACACATGAAGGAACGTTACAAAATGAGACTGAAACGACAGTTGAAGATAATAACATTGATAAAATTAATCCTGATGAAAGTGCTAAAATTGAGGCAGTAAACGTGTCTGAATCGGATTCAGCAACAATGCCTTCATTAGATCATGAACCAGTAGCAAGAAAAGTTGTGATTGGAGTTGGTGGTGTGGCTTTTAAGGTCACCAAAGGCAAGGATTTTGATAGTGCATCATACTCGCCAGGTCGGCTCATGGAAGATGGAGGAAGGGTGTGTGACTTTTGCAATAAAACATTTACTAAACCCTCACAGCTGCGACTGCATCTAAATATACATTACATGGAGAGACCGTTCAGGTGTAGTGTATGTGCCGTTAGTTTTAGAACACGGGGACATCTACAGAAACATGAACGTTCAGGTTCTCATCATAATAAAGTTTCGATGACGTCAACATTTGGAGCGGCGACATCTTTCAACCCACGACCTTTTCGATGCTTAGACTGCAACATCGCTTTTAGGATACATGGCCATCTAGCGAAACATTTAAGAAGTAAAATGCACGTTATGCGCCTCGAGTGCCTGTTTAAACTGCCGTTCGGAACGTTCACTGAAATCGAACGCGCAGGTGTCAGTTTAACTGACATAGATACGACAGATTGTGCGAGTTCTTTGGCCAGTTTGCAATCGCTTGCCAGGAAGCTGCACGAGAATGACCCGACCAAGTTGGAATATAGAGAGTCCAGTGTCTCGATGGGCGCGGGACCAACAGTCGGCAAAGACTCCTCCGACGATGAGGATAACGGTTTGAACTGCGATAATATGTGCGACAGTGAAAAAGAAAGTGAAGTGAAAACTGTTGATAACTTTGATCAAGATAATGAAACACGAGTTAATTATAGTGCCACAGATATTTAGTGCCAAAATTATTTTAAGTAGGATATATTGTGCAATTTTTGTTATTAATTTTAAATGTGTAAATTATTATGAAATAATGCTGGGTTGACTCAGAAGTTTGAAAACAAATTGATGCGCTTTAATTATGTTATGTATAATAATGTATATAATTCGTGATTATAAAAACTTGTAAATACTTGATGTAGCTATTAAATTGTTAAATTTGCTTCTATTGTTAAGCTTGCTATCTATAATTTGTTATCTGTACAGCTCATGTAAATAGAAAAGTAATCATCAGTTAGTTATCTTTGAAATCAAATTGAGGAGTTATTTTTTATAACTCCCGATTAGGTACATAGCTTATGTATATTCTTCCAGAAACATTATGTGGTCCACAATCTCGGTATCTCTGCTAGAAATATCAATGAGACATATTACACAAAGTAGTGAGTATCTTGATAAGATCCATTTCAATGTATTTGTATATATTTTTATAAAATATATACTTCGTATACAATAACGTATGATAATGTATTTACATTCTATGAATTCTACTTCAAAATCCTGTATTATAATGAAAATAATTGGCATATCTCAGAAACTAAAATTAGATTATTATGAATCCTTAACGAGTCTTCCATATCAAAAATAGTGTATCTGTGCTAGAACTGTTTCTAATTGTGTAAAAAAAAATACGCAAGTTCTTTAGTTATTACACCAACCAGCGCCTAAATAAAGGTCCGAAGTAGATATTATTATATAATACGTAAAAAACATTTTTGAGAAAGTGTATTTAGCCTTTTTATAGCGTATATTTGTACATACCTAAGTAATTATCATTTTAGCTAATCATATCAAGAAAAACACATAGAAAAATATCAAATTAGATACGCTACTTTATAATGTTAATCCTACTATACCTACCGTTAGTACGTATACGTTATTAATCAGTGTAAATGACGATTATTAAGGCAAGCAACTCTGAAGTTAAAAGGTACCTACTTCATAACAGAGAAACAAAAAAAATACTTTTATCTTCCCTATTTTGTTTGTTATACAGGCACAATGTATTCAAACTTACTTACCTTATGGTGGGAATACACACGCCTTTAGCTGGCACACTTGCATAACAGCTCCTTGCACGTACCACCTATTGTCATGTGTATACACTAACTGGCATGCCTGTATCTGGCAAGCAATTTGATTTACTTGCATGCAATATGAAGGAGGGGCAGGAAAACCGGCATGAGCGAACGCACGCGACAGCTACAGGCATGCCAGTAGTGAAACGAGTTGTCACCGTAATGCACGGTTTTTTTAGTTGTTTTGTGTCCGCGTCAGGATTTTTGTTTGGTTTCTTTTGTATTCATCATGTCACGATGGGCAGATGAGAAAAAGATACAGTTTATACATTTGTACAGAGAATACGAATGTCTTTGGAACCCGAATAGCCAATTTTTCATGCAAATCTGTCTTCTTTTTTTCTCTCTTTAATTTAGCCACACATTCTATTGCTAGTAGCAATACGATAGTATTTAATTCACTTCGAATGTTTTCCATTGCAAGCTCAACGTGAAACTGACACGTGAACAAGAATGCAAGTGTGCAAAATACAGTCATGTGTACTACATCTTAGAAATACAGGCATGCAAGGACGCAAATTGCATGAAAGTTTAACTTGAAAATGTATTCACTGTGTGCCAATTACTTCTACATGCCGTTAACTAATATGCAAGTTACTGACCCGTTTTACAGGCATGTGTATTCCCGCCTCTTACTGAAACATTGGATTGACATTTACTGTAACGCAGGGTTTTTAACAGGGCATGATATTTAGAACGTAAATTTCTAAAAGAAGATATAGCCGGATTGCTTTATATACCTACTTACTAAAACTACATACATGAGTTTGCTAGACATTGTGCCATAAAATATAAAAATTATGTACCTATCTACTTTTAAGTAGCTACTATACAATATCGAAGCGATATTATGTTTGCGTAAAGCGGTGTACCTACTTGTTTGGGTAAAGCGGTAGCTACTTGCGATTAATGTAAAAGTTTATACCTAGTTATACATTTTCTGATGTAATTTAAGAAATGGGATTAAATTTTACATAAATGTTGCAAAAACTATGTAACGAAAGAATTACAAGATTAAAATATTGAGAGTTACTATTTATTTAACTTCATCCCAATACCTGGTAAAATAATAAAAGTTTCGTACCTGATAGGACATTTCTACATTTCTTAAACTTCGTGCGTACTTAGATTCATTTTAGTTTATTTTTGTGGGTTCGACCGGGGAAGTACTACCTCCATACCTATTTCTGCCGCAAAGCTAGTGCTTGCATTGCTGTGTTCCGTTTTGAAGGGTATGGGTGCCGGTGAAATTACAGTCACATGAGACATATCTCAGGGTGGCGGGCGCAGTGCAATGCCACATAGGGTGCGTCCCACCTAGGTGGACGTGACCTATGAGGTAATGCATTGTTAATGGCAGAGGTTACCGCCAGAAGTTTTAATTTATAGTATCACATAAATATCATTAGTTTGACTATGAATGTGCTTGAAACAAAAAAACACTGTATATACCATTGAAGCACAATCGTAGCTAAAATAATGATATTTATGTGATACTATAAATTAAAACTTGTTTGGTCGTATAATTACCGTCAACAAAGTTTTCGCTATCTTAGGAAGTGTTGACGAGCTGTGATGAGCAAAAAACACGAATTTCAAGCCACAAGCGAAAACAACCACCTTACTGGGCCTATTAATCATTGAGGAGTTTCGTTGTTGTTGACTCCATCATCAGATGCTCGCTGTCACTATAATATTGACGACCTCTGTGGCGCGGCGGGCGTAGGTTCGTCTGCGACGCAGGTGGTTGCGGGTTCGATTCCCACCTCGGACCAAATATTTGTGCGATTTGTAGATATTTGTTCAGGGTGTTCTAGGTATTTTATATGTATAATAAAAAAAACTATCTGTGTAATGTATTGTATATCAGTTAACTAGTCCCTACCCATAAATAAATAAATAAATAATGCTGGACAGTTCACACAACATTGCCTAGCCCCAAGCTAAGCAGAGCTTGTGTTATGGGTACTAGACAACTGATATACTTAATACAATATATTACATAGATAGATATTTTTTATTATAATATATAGAAAATACCCAGAACACCCTGAACAAATATTTTTAGATCGCACAAATATTTGTTCCGAGACGGGAATCGAACCCGCAACCTCCTGCGTCGCAGACGAACGTTCGCCCGCCGCGTCACAGAGGTCGTCACATATACAAGCTCTGCTTAGCTTGGTGCTACCATGGACTTAGAATTTTCGCTACGTACTATGTAATGTTATTGTGCGATCTGTCCAACATTATTTATTTATATTGTATTGTCATCAGAACTTGACAGGTTTTGAAATAGTTCAATCGGATATAGGGAAGTGGTCGAGAAAAATTGTCAAATCCTCTCGGATTCGGGACAAACAGGAACTACTCTTGACGACCTCTGTGGCGCGGCGGGCGAAGGTTGGCCTGCGACGCAGGAGGTTGCGGGTTCGATTCCTGCCTCGGAACAAATATTTGTGCGATCGCAGATATTTGTTCAGGGTGTTCTGGGTATTTTCTATGTATAATCAAAAAATATCTATCTATGTATTATATTGTATTAAGTATATCAGTTATCTAGTACCCACAACACAAGCTCTACTTAGCTTGGGGCTAGATAATGTTGTGTGAACTGTCCAGCATTATTTATTTATTTATTTTAATTACTCATATTTATTCGATCGCCAAATTTGTCACCGACAGGCAGACAGTTCCATTTTCCACCTTCGCTGTCACCATAATGTTATATTGCAATCGAAATGACTCGTCAAAACAAATCATATGAGCCCAAGCTCGAGGTGTTCACTTGTAGCCACTGTAGAGTTCCACGCATCCTAGTAGTCTGTGTGTTCCACAATCGACGACCTCTGTGGCGCAGCGAGCGAGTAGCCGGCTGAGATGCGAGAGGTTCCGCAATTTGATTACCGCCGTGGGACAAATGTATGTATGTCCAGCAAATATTTGTTCTGGGCCCATGGCAGTCTTAGTTCCTGGTACCTACCCACGACACAGGGGATCTAAGTAAGGAATCAAAACTATGTACCTATATATGTGACTGTTGGGCGTGCTTGTTATGTTTTATCCACCTTCTATCATCAGATCAGCTCCAAGATACCACATTATAGTTGTTGGAAACACCATCATCATCCACAGCCTGACTTCACCCACTGCTGAGTATAGGCCTCTCTTTGCCTGTGCCATTCCTTACGGTCCCATGCCAGTCTCCTCCAGGTTCGGCCCGCGACGCATGCGATATCGTCTGCCCATCTAGCTGCGTCCAGCAGCTGGACGTTTCTGTACCCAGTTCTTGGACGCCATTCAGTTAGCGCCTTACTCCACCTATCATCACCTCATCTTGCCAGGTGTCCTGCCCAACTCCATTTTAGTTCCGTTATACGATTCCCAACATCTTTGAGCTTTGTTCGACTTCGTATCTCTATGTTGGGAACACGGTCTATAAGCTTAATGCCGAGCATGGCGCGTTCCATGGCTCTCTGTGCAACTCTCATCCTGTACACAGCCTCCTGCGTGAGTGTCCATGTCTCGGCACCGTAAGTCATGGTAGGCAGAACACACTGGTTATAAACACCAACAAAAGGGTTTATTTTGAGGTTGAGTTGGCAAACATTTGTCTTTGCTGCACAGATAAAATAATACTATACCTTTGCTGTGACATTTTAGGAGTTAGGTTAGGACGATAGATGTGTGAAAAGCGTGAAAAGTTAATTGTGTTAATCCTACTAATATTATAAATGCGAAAGTTTGTGTGTGTGTTTGTTATTTCTTCACGCTGAAACGGCTCGACAGATTTGCATGAAATTTGGAATGGAGATAACTGGGCTCCCGGAATAACACATAGGCACATTTTTATCCCGATATTCCCACGGGATCGAGACTTACGCGGGTGAAACCGCGGGGCACTGCTAGTTAAATATAATATGTGCATTGAAGACTGTTTTTGTGATTCCTCACTTACTCCAAAGACCACAGAAGAACAAGCATATACAACAGTCTTACTCCAAAGACCACAGAAGAACAAGCATATACAACAGTCTTACTCCAAAGACCACAGAAGAACAAGCATATACAACAGTCTTACTCCAAAGACCACAGAAGAACAAGCATATACAACAGTCCACCGAAGTTCTCAACAATAGTACCTATTGTCATCCAAACTACTTATACAATACAATACAATTAGAAGTAAATTAAAAATTACTTCAAGATTTGATTAAGTACGTACATTGTTTGTTAGTAAGCTAATAAAAGCGTGTTAAAACAACATGCTTGCAATAAAACGCTATGAATTATTTTATACTTAACTTAATTTTATTCCAAAATTAATGTAACTTAAGTTTAAAGAAGCAGCAAGGTCTGGTACAATACGTCTCGTGTTTGAACTTCTTCCATACTGCATCAACGGGCATCAAAAACAACCACTGAAAGTAAAAGAGAGATTTATTTTAATTATTTAATTTTAAACTTGTTGATAAGATTTGTTGTTTTAAGATTTGTCCTGGCTGCTAGATTATTATGGAATGTGTTATTACTGGAAGAAAGCGTTAGCTGAGTCAGTCGTGGAAAGCAATGGCGGCGATGAGCTCACCCTTTGTCACGTCTATATTCCACGATGGTGCAACCCACTGCACAAAAGAAAAGAAAAAGCTGAAAAGAGGCCCATTGAGGCTCTGCCAAAAAAGGCGTGTGTCTATGTATGTATGTATGTATGTATGGTTCAGCCGTTTCGGCGTGATTACCATAATGTCCGTGACATACATAAAATCATCCAAACATCGTAAGTTTGACGACTAGTGGGACTAGTGTTACGCCCGCGACTAGAGTTTTTTCCATACAAACTTCAACATCCCCGTTATAGCTATATGAATATGGCGCTAAATGGCGCTCCGGTGAATTTCGGAAATTACTTTCTTATTGCACTCCCAGATCTCAAAATAATAGGAATGTGCCCTTCATATTTCAGAGTGCTTTAATAAGAAAACCGAATTACGAGTCGAAATGTCGTTTTAGTATGCAGAAAATGATAAGCACCCCTAGCGGACTTGTTGAGAATCTCTTTAATCATACTACTTGTATGATTAATGTTAATGAAGCAACCAGATATAGTAAATTCACCCGTCTTTCTTATGGTATGGGGGGCCATAGATCCACGAGCATTAATTTTAAAAATATCCCAAATAAGCTGAAATTGCTGCAGGTCTAGATGTCACAGTGCACCAACATGCATAATTAGACCACGGCAGAAGTAAAAGTGTCCTTTATATTTATATTTATTTAGTAGGAACACCAACAGCTATTCAACAGTAACGAAGATACTCATGGAGAATAGATCCAAGTCCATTGGCTAACACAGCTTATTCTTGTACTTACATCGTTTTGTTCTTTTCTTGTACATGATTCTGTAACCACACTCTCTGCATCTGATTGGATCTTTTGGTTTGATTTCATTTTCCCGGTGGCATTCTGTAAAAACAATGCTCGAGTTACAGGTTACTTGCTTGATGGGCGCTACTGAAAACCTAATGGTTTATTACGTTACCATAAATGCTAATTGCATATATTAACACAAAACATTGATTTATAGTGCCCAATCACATGACATCACACTAATATTATAAATGCGAAAGTTTGCGTGTTCGTGTGTGAGTGTGTTTGTTACTTCTTCATGCTGAAACGGCTGGACGGATTTGCATGAAATTAGGAATGGAGATAACTGGACTCCCGGAATAACACATAGGCCCATTTTTATCCCCATATTCCCACAGGATCGAGACTTACGCGGGTGAAACCACTGGGCGCTGCTAGTATTTACATAATGTAAAATCTTTAGCGAAGGAATAATACAACTAATACTAGTGCGTCTGTATGCACAAAATTTAAAAAACACAAATGAAAAAGCTAATCCACTGTAAGATCATTGCATAAATAGTAATTTTCTCCAAAAACATTCATAGGCACCATAGCCTGCCAAGTTACTTCTAATTCAAGCTGTATTTTATATTCAAATTCAACATCTTTATTTCAGGCTTTTTAAGAATTGGGTCAGAGTGTACACCCCAACCAACACTTTATTTATAACGTGTGATCGCCGACGCGACACGGCCCGGGGATCATGTGACAGACGGCCCTTGAACCACCGGAACTTCACCCCTTCATTTTCCTAAACTGTCTTTAGTTATGATAATTTGCCTATTTTGAATGTAATAAAGACCTCAGAAATATACAACTTTCATGATTACAGCATTTAATGCAAGTAGACTACTTTGTGACCACTTTTTGTGTATTTTTCCCACAGACGAATGAAACAGGAAAATAGTATATGCATTGATGCACTCTTGGTCATCGCCTTGTATTTTTATGTTGTACTTTGGATTGGAAACCTCTACGCCTCACAGACTCACATTCACAACAAACTCACTGTTTTAGGTTATGCCCTCTTACCTCCACAAACATAAATCATAGGTACTTTCGTAACAGACTGTTCTTTTCCCGTGTCCGCCATAATAGTAAACCAAATAGATACAAAGCTATTAAAATTCTTAACTTTATAAATAGTTATCAATTCATCAAAAAATTTAATTTGTTGATTTCTTTACCCCTAAAGAAAAAAAAACTATAGTTCACACCAAGGTTGGTTATGTTCCCTGTATTGCACTTTGGATGTGTCAAAGTCAAATGTGTCAAGTTTCGGTTTTTGGCCGCCGCAGACTATGGATTCTTGTACGTTGGACAACGTTGACCGATGGTGGCGCTGTCAGTCTGTTTTAACTGATTTTAACCTCATTTCTCCAAACTACATGGTGAGCGGATTCTTAATTTTTACTTAAAAAATGAACAAAAAATATGGCAAACGAATGAACAAGCAGCGACGCCAAAAAAAAAAAAAACACCGATTCGGAAAATACGCCATTTTGTTTTTATTTTGTAAAATGGCGATTTGTTTTGTGAGAAATTACGTTAATATTATAAAATATAAACAGGTCTCCTGTTTTATCTGTATCAAATTAAGTGAAAACATAAATAAAATAAAAAACAGTTGAGCTGGAAGTGCTAAAACAATATAATTAATGAAGTCAAAAAACAGAACGTGGAATTTAATAAATGGTTGCCGTGGAAAGCTTTTGTGATGTGAAATGTGGCTCATAGGCCATGATCGTGCCTCCACCAGTGCCAGTTTAGCCAGCCAGGCTTTACAATATACTACGAGAGCCCGGTGACTTGTTCACATACAGGAATAATACCAAGGTATGTAACGTGTGCTTATCCTTATGTATATACCTACTAACCACTTCAAAGGCAGGGAACGGTAAAACTTGCACTAAAATACCGTTGCCTTCGCCCATTGCCACTTCAACATGCTAAATCTGAGAGCTATGTTGGTCAATTTCAATGAAATTTTGTTTCTAGTACATGCTAGCTTCTTCTTTCCTTCGATTGGAAATTATTTCAACCAAAAACCACAAATAGAATAAAAAGCACTAGCTTAATATACCCTACCATAACATAACAAGTATTTAAGACCTGCTAGATGACCTATATCAGGAATAAAGAAGCTAGACAAAGTGAGAAGTAGCATAATAAGGGAAAAATCTAAAGTAGTTGATATAATTACCCGAGTAGCCCAACAGAAGTGGAGATGGACAGGCCACATGATCCGAGATCCTCAGGACAAATGGTGTAAAAGGGTCACTGGATTGGTACCCCAGAGATGGTAAGCACAATAGAGGGTGTCAACAAACAAGATCGGAAGGCGACTTAAAACTTACAGCTGGACAACACTGGAGAAGGGTAGCACTGGATAGAACCCAGTCGAAAGTGTTAGAGGAGGCCTATGCCAAGAGGCACACCGAACTGCAGGACTTCCTGTAATTTAATCTGAACTATTAAGTACCTACCTACTAAAAACATGTAAACCCAAAGTGTGGAATAAATGGCTTATTATCTTATCTTCTTAGATGACCTAGAAATTACCTAAATCTGTTTAAATTCTATCATTTTTTTTCAAGACCATGCATGGGAGAATAATTATCTGAGCAAACGCACTTCCACATACCAATGTTGATGAGTTCACTGGATGCAAACGGGTTTAAGGTGGACATCGGTAAGTTATCTATTATTATAAGCCTCTTTATGTCCCACTACGCTTAGCAAATCTTGAGGTGATCTGCAAATATTGTGGTAAAAGTCATTTGTTCTCAAATATTGTGTTTGTGGTCTGTGTGTAATAGTCCCATGGTTTTTTTTTTTTTTTTTTTTATTCTACTGGAATGGCAGAGCAATCTGATGGCCCACCTGATGTTAAGCGGTAACCATAACCATATCATGGTACTCGTAGTTCCTTACACCCGCGAAATAGGGAATCCTAGTGTGTGATCAGGACTATGTATGTGACTGTTGGGTGTTATGTTATGTGTATGGTACCACGCTGATCAAATACGGAGTGCATGTGTTTCTGAATATAGACCACCCTTTAAGTATGCCGACTTCATCCTATCGTTATAATGTCATTGGTCAATCAATAGGGGGGGGGGGGGGGGGGGGGGGGGGGGCTTCCTCTTACATGCGTTGTCCGGTTCTGTGGTACCAGTGACGAGAAGATACGGCGTAGTCTCCCAAAGGCTGCCCATCTGAGTTGATTTCGTCTGCACAACCATGATATTATCTTGATAATATGATTATGTTTATTGTATATATATTCCCTATGTGGCATTGCACTGCGCCCGCCACCCTGAGATAAAGATGAAATGTCTTGTGTGCCTTTAATTTCACCGGCAACCATACCCTTCAAACCGGAACACAGCAATGCGAGCACTACTGCTTTGCGGCAGAAATAGGTATGGAGGTAGTACTTCCCCGGACGAACTTTTTCACATAAAAGCTTACTACTACTAAAAAAGTTACGATGTGTGGATGTTCGTGTGTTTGTTATTCAATCAAGCAGAAATGGCAGAACTGATTTCGATGGAATGTTGTATACCTACAGAGTACAGTATGATCATGGATTTGAGCTATAGCACAGAATAAATAATAGTACATGCTATAGGCTACTTTTTATCTTGGCAAAATGCGAGCAAAATCGTGGGTGGATACAAGTAGTCCATAAACTAACCATATACCTACAAACTGCAAAACCTTTTCATTGTAATGCAAACTAAACTACCTAGGTATGCACCTAGCCTACTTATGTGTGAGGTTAGTAGTAAGTACCTACCTATACTTACCTACTTATTTACTTTTCGGTCATAGGTATCGTGATATAATATAGTAATCCGAAATGTGGAGATCCATAGGAGAACCATGATCACTGACATAGCTCTCACCATAGGCAAGTTGAGGCATAGTGCGTAGGTATAGCTCACAAAACTGAAAAACCGTTGGGGAATAAAGTTTCTCGAGTGCAGTGCAGTGTTGTGTTTTGTGGCACTATGCCTCAACTTGCCTATAGTAAGAGCTATGTCGGTGATCATGGTTCTTATATACGCACTTGTTGAACATGTTTCAGAGTTCATATCGAGATGGCATGGTTCATATAGAGTTTGCAGGAGGTTGCGGGTTCGATTCCCGCCTCAGAAAAAATATTTGTGCGATCGCAGATGTTTGTTCAGGGTGTTCTGGGTATTTTCTATGCATAATAAAAATATCTATCTAGGTATGTAATATATTGACGACCTCTGTGGCGCGGCTGGCGATGGTTCGCCTGCGACGCAGGAGGTTGTGGGTTCGATTCCCGCCTCGGAACAAATATTTGTGCGTTCTGCAGATATTTGTTCAGTGTGTTCTGGGTGTTTTCTATGTATAATAAAAAATATCTATCTATGTATTGTATTATATTAAGTATATCAGTTATCTAGTACCCATAACACAAGCTCTGGCTTAGCTTGGGGCTAGATAATGTTGTGTGAAGTTGTCCAACATTATTTATTTATTATTTATTTATTGTAATAAGTATATCAGTTGTCTAGTACCCATAACACAAGCTCTGCTTAGCTTGGAGCTAGATAATGTTATGTGAACTGTCCAGCATTATTTATTTTATTTATTTATATCTTAAAAACGGTAAGTCGTATGGAAAAAATGCATCATGAAAAGAATAAAATGAAAATGATGATTAGTTTCCATAAAAAACAGCTTAGCAGCCCTATTGCCCAATCGTTAGGGCTGAGGTACAATGAGCACATCGGTAAACTTTCCCAAATAGTTATTAGGCCAAGACTAAACGTCGATCGATCAGTCACTGTGGATTGACCAGTTATCAACTTCTGGAAGAAGCTGATTGGTGATCACAGTATTGGTGTTTAGTACTCAGGTAGATGCTGCTACCCATCCTCTTGTGTAATCCTTTTACGAAATAAACAAAGGAGTTTATTCTTAGGCCGTACATACGAGAAAGTCACAGTCAAAAAGTATTTTATTTATTGAAATCACAAGGATCATTTTGAATCGTCTTACAGCAGCGTCTTACAAAGCACAGCGAAGTTCTACCTGACCTACTCATTGTGTTAAAATTAATTGTTGTTTTTAGGGTTTCGTACCCAAAGGGTAAAACGGGACCCTATTACTAAGGCTCGGCTGTCCGCCTGTCTGTCTATCTGTCGTCTGTCACCAGGCTGTATCTCATGAATGTGTTTTTTTTGCCGTTTTTATAGATAACGGTGTCACCAGGCAATGAAATGGTGAACCGTGATAGTTAGACAGTTGAAACTTTCACAGATGATGTATTTCTGTTGCCGCTACAACAACTAATACCACTAATATTAAAAAATGGAATAAAATAAATATTTAGGGGGCTCCCATAAAACAAACGTGATTTTTCCAAATGTAGGTTAAGTAGGTCAGTTTTTGGATGGTAGACGACTTTTTGCGTCCAATTTTTATTTATATTTTTTTACAAACGTGTATTTTTTTGCCGTTTAATGGATAATGTTACAGAACCCTTCGTGCACGAGTCCGACTCGCACTTGGCCGGTTTTTAAGTTATGTAACATGTCATTCCTAATTTATTCCTGCTAAGGTAGTTAAAGTTTCAAGAGTTTTCGACGAGCACAGGGACGAGAGTGCATTCCCTATCTATTTCAGTTTACCGTTGACCTAAACCTTATGAACGTTCTAGCACTGGGTTTAAAACAACCTGTCCGCCATCGCGTTTGCCATCAACGGCGTGGAGCTGCTGTACCTCGAACAACGTGGTGACTGGCTGGATCCTGCTGTGCGGGCTCTTCCTCTGCGACCTTCTGCCCATCAAACGTGAGTGAATCCATCCCATGACACCTACCTCAGCATTAAGAGTCTACCCATAACTCGACCTTAGCCTTAATTTACAGTGAGATGGCACTGTAGTTCACTGCTCAACATAGGGGCAAAAAAATATAGGCAAAATAATGCCATGACGAACGCTCTGTCTTCAACCGCTTGAGAAAAAAAAAGCGGCAAAGTGCGAGTAGGACTCGCCCATGAAGGGTTCCGTAGCAGCAAGTAACATAATTTAAAAGTTCATTTATTACTTAACATTTATTAACCATTTTATTACTTTGGAAGTCTCTCGCGCAAACTATTCAGTTTAGAAAAAAAAATGCTTACTAAATTTAAAAAAATAAGGACGCTTCCGTCTGATAGTGATTTGAATCAGTTTAGCTAACTTTAGATCGCTAGCAGCGGTCTTCAGGTAGCACAACTGTTTCCTGCAACGCAGGAGGTTGCTGGTTCGATTTCCACCTCGGAACAAATATTTGTACGATCGCAGATATTTGTTCAGGGTGTTCTGGGTATTTTGTATAATACAAAATATCTAACTATGTTATATATTGTATCAAGTATATCAGTTATCTAGTACCCATAACACAAGCTCTGCTTAGTGTTGGGGCTAGATAATGTTGTGTGAACTGTCCAGCATTATTTATTAATTTATTTAATATTTATATGTATTTTGTATATACCTTGTATTTGTTGTATTATTCTTTCTGTAAATAAATGTATCATATTTACCAAGAAAAATATGATATTAGAAACCTCAATATCAATTTTGCAGACCTATCCATAAGTATAGTATGGGATTGATGAAAAAAAATAATTGAGTTTCAGTTCTAAGTATGGGGAACCCCAAAAAATTATGTTTTTTTTCTAATTTTTGTGTGAAAATCTTAATGCTGTTCACAGAACACATCTACTTACCAAGTTTCAACAGCATAGCTCTTATAGTTTCGGAAAAAAGTGACTGTGACATACGGACGGACAGACAAACTGGCAGACAGACAGACATGTCGAATCCATAAGGGTTCCGTATTTTGCCAGCTGGCTACGGAACCCTAACAATCTTCCTTTTTCGATAACCAATGGTAGGCAAGTACTATTTTTTTAACAACCAGATGGCCCATCTGATGTTAAGCGGTAACCTCTCCCTTAATTCGGGGACATACAGGATTTTTTAATTTCTGTATTCCGAATTTGGATTCGGGGACAAACAGGAATTGACAATTCCTTTTTGTCCGCGAACGGGGACAAATTCGTGGACAGACAGGAACTTTAACATTGTATTACCACGTAGGTCACGTCCACCTAGGACGCACCCTATGTGGCATTGCACTTCGTCCAATGACGCCGGCCACCCTGAGACATAAAGATGAAAGTCTCATGTGCCTGTAACTTCACCGGCACCTCATTTCATATTACCATGAACAACAGCCAAATGAGGTCAAGGGGTGGCGAGTAATAAAACGCTCTTTGTATAATAAAAAGGTTTATATTACTGAAAATGTGTTACCTACCGTGATACATTAGACTTGTGTAGTAGATCGGCCAAAACGCATCGATAGCGCGTTCTAATTTTGCCTGTGCTGCCATCTAGTTATGTAATGCTTAATCAGTTTCCGCATAGAGAATCATACACAATTGAATAAAGGCCTTTAACATACTGCCCACCAAGGACAATTATGACAAATATTGTTCTTAACTAAGTAACCTAATACATTTCTAATACAAATACGATAAAAGCTGTCCCACATAGTGTACTAGTGTACTACAACAAACTTAAACTATAAAATAAAATTTACAAAATGTTGTTCCTCAGACAATTTTAAAACAACAACCCAGTCACAAACCGGTTATAACTAAACATTTTCTTTGAGAGCCTCATATTTACTCACAGACTGGAAGCACAACAAGCTTTGAAGTTGGTCGTTTAATCAAGGAGTTCTTAGTACGCAGGGTGACTACTCTAGTGACGTTATGAGCATCCGGATGTTTGGTCACAATTTTCCCTAACAACCATCTACTTGGGGGTAAATCATCCTCCTTAATTAAAACCACATCACCCTCTTTGGGTTCCGGGTTCTGATCTTGCCATTTGTACCTTTGCTGCAAGTTGTGTACATAATCACGCGACCAACAACGCCAAAATTCTTGTAGCATACGTTGTGTAAGCTGCCAGCGTCTCAAAGTTGACAAGGTTGATGATTCAAAATTACGATCAGGTGCAGTGACGAGTGGTTCTCCTACAAGAAAGTGACCTGGAGTCAGAATTGAGTCCACGTCAGCTCCACCTTCAATTCTCGATATGGGTCTTGAGTTAAGGCACGACTCCACCTGTGCCAGCACTGTGGACATTTCCTCATAAGTGAGCGTAGCACTTCCAATCACCCTTTTTAAATGGTACTTTGTGGATTTTATAGCTGCCTCCCATAAACCGCCGAAATTCGGAGCACGGGGCGGTATAAAATGCCATGCGGTGCCATTCGTGGCCAGATTCTCCGCTATCTCTCTGCCCACCGTGGACTGTTTCGCGTCAAATAAGATTCTCAGCTCCCGTGCAGCACCAACGAAGTTTGTTCCATTGTCACTGTACATATCTGTGCAATGGCCTCGCCTAGCGACAAATCTTTTAAAAGCTGCTAAGAAGCCTTGCGTAGTGAGATCACTTACTGCTTCGATATGCACAGCACGGGTTACCATACATATAAACAAACATATGTAGCCTTTATATGAATGATGCCCTCTTCCTTTAGTGGTCCTGATATCAATTGGACCTGCGAAGTCTACGCCACTCTTCTTAAATGCGCGACCAGGCGTTACCCGAACTGCAGGTAACTGGCCCATAAGTTGGTTCTTGCACAATGCAGCGTTTTTAACACAGATAGTGCATTGGCGAACGTAGCATTTCACTAACTGTTTGGCTCCCACAATCCAGTATTTTGCATACAAGAATCCGAGTATCAATTGAGGACCTCCATGCAAGGTACTTTTATGAGCATTATCAATGAGTAATCTGGTGAATTGTCCTTCTTTTGGTATTATTATTTGATGTTTTTTATTTTAAGAACCTTCGAAGTTTTCCAGTCTTCCTCCTACTCTTAAAACTTGCCGATCGTCCAAGAATGGGTTCAATGACAGCAACTTACTGGTCCTCTTTAAACCTTTTCGGCCAGTAACCGCTTTAATTTCTTCGGGAAAATACTCCCATTGACACCGCCTTATGCAAGCTTCTAGAGCTTCTTCCATCTCATCTCGACTCAATACAGCGCTTTTATGTCGCTCTATTTTAGGTTTCTTCATATTGAGGAACCGTCTGCAGTATGCTACTACTCTAATTAATTTGGTAAGAGATGAATATTTTTCAAATATTTGGGGTTCATTTTCTGAAACCAGCATGCAGACATTCTTGGTTGCTTCTTCTAAATTTGTCTGTAAAAGTTTAGACTTTTCCTTTTTAATTAGCTTATTTCTTAGCATTTCAGGTCCGTTCAACCATAACGAAGACTTCAACAACTCCGATGGACTAAGTCCTCTTGATCCCACATCTGCTGGGTTCAACTTAGAAGCTACGTGATTCCACTGATGTGGTTCTAAAATTTCCATTATAATGGTGATCCTGTTTGCAATAAAAGTTTTCCATCTGCTCGGATGACTATTCAACCAAACTCCCTTCAAACCGGAGCACTACTGCGTTGCGGCAGAAATAGGTATGGAGGTAGTACTTCGCCGGACGAACTCTTTCACAAAAAAGCTCTATTTCTACTCAACTTCTTAGTACTAACCTATTTTTTATATTTTTATACTGCTTGAACTACGGAACAAGCAGATGGCCCCACCTGATGATAAGTGGTCCCTCTGCCTATGAACAGTGCATTACCTCATAGGTCACCTCCACCTAGGATGCACCCTATGTGGCATTGCACTGCGCCCGCCACCCTGAGACATAAAGATGAAAAGTCTCATGTGCCTGTAATTTCACCGGCACCCTTACTCTTCAAACCGGAACAGCAATGCGAGCACTACCGCTTTGCGGCAGAAATAGGTATGGTGGTAGTACTTCCCCGGACGAACTCTTTCACAAAAAAGCTCTACTACCTACTAATTATATTATTATACTATTAATTAACCTAACCTAATTATAATATTTATCTGTTTACGAATCGGACGACCAATTTGTAGTCTTAGTGTAGGACGGCCACCTACTCGATGGGACCGATAATAATGTTGTGACAGCTGCAGGAATTTGGTCAATGGAGATGGATTAAACACTTTTGTCGTGGCATTATAAGTATAGAAAGATCCTATGGCCAGCAGTGGACGTCTACCGGATGATGATGGCTCCACACTAGTATACTTAGGTAGCTAGGTATATACGTCCACTATTCATTGTAAGTAGGTATAGCGTAGCTCCTATGGCCAGCAGTGGACGTCTACCGGATGATGATGGCTCCACACTAGTATACTTAGGTAGCTAGGTATATACGTCCACTATTCATTGTAAGTAGGTATAGCGTAGCTCCTATAGCCAGCAGTGGACGTCTACCGGATGATGATGGCTCCACACTAGTATACTTAGGGTAACTAGGTATATACGTACACTATTCATTGTAAGTAGGTATAGCGTAGCTCCTATGGCCAGCAGTGGACGTCTACCGGATGATGATGGCTCCACACTAGTATACTTAGGTAGCTAGGTATATACGTACACTATTCATTGTAAGTAGGTATAGCGTAGCTCCTATGGCCAGTAGTGGACGTCTACCGGACGATGATGGCTCCACACTAGTATACTTAGGTAGCTAGGTATATACGTACACTATTCATTGTAAGTAGGTATAGCGTAGCTCCTATGGCCAGCAGTGGACGTCTACCGGATGATGATGGCTCCACACTAGTATACTTAGGTAGCTAGGTATATACGTACACTATTCATTGTAAGTAGGTATAGCGTAGCTCCTATGGCCAGCAGTGGACGTCTACCGGATGATGATGGCTCCACACTAGTATACTTAGGTAGCTAGGTATATACGTACACTATTCATTGTAAGTAGGTATAGCGTAGCTCCTATGGCCAGCAGTGGACGTCTACCGGACGATGATGGCTCCACACTAGTATACTTAGGTAGCTAGGTATATACGTACACTATTCATTGTAAGTAGGTATAGCGTAGCTCCTATGGCCAGCAGTGGCTCACGTTATCGATCACTAATTTCATAAAAGATCAAATAAATAAATAAATAATGCTGGATAGTTCACACAACATTATCTAGCCCCAAGCTAAGCAGCGCTTGTGCTATGGGTACTAGATAACTGATACAGGTACTTAAATGCAATACATTACATAGATAGTTTTTTTTTATTATTCATAGAAAATACCCAGATCACCCTGAACAAATATCTGCAGATCGCACAAATATTTTTTCCGAGGCGGGAATCGAACCCGCAACCTCCTGCGTCGCGTTTTAGATGGTATTTAAAAAGATATATTTTAACAAAAACTTGTTTTTACAGGATTTCCGGTACGATGGCGACCTGTGGACGCTGACCTGTCACCTGTATTTACCTGCTCTATCGTCTCATATCGTACTGCTTATTTTGAAGACTACTTTATTGTTGAACCGGTTTATTCAGAATTATTTAATAATTAGCTTGTACTGTACCTACAGAAAATAAACTGTTAAATTCGTCTCTACATTAATCATTGTATCTCGCCAGCAAGCCGAGTGTCACTAGCTGATGAAATGTCTCAGTTGGCATATCTGAAGCCCAATTCTCATAATAAAAAATAGTCAAATTAAAGTTCGGATCGTGTTACGATCTAGTGTCGATGTCACAAACGTCAGAAATGGTATTCCGTAGCACTATCCTGCTCTAATATATGGTCGCAAGAACCGTAAGTAGATTATATTGTTATTATGAGGGAGCAGAATACCAATTTCTCAGTCAATTTACAATACAATCTCGTTTCGGTCAACTTGCAGTGTGGTTATAAAATAATTAAGAGAATTGGGCTTCAGAGCTCATCTTGCTCAAAGTGAAATCAAACTGAGCTGAAGTGAAGCAACATACAACACAACATTCATTATTCTGCCAGTATGAATGAAACCTTACGTATCTAAATTAAGTTTTGTATATCTGTGTGTTATTTAATCGTTATTCTACAATAAAGAGTCTAAGTATGTATCTAAATATAACAACAAAACAAATTATGGTACAGTAATCGTGAACTACATCACATTTCTAACGTAAATATCAACGTCCGTCCCTACATTGATAAAATTAAATAAATAATATTATTTTAGAAGGCATAGTAGATGTATACATTCGTTTACAAGTACCATTGCGACGCGACGCTTGCATGGCGAAAGTTAGTATCTAAATAACTAAATTAAGTCTCGAAAGAGCTTACTTATTTCAGCCTTGCGGGGTTGAGACTCTTGAGTCCGCGGAGTACCGGGGCCCTTTGCGTTTTCAAAATTCTTTCAGTGCGTCTGGTCGAAGCGACGCGTGACCCGAGAGCTGGCTCTTATCTGGCTCAACGCTTTAGTATTGCTGTTCAGCGTGGCAATGCAGCCAGCATCTTAGGGACGCTTCCGTCTGGTAGTGATTTGGATCAGTTGTGCTACCTGTACCTAGATCGTTAACAGCGGTCTTCAGGTAGCACAACTGCCTCATGATTTTATAAAAAAAATTGTACATACCTTGTATTTGTTGTATAATTCCTTTCTGTAACTAAATAGTAAATAATTCCTAAGCTCATCTGTAGAAACTATTCGCGTGTAATGTTCCACAATACCACAAAGATTTCAATATCGTAGATATGCCCTTACCATTGAGTGACCGCGCCGTAATGTTTCCACGTGAAATAAGATAGCTCGCTCATTTGGTCTCAGTGCACATCTAGACACAGTGCCAGCTGGTCGTGTTGTAATGTTGTCGATTTTCTAAGAGAAGTGTCACAAAATGCCATCGTGTGCATTTCGCAAGTGCAACAACAACTCCAAAAACACAAATAAAGCCAAAGGTGTAACATTTCACTCCTAAGTATTGTGATTTAATTAAATAACTATTTTTTCTTTCCGTTGTGCAAAATATTCTAGTTAAAATGGCGATTGCACGCAAATTGAACGAAAGGGACAGTAGTGTGTACAACCACTTCAGGAGAAAAAGAAATGACACTATTTTCTCGGTACATTCTAAAACAGACTCGGTGCGATCTAAAACCAAAATATAAAGACACGCGGGTGTACTGAGGCTGCGCTTTATAAGGGATCATCTACCAATGGAAATTGAAATATGCTCGGTAGCGTCAGCCGATTCAAGAGCGTAGTCACCGCCCGCGCCGCGCCGCGTCGGCGTCATTGAGTTTTAATTTATTGCATGTAGTATTAATACCAATGAATAAATGCGTATTTCATTTTAAAATTTATTATATTTCTCATATTTTAGAAGACTAATAATTTAAAAAATTTATACATTTGTTTAAATTTAATATTTTTGATTTCATCTGGATAATTTTACTAAAGGTCTTAATTAGGTCTTATTAGGTTGTCTTTTTTTTTTACTTTTTTTTTGTAATGTATTTTTAAGACAGTCTTTTGTGTTAAGATCACTGTAATCAAATAACTTTGTCACTGTTCAACATCACTTTGGTGTCACTGTTTTATCTGTACAAAATCTTTGAATATCAGCAAAGTTAGTATTAGATAACGTTTGTACACTCGAAACACGTTTTTTTTTAAATATATAGGTAATGCTGGACACTTCACACAACATTATCTAGCCCCAAGCTAAGCAGAGCTTGTGTTATGGGTACTAGATAACTGATATACCTACTTAATACAATATAATACATAGATAGATATTTTTTTTATGCATAGAAAATACCCAGAACACCCTGACCAAATATCTGCGATCGCATAAATATTTGTTCCGAGGTGGGAATCGAACCCGCAACCTCCTGCGTCGCAGGTGAACCTACGCCCGTCGCGCTACAGAGGTCGTCAAATTATGATTATAATGAGTTTTATGGTAAAAAAGACACATTTTCCAATTTTTTTGACAAAAATAACGGACCTCAATGTTTACACGTATGGCAGCGCCATCTCTCTGCCAATTAATAGACATTCTTTGTTAATTATTTGTGTTAATTTACTTACCCACTCCACAACATTTAACAGTTTAATTATTATTACTTTGCTTGCTATCTGATGAGTTTGCTGACCGTACATAGATTGCAAACTTTTTAGACAATAACACATATTTTCAATTTCAGGGCTTAGAGGATGTTTATTTTTTCACAAAAGTCGTGCAATATGATTGCACATGAAATGGTAATATCAACAGTTAAGTTTATAGACAAAACCCCGATTTTTAACTATCCACTACGTGTGTGTGCGTCAGCACTTTGTTTACGCACATATTCAAATACAATGCAACAGTTTTTGGTGTCTGGGCATATCTACGATATTGAAATCTTTGCAATACCAAAAAAGATGAATGAAAACATGTTTTTTTATATCATGTTGTTATTTTGTAACTTTACAATACAAGCTGTTTCTCGTGCAATATATACTTACTACAATTAACGTTGTTTTCAATAAGAAAACGCGTAAAAAAAAAACATTACGTACACCTACGTACCTACTTAGATTTCGTAATAGTAAAAGGGTTTTTTGCTGGTGTCATGTTCAATAAATTACAACACGGTGTCTATTTAAATTGTATAATCGTTCTAAGAACCTGTTGTGATTCATTGTCTGTTGCAAATGTATAGAAAAAAATATTGTATTAAAGTAATATTTATAATTTTTCCAAGATTGTATTGTTATTGTTCCAAATTGTGAATAATAAACATACCAAAGTAGACGTAGATAGGTACTATGCGAATCCGAATAATATCACTAGTCTTATCTTTAGATGATTTGGGTGGCAATCAATTACAACACGGTGTCTGTTTTATTTTTATGTTTCTAAGAATCTATTGTAATTTGTTTACCTATATGCTCCAAATGTAACAGAAAAATTATTGTATCGAAGTAACTTCTTATGTTTTTAGGATATATTTGTAATTTTTTACAGTTCTAAATACAGAAATATACGTGAAAGCTCTGATGTTTAATTTATACCCAAAATAATAATTATTATGTAGGCTAAAAATCAAATAACAAACATAATAACAAACATAATAACATAATAAGCCCCTGGGTCCTATTACGCAGTCGTGTATGTTAGTTCCACCAAATTCCGTAATGTCTAATTGACCTCTGGGGGCGTCACTTGCCATATTATATTATCTATATACGATCCAAGTTTATATTATCTGTTGCATTTACAACTAGCAAAGTTTTTAGTTCCTCAGTTACGTTTCTTTCTATGTATATAGGTAGAGCTGTTCTGTGATTCTATATGTTGATTGAGTTGACTGTGTTCTCTAAGTCTTGAAAATTGAAATTTTCCGTTCTGCTGGTGTGTTACTCTGTTTCTGTTATGAAATGAAGGAACCTATGTTCCTGTGTGACGAGTACCTGATATTTCCATTTCATAATGCGATCTTTGTGTGCTGTTCACAAGTGCAAGAACCAAGGGAAACATTTGTTTCCGCAGGATCCAATACTACGAAGTCAATGGGTTAGTGCTCTTAGATTGGATGTAGACAAAAGGAATAATCGGCAGCTAAAAAAATATGCATACATATGCTCTAATCATTTCAAGCCTACTGATTTCATTACAACACCGAAATTGTTCGGTAAGTCCCACAGCTTAGCGCTCTATGTTCTTACATATTAGGTATAGACAAATTGTTTTTAATTAGTTACTTACCTATATACCTTACTTTATTTTTTATTTTAGAAGGTGATCAGGGAACAATAAGATTAAGAAACAAATCTATACCATCAATATTTCCTTGGACGGCTGTTGTACAGAACCAGGCACTCCCCAGAACTCCCCAGGAAGATATAAATTTAAACAGACACTCCCTAGAACTCCCCAGGAAGACTTATGGCAAAAAAGAGCCGCCCTTTGCATTTGTTGAAGAAATTCCATTTTTATTATCAGAACCAATTGTGGAAAAAAATCCTTTACAACTGGATAACGAGAATATTGAAATCGAAGAATGTAATGCGGGCACTGAAAAAAAACCATTACAAGTGAAAGAGGAACATGGAATTAAAGAGTATTATGCAGAAATTGAAAAAACACCATTACAAGTGAAAGAGGAACATGGAATTGAAGAAAATTATGCGGAAATTGAAAAAAAGACATTAAAAGTGAAAAAGGAACATGGAATTAAAGAATATTATGTGGAAATTGAAAAAAAAACATTAGAAGTGAAAGAGGAACATGGAATTGAAGAATATTATGCAGAAATCGAAGAAAAAATATTACAAGTGAAAGAGGAATATGGAATTAAATAATATTATGTGGAAAATAAAAAAAACCATTACAAAAGAAAGAGGAACATGGAATGGAAGAATATTATGCGAACATTGGAAAAAAATCCATTACAACTGAAAGATGAATACCTATGGAATTGTAGAATATTATGCGGACATTTAAAAAAGACCATTACAAGTGAAAGAGGAACATGGAATTGAAGAATATTATGTGGACATTGAAAAAAAAACATTACAACTGAAAGAGGAACATGGAATTGAAGAATATTAAGCAAACATTGGAAAAAAAACATTACAACTGAAAGATGAATATGGAATTGTAGAATTTTATGCGGACATTTAAAAAATACCATTACAAGTGAAAGAGGAACATGGAATTGAAGAATATTATGTGGACATTGAAAAAAAACATTACAACTGAAAGAGGAACATGGATTTAAGAATATTATGTGGACATTGAAAAAAAAACATTACAACTGAAAGATGAATATGGAATTGTAGAATATTATGCGGACATTTAAAAAATACCATTACAAGTGAAAGAGGAACATGGAATGGAAGAATATTATGTGGACATTGAAAAAATAAACATTACAACTGAAAGAGGAACATCGAATTGAAGAATATTAAGCAAACATTGGAAAAAAAACATTAAAACTGAAAGATGAATATGGAATTGTAGAATATTATGCGGACATTTAAAAAATACCATTACAAGTGAAAGAGGAACATGGAATTGAAGAATATTATGTGGACATTGAAAAAAAAACATTACAACTGAAAGAGGAACATGGAATTGAAGTATATTATGTGGACATTGAAAAAAAAAACATTACAACTGAAAGAGGAACATGGAATTGAAGAATATTATGTGGACATTGAAAAAAAACATCACAAAAGAAAGAAGAACATGGAATTGAAGAATATTATGTGGACATTGAAAAAAAAAACATTACAAGTGAAAGAGGAACATGGAATTGAAGAATATTATGCGAACATTGAAAAAAAAAACATTACAGCTGAAAGATGAATATGGAATTTTTCTGCTAGCCTGGTATATTGGAAAAAAACTTTCGACCCCATTTCACCGGTATTCCAGATATTCGGTTACCAAATTACTCCTGCATTCTGCTGCTCGCCTGGTACAGTGGCGGAATGAAAACGTTCGTCAGTTTTCAAAGGAATCCCCTTAGCTTGTCGCGAGCACATATTACCTTTTCCAACTATTCTACGCAGCAGACTGCTGTATAGAAAACCATAATTTAAATGTTTATTATAAAGATCAAATTCGCACACCTTTGATCAGTTGCTTGTTTAAGTTTGGAACGACTTTTTTAGGGTCCCGTACCCAAAGAGGCCAAACGAAGCCCTATTGCCCTCGCTCATCCGTCTGTCCGTCTCTCTATCACACGGGTCTATAGCGGCTAAACCATTAAAGTATTCATATTTGTATTATATATGTATCTTACTGACCCAAACCCAAAAATGATAACCAAAAATTATTTTGAAGTATGTTTCCCGTACAAGTTAAAGTTGGGAGGGAAAAATAAATCTGTCGTACCCTAAATAAATAAATAAATAAATAATGCTGGACAGTTCACACAACATTATCTAGCCCCAAGCTAAGCAGAGCTTGTGTTATGGGTACTAGATAACTGATATACTTAATACAATATATTACATAGATAGATATTTTTTATTATACATAGAAAATACCCAGAACACCCTGAACAAATATCTGCGATCGCACAAATATTTGTTCCGAGGCGGGAATCGAACCCGCAACCTCCTGCGTCGCAGGCCAACCGTCGCCCGCCGCGCCACAGAGGTCGTCAAAAATAAATAAAATGCCTAGACTAAACCCTAGCATGTGGAGTATAATTTTAGAGCCTATTAAGTAGAATAATACTGTATTTTTGTTACTAATTTCAATTTAATTTCCATTTAACCCACGAACTAGTTTTTTTTAATATTCTGCATACTAAGTATGAATATTTTACCAAAAAATTATAATATTTTAGAAAATAGAAACATTTTGAGAATTTTCTCATATTTCTATTACAAACAGATTTAATTTTGCGTGTGGATTAACTAAACTTAGGCAATTTATAACTTCTACATTTGTTACGGAACCACAAATTATATAATAGTTTCTACGACGGAAACCTGAATGCGCGAGGTCCGATGCGCACTTGGCCAGTTTTATAATGAGTTAGCCAGAAGCTTTGTCATTTTATTCTTAGACTATCTGTTATTCAATCGCTGCTATTATCCGTTGTCATGGTAACTGAAGGTTATTTTCGTAATATTGACAATACTGTGTCAGTAAAACAGTACCATTGGAATACTATGTCGGTAAAGCAGTACCTATGCTTTTTGCATTGAACAACCAAAAATAGGCCCTAAGGTGACGAACATTTTCATTCCACCACTGTACATTGGATGAAACATCTTTTCATTGCTGCTGCGCCCCGCGGTGTTTTCCGCATAGGTCTCAATCCCGTGGGAAGATATTCGGTTACCAAATTACTCCTGCATTCTGCTACTCCCCTGGTACATTCGATAAAAATTCTTCGCATTGCTGCTGCGCCCCGCGGTGTTATCCACATAGGTCTCGATTACTCCTGCATTTTTCTGCTTGCCTGGTACATTGGATAAACTTTCGCCCCCATTTCACCGGTATTCCAGATATTCGGTTACCAAATTACTCCTGCATTCTGCTGCTCGGCTGGTACATTGGATGAAAAGTCTTCGCATTGCTGCTGCGCCCCGCGGTGTTTTCCGCATAGGTCTCGATCCCGTGGGAATATCGGGATAAAAATGTGCCTGTGTTATTCCGGGAGTCCAGTTATCTCCATTCCAAATTTTATCCAAATCCATCCAGTAGTTTTTACGTGAAAGAGTAACAAAGATACATCCATCCATCCATCCATCCATCCATCCAAACTTACAAACTTTCGCGTTTATAATATTAGTAGGATTAGCATTCAGAATTATGTGAACGAGCAGAACAATCTTCTGATGATGAGACAACCTTGTCACATTTACAATTTGATAATGATAATCTTAAAGGATTAACTGAAGTGGCAGTCCAAACTTGTGTCAATGAATCACCAATAAGATACACAAATTGATAAAAACAGTAAAAATAGTTATACATTTTTACACAGGATTAGAAAATTACGAAAAAGTTTCACTTCCCACAAAAGCCAAGCTAAGCCATCTGGAGTAAATCTCAGGTACTGATGGTCAGCCACATTTCTGTATATCTAGTTCCGTTTCTTCATGTTTTTTTATTATGTCTATTTCATATTTAAGACCATCCTTTGTAGCTGCAGTGTAGAGTTCAAAGAGGATACAATAACTACGTAGTAGAGTTCTTCATAAGGCATAATGATTTTGCTAGTTTTTTTTTATATGTGGCAGTGTACACTTGCATCCTCGTCACTCTTTCTCTTTTCCATGCTTTTTTATTTCTTGTGTTGGTTAGAGCTCTTTTCTTTGGTTTTCATGAAAATATAAACTTTTTCAATAACATTATCTTCTTCGGTGTCTTCTGAATAATCATGATTATGATGGGACGACCTCTGTGACGCGGCGGGCGAACGTTCGCCTGTGACGCAGGAGGTTGCGGGTTCGATTCCCGCCTCGGAACAAATATTTGTGCGATTTTCAGATATTTGTTCAGGGTGTTTTGGGTATTTTCTATATATAATAAAAAATATCTATCTATGTAATATATTGTATTAAGTGTATTAGTTGTCTAGTACCCATAACACAAGCTCTGCTTAGCTTGGGGCTAGACAATGTTGTGTGAACTGTCCAATATTATTTATTTATTTTTTATTATGATAGAGCGTTTTTATTTCGTGGTTTCATTATGATGTATATATAGTATCAGCATGTTGGCTTCGCCTTGTTGTGCAGTGAATTTGACCATTAAGTTTATGAAACTTACTAGGTACTTTTCATCATTGATGTTTGTAATGTCTTCAAGAGGATTAAAGTGTTTTAAAGCTCTGTGCAAATTTTCTCCCTTCACGGGCACGCTATTTTATGATTTAGTGGGATGATGGAATGTTGGAAGAGTTGACGTACATGAACCCCGTGTCTTAAATTCCTTACATAGAGAAAAGTCCATCAATCTGGAGCAAAACATGCTTGCACTGAGCATAAAGGTCCCATACTGGCAGCACATTCACATTGTCCTTCTAACAATGCATTGTCTTTGAACTTTAGTCTATTACCTATTTATTCTTAATTCTTCTTTATTCTTTATTGTACACACAAACAGAGAAGAAAAAAAAACAACTTACATAGAGGACATGTACAAAGACGAGCTATATTATTACGAGCTTTTATTCTGTGCTTTAGTGTTACATGATATGTTAAAGTTTTAGCATTTCTGATAAGCACAATGCAGTAACAAAATGAAAGCCGCCAGATTCAGCATTGCGACGTGTCAGCTAAATAATCTCTACGCAGGTACATATTTTTTGATGTAGTCAGATTTTCTCTTTCAGCTCACACTGTAACAAACAGCAAATCCTCTTCACAGATTTTAGGAACTTTGCTGTATGTATTAATGTCCATAAAGTTTTCAGGACCAGGATTAACAATTCGTTATGTGGCTTCTGGATCATTTACCAATCCACCAAATAAACTATCATAACCTTGTAGCCTGAAACAATTTGCAAATAACTTTATAGTCCTTTTTCAAATACTCAACTAAACGTAGAAGCAGGTAACAACAGCGTTTTACCGTAAAAATACAAACCACGAGCGAACCAAACGAACGACAAGTTGATTTTTTATATTATTAATAAATTTTCTAGTTATTATAATAATAGAGGCTCTGCCTACCCCTTCGGGGAAAAGGGCGAAGGCGTGTTCCATGTAGTTTTTTTTTTGGCGTCTTACGTTGGCTGTGTTGACATATTCAGATTTTATTTACCCCATTATTAAAGCAAATATAAGCGTTCCATTTCCTTTGTATTATTTGTATAGCTGTAATTTATAATATAGATTAGAATATCAAGAAGGCAGCAAATACTACTATGAATACTATATTATGTACCTAATGAAATTGTTATAAAACTGACGCACAACTTCCCATGAACAAGGGCTGCCTAATGTCATATACCCTTCGATCAATTATACTTTCATCAAAGCATATACCACACCAAAACTGTCGCCAACCGCCAACGCCATCTTGTTGTACGAGAGATAATTCTAGGATAATTGCTAAAATGACACTTGGAAAACCGCTCATTTTGCCAGTTAACTTTTTTTGGTAATGGATTCTCTGGATTGCTTCCGGATTTCTAACACTAGTCAATGTCAAGTAATAATAATTCTTTTTTTTTATAAATGTCATGTTAAATAATAATAATATTTTTACCTATAACTTCATGATAATATTACAGTAAAAGTCAAGTTGTCAAGAGTTGTCGCGCTTTTCAACATAGGTACGCCAGGGTCATCACAAAAAGGTGATCTTCCCTTGCGACAAAATAATCATGGGGTTGAGATTATGGATCGACCATTAACATTCTTATATACTGCTTCGCAAATGAGTTTACAGCCCTAAGCTGGCTGAAGGCAGGGGGTCTGACACGCAAGCAGACCCCCTGTGGTCGACCTTGGTCCCATACACAACCACGCGAGGATCATCCAAGCGTCTCCTTGATTGTGCCCAGATTTTCCAGCCCCACAGGGGCAACCGGACCTTGGGCTTGGTACGTTAATACCAAGTGCTCACACCTTCCTTCCCCAAGAGCAACCCCTCTTCCTCTCAGCAGGCTCGACCACGCCCTAAGGGCTATCAAGTGGACTCATGCAGGAATGAGAACACTTCCATTCGGCTATGCCAGGAGCCCTGAGTTACGCTGTACCTCAGACCCCCTATCCTCGAGCATTACTCGATGGGTTCTGAACTACATCAGAACCCCATAGATCACCCAGTGCAATATCCCAGTCGATCGAACTAGTCCGTTGTACATCTGTACACAAGTGGACTTTATAATTAACACCGCGGAGGCAAGATTTTATCGCGAAGGTCATACTACCAATATCTCATACCCCATCAAAGAAAGATAGTTAATTATCATCTAGCACTTACCACGTGACTGTAAGCCTCTCGATCACGAGGCCAAACCTTCCCTTTCACCGTCCAAACTCCGTCTAAAGCGACGGCTCAACAACCACTGCCGCGCAACACGCGGCTCGCAGCCAAGTACTTTTTCTATAGCTTTTCTAGGGTAGACATATTTAGGGTAGACACAAAAAATATGGTGTCAATGTTTATAGCAGACAACGAATTATCACCGTTAATATTTTACACAGAACACAGCGCAAAACTGACCTACAAAAACAGGTAGTTCAATAAGACTTACTACTTGTCTATAACCTCGCGCTTTGCGCGACAAGAGTCTCCATCAAGACTATGAAATGGTGGCAAAAAAACCAAGGATTCGATGCAAAGGAAGGTTGCTGGTTTGATTCCCGCCTCGGAACAAATATTTGTGCGGTCGCAGATAGTTGTTCAGGGTGTTCTGGGTATTATCAATGTATAATAAAAAAAAAACTATCTAGAATGTATTGTATTAAGTATATCAGTTATCTAGTACCCATAACACAAGCTCTGCTTAGCTTGGGGCTAGATAATGTTGTGTGAACTGTGCAGCATTATTTATTTATTTAAAATCCACTATTCGGAAAATACACTTCTATCTATCTACTCCACACATGTGTTCTTTATTTACGTTTCATCTCCAGATTGGGGTATTTTTCTAAATTTTGGGGATGTTTAACGCAATAAGGTCTTTGGTTTAACGTCGCTCGCTTGCCGCGTCGCGCTCTCTCTAGAGGGTATTAGTGTTCTGTGGCGTGAGTGAAGTGGAGTGAACCCGTATTTTTATACTATTATTTATTCTGTGGTATAGCATAGTTATTTTTTTTTACTTAGGGAAAGTTATTTATTTAAGTTGGACGTGATTGGACGTGAAGTGAAACAAAAAATAATCTGTCTGTACCATAGACGTAGAATTTTTTCGCTACGCTAAATAGACAAACGAAGCGTGGGAGAGAGAAGTCATTTTTAAATGTACCCCGTGCAAGAAGAAAAGTGACAGCAACAATGTATTGAATGTGACATGTTTTGCTTGAGTACATGCCCATACCGGACGGTCTCTTGTGCAGTTTAACTAATTTCGTATTTTTTTTAGTAATCTTACTATTAAATAACAAATATTACTTTGTATGACAATGGTGCCATGTTCAGTTTGTGACTGTGAATATACAAGACGTAATTATCCGGGAAAATACACGTTTCACAGGTAAATAAGAGATTATTGGTAGTTCGATTGTATTGCTTATTTTATCAATTCTGCTTCAGTAAATGGCCTAAAAACCAGTTTCATTCGTAGATTAGGACTTTCCCTTATATTTTTTAATAATATTTCGTTGCTGCACCTAGAAATAAACAATATTTTATGTAAAATATAAAAATGTTTGATTACGATAGGGCTTGACCAAGTGATGACGTCTGAAATATCGATAGTCCTGTTGCAGTCTATATCGTAGTATAATGCGCATCATGTAAAAAGAACGCTGGCGGTCAAGCTTCTTCAGGCGTTCCAGCGTTCGTTTTAAGAGATTAATTACTTTTCTACTTATTTAAGAGATGTATACCTATGCATTCAATGAGTGCCTACCTAGTTTACTACTTTTTACATGACGCGCACTATAACTACCTATTAATTAAATTTTTGTCCATCCTAGAATGGAGGTTAATTTGTTTGGAGTAAATAAGTGTGCTCTGTTAACATTTTACCGTTTTAAAAAAAATCTATAATAACCAGGTGGACATTGAGGTGTGTGTTTTTGTATTGACTATTGAAAAGGTAACTTTAAAGCACCACGGGTGTTTTTATTGCAGTTTGTGTAGTAGATATTTTGGAGTAAATATTTACGTTGTTGTACACACGCCTTTTTCCCGAAAGGGTATATTTATTTTTTATAAATAAATATTGTTTATTTCTGCTTAATAAAATAATAGGTAACAAATTAAATTTAAATATACCCCAGAAATTCCGTTCCAGCGGGACTCGAACCTGCACCCTCGCCTGTGATCAGCGATGCCTTTACTTTCGAACTTTGAACAGAAGGTTTCCAATGAAACACCTGTAGATACAGCACTATCAACTTGGCGCTATAGCCGAGTTGATAGTGCCCACAAATTTCGTCTCCAGCGTCATAGCTCGATCTATGGCTAAATTGTTTAAGGCATCGCCGATGACAGGCGAGGGTGCGGGTTCGAGTCCCGGCTAGAACGGAATTTTTGGGTTACATTTAAATTTAATTTCATCCATAAAGCGTGGTTTACACTTGAAAAATAATAAACTTTGCGGTAACAAATTGTCTATAGATAAAGTAACAGAGTGAAAAATTATACGCTGATATAAAATGTTTTTGTGCTTTCAGATTTCCAAGTAATCCTTTGCTACGAGAAAAATGGTTATCGGTTATAAGAAGAGTGGGATGGACTCAAATAAGAACTCCACTAGGTATATGCAGCAAACATTTTAAGTTTAAATTTAAAAGGGAAACTCTAAGATCCCACCTATAAATAAAACTGTAATATTTAGGGGTCAATAAATAATAAAGGTTTATTTATTAACTGTATTCAAAATTCTCTTTATGACGTCAAATCTGCCAAACTGTGTTATTCATGAAAGACTTAATCTGCATTAAGATGTATTTATCTACCATACACATAACGGACGGATGATGAATTCTATCGATAATGTAAAAGTGTTGGTCGAGGAAAACACTATTTTTAACTCGGACATAGACTTTCACCAACACGTGCACATATTTTTTTTGGTTCCATCTTCGATCTCTGATTGTAGATCTAGTACATATACTAAATCTATGGTCTGTACCATAGATTTAGTATATGTACGATATATAGTATAGTATATATATATATATAGTATATGTATTTAGCGTAGCGAAAAATTCTACGTCTATGGTCTGTACTCTGACTGAAGTGATTGTAATTTTAAAATCCAGCAATGCATTTTCTACATAACTTTGATCCTGAAAAATCTGCACGTGAACGACGCAAGTTATCACGTAAAAGTTATTTCATGAAGTAAGTCCCTGAAGTTATCCTGTAAAGTCGATCTAAATAATAAATATCTACGTGCTACTTGTTTGTACGATTCGTACGGTATAAGATTTGTCCTGGCTGCTAGGGAAAAAGGCAAATATGTGTGTCTATGTATGTGATTTAGCGGAATAAATTCAGTTTGCTAACAGAGAAATAGCATTCTCTCACACAGCAAAGAACCTAACTGTAGCAAACTTAGGTGAGGTAAGGTAATGTAAATACTAATTTTATTTCAGCAAACCCCACAATAAAAACAAATCTATCTACAATGAACGAGGACAAATAGCTACAACTGGCAAAGATCTGTGCGATTGTTTGGATGAAACTTGTCCTGGTTGCCATTTTCCGTGCCCTAAATGCAGCTCCAATAAGTGTGGGCACGATTGTAGGTAAGTTTAATTTTCACCATTTCAACCTAAACAGTTGAACGATACTGCACACACCAAATCGATTATTATCCTTGATTCTCTTACCGATGATTTAATTTAATTCTTGTTTCACTGACAGTGATTAAACTAAGATTTCTTTACTAGGTCTATAGGTAAAACAGAATTACATTTAAAATAGTGTTTATTCTCGTAAATAACAAATCTTTTAATAAATTTCAGGGCAAACAGAAAGTGGATGTATGAAAAAATCGAAGTAGAAGGAAATGACTTTGTAATAAAAAATGACTATAAAAAGTAATCAGTTGTAAATAAAGTTAAGTACAGTTCAATCGTTGTCATTGGCTATGAGTTTGAAGAAATACTCAACTTCAGATTCACCATCCTCTGGAAGATCGGTACAGTGAACTGCATTATGGACAATAGTTTTACCATATTGTGCTCGAAGTGAATCAGGATATAACTGACGACACAGATCCTATGCAGAAACAAGTATTAGTGACTAGCATTCCTCCTGACGACCTCTGTGGCGCGGCGGGCGACGATTTGTCTGCGACGCAGGAGGTTGCAGGTTCGATTCCAGCCTCGGAACAAATATTTGTGCTATCTGCATTTATTCTCTATGTATAATAAAAAATATCTATCTATGTAATGTAGGTATTGTATTTATTATCAGTTATCTAGTACCCATAACACAAGCTGTGCTTAGCTTGGGGCTAGATAATGTTGTGTGAACTGTCCACCATTTTTTATTTTTTTATTCCAGTAGCCATTCTAAGGGGTGTCAAGACCTGCAGTCGGGCTCTGGTGTGTATTGCACATTGATCCCTGTCTGATAAACCTACCCCAGCCAGTCTAGCTCCTTGAAGTAATGGAGCAGGACTTTGGTTGATGGCAACACTGTCAGTTTGTATTTGAAGGTGTTGATAATGAAGAGCAGGAGCCAAGTAGCTTCTGCAATCCTGACTTGGCCCCTGGTCTCATATAGCTGCCTGATTTAAGATCACATAATACGTATACTAGGATATACATAATATATCTCTATACCCATTACACCTTGATTGATTAACAAACTACTACACTCTTAACACTGATAACACTAATATCATAAAGTCGAAAGTAACTATGTCTGTCTGTTTGTTATCATTTCAAGACGGAACAGCTGAAGCGATTTTGATGATATTTGTTAAAGTTATAGTGTGTAACATGAATTTACATAGGACATAGGATAGGTACTATTTTTTAGGACGAATAAGATTTTATTATCATTTAATTCTGATAATTAACAGAATTAAATATTCTAATTTAAAAAAAAAAGCGGCCATGTGCGAGTCTGACTCGCCCATGAAGGGTTCCGTAGCAGCAAGTAACATAATATAAAAGTTCTAGGATGAATTACAATTTATGACGTATTAAAAAAAAACTACTTACTAGACCTCGTTCAAACCAATTTTCGTTGAAAGTTTACATGGTAATTTTACCACTTTGGAAGTGTCTCTCGCGCAAACTATTCAGTTTAGAAAAAAATTGTGTTAGATAACCTCCATATCATTTTTGAAGACCTATCCATAGATACCCCACACGTATGGGTTTGATGTTTTTTTTTTTTTAGTTTTAGTTCTAAGTATGGGGAACCCCAAAAATTTACTGTTTTTTTCTATTTTTTTGTGAAATTCTAAATGCGGTTCACAGGATACATCTACTTACCAAGTTTCAACAGCCTAGGTCTTATAGTTTCGGGAAAAAGTGGGTTAGGTTCGTAAGGACTAGATTGCATAACGACTATAAAAACAAAACGACTTGGTTTCATAAGATCTTGGTAGCTAAATGTCTAATTGTGCAAACGTCTTAATAGTAGAATGCCTGGGTTTAAGATTGGACTTAGTTCTATAACGTTTTGTTTGTATAACGCCCAAATATCAAAATGTCCCAGTAGAAAAATGGCAACGTATTCAAAACGAACTGATAGTAAAACGACTAGCATAGCATATCGTCAAAAATATTTAAAACCTTTTGTTAAATTTTTTTTGACGATAGCCGGGTTTAATAAAAATACAATTAAGGAGATATGAATAAATACTCACAAATTATTGATAAAAACTTTTGTTTTGATTCTTGTTGTTTTGGGCAAAGATTTAAATTGGGCCTTCAAAATAACATAAAAAAAATTGCGTCAAAGATAAGTACAATATAAAAATCGGACCTAACAGACCGGAAGCAACTGGTGGTCGCATATTATAGGAGTATATAGCATATAGTTGTGACTCCGTCCAAGACCTAGACAATAACTGCTCGTTCCTACATAAACAAATTTCATCTAATTTAACTAGTCGTTATGCAATCATGATGTTTTCTATGAAGACCATATGCTATCCAGACACTTTGCCCTATGCGTCATTTTACAACCAAGACCTTCTATAATATGGTCGTAAACTCTTAGTCATTTTGCAACTTCGACGTTATGACTTAGTTGTCGATCGTACAACTAAGACATTCTACTCAGTAGGAGATTCTGCAAAAAAGGCATTGTGCTAACTAAGGCACTATGTAACTAAGTCATTTTGCTTTTATAGTTGTTATGCAATCTAGTCCTTACGAACCTAACCCGAAAAAGTGGCTGTGATTTACACGGACAGACAGACAGACAGACATGACGAATCTATAAGGGTTCCGTAATTTTTAGTTACGGAACCCTAAAAATCATTTAACAATCAGGCATACAAGTCCAAAAATATAAAAAATAACTTAAAAGTACTTATCTACCTACATAAAAAAAAACCTACCTATATAAAAAAGCGTGATTTGGAAAATAAAAAAATGTAAAAAACTTATTCAATTGTACTTGGGTTCTCGATTTTATGCACATATAGATTCTACTGAAACTTATGTCAGGTGGGTACATGAACATTTGACTGTTAATCAAAATTTCATGATGCAATATTTGCAGCAGGCTTTAGAATAAATAAAATGTTACCGGATCTCTGGGTCCACATAGTTTTCTGAATTGACACACAACATTAATGTTTGGGTCAATGGGTTTTACTTCTAAAGCAATGCATTTTCCTTCTGCCAAATGTATGGCCATGTCCTGAAATATTATATATATATTAAAGAACATGGGCAACTGCCCATAGGTAGGTACATTGTTTGACCCAAGTTTTATGACTAACGTAACGTACAGTTGAGATACTTTTGGTTATTGATAATATATGTTAAGATAATGAAAAAGCGAATTTAATTTCTTGCGTCGAAGTTGTGGGAAATTAATGAAGCTTGTTGCGTTTTGTTTCACGCAAATGCAATGAGTTAATTTATCAAATTATTTAGAAATACCACTTTTCCTCCCTCAGGGTGACAACAACAACTTCCGAAAACGACAATTTCCGAGAAGGCTACCCAACTTCTAAAAATATACAAGTTCTTAATAAAAAATGGACAAAAAACAACATTTAGAACCATGCTAATTACTTCCATTCTTTACTGCCCTAGTTCATTTATTTTTGACCTGGGTCAGCGGTTGCCCTCCTTTCTTATTGTTCACGCAGCTAAACTCTTGAGAAGCCACCAAATGTTCTTACTTAGTAGGTAATGATGAGACAGCTGCAGTATCTTATGCAGTATGGGAGAAAGTCATTCAGTCTGCACTATCCAACAAGATGAATTAACATAACCTAGGTACCTACCTCATACTCGGGCAAAACTCCTTTGTAAATTTCATAAAATTCCTGAGCATTTGCAAGTTTCACTGGGAACATTGCCATGGCTGAAATGTAGAATTTTCCAGAATTAGAGATCTGTTCCAGAATCGCTCCTACGTTTCCTTCAATGATTGCATGAGATTTGATAACGCAGCAAGTGCAACCCTTCAATGTAGCACGGAATGCAATCCTTGGTGCTCCTTTCTCATTGCCGAAGAAGAGTTCCAGCATCTAAAATCAAATCATAGTTTTTTATGGAGTAAGCATACCAGTCGAAAAACATTACAAAAAGATAATTTTGCATACCTATATACTTATATAGTTTTAGTAGTAGTAGAGCTTTTTTGTGAAAGAGTTCTTCCGGGGAAGTACTACCACTATACATATTTCTGCCGCAAAGCAGTAGTGCTCACATTACTGTGTTCCGGTTTGAAGGGTGTGGGTGCCGGTGAAATTACAGGCACATGAGACTTTTCATCTTTATGTCTCAGGGTGACGGGTGCAGTGCAATGCCAAGTAGGGTTCGTCCTAGGTGGATGTGACCTATGAGGTAATGCACTGTTCATAGGCAAAGGGTACCGCTTAAAATCAGGTAGGGCACACCAAGTTGCATAAAAAAAAACAGACTGATGCTTTTTCTCGAAAAGGGTAAGCAAAGCCTCAATGTGCCTCTTTTCACCGTTGGTGTTGCACCATCATTGGAATATAGTCGAGACAAGTGGTGAGCTCATCGCCCTCCTTGCTGGCCACGACTGCCTCGTCTAATGCATTCGTCCAGTAATACCAATATCATCCCAACAGTCACATACATAGTCCTCATCCCACACTAGATTCCCTGTATCGTGGGTATCAGGTAGGTAACACAACACCCAGACAGACTGCAGATCATACAAACATTGTTCCGCTGCGGGAATCGAACCGCGCAAACTCATACACCAACGAATCTTACTAACAAGTCCGGGTAGGTAATTCCCTAGTTGGCTTTTACGATATCCACGGGAGGAGACGGCGGGATCTTTAGGCCGGCCGGACACACCACGGATACCTAAATATAATTTTGGTTGACGTAGTTCACAGGTTCGGGTTCCGTGTATGCTTGTCTAGGTAGTAGGCAGAGATGCCACCTCTGCTCTGAGGCTCTATTTATAAAAAAAAAAAGATAGATTGCGCTAGATTGCACAAACATAAAAAAGAGCTAGATCTAACTCCGAAAGCGCTATAGGTGGCAGCACTTTTCACTTTTTCACTTGTTTTTTTTTTTTTTTCTTCGAAGTAAAATTTCGTTTACGTATAAACCGGACCGGGGAGGACAGGAATTATGTGGGACTCGCCGCCCTGAAAAGGGCAGAATACCCACTAAAAATACTCCGGTGTTCCTCTCGCGCCATGTTTGCCAGACCACGGGAATGAAATCCTTCCGCGATCCGACTGGCGATATTAGTAATCCCTCTCTTTCTGGGCGGCCTTAGCCGCCATCTCAATCAATCATTCATAATCTTCCCATGGAAGGGCTACATCAGAGGTACCTAATAGGTACAAATCTGTTTCAATACATAGGAAGGTACTACCTATGTATTGAAACCGATTTGCTAGATTGGTTTTATGGTAGGAAAGCCAACCTCGGTAGCTTCTTCTAAAGTGTTAGTGCCGTGTGCCACATTTTTCAGTTTATTTTCGCCATAGAGCCTGCGTAAAGTGCCGGGTGCTGCTTCAGCCGGTTCCGTGGCGCCCAGGCAACTTCGCCATTTCTTCACCGCTTCCGGCGCAACCAGCTCTAGACCTATCACCTCGCCGGATGTCATGTAATCGATAATGATCCTGCCAAAGGAAGAAGTATTTTATTATTTATTTTTAGCTGCATTAAGTTCCAAGCAGATGACATATTCAAGCATTTCAGGGAATGCTCCCGCAGGAACTGCACGATCTGATCCCACCATCTCCTTTTCATCATAGGACTACCAGGCTTACGGCTCAGTACCATCGTTACCTCATTAGTATACCTTCTATTCGCACAAAACGTTTCAGTTCTACCTTTATGATGCGGACTGCTAAGGAGAAGAATACACTACCGTCGTCTGTCTTTCCTGAAAACTATAATCTGGGTCTCTTCAAGTCTAGAGTGAATAGGTGCCTTCTAGACCTTTGTGCTCCATCTTCGGCCACATCGTCACTTACCAACAGGTGAGATCGTGGACAAAGGTCTATCAAGGTTAAAAAAATAAAAAACAACCTGATGTTTTGCGGTCTCTGCCTTTAACAATGCATTGGCCACGTCCACCTAGGATGCGCCCTCATATTTATTTCGGAACAGACAGCACGCACAGATTCAAGATCACAGAATAGAAGAACAGCTGTTCTATACTTTAACCTATAGGAACCTAGTCATTAAGTTGGTTGCTTTCGCTCGTGGCACAAAATTCAATTTTTTTCGAGTTTTTTGCTCATCACAGCTCATCAACACTTCTTCAGAATTTATTGTAGGTATCACATAAATATCATTAGTAACAAAAATACACTTTAAAAACCAATGAAGCACATTCGTAGCTAAACTAATGATATGTATGTGATACTATATATTAAAACTTAATTACCGGCAAATCAGTTTCCGATTTCTGAATAAGTGTTGATGAGATGTGGTAAGCAAAAAACATGAAATTAATTGAATTTCGCACCATATGCAAGAGCAACATACGGGTATCATGAATGAATGAATGAAAATGCTTTATTGCATACCATGGATCCCGAGTCTCGAGCACCGCCCTAAACTTGCATGCATGCCTTTTGATCTTCTATTGGTTACATTTGGGGGAATGCTCCCAGGAACTTCACGATCTGATCCCACCATCTCCTTTTCATAGGACGAGCAGGCGCACGGCTCAGTATCATCCTTACCTCATTAGTAGATATAGAGTACAGTCTATTCGTAGTAAGCGTTTCGGTTCTACCTAATAAGTAGGTACCTTTATAAAATGCGAACTGCTAAGGAGTGGGACTATAAAACTTTAGATGACGGAACAAGCAGATGGCCCACCTGATGTTAAGCGGTACCTACCCTCTGCCTATGAACAGTGCATTATCACATAGGTCACGTCCACCAAGTACTCGCCCTATGTGGTATTGCACTGCGCCCGCCACCCTGAGACGAAAGTCTCATGTGCCTGTAATTTTACCGGCACCCATACCCTTCTAACTGGAACACAGTAATGCGAGCACTACTGCTTTGCGGCAGAAATAGGTATGGTGTTAGTAATTCCCCGGACGAACTCTTTCTCAAAAAAAGCGGCCAAGTGCGAGTCGGACTCGCCCATGAAGGGTTCCGTAGCAGCAAGTAACATAATATAAAAGTTCTTGGATGGATTACGATTAACGACGTATTAAAAAAAAACTACTTACTAGATCTCGTTCAAACCAATTTTGAGTGAAAGTTTACATGGTAATGTACATCATTTTTTTTTTAGTTTTATCATTCTCTTATTTTAGAAGTTATGGGGGGGGGGGGGGGGGGGACACTTTTTACCACTTTGGAAGTGTCCCTCGCGCAAACTATTAAGTTTAGAAAAAAATTATATTAGAAACCTCAACATCATTTTTGAAGACCTATCCATAGATAACTCACACGTATGGGTATGATGAAAAAAAAAATTGTGAGTATCAGTTCTAAGTATGGGGAACCCCAAAAATAATTGTTTTTTTAAAATTTTTGTGTAAAAATCTTAATGCGGTTCACAGAATACATCTACCTACCGAGTTTCAACAGTATAGCTCTTATAGTTTCGGAAAAAAAAGGCTGTGACATACACGGACAGACAGACAGACAGACAGACATGACGAATCTATAAGAGTTCCTTGTCTTTGACTACGGAACCCTAAAAAGCTCCTCTTACACTACCGTCGCGTCGCCTGTCTTTCCTGAAAACTATAACCCGGGTCTCTTCAAGGATAGAGTGAATAAGTGCCTTCTAGACTTTCAGTTACTTACCTACATTCAATTCAATATATTTATTTCAGAGAACAATACATTATAATAAAAATAAGTTAGTGTCCATATTTCGAGTAAAATCATAATTAAAAATAAAATTCACAATCAAATCAAAATCAAAAATTAAAATAAATTAGAAAATTCAAAATTCAAATTCAAAATTAATATTAAAATTTAAAATTAAATTCGAAATCAAAATTTTTAATATTTTAAATATTTATCGAACACTGGTCAAGAGAGCAAAATATACGCTCTTGTCCAGTGTTCCGTAAATAGCCAGTCAGTATCCAGCCTCTGTGCAATCAGGTGTAGGTAGCTGTTGGAGCTGACTATTATCTAATGTGCTTTCGTACTCATCGTCCGCCACATCGTCAATTAACAACTGGAGAGATCGCGGTCAAACGAACCCATACATTTCCACTGCTGTGTGGGACTAGTTTCTTAGTTCCTAGGTAGATCCCTATTTATTGTGTTCCAACTAGATCACCCATTTGTAGGTAGGATCCATCCACACTTTATTTATACAAAAATAAAAATTCAATTTTAGAACTAACGGTAGCATGCTGTTTCCAACGATACTTTTGTAAAGCTCCATCGCAAATTCCTTTGTGATTTTACCATTTTTCATTCGAACTATTCGGAATCCTTTTTGCGTTATGTAAGTTATTATTTTGCCATGAGCTCTCGAATCAACAGGTTTTATTACGGCAAATGTACTGAAAATATAAAGGTGACCGTTTTATAAAACGGTAATCTACTGAAGGAATATGTTGTCAGTGTACTAAAACATAGATAACTGCCTAAGTACTTACCTACTTAAAATACCTATGCTTAAAATACATACAGAATTATAGGTACCTACCTACCTACTAAAATTCAAAAGTTGGGAAAGTAATTCAAATAAGTTTTTGAAGGGTACCTTATGTTAATATGTAATGTTTATGTTATGTTAATTATGACGACCTCGGTGGCGTGGCGGGCGAAGGTTCGCCTACGACGCAGGATGTTTGCGGGTTCGATTCCCGCCTCGGAACAAATATTTGTACGATCTGCCGATATTTGTTCAGGGTGTTCTGGGTATTTTCTATGCACCTACCTATAATAAAAAATATCTATCTATGTAATGTATTGCATTATGTAGGTAACAGGTACCTTTCAACAGTTATCTAGTAGGTACCTACCCATAACACAAGTTCTGCTTAGCTTGGGGCTAGATAATGCTGTGTGAACTGTCCAGCATTATTTAGCATTTATGTTAGTTAGTGTGTTAGTTTAGGCAGTAAACTCCTGATAAGGCCATATTATGTGTAAAAAAAATACGCATAATATGGCCTTATCAGGATTTTACCTACTCGCTGTTTGAACAGCAGGGTGTACCTACGTACCTTTCCACCTTATTGAAGATAAGTCTTCGCGTCAGCGGTGCGCAATCCCGAACGTACAACAATTTAGAAAAAATGTTTAAAATGTTACCAATTTGTAACATTTCTAGTTTGAGTGGAGGAAGATGAATACGCCTCAGTAGTTTCTTCTCTTTTTTCGGGTTTACCACTTGGACGGAGTTATCGAAGGGAAAGAAGTCAAGCACCAGGTCCACGACTGCGTCCAACTCCTCGTCAAACATTTCACACAGGAACGTGTATTTATCGAAGTAATCGTACACCTGGAAAACATATTCTACTTTATCTATGTTACTATTCATAACATCTTTGACATCTTTTATTGTTTTACCTAGTGACTTGTGGAATCCATGTGGAGTTTTAACCTCCTTAACACCCCCCCCCCTGCTTCACCCCATTCGACGCTGAATTTCGAAAATTGCTTAGGAATGTAAGTAGGTACCTATACTCTCCAAATTTCAGGTCTCTAGGACTTCTCTAGGATGTCTCAGCTAGGCTGTGCTCTGATAGTCACGCATCGATTTTATATAAGTACTTACCTACATATTATGTATTGATTGATACATGAGACACACGCCTTTTTCCCCGAAGGGGTAGGCCAGAGCATCAATGGGGGCCTACTTTCACAGTGGGTTGCACCATCGAGGAATATAGATGTGTCAAGTGGGTGAGCTCATCGCCGCTTTTGCTTCCCAAGACTGACTCTACGAACTATCGCTTTCTTCCAGTAATAGCACATTCCGTAGCCAGGATAAATCTGATACCAATGAATCTTGTCAACATGTCAGGGTAATTCCTTAGTCGGCTTTTACGACATCCACGGGAGGAGACGGAGGGGCTATTCTTAGGCCGGACACATGGATAGGTACTTTCCCGTACAACGTGCGTAATCTAGGTAGGTACCTACTTATGGTTCCTATTGTAGGTACACTATGCACTACGTTCACACAACGTGAACACGTGGGAACGTAGGGTTCGTCGGGTATTCTCAGTATGTACTTGACAACCTCTGTAGCGTCACAGAATAAATAATTGTTGGTAACGCGTCCGCCGAGTAGCTAGCTGCATTATCATAGGGGAGGCCTCGTCCAACAGTGGACGTCAAATGGCTGCTGATGATTATGATGTCGATTAAGCCATTGGAATTGAAGCCACGATTTTTGCACCGGCACCTACAAAGAAAGGATCCAAGCAGGTAGAAGAAATAAAGGACATAGGTACCATTACTACGGCCAAAGGTTATAGGTACGCTCGCTAATTGATTACGCTCTTGTTGTACAAGATAGGTTTCGTCACAGACTACTAGGATGGGTTTCGTAGACCTCCAGCAAAATTAAAAAAAATCCTTGTACAAATCGAAATAGAAGATGAGTCGTAGTAGAGCGAGAATAACGACAAGAGTATATAAATAATATATAGTGTTTGATTTCGAGTCAAGTTCCATAGGGCCGCCTCCATGTAACCATGGAATCGAGACATTTTGCACCCTGTGGTGTTGACTTTGACAGGTACACTCTCTATGAGTTTTTGGTAAGAAAAAAAAGTATACTATTCATCTGGTCTTGGATTGTTGTACCATGAAGGTTATATTGTACCTAATGCACTTTGCTCTAGGTGTAGAGTTTTGTCTAGTTGTTACCTAGCAACCATTATTGTCATGTCTGTCATCTTGTGTCTGCAGATGAAGTTAATTTTAGTAATATGAAAAGTAAATAACTTTATTGTACCACTGTGTTTAAATGATATAAAACTATCATCAAAAACAAGCTCAGCTAACAGGTTATGGGCCCAGGCGTGATCTGGTGTGATATCTGAGCGGAGAAGTATCTGATCTCAATTCCCAATATGGAACAAGCTGTTACAAGGAGCATTGAGAGATTGGCAGGCCAAGCTAATTATGGCACGTGGGCTTTCGCCATGGAAATGCTCCTGATCGATCTTGATCTGTGGGAGTGTGTGAGCGAGAAGTTTGTGGCAGACTCAGTGGAGGCTAAAAAGAAGGATGCCAAAGCTAGGAGTAAGATCTGCCTCATGTGTAAGGAAAATATTTATCCTATGCTCATGCATCTCAAAACAGCGAGAGATGCTTGGCAAGCGTTGCAAAAATCGTATGCTGACGGCGGGTTACTGCGACGGCTATATCTGTTGCGGAAGCTATTCAATGTCAAATTAACAATGTTTTCAACAATGGAGGAGTATCTCAATGATATCCAGACAACCAGCCAGTCATTACTTGGCATAAAGGCAGGTCTAGATGATGAATTTGTTGGGATTATAATGCTAGCCGGTTTAACGGATAAATATAATCCTCTGGTAATGACGTTGGAGCATTCCGGTATGACGATTTCAACAGAGTCTGTACAGGCAGCGCTGCTCAAAGAAAGCTTAAGGAAAAGTAGTACAGTGAACACAGCTGAAGATGAGATAGCAACGGCACTGATGTCAAAATCCAAGAAGGGAGTTATATGCCATTTGTGTAAAAAGAAAGGGCATTATAAGTGGCAGTGCCAACGTCGTAAGACGGAAGACAAGACTGAAGACAACAATGGCACATCTTCAAATAAGAAGAAAGACAGTAAGGAGGCCTTGGGTCTAATGGCTCTATCTATGACAGTTGGTGAGGGCCATTGGGTCGTAGATTCCGGAGCTACATCACACATGACGTCCGACGTGCATATTCTTGAAGATAGACAAAACATTAGTTCTAAGTTAGTGACGACCGCGAACAATGATAAAATTGTGTCTAGTGAAAAAGGGGATGTGTATGTGATGGGGCGCTCTGTGAGGTTTGAGGATGTACTTATGCTTCCAGGTTTGACGACAAACTTGCTGTCGGTAAGTAAAATGTGTACTAAGGGTTGTACTGTTGTTTTCGATGAGACTTCTTGTAAGGTTTACCAAAAGGATTACGACGTAAAAGTAATTGGACAGCCAGTATTGACAGCACCACTGAAACAGGGGTTATATGTTTTAGATAAAGAAGCAGCGATGGTTCTGACGTGTCCTCCAGAAGATTCTTCTCGCGCCTCTTTCGATTTGTGGCACAGAAGACTAGGTCACCTGAGTGGAGCTCTGATGGTGAAGCTGAAAAGTTTGGCAGATGGTCTGACTTTTAGAGAGGTGAGCACGGAACCATGTGAAGGATGCTGTAAAGGGAAGGGGTGCGTCAAAATGTTTCCACAAGGTAAAAGCAAGAGAGCAAAAGACTTTCTTGAACTCGTGCATTCGGATTTAGCGGGCCCTATGGAGGTGGAATCCTGGGGTGGTAATAGATACTATCTGATTTTTGTGGATGACTTCAGCCGAAAAACATTTGGCTATTTGTTGAAATCCAAGACCGAAGTTTTTGCAAAATTCATGGAATTCAAGGCACTAGTTGAAAATCAGACGGGAAAGAAGATAAAGAAATTTCGTAGTGATAATGGCACTGAGTATACCAACAAAGAATTTCAAGGTTTCCTGAAGAAACATGGGATCCTACACCAGAGAACAGTACCCTACACTCCTCAACAGAATGGAGTGGCGGAACGTACAATACGCACCATAACTGAGAAGGCTAGATGCATGGTGCATGAGGCTGGTTTAGACAAGAAATTCTGGGGAGAAGCTGTTGGTTGTGCCATATATCTTAAGAACCGATCTCCAACAATGGCCCTCAAGGATAAAGTTCCAGAGGAGGTTTTCACAGGAGAGAGAGTTGATCTATCGAATCTGAAAATATTTGGATGTAGAGCTCAGGTTCTGGTAAAGGATCATAGTCGCAAGAAGTTTGATCCAAAGACAGTTCAAATGATAATGACTGGGTATTCGACTAATTCGAAGGCGTACCGATTTATCAATTTGGAGGATGATCCAATGAGGATTATCATCGCTCGGGATGCAACTTTCATGGAAAATGTTCCCGTGACTCCTAAAGAGAGAAAAGAAGCTGTCGTTCCTGATTCTAAAAGGGATGCTGTGGATATAGATTTACAGTATGACATTCCTGGAGTTAGTCGTTCCACTACTCAACCAGAGGTTCCAATGATTGCTGGTCCGGTTGCAGTGGAGGTTCCGGTGACTAGTTCGAATGTCAATGAAGAAGAATCTGGAAGTGCGTCTAGTTCAGCGTGGGCTAGTTCACCTACGAGATCTGATTCTGGAGATAATTTTTACGACTCTGTCGACTTAGAGAGTCCTGTGGCAGAGGATTTGCATAGTTCAGCTTCTGTCGACTTAGAGCGTCCTGTGGCAGAAGATTTGCAAAGTTCAAAACGTTACCCTGCTCGAAATAGGGTTCCGAAGCGGGATAAAGACATGGTATACAATTTCCATGTGTCAGATGATCCTGATCCTATTTCAGTTAAGGATGTCATGGAGCGTTCTGACAAGAAGTTTTGGGTGGAAGCGATGAAGGACGAGTTCAATTCCCTGAAGGTAAATGGAACCTGGGAATTGGTTGATCGACCATTAGACGCTAATGTTATCAAAACGAAATGGGTTTTCAAGTTGAAGGTTGGAGCTGATGGCAGCACCCAGCGCCACAAGGCCAGGCTGGTTGCTAAGGGTTATTCGCAAAAACCTGGAGAAGACTATTTTGAAACATTTGCACCGGTGGTCAAGATGTCGTCGATTCGTCTTCTACTAGCGCTGGCAGTTGAGAAAAACTTGAGCGTTCATCATATTGACATTACCACCGCCTTTCTGAACGGAGATCTGCATGAAGAGATTTATATGGAACAGCCGCAATCTTTTGTTCAAGAGGGGAGTGAAGGCAAGGTTTGCAAATTGAAGAAAGCCATATATGGCCTCAAACAAGCTGCCAGGTGTTGGAACCAAAAGATTCATGAGCATATAGTAAAGATGGGTTTTTCTCGGTCTAAATATGACCAGTGTGTCTACACAAAGATTAATGAAGGGATTTTCACTGTCATAGCTGTTGAAGCCAGGACGGTGATAGATCAGGTTGGAAGATCCTTTAAGATAAAAGATTTGGGTGAGGCAAGAGAATGTCTTGGAGTCCGGATCGAGCGGAAGAGTGTTAGTGAAATCCGCTTGTCACAAAAGAAATACATTTCAAAAATCTTGGAGAAATATGGAATGTTGGACTGCAAACCAGTTAGTACACCAGTTGAAGTGAATCTTCGTCTGAAATCTGGTGAAAAGAATGACAACACGCGGTATCAGGAAATGATCGGTTCACTAATGTACCTGGCATGTTGTACAAGACCAGATATATCGTATGCAGTTACGATGCTAAGTCAATTTAATAACTGCAATGATTCTACTCATATGGCGGCACTGAAACGAGTATTTAGGTATCTAAAAGGGACGGCGGAACTATCGCTGTGTTACAAAAAATGTGAGAAGCCTTTGGTTGCCTATGCAGATGCAGATTGGGGAAATGGGCCTGATGGGAAATCTTTCTCTGGTTATACCCTAGTTTTCGGTGGTGCTGCGGTATCTTGGCAGTCTATAAAACAGCGTTGTGTTTCGTTAAGTACTGCTGAAGCTGAGTACATCGCAATCTGTGAGGTCGCTAAGGAAGTGATATCAGTAAATGGTTTATATTCTGAACTAACTGACCGGCATAACACTGTTGTTACTATTTTTAGTGATAGTCAAAGTGCCAGTAAGCTAGTTTATACTCCTGCAATTGGAAAACGTTCTAAACATATAAACATAAGATATCATTTTGTAAGGGAGTTAGCAGAGCAAGGGGTAATTCGTATTGAATATTGTGAGACTACCCTTATACCTGCTGATATGATGACAAAGGGAGTTGGTAAGCAGAAACATGTGTTCTGCACACAGCATAGTGGATTAAGTGGGGGTGTTGTACCATGAAGGTTATATTGTACCTAATGCACTTTGCTCTAGGTGTAGAGTTTTGTCTAGTTGTTACCTAGCAACCATTATTGTCATGTCTGTCATCTTGTGTCTGCAGATGAAGTTAATTTTATTAATATGAAAAGTAAATAACTTTATTGTACCACTGTGTTTAAATGATATAAAACTATCATCAAAAACAAGCTCAGCTAACATGGATCGACTAATTGCGTATGGTTTTTTGGATTTTGGGAAAAAATATAAAAATCAAGTGGCATCTGTCTCATCGGGAGTCAAAATTGGACTTTTGGAAGCCTCCCGGGAGGTGTAGTTTTGAGTGCCACATTGGAAAGGTTAATTTTGTGAATTGTGGTTACCGGCGATTACCACGTGCCGAGGCCTACTGAGGCTATTGGTGCACCCTAACCCGTTTGTTTCCAGCTTAGCCAAAGGTACCGAGTAGCTAGCTGGACGGGAACCTGGACTCTCCCCGGACAAAACCGTGAGTAACTACACTAAGTTATTACAAGGTGTGTTGGTTCAACCTAAGTGGTTGTTTTGGTTTAGGCGCCGTGTATCACGGCCTACACCCTCCTCGCAGCCCCCCACGAGGGCTTGTCAGCTCGAGGAGTGGAACATATAGGCATAGAGAAAAATAATACGTCTATACACTGTTTGTCTATGGGATATTCTTTGGACCTAATAGAATCATGCCAAATACAAACGCTAAGTCCATGAATAGAATTTATGGGAAGGAGCCTATTTACGCGGCCAGGTTTTGCCACCAGTTTTTTGCTAGCAAATATGTCACGTGCGGACTTGAAAGTAAAAAAATACTTGCAAGTAAAGTCGCTAGTTCCGCATGCAGACCACTTCCAAGTACTTTTTTTTTCATACTCTATTTTGTTCCCCATTTATACGTACGCACGGATCAATTTCCTATCCAGAAATAGTAGTTTATGCAACTGTCATTTAATACCTAAGTTATATGCAGTTTCATACACTACTTTATCTTCACTCATAGGAAAAATTGAAATTAAACAAAGTAGGTAGGTTACAAGGAAGTAATTTATTTGGTATAGTAATATGGGAAGCGCGGGAAATTAAGTTCAAACTACGCATGCGTGCGCCATTTTTTTACAGTTCGAACTGCGCATGCTTGCGCCTTTTTTTTCATATTCAGGCTATAACCATAGACTAGTTTAATGAATTAATAAAAAAAAGATAGCGGTACTATAATGAGTTTTATGATACAGTTGGCGGTACTATAATGAGTTTTATTCTTAATTTGATGTATATGCGTCTATAAAGTGCGTCTGTATAGAACCGTCTTTGAATTCGTAATTCGAATTTTTCGATTTGAGTGTAGATAACATATTTTAAAGTATTTGAACACTTGTTTTTGTGCCATCTTACGGTGAACGAGTCGGACCGTTCACCGTAAGTTGGCACCTGCCATGAAGTATTTACAGGTGCTATCTTACCGTGAACGAGCTATAAATCCATGAACATTATTTTATCCATGGTAAATGCAAAACCCGAGTGTTCACAACAAAAAAAAAAACTAGTTTCTAGAGTTTATCCTCCGCCGGCCTCCCATCCGTGCTACCATCCGCCGGTATTGACAGTATTTGACAGACAGATACGGCAGAATTGGGCAGAAACAGGACTAAGATCACACTTGACGTTTGCGACATGTCCTCAGAAGCCATTATTAGGAAGAGAAGAAGAAGAAGAAGCAGTCAAACAAGAACACCAAACAACCATAGAGTTTTTATTTACAAAAGGAAACAAACAAACAAACAACAACAAGGAAACCGCCGGTGGCAAGAAAAATAATATTTATTTAGCAAATCTTTCCACGATGGTAAAATATGTTATAAAACTGTTGACTTCTACTGGTTTATCTTTGTATATTTAAAGGCAAAACATTTACTCTACAGGAAGGGACTTACCAGGATAAATACTCGTTCATCGGAGAATGGTACGACAATCAGGCGAGTCTCATTCGCCGGTTCAATATATTCTACTACCCATACGATGAAACATTAGAAATGTTCGATCTGAAAAATCGCAAAACATTTGTAAGGCGAGTAAAAGTAAATGGCATCACGTTAGATAGCTTTTTCATTGGATGCACAGTCTACATCCTCGGCCGTTTGATAAAAATTGTGGACTTCGCCTGTGAAGATTCGAGAAATAAACTTCAAAAGGCTATGCAAGTGTAAGTATTTCAATTTCACCAAACACGTGCATTGTGCATAAAAGGAGCCTCTGTGAGTTTCACTGAATCCTTTCATCACACGGGTTCTTTCACCATCGGTTGAGCTGTTCTCTGGCTTAATCATTACATTTGAGAAACAAAATAGAAAAATCATCTAATAAAATTAAGGCAACTTGGAAATTAATTAATAATGAAACAGGTAAATCTAAGCCTCACAATAAGCAGATCAAATTAAACATAAACAATACAATATTAACAAAAAGTATTGATGTCGCGAATGCCTTTGACAATTTTTTCTCTAGTGTACCTGTTATTGTAACCCAGTCATTACAATCATCTGCCTCTGGAGCATCTACTTTATTGGAATTAAGTGTTGCTAAATGTGAGGTGGCGTTTAGTTTTAGATACGTAGATGCCAATAGTATTGTTAAGACATTTAAGTCACTTAATATTCAAAATACTGAAGATCTTTGGGGAATATCTACAAAGGTGTTAGGTATTATAATTATTGATATTGCTCCATGCTTAGCCTACATTTTTAATAGATGTGTTGACGACGGAATCTTTCTAGATCTTATGAAACATAGTAAATTAATTCCTTTGTTCAAGTCTGGAAATGCAAAAGATGCAGCTAACTATAGGCCGATTTCTATATTGCCCGCGTTAAGTAAAATCTTTGAAAAACTTATTCTTAGTCAATTATTGTCACACTTTAACCGCCACAGACTACTTCATAGTCATCAATTTGGTTTTACCAAGGGTCGATCAACAGCTGATGCTGGTACCATGCTTTTGGAACACATATTTCAAGCATGGGAAAACTCGCAAGACGCGATCGGAATATTCTGCGACCTATCCAAAGCATTCGACTGCGTGAGTCATGATACTCTAATTTTGAAGTTAAAACATTATGGCATCCAAAATCAGGCAATTAACCTTGTAAATTCTTACTTATCCAATAGAGTACAAAAAGTTGACGTTGGCGGTGAAAGGTTTTCAGGATCGTATATTGACATGGGAGTGCCCCAGGGTTCAATACTAGGCCCTTTTCTATTTTTGATATACATTAACGATCTCCGTTTTTATGTAAAAGACATATGTGATATAGTTTTATTTGCTGACGTGACGTCTTTAATTTTCAAAGTTGATAGGTCAAAAGCTAATTACGATGATGTAAATGAATCACTATCGCGAGTTCTTGATTGGTTCACTGTAAATAATCTGTTGCTTAATACTAAAAAAACTAAATGTATTAAATTCACTTTGCCAAACATCACCCAACTAATATTAAAGTAAATGGTGAGACACTCAATCTTGTAAACTCTACTGTTTTCTTAGGACTTAATATTGATGCAAGTTTGCAGTGGGGACCACAAATTGAGGCACTTGCGGGTAGACTTAGTTCCGCTGCATATGCAGTTCGTACGATAAGGCAGCTTACTGATGAAACTACAGCTAGGCTAGTTTATTTTGGCTACTTCCATAGTGTTATGTCATATAGCATAATACTGTGGGGGAAAGCAGCAGACATCCAAGCAATATTTGTTTTACAAAAACGGGCAATACGTGCCATTTATAAAATGAAGCCACGTGACTCCTTGAGGGAGCGTTTTAAGGAAATTAACATTCTCACGGTAATATCGCAATACATCTACGAAACCTTATTATATACACATAAACACTTAGATAGGTTTATGAAAAAAAGTGACGTGCATTGTTTTAACACGAGAAATAAAAATAAACTGAATATTCCCAAATTTAGATTAAAAAAAGTAAGTGGGTCTTTTATGGGGAATTCTGTTCGGTTCTATAATAAACTTCCAGAAAGTGCTTCTAAACTTTCGATTCGAAGATTTAAATCCTACATAAAGAATAGTTTAATTAAGAAAGCGTATTACACACTACATGTCTATGTTAATGATAAAGCTGCGTGGCCTGATGTCGCTCTGCCCCTCGACACCTAATTTGTCAATTTGCAATGTCTGTACCTACATATAATTTATTATTGATATGTTATTTATGAGTATATCAAGCGTAGAGTGTGCTGCCTTATGAACTTTTGCTGATTTTCTCTATCATCTTACTTTTGACTGCCTACCTAAGTAAGGCTTTTAAGTTGATTTTCCTTTTTTCTTTGATTCATCTTCCACTTGTTCTCGAGGCACTACACAGGGGCTCCCCACATAGTAGTAAGAAGGATCATCAAAAGAAAAACAGACTGTGTTTGTTGCCTGATTCTTCTAGGTCTGGTTGCGTTGGAACAGGAGTAAATGTAAATTTATTTTTTAAGACGATTCAAAATGATCCTTGTGATTTCAATGAATAAAATACTTTTTGACTTTGACTTTGACTTTAATGCAGGATGACCATTGACACAGAATAGTACCCAAAACACATTCTGTCAAAATGTGCTTGCATGGGCTTTCTTTTTAGGCCTTCAATTTTAGAATAATGATGTATGATACACCATGTCCTTTACTATTCTCCTGCTGGCATTTCATTGACCATTAAGAGGCCCTTCTTCATGAGCACTGACCACAACCATTCTCAAGGTTGTGAGATGGGAACACATTTAAATATTGCCATATTTTTTTCCAATTGACGTCGCGTCGAGCGAGTAGCCCGCTGAAACGCATGAAGTGCAGGAATCCCGCTGCGGGACAAATGTGAGCATGATCGACAAATACAGGGTACAGGGTCTGGATGCTGTGCATCATCTCTTAGTTCCTGATACAGGAATCCTAGTGTAGGATCAGGACTATGTAACTGAGAGTGTTATTACTATAGTTATATCTGACCACTGAGGAAGTATTCAAAGGTTTTGATGGGCAGTTAGGCCGGGGCTGTCCAGAGAGATTTCATCCATCAGACATTAATGATGAAATAAGCACCTCATACCTAGTAAAATGTCTTCTAAGAAAGGGCCAATAAATTACATCAATCAAACAATTGTAGCAGTCATTTAATTTTTGTTATAATATTCTTCTTTATTCACACTCTTTCTATTTGTATTACTATACAGGAACACCAGGTTCTACTGTTTTAAAGAATTCTAATACACTCAATTTAAATGAAATGCTAAATAAAGTCACAGTGGCAATCATATTTTTATTATCCTATTGATATACAAGCATGTGACCTATAACCGTTGTCTGTCTTTCCTGAAAACTATAATCTGGGTCTCTTCAAGGCTAGAGTAACCCTAGACCCTCTAGACCCTTGGCCTTCTAGACCTTTGTGCTCCATCTTCGGCCACATTGTCGCTTACCAACAGGTGAGATCGTGGTCAAATAAAGGTCTATCAATGTAAAAAAAAAAAAACATTACCTCATAGGTCACGTCCACAAATGGCGTGCCCTATGTGACATTACTTACACGGTGTCCGCCACTCTGAGACAATGATGAGAAGTCCCATGTGCCTGTAATTTCACCGACACCCATATCCATACATTATCAACAAGGCATCACTCCTCTAACCAGTTGCAACCCCATATTGGTTTTCTGACAGAACTTCCTTACCTCTAAACATGATGTCACAAAAACTAAAAATACTACTTTTTATTAATAAATAGCATGAAATTTCAGAACCTTTGCAATGATCAAACCCATACCCACCAAGACTGCTGGTAAAATACTGACTTTATTCCATGAGAATGGTTTGCGTGTGACTAAAATGAAGAAAGCTCGCCTCACAGCTGATGATGCCATTATGCTTTGTAGAGAACTAAAAACAGACCCAACATTCCCGTAAGTCTTATAAGCTTTCTAATAATTCTATGTAGATTAGGTCCCTAGGTACCTACTTCCTTGTTTAATGTATTGTAAGCCTTATTGTAATGTGTATTGTGTCCATTTCGATGAACAGAGCAGTTGTTGTTAGTGCTAAATATCATACTTATAACTTGACTAGTGTACGCCCGCGACTTCGCTCGTGTTTTACCTGGACAAAAAGTAGCCTATAGTTTAATCCAGGTCTTAATCTCATCGAAATCGGTTTGGTCGTTTTGGCGTGATTGAGTAACAAATATAGAAACATCCAAACATTATACTTTGGCATTTATGATATTAGTGGGGTTCTGAAGATGGTAATTAATTTTTCAATCCTGCCCGATTTAATGACTAACTTATCTCACTTGTACTTATCATAATAGGATTTTACTCTAGGTAAACCTTTCTGCATTTTAAACAGAAGTTGCACATATTTTAAATTTAATTTAGGTGGTTGAATATTTCAGGTTCTTATTGGACTACTTGACTGGAGAACTGGTATACGGCATGGAGTTGGTTGGGACTGATGCTGTATCAGTGTGTGTCAAGATCCTCGGAGACCAAGACCCTGCCAAAGCAGCTTCGGGTACAATCAGGGCCCTGTATGGGTTAGACCCAGTCAGAAACTGTGTTCATGCATCTACTACCGTGGACAATGCTGTACAGGTATCTTGACGAAATTAAATGTACCGTAATACATGAATGAGCTATCCCGTAACCACTCAACTATTTTTGCAAGCTTTTATTTAAGAGCCCCTTTACGTCATCATCATCATCCTAGTCCACTGCTGGACATAGGCCTCTCCCAATACGCGCCACTGAGCCCGGTGTTCGGCTCTTCTCATCCACTTTCTGCCCGCCGCCTTTCGTAGGTCATCGCTCCACCTAGCCAGAGGGCGCCCCACGCTACATTTGCCAAGACGCGGTCTCCACTCAAGAACTCACTTAGCCCAACGGTTGTCGGTTCTTCGGAATATATGACCAGCCCATTGCCACTTCAGCTTGCTAATCCGGTGGGCTATGTCAATGACTTTAGTTCTACAAATGAAATAATTATTCTAATACAATGAAAATACCAATACTATGTAATATTCGAGGAGTTCCCTCAATTGCTAGGTATATGCACAGAACATACAATAGTACAAGTAGTATATGTAATATTTGAGGAGTTCCTTCAATTGCTAGGTATATGCACAGAACATATAATAGTACAAGTAGTATATGTAATATTTGAGGAGTTCCTTCAATTGCTAGGTATATGCACAGAACATATAATAGTACAAGTAGTATATGTAATATTTGAGGAGTTCCTTCAATTGCTAGGTATATGCACAGAATAGATAATAGTACAAGTAGTATATGTAATATTTGAGGAGTTCCCTCAATTCCTCATGCTCGTGGATCCCATCATCACAACAAAATTTTGATAAAATTGGACCAAACTGGAGATTCATATATTTTTTGACTGCATGTTTAATTGTAATAAAATATCTAAACAAGGCCTTCTAAGACGATGCGTAAGCGCAAGTCGTGTTAAAATGAAAATTCGTAGGGTTGTTCAAAAAATAGGTGAATTATAACTGAATTGGGAACAGTACAAGATATCTCATTTTGATCAATTCACGGTTCTGATGACATAATTACATAAAAGCTTGTTTTGAAAAAGATATTTTTTAACAAAAATGTATTGTTTTTGGTATATTTCGAATCTAGGGAAAGTATCAAAAATTATGTGGATGTTCAAATTATGTATGTATTATGGTTGTGGAATGATCTCCCTGCAGAGGTTTTCCCAAGTGACTACAGTATAGGGTTCTTCAAAAGGGGAGTTTTTTAAAGGGTCGGCAACGCGTGTGTGATCCCTCTGGTATTGCAGGCGTCCAAATTGTATGAAAAATCGTATTTCTTAAACTTACAAATTTGATACTTTGCATAAACATGCATCAATAGTGAAAACTATTGTATGAAAAATCGTATTTCTTAAACTTACAAATTTGATACTTTGCATAAGTATGCTTCAATAGTGAAAACTATTGTATGAAAAATCGTATATCTTAAACTTACAAATTTGATACTTTGCATAAGTATGCTTCAATACAAATCATAAAAGGGTAAAATATATTTTCCCCGAACTATCCCTAAAAATGGGTACAAATGGGGAGTTAAAGTTTGCATATGGGAACTCTTTATCGAGTGGTGCCTTTTGCTTGAAACTTGGTATAAGTACTTAAGAGGAAACACAAGGGTCGTTTTCCCATACAAACCAATACAAACGTAGTCAGTCCCCTGTTTTCTCCCTGGATAATGCCAGTAGAGCATTTTTTTTTCCAGAAAATCCACCAATTCCACCATGGCATGTCCCTATGTTTTTTTTTTTATTAATTAATTAATAACCAAGATATGAACATTCAAAAACCTAAAAAAATGGTCAGATTTTCCGCTGTGTTCAAACATCCTGAAACCAAATTCGACTAGATTAAATAAAAAAATGAAATCATAGGAACACGGCAAAAAAAATCTTTTATTTTTAATTAAAAAAATATATAAATTGGTTAAGTTTTGGAGAAGGAATCAGGGGACTACGAATCGTTGATTTTATGTACTTTTAATAGGTATTGTCTATCCAAGCTGAAGTTGTCTCTATCACGCTCTGGTTTGAGGTCTTCGCGACAGAAATAGATTTTACAAATACCTATTTTTTAATTCTCTAGCCCTTGGTGTTTCCTCTTCAGAATAATTGAACACAAATTTCAGGATTTTTCAAAATAACCCTTAAAAAGGGGTAAAATGGCGTGATAAAGTTTTAGTTTTTCTGTGATGTGATGCGTAGCAAAGCACGGGTACAGTTTTACCCAAAATATAAGTCGCCCTGATGTACCTGCGCCGTAGACCAATTTATATAGCGCGAGAACCTTCTTTCTACTAATAGCAATCTTGCGCTGTTATTGGTTAATCGATTTCGCGGCAAAATCGCGGCCGGTCGTTTATCTGTCAACTCAGATGTGAATGGGTCAGAGCTATACTATACGTTCGGCTACAGTCGGATACCAGTCTGCGCTTTTCTGCGCAAACGAAAACAGTCGATCGGACTTATATTTTGGGAAAAATCTGTATTCAGCTAGTGCAGTGTTTTTCAACCTGTGTTTCAAGCTTCAGTATGGGGGTCGCCAGAGGTCGAGAGAACTTTAGTAAAAAATCAACAAAGATTAAAAAGATTGATTTATTAAGTAAGAGAATTTTAACAAAAGGATATACTCACAAACATTTGTATGTTAATACAAACAAATAAACAAAAAATAAAATCCTAAGTCTCATGTTAATGTGATGGTTGTGCTTGTTTTTGATTAACCAATTTCTCCCATCGTGAATCTGTATTTGCTGTTTTATGGACGGCCAGCGTCGACCTTGGTCGTACGTACGTATACCTATGTGCGTAAATTGCGTAACGTCGTATGGAATGAATATTTGTAACACTGTAAGATACACCATACATGATAAAAAAATTATGGGTCGGGGGGTCGTGAAAATATTTTTTCATACCTTCTCATGAAAAAGGTTGAAAAACACTGAGCTAGTGTAATAAATAAACGAATTTGAATTTGCAGGATGTAGATTACTTCTTCCCGCCGCCCTCCCTGCGCTCCTCGCGGCTCCGCCTCACCGCGACCCTGTCGAACTGCACTCTGTGCATAGTGAAGCCGCACGCTGTCCGCGAAGGGAAACTGGGCGCGGCGCTAGAATGTATCGCCGAGGGAGGCTTCGACGTCACGGCTCTCAATATGTTCGTAGTGGAGAATATAAACTCGGCGGAGTTTTATGAAGTTTATAAAGGAATAGTTCAAGAATATAAGGTAATTTTGATAGCTTATATCGTCATCACCGGCCTATAGAAGTCCACTGCTGGATATAGGTTTCCCTCATAGACCGGGAGCAAAAAAAAACATGTATGATCAGCTTCAAAGCTAAAACTTTTTGAGAAGTTACTCAGTGTTATAAAAAAATAGGGCAGCGCATGTATGGCGGCCTGTAGGTGTCGGTGTTGCCCTGCGAAATATTTTTTGTGTAAATTTTTTTGTATAATAGGTACAAGTGCCATAATACATGTTTTTAAGACAATTAATGTCTGGAATACGAATAAGTTTGTGCTATACCGGTATTATATCTCTAAGTTATAAACCTGTAAAGTTTGGAAGTTTAGAGGTTTATAATTTTACTTAGGCTGAGATAAATATATCTTACTTAGCACGTACTAATGCTTAGCATTATCACTCACTTTCACACACATGTCAAATCACGCGAACTAGAGAGGGACAGACAATGCTAAGTATTAGTACCTACGTGCTAAGTAACGTCTATTTATGTTGGCCTTAGAGACATGATATCTGTATGGCACATATTTATTCGTAATCCAGACACGAAATATGTCTTAAAAACATGTGTATCGCACTTGTGCTTGTTGTACACATTTTTAAACACACAAATATTGCACAGGGCAACACCCACACCTACGGGCCGCTATCTTGCGCTGCCTTGTTTTTAACCCCCGACGCAAAAACGACGAGGTGTTATAAGTTTGACGTGTGTGTGTGTGTGTGTATGTGTGAGTGTGTGTAGGTGTGTGTGTGTGTGTGTGTGTGTGTGTGTCTGTCTGTCTGTCTGTGGCATCGTAGCTCCCGAACGGATGAACCAATTTTGATTTTTGTTTGGGTTAAAAGGTGAATTAGTCGGGAGTGTTCTTAGCTGTTTTATCAAAATCGGTTCAGCCGTTACATTGCGTTGAGGGTTTTTTAATTTTTACATATTTAATTATGTGTCTATAACACTTGCTAGCTTCTCAAAAAGTTTTAGTTTTAAGTTAACCATACATGTTTTTTTTTCTTCTTGCTATCGTAGCATGCCACGGCGACCCGCGCCTAGCCGCATCCCCCAACGATAGTATACATCGATAGAGTGGCCTTGCTGCATAGCGTCGTCCGGTTCGAGAAACTTTGTTCCCCAACACCACCTACATACATAAGCAAAGTTAGTTTGTTGTAAATTAAAATATATTTTTGTTATTCTTCAGGGTATGGTAGAAGAACTCTCAAATGGTACATGCGTGGCCATGGAAATTGTCGCTAAAGACAAGAGTCTCAACACGGCTGTGGAGTTCAGGAAACTCGTAGGACCTTCGGATCCTGTAAGTTTAAAATTCAAATTCATTTATTGCGATATATGGGTTGGTAACAGGTGGTTATTGCTGCAGTTAAATGTATAGCCATATTCGGCGTTTAACGCATGCAAAATATTGATAAGTAAATTTTAGGTACTAAAAAAAAACAACTCTTCCTAATATGGTTGAATATGTAGTTAGTGAATGTGAGCAATGTGCCTTTCACATAATTCACATACATGGTATATTCTAGTGTACTATCACTGTACGCCACTATTCCAAATATACCATAAACAAGTAATTAATTTTGTAAAAATTTAAAAAAACCCCAACGCAATGAAACGGCTGAACCGATTTTGATCAAACATGGCTAAGAACACTCCCGAAAAATTCACCTTTCAAACAAACAAAAAACTTGAAATCGGTTCGGGAGCTACGATGGGACAGATAGACACACACACACACACACACACACACACACATACACATACACACACACACATACAACACACACACACACACACACACACACACACACACACATAAACACACACACAGGCACGTCAACACCCCTTATAACACCCCTTTGTTTTTACGTCGGGGGTTAAAAAAACATGGATAATCAGTATTCGATAAAGATTCAATCTACGCAAAAAAGTAATCAAAAAACCAGATCCATGAATATGCATAAAAAATGGATACATACATACATACATTTTTTTTTCTCTCTACCCTCAGAAAGACAAACAGTGTTGGAATTTGCGTCGTATTTCGTAAATGTGTTAAAAATAGTTATTCGTACAAATCTATGTTTCGGACTTAATAATCTCGTGATTTATAGACATTCAATTGTGTACAAATAACAAACAAAGTTAAAAATTGTGCCTGTGAAGTACAAACTCAGTGAAAAATTTGTAACGACTTTTTCGAGCCAGTGTCGTATTTTGAGCTAAAATGAAGTGCTTCCAATGTGAGGATGACCACAACGACGATAATACAATACAGTGTGATGGTTGCAAGCGGAATATCTGTTTGCAGTGCAGTAGTCTGACGAGTAGTGAGGCGCGCGTCATGGGGCTAAAGGGCAAGCGGACCCTATTGTACTTGTGCCCTGCATGTCGGGAGGCCTTATTTCAAGTGCCTAAGCTCATCAAATCCTATGACGGGCTACGCCAAGAACTGGATGAGGTTAAGATAATACTATCCCAGCCCAGGAACCCCTCTCCATTAGCGGAGGCAGTCGTGGCCCCCGTGGCCCCGACCCCGCCGCCGCCGGACACCAATGCTATTCTGGAAGAGCTAGTGGAGCGCGAGCATAGAGCCACAAATGTAATCTTGGTTGGTGTGGAAGAATTTGCCTCGGACATTGGTTTGGACAGAAAGCTGCATGATGAGTCAAGTGTCTCGAAAATATTACAAGAAGTTAATAATGGTGGTGACTACTCTAAGAAGGTGGTGTCAGTGCAGCGCCTGGGACGCCGCGAGGATGGTAAAACAAGACCAATAAAGGTAGTACTTACTTCCCGTCAGGATGCCGTCTTGGTTCTTAAGAACAAAAGTAAGGCCAAAAACGGGGTAAGACTGTATGATGACAAGACCCCTATGCAGCGGGAAGAGCTCAACCAACTTAGAGATAGTCTGAAAACGAGAGTTGAAAATGGTGAATCAAACATAACAATAAGATATGTAAAGGGCGCTCCAAAAATAGTAGCCCTTCAAAAAAAGTGATATATGACAATAGAAATCCATATATTGACTTTACTTTTTTGTATACTAATCTTTCATCATTACCTCCAAAATTTGACTTGTTCCTTGTTGAAGTTACAGCGAGAAGCCCATCCATTGCAATTGTTACCGAAACATGGCTTAATACCAACGATCGCAACAGTACATTCAATATACCCGGCTACACCCTGTTCAGGCTTGATCGTAACCACAAAAAAAGAAAGTCTGAGGGCAAAACTAGAGGTGGAGGTGTGGCCATGTATGTGAGAGACAGTCTGCGTGGTATCCCGATAGTGGCTAGACGTAATCCAAGATACATGTGCGAGGAGGTGGAAGCTCTCTACCTTGACATACAATTTAGTACATATCACTTCCTTGTTGTGGGGGTATATCGCCCGGATGACTCCGATGAAGGTACGTGGAGACCACGGGATACCAAAATGATGGAAAATCTTGTAGCCGCTTCAGAGAATAACACTTTAATAATTGTTGGTGACTTTAACTACCCCACCATTAAATGGCCAATTAATGTCAATCAATCCCAGTCAGGCTCAGCAGCACTGTTTAAAGACTTTTTCATCAACAGCAGCCTTCTGCAATTGGTATGTAAACCCACAAGGCTTCGACAAGGTAACGTACCGTCTCTCCTAGATCTAATTATGGTAAATGAGGAAACACTTATTAAAGAAATAATCTATAGACCACCAATTGGCAAAAGTGATCATATCACACTTGAATTTGACCTCCAATGCCATATACAGCCAGTAAAAAGTCAACCCACGTACAGAAGATTCTTTGATTCAGTTGACTATGACGAATACAATGTGCATTTGGAAGAAAACTTACAGGAGGTAAATCCTTCTGGTAATGTGAAACAATTGTGGACGGGAATCTTGGGAGCTATTAATACCACTACCGATAAACACGCCCCTGAAAAACTTATAAGAAATAAATTGAAAAACAAGCCTTGGATTGACAAGTGTGCCTTGGAAATGATTGCAGAGAAGAAACTGTTATGGGATATATATAGATCATCAGGTACAGAGAGTGACTATTCTAGATTTCGCGAAGTGAACAACAGATGTATCTCATGGACAAGGAAACAGAGAAGTGTATATGAATCTAAATTACTAGAACACGGAGATAAAGCTTTCTACTCGTACATTCGCCGCAGCACTACTTCCAAAGTAAGCATCCCTCCGGCTATCAGGACTCGCAACGGAGACTTGGTTACTAATCCCAATGACATAGCAGAAGCATTTGCAGAAGAGTTTCTAAAGGCATACTCTAAGGAACGGGCCATACACCAAGCTACCAAAGTAACCTCGTTTGCTTATGTGGAGAATAATTTAAGTGAAGTATTATTTACAGTAAAAGATGTTGAAAAGGCTATCTCTAAACTAAAGATCCAGTCATCCCCTGGCCCTGACAATCTCCCTTGTTGTGTTCTTATAAAATCTGTAAAGATTTTAGCACCAGCCTTAGCTGAACTACTGAATAGATCTTTTGAATCAGGATACCTTCCTCAGGATTGGAAACATGCCATAGTCACTCCAATCTACAAAAAAGGGGATAAGAGTCAACCTGCAAATTTTCGCCCAATCAGTCTTACTAGCGTGGTAGTAAAAATTATGGTAAAGAATTATTTGTGATAAACTAACTTCATTTTTAAACCAAGAATCCATAATATCAGTAAAACAACATGGTTTTGTCATAAGAAGATCAACTGTTACAAACCTGCTGACTTGTGTCCATAGTTGGAGGAAAGAACTTGATAATAAGAACCCTATTGACATAGTATACCTTGACTTTGAACGCGCTTTTGACAAGGTTCCGCATCAACGTCTTCTACTAAAGCTGGAGCACTTTGGAATACGTGGGCCGCTACTCAAGTGGATTGAGAACTATCTTCTAGGCAGAACATTTCAAGTTCGTGTTGGCAATTGTCTGCCTCAGCAAAAACCTGTTGTAAGCGGTGTGCCACAGGGGTCTGTGCTCGCTCCCCACCTTTTTGGAATATTCATAACGGATCTAGCAGAACTCTTGGTCTCAGAGTGTGCCTTTTTTGCTGATGATGGAAAGTTCTTTGCCAACCCACTTATTAAATCAGGGCAGTTACAAGAAGATTTAATTCGCATACAAGACTGGACAAAGGATTGGATAATCAAACTAAACGCATCCAAATGCAACATTCTCCATTTAGGCAACAATAACCCCAGAGTCACTTACACACTGGATGGAAACATTTTGTCCCCAATCGGCCTTCAGCGAGATCTAGGGGTTAATATCTCATCTAATCTGAAGTGGGGAGACACATTACTATCATAGTCAAGAAGGCGAATTCATTTCTGTATGTTATACGAAGGTCCTTTCTAGCAATGACTGTTGATGTTTTTCGCAAGATTTATAAAACATATACAGTTGTGGTCATATAATTAAGAACGATTTGAAGTTCTAGAAGTTTTTTATTTAAATCGTATCATACACAGAGCTGTGTACCTTCTGAGAAGCAACTAGTTATGTTATATAATAGTCACATTAATAGAGCAACCTGACTTAAGAATAAAGTATGAAATCGCTAACTATTTTTTGCACATTTTATTGATTTTATCAAAGTAACACATTCAAATAGTACTGAAACTGGACAAATAATTAAGAACGATTTATTTAACTGCTCGGGAATTGTTTTGTATGACACTTAGATTTAAAAAATCACAATATTATGTAGCACAGGAAACATAAAAAGAAATTTAATAAATATTTAACTAAAATTAATAGTTAATAGCATATCCACGGCTTTTAATTACAGCTTTACACCGGCGAGGCATTGACTCTATTAATTTTTGACATTTCGCAAGAGAAATAGAGTTCCATTCTTCTAAAAAAACGTCATACAGCTCTCTTAAATTTCCACACTTTGTATTTGAAACCTTTTTCTTTACTTCAAACCACAGATTCTCTATTGGGTTTAGATCTGAACTGTTAGCAGGCCAGTCTAAGACAGAAACTAATTGCGCTGTAAGAAATTCCTTTACGGTGCGTGCAGTGTGCTTTGGATCATTGTCATGCTGGAATGTCCAAATGACCGGTAGAACGTCTTCAGCGTATGGTAACATTGTTTCTTCCAGTATATTTTTGTATTGGAACTGATCCATGTTACCTTCTATCAACTTTACAGGTCCTACACCATGTCCAGAAAAGCAACCCCAAATTTTCACATTTCCACCACCGTGCTTTAATGTAACTTTTGTGTACTTTGGGTCGAATGCTGTATTCGGGGGACGTCGTACATATCGTTTTCTATCAGAACATATTCTGTTTATTTTCGTCTCGTCAGAAAAAAGTACATTTTTCCACTGTTGCACAGTCCAATTTTCATACTTTCTTGCAAATGCAAGCCGGGCTTGCCTGTGGCAAAGTTTTAACATGGGTACCTTTCTTGCTATCCTACCGTGCAATTTTTCTTTTACCAAACGTCTTCGAATAGTGCGTGCTGAGATTGCTGAAGGGTTGTTTTCACCAAAATATTCTTTTCTAAGCTCATTGGACCCTTTAAAAGGATTTTGTTTTGCCATACGAACGATGTTTCGGTCATCCCGAAGAGTTGTTTTTCTCTGTTTAGGTACACGTGGAACATTCGAAGTAGTTTGATACGTAGCAAAATGCTTTACAGCGTGGAAAACCATCGTTTTTGAACATTGCAGATGGTCGGCTATCTTTTTATAAGACCAATTCTTCCGGCGAAGTTTTATTATTACTTCCCTTGTAGATTTATCACAACTTTTATTTTTTCCCATTGTTTTTTCTAAAGAAGCAATCACCTTTAATCTTTTACAGCACGTAATGGCGCCAAAATTATACAAACAGTAACAAATCGACTGAGTGTTCTCTATTTAAATTTGAATAAAGGTATAAACTACTTAGCGTTCTTAATTACGTGACCAACCAGTAATAAGGAATACTTTGTTTAAAAGTAGTGTAAAAAGTTTGCCTATTGATTTTTAGCCAATCATGTGTATCAATGAATACAGTGGTAATATGGAAATGTTTTACGATACCGAGAGAAATAAAAACAAATGCATACAATTAGTTTTGCATCTTAGTTGGAAAAAATCTTCCCTTTATATCAGCGTTCTTAATTATATGGCCACCACTGTATAAGGCCACTACTGGAGTACGGATTTCAGATATGGCACCCCTACTTCAAAAAAGACATAGACCTTCTTGAAAGTGTCCAAAGGAGGGCCACTAAGATACCGCAGGCTCTACGTCGAAAATCCTATGAGGACAGATTACTCACACTACGTCTCACTACTCTTGAGGATAGACGCCTTCGAGGAGATCTTATCGAAACTTACAAGATTATGACCCATCATTACAACCTGCCAAACTTTCATGACATTTTTATTAAAAAAGAAGATCTAAGATCCACACGTGGTCACCAGCTGAAGTTAAACCGTGATTCCGCCGTCTCACTTGCCGCTCATCACTTCTTCAGCAATAGAGTGGTTCACAATTGGAACGCGCTATCAGATGACGTCGTTACTGCTACTTCCGTCAATGCATTCAAAAATAAACTCGACATCTGGCTTCGAACAAATAAATCAGTGCTCAAAAAAAAACTACCATAACTAAGTGACAATATTTCGACTAAATTTTAAATTCTAATACTGTGACGTAGACACATCAGCGAAAGCTGCTCGTCTATAAATTAATAATAAATAATAAATAATAATGCTGGACAGTTCACACAACATTATCTAGCCCCAAGCTAAGCAGAGCTTGTGTTATGGGTACTAGACAACTGATATACTTAATACAATATATTACATAGATAGATATTTTTTATTATACATAGAAAATACCCAGAACACCCTGAACAAATATCTGCGAACGCACAAATATTTGTTCCGAGGCGGGAATCGAACCCGCAACCTCCTGTGTCGCAGGCGAACCTCCGCCCGCCGCGCCACAGAGGTCGTCAAATAATATTATTAATAATAATAATAATAAGCAAGGAACTGCACGGGCGGTTTTACAAGGCCCTCACAGGGCCCGATGTAGATCTGCTCGCTTCAGTAAACTGGTTACGTTTCGGTGACCTCTTTGGGGAAACCGAGGGTTTTGTCTGTGCGATTATGGATGAGGTCATCAAGACGAACAACTATCGAAAGTACATCATGAAGGATGGGACGGTTGATATCTGTAGAGCATGTCACCGTCCCGGAGAATCCCTCAGGCATGTGCTTTCGGGTTGTTCGCATCTTGCTAACTCTGAGTATCTGCACAGACACAACCAAGTAGCCAGGATCATTCACCAGCAACTTGCCCTCCGATACGACCTTGTGGGACCTGAGGTGCCGTACTATAAGTACGTGCCTCAGCCGGTTCTTGAAAATGGCCGTGCCACGCTCTACTGGGACCGGTCTATCATCACGGATAGGACTATTGTTGCCAATAAGCCTGATATCGTGCTGGTGGACCGGTCGGAACGCCGGGCGATACTTGTTGATGTCACTATCCCGCAAGATGCTAATCTCGTGAAGGCCGAGAAAGACAAGTTAAGCAAGTACCTTGACTTGGCTCACGAGATTACCGCCATGTGGGATGTGGATTCAACGATTATCGTCCCGATAGTCGTTTCAGTGAATGGACTGATTGCGAAGAGCTTCGACCAGTACCTTAAGAAGCTCTCGCTAAATAGTTGGATCAAGGGTCAGATTCAGAAGGCGGTACTCCTGGACTCGGCATGTATAGTCAGGAGGTTCCTCTCTCTGCAGCCCTAGCCCCCGACCGTTTGGGCCTCGCTCCGCGGTCGGTGGTTCCCCGTTTTGATTTATATTTTTTACTATAATGTTTTTTACTATTTATTTTTTGTAGATAGTATTCCTTTATAGTGAAAAATATATTTTTTTACGAGATTTTTAATAAATGAGTGTTATAATAATAATAATAATAAAAAAGTAATCAAAAAACCAGATCCATGAATATGCATAAAAAATGGGGACATACATACATACATACATACATACATACATACATACATACATACATACATACATACATACATACATACATACATAGACACACGCCTCTTTCCCCGAAGGGGTAGGCAGAGCCTCAATGGGCTTCTTTTCACAGTGGGTTGCACAATTGTGCAATATAGACGTGACGAGTGGTGAGCTTATCGCCGCCATTGCTTCCAGTAATAACACATTCTATAATAAGCTAGCAACCAGGACAAATCTTATGCCATCGAATCTTATCAACAAGTCCGGGTAATCCCTTAGTTGGCTTTTACGACATCCACGGGAGGAGACGGAGGCGTCTATTCCTAGGCCGGACACACCACGGTTCTATTTGTTTTCAGGAAATAGCACGGCTGCTCCGTCCGCATACACTTCGAGCCAAGCTGGGGAACACAAAGGTCCAGAACGCAATACACTGCAGTGACCTAGCTGAGGACGGACTTCTAGAAGTGGAATACTTCTTCAAAATACTAGATTTATAAAGTTTGTACCTATTATTACGGGTTTAATTTGAATGCAGTTATAATCACCAACCAGTTACGGGACACCTAACGCCATGATCCAATAAAACATTGACCCGTTTAAGGTGGATGCGCAAGCATGCGGCGCCAAATTCAATTTTTTTGATGTTTTTTGCCCATTACAGCTCATCAAAACTTCTTCAGATAGCGAAAGTTGAGTTCGCGATAACTAGGAGGCTTAACACACATGTTTTAATTGATAGTATCTTATAAATATCATCAGGTTAGCTATGATACCCCAACACATTTTTACAGTGTTTTTTTTTTGTTTATGGGTATCGTTGCTAAACTGATGATATTTATGAGATACTATCAATTAAAACATGTGTGTTAAGTCTCTTAGTTCTCGCGAACTCAACTTTCGCTATCTGAAGAAGTGTTGATGAGCTGTAATCGGCAAAAAACACAAAAAAAAAAGAATCTCGCGCCGCTAGCGTGAGCATTCACCTTAATAAGTATTGGTTGGTGAAAATAGGCATAGACTATGATTTTTGTAATCATTTTATAATATGGATGTAATACTTACTATGTAAGTATTTTTTTGGGTTCAGTAATGTGGACTTGTTGAATTGGTTGGTCAGGTTATCAAATTGTCGGTGTTGTATTCTCTTATGATATTGTGATTGTATTGTTGTGCGCACAGACCTATATCAAGATAGACACCGCAAGTGCACCTACTTCCCGTGTCACTTGTCTGATGTACCTATTAGCAAACCGCAAAATAGGTCCGTGCTGAAAACCAGCGCAGCATTATGCTGAGCACGGACCCTTTTTGACAGCACTATACACGGCAGTTTATATTGTAAATTGTAGCGTGTATGGTTTTTATCAAAATCAATTTTTACTTTACTTTACTTTACTTAAATCAGTTCGCTCTCGGCTGTCTTCGCGATAGCACATACATTACATACATAGACACACGCCTTTTTCCCCGAAAGGGTATAGGCAGAGCCTCAAATGGGCCTCTTTTCACCGTGGGTTACACCATAGTGGGAAATAGACGTGACAAGTGGTGAGCTTATCGCCGCCATTGCTTCCCACGACTGACTAGGCTAACGCTTTCTTCTAGTAATAACACATTCCATAATAAGCTAGCAGCCAGGACAAATCTGATACCACGTCGTGATAGCACGTCGGATGTTAATATAAAAATTCCTAATTGCGCCATAGTGAACTGTAAAAATACTTTGAAACCAGCAAGCCGTGCGTTTTTTTTTAACTTTGTTAGACCTTTGTTTGACCACGACCTCACCTGTAAAAGAATGAATGGAGAATAAATGAAATCCTGCGAATGGAGATATTTCTTAGCATAGTAGGTACAAAATAAAACGCCACGCTTGGTTTCATACAAATTTACGTGTTTGCGGTGTCTATCTTGATATATGGTCTGTGGTTGTGCGCCATATTGCTCAAATATATTACGCCTGAATTTATTTATATCGGTTCAAATTCAAACGATATATCAACTGCCTATTTATAAGCTTTTACTGTTAAAATAGCTGAGGTATTCTTTATTACATTTTTTTTATTACATTTTGAATTATTACTTGAAGTCTTTATGTTTTACCGCGTTCACAAAATGTGAAATCGTTATGTTTCAAACAGGACTGGAGGAAACTCAGATATCGCTTTATAAAGCAATCGGCCCAGTAACAAAAAAAAGTGGGCGACCTTTTTCATTTCTGACTGCAGATTCGTATTTTCTGACCACAGAGACCCTCATATATCGATTTTGAAAGCAATCGATCCAGTAACTGGTAAACCTATGCGCACCGGACTACGGAAATAAATACACACATCAACACGGTCTAGGGATATTTTTAAAAAAGCGAATTACTATCAATGTGTTAATTATTTATATGACATGTATATATTTAAAAGATACGTCATATTAATATTCTACCATTTTTTAATAATGGTTAAGGTACTTCGATAAAAATTTAAGGATTTTATGAAAAAAAAATGAAGCATAGACGGAAACCGTATATGAATTAACTTTTAATTTATGAGTAAAAACTGAAAAAAATAGAAAAATCATTTAATTTGTGTTTATAAACTTGAAGTTAGTAGTCTGAGAAAGCGCCCATGATGTTCATAACACATCGGCAACGATTCGGCATGCTCAGAACAAGGTTGTCAATGTCTTGCTGCGGAATATTGTCCCATGTCCTTCTGAGGTGCGCAAAAAGTTGATCTTCTGTAGCCAGATTTTCAGGAACTTCCTTCAGAGCTCTTCTTTGCAGCATATCCCACGCATGCTCAATGGGATTTAGATCTGGCGATTGAGCAGGCCAGTCTAAGGCCCTAACATTGTGTGTATGTAACCAAGCTGCTACCTTTCTCGCCGTGTGTGCCCGGGCATTGTCGTGCATGAGCAGGAAATCTTGCCCCATTTGTGTTCTGTGGGGCAAGATTACGGGCCCCAGCACCTGTTGGACGTATCGTTCTGCCGTCATATTGCCCCGCACCCAAACGAGATCCGTCCGTCCTCCAAGACGAATTCCTGCCCAAACCATAATTGTTCCTCCTTGGTATGGGTGAACTTCCTGAGGGTTCTGAAGACGGATTCATCGTCCAGGAACTCGCCAAACACGCGTCCTTCGTGAATCTGGATGGAAGCTGAACCTGGATTCATCCGTGAACAGCACATTGGACCATTCCTCACGGCCCCAGTCCACGTGGTTCCGAACCCATTCTAATCGTCGTCCACGATTGCCTCTCCGTAAAGGTGGGACCCGGAGTGGTCTACGAGAGCGTAGATTGCTTTCATGCAGTCGCCTTCTTACAGTTTGGCCACTCACAAGCACTTGGTGTTCCACTCGCAGCCTTTGGACCAATTGAGTCGCCGTTGCATTTGGTTGAGCTCGCGCAGTAATTTGCAAAAATCGGTTTTGTCTGGGGGTAGTGATGCGACTTGGCCCCCGGTGCCTCTCCGCTACTTCACCTGTGGCACGATAGCGTGTCCACAATCTTGAAATTACATTTTGGTGGGTCCCTATGGCCTCAGCAACATTACGCTGAACAGACCCAGCTTCCAGCATTCCCACAGCTCGTAACATCTCCGCCCTCGTCAAATGATGGCGTTGCATGGCTACAATACCTCAATTTTAACTTTATCTTTCGTTTAAAAATGAAAAGACATTTTTATGCCACCGAAACAAAAGAATTTTCAAAAAAAATTATTTGGAATTAGTCTGAGATAAATTACAAACAAATCGGTGTATAAAAGATTCTAATGCAGCCAGTACTTTTCGAGTTATTTAATTGAGTATGAAATATCCATAGACCGTGTTGATGAGTGTAGTACGAAAAGCTTCGATCACAGTTCGATACAGAACATCTGTGATCGAAGACGAAATTGGTTGCTTTTTCTTACAAACGTAATAGCACAAATATGGGCGAACAGAGTATAATTTTACACTGAAATCACTGTTTTTGGCTTTTTTTTTGGTCATTTTTTGCGGCAAATCATATTTGGTTGAAGAAATCAGTGGATTTATAGCGAGAATAACATCGAAATTTTAGTCCATACAAGTAATTTCGATGTTATTTTCGCTATTAGTCCACTGTTTTCTTAATATGATTTGCCGCAAATAATGACCAATATAAAACAACAGTCATTTCAGTGTAAAATGAATTGTTTGTCTGTCACTCTGTTCGCCCATATTTGTGCAAATACGTTTGTATGAAAAAGTAACCACCTTAATTTACGCTATTATAAAAGTAAAGGAAATTTTATAAAATGCATTTGGTTTTGACGCAATTGGTTCAGCTATCGGCAAGATCTTTTGTAAAACTTTGATACTAATCTTTAATTCAACGATTGTACAATAAAAGACTGATACATTAGATCCTACCTTCTTATTTAAACTTATTCTTTCTATAATAATTACATACCCTAAAATAAAATAAAACTTGTAGCGATTCTGTGCATCATTCTCTAAATTTAAATTAAAACTGCGCTAAAATTATCGCGGTCTCTTTTATTTCAGTCTACTAGAAATAGTCCAGTCAAGTTAAACATAAAAAGTGGGTCGTGCTTGCAAAAGTTCTGGTCACGCTGATTTTTTTATATGTTGTTAGGACCTTTGACGTGGGGTGCGTATTTTAGAAGATATTCCACAAAGTAAACATTTCGAAAAAAAACCATTTAGGTAAAAATTGCCTATTTTTGGAGAACTGTATCTTGGGAACCAATGGCTTTATAGAGCTCGCGCTAGTGTAAAATTGCATCAAATTTAGTCTACTTTAAAAGTAACTGTACCGATCAGACCCTTCCATCACCAAGATATTGAGCAAAAACTGTAAAAACCCCCAAAATTCCATGGTTTTTAGGGCACACTGCCGAACGCACAGCACTTGGATATAAGGTCCTAACAACATATAAAAATATCAGCGTGACCCGAACTTTTGCAAGCACGGATCTACTTCTTGACTGGACTAAAAGGTCGCGCGATAATAATTACAATTTAGAGGGCGTTTACCGCTAGGTAATAAAGGTAACCACGAATCGTAAGACGCTATGTTGATCGGCCCGCTCGCGATGATCGAAGGTCGTTAGGGTATTCCTTAGGGTTCCGAACCTGAAAAGGTGCGTTCAGTTCAAATACTGCGTTTCAGTTCTACCTTTATAATGCGACCTGCTAAGGAGTAATACACTACCGTCGTCTGTCTTTCTTGAAAACTATAATCTGGGTCTGTTCAAGGCAAGAGTGAATAGGAGCCTTCTAGACCTTCGTGCTCCATCTTCGGCCACATCGTCACTTACCAACAGGTGAGATCGTGGTCAAACAAAGGACTACCAATGATAAAAAAAAAACAATGGAATCATTACCTTGGGTGAGTGAGTGAGTGAGCGGGCACTCCTGCTACCACAATTCTCTTAAGAGTCTGGGTATCACAGGAGTTACCCTCACACGTGGGTGTGTGTATGTGTAGGTGTGTGTTTGTGTGTCTGTGTTTGTGTGTGTGTGTGTGTTTATGTATGTGTGGGTGTGTGTTTATGTATATGTATGTGTGTGTTTGTGCACAGATAAAAGAATACTATCCTATAGGACCACCTTGTTTCTGTCTGTCTGTCCGTTAACACCCTTTTTCGGATGAAAAAGTAAGGAATCAACTTGTAGTGTATAAAAAAATACAAAGATCTGTGAGCTTATAGTGCCCCAAAAAAATCAAGCTTCGAACTCAAGAATTTAAAAAGATATGACAGTGAATTCTAATATTTGTATGAAAATCGTCAAAATTATAAACCTCTAAGGTAATCTCGTAATAAATGTAATAAAAAAAAAAACTGCCTTTCGAACCGGGCTGTGTTCCGGTTTGAAGGGCATGGGCGCCGCTGAAATTACAGGCACAGGGACTATCTTTGTGTCTCAGGGTGGCGGCCGCAGTGCAATGCCGCATAGGGCGCGTCGAGGTGGACGTGACCTAAACATCTGCTTGTTCCATCGTCACATCTTATATTTATTAAACAAAGTCGTGTTAGTTACACCACTTATAACTCAAGAACGGCTGAACCGATTTGGATGAAAATTGGTGGGGAGGTAGTTTAGAACCAGGAGATTGAAGATTTATTTATCATTTAATGGCAAGTAAAATTTATTTAATATATTATTCTTAAAACATTCATAAAGTATGGAATAAAATACAGATACCTAAACTTTATTCACAGGTACGATACCTACTCCCAAGTTGTGAAACAATCATCTGCCTTCTCAAGAATACATTGGTAAGTAAGCTGATGCATGGATTGTTATGTAGGTACCTATTCGTCTTCGTGGCTCAGATTAAATAATAGTAGGTAGTACGTGCTCGCGGGTTGATGAGCGTGCCTGTGTGAGGGGCCCTGGCTCATAGAATACGTGATAGTTGTGTCGGGGCCACTGCTAGCGCTACTGAGTTAGCACGTACCAACTGCAACTATGCTGTACCTGTATAGTGTATCTACTTCGCGCCAGTCGCGAGCAAACCTTCAGTACCGCAGCCGCGCGTACGCACCGTGCGGCCACACACACCCGCGCGTCTCTATAACAAAGTTCACACGAACAATTTCACGAAACTGCAAACCGCGACTTTCCGATTGGTGATCTTAGTGCGAATACGACGATAAATATTCAAATGTTTTCACGTTACTTGATAAGGTTTTTCATTTTGCCACTGCTGTAAGTACCTACAATTGAGTATGCGTTTCATGAATTGCTTCAAGAAATAGGTACCTACTTTAGGTACCAAACATCGAAATGTTTTTGTTGAAAATTTATGAAAGCCTTGGTGTGTTCTGCCTACTAATATTTATTCTGTGCTAAAAATCCCCTTCGTCTCATTCTATGGATGTATAAAATCCGATTATGGGATTACACCAGGGGATGGGCAGCAGCGTCCATCTGAGTACCTACTCATCACCAATACTGTGAACAATAATTCGCCTGCCAAAGCGTGGTGGTTATGGCAAATCCCCGCATTGCATTCTATGGAGGAGTCCAGCAGTGGACGTCTAAATGTTGGTGATATGATGATGACGATGATTTGACTGATGATTGTTATTGAGGTAGGCAATCAGAAAAAGGCCGATCTAGTATTATCCATCGATAAAAGGCCGATCTAGTATTATCCATCGATAAAAGGCCGATCTAGTATTATCCATCGATAAATTCCGTTGGACTTCCGACTATATTGACATGCTCGCTGTCACCATCACAGATAGTCATCGGAACTTGAATGGTAGGTATGCGAAATTTCAACTCAATCGTATAGGTAACGAAAACTGGGACAACATTTGCATGATTGATACCTACATAACATACCTAATAACGCGGTGAGCTTTACATATCATAAATTTTATTTAAATAAGTAATAAAAATATTTTTCAAAAAAAGCTTTTAAAAATGTACATCCGATTGATCAAAATGAGCCGTGTTAATATTATCAGTCTACTATTATCCATCGAGGAGTTCCATTGTACGCCTTCCGTCTCCATCATCAGATCAGCTCGCTTTCACCTTATTGTATTGTCATCGCAACTTGACAGGTGTGTAAAGGGATCTTCTCTTATATAAGGAACTACTCAAAATGTCAGCTCAATCGAAGTCTAGAAGTGGTTCTAACTCAGCTTGCAAGATTTGACAAATAACAAGAAACAAATAAACATTACAAGTGAATCCAAAGTTTGTAAACAAAAATTGCAAATAAGTTATACATAGGTAATTAATATAGTAGGTAGGTACATATACCTCCATATAAACTAGGTTTAAAAAAAACATACTTTCACTAGGTTCTTTAAAAGCCCAGTTTACATTTCTGTCAATTTCTGACCGCGCGCTTGTCATCGCAATGTATTGTAATTTAGAGCAAGGAGCTTACTTTATTTGGTATAATTTTTGTTTGGAATTACGCTTTATTCATCAAAATAAATCGTGGTAAACTGCCGGTATAATTCTTGGAAATAGGAAGTTTAGGGAGTTAGGAAAAAGGAAAAAAAATTGTTTAATAATCGATATTCTAGTCTATTACGATTCAACAAGAATATGTGCCTGATTTAGGTTTTTTTTCATACAATATGATGACAATATTATGGTTAGTAAAGGAAATAGGACTCTGAAGTTTAGTTGTTTTTGATGGGGAGATTGATCATTGATGATGATGATTTCATCTAGGCCGATTTTGGTCACGGCGACTATTTATTTGCTTTATACGAAAGAGCTTATTTATTTTTATTTTTATACTGTGTCAATAAAATAGATTTTCCTTTTATTCATTTATTCAACAATGTAAGTTTTTCGTATGATGTTAAATTAGGCGCTTCAAATCTTAGATTACTCGCATCAGAATGTGAACCGCCTCATTTGTCACCAGCTATCTGCATTTGATCCATACTCCGAGTGACATTGGTGGAAAATAAGCTCGACTTATAAAAGATTTCCAAATAATTCCATAATCGTTAGCAAATCGATTTGACTTACCTATTATTTAAGTAGGTATTTATATTAGAATTATACTAATTTGGAGCAGGCTTAGGGTAAGCGACAACAAATATTCATAAAATGAAGCAACGCACCGCTCGTTGTTTTTTGTTAACTCGCTTTCTTTAATAACTTGTGCTGATTATTTGTTTGTCTGTTCGGTGACTAACATGACTTGAAACTACAAACATAGCTCGTAACTGGATGAGAATATAATACCACAGATAAAATAATACTACACTACTAGTATAGCATTATTTTATCTATACACAATACTAACTAAAAGGCACAAAATAATTGTTCACTTAAATATCCTTAGAGCGCTGCAGGCCTTTGCTCGATGTAAATATCAAATTACTATATTATTTAAATATCACGTAAAATATAGCAAACAAAATAATCCATACGAGTCAGTCCGGAATCATTTAATTTTGTAAGCGATTGTATGTATTATCTAAATATTGACCCAATAACTCAAAATTACAGATGTTTTTGTGTTTTTTTACATCGAGTTTGGTAAAAGTCAGCCCTTGGAATTATAATGTAGTATACAATCTATGAGACCCTACCTAAATAGAGGGTGTAGTGTAGAGTAGGTACTACAAAACACAAGAGTACCTACTAAATAGAGGGTGTAGTGTAGAGTAGGTACTACAAAACACAAGAGTACCTACTAAATAGAGGGTGTAGTGTAGAGTAGGTACTACAAAACACAAGAGTACCTACTAAATAGAGGGTGTAGTGTAGAGTAGGTACTACAAAACACAAGAGTACCTACTAAATAGAGGGTGTAGTGTAGAGTAGGTACTACAAAACACAAGAGTACCTACTAAATAGAGGGTGTAGTGTAGAGTAGGTACTACAAAACACAAGAGTACCTACTAAATAGAGGGTGTAGTGTAGAGTAGGTACTACAAAACACAAGAGTACCTACTAAATTGGATTGATATGGAAATAACCAGACTTGGACTTCCAGGCCTGACCCTCAACTGTAGTTGCTGATCCATCACTATTTGGCTACGAGGAACAACCCCCCCATACCACCCCTTGAATCACTCGTAGTTATTACTCGTAGGTACCTACCTACTTATATTCTAGACTGTGTTGTGTAGAAAAATACAAGCCCATTCAAAATAAAGGAACAACAGCTAAATAAGTAATTACTTAATTATGTAATAGTGGTTGAAGTACAAATGCCATGACGGATTGCGATTTGCGACAGAATTCGTGAACATCACATTATTTTGCCTTTGTTTGTTTTGGTACTCGAGACATACATAATGAGTAGTTTGCCGGAAAAAATGTACACCAAGTATACTAAGGCCCAAGTTCACGAACAAATAAATCGGTGGGTACCGTAACCAATCGTCAAAGTGACAGATAACGTATGAAAACATCTGTCAAAAAGAGTTGTTTAAGCTAAAACAGTCGTTTAAACGTTCGTTAATGTGTTGGTGAAAACCTACCTTAGTGAAGTACAAAGCTACACCTGACATTACAGCCTAAAATAACTGACAAAAGTTGGGAGTAGCAGTCACATAAAGTGCAATCGAAATCAAAATTGCAAAGTATCTACGACAGTCGGTATAAGTTTTAGGATAAATCAAAAAATTCAATACCATTAGATCTTTGTTAGAAAATCCTAATTACAATTATATCCTGCAAAATCTGAAGCAAAGAATTAACCTATAAATAGGAGCCTATAAGAAGTACCGGTTGCCGGTTGTAAATCAAGAGGCGACCATTTTTTGTAGTCGTTTACTTTGCGCGCAATTATTTATTAAGTATTTATTTTTATCTTATCATAAAACCTCGAGACAGTTGCCATCTTTGCATGTCCTAATTAAAATGCAACCAGCTAGTTTTAAGTAGAGTTAAAAACTATTTGCACAAATGCCTACTTCGTCTAGACTATCTTGCTGTCATTGAATACTTCATATTTGTAGTTTGCGACATGCAGGATGCATGCAACACAATTTTTATGCAAATTAAAATGATATACCAACATGAAAATGGCAAATGCATAAGGTTCTTTTAAATGTATATGACAAATATTAGGTTTTGACTTCCGTGCTTCCGTGCCACAGTTTTTGACAACTTTGTCATATACGTATGACCTAATAAATTCGTCAAAATGCTGAGTAAATGCAGTGGAGACTATGAAGTTTATATACTGTACGCTGTACCATTTCACCATAATTTTCCGAGGACAGAACTGATCGGTCGACTGAAAGAAACGGTTTCAGGATAAACTGACGCACGTTAAGTACCTACGCCACTTTCTTTGTACACATGATCCGTTGGGTATCGACGGATTTTGTAAGTTTGCGCGTTTCCACGCTCACAAGCTTTTCAAAAAATCCGATTTTAAAATCCTTAAATTAATGTTTTTCTAAAAAACTATATGAGGCTTTATCTGTCCTCCTCCCCCCTCCCCCTCACCCCACCCCCAAAAACGGGAGGCCCGTTTCTAATGCTAATAAAAAGTTATAAACCCAGTTTCCGTCCCTCCCCCCTCCATCCCTTTAGAATGCGACAACTGAATGGTAACAGTTGTCGGTGGGGGACTCCGGAACTTCGGTTTCGAAGGCCTGGCTTCTCTACTAAGTATAGGTACTTATATATATATTTATATATATCACAACTTTCAATCTGAAATGGTTAGTTCTGCGACAAAAATGTGTACCTATGAATTTATTGTGGGAAACTTTTGGTAATCATTCAATACAACTTATAGATCACAGTTTATAAGCAAACAAACTAAAAAACGTCACCCTTAGAGCCCCCCTCCCTCCCCGGGCCTGGGGAGGGGAGCTCTCCCCTCTCACCAGGTAAATTTAATTTCTTCAATACCGGACCTCTAAACAATGTTTCAACACTCCGGATTTTTATCATCCGATTTGTTTATTTTTACTGGGCTATTATATGCTTCTACTGTAGGTATAGGTGTTTAATGCAGTGAGTGTTTTTATCATCCGATTTGTTTATTTTTACTGGGCTATATGCTTCTACTGTAGGTATAGGTGTTTAATGCAGTGAGTGTTTTTATCATCCGATTTGTTTATTTTTACTGGGCTATATGCTTCTACTGTAGGTATAGGTGTTTAATGCAGTGAGTGTTTTTATCATCCGATTTGTTTATTTTTACTGGGCTGTATGCTTCTACTGTAGGTATAGGTGTTTAATGCAGTGAGTGTTTTTATCATCCGATTTGTTTATTTTTACTGGGCTATATGCTTCTACTGTAGGTATAGGTGTTTAATGCAGTGAGTGTTTTTATCATCCGATTTGTTTATTTTTACTGGGCTATATGCTTCTACTGTAGGTATAGGTGTTTAATGCAGTGAGTGTTTTTATCATCCGATTTGTTTATTTTTACTGGGCTATATGCTTCTACTGTAGGTATAGGTGTTTAATGCAGTGAGTGTTTTTCTCCTTTCTTTGCATTTTTCTTCAGATTTGTTTCGTTATTTTAGCTGTTACTGTTTGTTTAAAAGTTAAAAGTGTAATGTTGGTTAAACCCGGAGCTCAGTATGTTTTTTTACACTCTACATTCACATACTTTAGTCTTGATCCCACTCTAGGATCGTGTCGTGACAAATGATCAAAAATTGATTTGCAAAAGGAGCAAATATAAAAATAAAACACTTTATATTATAGGTACTGCATAGTTTCGAAATTAACCGTCAATATTTTCTCTATTGTAACATATCGCCGAGTGTGTTTATGTTAGCTCGAACCTTGCTCGTAACAATATGATCGGCAGTTAAAAACGTTTGATTGGGTTATATTTATTGCTTCTTATTTCCCGTGCCATTGTCTTCCTCCATTGTTTTCGAGCGAGCCATGTTGAGTATAGCTGTTGAACGCACAAGCCTCAAAACTAACGTTTTCTACATGGAAATCGGTTAATTCCGTGGCTGCTGTCAAAAAATACGTGTCATTGATAAAACCTTCGACCAAAGTAAAATAAACTTTGGTCGGAGGATAAAACCGCTCCATTTTTTTTAAAAATCTAGGTACTTCTTATGTTAAGCGGTAAACTCAGCCATTAACAATGCATTACCTTATAGGTCATGTCCACCTAGGACGCGCCCTATGTGGCATTGCAAGCTTTTATTTAACTTGCATAGTATGTATGTTCGGGTCAATTCTTGAAACAGAATTTTAAACAGTTATCCTCAACCGATTGAGATGAAATTTGGCATGCCTGTCAAGTTCCGATGACAATACAACATTATGGTGACAGCGAGCTGATCTGTTATTGGAGACAGAAGGTAGACAACGGAACTCCTCGGCAGATAATAGTAGACTGGCCGTGTTTAGGCTCAATTTGATCAGCACACGGTTCCGATCACTAATTTCGGTAAAGTTTGTATTGAAAAGTATATATTTTCAGCATAAAACTTATTTACATTTGTAAGCTCTTTTTTGACCACTATATATTTACATTACCTACAGAAATCCCTCTTTAAATTATCTTTGTAGTAAAAACAGAAAGCTATATAATGTTATTGGTCGTTTTAATTATGAAAAGTACCAGCAAAAAACTTACTTATTTACATTATTAAGCTCTTTTTTGACCACTGGCTAGTTACTTACATTACCTACAGAAACCCCTCGTTAAATTATCTTTGTAGTAAAAACAGAAAGCTATATAATGTTTTTGGTCGTTTTAATTATGAAAAGTACCAGCAAAAAACTTACTTATTTACATTATTAATCTCTTTTTTGACCACTGGCCAGTTACTTACATTACCTACAGAAACCCCTCGTTAAATTATCTTTGTAGTAAAAACAGAAAGCTATATAATGTTTTTGGTCGTTTTAATTATGAAAAGTACCAGCAAAAAACTTACTTATTTACATTATTAATCTCTTTTTTGACCACTGGCCAGTTACTTACATTACCTACAGAAACCCCTCGTTAAATTATCTTTGTAGTAAAAACAGAAAGCTATAATTCATGTTTTTGTCGTTTTTACTAACTCGCGATAATTATCTAGAATAATTATCCTCTACAATTTGCAAACTACTTACGATATTTATCTAGAGGTGTTGCTCTACAATTTGCAAACTACTTACGATATTTATCTAGAGGTGGTGCTCTACAATTTGCAAACTACTTACGATATTTATCTAGAGGTGTTGCTCTACAATTTGCAAACTACTTACGATATTTATCTAGAGGTGTTCCTCTACAATTCGCAAACTACTTACGATATTTATCTAGAGGTGTTGCTCTACAATTCGCAAACTACTTACGATATTTATCTAGAGGTGTTGCTCTACAATTCGCAAACTACTTACGATATTTATCTAGAGGTGTTGCTCTACAATTCGCAAACTACTTAGATATTTATCTAGAGGTGTTGCTCTACAATTCGCAAACTACTTACGATATTTATCTAGAGGTGTTGCTCTACAATTCGCAAACTACTTACGATATTTATCTAGAGGTGTTGCTCTACAATTCGCAAACTACTTACGATATTTATCTAGAGGTGTTGCTCTACAATTCGCAAATTACTTACGATATTTATCTAGAGGTGTTGCTCTACAATTCGCAAACTACTTACGATATTTGGCTCCTACTCACTTTCCACCTAGATTTTTATGCATATTCGTTTAATTTGAGATGTTCGTTTTAGTTTATTTTCACCCTACCAGAATTCCTATCAGAAGCAGAGCAGAATTTATTACACACTTTTTTAAAGGTCCACGATACTATATAGTATTTTTTTATCTGTGACGTTACTCAAATAGATGTGGGGTCAAATCGAAAAACCGAGCGTTAACAAAAAGTGAAGTCCTTATGTTTTCTGTTTTGGACTGGAGTAAACTCCAGTCGCGCGTAGGTCCTGACTATCACCATTTTTTTAATTCACTTCCATTCACGCCTTTTCGCTTGTTTCATTGTCTGGAATCAATTCTGATTTGTTACACTTTGTCGATGAAAAATTCAACAAAATTTGCATAGACCTTGGTTTTGGATGACAATACAATATAAGGGTGACGGCAAGCTGATCTGATGATGGAGACAACAACGTACGGACGGTGGACAACAGAACTCCTTGATGGTTAATAGTAGAATGGCCGTGTTTGTGCTCATGTTGATCACCTCACGGTTCTGCTTACTAATTTAATCATCATACCTACACAAGATAAAGATCTTAAACTCGTATAAGATACACATTTCAAGAAAGTTGGTTTTGAACAAGTAACTATTTTGTAAAAAATTAAAAAACCCTCAACGCAATGAAACGGCTGAACCGATTTTGATCAAACATAGCTAAGAACACTACAGAAAAATTCAAATAAAAAAAAAAAAAAAAAAAACGGTTCATCCGTTTGGGAGCTACGATGACACACACTCACACACACACACACACACACACAACCAGACACGTCAAACTTATAACACCCCTTCGTTTTTGCGTCGGGGGTTAAAAATACATCCAAGAAGGAAATCGTCCAATCACTGTGCGAAGACGTCGTTTGCTTATCTCTAAGCTATAAACTACTTATATTTACCTATACTTACATTGCTTATACCACAGATAAAATAATACTATACCTGATACCTAGGGTCTATTTTGTTAACCTGTTCAGATCAATCTAAGCATATAATTGCATGGTTCTACAATGAACCTAAGTTATGTTGATATGCTAGCAACATCTTTGTATTGTTCTGGCAATAATTTCTTTCATCCTGTATTGGAAATTGGTTCTAGCGGCTGTGTTATCTTTGACCATTTTTGATATTACAATAAACCCGTTTCCCACGCATTTTATTTCGTACATGTGCCTAATTTGTATAAGTACCCTAATTTGTTGCCCTAATATTTTGTATACCTACATAATCCGTGTACAACGGTGCTGGCTGCACTTTTAGAATTACCTTCTACATTTAAGATTACTTTATAGTGTTATATATAAAATAAATAAAATAATTAATACATTTCAAATCTTGTGGGTATATTTTGTAGACAAGTGTTTTTTTTATACTTCTTGGAAAGACGGATCAAGGCGATGGCCCACCTGATGTTAAGTGTTACCCTGTGCCTATGAAAAGTGCATTATCACATAGGTCACGTCCACCAAATACGCGCCCTATGTGGCATTGCACTGCGCCCGCCACCCTGAGACATAATGATGAAAAGTCTCATGTGCCTGTAATTTCACCGGCACCCATACTCTTCAAACCGGAACACAGTAATGCGAGCACTACTGCTTTATGGCAGAAATAGGTATGGAGGTAGTACTTCCCCGGATGAAATCTTTAACAAAAAAACACTAACTACTAAAAAACTGATTTATACCTACTGCTCTTTGGCAAGAAATGTTACCTAGGGACTTCCCCACTGTTTAAATACCTACTATAAGAAGTAAGATAATAGTGGTCGCGTGAAAAAACCTACTATTTGCTGAAGTGCAAGTACTAATAAGTTAATACTAAGTGGTAGTACTTCCCCGTACGACTTCTGATGTATGTAAATTTTGTTGCAGAAACCAACAATAAGCATTTTCCATGTATCAAGAACATCGACAAGCGAGCATTTGCGAGGAAGGCTGGGTGACGAAGGATTTTCCTACTTAGAGACATCTGTTGAGTGAATAATACCGCCAAGATGAAGATGTTACGCTCCTTCGTTAAAAGGATCACTACTGACCTGAAGCAGAAGAAACTCATACCTTTAAAGGTTTTATTCTTCGTTCATGCCTCAAGTAAGTATTATCATCATTATCAGCCTACAGAAGTCAAGGGGGGGCTTTTGTCCAGCAGTGGACTTAGTTAAAACTACGATGGTCTGATGGAAGGCATGGAAGCGTACATCCACTGACTTCCTGCGACATCTATAAAGTCTTCCACTTTATTCTCCAACAGCTATCTGTCCTGCGAGCTATATGGCCCGCCCATTGCCACTTCAATTTGCTAATTCTGAGAGCTATGTGGGTGATCTTGGCTCTTGTAAGGAGTATGTATTCTATTACGTAGTCTTAATATATAAAGTAGTTAAAAAACGTAAATGCGATGTAACGTTCCTTCAATGGTCACAAGCAGCCTTCTCCTAGTCGACCTCTGTGGCGCGGCGGGTGAAGGTTCGCAGTAGGTTGCGGGTTCGATTCCCGCCTCGTAACAAATATTTGTACAATCTGCAGATATTTGTTCAGGGTTTTCTGGGTATTTTCTATTTATAATAAAAAATATCTATCTATCTATCTATTTAATGTATTGTATTAAGTATAATCAGTTATCTAGTAGCCATAACATATGCTCTGCTTAGCTTAGGGCTAGATAATGTTGTGGGAACTGTCCAGAATTATTTAGTTATTTATTTTATTTATTTTTCTATGTTATTCAATACCACAAATACTTCAATATCTTCAATACCTAGCTGGTTTCAATTTATTGTCATTGTCAGTTTCCATTGTCGGGAGTTTTAAATTTTTTATATGCGTTTAATGTAACGCGTTGTTTTTCAGCGCTTTTCGTGCTGTATCCATACCTCACGATCCACATGCGAGAGCTGGGCATCAACGTGGAGGAGACGGCCATCATGTCGGCTGTCACGCCCGTGGTCTCCATCGTGATGCCGCCTCTGGCCGGTATGCTGGCCGATAAGATTGGTAACTTTCGGGTAAGTACACGAACTGAAGCCCAATTCTCGTAATAAACAATAGTCAAAGTAAACGTCGATGTCTTAAAAATAATCAAGGTATTCCTACATCAATAAATAAATAAATAAATAATGCTGGACAGTTCACACAACATTATCTAGCCCTAAGCTAAGCAGAGCTTGTGTTAAGGGTACTAGATAACTGCTAGACTTAATACAATACATTACATAGATAGATATTTTTTATTATACGTAGATAATACCCAGAACACCCTGAACAAATATCTGCCACAATGTATAATCATAATCAAGTCAAAATGGTTGATTTGTAAAAGCCAACTAATGGATTACACTAGGGCTTGGGCAGCAGATTCCAACTGAGTACTCAACATACTGCGATAGTGAAGCAAGCGTATAGTGATTATGGCTAATCCCCCATTGCAAGATGGCGGAGGCATCCAGCAGTGGTCCTCTGACAGCTTATGATGATGATGATGATGATGATGAATTAGATTGCCAGTCAAATGAACAACCGACCTTGATTACTTTGATTTAATGACTTGCAGATATAAACTAAGTAGAAAGAGATCAGAAACTAATTTGTAATGAGATCTATAGTCTACTAATAGTAGAGCACTAGTGCGGGACATATTTACCTGATACTTACTAGCGTTTTGCTCTTCGGCTTCGCACGCGTAGTCGTTGGGATAATAGCAGCCCCCAGCATCCATCCAAACAGCAATTTTGTGAAAATTAAAAAAAATCTCAATGCAATGAAACGGCTGAACCGATTTTGATAAAATATACCTAAGAACACATACTCCCTACTAATTCACCTTTCAAACAAAAATAAAAATAAAAAATCGGTTCATCCGTTCGGGAGCTACGATGCCACAGACAGACACACACACAGACACGTTAAACTTATAAAACCCCGTCGTTTTTAAAGAAGAAAGAAAGAAAGAAAGAAACATTTATTTATGACTAAACAATCAAAGACACACACATGCAACACGCAAAAGCAAACATCATAAAATAAAAAACTAAAACAAAAACAATAACACAGATATAAAAAATAAGACAATTTGTGTGTGTGCCTGACGTAAGCCACAAAGGGGGGGGTTTTTGCGTCGGGGGTTAAAAATCCAATCAACCGTTACGGAGTTGAGTGGAACTAACTACACATGACGCGAGCGTAGCCGCCGGCGGAAGCCAATAAAACATAGTCTGCTGTACTCGGGGATAATGTAGCTTCCTGTTAGTCATAGGAGTTTATGAAACTGTCGCATAACAGGGGTTAATAAAACACGAGTGAGAGTTTAACAAGTTTTTGTAAAAAAAAACAATACTAGCTTTTATAAAATTAGTGATCGTAACCGTGTGCTGATCAAATTGAGCCTAAACACGGCCAATCTACTATTGCTGTCACCATCATATTGTATTGTCATTGGAACTTGACAGGTATGCCAAATTTCAGCTCAATCGGTTGAGGATAACTGATTTAAAATTAAGTTGCAAGGTTCGACCCGGATTCCACCCAGACGAACATACATGCATTGCAAGTTAAATAAAAGCTTGTAACAAGTAATGAATTTCTTAAAAATGAATAAAACCCTCAACGCAATGAAACGGCTGAACCGATTTTGATCAAACATAGCTAAGAACACTCACGACAAATTCACCTTTCAAACAAAACAAAAAACTAAATCGGTTCATCCGTTCGGGAGCTACGATGCCACAGACAGACACACACACACAGACACGTCAAACTTATAACACCCCGTCGTTTTTGCGTCGGGGGTTAAAAAACGGGCCTTGGCTAGGTTTTTTATATCACACGAGTGTAATACCTAGTTATGTGCAGTTTCATACACTACTTTATCTACACTCATGCAATAAAACTGTTACTTCACCAACAAAGAACATGAAAAACAATAGGGTAAATAAAAGACGTCAAATGAATAAGCAAAAGATAGGGCACGATTCTACCGCGCATAGCATGCACAGACTATTTTAATAAGCAAAAGATAGGGCACGATTCTACCGCGCATAGCATGCACAGACTATTTTAATAAGCAAAAGATAGGGCACGATTCTACCGCGCATAGCATGCACAGACTATTTTAATAAGCAAAAGATAGGGCACGATTCTACCGCGCATAGCATGCACAGACTATTTTAATAAGCAAAAGATAGGGCACGATTCTACCGCGCATAGCATGCACAGACTATTTTAATAAGCAAAAGATAGGGCACGATTCTACCGCGCATAGCATGCACAGACTATTATAATAAGCAAAAGATAGGGCACGATTTTACCGCGCATAGCATGCTCAGACTATTTTAATAAGCAAAAGATAGAGCACGATTCTACCGCGCATAGCATGCACAGACTATTATAATAAGCAAAAGATAGGGCACGATTCTACCGCGCATAGCATGCACAGACTATTATAATAAGCAAAAGATAGGGCACGATTCTACCGCGCATAGCATGCACAGACTATTATAATAAGCAAAAGATAGGGCACGATTCTACCGCGCATAGCATGCACAGACAATTATAATAAGCAAAAGATAGGGCACGATTCTACCGCGCATAGCATGCACAGACTATTCTAATAAAACACGGAAAACATTATGAATCCTCCTTTGTCTGGCCTTAGTGTATTATATTGGAAAAAAGTTAATTTCGAGGAAAAGTGTTATAATGATTATATTTTTAAATTTCGGTAATGTGTATATAAAATATGTCAATATTAACTCGTTTTGAAGTTTATAATTCGAATTTTACGATATGAGATGAGAGTAGATAAAATATTTATTGGGATCGGATCAGTAGTTCCGGAGTTTATGAAACCCCCAACATACAAACTCACAAACAATCTTTACCTCAACATATTAGTATAGATGGTCGGTAAATGCGAAATAACTGTTCATTGTTGCAGCGAAACATGTAAATTCCATAATCAGTACACAACAGTCTATTGAAAATAGAGAAAGTGTGCCAACACGTTAAATACAAGTTGAACCTTTGCGGCGTGGGATCGGTGGGATACAAAATCGGAATGTAAATGAGTTACAATACAATTGTCGTTGAATCATGTTTTCAATTTGCGATTGTATTCTGTGATGTCCAGCAAAATAGACTGATTATTCTGTGCCAATATAATCAAGGTATCCGCATCGTCCGTAACGCAAATTACATACAATTCTGGTTACAATAACCTTAACCTTGCACTGTGGGGCACCGTGGCCATTCGTGGCTACTGGTCGTTGAATAGCTAAATATGGGTCACAGCTCCGACTAGAGCATCTGGTTAAGTCTGTACATAGGCACCAGTTGCGTACTGACTGAAGGGAAGCCGTCGCGTATACTCCTTGAGGAAGGGGATATTAAGTCCCAGAAACTCGAATCGGGTGTTGACTCGGAACAAGTACCTACGTGAGTTATTACCGGGTTTTTCAATTAATCTTCATACAAATAAGTTTTTAGGGAAAAATATATTTTTCAATACAAGCTTTTATTAAATTAGTAATCGTAACCGTGTGCTGATCAAAATGAGCCTAAACACGGCCAGTCTACTATTTATCCATCGAGGAGTTCCGTTGTCCATCTTTCGTCTCCATCATCAGATCATTTCGCTGTCACCATCATATTGTATTGCATTGTCGTCGGAACTTGACAGGTATCCCTCGGAATTATAATGTAGAAGCCATTTATATTTTTAATCTGATTATTGTACCTGATCAGTTAAAATTTAAATAAATAAATAATGCAGGACAGTTTACACTACGTTATCTAGCCCCAAGCTAAGCAGAGCTTGTGTTATGGGTACTAGATAAATACATATATTTTTTATAGTACATAGAAATACCCAGAACACCCTGAACAAATATCTGCAGATCGTACAAATATTTGTTCTGAGGCGGGAATCGAACCCGCAACCTACTGCGTCGCCCACCGCTCCGCAGAGGTCATCAATTAAATTTACATTTGTAATTTTGCGGCATGCCCGCTCTTATCAGCTAGTGAAGGAATAAACTACCGCCGCGCCGTCTTTCCTGATGACTATAATATTATCGATGGAGCACGAATGAAGCAGACTAGAGACCCAGATACTGTTAAAACGGTGTGAATAGCCAGTGTTATTCTGCGTGTTTGATTCCACTAATGTTAATAGATGGTGTAGGTTAGCACGTGGTGATAGATTCAGAGTCAATTGAAATAGAACACAAATGAAGTACACGGTGTCTGATTGTTTCTGTTTATTCTATACGATAGACTAGGTAACAATTAACTTGTCATATTTATGAAGTAATTAGATTCTGCACTATCAAAATGACAAAATATGCATGCAAATATGCACTAAAAAAGGGCGAAATATGCATAAAATATGCACAATCAAAAATAAAATCTGGGTATTTTTTTTAACTGGCGGCATAATTTCAACAAAAATTGCGTTAGGCGCGTGTGAAGCAGCGAGTGCAGTAGGCATGCCCCCCTCCCGCACGCACGGCGCAACCCGCCGACGTATACTGAGCGCCGGCCGACCACTATGCGAGCCAGTTGGTCGGATTAAGTGCGCTCGCCGAGTGTGCGCGAGTCGGATGTGTTGACGGCGTAATACAACATGCCTTACTCTGCCAACGTACTCGCATAACTACTGAAATAAGCACTATCAATGAAAAAGTACCAAAATATGCATTAACGCTATAAAAATAGCATTATATGCATTTGCATATGCAAACATGCAAATGCATATAATCCGATGTCTAATAATTACATACATGGCCATACACGTAGGCAGTCCAAAGAGAAAGGGGAAGTCACAATCGGTGTCAGAAAGAAATATGACAGTCCGCAGTAAAGCTGCCATAACGTAAAAATAAATGTGGATTACAACAATTTTACCACATTCTAACAGATGCTCCATCGCCGGCCGCATCGCCACTTACCAACTGTTGTACATATGGGAGTCCATCAATGCCCAATTACAGCCAAGGCTTGTATAAACAGCACTTTCCTCAAACAATACGTTGGTATTAAAACAAGTTATTTTCTTTCATTCTTCCATTGAACAAAGTTCTCATGTTTATAAATATTTTTCTTTTTATTTAGGCTATTACGACTCGTGTGCCTCTTGAATTTCTGGTCGCGTCTAAATAATTTCACCGGACTTTTCGCTCGAGCTCACTTTGTATATCAATTAGAATAAAATAACAACAATAACACACATAACATTTTTTTTTCTATTTACTACTACTTCAACATATCGTGTCAACGACTCTTTCTTGGTTCTCTTTCTGTGTTAAATTAGTGACCAGCTGGACCGATGGTGAAAGAACCAGTGTGGTGAAAGGATTCAGAGGGATTCAAAAGCCAATTTATCTCGAAGAAGGCCCTTCAGAAAAAATTATGAAGGTCCGAGCAAGTTTGAAACAAGTGATTAATTTTGTAAAAATTAAAAAACCCTCAACGCAATGAAACGGCTGAACCGATTTTGATCAAACATAGCTAAGAAAACTCACGACTAATTCACCTTTCAAAAAAAAAAAAAAAAAAACTCATCATCCATTCGGGAGCTACGATGCCACAGACAGACACGCACAAAGACACGTCAAACTTATAACACCCCGTCGTTTTTGCGTCGGGGGTTAAAAATATGTTATACCTACAGTTCATATCTTGCTGAGAGTCGACTCGCAACTGTTTGTACCTATGCAAAACCAACTGCTGTGTATTGTATATGTGTATGTAGGGTGTGCGTATGATGTGCGTCATAGCAGCGAAGCGCAGGACACTCGACCGTAGCGAGGACAAGACCGGAAGTCTCACCGTTAAGGCGTATACAGCAGCTGATTGGCCTTATTGTTTTTTTTTTTTTTTTTTTTTTATACTACTTGGATGACGGATCAAGCAAGAGGCCCATTTGGAGGCTTTCTCCTCATAGAGGAGACAATGCATTTTTTTAAAATTATTTCGTATCGTTTATTATATCGATTTAGTTACCTAGGGAAATAATTCGATTATAATACAATTAAAATAAAATTGTTATTTTAATTATTATATTTTTGTTGCCGCACGATTTTATTGAGTTTCTTCAGCGCGGACAAAAATTTTCAATAATCGTTTACATAAAAAATCGCAGACCTACCAATAGACTATATGCCTACTACTACTACTACTTGCTACTAGCTAGCTGAAAATAAATTTCAAGTAAGCACGAAGCTAATGTGATAACTTATTCTTGATTATTATTTTTCCTAGTTTATATTGAGTTGTTAACAAAATCAAAATTCGTACACTTACATGATAAATATGTTAAACAGTGCATTAAAATAATACCAGACTTCTTCCAATAAGAAATTTGCGCCGTAAAATTTTGGTACTATTTCCATTTTTGCACCGCGATACCCTTATAATTTCCGAAAGTGTACTAATCTACAGTAAAAGAGTAGAATTATACTTATCAATAATTTGTATCAGGTAGTTAACTTGTCTAATACCGGTATCGCTTATAACTTGACCAGCTCAGGAACCAGTTAAACGCTGCTATTCATATGTAAATAGACAAACTTTCACATAACCCCTTTGTTGACTGTAGTTTCTAAGAAATACAGCACTTTCAAGTTGTATTTAGATAGTCAAGTGTACAATTTTATTTGTTGAAGTTTTTATACTAGTGCCTGTGCTGCAGCTTTTGACCATCTATCATCATCTATCACTAACCCTAGACTGCTCTAATGGCACAGAAAATGCGTTTCTCTAGAAAGGCATTCCCTGCCTGCATGCATCGCAGAAATATCAGCACTAACAAAAATTCTAAGCCCTGAAAATTAGTTAACGTATAAACAAATCCGGGCAATGGTGCTACTATTGTTTCGACACCCGCACAAAATCTCGATCCCGTAGGAATATCAGGATACAAATGTGCCTGTGTGTTATTACAAGAGTTCAGTTATCTCCATTCCAAATTTGATCCCTACCGTCCAGACGTTTCAGCGTGAAGAAGTAACAAACACACTCACACACTCACAAACTTTCGTATTTATAATATTAGTGTGACTAGTTAATTTATAGCTAATTAATACAATATACCTGTCCAGAGCTGGGGTTTATAAAGGCAGACACCCAGTACCTCTGCAGAGGCTGGTCGTACCTGCCAGCCAGTGCCCCAAGTATTCTATTGGGGCTACCAATCATTCTGGTTTTGACTCATGCAATCTTGTTGCGCATTACAGCGTGGAAGTCATTGACATGCGCATCAGCGAACATGCCAGACGCACTGCAGAATCCCCACTGCATATCCCATTGCTCTAGACTAGTTTTTATAAAAGACGTGTAGGGCTCCTACTGGTTTTTTGGTATAAGTTACCCACAGGCCGCTGGTATAAAAGGATTGACAAAAGGATTTAAACTGTTTTAACTGAACCTCCACTGAGCAATGTGCAAACATGCGGATTAACATATCTCCCCGAACCGAACATATACCTACCTATACATAGACACATACCTGTCCAATTAATGTCGCATGTCGCAAGTAGGATGGAAACGTTCAATAATCGTTTGATGAGCAAATAACAACGAAGAACACTGACATGTCATGATTATACTCTAGAAAAACATTTAATATGTTTGTCGTGGGAATGATTTGTTCATTTGAACACAATAGCGACGATTTCAGTTTTTTTTTACTTCTTGACTGAACAAGCAAATGTCCCACCTGATGTTAAGATAGATAGATTAACACTTTATTGCACACCAAATATAAAAAATGAAAAAGATAAAATCACAACAAGAATAAAAATCATGCGCAAGCATTTCGTTAGGTATATGGCTGGCTTGAGGGGCGCTACAAGTAAATGTATGGAAGGAAACTTCGATCACAGTGATCGAAGGAAGGAAACGAAACTTCATATAGTTTCGAAAACTATCCAACTCGTACTAAGGCCTCGTCATGAGTGTGACGCTACGTACCTACGACTTTGTTCCCAGATAACAACTGTGGTGCACCTAAAACCGCTAATTTGACGTAGATTTGCCGATCACGCTTGGTAAATACCACATCCTGTTTTAGCTTCAGTGTCTGCAATTTGCTTATTTGGTTCATATTTATTACACGTGGGACTAGGTACTACTACTTTTCACTAGAAACGGGATATTTACCATGATTTTTGAGTTTTGAATGTACATAACCATGATAGTTTCAAAAGTTATATTAGGTACTACTTGTTTTAAGAATTATTATAATTCTCAAAACTAGACTCCTATCCGCAAAATCGCTCGCATGGTTTGGATAATAGAATAGAATAGAACAGGTATAATTATTTTTATTTCTAAAAACACAGATATAATCAAAATAAAACATGAAAAAACACAAAATGATAGTTAGATATGCTGTTACAACAAGTTATTAATTTTGTAAAAATTAAAATAACCCCGGCGCAACGAAACGGCTGAACCGATATTGATCAAAAAAAGATAAGAACACTCCAGACAAATAAAACTTTCAAACAAAAAAAAAAAAACTAAATCGGTTCATCCATTCGGGAGCTACGATGACACACACACACACAGACACGTCAAACTTATAACACCCCTTCGTTTTTCGTCGGGGGTTAAAAAGGTCGCTAACTCAGCATATGCAGGTTGTAAACAACCTGCGCTGGTCTTCCGTTAGAGCCTTTTTCTAACCAAGAGAACAACAAAAACAGCAGACGTGTTTCTAAAAGTACCTACTACACTATGTGTCAATCCAAGCCATCATAGGTAGGTACATCTCTGTACCAAATTTTATCACACACTATAATATTATAAATGCGAAAGTTATAATATTTGTGAGTGTGTGCGTGTGTTTTTACTTCTTCACGCTGAAACGGCTGGACGGATTAGGATGAAATTTGGAATGGAGATAACTGGTCTCCCGGAATAACACATAGGCACATTTTTATCCCGATATTCCCACGGGATCGAGACCTTTGCGGATAACAACGCGGGGCGCAGCAGCAATGCGAAGACTTTTTATCCATTGTACCAGGCGAGCAGCCGACTGCAGGAGTAATTTGGTAACCGAATATCTGGAATACCGGTGAAATGGGGGCGACCGCTATCCAGTATTTTCACCGGTATTCCAGATATCCAGTAACCAGATTACTCTGCAGTCTGCTGTTCGCCTGGTGTATGTACATGCTGCAAGAGTAGTCGTATTATCGGATACCTACTGTATAGTATCCTCAATACTGGAATTCATCCAATACAACACCAGGCAAGCATCAAGCTGCAGGAGTAGTTTTGTTTGTTAGTCTTGGTTTTGTTGAAATTTGGTAGGTATATAGATAGATCAAAACCTGCTCTAAAGGAGAATAACGCGGGTGAAACCGCGGGCGACAGCTAGTAAACAATAGTAATAGTTGAAGCGACATGTGTCGCTTCAAGAAAAATGTTCATAAATTCCTTCAGGGTAGGCAGCGCATCGACAATACCTCCGGTGTGGGCGGTGTCTATAAGCGACGGTGACCACTTTACATCAGGTAAGCTAGTTTGCCTATTAGATTAATAAAAAAAAAAAGTACAAGTATTTGTACTTAATAGCTATTGCGCGGAGGACCGGACAGCCTTAATATTAATGGGAAAATGTTATTCTGTCTTTACGTTAGATTCTTACTTTATACTTCATACTTTATTTATTTAAAAAACACACATCATACATATTACACATTCAAAAAAATTACAAGGACAAAATAAATTCTGATATGTACAACAATAATGGTGTTCTATAACATTTACCACCCCAGCTAGCAAAAAGTAATCAGATATAGCTGTATATCAGTGATACGAGCAGTTGTATATCCATGATAGAGACGTTTCTATCATTGGAAAGTGGCCCCAGTTTTACAGCTATTTGATGATATATTGTGTGTATATTAGCACTGCCCACCACTATAATGATACATACTCGTGATACTTCAATGTTCTTTAAATCTGTTTAGCCTTATATCAATGATGTCTTGCAAACATGTATCCCTAAATAATGATATATTAGCTACCGCGACGTTGATACTAAGCTAGTTATTGCTATTTTGGTGATTGTGATTCTGTTTTATCACTTATTCTCAGTGCTTGACTACTTCGTCCGTGTTTTACTTTGAGTGTCTAAAAATAGAAAATGGAATTAACAAAACATAGTAAATAAATAATGTGTTCATCTTTTTATCTCACTGTATCAAGTTGAAACGTACGTGCTTATGACATGCGTATAGTAATTTCTGCTGCGCTCGAAACTGTATTGGTTAATTAATATAGCATTATTAGTGTTTTTTTCATGCCCCTTCATATCTTTAATATTTGATCAAATAAACATTATTTAAATTATAAAAATATTTTGAAGTCACCACAATATGGCGAACACGTGTTTCAGTTACTGATATATCGCTGATTTATAGCTACTAGCCGCCATGACATAATTTTAGGGTTCCTCAAGAAATCAGAGGTATAAATCAAGTGACGTATCATACTAAGGTACTTGTTTATAATAAACTAGCTGTTACCCGCGACTTCGTACGCGTAATATTATTTTATCCATAATAAATAATAATAATAACTATAACTGGTTTTTTGCTTGACTTAAGTGTGTGTTATCTTAGTCAAAAGTCGCACTACGCGCACCGCTAATATAAACTCGGTTTCGTCACTATTACTTAATCTGTGGTATGTATGTAATTTATTCTCCCGCGCGCAGTTTTTACTCGCAAATCTCACAATCTGGAATATTATAAAGAGGAAAGATTTGATTGTTTGTTCGCATTGAATAGGCTACGAAACTACTGAACCGATTTGAAAAAATATTTCACTGTTGGGTAGCAACACTATCCCCGGGTACCAAAGGCCATATTATATTTCCAAAAAATTAGGGATCCTTACTAAAACTCCAATAATGTAACCCAAGGTATAAAATAATTTTGTTTGTATTGGATAAACTAAAAAACTTTTTAACCGATTTTAAAAATTACTTCACGTCTAGAAAGCAACATTATTAGCAAGTAAAATAGGCTATTGTTTATTAACTTTCACCCGCAGCTTCACTCGCGTATTTGTATGTTTGTTTGTAATGGATAAACTCAAAAACGACTTGTCTGATTTTAAAAATTATTTAACCCATAGAAAGCTACATTATGGCTATAAGATTAAGGTGGGAGGGGAGGGGGGAGAAGTAACTGTTTTAACTGTTTTTTGCTTGACTATGTCTCTTATATTTTGTAAAAAATATAATAATAGTCTTTTATATTTTATAAAAAAAAAAACTCAGCAACGACACCGTGACACGACCTTTGTAACGACACCATACTCAAGTTTTTCAATTTAGGGGTCCCATTTTAACCTTGAGGTCCTGAAAATGTTTTAATCTCAACAACTAAACTATGACACGACCTTTGTAACGACACCATACTCAAGTTTTTCAATTTAGGGGTCCCATTTTAACCTTGAGGTCCTGAAAATGTTTTAATCTCAACAACTAAACTATGACATGACCTATGAAACGACACCATACTCATGTTTTTCAATTTAGGGGTCCCATTTTAACCATGAGGTCCTGAAAATATTTTAATCTTAATGACTTCACCGTGAAACTAACTTTGAAATTGTCTAAATACACTGAAATCTGGCTAAAACCTAAAGTGTATTTATTTACAAAGAAAATGTTTCCATTCCTTTTTTCAGCTAAATTTCAGGTACTGCTGAAACGTATGTTTGCTATTTTTTTTTGAAATTAGCCTGTGAATTTTTATGTATCTTCTACCAACGGTTTCCGAATTACAAATTATTTTAATTTTACATTAAATGCCATTTTGGACCCCTTCGAAAACACCCAACACCCCGCACCCCTACACCAAAAAAAGAATACATCCTCCAAATTTCATGTGCCGAGGTCCAGCGGTTTATACGGTGCGTTGCAAAACGCAAAGTGTATACGTTAAAACCCCATTTTAAACCCCTAAGACGGCGAATTTTCCAAATACCTTTCTAAGTACACCTTTACACCCTAAAAGGAATACACTCTCCAAATTTTAAGTCTCTACGACCAGCGCTTTGTAAAAACTAAAGTTTTTTTATTTTTTACAAAAAAACGTTCCCTGTCCGTTTTTCGAGAAAAATTCAGAAATCGCTGTAACACTTGTTTATTAATTTTATTTGAGGAATCTCCATGTAAAATTTCAAGGTTCTACTGCTAACGGTTTCTGAAATACAGAGCTTTTTTGTTGTATATTAAAAGCCCATTTTGGACCCCTTAGCATGCGTATTTTCAAAATTCCTTTCTTAGTGCACCCCTAGACTACAAAAGGAACGTACCCTCCAAATTTCAGGTCTCTAGGACCTACGGCTTAGGCTGTGTTGCAAAACGCAAAGTGTATACGTTAAAAGCCCTTTTTGGACCCCTAAGAGGGTGAAATTTCCAAATTCCTTTCTAAGTACTCCTTTACACCCTTAAAGGAATATACCCTCCAAATTTTAAGTCTCTACGACCAGCGGTTTAGGCTGTGCGTTGTAAAAACTAAAGTTTTTTTGTTTTTTTACATAGAAAACGTTGCCTTTCCGTTTTTCAAGAAAAATTCAGGAATCGCTGAAATACGTGTTTATTTATTTTATTTGAGGAATCTCCATGGCAAATTTCAAGGTTCTACTGCTAACGGTTTCTGAAATACACAGCTTTTTTGTTGTATATTAAAAGCCCATTTTGGACCCCTTAGCATGCGAATTTTAAAAATTCCTTTCTTAGTGCACCCCTAGACCACAAAAGGAACGTACTCTCCAAATTTCAGATCTCTAGAACTTACGGTTTAGGCTGTGCGTTGATTGTCAGTCAGTCAGTCAGTCAGTCAGTCAGTCAGTCAGTCAGTCAGTCAGTCAGTCAGTCAGTCACGCAACGATTTTATATATATTAATTATTGAAGTCCTTTCAGTTCATTTCGTTGAAACAAAAATAGCTGTATATTTAAAGTTCATTATGTTTTTTTTCTTCTGGTCTTTATGATGTTTTTTCTTTTTTTTTTCTTTCTTTTCTTCATTCCATAGATGCGTAATTTGCAGCTAATTTGCGCCTTAGTAGCGTTATATCTGCGCAAAAACTGCTTATATGTAATTGGTGATTTGTGGCTCTTACAAAAGCATAATTGCAACTTTTCTGTGTTATTGTAGATCTCTTATGATGTTTATAGTTTAGGCGTTAAGGAATCACTGTTATACGATCAATTAGATGCATATCAGCAACGAAGGGTTCTTTTATATCATGGATTAGATTAATGCGTGCCTGATATATCACCAGCGCTAATGCAGCTACTTGGAAGCCGAAATATATCAAATATGCTGTATAAATGTACCATCAAAACTGGTTGTACATTATATTTGCTCTAAATCGCTGTAGTGAGAGCTGCTTTACAGCTGTGTTATTAGTGCTGTATAAAGCGACTGAGTAAACGTTTATATCACCATTTATTATCACCATTGAACTGTATAAGCTTTAGCTGTTTTAGCTGTTTTTTTTTTATTTATTTTTTATTTAGCTAAATGAAGTCCCTAATCACTAATATACCGCAATGCTATGTCAAGCAGTCACCGCGTTGCTTTTGTATAACATTTATATCACTTTTTAGTGTTAATACATTTTCTTTTATCACTACTTTGCTAGCTGGGACAAACATTGTACACAAAGGGAAAATAAAATAACAGTAAGAAACACAAAATTAAGAATAAGAACTAAAAACTAAAGCTAAAAATAAACTATAGCATAGATTTCAATATGAGAATCACAGTAGCATAGATCTCTAAATGTAAATTATTGACATGAGCTCGCCTATCACCAACGATGGCGACCTCTGTGGCGCGGCGGGCGAAGCTTGGCCTGCGACTTAGGAGGTTGCGGGTTCGATTTCCGCCTCGGAACAAATATTTGTGCGATCGCAGATATTTGTTCAGGGTGTTCTGGGTATTTTCTATGTATAATAAAAAATATCTATCTATGTAATATATTGTATTAATTATATCAGTTATCTAGTACCCATAACACAAGCTCTGCTTAGCTTGAGGCTAGAAAATATTGTGTGAACTGTCCTTCATTTTTATTTTATTTTTTTGATTATATGTACATTTGCCTCCAGGGAATCCTCTGAAATTACTGACTGGTTACGTTCTCGAATGCGTTGCACGCATCACATGATAGACGCAGACAGGATATTTGCTAGCGTTGACACTATTATTTATTCTGTGGCGTTGATTGAATTCGATTTCAAGTGTTTTGTTTATTAAAATCAGTGACTTAAATCATTTTTTTTCTATATTTTTCATATATTTATTGTAATCATAATGTGGGAGTAGAAATAAAAAAGAGGTGAAATCATTTATACAATATTTTTTGGGTTTATTCATTACAAACAAACATAAATATACGCGAGCAAAGCCGCGGGCGGAACAAACAAACAATCAAACAAACCAGCTCCGACGCGTGACTTGAGATTACTCCAGTCCAGTTCAGTATAAGATACGCGAATATTTTGCGCAGAGGATTTCGATATTTTTTTTTGTTTGAAAGTTGAATTTGTCGGGATTGTTCTTAGCTATGTTTGATCAAAATCGGTTCAGCCGTTTCATTGCGTTGAGGTTTTTTTTTAATTTTTACAAAATAATTACTTGCTACTACCCTGTTTTTAACCCCCGACGCAAAAAGGGGGGTGTTATAATTTTGACCGCTATGTGTGTCTGTCTGTGTGTGTATGTCTTTGGCAACGTATAACTCTTAAACGATGACCCGATTTAAATGCGTTTTTTTATTTGAAAGCAGGTTTTCTAGTGATGGTTTTTAGATATGGTTTTTAGATATGTTTAATCAAAATCGGTTCAGGCGTTTCATTGTGGTAGTGGTTTTAAAGTTGTTAAATTTCTTCTTTTTTCCTTTCGCAGTTACTCCTGGCGCTGTCGTCAGTTCTAGGCGGTGCGTCGGCACTGCTGCTCCTAGTCGTGCCAGTAGGCCGGATCACTGTCACATTCCCTCCTTCAGTGGAGCTGCTGGTGACATGCGAGAGTTCTGGCTTACGTCTACGCAATATGCAAGAGTATTCGTGCCTGCCTGTACATCCATACGCCCATGACATCAATTTAACGTGAGTTACTTCATACTCTTCTGTTTTCTGAGAAGACTTTCGATTGTATTCTGATCCTCTGTGTCTCTAGTTCCTTCTCTTGTTAGTATTTGTATGTTTAAATGTTGTTTTTGTGGCAGAGTATTATCATGTGGTTTCGTCTGCGAACTGCCAGAAGACATATCAACGGAAGATGTCAACGACATAGTATATTCGCACGCCTACGACGTACACTTACAATCGCGTTCCGATTCTCAACGGCTTCTGTACCGGCACACTGTGACGTCACAACTTCCCCGCTCAAACGCGCCTATGAAGGACCAGAGCACGTCCCGAATAATGACCAACGATCCGAATTTCAATACATCGGTCTCTAGAGTGTCAGAAAACGAAATTTTCTTCCCTACACCTCAACTGTATGACATGGAATGTTCGCAAGACTTCGTCAATGCGACTTGTTTATTCGGTAACAATGATATCTTCGCGGAAACAACTCGTGGAACCAAACAAATGGTGTTTCGTGCTAGAGTAACCCACGACGCGCAAAAAGACCCGATCGATGTTAGAAACTATTGGGTGAAAGCTTTGGCAATCGGGAATATAATGAAATTAAATGAAGACTATGATGGAATCGATAATATTACGTGTCAAGACAAATTCGATATGGTAAGTAAAGTTATTCAATCGGTCTTTGGAATTGCAAAACCTTCTAAGCTTTAATCAGCTGTGTCGATTGACCCCGACTTTTGAACTTCTGATCGAAAGGTCTTTGAGTTTTGTAAAGGTGTCAATCGTGCACCCACCCAAGTGTCGTTTTCAAATTGGCCATCCATAACTGTATCACCAATGGTTTGGGCCGTCTTCTTGCTAAACCAGACCCCAAAGAACAATTCATCAATAATAAAAAATAAGTAGGTATAATAAAAACCCCGATACTGCTGTTACGGTTCCGATTAGGCTGAAGTTTAGTAAGTTTTTTGTTACAAAATTCGATTTTACAATATCGATAATATTGAAAATATATTTCCGTCCGACTGATGATGTCAAATTATTTAATCAGAACTATCAGCTCGCGTCCTTATAATATTGAATTGTCATCGGAACATGCAAAACTTCAACTCAATCGGGAAGTGGCTGAAAAGTTACCAATATTTGGATAGTAAAACAAATAAAAGCTTGTAAAAGGTTCAGAATTGTCTGACTTAATCATCAATATATATAAAATCGTTGCGTGACTGACTGACTGACTGACTGCCTGACTGACTGACTATCAACGCACAGCCTAAACCGTAAGTCCTAGAGACCTGAAATTTGGAGGGTACGTTCCTTTTGTGGTCTAGGGGTGCACTAAGGAAGGAATTCCAGAAATTCAGCCCCTAAGGGGGTGCAGCGGGGTGTTTAAGTTTGTATGGAAATGTACACGAGGACGAAGTCGCGGGTATTTCAGTAGTTGTTTATATAAGGCTTCTTTCCCAAGGTTCAAGGTGAAGGCGTGCGAGTGGTCGCGGGCTCGCGTCGAATGCCGCGGTGTGCCGCCGCGTGCGCTGCCTCCGTCCCGCGGAGGGAGATGTGCGACAACAAGCAGCAGCAGATTGAACTCGATCCCGTCTTCACTTTCTGGTGCTATCTCGCTGTGAGTACTTCTTGATTTACCATCATTTCAATTGGTAACGTCCTCTGAAAAATTTAATCGATCCGTCAAATGGGGGTTTCCTACACTACGTTGTTGGTTTGTGGTCGCCACTCGAGAACTATACCGCAACGCTTGTCGGTTTTGGAAGCTATATGCCTTGCCTATTGACATTTCAACATGCTAGTTCTAAAAGCCTTGTCTTGGTGCTCCTACGGATCACCTCCTCCTCATCATCTCCCTCCTCATCCCTCCTCGTTTGGCAGGAGGAGGAGGGGGAGAGGGGGGGTGGAGGAGGGGGAGAGGGGGGTGGAGGAGGGGGAGGGGTACCCCCTCACCCCTGGTACCGCTCCCATGACAAGGTAACTTATAGTTTTCGAGAAAAAAAATAAAGAAAATTTTAAGGTTAAGTATGATATTTTGGTAAAAATTTACAAACGTTTGGCAGGAGGAGGATGGGAGAGGAGGGGGGAGTAGGGGATTTTTACCCCCTCGCCCCTGGTACCACTCCTATGCAAAGGTAACTTACAGATTTCGAGAAAAAAATAAAGTTTTTTTTTGGTTAGGTATGATATTTTAAATGTCGGACTCCGGTATGAGCTCCCGCCAGTACTCTCGCGAGGTCGCCCTTGAGTGTCGCTTCACCCACTCGACCTTTGCTACGCAACGGAGGTCACCGGCTCGCTTCGCTCGCCAGCTTCCCCCTTCACTCCGCTCGGCCTCGCAGGCTTGCTCCACTCAAGATCTCCCACGCGAGCTACTGGCTCCGCGTTTTTATATACACTCTAGGGGCGTGACGCACAGTACCACGTGGAGTCGGGGTGCTCCGTATCGGGTCTTCCACTCTTTTCGGACCTAACCAACTTTTGTCGGGGTGTTTTGTGTCGAGTCACACAGTCAGTCAACAATTAAAAAACTCAGGTAGTTACATTCATTTTTCATTTATAAAATCCATAATTTATAACATTAATTAATTCCTCAAAAGGATCTCTCTTATTTCTTTCAACATCCCTTCTCCACAGATAGATGTACTTACTCATAAATTAAATCATTAATATTATCATTTTACGTTCCGATTTTGTAAAATTTTCTTTATTATTTTTCATTAAAAGCACAAGTTTCCTGGACAAGGGGGCCAAGGCTGGAATTTCTTGCACCCTCCCTGCAAGTTGGCGATGACTACGGTAACATCCGACACTTCCAATTAAAAAAATTCATACTTAACCTCAAAAATTTCTTATTTTTTTTTCTCGATAACTATAAGTTACCTTGTTATGGGACTGGTACCAGGGGCTAAGGACTACCACTCCCCTTCCTCTCCCCCTACTCCCACCATCCTCCTCTTGCCAAACGATTCTAAATCCAACCCCTTCGGGCGGCTTGACAAACTCCGACACCAGAGGCCAGCACTACCTCATACGAAACGAAACGAAACGAAACCTCCTCCCGAATTTAATCACATAGTGAAACTCCAAGCATAGCTTCATGATAGTTTAATAAGTAGTAAGAGGTTTTCAAGTACCTTATTTGCTGTAAACTTATTTCTATTTTCCATTTACTATGTGAGAAAGAAACATACTATCAAAGTTACTATCTTGAATACGGATGTTATAGTCGTATAAAATTTTACGGAACAAAAAGTGTAATAAGCGTAGGAAACAATGAGAAGTGGCATCAAGGATGAAACATTTATCATGGTGACATCTTTTGCGAGTACTATCTTAACTATGTAAGTGATGGATCTACATATGTAATTACCTAGTTACTCAAAATACCTTATAGCAGGATGAAGTAATTGTAAGTCAAGGGCAAAACTTTTGGCGTAGCAAAAATCACGTGTTATGGTGGTCGTGCAGTGGTGGTACAAGCAATGTGGTGTGGTAATTCACAACTGATTAAAATATTGTTTTATAATCATCACAGACTGATATGAGTGTTAGACACGTAAAAACAACAGTGAGGCGCCAGTAAAGTATAAGGTTTAGACATATACAGGATTACTGGCGAAGGATGAGATTATTTCTGGTTTCATAGAGACTTGCTTACTTCGCATGCTTAGATTGATATCTAATCGCCACAAACCGAGTCTAAGAGGCGTGTGAAAAAGTGTAAAAGAGCAAGAAAAAGTGTAATGCAATGACTGTTGTATTAAGACGAAACATTTTCCCGATGATACTGACATGTTTTAAGCATGTACAGATACGTCAGCGTCGCCCAGCAGGATGTAGAGACAAGGACAAGACTTTCGATGTATGACCACGTGGTGTTACAGCAGATTGGGCGAATGGACGGTCCACTGATGGAAAGATTGTCGTCTAATCGCCGCTAACTGCGTAATGGCGAACTTGATACGGGGAGTGGCGGCCCATCGCGCGCGCTCCCATTGTATTCGATCTTCCGGAACGGTGTCGCGCTTGCCTGCATGTCTTAGACTGATCCTGGCTAATAGTTAACTCAACTCCTCAACTCACTTAACACACTCAGTCAGTCTACTCCTTACAAGACTGAATTTCAAAAGAAAGTAATCGCAAGAGTAAAAGTCGTGTTACTTTTCTCTATAGAATTTTTTTGGGACTCATATTTATCCGAGTACGGCCAAGCCAAAAAGAAGGGTTATGTTTTTAGCAGTCTGTATAAATGCTTGTATTTATGTGTTCCACCGTAGCGCCTAAACTACTCATCCGATTTTGATGAATGAGGGCCCTCCCAACCAACCCGTCTATCCACACCAAATACCATCAAAATCTGCTAAAGCAGTTCCCCCTCAGGTGTTTTTATTGTAGTCTCATTCGGATCCTGGACAACAGGCGAAGGTCCAATAATAGGTGTGTAGTCCAAACTATCTTCAACTGAATTTCAATAAACAAGGTCGAGTTAAAGGTGGTTTTTTTGTGAGATTTTAAAGTGGTTGTAACTCGGTAACATATCATAACATAACACCCAACAGTCACATACATAGTCCTGATCCCACACTAGGATATCCATGTGTCGTGGTTACATATGCATAAAGTATATTAGCAGCGTAAGGCAGGGTGGATAATTTTTGGTGTCAAAATCAGATGCAAGACTCCATCGATAACCAGTCTATGAGTTGGTTCGCACGCGCTCGGTGGTGCTTGGTGTTATGACAAAACGCAAATTTTGCAGATCGACAGACTCTTGATATTTGAATCTATGCGTGGGCATCAGGAAATACCAGTACCTATTGTACCACAAGAACTCAGACCCGAAACTAATTTATGCAGATCATAAAAACATTTGTCCCGAAGCGGGATTCGAACTCGCATCCTGTCGCATCACAGCCGGCTTCCCGCCCGCCGCGCCACAGAGGTCGTCAGTAACAAAGGCCGTTTCCATCTCCGTTGCATGCTTGAGTTACCTAAGGATGTTATCGTGACTCAGCTTAACCGCAATGCCTGTCAATGTAATGAAGGTTTTATTTATTCAATTGCCTTGCACTTGAGCAAATACTAGTTTTTTTTTACGCGAGCTCTATTTCCTTACTTCTTGTCTAGTAGGTATTTAAACTGCGGGTAATTCCACAAGCAACATTTCTTCATAAATCATAAATAATAAATCATTTATTGCTTATGAATCTAGCAAAAGAGCAAAGAGCAAAGAGCAGTAAATATAAATCAGTTTTTTAGTAGTCAGAGCTTTTTTGTTAAAGTGTTCATCCGGGAAGTACTACCTCCATACCTATCTCTGTCGCAAAGGTGTAGTGCTTGCATTGCTGTGTTCCGGTGTGGAGGGTATGGGTGCCAGTGAAATTACAGGCACATAAGACTTTCATCTTTAAGTCTGAGGTTGGCGGGCGCGGTGCAATGCCACATAGGGTACGTCCTAGGTGGTCGTGACCTATGTATGGTAATGCATTGTTAAAGGCCGAGGTTACCGCTTAACATTAGGTGGGCCAATGCTTGATCCGTCATTCAGGCAGTAAAAATATTTTTTTGTTAGCCTGCTCAATTCAAAATGAAGTTTATCCTCATTTAGATAATTAATGCAATGTAATTTTTGTAGACCCAATCTAGAGCGAAGAGTGTCGTATATCCCAAGCCTGCAGGGCTAACAGGTCAACGCGACTATTTGTCTCCCATTCTCTCGTGAAAAGACGTGAGACTATTGTCGAAGAGAAATAAAGTTATGCTCGATCGAAGTGACAAGTAGAGTGTTTAACTCGGGACTAAAACCCATTAATACCACAGATTAAATAATAGTTAATGCTCGGTTCTATAGCCTCCCGCGCGACAGAAATGGCTCGTTTTAGTCCCTTATTGAACTAAACTTAATAAATTAAGTTAAAAAAATAATAGTAGATTGTTCAATAAGGGACTAAAACGAGCCATTTCTGGCGCTCGAGAGGCTATAGAATCGAGTATGAAATTGGTAGTAAGTTATAACTTAACATTTGTCGTGTAGAGTGTCAAAAATAGACAGAGATATTGCTATATCGTTGGCATAGTATAAATGTCAATAAAAAAACAGTTCTCGTGAATTGGCGAATGTAGATCGATATTTATCGTGATATTTGGATCGTAATCTAGGATCACGATATTTATCGAGTGTGTCACGTATCGTGATACGGATCGCTGGATTTCTAGACATCTAAAAATCCACAATCTGTATCTAGTATCGTCGATAAATATCGAGCGTCTATTCACTAATCGATATTTATCGCGTGTTTATTCATATGGAAGAGGACGCGCATATTGAGGCGGTACCCGCCTTACTTCAAACAAACGATCAAAAACACTTGAAACACTGATTTAATAAATTCAGATGTGTACGTTTTTCTCTATCTTGAAACAAATATATTGCCCATTTTTTTCGCTGTAACAAATAATAATAATGTAATTTGTTTCGTATAAACGTCTTTTCTTTCAATGCTATCGCTAATACACTCGTCAACACGGTCTAGGGATATTTCATACTCAATTAAATAACTCGAAAAGTACTGGCCGCATTGGAATCTTTTATACACCGATTTGTTTGTAATTTATCTCAGACTAATTCCAAATTCAAATTTTTGAAAATTCTTTTGTTTCGGTGGCATAAATATGTCTTGATGTGTAGGAGAGGGAATTTTCATTTGTGCGAAATTTAGAAAACAATACGAATTACGTTTAGTTACAGTTTTTTTTCATTTTTAAACGAAAGATAAAGTTAATATTGAGGTATTGTAGCCATGCAACGCCAATATTTGACGAGGGCGGAGATGTTACGAGCTGTGGGAATGCTGGAAGCTGGGTCTGTTCAGCGTAATGTTGCTGAGGCCATAGGGACCCACCAAAATGTAATTTCAAGATTGTGGACACGCTATTGTGCCACAGGTGAAGTAGCGGAGAGGCACCGGGGGCCAAGTCGCATCACTACCCCCAGACAAGACCGATTTTTGCAAATTACTGCGCGAGCTCAACCAAATGCAACGGCGACTCGATTGGTCCAAAGGCTGCGAGTGGAACACCAAGTGCTTGTGAGTGGCCAAACTGTAAGAAGGCGACTGCATGAAAGCAATCTACGCTCTCGTAGACCACTCCGGGTCCCACCTTTACGGAGAGGCAATCGTGGACGACGATTAGAATGGGTTCGGAACCACGTGGACTGGGGCCGTGAGCAATGGTCCAATGTGCTGTTCACGGATGAATCAGGTTCGGCTTCCATCCAGATTCACGAAGGACGCGTGTTTGGCGAGTTCCTGGACGATGGAGCCGCCTTCAGAACCCTCAGGAAGTTCACCCATACCAAGGAGGAACAATTATGGTTTGGGCAGGAATTCGTCTTGCAGGACGGACGGATCTCGTTTGGGTGCGGGGCAATATGACGGCAGAACGATACGTCCAACAGGTGCTGGGGCCCGTAATCTTGCCCCACAGAACACAAATGGGGCAAGATTTCCTGCTCATGCACGACAATGCCCGGGCACACACGGCGAGAACGGTAGCAGCTTGGTTACATACACACAATGTTAGGGCCTTAGACTGGCCTGCTCAATCGCCAGACTAAGCATGCGTGGGATATGCTGCAAAGAAGAGCTCTGAAGGAAGTTCCTGAAAATCTGGCTACAGAAGATCAACTTTTTGCGCACCTCAGAAGGACATGGGACAATATTCCGCAGCAAGACATTGACAACCTTGTTCTGAGCATGCCGAATCGTTGCCGATGTGTTATGAACAACATGGGCGCTTTCTCAGACTACTAACTTCAAGTTTATAAACACAAATTAAATGATTTTTCTATTTTTTTCAGTTTTTACTCATAAATTAAAAGTTAATTCATATACGATTTCCGTCTATGCTTCATTTTTTTCCATAAAATCCTGAAATTTTAATCGAAGCTTAACCATTATTAAAAAATGGTAGAATATTAATATAACGTATCTTTTCAATATATACATGTCATATAAATAATTAACACATTGATAGTAATTCGCTTTTTTAAAAATATCCCTAGACCGTGTTGATGTGTGTATAATAGCAACGCAAGCTTTATTTATATTGTCACCCATAGCTTTATTTATTGTAATACGAAACGTACGAGTGTACTCAATTAAATTTACCGTCGTACTGACGCGATTCGTATCGTATGTGTAGTATACCAAAATATTACTTGATAATATATCACGTTAAATATCGCGATACATATCGAGCGTGTAGTATTCGCCAAGAACTGACATGTTAGCATCGGTCGACATGAAGACATATCTAGTCTTTTCACGGCAATGAGACGACAACATTTTGTCGCGGATCGCATGTTAGCACTACAGGGCAGCATTTGAAGCAAACAAACGGATAGTGAGCATAGGGAAGCTGTCTCCAAAGCTAAAGGAACAACGCATCATGCCAGTTGCACAGTGAATGAGTTTGCCTGCACACTGTTCTAGCACGATTAGAATAATTTAGCGAGGGCCTCTTTTGAGCAAGTGTGTTAGCACAATTGTGCTAGCAGACGTGCACCCACCACGATATTCAACCCAGCTGCACTCAGTTTGACGGTTTAAATAAGCTAGCAGATTTACGGAATACCTTGCACGTATGCATAATAGTACTAAGCTTGAGAGCACGCAACCTTACAATGTTAAATCGTTTCGCAATGGAGTCTAGTATCGGCCTTGTCCCCGATGCTAGCGAGCTTACATTTATTAGTTATTACGCTCTAACTCAAGGAGTAAGGAAAATATAAAAAAATGTGTAGGAGCCAAGAAACCTACGTCACGACTTACCTTATTCTTCATAAAGCATAAAAAGCATTTTGTTAAATTAAATTCTGATCTGATAGGAATTTCTGGTGACATTTGATTTGTGGCTTAGACTTAATTAAATAACTTAGGTATTATTTTGTTAAATAGGGTTAGTTTCATACCTAATCCCCACCAGACTGGCCCCACCTTTCGGAATTACGCACAAAATCTAAAGCTTTTGTTTTTTTAACACAAGCTTTTATGAAATAAGTTATCGGCTGATCAAAATGAGCCTAAACACGTCCAGTCTACTATTATCCATCGAGTGGTTCCGTTGTCCGTTGTCTCCATTATCAGATCAGCTCGCTGTCACCATAATTTTTTATTGTCACTGGAACATGACAGGTATGCAAAATTTCAGCTCAATCGGTCGATGTTAACTAGTTCAAAATTCAGTTTTAAGATTTCTCGACACTAACATAGGTCAAGTTAAATAAAAGCTTGTAGAAAAAGAAATGGCTAAGTTTGTGCTAGCCTTTGGTTTTTAGTTTAAACGTAATTTCCTTGCATCCGTTGCATCAAAAATGTTGCCCTGGCTACCGACTCGAAATATGATGCCTATAGCAACCTTTTTTCACCGCACTGCTCGCCATCGGCAGAGGATTCATCGCCACCCCACACCTTAGTACCTTAGTCCCTGCTGAGGTTTTTCCAAGTGAATTCAGTATATCTTCAAAAGGGGTGTTTGTAAATTTTTAAAGGGTCTTCAACGCGCGTGTGATCCTCTGGTATTTCAGGCGTCCGTAGGCTACGGTAACCGCTTACCAACAGGTGGGGACGTATGCGTGTTTGCTACATTGGAAGTACAAAAAAAAAAAAAAACAGACGTGGTTTTACAAGCATTTTCTACATGTTTCTTTCATAATCCCTACTGCCATCGACCTAACCGCGTAGTCGAGAGCCACAAAATTTTTCAACATGTTTGTATTGTTTCATTCATCATCGCCGTCAAGTGCCTTGAGACGTCCACTGCTCGACGAGGCCTCCTCCATAGAATTCAATGAGGGGATTTGCCATAATCAGCACGCTTGGCAGGCGGATTGGCGATTGCAGTATTGGTGCTGAGTACTCAGGTGGATGCTGCTGCCCTTCCCCTGGTGTAACGCTCTAGTCAGCTTTTACGAAATCCACGGGAGGAGACACAGGGGTCTATTATTAGGTCTGAGCAAGATGGAAATTCGAATTATTCATTATAGTAACATTTATAGGTCAATCTGATGGGGATTATAAATTGTAACCTATGTTGGTGGGATAATAATGTTTCTGTGAGCGGTAGGATATCATTTGTGCAGAATTTTGCGAAGTCATAGCTTTAGTGAACAACAGCTATAATTCTGAAATCAGTGGTACGTAACGCCGCATAATTGTGGAACGCGCATCACGCCCTCTTGCCACAGTCACTAGGTTTATATCTTGACTTCTAGTATTTGTGCATCTATACAGGATGTGACAAGATGATAATGGGTCTCTCAGGGCAAGTACCTTATCTGTTGTAGTTAGAGAGGTTCGTTCTAGTTGTAGTTAGGAAATATTAGGTGAAATTTGAAGAAAATAAAAGCGGGATTTTGGTATTTTTGAAAAGCTCAGTCAGTTTTAAAAAGGACATTTCTAAAAAAAAAAAAAAAAAACAAGTTGGGCTCAATCGACTCTATTTCTTACTAGGAATACTGTACCCAAAGTAACCTAGCAAATCAAAGCTTAAGATTTTGAGAAAACTCGATAAAACCGTTTCCCATACATTTTTTATGAATTTCTATGACATAGATAGATTAATAGATAGATTTAACTTTAGATTAACACTTTATTGTACACCAAAAAACTAGAGAAAACAAAAAATAAAAGGACACATAGGTACTTATATATAATTTTTGTAGATAGACCGCATCTTGATATTTAAATCTCACCTGTTGGTAAGTGACGATGTGGCCGAAGATGGAGCCACAAAGGTCTAGAATATATTTCTATGAAGTGCTTTAGATAGCGCAACTGTGTCATTTAAATTTAATTATAAAGTACATATAAAGATACAATGCTTTCATTAAATAAATTTTGCTATAAAAACTTTCGTGATAATTCATTTTTGTGCTAAACGGGATGCGGAGGGAGTGCGTTGCGTTTGCTCACCTTGAAAAAGCTCTCGATATCGAGTCGAAACTGTCGGTTGTATACATCGGTAGGTACAGGAAAAAAACAAGTTTTTATAAACTGGATGAAGTACCTAAACCATATTATTATTATTTTGTATTGCGTAATATGGGTTTGTTACAGAATGGTTATTGCAACAATCTTTGGGCATTATATCAAACTATCGACCGGGACAATTTAGTTAAAAAACAAAAATGTGAAATTACTGTCTGTGCGGGTATATACATAAACCTTCCTTGAAAAATTATCTAACTGATGGTGAAAACCTTATCTAACTGATGGTGAAAACCGTATCCAAATCCTTTGAATGGCTTAGGAGGAGTTAGGGGATATACAGACAGGTAGACGCGGAAAGTGACTTTATTCTCTACTAGAAACTCGCCCCGGCTTCGCACGGGTAGTGTCGGGATCCCCACTCCCTCCCGTCCCACCTAACCCTCCGCCCTTTCAAAAAAACCCCCCATCTATCCACACGCGATGTCAAGAATATTTTAGGTAACTTTTTTACACCTTGGGTTACATTATTGGAGTTTTAAGGATCCCTATTTTTTTGTAAATATAATATTGCCACAGATAAAATAATACTATACTAGTAACATAGCCTCTGTCACCCGAATAGTGTAGCTTCCCAACAGGGGAATAATTTTTCAAATCGGTTCAGTAGTTTCGTATCCTATTCAATGCAAATGTATGCAAATGTATTGACGTGTAAGTTCAGGAACATTAACGCATTTGCGGTACAATCTGGAATGTGCCAGAGTGGAACAGGAAGTACCGTATCAGTTGATTTAGCTGTTGACCTTAACTGTATAATGATCTAATGATGTGTAGATTCTGCGCAGCAATAACACCAAGACAGCGCTAAAGTTTAAAATATAATCGCGAGAGTTTTTGCTGTTTCATCTTCAGCCGCGGTAAACGTGCATGCACACGATACGACAGCCTGACCAATCTGAGAATACGACATTACATAACTAGACATAACACGCAAATTTTATTTTAAAAACCTATGAAATTGATTTAGTGCAATGGCAAAACAAGGAAGAACCGTAAAATAACAAATATCACTGACATAGCTCTCAGAAATAGCAAGTTGAAGGCAATAGAAAGGTCATATATAACAGTTCGCACAACTGATAACCGTTTGCGACTAAAGGTTCTCGAGTTGCGACCACAAACCGGACCACGCTTAAAGTGGGGTATAACGCAAAATTACCCATCTTAGATTAGATTTTTAACTGACTAAATCAAGTACAATATTCAAATAAAAAATATGCATGGATACTACATTATAATACCGAGGGATCACCCAGACAGAAAAACGATAGAACAAAATACTATCGATAAAAAAACACACAAAGTTACATCTAACTTTTGGCTAAATTCGATTGTTTGTCCATATGGTACAGATTATTGGGTCAAAAATTGGATAAATAAGATCAATACAATAAAACGGAGGGTTCACCACGGGGTTTTTTAAAATTATCTATATTTCACGAGATTTTCAATAAAAACCGCTTTTTCGAAAGGCGCGTGGCGTTTTTTTTGTATGAAGATTTCTGCCTGGCTGTGGCGCGTAGTATTAAGAGGAAAGGAACTCTTAATGGACCAACGACATTAACTATAGAGGTCGCAGGAGGACGGTGGATGGAGGCGGCTCAAGACCGTTCGTCGTGGCATACTGTCAGGGAGGCCTATGTCCAGCAGTGTACTTTTGTAGGCTGATATGATGTAGATAATGATTGACAAAAGCTTCGATGATTTTGAATGTTCGCTCGAATAAAGGTCACAAAATGCTTCAAAAAGTACGTAAATAAAGTACTAAAATAGCTTATCACAATAAGTGATTTTTGTTCGAAACAAAATAGCTCATACGGATATAGATCACAGCTTAATATTGGGGGACGAATGGCTTATTGACTTGCAGTGATATATACGGTTCCACTGAGGCCCAAGTCTTCGTTTTACACCGTGACCGTGCTTTCACTCGTGACACGAGTTTTAAGCTTGTGTGGCTAAAACGGTCCGCTCGCGACACTTTCGATTTATAATTATAGATTTATTTTATAAAAAAAGAAACAATTTTCAGTGTTCTAACACCAATTTTCATATAAATAAAACCGCATTGAAATCGGAGCACCCGTTGTGCCCTAGATCCTATTCATCGTCTGTTGGTCATCATCAGCATGGACCCTGGAGTCAGCGGGAGGCTGACATTTTAATTTGAAGTTTGAGGAGATTTAGCTTCATTGGATCCCGTCTTCCTATGCTGGTCCATGTCTGACCCTGCCAGATATCGACAAAAAATTTAATTGTTAGCATTTTAGTAGTATAGAGCTTTTTTGTGAGAGAGTTCGTACGGGGAAGTACTACCACCGTACCTATTTATGCCGCAAAGCAGTAGTGCTTGCATTGCTGTGTTCCGGTTTGAAGGGTATGGTTGCCGGTGAAATTACAGGCACATGATACTTTCATATTTATGTCTCAGGGTGGCGGGAGCAGTGCAATGCCACATAGGGCGCTTCCTAGGTGGATGTGACCTATGAGGTAATGCACTGTTCATCGGCAGAGGGTACCGCTTAACATCAGGTGGTCCACATGCTTGACCCGTAATTCCAAGTAGTAAAAATTAATAAATGAGCTCGTACTGAAGGTTTTAGCGCCAAAAGCCGGAAATTACTTTCAAAAAAATTGTTGCGACCTCATGTTCCTGGAAATGGCTGCACGAATTTCCACCAAATAGCTAATACAGATCTCGAAAACACCACCTTTAGTCATCTTTTCACCATCAACTACGAGCACGGTTTAAACGTAGACTAGAACCTACCTATTTTACATTTTATTTTTAAGTTATGCTGTTTTATATTGCTCTGTATTTTCTATAGTATTGTTATTTATATAGTATTAAAATTAAAATGTACCAATTTGACATGCCAATGTTATGAAATGTAACGGGATGTTACATTTCATAACATTAAATAAATATCTAAATATTTAGAATTTATAACCGAGAATTTTCTTGACAAGTGATGTCATTTCTTATTAATTTAATTCTCGTTTTTTATCATTTATATGACATGTTTAATTAATTTAATTTTCTATGTTGTTATAGGTATTCATATTACTATAATAATTATTAATTCAAATTATTGTAAATAAAATAAGGAACTATAACTACATATAATATATTTTTAACATTTAATTCCGTAATAAATATACTTTGAGTTTGAACTTGATAGGGTAAAAATAAAAATGATCTTAAAAATATGCGAGACGAGTTTCACTTTGCAAAGATTGGCCTTCAAGGCGGATTATTTAATTGTAGGTTAAAAGGTTACCCTTCTCTACAAAGATGCCTGAGTAGAGAAGGGGAGTTTTAAAACGTATTCGAGTAAAAAAAGGCGGCCAAGTGCGAGTCGGACTCGCCCATGAAGGGTTCCGTAGCAGCAAGTAACATAATATAAAAGTTCTTGGATGGTTTACGATTTATGACGTATTCAAAAAACTACTTACTTCAGACCAATTTTCGGTGGAAGTTTACATGGTAATGGTATATCGTATATTTTTTTTAGTTTTATTAGTCTCTTATTGTAGAAGTTACGGCGGGGGGGAAACATTTTACCACTTTGGAGTGTCTCTCGCGCAAACTATTCAGTTTAGAAAAAAATTATATTAGAATCCTCAATATCATTTTTGAAGACCTATCCATAGATTAAAGTATGGGTTTGATGAAAAAAAAAAATGATTTTCATTTCTAAGTATTTAACCCCAAACATTTATTGTTATTTTTCTATTTTTGTGTGAAAATCTTAATTCGGTTCACAGAATACATCTACTTAACCAAGTTTCAACAGCATAGCTCTTATAGTTTCGGAAAAAAGTGGCTGTGACATACGGACGGACAGACATACAAACAGATAGACATGTCGAATCCATAAGGGTTCCGTTTTTGTCCATTTGGCTACGGTACCCTAACAAAAAGGTCATGATCATTTTCAGGTCCGCGTGTTCATCGGCATCATCGGAGGGACGGCCTTCGCGATGTTCGAAGGAGCGGTTATTGCTATAGTGAGGGAACAGAAGGCAGACTATGGAATGCAGAGAGTGTACGGCAGTCTGGGAGGCATGATTTCATCACCACTCTCGGGGATGCTGATAGACTACGCTAGCAGAGGAAAGGGCTACACGGATTTCAGGTAAGAACCTACTCCTTCGTCATCATCACCGTGTAGACATCCACTGCTGGACGAGACGTCAATGCAATGGGGGGTAGTTGCTCTAATTACAACTCTTGGCAGGCTGGTTCCTGTTCGCAGTATGGTACTCAAGTGTATGCTGCCTATCCCCTGGTGTAATCTCTTAGTTGGCTTTTACAACTTCCGCAGGAGGAGACGGAGGGGTATATTCTTAGGCCGGACCTAGGTACCACGGAAACCGCAAATTAACCTTTCCTAAGGACTATAGATGTAATTGAATAACATCTATAGTCCTTAGGAAAGGTTAATTTGCGGTTTTGACGGAACCGAAATAAAATTGTCAATTGTCAGCGATAAAGCCTTGTATTTTTTTTAGTTAATTCTATTGTGTGTATTTTTTAGTGTACAATAAAGAGGAGACCTTTGCCCAGCAGTGGAACAATACAGGTTAAAGAAAAAAAAAAGTGTTAATCTATCTAATCTAACTATCTATCTATTGTTAATTTATGATCTCACGATAGCATCGAGTGGTTTACGGATTTTGGCAAAATTCCATAGAAATCATTTTCTGTGAGTAATCCCGATCTGGCCCCGTTCGCGGATATATCTTGAAGTGCAAGACATGACGTCATGGTGTCAAAGTATGATGATATGTATGAAAACCAAGTGTAAAGGCAGTGTATCGCTAGCTCAATATAGAACGATGTTTGTTCCTTATTTGTATATACACTTCAAGTCATTGAAATTTCGTACCCAGAATCTAGAGACATAAATATCACCTGTTGTTTGTCAGAATCAAACTAGCATGTGAGATTTCCATACAAATCTTTAAGTCAGTGTGATTTTGAGACCATATAAATTTATGTGAAACTGGTATTTATCATTTGTACAAAATTGCATGGATTTTGGTACACTCCTTCATCCAAGAATCACCGCCATGTTTAGTAAATGTGGCTGTTAGGGAGCAGTTCTTCAACAATATTTTTGACGACCTCTGTGGCGCGGCGGGCGAAGCTTGGCCTGCGACGCAGGAGCTTGCGGGTTTGATTCCCGCCTCGGAACAAATATTTGTGCGATCGCAGATATTTGTTCAGGGTGTTCTGGGTATTTTCTATGTATAATAAAAAATATCTATCTATGTAATATATTGTATTAAGTATATCAGTTATCTAGTACCCATAACACAAGCTCTGCTTAGCTTGGGGCTAGATAATGTTGTGTGAACTGTCCAGCATTTTTTTTTTTTTTTTTTTTTTTTTATTTATTGGTAATTTCTCATAAGTACATGTAATAGAATTAAACAAGAGCTTTTTTTTTTTTTTTTTAATACTACTTGAAGGCGGAACAAGCAGATGGCCCTCCTGATGTTAAGCGGTAACCTATGAACCTATGAACAGAGCTAAATAAGGCTTGCAATTCACATTAAATCATAAATCTTTACCTAGTTTAGGTGGGCCGTTTGAAATTACATAGCTGTGCAGTTGAATGGCCATTAAAATACAATGCAACACAACATTAAAAGTTTATATATCGCCTTATATAATTATCCTTATAAAATACAATGCAACACAACATTAAAAGTTTATATATAGCCCTATATAATTATCCTTATAAAATACAATGCAACACAACATTAAAAGTTTATATATAGCCCTATATAATTATCCTTATAAAATACAATGCAACACAACATTAAAAGTTTATATATAGCCCTATATAATTATCCTTATAAAATACAATGCAACACAACATTAAAAGTTTATATATAGCCCTATATAATTATCCTTATAAAATACAATGCAACACAACATTAAAAGTTTATATATAGCCCTATATAATTATCCTTATGAAATACAATGCAACACAACATTAAAAGTTTATATATAGCCCTATATAATTATCCTTATAAAATACAATGCAACACAACATTAAAAGTTTATATATAGCCCTATATAATTATCCTTATAAAATACAATGCAACACAACATTAAAAGTTTATATATAGCCCTATATAATTATCCTTATAAAATACAATGCAACACAACATTAAAAGTTTATATATAGCCCTATATAATTATCCTTATGAAATACAATGCAACACAACATTAAAAGTTTATATATAGCCCTATATAATTATCCTTATAAAATACAATGCAACACAACATTAAAAGTTTATATATAGCCCTATATAATTATCCTTATGAAATATAATGCAACACAACATTAAAAGTTTATATATAGCCCTATATAATTATCCTTATGAAATACAATGCAACACAACATTAAAAGTTTATATATAGCCTTATATAATTATCCTTATAAAATACAATGCAACACAACATTAAAAGTTTATATATAGCCTTATATAATTATCCTTATAAATCTCATATTGAGTCTTTTATTGTTATCCGTACGTTATGTAACATGTCGACTGCGGTTGCATTGTATTTCAATAGCCATTCAACCGCACAGTTATGTTATTTCAAACGGCCCACCTAAACTATAGGTAAGGATTTGACGACTTCTGTGGCGCGGCGGGCGAAGGGTCGCCTGCCACGCTGGAGGTTGCGGGTTCGATTCCCGCCTCGTAATAAATATTTGAGCGATCTGCAGATATTTGTTCAGGGTGTTCTGGGTATTTTCTATGTATAATAAAAAAATATCTATCTATGTAATGTATTGTATTAAGTATATCAGTTATCTAGTACCCATAACACAAGCTCTGCTTAGCTTGGGGCTAGATAATGTTGTGTGATATGTCCAGCATTATTTATTTTATTTATTTATTTATTTTATACCAATGTTATTAGGATGGTTTGAATGTTTTATCCTAAAGCTTTTTGTGAAAGACTTAGTCCTGGGAAGTACTCGTACTACCACTATACCTATTTCTGACGCAAAGCAGTAGTGCTCGAATTGCTGTGTTCCGGCTTGAGAATATGGGTGCCGGTGGAATTACAGGCACATGAGACTTCATATATTATATTTCCCGGGATGAACTTTCACAAAAAACTACTATTACTACTAAAATACAGCCATATCACGGGACTTAGTGTCGTGAGACGGTCTATGTTCTTTGGACGAAATTATTTTTCATTATATGAGCGGAACGTCATAATACATACATACATACATAGACTTATGCCCTTTTCCTCGAAGGGGTAGGCAGAGCCTCAATGGACCACTTTTCACAGTTGAACACCATCGTGGAATATAGACGTGACAAGTGGTGAACTCATCGACGCCCTTTCTTCCCACGACTGACTCGGCTAAAGCTTTTTTCCAGTAATCCATAATAAGCTAGCAGCCAGGACAAATCTTATACCATCGAATCTTACCAACAAGTCCGGGAAATCTCTTGGTCGGCTTTTACGACATCCACGGAAGTAGACGGAGTGGTCTATTCTGAGGCCGGACACACGTCATAATACGACGAGACAAAAAAATGATAAGTTCGCAGATTCTGAAAATAATTTTAATTGCACGGACAATGAAATATCTTGTAATTAGCCGCACGTGGGAAAGATTGACTGAAAGATATACTTAAGTTATTATTTTTCCTGCAATCAAACTTGTTGCCATGTTACACTGACATACAAAATAACAAATAACATAACATCAGCTCACGGTTCCGATCACTAATACCTACATTGTGCACCGAGGGAAGAAAGTGCCCGATTGCGTGTAACTATTGGAAATCGTAATTTCTTTACATAGTACCTACCTACTTTATACTATACCTACGAGGAAAATAAAAGGCAATTTTATTAATTGAAGTATGCAAGTATCAATATTCGGCGCGATAGGTTCTCAAATGTCTCTCGAATTTTAAAGTTTTTCAGGTTTAAGATACGTTTATTTCCCAAAAGAATTGAATTCACTTATATGAGAAAACACAAAACTAATTAAACATTAATTGTTGGGCTAATCGTACCTAAGTAGGTACACTAATCTCAAATAGTACCTACTCACTTAATTTATAATAACAAATAAAATAACATGCAGGTAGTTTAAAATTACTCGCACCAAATAATGTAAACAGTGTTCGCTCGTGCTGAGGTTCACGACAATCGGATGGTCAAGTTATTATACTTAGAGTTAGCGCAACTGGAAGTGACAAGGACTGATCTGTGATTCACCAGAGTACTTAGTTTATAATAATTTTTGTTTTTTAATGCTATTGGGCTATTACTCATTTACGGATCCAAATAAGAATAATATTTTTATAATAGGTATATCTCAGTGCTACATAAATATAAGATAAGAATTTTCATAGTTTTCTATGAAGAAAAAAATATATGATATTCTTGAGCTTTTTATCTAGTGAAATCAATAATTCAATACAATATTTGAATTACTTCACTCGATAAAAAAAAATAACAAAGATACCTCCTTTTTAAAATTGAAATGCTATTTTCACTCACTTCTCTCACGTTTTAATTTTTGAAACATTTGGTTACATGTTAGTTATTATTTGAGTTAGTGAATTCATCAACAAAATTAAACAAAACTTTAAACGACATTTTTATATAATTTTTTTATACATCAAAACACGGTATCAGAGCGTGCGCTTGCCTTTTTCGCCTCATACAAAAATGTTCGTTGAACCTATAGCGCCTTAACAACATTAACCAGGAAGTTGTTTTGAGACGTCTGAGACAATGCAGAAGATATTAAGTACTGGATGTGCTATAAACACTGCGCTCAAGGAAAGAAAAACATAAAAACAGCACTTTCACAATGGATTTTCATGTACTTTTTCCACCACAACAGTAATGACGTAATCAAGAACAGTATTTTCCCTCATTTTTAAAAAGCAATTGGGTTTAAATTTTCAAAAAGAAACGTCTACTTTTATTTTATTTTATTTCCTAGAGTTTTTTGAGTTTTTTTGTGTAATTTTGGTGGCATTTTAACCAATGTAGCTCGTCTGTAGAGCACAAGTGTAGTGAAATGAAATGGAAGTGTATTGCGTGACTTTTCAAATTGGTGGAAATTGTCTACCAAAGTTTTTTGTAAAACGGCCACCGTTTTGCTAAAACATGACTTGACTGGACTATGTCGACTTGTAAGG